>OZ016469.1:5928218-7161609 GCA_963966625.1 Caenorhabditis zanzibari | reverse complement strand
GAGGTCGACCTTGGTGGTTTGAATGATCTTGTCGTACTCAGCCTTGATCTCTCTGAAATATAAGCTGATTAGAATAAGGAAGAAATGTGTTAATCGTTACCTGATGGCAAGAGCCAACTCGTTCTTGAAGAATTCTCTGGTGTCGGCTGGAGCCTGGGCAAGAAGAGCACGGAGCTCGGTGATCTCTTGAGCGTGGATTCTTCCGAGGAACTCCAATTCAATCTTGAGATCATCTTCCTCTGCTTGAAGGCGGAGACGATCAGCGATGGCGGCATCGAGCTCATCCTTAGCGGCGGCAAGTTGAAGGTAGAGTTGATCTTGTTCAGCATACAATCTCTTCTCCTCATCAAGAATAGCGGCGTAGCGAGACTTGTTGTTATCAAGTTCAGCTTGTGCTTGAGCAATAGCTCCTCCCCAAGTGGTCTTCTCTCTTTCGACCTCACGGCGAGCCTCCTCGTATCTATAAATGCCATACTTTGCACTTCAATCTCAATTTGTACAATATCTAACCTGTGTCTGTAATCGTTCAAATCATCTCTCAAACGGTTGACCTTAACTTCAACTCCGATGGTTCCAGCGTGTGCTTCAGTGATATCTCGACGGACTTTAACGAGGGAGTCGTTGAATTTGAACTGAACTTTTAATTAGTTAGTAGAATTCCTTACTCCTTTTCAAATTAAAATTTATGCTCCCCACACGGCACACACCCATACACACTACTTGTCATCTTATCAATGCCATTCTCTCTCTCTCTTCCTTTTTAAAATTCCTTTTGCCTGCACATTTGGCTTTTGTTTGAGAGAGAGAGCCATTGATATCACTGATAAGATGACTGAAGGAGAGAGAGTGTCAACAACTGTGTACACATGTGTAAACGTGTGTTTCAGATTCAGGAAGTTTCCAAGAAAAGTGTACCTTGATTTGTCCGATATCGTTACCAAGGGATCCGCGGAGGGTGTCGAGTTCAATGACGAGCTCCTTGTTACGGTCTTCCAACTGACGAACTCGGCTGATGTAAGCTTCGAGGCGAGAGTTCAATTGTTGCATCTCCTGCTTCTCACGCTCGGCGGCGGCGACGAATTCCTCAGCGGCATGACTGGCTGAAAATAATCGAATAATCAAAGCTGTCACACGGCCGGCCCTCGAGCCGCGGACCGGGTCGTGGGAAGGTTGTCATGGTTAAATCCAGCCGTACTTAAAAGCTTTTTTGATCAAAAATGGTAGGGCCGCCGGATTCAACAATGGCAGCTTACCGAAAGCCCGGGACGGCCGTGGGCCGGCGATTTGACAGCCTTTGGGGGAACTTATAGTTGTTATAGAAAAATGTCAATGCTTCACTAGGACTTCTTTGTTATATCAAATTCAAAATCAATTAAGGTTGCTCTGATAACTCCATACTTCCCACCTAGAAGAGATTATGACTCAAAGTGAAACAGAAATATCTAACTAGGGAATGTTGTAACCAAAAAGTGGAGTTTCATAACGAGACCTATATCATTTGAAAGGAAAAAATTCACTGATTTCAAAAATATAGTTAGTTTTTGCCCAAGAGCGCTGAGCACCGAGAAATTCGCATCTGAAAATTAGTGCAAAATCAGTGCAAAATCGCTTATTTTCCCTACTCGCGCCACTCTCTTTCTCCGCCTCATATCTACGCCTTTACGAGCGTACGAAAACCGTGGTGGGATGGCCAAGTGGTTAACGAGCGGGGGTATTGTGCGAGACGTGTTTGGTTCGATACCTTCTTTGGCCAAAACTTTTTTCTATTTTTTTGAAACTATTATTTGAACTTTCACATAAGTTTTTATGTTCCTTAAAACTTTTTTTGCATTCTTTAAAAGCGTGAACAGTCAGAAGGTTACAATGCACCAGACATGAAAACTATTAAGCTATGACCATGATGAAGCGCCCCTCCATCATTTGTGCTCATTAAAAGTTCACAAAAATGCAAAAAAAGTTTTAAGGAACATAAAAACTTATGTGAAAGTTCAAATAATAGTTTCAAAAAAATAGAAAAAAGTTTTGGCCAAAGAAGGTATCGAACCAGACACGTCTCGCACAATACCCCCGCTCGTTAACCACTTGGCCATCCCACCACGGTTTTCGTACGCTCGTAAAGGCGTAGATATGAGGCGGAGAAAGAGAGTGGCGCGAGTAGGGAAAATAAGCGATTTTGCACTGATTTTGCACTAATTTTCAGATGCGAATTTCTCGGTGCTCAGCGCTCTTGGGCAAAAACTAACTATATTTTTGAAATCAGTGAATTTTTTCCTTTCAAATGATATAGGTCTCGTTATGAAACTCCACTTTTTGGTGACAACATTCCCTAGTAAGAATTTTATGAGTCAGTTACATGTTAGTCATTCAAGAATTTTTTGAATTGTTTACTGAAACAGAAGCTACTAAACTAACTTGATCCTAAAATTTTTTCAGATTTTGGTCCCTCACTACTATTTTCCTCCCAACGAGAGTCTCTTCTTCAAATCCAACAAGACTTAGAATCAGGATTAGGCGGCAATGTGTTAGAAAGGAGACTATAAATGTGTCAATGATGCCGACAAAAAACCGTGACTAAAAAGAACAATGGCATTGGATCAGTTTCTCATAGATTGTCACGGTATTCATCCAATTCAAAACTTTGCTCCGGGGAAAAAATCAAGAAAACAGTTGTGAGAATCGAGGCGGTTATTTTTATGAACTCACCGTGAGTGGTTGATGTGTGAGTAGTCGTAGTGGATCTCATCGTGTATGAAGTCGCCATTTTGTGATACCTCAAATGTTAGAAAATGAATGTTCGAAACTTTGAAATAGAGAGTGAATAGCAACTGGAAGTAAACATAATAAGTAAAATAGAGACAATTTCACACCTTTCTGGCGAATCAAAAAAAACTTTTAAATCTCTAATAAAAATAAAACGTTCAAGTCTAAACACCAAATCAGTCGGCCTGTCGTTGTCGTACAAAACGCGAAGTAGGTTTGATTTTACAATGGCATTTTGAGAGAGCAAAGAAAAGTGTTATCAGTTGGCAAAATGCTCGATTCCACTCGCTTTTATGAGGACTTATCAGCCGAGAAAATAGAGACATGGAGAGAGGAGAAAAAAGGGGAAAAACTACTTTCTTGACATTCTTTGTATTTGAGAAATCAAGAATGACATTTGACATTCTATGAGGTATTCGACATTTTCAGAACTTCATGTCATGGAAGATCTGAGAAGGCTTATGGAGTTTCGAGGGAAGTTCTCTTGGTCGTATTGGGAAAATGAAGGAACTAAAAAAATAATGTATATTGCTCTGAAATTGAATTCATGTTCTTGTTGAGTAAGAACTGAGCTATTCTCCTATAAGGAGAATAACTTATGCATACAAACTATCCTCAACTTCAACAAACTTTGGTCACTTTTTGCTAACACTGTGAGACATTCATATTTACCCATTCAAGACTAAAAGAAATCCAAAATTCTTTGAATGGAGCTAGAGGTTCTAGAATGTTCAGAATACTATTGGAATTTTCAAAAAAATTCAATAATTAATTGATTAGATAATTAAAGAGCAACCACACCCACTCCAAAAGCTGTCAAGCACATGTCAATCAGGTTGAAAAAATGAAGAATTGGAAAAATTTCAGAAGTTTATTATCGTGATTTGGTGATAGGACCCTGATGATGCTCCAGATCGTTCAAAACTTCAGATTTCATTCATCTTGTTTTGATTTTTGTTTCGTGGCCCCGGTTCTTTTATGATCTCACAAATTCCGTTTTCAATTTTTGCCACACATCCTGTGCTCACTTTCTTCTTCTTCCTTTCAACTTTGTCTTTAAAATTCCTCATTTTCCTAACCTTTGTTCTCTATCAGTTTCCCTCATTAACAACTCTCTCGAATGGCAATTCCATGGAATCTTTACAATCACACTCTCCCTCGTTTCCCATTTTTTGTTTACAGAAGTGTGCGGCTTTTCTGGTTGGAACTGATAAACGTACTCCAATTCCTAGTAGAGCTCAAGTTTTTCTTATCAATGAACTGAAGACGCATTTGGAAGAAAGACACTTTTTTGTGTTATTAGAAAAGAAGGAATGCGGTTTGGAAGAAGGCAGAAATGGGGGTGAAATGGCAAATGAGTCATGAAACTGGAGGGAAGTTGAAATTCAGTGAACAATGACTGCGGGGGAGATGGATTATAATTGACAAGGAGATGCTGAAAATGACACATTTCAAAGAAGTTTTTTCAAGGGTTCCGAGTAATTTTGTTTTTGTGAAACTTCTTGTACAGAATCTGAATTCTTTCAGAGTGTATTCTAGTGATATCACTGAAACCTGGAGCATGCTACAAAATCCAAATGTACCAAGTCAATAGGATTGAAACTTATGTCGGTACTCTAATTACCAAAATGATCAAGTTATCAGAACTTCACACTTTAGATAGTGTCGAGAACGCTATCAAATTTTTTGTTCTTCACTTTGAACATCAATAATTTAAGGTACCACCCCATCATTCTGAATCTCTCCTTCCTCATTTTGACATTTTCCTCCAAACTTTTTGATTTCTCACTCATTTTTTTGGCACTTTTCCAACCTATAATCCGTCTTGATTTACACCTAAAACTATCATCTGCTTTTCATTCTTTTCTTCATTTTTTCTGTCATTCCTTGCGGTGGTAAATACCAAAGACTCAATGTTGTAGTACGCATCGATCGGACAATTTTTTGATAAAACTTTTGAAAAAAAAGTGAGGAATAAGGGTTGCCACAATTGTTGCGGGGAAGGGAAAAAATCAGAGTTTCTTCCGCTTTTCTTCAACTTTTATTATCTTTCCATTGTACCGAAGATAGTGGAATTTGTAGGAAAACTGCAGGATGGCACGGAACAAATTGTGTAGTAAACAATCCTGAAACTGAACTTGGAATTGTGAATGCACACGGAGAAAGAGAGGGGGCAATAAAATTACGAAGGAATTTGATAACGGGTGATGACTATAAGTTTGAATATTAGAAATAAGTATATTGGAGGTTGTAGTTTCGTTGCGGGACTTTTGGGAGGGCATTCTTTGGTTGAAAACCCGGAAAATATGAGTTCTTCCAACTATTCGAATTCGTCTGAAATTGACTCTGAATGGTTTCAGGTTTGGTAGATTTTGAATAACTGCAGAAGGGTATGAATGATTCGAATTCCAGTTTAGCAGAAAGCTTATGGATAGAAAAGAAACTCGTGTAATTAAATATGTTTCAGAAACTCTCTAGTTTTTTCCCTGAATTTTCTCTTGAAGAATCCTCGATTTAGTTCAAAGAATCGATACTAGATGTTTGTCACGTACATTTTCGTTTTGTGACTGATTCTTACAGCTAGAGCGTATTCTGTAGAAGGCACAAAACCATAATAACTTCGTAATCTTTCCGTTTAACTCAATTTTTTTCAAGTTCAACTGTTCCTTCTCAAAAGAATAAACCTTCTTATTCTTGCCATCTGTCATTACTATCAGTATCAGAACTGTACTCTATTTTATTTTCAAAATTTCAGATCTTTTCTTCAACTAACGAAAAGTTTCAAAATCCATCTGTAGTTTGTTTCAAAGGTGCAAGGAATCAAGAAACATTGCCGCCTGGTTATTTCACACACAAAATGACGATTTCTCATTTAAAGTGACATCAAGTTTTCAGCATTTCCGATAGGTTGCTGCTCGATAAAGATAGTGTGTTGTAGGTGCGTAAACTTTAGGTGCGCTTAAAATTAAGAACAAAGGGAAAGTTTCGAAAGTTGACGAAAAAATAGAAGAAGGAGTGAGCGGGGAATGAAAAAAAACTGTCAGGCATTCGATTTGGATTCCAGTGGATTTGGACTGATAGAGGTTTTTGAACTTGAAAGAAATTACACTTTTGTAAATTCAGATTTGGCAAATTCCGGGCCGGCCTTGCTCGTTGGGCCGGGATACTGAAAATATGAATAAAAATTACAATTTTTTTGAAAAAATTAGAAAACGTTTGTAACTTTTAGCTTTAAAAAGATGTGAAAATTCCAATAATCGAAAAATATGAATTTTTCAATGACAACCATTAAAAATCGTTTATTCGCTTCAAAAATTCACACCAAAGTTTTTGAAGAAGCCCGAGCCGACAGGATTTCTTGGATCCTAGATTCACTTCTAGATTTTTGATTAGAACCAAAACAACAGAATCAAACGGATGATTCTTCATTCCAAAAGTTCCCCCTCTAAACCAATTTAACCCGTTCGTGTCACAAAAATCGCTATACATAATCTACACCGGATCTTGTAATAACTATGGAATGAACCATCTTGATATACCTACGCAGGTGTTTTTTCCTTTCTTTTACAACTCGCCCGTCCTCACCTCTCCATAATTAGCTGTTTCCTGCAGCTGCTCATGCCCTTCTCCTTATTATCCGTTGTTCTTGCACGCTTCGTCTCTTCGTTTTCAGATGTTATCTATCTCTTCGTCGTGGTGGTGATGGTTCCGAAATGTAATTACAGTTACCGTTTACGCAATTCCAGTTACAACCCTTTTATGATCGGTGGCGTCACATTTTTATGGCGCTTATCAGGGAAAACTCAGGGGGAAGCATGAATGGGTACATGTTATATGGGAGATCCCAATCGAGAGGTGTTATATACAGACAATGAGACAAAGAGATTCATTGGAACCTAATTACAGAAATTATGCTTTGAAAGATAGTATAATGTCAAAAAATTAAGCTGATGTTGTTAATGGATTTCTTTTTTAATGGAGAAACAGGATCGCCAACAAAAAAAGTTTATAATTACCGACTTATCTTGACCTTAAATATAACATGGTCCTTTAATTTTTTTTTTAATTTTTCAAATCTGTCACCTAAATACAATTGTTGTCACTTGATACATCACAATTTAGATCCACAGTCCGATTTCCTTCCGGTGAACTCGGGATGAACTTTGCTTCTGGGATTTTCCTCGCTAATATTCTGATCGTGGTGTGTATAAACAATAAAGAAGTGTGAATCACAAGAAAACTTAAACTTTTTTCTCCTTCCAGAGTTACCTCGTGCTCCAACTAACCCCGAGCAAATGAAGTCATGAAGCACTTCTTATCAGTACAAACTTCCTTCGATTCATTCATTTTTCTGTTTCTTTCAAGTTCAAGTCGTTTTTTTCAATCAATTTTTTCAGTGAAAATTATGAATCTAGAAACTGAAAATGCGCGCCTCAACCAAGAGCTGAAGGTAGTGAAATTGAAACTTGGAAGAGTTCAAGCTAACCGGGATCAGTTGGAAACCGAACTGTCAATAATCAAAGCCGAAAATGATGAGCTACGCAACATTGTTAGAAGTTTGGAGCAGCGACTGAAATTTTCTGAAACTCCGATTCTCGTATCTCCAAAAATCGATACTCCAGTTTCTGAAAAGTCATTCGAACCAGATGAGGAAAATGATGAATCAAAGAAAGAAGAGGAACCAGAGTACTACTCGGAAAGCGGACCAGATTTTGACTCAAGGTGGTATAAGGATATCAGTATTGTGAAGTCACATCCGGATTATATTGTTCTGAAGAATTGCAGTCGAGATAGAGTGAGTTTTATTTTGATTTTCGTTCTATGAAGAATCAAATTTTCAGCATCGTTGCCTCGACGACTACATATTCTTCAGAACCGTTGATGGCAAGGAGACAGTCTCTGGCACCCCTCTTCCAGACGGTGTGATTCTTCGCCCTCAATCTGAATTCACAGTAAGGCTTTCATTATTTTTATTCTCTCGAAAGTTTATTATTTCAGATTCATGCATATCATTCGAAGGCAAAAGAAGTGTTTGGAGAGAGTTGCATTCTTCACAGATACACCACTTTCGGTGCTGGAAAGGTTACGGAGAATAAGATTTTGGATGAAACCGGAAAGGAAACAGCAAATCATATTCTTTGTGTTTTCCAGGAATGAATAAAAATTTTGGAGTGAGCAAGAATTTTCACACATTTTATCAGTAGAACTCAACGAACAGCTCAGAAACCATAAAAAGCCTACCGACTATTGACGTTTGTAATTAAACATACACGTGCTAATCTAATAATCACTGACATCTGATGACCTTTGTAATGGACTCCCGATACATTACATAATTCAAAGCCACCGTATCCCCCCTCCCGACAACAGTAATCCATCTCCCCTCCTTTAATGTTTACAAACCATTCGCGGTATCTCTTTTGGCGGCATACAACTTGTTCACAGCCAATGTATACGTGAAAGCCCACCACCCGGATTATCTTGTCCTTTTTCATGACAATATTTGTCCTCACTTCTCTTATATATTGGTCAAACAAATTAACCTAAAGAAGAATACCTTTCTCTTCTTCTGCGAGGAGGGTCTAATTGACTTTCGTCCGCCAAAAAAGCGTCAACCAAAAAGGAAGGGAAAGCACGGGAGAATAAGCGGATTTTCGGGAATAATTACGGGCGGCACGCTTTGATTGGGAGAATGAATTGATAAGTCATTGGCAGGCTAATTGGGGTGAAAAAGGAGAAGGCTTTTTGGAAAATGACTGTTGCTTTTTATGGTGCTCACAATATTGAGATGGATTTGGCACCTTAGTGTGGCGAAATCTTGGTAGGAAATCGCCGTCGAAAATTTTCCTTTGAAAAATATTTCATGAAAACCTTCTAAATTGCATGAAAAATCATGAAAGTACGACAAGTATGAAACATTTTGAAATTAAACAGAAAACAGTCTAAAAATTGGCCTTCGGAAAAATTCGGTCCCGAACCCCCGGGCCGACCAGGGTTCGGACAAGTATTTTGAAACATACTGACCAGTCTTTCTATTTTAAAATTTCAGAATTTCTCAATTTCCTCTTCCTCGAACCCTTATTACTATACCCACAATTCTCTCTGATTTCGCAATACGGGATTACAAACCGATTTCTTCATTCCTCTCGATTCAAATCTGAAGTGACACGCCTCTCTCCAGAATTCTGAATTGGATAAGCGTGTATTTCGGAAATTAAGAGGAACAGACAGAACAGATGATAATAGGTTTATGCCCTCCCCCTCTCTACAGATCATTTCTTTTTTGCCACGAGACATCTGTTTCCTCTGATCAGAAGCGGAAAGGTGATTCCGTTTTGTTGGAAGGCGTGAAATGATGCGAGAAGCATGGAGAGAAATATGATTGATTCGGCATGCCTTTGATCATTTTTTCGTCTTTTGAGTATCTTTTCAGAATTTAAAAGCAAATAGTGTGTTATTTGTTCATCACATCTTCTCATCTCGTAACCGATCTGTCAGCAATATGGAAATACGAAGGTGAAAAAGCGGTATGAAACAGTAATTAGAGGGGAAAACGTAAGGAGCCATGAAGAGTCTCAAGTGTTTTCTTTCGCGCATTTCATTGTGATTCACAAATTATACAGAAAAGGGATGAGTGAAAGGGGTCCTAACATAAATCATGGATGGTACCGATACCCAAGGACACGCGGCTCCTTTTTGGAAAAAGAGAAGGAGCTCTTGAGAAGAGCTATAATTGGAGAGTTACTTTGTTGTTGTTGATTCGGAATTGTAAGTGAAAAAAGGCGTTGAATCAGATGGCAAATTTGAGAATATGCAACTGTACGTATACTCAACTGAATACCTTTTTCTGTTGTGATGCACAATTTTCCGTTCCGAGTTTGCCAGAACCATGGAAGTCACAATGAAATTCAATGGAACTACTGTCAGCCCGAAATTGATAGTTGTCAACTTTCCAAAGTTTAATCAGAAAATCATCTTTAGATGAAAGTTGGAAATTTTACATTGCGTCCGCTAAAAATTCAGCTAAAGAAAGAAATCAAAATACACCAGAAAGTTTGATAAAATGGCCAAGGACTGGAATTAAAAAGTGACATACGAGTCCAAAATTTTCAATTAGGTTTTCATTTGATTTATGATGTTGAATGTGGACAACATATCCCAAAAAGGTTCAGCCCTTTCCCATAACTGATTTCGATTATCTGTCAAAAAAAACCATCCTCCAAACTCCTACTACCTTTATCTCAATTCATAGCATTCGTGATTCCATTTTAATCTCTATCTCGACCCAACCCGAAACATATTTCGACTTTTCAAGGTAAACGCAAACTGACCGCAAAAAAAGTGTGCCTCTTCCAATCACTTTCACTCTTGTCGGCATATCTTCTTCTTGGCGGAAACATAAAGTAATTCTCTTTTCGTTCACCCATTTCTCCCGCCACAGAACTTTTTTTGGAAGAAAAAGATCTCACTGGGTGGTAGTAAAATGAAAATAGATTGATGGTAATGAAAACGGAACGAAAACTTTTTGAAATTTCAAAGTTTTGGAAGCACCTTTGGTTCAATTGGAATTTCCTATTGCCATTTCAAGTTTGTCCACGATTCCAGTCAGAGATTACTGATCCCAGTACATGACTCCTGCTCACACCAAATCGCCAATTTCCCTCAATTATGTCGGGGGTTCACACCCTAATTCGTTTCTCAGAAAACACCGCCAAACAGTTTCCGACTCTTTTTTTACTGTTTTTTTCTTTCTGATCCGAAGCGCCCGGATTATGTAACTTCGCGGTCAGTGTCGGCGCCCTTTTGCCCATCATTTCATGTCTATTAACTTAGCTAAGACACACTCAAGGTTAGTCCAAGTTTTCCTTATATGAAAAAAAAGGAATATTTTTCCTATTTCAATTTTTCTGGAGTTGAATAGTTTGAATGTCCTTGTCTTCATATAAATCTAGGATAAATTGAAAAAGAAAGAGAGACTGATCAATCAAGAAACAAAACCAAACAGTTTGAAATGAGAGGAGTGAGTGACCTAAAAATGAAGGCGACCTTGTCACTGTATTTTTGCACGATTTGGATGGTCGCTTTTTGAATTTTTGAAGATGGATTTGAGTCGAGAGTTGTAGTCTTGGATCTGGGATTCAGAATTTTTTGAACTGTTTCTGAAGCAAATCCATGGAAATCCTGATTCCGGGACATTTTGAAAGTGAAACATTTTAAAGTGGGACATTTCGAAAGTGAGATGTTTCGAAAGTGGACATCACGAAGGCGGACATTGCTAAAGTGTGAAATCACAGCTTCGCCTAATTTATTTTTAACTTTTCACATATATATTTTTGCGTTTTCTTTGTAATAAAGCATTGCTTTCTCACTTTCGAAATGTCCACTTTCGGAATGTCCCGGAGCGCATTTTCGAGACAGCTACAAAAATCATCTTTAGGACACCAAATGTATTCTAACAGTGTAGACTTTATGGTTTCTGTCAGGATCAAAAAGAGACTTTTGAGTATGGCAGAAAATCATTCGGCACTAATTTGTAGACTCCGGAATTTGAAGTTTTGGCAATTAAGAACTTCGAAACCTTCTTCAACTAGCCTTGATGAGAGTTTTAGGATTCGCATTCAACAATCTTAAACTTCCAATGATCTGGAATTTCAGCTCCGTAGAACCCTCTTCTCCTTTCCTTGCTCTTCGTCTCAAATTTAAGCCCCGCCCCTTCTCACCCAACTTGGTGCAATACAGTTTGTGGGTGTCATCCCTCTTGTCTCTCTCTCTACTTCTCGATATCCACCCAATTAAGCACCGCCCATCCCCTCGGTCCCTCTTTTTGTCCCGCCCTCCTCAATACTATTAGCCAATTCATTCCTCATCCACCCTCAGCTAGCACCACCACTCCTCCTCCGCCTCCTCCTCCTTCACCAACTACTTTTTCTTCAATTCTTTTGATTTTCCGCCAAAAAAACGAACGATGACCAAGAAGAACCAAATCGCCAGAAACGAGAGAGAAAGAAAGCGTGTTAATCTGGTGAGCATTATTGATTTTAACTATAATTTTATTAAGGTTTTGATGGGTTAAGGGGTTCTGATGAACTGAGAATACTGTATTCTCATAGTTCCCATATTCCAGGTCAACGCTGGATTCGACGATCTCCGAATTCGCCTCCAACCAAAGAACCAGAATAAAAAATTGAGCAAAGCCGATACCCTTCGTGAAGCCGTCAAGTATATTCAGAAACTTCAACAACTTTTGAATCAAGATCCACAGCAACCATCAGGTGAGAAGAAACTTTCATTATAGCAACCCTAGGAGCATCTTTGAAATATAATTGTATTCCATATTCATATTCCCTTCTTTCAGTCTCTTCCACATCCCCTGACTACTCCATGAACGCCAACAACTTCACCAACTTTGCCGGAAAAGAAGAGTACCCGATGTATCTGCCCCAGAACTACCATCAAGTCCCCTCACATCAAATTTCAAGTCTTCCCAATGCGGATAACTCCTTCAATTCTCCAACATCTTCTGTTTCCTCTTCTTCGTACTCCCCAACTCAAATGTCTTTCTACCATCCCTCTGTTTATGCTAACTATCATCATCAATAGAACTCTCAACACATAATTGTTAGCGTTTTTCTCATCAAATCTGGTATTTTTGCTTACGGGTCTTATCTGTTTTCTGTTGATATATTTTTGTTCGTACTCTTCTTTTCAATAAATCAATTCATCAAAAACTCATTCCGTGTCAATCGTTTCCTTTTTTCTCGAATCGCTCTCTATTAGCCTATTAAAATCCGAGACCTTGGCGTCTTAGGACCCAGTTCCACGGCAAGTGAACCCCCCGAGGGGAGCCTTATTAATAATCCCCCGGCTGGCACCATTTCTGGGTCAACATACAATAGACAAGGAATAAAAAAGAAGAAGGAGGTTTATGATGTGGATTGAGTGGAAATGGGGAAAGACATGAATAGAAGAAGGAGAAGAATGACTGAGTGACTCCTCTTATGTTTTCATTAAATTAAGTGACACTGATGCTAATGAAATTGACACTAAGTTGATGGCTAAGAGGTGGATCAGTGCAAACACTTGTCTACCTGCGAGAAAAGTTGAGAACCGGTTTTCACAGATTAGCGGAAGACAATGGTGATGCCTTTTCACACTTATGGATTCTGATTCTGAGACAGTTAGAGCTCTGAGGGATCCCAAGATCATTTGGTTCCAAAGCAGCTTCTGTTCTCTAAAATTTTCAGAACTACAGTAGGCAACGAGGGATCTGGACGAGTTAAAAAATTTTGGAAAATTTTGGGAATACACCAATAACTGAGCTTCGGGAGTTAATAGTATTCAGCAGTATTCAGTAGCACAGACTATTCCAAATCAGTATTGAAGTTTCAGTTTTTTTTTTCAATTTGAGATTCTGTAACAAACTGAAAGTTTGAAAGTTTTTCGATGTATTACTCGTTTTTTAAGCATATAAAGTTCAGGATGAAATTCGTAATTTTTCAGCTTTGTGAACTCTAAGATCTGATTTCTGGAAGTTTGGACTCCAATTGCACTCGAAGATCTTGAAATTACCATCTCGACACGATCTAAGCATTCCCATGAACCCATCACATTCGCGGATCTTGTTACAAAAATTCAGACAGGTGTGCTCGTGTTGACCGTACATTACGGTTCTAAAAGGTCATTCGATCTTCATTGCATGTGATGATCAACACGACGAAAAAGGGAATAAGGGAGAAGCCATTAAGAGAAACATAACAAATAACTATTGACGTCTTCGTTCTGTTGTACCACATTTGGAACCATTAATCAATGGGCATACAATGTACAAGACGGAGAAGCAGGTGCAATTGTCTCTTCGACCTCTCGATTCGGAGTTGTCTCTCAACGATTCGGGCTCCCGCGCGAGGAGACCAGCTGATTATCCATTCCATGTCCATGTTTACTAGAGAAATGACATGGAAATGTGTCTTCTGTATATGGTATAGCATAACAAAAAGTGACACCTTTCAGAGATATATTGGGTCAACACTCATTTTGATATATTTGAGGAAATGGGACGGTAATTCCAAGATATTCATTGATATTCATTACTCATCGTTTGGATGATGGGGCAGGTGTGTTTGGGAATAGTTTCTCTGGTTAATGAAAGTGGAGGAGTAGGGAAACAGAAATTGGGAATTTAGATTCAAACTCTTAGAGTTTTAGATTAAATCTGTTTAACAACAACATCGGCAGCTAATTTCTGGTTTCAGGCTTCAAGACAGAAGAAGCTTAACAAGTCACGCCTACATTCAGACGGATTGTAGAGCTCTGAGCGAAGTCTGACTTCAAAAACTTGGGGTTCTATTCACAGAGAGATTTTCAATCTCCATCTAGATTTTCAAGTGAATTGGGCTTGTTCGAGCAAAGTTATATACTAAAAACCAAAAGGGTACTTACCATTTTTCGCGGCTGTACCTCAAATTTTTGGAAGAGACTTTTCAAAAACGCTGGAATCGTTTTAGATCCGCTTACAACCAAATACTGTTTATCTGATGCGACGTCTATTACAAATATGAAACCTCATTCAGGCATGAAATCATTCTTTTCAGTAATGTTTAACTCTCAGGAAAAATTTGTACATTCTTGATCCTATTGAACCCCACTCGATCTGATAACACTCAATAAATAATGTTATTCTTCCTTAAACAAATCTTATCATGTATCTAAAAACAACTTGTCCTTTTACCGACATGTTCCAATCCATCTTCATCCACTTCCGGTATCATCAAGATACCGCAAAAAGAAACATAAAGACATGTGTTCCTAGTCGCTGATCTCGATTTATAGCCCAGATAAGCGACACGCGGCAACTTTCAACTCAACGCAACATACTGTCGCCCCCCGATTGGTTTCTGATTAGAATCTCTCGGTCATTTGGGTGATTCTTCTCGATTGGGTAACGAGTACATTAGCGGCACGAATATACTCTCTTTTGTGGAAAAGATGTGCCGCCCGTGTTTTAGTACCTCAATTTCGGACAAACAGATGATGATGATGTTGCGAAGATGAAGAGAAGCGAAATGAGGGAAAATGAGGATGATGCCAAAGATAAGAATCGAATGGAAATGAGGGAATTTCCAAAGAAGGATCGTGAAAAATTAGCAAGAGTATGGTTTGGAGCTCTAGAATGTTGAGAGGTTTTCCTTGAAGCTATAACAGGCTGTTTTTGTTATTAACAGCTGGTTTCTAAATACCACAAACATCTGAGGGCTAGCACTGATTTCAGCGAAACGTTTTCTCACCTATTCTAATATTTTACAGAGATTTTACACCATCATTCTGAATCCTTTCGATATTGAGCGTTCAAAGAAACACCGACACCGATTACATGCTCCTCTTTCCCATTTTTCTAATTGTCCGGAACAAAAAAGCGATTGCATCGTTGACGCCTTCTTGATTCTTTCTCTTCCTCGTTTTGCGAAAGGATTACGCCACTCGAGAACCGTATGTCACTCAGTCAACCATAAATAGTCTGTTTTGTATATTTTGTGGGAACGTGTGAAACATTGTGAATTTCCAAATGAATTGATTCTTTTCTCTTGTTTTTCACTGTTGACTCGTAAATAGTCTCTGAACCTAAAACCATAATTATATTGTCCGTGAGCTATTCGACCCGAAATTAATCACTGTTTCCCTATTGTTTCTTTTGGTGGGATTACAACGGGAAAAGAGCCAAGAGCATTGAAAAGGGAAACAATCGTAATCCGGGAAACAGATTTTCCCTCATTTTCGGGGAACCAGTATTCTGATAGATTTTTTCAAATTCCTGCAAAAATCAAAACCGTTTCTAATCAATTATGCATACCATCTATTTCATTCTTTTTTTAATTATTCGCTCAGTTTCTAAAAACAGGGTCATTGCGTGACATGGCAGGTGGAATCAGTCGACTCATCGTTTTCTTCTTCGCGTGACACTTCTTCTTCTTCTTCATCAGATACTTGTTTGCTTCTGTTCTTCTAATCCAATGGAGAAGGAAAAATGAGTAGAGGTATCAGATTAATTAGGTGAAGAGCACGCTTGAAAAGGGCATGCTTCTACAGTAACCGGATAGATTTGTGTGTACACTTGAGAGACAATTGGTTACATCACTCATTTGAGGTGCCCAGGAGAAGAAAAACGACGAAGATTAGTGAGGGGATGAGGAAGTATTAGGAAGCAGTTGACACGTGGAATACTCCTCTTAGTAGTATTACATGTATTGGAATGGCACGAGTTTGGAGTACTCGTTGGAAGTGGGATTATAAAGCGAAGAAACTCTAGAAGTAAAATCGTCGGAGACTATCACTATTTCCAAATTTTGAAAGGAACAAAGCAAAACAAACATTTTCAGAAAAACTTCGAGGAAAAAAGTAGCAAAAGGTTTACTGGAATGAGAAATCAAACATTCTTGATTGCCACTTTTCTTATCTATTCTGAAACTCCTCCACCCTTTCATATCTCCCTAAAAATTCTAGAAGTGCAAACACAATTGACCCATTCTCACCTCTTCTGGTCAATAGAATACAGTAATCAGATAAGTACACTCTTCTTCTTCGAGTCTTGCCAACTAGAAACAGATTGGTTAAATATATATGGAGCGAGAGAGACACCCTGCAGCAGCACGTGGTTATGTAATTTCCACCAAAATGGTGTTTGACGAGTGATTGGAGAGAAGAAGGGATGGATCAATGGCAATGGTTGAGTAACTTGTTAGATAATGATAATTGAGATTATTGGCAAGTGTGAGGAGCATGATTGAAGATGGCTTATAATGGAGGAGCAGTGGATGACGGGAGTCTATGCACATTTTTTGAAACCGGGTCGTCATCTGGGCTGAAACGGGCCAGCCATTTTTAGTCTTTAAATTGTGATTTTCAAGTTAAATTTTATATAAAATGTAAAACTTGACAAGACCTACAGAATGGGAGTCAAAATATCCGATTTCCTTGTCTAAATTTTCTAAAAAACGTAATAAAGCACGGTTCGAGCTTACAGGGCCGAAATTTCCTGCCCGGGTGTTTGACAAACATTTGAGAAAAACGGAACGGCGTAATTTCATTGAATTAGACATCATTTTGTGGATCTCGTTAAGTTCTACATTTTCATATAAACTTTTGTTTTGAAAATCTCAATTTTGAGGGAAAAATAACACTAAAGATTTCAGCTCGGATCTGTATGTACATCCCGTTTTCAACCTGAAGATTCAGAACTTTACACCCTTCCCATCCATTGTCCCGATGACCCAACATTTCGCTGACTTCTGACATGTGGTCACACTCTCCAATTACTAATCGGACCACGCAATCCGCCAAAAAAGGTGCCGAACCACTTGTCTTTTTTCCAATTGACTTGTGAGCATCCGAAACGTTTGCGCAACTCACTTGTATCCTATTATTTTTCTTTTGTTTCACAAGAAATCAGAAGAAAATTGAGATGACGTCTAAAGAACTCTGCTCGATAGAGCGGAATCGAATCCGAGTCAATTCTGTCAATTCATTGTTGATGGATAAGCGATTTTTGGTGGCAGAAAAAGGAAGAGAGAACAAAACAGATGAATAGAAAACGGAAACCTTTATTTGAATAATGATTAAGGCTAAGACGGTTTCATGGATATTGGTTTGTACATAGCTCATTTAAAATACAAAATGATGTTCATAGAAAAACGTCTCGCATAGAAAGCGCCTTAAAGGTGGCGGGACAGTACTTCCTCGGGGGAAATTCCGGGGGAAAATCGTGCATTTTTGCGTGAGCGTGTCAGTTGTGGTGTATGCGTACAATGCGTCAAACCTGACGACAATTAATATTTTAAGCCTGTTTTTGGACTGAAATCATTCAAAATAGAACTGTTGGCATATCAGAAACCGCTCACACTATCCATGGCTTTAGTTCACAGAAGTTTCAGAAAAATTAAAATTTTGCTGTCCCACCACCTTTAAAACGTTATTTGCCAGATAGCTTCTCACAAAAAAGTTAAGCATTGAAGAAAATTCTAGCAAAGTTGATACTCACAGACATATCCAAATCCGCTCGCAGATTGTGTGCAGTCATCGTCATTAAGATATATATCTTTTTCTGGGTGGCACACCATTAGACAATCTTCCGAGCGATACCTAAAAAGATTTGTGCAAAGGTGTTGTCCTTTTTCCAGTTTTCAATGCTTTTTCCCTACAAGTATTTAACAAGAAACGAGTACGTCACTCACCCCGACCCCGAAAACATTCCGTATGTTGCATACAACGTCTCATTCAGTTTAGTATAGCCATCAGTAAACTCGAAATGCTGTAAAATCCTTGATTACTAATATTTTACCGATATAACCTCACTAAATCGTTCTTTTTTCCACTGTACGATGAATTTCTCATTCCATCAACCCAATATCCCACGAAACCACTAAACGATCCAGCTTCGGTTCCTCTCTCTGCAATATACGTATAATCGAGCGGAACAAAACAATCGAACATACGCAGGATCCATAGAAACTCTTCATAACTTGACACTCCTGTTAGTTTATATCCTCCCATTTCAGCACATTTCTCTTTCGCAACGTTTCGCTCTGGCATGTGTTCTGTTGCAAACGTTTGCATACAAACAGTAACACCGTCATTTCTTTTGAACATCTTCCAATCAGCAATACACTTTTCCAAAGTCCACCCATCATCAGTCTTTTTCCAAAATATCGGATTGTCCCCAACGGTAAGTTCTATTTTGTTGTAATCATCAGGACATTCGCTCAATGAGTATTTAGTCTGAAAATTTTCAAAAATTAGGGATACAGTAAAGTAGGAACTCACTTTGAATGCCACATAAAATTCCTCTTCATTTGTGGTTTCGCTAACAGTCAACTTGTCCGATGAATTAAAACCAAATGATAGACATTTACCGTCAAAATTCATAAAAACTAAAATGCAATCTTCGTTTTGATAGCAATCCGTTACGCATTCATTGGAAGATTTTTCGATGCCAGTTTCCAAGTCGGCATCAACCACTTTCCCATATATTTTCATCATCTTCAGGCCATCTGAATCAAAATTTAACGATGTTATTCCGTAAAACCTCTAATAGAGCGACACCGGACCAACAGGGTTGTGAACTTTTTTGAACCTTTTGGTTTGAACTTTTGAACATTTTGTGAACCTGTTGGTTTGTGAATCGAGAATACCCTCAACTTTTTGAAAATCACATATAGTACGTTTTGTAGCTGATAAATTTATTTTTGTTTACTGAAATTTTTAACGGCAAAAAAACAAAAATTGCGATCGAACGGACTTTCAAAAGTCAGGCTTCTGGGTGTCGCTCTATTAGAAGTTTTACGGGGAAAAAAATTATTAATTTGCTCACCAGTGGCTTCAACTTGTTTCAGGATGAACACCAGAAGAACTAATGTAAGATAGTATTTATAGTGACGTTTCATATCTCTTGTAGAACAATTTGGTAACGAAAAAAGAGTTTACGAAACTACATTGAAAGTGAATGGCACATGACAGAAAACTAAAAAGGTTGTCAAGGACTTTTTGACATTTTGAGGTTCCAAAGAACTACAACAAATATGTAGGAGAATAATTACATCGGGAAAATTTTTTCCAGAATAAAAGTAATCGTAAGTACATCAAATAATCACAACAACTGATATCCGCAAACAACTCCACATTCATATCCGGATCCTCGACAAATTGCATCATTCACTGTCCACAACGGATTTTCCATCTTTGCAACTGTCAAACACTCTTCTTTTTCTGTGCCGCTGAAAACAAATGTTCCATTATTCGAATTCCAGAAAATTAGTAAAACCTACGCATAATTCATACCAGAGAGTGGTGCACTCATGTCAGTGAGAGCATCGTTGCCAGTTGTATAATTATCGGACCACACGAAGTTCTGAAAGTTTTATTTTGAATTTCTAAAAGTTTCCAAGTAATAGTTACAGGGCAATTGTAATCCGATTCAGGACAATTTCTGATTCCATCGATCCAGAATCCTCGGTACGTCAAGATCTCGGGAGCAAGAATAAGAATTCTGTCTGAAAAGAAAACAGATTGAGTGCTTAACAATAGTAAATTGATACCACGGATCCATCTCGTCTCTGTTGCAGAAGCCACTCCAGTCAATTTATATCCTCTTTCTTCACAATAATCTCGTGCATCCTCTTTTAATATAGTATTCCCAAAGTAAAATGCTTGCATACAGACAACTTTCGAGTCGGCTCTTTCGAACATTTTCCAATCTCCCATGCACTTTGCAAAAGTCAAAACGTTTCCTTTTCTTTTCCAGATTATTTCATCTTCACCGATATCCACCACAAGGTCTAACTGATTATAGTCTGGACACTCGTCGAAGGGAAATTTTATCTGAAATAGATTCTTTCGAACAAGAAAATTAGGATACTGTACCTTGAAAGCAACAATCAAACCTTCCTCTCTCGAGGTCTCAATCACCGTCAATTTTTCTGTACTATTGAATCCGAACAATAAACATTCGTCGTCTGTATTCATGAACGCCAACATACAGTCATCCTCATCGAAACAAGAGTCAACACATTCTTTGTTTGATTTGGCTACAGTACCTGCCAGGATGACATTTGGAACTTTTCCGAATATTTTAATCATCTTTTGATTCGCTAAAGTTTGGAAATTTATTCTAACAGTTAGTTTATCAAACCTGTACTGGCTTTGTTCAAGACCATCAAAAATAATAAGAGAGATATCAGAAATTGAAAAGTTTCCATTTTGAAAGCTCAAAACTAACAAAATAAAATAAAAATAAGCTCAATAAGTAGTCATGCCTTTCTTAGAATAGAACAAAGCTTTTAGACATCTTTTTAGTTAAAAATTAAGTGATACGTTTTATTACGGGCACATAAATCTATACTAAGACATTAAGTTCAAAGACTAGTATACTGCAGATTTTTATGTCTTTATGCATTTTAGAAATTAGCCAAATAAAAGCACTGAAGCTCAATAGGTCCAGTTTCCCAAAATCTAGAGAAACGCACTCTTACAGAAGTTAAAAATATATACAAAACCAATTGAATCATATAAAAAAAAGAATACAAAAAACACATGTTCTTCTAAACAAACTAGGTTAATCCTTCAGATGGACACCATGATCCGACTTCCTTTCGACGTGGTCATTTCCATCCAAAATGGTTTGTGCAGAATTCGAGTATTCTATCAATGGATATCTTATCAAATGCTCCGGATTCCTCCCACCCAACTTTCAAAATGTAAGTTGCTTCTCGAGGAAACAAACAGAAAATATTGAACGAAAAAAAAGAGTCGTTTGTTTCAAAAAAAAACTGGGCGAATCCATAAAAATGACGACGGTTCCGTGCGAATTTCGCATTGTTTTTGGCCTGCATCACCCCGTTTTCCGCCGAAAGGCAGCCACACTGTTTTATCGATTTCTTTTTTATTTTTTCGCCCGGAAACTATCCCGAAATCTGCTGATAATGATGATGATGAGTTATTGGGGGAAAATTGAAAGTTGAATCGACATAATTCTGAAATAGAAGTGAAAAATCAAGATTCAAGAACATCCAAAATTGCGGAAACTTTCATTTGGAAACTTTGAGAGAAGCCATAGTTAGTGAGAAGCCATGTAAAAACTATCAGAATCATACGAAACTGCAACATATAAGAGACGTGTAATTTCAAAATTTTTTTTTCTTGAAAGTTTTTGAAAGAAATTTCAATTTTTCTGTAAAGTACATAGTTGTTCCTGGGATAACTTTGTACTTTACAGAAAAACAACGTGATTTGTACCAAATTTGTTACAAATCACGTTGTTTTTCTGTAAAGTACAAAGTTATCCCAGGAACAACTATGTACTTTACAGAAAAATTGAAATTTCTTTCAAAAACTTTCAAGAAAAAAAAATTTTGAAATTACACGTCTCTTATATCTTTATGAAGAGAAATTTTTCTTGAGAAGGGCTATGAAATTTTACAAACCTTGAATCTGTATCATTGTCAAAAGCTCAGAAAGAGGAGCTTGAACTATCAATTTTTTTCTTCTGACTAGAATGATTGCAATTTGCATCTTCAGAAAGATGAATCATTTGGAAACGATTTTGAAACTTTTCATCTATAAAAAGGCTTCCTCTCAACTGATCAAACCTCAAAACCCATCCTTATTCTTCAGTTTGGAAGCAAAAAAACCAAAGAAATGTCAGTTTTGAGAAGTCGTTATTTCTTTGTTTCACACATCATCCTTCCTCTTCTTCTCCCGTTTTTTAGTTGCTTCCTTCCTCTATTTTTTTTTCTTCACTTGTTTCTTCACACATTTTTCTAACCTTTTTTGCACATCTCTAAACTCTCCTAATTCTTTATACACTCTGAATCAGTTTCGCCTCGTTGTGCCTCACAATTTTTATCAGATTTATGTGCGAGAAACAAAAGCCTTTTTTCTCGGAGGCTTTGCTCCGTGTGCTCTACGCCCCAAATCCGGTCTTCTTCTCCTTTCCTCGTATCGGATTTCACAAACATTCAGTTTGTCACTTGACGATGTCAATATTACTAGTTGGGCCATGCACATGCTCATACTTATTCATGCTTTCCCCCAAAAAACTATTTCCGATAATGTGTTGAGAGTGTAATATTTGGAATTTCAGGCGGAAACGACCAAAAAGACGATGAATAATCAGCAAGCAGCCATCGCATCCGCCAGAAGTCGAGTGAGTTTTTCGACTGGTTTTGAGGGTCTAATAGTTTTTTGGTCTAGCACTAGGAACCCAGAATTACTCCATTTTCTTTACCCTGGTCTAGTGTCGATAACCGAGTGCTCATGTTCCCACGCATAAACTTGGACTCGAGACATATTAAAATATTCAAAACATAGTTTAGTGGGGTAAAAATGTGACAAAGATGGAGACAACAACTCGTGTAATTCTTGAATAACTTGCCGCAAAATTTAGCAAGTTAGCTTATTAGGAAGTTTTGAAACAGTGAGGTTTCTTCTGAGCTTGACCTTCCATTTTCTATTGTATCAGAAAACAATCAGGCGCTCAAAACGATGCATTTTCAAATTTTAATGAGATTACCACTAGCTGTTTAAAAAATCCCAAAACTTTTATTCACAACTCTCGACATAATTTCGTGTTCTATATCGGGTTTCGGACAAAACCGCTTCTGAAGCCGATTGAGATCTGACTAACTTCTGACCACAGAACATTTGGCTCTATTGCAGGATAGGGGTCCCTTCGAAAAATAGGGGTCCCCTAAAAAAATAGGGGTCCCTTGAGGTCCCTCGAAAAAAATAGGGGTCCTTTCAGGTACCTCTGAAAAAATAGGGGTCCTTTCAGACCCCTCAAAAAAAATAGGGGTCCCTTCGTCCTCGGTTATAGGACCTCGAAAAAATATGGGTCCCTTCAGATCCCTTGAAAAAAATAGGGGTCACTTCAGGTCACTCTAAAAAATAAGGGTCCCTTCGTCCTGGTTTAAAGAAGCTCAAAAAAATAGGGGTCCCTTCAACTGCCTCAGAAAAAATAGGGGTCCCTTCAGATTTTTTTCTAGTTTTCCATTTCCTTGGTTATTTTTTAACTGCATTTTTGAGACTTGATCTGTTGCGGTTACTAAGCCTTTTCAAAATGAACTTCAAAAAACAGTTAAGAAAATGGAAAACTAGACAAAAAAAATTTGAAGAGACCCCTATTTTTTCTGAGGTACTTGAAGGGACCCCTATTTTTTTGAGCTGCTATAAACCAGGACGAAGGGACCCCTATTTTTTTAAAGGGACCTGAAGGGACCCCTATTTTTTCTGAGGCAGTTGAAGGGACCCCTATTTTTTTGAGGTCCTATAACCGAGGACGAAGGGACCCTTATTTTTTTCGAGGGGTCTGAAAGGACCCCTATCTTTTTAGAGGGACATGAAGGGACCCCTATTTTTTTCGAGGGGTCTGAAGGGAACCCTATTTTTTTAGGGGACCCCTATTTTTCGAAGGGACCCCTATTCTGCAATAGAGCCGAACATTTTTAGATGGTCAGAAGTTGAAACTTCTCCCCAAATCTGATAAAGATGTGCCCAAAAGACGACGAACAGTCTACTAATGTCTAAAAGCTGACCAAATCCCGGCCTAAGCCGAAGATTCTAATAGTCACAGATCACCTTTTCGGTCATAAATCATCAATTTTTTAGAGACGTGCCTAAAAATTGGCAGGCATGTTTTTGGTTTTGCCAGAAATGTTGTGGTAAGATTTGAAGTTTATACCTTTTCTCAATAAAAAGTTATCCACCTCGAACCACCAAAATTTGATAGAATTATGGCCAGCACTGTAATCTGAGAATTAGCTTCAAGGTGCACAAAACTGAAATTAGAAAACTGTTTGTTATTTCTAAGATCCTCTTAAAAACTTCGGATGTCTTCAGATTCCAAATCTCGGGAGTTGAAAGATTCCTAAAATCTAGGCAGCTCGAAAATCTGGGGTTGGAAACTGCAGATTCGAATTTTTGATATTTTGAGGTCCCAGAAACTTCGATTTGAAATACTTTGGACTGCCTATTTGGAAATATTCATGGAGATAAGATTTCCAGAAATGTTGAAACTGCTTGAGAAAGAAAGTATTTCTCAAATCTCAGAAAGCCTCGCAGATATTCATATCGTTAAAGGTTCTGAGTCCCTGACTACTTCTGAGAAAGTTGAAAAATCTGGAATACCTGAAGAACGATCTGAGCGATGAAACTCCAAAAAGTTAGGTTCCTATCAACTGGGATGGTCTCTCTCAATTAGTTTTTTGTTCTATTAGCTCATTCTCAGATATTCCAATGTAAATTCCGATTCGCAACTTCAACCGTTATCCGAAGATCCCTACAAAAAATCACACATCACATTCAGTCTATTCCTGTTCCCAGCCATGCCCTTCCAATTCATTCCCGTTCCCATCCGCGTCACAAGAGAAACAGTTTTATGAGCACGGGAACCGTGGGCGTCTTCCTCGATTTCTTCTTCTGTGCAATTCCAGCCCTTTTTCTCCTCCTCCGTCCTCCGTTTTTTATCGTTTTATTACCATTCGGGTATCGAATCGAAACGGCCAGATCGCGTTCATTCTTACCCTCTTCCACCTCACAAGACACCCGGCCGACTGTATTCTCTGTACTCTCTGAAATTCTGAAATTCTTCAACAATGGGAAAGAAAGAAAAGGATAGTGAATCGATCCCTTCTACTGAAAAGGTTGAAAAGAAGGAGAAGGAGAAAGTTCATCAGAAGTTGAAGAACAAAGTCAAGAAGTTGAGAAAGTCCAAATCGGTCGCGACTTCTTCTCCATCTGATCATTTGGAGTGCCAGTGTGAGCCGTGCAAGAAAAATGCAGAGGTAACAAGATTTAGTCGGAAGACTGGAATCAGCATCGTAACTTCTCCTAAACTATTCCGATCCCTTCGCCTTTCACGTCACCTTCAGACGTCTTCTTCGAGTATCCCATCATTAACCAGTCAATCTTTCTTCTCCATTTTCCTCTTCCGAGACCTCGCTAACTTTTCTGCATCTTTCTCCTATTTTTTTGACGAGACTGAGAATACATTTATCCATTTTTTAGTATTACATATATGTACACTCAAAAGCTCCTTTCACTTGAAAACACTTCAGACATGTACAACTTTGAAAGAAGGTCCTGGAATAGTATTTCAAAGTTCAGAGCCATAGTTCTGAAAATGAAAAAGATCAGCGTTGGGGGGAATTCGAGTTTTCCAGAACTCATCGTTTCCGTAAAGTCGGCTTCTAGAAATTTTTACTGTTTGAATTAAAATAATTAGAAGTAATGTCAGTTAATCTTTTTTCGGTCTGCACGAAATTCGACAATCGAAATTTTTGAAATCGTAATATCATTAAAATAACTAAGATTTCATATCTAATGAATCTACAAATCCCCTTCTCCATTTTCTATTCTAATCCGAAACCAGAAGCTTTCCAATTATCCAGAAAAAGAGGAAAAAGAGGAAAAAAAGAAGGAACTGAAGAACTAAAAAAGGAGTGAGGTGCCCTATTAAATCGGTGCTCTTCTCTTTTTCCAACACACACCCAAGAGAGCTCTTTTCTTTTTTTCGGAGCTCAAACACACTCTCACACGCATACACTACTACTTCTTCTTCTCTTCTGAAGAAGAAGAAGTGTATAGAATACGACGATAGAAGAAGAAGAAGAAGAAGCGGTTGTGATGTATGCGCGTCGCCGCAACGAGGAGTGTGCTCTTTTCTCTTCGTCCCTCCAGTCAGTCAACCCATCGATCCATTTGTGTGCACACTCACAGCTTCACACTGAGCTAGCTCCGTTGTGAAAGAGAGAGAGAGAGAGAAAGAAAAGCCAGAGCATGCTTTTCTCTTTTCACGTCTTCTTCTTCTTTTTCTATTTTCTCCAGTTGTAGTCGATTCAATTTTTTGTCTCCAGAGAGAGACAGCTGATAAATAACAGAAAAATGATAAGAATTCTGATCATATTTTGACTGTCTGCGTCTGACACTTACTCTTTCTCCAGGGAAATTAAAATTTTGGAGGAAATTAAAGTTTTTTTGCTACATGTTTTTCCCTCTAGAGACCAACTCTAATCAAAAAACAACAAACTTTTGATTTATTTCAGATGGCGGCTGGCGGACAACCCCAAGGTGCTGCACCGGGACAACCGGATCAGAACTTTGACTACATGTTCAAGGTGAGGAAAAGAAGAAGAAAAGAGTACTTGAAGAAAGGATTATTATGAAATATTCATATTGGGCGAAAAAAAAATGGAATGTGGAGGGGTACCAATGAAAAGTTCCAATAAAAGTCAGAAACATGTCTAGAATTCGAATAGATTGAATTTGAATATAATTAGAAGTAACACAAAAATCTATTGGATTAAAAAGTCTACCAAAAACTACCCGTTTTTTGAAAATTCGGGAGCTGATTGACAGTTTCTAGATGAAGTAATCTACTTTGGAAAGAAATTCTTTTTTTACGAATGACAAGTGAGCGGAGCCACTGGGATCAAATGTTTGTAGTTGAGATAGAAATGTATCTGATAGTGAGATTCTTGTCAGAACATTTGGAAAAGATTCAGTTTATCCCGAATTAGAGGAAGGAAGAATATACAAATCCAATCAAATTGAGTATCTGAAAAACTCTGCCTTATTACTTTTCCAAAAACTTCTTTTCAAATTTCATTACGGATAACTTACCTGAATTTCTAGAAAATTCAATTATAACTGATCCTAAACATCTCCTTTTCCCCCCTTCTCAACCTTATTTTCAGTGAGTATTCTAACTAATTACAGTGTAAAACCTATGTTTTCCCCCACCCTCTCTTCATCTATTTTCCCCCGTAATTTCCAGTCGAGTGCTCTTTTTCCCCCGTTTTCTCTCTACTCTCCATTTCGGGAGGGACCTCTTTTGAGCTTCCTTCCCGCTTTTGGTCCCTCAACGAAAGAAAGAAACGGGGGAAATTCGTTGAAAAAACTTTCACTTTTCTTTTCCTCGAAAAAAGAAAGGAAGAATCGATGGTTGGGAGAGACTCTCTGGTTTCATATTTTATTTGACAAACCGCCTCGCTTTTCGTGAAAAACGAAATAAGGATTGGGGAAGAGAAAGATGAGAAGAGGAGCCGAATATATATGTTTCTTCACTAATTTTTTGGAGAAGAATGAAACAAGACAATAAAATTGAACCGAGAAAAAAATGATAAAATGAGGTGGAAATCAGGGATGGACGGCAACAAATTTCGGAAACCAATTCAAGTGTGAATAACTTCTTTCAGAGGGTGGGATAAAAATATGGTCAACAGGAAAAATGTTCATTATTGAAAAACCTATTGATTGGTTAAAAATCGTCCAGTTTTGTAAGAAATTAACAAAGTTATGCCTCGTGTTGCCGAAAAGTTGCCGAAACTTCCGAAATCGGCAACTTTTCGGTAATACAAGGCGTAACTCTGTTATCTTTCCAAGAAATTTAACGGTTTTTAACCAATAGATAGCTTTTTTAATAAGGAACATTTTTCCTGTTGACCTATTTCTACCCGATCCCTTAAAAAAAGTTACTCACATTTGAATGAGTTGTCGAAATTTTTTGCCGCCCAGCCCTAGTAGAAATGAAGAAAATTTGAATCTTCTTCTTTTTTCAGCTTCTGATCATCGGAAACTCGTCCGTCGGAAAGACCTCGTTCCTCTTCCGCTACTGCGATGACTCGTTCACTTCTGCCTTCGTCTCGACAGTCGGAATCGACTTCAAAGTGAAAACAGTCTTCCGAGGTGACAAACGTGTCAAACTCCAAATCTGGGACACCGCCGGACAGGAGAGGTACCGTACCATCACCACCGCCTACTATCGTGGCGCGATGGGATTCATTCTGATGTACGACATCACCAACGAGGAATCGTTCAATAGTGTTCAGGATTGGTGAGTGTTCTAATCTCTGGATTCGAGATTCTATTCTCATTTTAGGTGCACTCAAATCAAGACGTACTCGTGGGAGAATGCTCAAGTGGTTCTTGTTGGAAACAAGTGTGATATGGATGCGGAGAGAGTCGTCTCCATGGATCGAGGACGTCAACTCGCCGATCAACTCGGATTGGAATTCTTCGAGACGTCGGCCAAGGAGAACATCAATGTGAAGGCGGTCTTCGAGAAGCTAGTCGAGATCATTTGTGATAAGATGGCCGAGAGTTTGGATAAGGTGAGTTATTATTATAAAAACTTTGAAAATAACCAATCTCATTCGTTTCAGGACCCACAACAACAACCAAAGGGACAGAAGCTCGAGGCTAACCCAACCCAGAAGCCAGCTCAGCAGCAATGCAACTGCTAGAATTCTCAATTCTTTACCATCTGAAAACCAGGAAAATAAAAAAATTCCTACAGCAATAATTATACATTTTTGAAAGCGCGTAGCTCTATAAAACTCAACCAACATCTAGGCACCTGATATCTATAAATAATTCAAAGATTTATTTTTTCAGTAAAAGTAATTCTAGGGCGTAGTTTGGTATCTTTCTCACTGTCACTTATGAATTCAGCGCTGTTTTTTTTCTATTCGAAATCCTAATTTATTGAAATTTAATTTATTCCATCAGTTATCCATTTGTAAAAACTTCTTTTCCAACACTTCCAAACTTTTCCAGGGCTGTGTTTTTTCTAGTTAATCTTCCCCATAGTTTTGCCTATATTTCCCAGTAATTGAACCCCCCGTTTTTATGTAATTTTAAATACCGCTGATTTTTATCTTGTTCTCTCCGGAGAAAATGAGTCATTTTATTTTTCGAGACATAATAAATTATTCAAATAATACAAGAAGGTTTCATGTTACAGTTACAATTATAAAATGGTTATTTCGAGATGAAGACTTGATCTGATTGCAATAAAAATGGTTCGTATCCAATGCTTGTGGTCGAAGGAAGAAGTGATCGAGCAAAGAGTTCAAGTGGTCTGAAATCGTTTTAAATTGAAGTAAAGGAATTTAATGCAGTTCTTACTTTTCGAATTTGATGTTGAAGTGTGACAGAAGATCGAGAAGAGGTGGTTTGTGAGAATGAACTGCCATTGGAATGCTGAAAATTAATTGAAATCCAACGCTAATAGATTCAACCTCACCTTGCAAATACAAACTTTTTCGGTAAATCAAATTCCTTTCTGGAGCACTTCTTCTTCGCAAAAATTATAGTTTCAAATGGTATTTTGTGTTTTTCTTTATCAAAATTGTAAACTGGCTCTCCCTCCGTCGTCACTTTCAACCATTTCCATATACCCAACACTTCCATATTCCACGATTCGAATCTCGCTTTCATTTCTTCTTCGACCCATTTTCGATTTGTGATCCATACTCCGATCAAGGAATCATCGGTAGTTATGCTGGCAATATCGAGATTATCCAGGACTTGCTCATTCATTTTGTATCTTTAATACATATTGGGATGTGCTAGCAAGATTATTTGAAAAACACTAACGTCTTTTTCCGTTTTACAGATTTATTGAACCATGGAGGATCGGCAATGACCATATCGAAGCGGATTTCTGAAATTCAAAATTTGTTCTAATTATAGTTATTACCATTACCATTTATTGCTGAATACTCTTGCACATCGGTCACTTCTCCAATGTGAAACGTGGCTTTTGGAGGAATGAAAAAATTTCGATTTTCCGAATCTTCAATAGTTTTCGGTCCATTTCCACTGCATTTTATCCAATTGCTGATTATTCCATTGCACATGAGATTATCTAATTTTTCAGATTCTTCGAACTCCAATATCTGTGTTGATGAAATACTAGTGGACGGAGTTGCCACGTGGAGAACTCTGAAATTCAAAATCTTATTATCTGATTCTGAATGTTGAATCCCTCACCGTTCTGCCGCTTTTCTTGCCCTCAAATTGTTATCAAAGTTTTCCGACTTTTTAAAGTATCCAGAATTCGTTCCGATTCTTTGTATTTCTGCTGATATCTTTTCAATCCAAGAAATTTCTCTAATTTTATCTTCAAATTTTCTTTTCCGTTTTTTATCAGAAATTCCTCGATTTTTTATTGCTTCAAATTGCGAGTCAGGCATGAATTTCGAATTTATTTCGTATAATTCTGAGCAGATTTTTCGATTCAACCCTTCGAATATTTTGTTGTAGTAGATCTGTTCATCCAGAATCGCAAACTCTGACTGCACGTGGACTATGGACATCTAGAAAATATGGAGGAAGTTTTCCAGCTTAAATGTGAAATCAGATAGTGTAACGGAGAGCCTCATTCTGTTATCTAGATGTTTTGATTTTTTTGTTTATTAAAAATTTTAATGAGATCGAGGAGATTAAAAGTTATGCATGTCTACTTTGGGAAAGGGCTTTCACAACGCATATTAGAATAATTATGACTACAACCACACAGGAAAGAAATTGGTATGAAAAATGGAGAAAAAATACAGTATATAAATAGGAAAATGAGTTTAGTGATGCTCTCCAATCATTGATTTGATTACTACGAAAATTCCGATTCCAGCAGCCACAAACAAAGACTTGATTAATGAGAGCCACTGAGATGAGGATGATTTTGAATGGGCATGAGATGTGTCGGCTATTACATTCTGAAAATTGGGAAGCTATTTTCTTCATACTGATTTCGTCTTACGTGGCTATGTCCATGACCACCTTCACCGTCATCATCAGAATGCAATTCCATTGGGAGAAGCTCAACGAGAGCTACGTGAACGAATGTTCCAGCTGCCAGGCCTTCAAGCCAATATCTTCCCATTCGTTGCCACACGTCGTTTTCAATTCCATCGATCTGATAATGAATTTTATAATAATCTGACAGTTATTAATTGTGAGTTATTAATTGACATACCATTGTAGCCAGAACCATTCCCGCTGGAATTGTGGCTGAGAGAAAGATGGATGAAGTCCACGCGTACTTTCTTGGCGCGTTATGTTTGGCTAGCTGAACTCCATATGACACACAGCAGAGAACTTCATGGAACAAAACGGCTATAAGAATCTGCCAGAATGCATTGGTATCATTTTGAACTCCAAGAGCGACTCCTTCGAAAAAGGAGTGAACAGACATTCCGAGGAGAAGAAACCACACTCGAATATTCATAGAGCCGCCGGGCGAGGATCTACAGTGACCAGATGATGTTGGGTGATGATGAGGGCTTGAATTCTGGAAAGGAAGCTTTTTAAAATTGGATTTTGATGTCAGCGGTACCTGTCTGAAGACGATATCATCCGCGTCGTCGTCCATAGCCACCAGTGGAACATGATCTTCTCCTTCTTCCTCCTGGAAGGTAGCTTTCATTGGTATGAAGACAAAAAACGGCAAATACTCATTGACTACACTTTTACGATTAACATTTTCATCTATTTTGAGATTTCTTTTCACAAATCAATCCTGACTTTCGCAAAAACGTTTCAGAAAATATACGTTTTCTCCTTTCGGAATGTGTACTCAATGAGCAATTGCCTAAAAAATACTTACATCGTGAAACTTGTTCATTTTGATTGAATCACTTGTTGCCAATGGACTATGTCCGGAATGTGAATGTCCACCACCAATCGAGTGACCAATACCATGAATAACTTGTTCAGTGATCAATATGATCAAAAATCCAATGATAACCAACTGGTCAGTCGATGGAATCCATCCGTAACTGTCCACTACAGTTTGGTTACCTCTCAAATGCATTTCTTGATGCCTGACATGCGGAACGAGTCCCAGGAAACATGTGGCGATGAAGACTCCACACGAAGCACACCCCAGAAATGATATTGATGTTTTTGAGGCATTTCTAAAAGTTGTCCAAATTTTTTAAACTAACTTTCAGTAGAAACTCACACACAACACGTCCTCAGAAAAGTGTACGGTACAGAAGTTGAGATGAGAAGTAAAATGAAAACGGCAAAAGCCGCTGTTGACATGAACAGAAACTGCTCCATTATAAATGCATTTCCTGAGATTTTTATTTTAGTTTCTCATGATTGTTCACTACGAAATCAAGAATTGAGAAATCGTTCACAACGATAAAAACTCGGAATCAATTAAAAAATCGTTAGCACTGAACTTTTATTGAACGAAAACAGAAGAAGAACGATAAAATGAAAAAACACATTAAGTCAAATTTATGAATAAAGAATGGACAACAAGAAAATCAACAACGTTATAACAAGAGTTCATAATTCGATTAGGAAACCTTAACGTCTTCCTCGGCCACCGCCGCGCCCGCCGCGTCCACCACGACCACGTCCTCCGAATCCACCTCGAGGAGCTCCGAAGAGATCGTTGAAGCTGAAAAATGGATATCGTTATTGGATCAAAACAAAATGACGCATAATTGTAATTCGGGACGAAATGGGGAGGCTATTTTCTAGATTACAAAATGCTAAACTGAATACTGTTGCAAGTTTCTTGTTGCAGTTTTCGGCGTAGAGAAAATCGTCGGCTCGTTTTGGCCCGGATCCCAACTATTCGCATTCGCATTCGTACCTTTCTTTGTTGTTTCTCTTCATTCCCTTCTTCTTTCCACCGTATCCGAACTTGTCTGACTTCAGCTTTCTCTTCAACTCTCCAGCGTTTCTCATCGATCCACCTCTTCCGGATCCTCCTCTTCCACCACGACGATCTCCGTATGCACTCGATGGTCCATCATCATCTTGATCGAGGCCGTGTCTCTTGACATTGTTCAGCATGTCTTCCAATTGCTGCTTCATTCCCTTTTTGTGCTTTTTCACAGCTTCCGCGAGCTTCTTCTTCTCGTTGTTCTTGTTCGCGATGGCCTCCTGCAAAATTACTAGTTTATTGTTCCAAAGAAACTTGAAAGCATACCTTCTGCACTTTCACAGCAAACTTCTTCTCCTCTCGAATGCGACGGAATGCTTCTTGACGCTCTTTCATTTCTTGAATTCCGAGAAGCCTCTTGCGCACTTTTTGCATGTGACTATCACTCTTTGCCATCTCAGCGTAATAATCAGTCGGTCGAAGTACTTTGATTCCGAGATTTAGAAGTCTTGGATAGGCAATTTGAACGGCTCTCTCAGCTTGTTTGTAGCTGAAAATATATTTTTATGGTCATATTTTAAAAATGTATCAAACTCACAAATTGAGTTCTCTCTGGAAATCGTCATTCTCGACTTTCTTGTCCATTTCAGCGTGTGGTGTGATCACTTCAAGCGTCTCTACCCATGGAAGATCTTTGGTGATTTCAGCCAATTTTTCTTTCATCTCGGCGCTTTTGTTGATAATTGGACGCTTTTTAGCAACTTGAATATTGAGGCCATCTTTCAGAAGACCAGCGGCAAACGCGGCTTGGAGCTATACATTCGAAATAAATAAAAATCGATTTCCAAAATAAAAATACCTCTTTTTCGTCATCGTCTCCATCGGATTCAGCTTCTTCGACTTCCATAGCATCGAGTGGCTTTTCCCACGATTTCTCTTCAATAGCATTATCGAAATCGAAGTCAGAACCATCCGAATCGCTCTGAAAGTATTTGTGAAATTCGAAGTGATTAATTTCTTACCTCCGGCTCTGGTTGACGACTTTTTGAGTTGACCGCAAGGCGCTTGGCCAGACTATTCATTTTGCGAACCATCTGAAACAATTTACTTGAGAGAATTGATAAATAGAAAGCTTTTGCAGGTCGAAAAAGGTTGGCGAAAAATGAATCGAGGCTCGAAAACTTGATTTCTCATTGGGGCGCGCATGCTGACCGTTTTGGCGGCAGTTCAAAATAACATAGTTTCGCGCCCTGCGCCTCCAAAATGCGAAAACAATTGTTGACGCACTTTGTGTAGCTTTCCTTGACGCATAAAAATATTTTTTTTGTAAACTACAGTAACCCGAAGAAATTTATTGCAATTTTACAACGGGAAAATGGGTAGATTCTGTTTAGACCCCCCGGTACATTCCATTATAACCCCCCTGGGATAAACGTTGGAATAACCCCCCACCAACGGAATTTCAGGTTTCAATATAAACCCCCACCATTCCAATAAGACCCCCCACGCATAAGATTTCAATATAGACCCCCAACATTTGAATAAGGCCCCCCACCATTTCAACATAACCCCCCACCTTTGGTGGGGTGGTATAACATCATCAAATCAGGCTGAGTATCAAACTTGCAGAAAAGTAAGAAGCCAAATTTAGCAATCGAAAATTCATTTTGAAATCGATATTTTCCTCGTTTTTGGACCTATTTTCTTCATTTTTTCTATATTTTTCGCTAATTTTTTGCTTCCTTCTGTATTAATCTAATTGTGTGGTCTGAAAGTACCCTTCAGAGCTAGTTTTTAACATTTTCAGCTATTTCTTAGGCTTAGTCTCATCATTTTGCTGAAAAATAGGCTTAGAAACAAAGCGGGGTGCTATATAAGATTCTTATATAGCCCCCCTCTATTTCAATATGGCCCCCACTTTATTTGAAAAGGCTTAGAAAAATGTGGGGTGTTATATCAGATTCTATAACAGAATTTTCCCGGGAAAATCACTTATTGATAAATTTCTTGAGAAACAGACTTATTTTCTATAAACAATTCTCTAGTTTTTTTAAGTTGAGAGAATTCCTGTTCAAAAAGCATAAAAACATGCATTTTAGTTCAGCGTAAGAGGAGTTCTATTCATTTAAATTTTTTAACGAAATTCGCCGATTTCTACCTCAAAACTTGACGAAAGTTGATGTTCTTATACTTTTCAGATGTAGAATTTTTATATTAACATTTTCTATTTGTTTTTGACCGGAAAATGTTGTTCTAAACTATGGGCGACAAGGTTGAAGTTTTCGCGAAATCGTGCCCAAAATTTTACGCGCAAATGCGGAGCATTTCGCCGCGGTGTTTGCGGTCTCACAGAATTCTACAGTACGCTAAATTATATATAAATTATAAATTGTAAATTGGAGTGCCAGGGTGCCGTGTCGCTTTTCGGGCTTGTTGTGAATCTATTCGTAGATTCTCATGGAGGAAAACAAATTTGTTTTTTGTCTAAATGTATATTGTCTGTTCAGAATGAATCGCAAAGAAAAAATTTGAAAATTTTATTTGTAAACAACTTTTTAGGCTCCGCCCACAACAGTTTCCCACGCAGAAAATTGTAAACAACAACACAATTTTCAACGTGGGCGGAGCCTAAAAAGTTGTTTACAAATAAAATTTTCAAATTTTTTCTTTGCGATTCATTCTGAACAGACAATAGTTTTTTATTATACGACCAGTTCAACAACAACAAAAACTATTATATATTCAAGAAACATCAATTTTATTCAAAAATTGCGACATATGTTTTTAGACAGTGCCTATTTACAAACCGATAAAAATTCGAGGAAAAGCATGAAATGTTGTTTTGGGGCAATGGGATGGTGACATGGGGATGGTGGGAAATGGGACATGGTGGGCAAATTGGAACACAGTGGAAGATCAAAAATATGGAAACAGGTTTAAAGCGAGTGGAATTAAAGCTGAACAACTGGGAGTGCTCAAAAACGTGAGTAAGAGAAAATATGTCATAGAACAAGGGTATATGAAGGCCTTCATGAAGGAGTTGATACAGTGTTTGTTCATTGTGGCTGGGAGATGGACGCCTTCGTGATTTGAATCTCTCCGTATGGCTCTGCTTGAGCAACTTGAATTTCAAGATTCTTAGTCATGACGAGCAAAGTGGAGAAGGAAAGAGCAGCCTCTTTTGTCGTCTTCATTTCAAGTTTTGTTAGGATCGAAGAAAATGGAACAGTCTGAAAAAATTGAATGTATTCTATTTGAAATTCATATGAAATTACTTACAACATCTGATTCTGGCAAGATTTCGTGAATCCGTCTCGCAAGCTTTTGAGTTTTCTGGACAAATTCATCGTCTTCCTTCTCCATTCTTTCTTTCATCGTTTCATCGGACAAGTTTCCATTGGATAACTGGATACCAGAATCTTCAAGAGCAACAGTATCTCTTCTTTCTGGAGAATTTCTGTATGACGGAATGTCATCAATCAGTTCATCAAGTTGGTCGATATCATCGTTGTCCATCTGATTGTAAGAATGGTCGTCTACATCGAAGTCATTACTATTTGGAATGGAATGAACTACTGAATCCTGGTGATCATGGCGACTAGTATTATCCGATTCAGCAAGGTCATCCACGATTCCAGAGTCACTTTGCAAACGAGTTCTTTTCGCTGGAGTGGACTTCTTGGTTGGAGAAATGACTCTTTTCTTGTGACTGAAACGAGAAAGCTACCATAGAAATGAAGATTCCCTTACCGTTGTTTTTTCATTGAAGGAGTTTCAGCGCTATCCTTTTGAAGATAAATGCTTCTTGCATTCTCAGTCTTGCAACTGCGCGGTGGCCTCACTTTCATTGGAGTTGATGTGGCTATCGGAGTACCAATTTCTGGGGATTCTCGTGATTGGGAGAGGTTATCAAATGAAGTTGGTGGTGGTCTAAAAAGTTAGATTGATTTAATACTATTAACTATTTCACTTACAAAATAAAGTCATCATCGAAATCAGAAAATGACGCCGGTTCCGTTTCTTCGTCCATTGGCTCCTCCTGATTGTTGGAATCTTCTATCTGATATCTCTGGGAATCTGGACTGTTGCTTTCATTTACGTCTACAATTGTCGATGTTTCACTAATATCCATAGAATCTGGATTGGCTTCCAATGGAGAGACGATTAATCCACTTTGCTCTGGAAATGCTGCGGGACTACTAGCCGAAGTACCATCTTCAATATCAGATGTGTCCACAATTCTGAAAGTAATTTTTACAGAGAAGAAAATGTAACTGAACCTACAGATTTTGTGAACTCTCTGATTCGCCATTCTGCTCCTCCAAAAGCTTTTCCATCGCCTCAACATAACTTTCCATATCTTCCAAAATTTCAACAACAGTAGGCAATTCGTCTTGTCCCTGAAAATAGTATGTATGATGGGTTTATGATATTATCTACTCACTGCAACTATTGCCATATTCCGGCATGGAGCATCCTGGATGGTGATGGAACTGTTCTCCACAGAGAACTTCTTAGCCTTCTTCGATAAGGCTGACACATCAGGAGCTTCCAATGGAGGAGGAGATGTGAAATCCAGGGGAGCGAAGCTCATCGGTTCTGCCAGTTCCTGTATATAAATCTCTTTCTCATCATAGATATGTTTTATCAATGCTAACTTACACCTTCAGCTGCCAGAAATTTCACCAGAACTACTCTCACATTGTTCTGGTAAACTCGGACAAACCCCAACAATCCTTGTCCGTTGTATCTCTGATGGGGCTGAACATGTCTTATTACTTTTTCTTATAGTTCCCCTCCTATACCTTTTCATCGATCCATCGCTTGACAACCGACGAGATGTCCCCTTTCAAACTCGCCGGGACTTTCCTCGATTCACTTTGCCATTCTTTCTTTCCCATCGAGCCATACTTGGCTATTTCTTTGAGGATACCCTCTGGAAGCACCTGAAATGCAATTAATTTGAAACAAACAAATACATGTCCGTATACGTATTTGCCCTCCTAGTCTATCAGATGATAAGAATTGTATGTACGTTATGACTCAGTATTCTTCATTTTTCTGTCTGTCAGTCATTGTATAAAATAGACAACTTTTTTCGTAGAGGACGTCCCAAACCATGAAAGGAAGAATCGACAGAACGCCGACTGTTTCAACTATAGAGAGTTATGGAACGTAAGTTTTTTTCTAATTTCAAGGGTCCCAGATTATAGGATTTCAGTGATATGCCAAATGAACACTATAGATATTTCAAAGAGAGATTAATATGTGGAATTTCTGGACCTGTCTTCATTTGCTCTGTGTTTATCCTAATTGGATTTTTAATATTACTCGTCATACTGGCTCTTATCATTTTTCCAATCCTTCATCGTAAGTTTTACTACCGTAATACAGTACTCTCTGATTCCTGGTTTTCAGATAAACTTTGATTCCCTATTCTCTACCAACAGTGCATGAATTACGAAATCCTCAGAACCATAATATCCCCTTCTGACCTAAACTTTTGGCTTAAACTCGATTTTGCTGAAAGTGGTTCTCTGGTACCTGAGTACTGTATACCGTAACCCATAATAAAATCTGTTCCCCTTTGACTCCTATACCCAAAAACATAAAAACTTACCATTTTTATGGAAAATGTGCTAGAAACCTTGTGATTTGTTTATATTACGTATATCAACGAACCCCTTTTTGAAACCCCGCGCTCCAGGTCAGCACGCAGGGACGTACGCGACGCGAAGACCGCAACGCACGCAACGACATGAAGAACACAGTAGATATATGAAACTGTAGCACTGAGAGGTCTACGAACGCAGAGGAATATCGATTTCTTAATGTCATTTCGTTCTTACTGTCACTCGTTTCTACTCAACCATTTTTATTGGTTTTTGTTCCAGGGATAGTTTATCAAAACCATGTCTTTCTTCAATCCACCATCCGCTTATGCTGAAGAAGTCTGCACTGGCTACAATGCCCGTATGCATTCCAAACTTGCGGAAAGAGAAGGATTCCATCTTGGAAATGGGACTGATGAGCCAAGAACACTGTAAGTTTTTTTAAATCTAAATCAATGAATGTTGATAGCGAGATTCAGGTATGTTGGAAACTTGGATCCATCTGTCAGCGAGGACTTGATTGCCGCTTTATTCAGTCAGATTGGAACTGTAACCAAAACGAAAGTCATCTTTGACGTAAGTTTGATATGAATAGGTCCACCCCTCTAATCTTTGCAGAAAACAATTGTTTGCTCGCGGTACGTGTGATTTTTCTCCGCTTTTATTTTCCTTTTTTCTATATATCTGTGACACTTGATCATGATGTTTTATAATTTCACAGGACTTGGGGTACCTGGCTACAAATGCACACGGCAGCAATCAATCCACACCGACACTAAGACAGTGTATATATTTTATTTTTGAATTCTTTTTGTTTTGACTTGTTAGGTGTTAAATTCAAAAATGCGTTTCGGAGATTCTAGGGATTTGAGATGAAAATACCGTCCGAACTATTTGTAATAATGTATCGATTTTTCAGGGAGCCAATGATCCATATGCATTCGTGGAGTTTGCGGTCCATAGTCAAGCTTCTCAAGCTCTGCAAACGATGAACAAGAGAATGCTTCTTGAGAGAGTAAGTATATTGATTAAATGAAAATTGATTTGACCTTGATCTCTTCTAGGAAATGAAAGTCAATTGGGCTGTTGAACCAGGACAACAACCATCCAAGATTGATACTACAAGACATTTCCATGTCTTCGTTGGAGATCTTTCCTCGGAAGTCGATAATCAAAAACTCCGTGAAGCTTTCCAACCTTTTGGAGATGTTTCTGATGCCAAAGTTATTCGAGACACAAATACTTCTAAATCAAAAGGATATGGATTTGTTTCCTATCCAAAAAGAGAGGAAGCTGAACGTGCCATTGAACAAATGAACGGTCAATGGCTTGGAAGAAGAACAATCCGAACCAACTGGGCGACCAGAAAGCCAGGAGATCAAGACAAACCAAGCCACTACAATGAGAAATCGTACGATGAGATCTATAATCAAACATCTGGAGACAATACCTCAGTTTATGTTGGAAACATTGCCAACCTCACGGAAGATGAGATCCGTCAAGCCTTCGCGAGCTACGGTAGAATTTCGGAAGTCCGAATCTTCAAACAAGCTGGATATGCTTTTGTGAAGTTTGATAACAAGAATGCAGCTGCCAAGGCAATCGTCGAGATGAACAACCAAGACGTCGGAGGTCAAATTGTTCGCTGCAGTTGGGGAAAAACTGGAGACGTGAGTTTTTTAGTTTCAGTTGAAAAATTGATAGCATAACTGTAATTTTTAGGCCGCCAAGAGTGCCGCAGGATCATATGGATACGGTTACGGAGGTCAAGGAGCTGCTGCCCAATCTCAACAATATCCAGGATACGGTCAAGGTGGATACGGAGGAGCTCATGACGGAGCACAACATCCGCAAGCTCATGCAAACAACCAACAGTATTGGCAGTATTATGCCCAATATTACAATAATCCTCAAGTAATGCAACAATGGTCAAACTATTGGAATCAACAGGGAGGAGCTCCTCAGCAACAGCAAAATGCTGGAAGTCATCAATAAATTTATTTGACGGATTCCCTCTGTCAAATGTTTCTTCCTAGCATTCTCTCGAACTTCCACCCTATGTATTTATTCTCTACCCAATTACTCCCTTCTGAAACAGTCTGTTGATCTTATTAAAATCTACATTACTCTTCAATTTTTTATAACATCCCTTACGAGGTCATTCCCCCACACTTCCCCAATCTAATCAATATTTCCTAACAAAAAATAACTGAAATTTGACTGGTAGCCAACCCTGTTCTTTATTGAATTTTTTAATTCTTCTCGATATGAAGTGTTCACCCAATTTTCGGCTTTTTCACTGCACAATAATGAACTTTTTCCGTTTTTACTTTAATTCGCAACATGTTTATTTTTTCAGACTTTACACGTTTTTCAGAATGGCTGGGATTCCAGCAGAGACAGTTTGCACAGGACGAAGAAGAAGAAGGAAAAGGAGTTGTTAGTGTTTTTACATCGGCTGACTAGGAAATGCAATAGAAAGTGGAAGATCACAGATGAGAAAGTATGAAAGTGCTGTATATATCGTTAATGTCATTATGAATGAAGAGAGATACAGAGAGAACAATGCTCAAGTAGTCGACTCGTCTGTGTCCACTTCGGTTATTGTGCTCCGCGCTGAGCTCATCGATCGGCAACTCGGATGTTTGTCGAAGAATGATGATTTTGATGGTTGCAGGAGTACTGTACTTATCAATGTTACACAGAATGCTTCCATTACTGTGAAGAAGTTCTTCCAGTCTGAAAATGACAAATTGAAGGAGTCGATAGAGTAAGGAAAACTTACAAAATGAAGTCTCAATTGCTGGAAGTACAGTACCACACCCGAATGCTCCGTATCTGGCGAGAAAGTCGAAAACTGGTTGTTGAAGACCGAAAACCATGAAGAAAATATCAAGGATTCGGAATACGACAACGTATCGATACGAGACGAGTTCATCCTGTAATCCAGATAATAGAATTTTAAGTTTATATAATTTCTCTTACCATTCTGGAGACCGTCGTGACTAGCATATGGGTACCGTAGATTCCAGCCAAAAGAGATGGAAGAGTGATGAAGTCGAGCACTTTCAGTGGTCTGAAAATATTAAAGGATACGTTTCTGACCAAAAAAAGAAAAATACTTACACAAGACCTTGATCCTGATACTCAAAGTAGATTACTAGCGATACAAGAGTAGCAAATAGTCTAACAATGGGTGCTTGGAGGACCATCAATTCACACATTCGAATCTTCCTTCTGAAATTATGTCCTTTAAATTTGACGTTTCAAATCGTGTTCCTTACCCTTCTAATCTCACTTTGGGAAGACATGGAAATAGACAACAGAATGGAGGTGTTGCTATTTCCACAAACTGTAACCTCTGCATCATTTTCGTGACGAGAGCATGATGTCCGTCGAAAATGTGCAAAAGAAGACAGATAATAACCCAAAGGGCAAAAGAGAAATAGAGGAACGAGAGTAGATGAGACAGAAACCAGACACGTGGCATGTACATGGCGACAAGGGCAAGAATCGAGACAAGCTGGAAAACAAAAGAGATACTGTAGGTGTTGTAAGGATTGGCTTACCGGGGCAGTACATGCTAGGAGCACAATCAGAAGACGTCTATTTGAATGTGTGATGTAAAACCAGATGTAGACTAGATGAAGGATTGCGAGGCATACTGTACCCACTGTCACTGCCGTACCCACTGCCAACGAAGCAATGTACGTGGTTGTCAGGGCTGGAAAAGTTTCAGATTATGAAAAATGGCTCAAAATCAACACTTACATCTGAGAAACGTCTTCGAGTGAGGAACCTCTTCATGAGTTCCAGTGCAATTGAGTAATGAGTCTGTTAGTAGTTTGACCAACGTCTCCCATGGTGATATTTCCAGCATTTTGAGTTATTTTGTGTTCAGTTAATTGATTCGCAAATCGACGATCGATTCTTGGCACTGCGATTTTTCTAGAAATGCAAATTTATGAGAAAACGAACCGAAAAACGAAAAACAGATTGAGGCTTTTTTTCGCATTTTTCTGAAGGGTATCACGGGAGAATTGAAGGAAATAGAGGAAGGAACGAAAAAGAGAAACATATTTTATTTTCTTGTAACTCTCGCTTCTTTCTCCTTTTTCCCTCGTATATTGGCTATCAAATAAAAACAGCGGAAATCAAAAATATATCTGTGAAATGAGGGAAATGGAGCCAGAGAGATATTTTTTCGAATCCGGAAAAGTTAAATTCAGAGTGATAAAAATCCAAAACTGAAACTAATTCAATTCTGAAAACATTCTGAGTTCAAAGTCAGTTCAGAATGCGTCACGTCTTCCTGCAGGTGCGAATTTTAGGCAATAGAGAATGTTTAAAAGAAAATGAAGAGATATAGAGAGATAGATAGACGAGGAGTCATGATTTGAGATTTGCGAAGGATTTTCAGAGATTTCCACCTTCAAAAGATTATCCCTGCTTTTGCTTGTTCGAATCCGTCTCGATTTTAATAATCAGTTTCAGGAAGAGCCGGTGTTTATGTATAATGGGAATGAAAGAAGAATTGTTGAAAGTTTTCAGGATATGGTATCTCTAGAGTAAGCCTAGTCAGGCTGGAATATTGGTGCTCAGAAAATTTTGGGAAAATTTTTATTGGTTTCTAAAGACTCAAAACTCAGAGATGTTTCTCTTAAAAGTGCGTTGATTTCACTTAACTTTTCATAGTTCAAGTTTTTTTTCGAAAGATTGAAGATTGATCAAACCATAAGAAAGTAGACGCTAACAAACAGATGTCACATTGAACTAAAAAAAAGCGGAAAACGATTCGAAATACCAACAAATATTTTTCTAGTTTATCTTTCTACCTCCTCCTCCTAATGGACCAAAAGCCGAACGTGGGCATGAAAAAAAAAACACTGCGGGAAATATTTGGGAAAATTGGTGGGCTGTTTGCGCAACTGCATGAGCCCTCTTTTGCCCCCTATTTGAATCTGTCTCGTGAAAAAAAAACGAACGAAGACGAAGGAAAAAAAAACGAAGAAGAAGAGCTCGAAAAGTTGTTTTGACGGCCAGAGAGGGAAAAAGAAGAGCAATGCACAAAAAGAAGAGAGGATAAGTTAATTTGAATAGAGAATATACTGAAATCTTGAATTCGCAAATTTGATTTATTGAGAGAGAGAGGAATGAAAGTAAAACATAAAATGACATCAAGTAGAGGTTTGATCAGAATATTCCAGCTGTTTTTGTTTGAAAAAAAAAACAGAAAGTTCCAGTGATAGTTCCAATCTATTGACAATAGAACTTTTGGAATAGACAAAAAGAAGTAACAAAAACATATGTTCTTCTGATAATCCCGTTCTCAAAGAAAAAAGAAGAACTCACCGAAGAAAATCTCTGCGCTTCTTTTTTCTCAACCACCTTCAGCCATGGAAATGGGCGGAGTTTCGTCTCTTCTGAAATGCACTTTTTCGGTTTTTAAGAGGGAGGTCAAACGTAAAAACGGTTTTCTCGTTTCGGGTCACGAAGACAATCGGAATGAGAGAAGGGACTGGTCAGTTGAACGGGAAACAACGAAGGATTTCTGTTTGTTTTTGGTAACAAATCGGAGAAACATAAGAAGGAATGGACGGAGATAGAGAAAAAGAATGTTGGATGAGAAATGGTTTAGACCGAAAAAGGAATTGTTTGTTGTTTCATAATGCTTAGGCCATCTAGCTATTTTTTCCAGGAGCAAGAGAACGTGGGAAACTGACGTAAATTTGGCGGAAGCGGGGTATGAGCAAGCTTGGCAAACTTTTGCACTCGATTCTAACATCAGAAAACTAGACTGTAATGAGAGTCAAAGCTTATGAGTTGCTAAAAAACTAAAATCATAGCTCAAATGATCATTATTTCTTAGGGCTATTCAAGATACCGTAAAACCTCTAATAGAGCGACACCGGACCAGCAATTTACTAAACATTCTTAAGAAAATATACTCAACTTTTTGAAACCCGAATATAGTGTATTTTGTAACTGATAAGATGATTTTTCTTTGCTGAAATTTTTACAGAAAAATAACAAGTGTGAACTTCTTGAAGGCAGCCTTTTGGGTATATTTAGCTATTTTAAAGATAATACGGTATGTGAAATCAGAGGAACGCGATCAAGCTATTTCAAAATTTTTCTAGAGCATTTTTAACCCTAATTATTTAAAGGGGGAGTAAACTAATTAAAAATTTTTTGAGATTTTTATATCAATCGACGTAGAATTTCTGAGAGATCAATAAATTCTCTTGGAGCATGGTCTGAAAATCACTCCTAAAAAATATATAACACGTCAAAAATTAGTACTGAGAGGGTGCAGAACTGCACCCTCAGAGAGGTCGAAAATCCCAGAGGGTGCACGTGAAAAAAATAATAAAAACGTGAATTCTTTTTATCAGTTTCTCTTCACACAGAAAGAAGAGAAGATGAAGGAATAAGAATAATATTGAAGTGGATTACTGTAAGACACAAATTATGCTTCTACTTTGTATCATATTATGGAATTTGGACTGATCCTCATTTTGCGCCAGACTAACACAGAGTTTTAGTGAAATTCCAAGTTCTTTATGGGCATTTGAGTGATGTGGGTGAATGAAGTGTGATTACTTCCTTCACACGGGTCCAATTACGAATGTACTTCAAAATGATATATCTAAAGCCTCGTAGCTAGGCTAACGTAAGAGAAGGCAAGTACGGACATAATCACATTTCTTCAATATGCACTGGAATAATGCGCGCAAATCTTTTTTTTTCTCAAATTTTGAAAGTTTTTTGAATATGTTGTGCGTAAACTGGACTGTATTACATTTATATATGCTATACTAAACGTGGAAAATTTGATAACGAACCCGTGGCTGAAAAGTGCCTGCTAGAATTTGACTATTTCGCTGAATTATGGTTCGTCATCGTCAGGTTTCCCTGAAGTGTTGTTTCTGTGAGAAGCTGTGTCTTCGAAGCGATATGATTCGTGTTACGTCTAATACGGAGCAATTACATGACTGGTGCAAACGCCTGGGATCCGAATTCAAAGAGCGTTTTCTGAAAGTGAAGAATCCTTTTTTATGCATTTCACATTTTCCGAAGAAGAAAGCTAAGAATCCCCGCAAACATGTTCTCCCCTACAAGGTAATTTTTTGCCCTATCTATAATTCAGCAGAAATGGCAGTGTGCGCATTCTTTGGCAAGTACTGTATATTACAAAAATTGAGTCACTGAGAAAATTATCCTCAATATTTTTGACTTACCAGTATTCTATAGCCTATTTTTGGAATATACAGTACTTGCCAAAGAATGCGCACACCGCCATTTCTGCTGAAATATATCAACTTTGAGTGTCTGAAAAAGTGGTTTCCAGAGCAACTCAAGAACTCTATTTCTATAGTTGAAACTTTCTATAATTGCAATCCAGACAGTTAGGCCAAGTTGACTGATTTCACCTCAATATTCGTAAACTTTGATAATTTTGGACCCTTTTGGCTTCCACGTTACCTAACTGACTAAATCGTGGTCCTAACAAAAAGTGTAAACTAAAAAAGTTCTAGAGTTTCTTGATAAATCCACAAAATTCCAGAAAATACTGATATTTGGAAACCACTTTTTCTGCTCCTCCATGATGACATTTTTGAACAGAAAACGCCAGATCTTTCTGGTCAGTTCTGTGTATTACAATTAGTAGATCACAACACGTTTTTAGTGTATGTTTGGAATTTACTAATACTCTGTGAGCCCACTTCAATGTATTTCATTGGAATGTCTTCGCCAAAAAGTCGCAACAATATGTTTTTTGATGCCACATAAAATCGATTCTGGTTTTAGGGTGGATATCCGCCTATCGATATGGCATATGGAGAGGATAGCAGTGATGAGAATTCAGATGAGAAGGACGATGAGTCGTGGAGTGACGATAGTGATGTTGAAGATGTTTACGATGTATAATCAGTATTAAAGTTTACCTATTTTTGTTTTTGTTGCAGGAAGATTATCTAGAAGAAGATGACGATCAAGTAGTCGAAATGTCGAAACAATTTGATAACATTTTAGTTAGTTGGGAGCAATTATTGCCATTTATCTCTATGTGCCTTATCTGTTGGAAAGATGGAGTGAAGAAGTATGCTGATGTATCTACTGAGCAACGAGGAGCTGCCATAAAGGTAGTTTGGTAATTTTGGAGTTTTATTATAGTTTCCTTCAGGCTAAAATGGTATGTGCTAGGTGTGATCATTTCTGGTCTTGGACTTCTTCGAGAATTTGCGATGATGTGCCCGGTAAAAAAGGACCGAAATCATATGCTATCAACAAGTGGTTAGTTACTGGCATCACCATCACCGGCAATGGATTTTCAGTAAGAAACAGATAATTGGACACCTTCAAAACATTATTTTCAGAAAATGAAACATTTCTTCGATGTCTTGAAAACGCCGTTCATGAGTAAAGTTCGGTTCTTCGAACTTCTCAGTGAAAAAGTTCAGCCAGCCATAGAAGTCGTTTACAAAAATCATATCACCGAAGTTCTTTCAAAGATGACAAAAACCATAATTGATGTAGTTTTTCTTTATCATTGTTTCAAAACTAAAAACGGATAAATTCAGAATGGCCCACTCAACATATCTGGCGACGGCCAGTATGATAGTAGAGGATATTCCGCATATATTTGTCGATTTTCGTGTATGGATATCGCCACGAGACTGATCTTGGATTTCGATGTATGCCGGAAGAAACGAGGAGGGAGTTCGGTGTTATTGGAAAAAGCTGCGCATGGACTTTGTTTCCCACGTCTAATCGAGACACTCCGAAATCTGACTAAGGTTGAGAATCCGGTAATATCGCTGACTACGGATCGCTGCTACAATATCACTGCTTCGATGAAAAACTACCCTTCAGTTTTTCATTATTACGACGGATGGCATTGGATCCGGTCCATCCGTCGTGATATCATGGAAGTGAGCTGCTAATAAAATAGACAATATAGAACAAATACTTTAGAAATGGAGTCAAAAGCAGTTTCGACCAATGGTCGGTTGGGTCCAGAAGTTTACGAATCATATGCACACTTCCATTGTCTCTTCCAATGGAGATGGAACTATAGCCTTTGAAACGATTATGAGCTTTTTTCATCATTGCCGAAATATTCACGAGAACTTCAAGGTTTCCACAGTTTCAGCTTTTTCGCTTATCCTAATTTTTAGGAGATCAATTCTTTCAAGTTTGATACAGTTACGAGATGTTCCCACCCTCCAGGCTCCGATCCTTCTCCAGCCACGTACTTAGACTTGAAGAATCCGGCTGACAAGAAAGCGTTCGAAGTTTTATTAGAGATTGTCTCGAAGCCAAGTAGAGCGAGGGATTTACAATCTGTCTCCCCCCACTTAGCAACTTCTGCGCTTGAGTCGTTTCATTCACTTTCTCTCTACTACGTCCCAAAGGAGAAATTTTAGTGAGTTTTACTATTAGATAGAAAATGACTAACAAGAGCCTAAAATTTTAGTGACGAGAAATCTTATATTCTCCGGACCAAGTTGGGGGTCCTCCATTGGAATCATTTGCAACTGGAGGAAATGGAAGGAAAGCGGGCTGTCATCGGAAAAACCCCGTATTACTGTAAATCTAAAAAAAAGGTTGTGCTCAAAGATAGGAAAGAGGCAGGATCTCATATTTGGAGGAACACTATTTTGGAGTTGGTTCTGAAGGAAGGAGCAGCTACCAATGTTACGACTGAACTAGAACTCGAAATTCGTGCTGAGACAGAAGCCGAAATGTATCGAACTCCTTACTAGGCTATTGTTTTCTCAAGTAATTTATTGTGACAGAACTTTCTTATAACTTTGAATATGGAGTCGAGTTTGTTTTCAGAGGGAAAGTTTCAACAATGACAAAATGAGGATCAGTCCAAATTCCATAATATGATACAAAGTAGAAGCATAATTTGTGTCTTACAGTAATCCACTTCAATATCTTACTTATATATAATCCGCTAGAAAGTCTGTCCGATGTTGGTCAGGATGTCCGCTTTAGTTTTCCGAAAGAGAAAGAATTTGACGCGCCACAAAATCGAACCCGCGACTACCGCGTGGCAGAGTAGCCCACAAACGACTGAGCCACGCGGGCAACAGGGAATGGGCGGACATTTTACGTATAAAAACACGAGATTCCTAAGCAAAATTGAGCGGCGAAGCCGCGAATCCAGCCTGCGGTAAGCAGGCTGGTTATTCTTATTCCTTCATCTTCTCTTCTTTCTGTGTGAAGAGAAACTGATAAAAAGAATTCACGTTTTTATTATTTTTTTCACGTGCACCCTCTGGGATTTTCGACCTCTCTGAGGGTGCAGTTCTGCACCCTCTCAGTACTAATTTTTGACGTGTTTTTGACCTATATATTTTTTAGGAGTGATTTTCAGACCATGCTCCAAGAGAATTTATTGATCTCTCAGAAATTCTACGTCGATTGATATAAAAATCTCAAAAAATTTTTAATTAGTTTACTCCCCCTTTAAGGAATTATCTACCTATGAATCAAGTGACAAGTGATTGAAACAGGTGATTTAAAATTTTCATTATCAAAAACATACTATCTCGCCAGTCTTCAGAGCTTCTGAAGAGGCGGGCTCAAATCGTATAGTAACAGAAATTATATTTTTCAGATGCAATAACGACTAAATGAAGAGTATATTACACAAGGGACATACAAGTGGGAGAACGAAAAAAAGATGTAAAAGGAAATTAATTGGATCTATCTCGCCCGATTCTCTTTTCTCACCGGCGACCACATAAAGAATAAAAAGAAATAAAACTTAGATAAATGACCGAAAATCTATTCAAGTACTTATTTTTGAATTCTCAGAAGATTCTTCTCAATCAACAGTGTTTAGTAGAAGGCAAAAAATATAGTAGAGAAAAAAAGAGAAATCAGAAATCAATCGAACCGAAAACATGGGGAGTGATGATGGAAGTATGACAAGAATTTGCATACGGTCATATTTGGTGCGATGGTTTCAGACTGATTTTTGAAATATTGCATTGGAAAGATGTGGAAGAAAAAGGAAAACTGGAAACATTCGGGAAGCGGACATTGCGGGAAAAACGGAGGAAAAGGTGAAGAGCACTCAGAGCACTGAGAAACGGTTGTCAGGTCATAAATAATTCGTCATGCGATGCGAAATGTGACTACTAGAATACGGTAGCTATTTTGGATTCACGAGAAACTTTGGTCTGAATTCGTAATAAAGGATTTTGCAAAAACAAAATTATTGTAGCTTTGAAAAAGATTTTCAAAGGGAAGAAATTGTTTTTTAAGACTACTTTGGATTGTACCGTAAAGGCTTAAGAAAAGTTCATGAATTCAATTTTGTATCAGGATGACACATGGTCAGGTAAAGTGTTTGGAATAATCCGGTTGTTTGCTCTTGAAAAAAACACCATTTTCAGATTATTGCTGAAAATAGAATGAAAACTGTATTAGGTTCATAGATGAAGGTTGAAAAACAACAAGTGGCAACCTTGGCGTTCAGTTTTAAAAACTTGAGAAATTGAAGTGAAACTGGAAGAAGCGTGAACGAAGAACGCAGTTTACAGTCAATTGAAGCTAGACGGTGACGTAAGAGATAAAAAGAAGATGAGAAAACAGTTGGATGCCTAATATGCCAATTTTCTGGGAAGAGAAAATGGACAAGTAGCTTTAGGAGGGAAGGAAGACGAAGAAGACAAAAGAAAAGAAGAAGAAAAAGAATGAATAGAAGATGAGTTATTCTAGGAAAGGAAGGGTCCTTGGGGGTAAGAGAAACAGAGAGATAAAAAGACAAAGAAAAGAAGAGAAGGTCAAGGAAAATGGTTGAATTATGCAAACTATCCTTTCTTCCTTTTTCCTTCCGATTTCACACTTTTTTTTGATTTGAAGAGCCCTTCACTTCTCGAGAACTTTTCTACAGTTATTCTCAATGAAATGAAAATATTGGATTTCTGAATAGACATAGACGAAAAAGAAGCAGAGAGGACTGACCATCGGTCATTTCCTCTCGATTACACAACGAAAAGCGGGAGGAATTGGTGGAAGAGGGAAAATGAAATGAAACGAAGAGAGAGGGAAAATGGAAAAAGGAATAGGAAGCATCCTCTCATCCCACGCAGAGATAGAAATGGCATGTTAATTAGCTTCGTTCGTGAAATGAAGTGAAAAAAGAAAGAGATTTCAAAGGATCAGAAGGAGGAGAACATTGAAATGGAAAGCTGTTTTTTATTCGATTTAAAATTTCAGCAAGGACAGCTGGAAAATGTTTTAAAAAGTGAAACGAAACAAAAAGAAAGAGTAAAGAATATTCCAAATTGCAGAATTCTGAACAACCCCGTCTTAAAAACAGGGCTGCAATTTGACGGGCCGGCCCGAGTTCAAAAAAAATTTCTGTGTCCGTATGAGCCTACTGGCTCATGAGGAAAAATTTCGATCAACATTTTTTGAAAATTTTCAAAATTTCTCGAAACTTTAAAGAAAAATTAGCAAAGTTTCAAAAAAAAAGTGTCATATAACTTATACGATATAAGTTCCTCAAACTTTTGTACATGAAATAGCGACTAAAACTGGAAATTAGAAATTAGCACCGAAATTTTTTGATCGAAATTTTCCCTCACGGGCCCGTGGGCTGGGCCGGCCCGGCCCGGCCCACCCTGCTCAAACGAAGTTCATTTTCATCTTGCAGTGAATTTTTAGGATTCTGAAAACTCAAAAGAAAATACACTTCCAGAAAGTTCCGAATGATCACTTGCTCAAAAACCAAGCATAATTCACAAGGGAACTCTTTTCAGAAGCGAAGATTAGCGAACCGGAAAATATTTTCAAGAAGGATGATATTCTGATGAATCAGCGTGAATTTTGGATGAGAACTAATTAGTTTTTTTTTAAAGACTAAACGTTTATCATTGAATATTCTAAAAGATCAAGCTATGTTGAGCGGGGTTTGTGTTGAGTTTCCTTCAGAGGTTCTTCTGCCCTAGACACTAGTACTGAATAACAACAAAAAGTGTATTGCCGTCTGTTTGAACGGGAGTTTTGAATCGCATCGAATTCTGATTTAGAAATGAGTGCAAGGCTATAAAATGAAACTACCGAGAATTTCAAAATATTACGATTCAATCGTGTCAGAGAGGAAGAGAATTCGTAAACGGACGGAACGAAACGAAGCACAGAAAGAGGAAGAAAAACGAATAGGACAGAGAGGACAGCTGATGAAAAAGAGGAAGGACGAAAAGATATATCTTTGCGGTTCAATCGAATTTTTCAAATTCTTTTACTTCTTTTTTCTTCTTCATCTTCTTTTTTCAAACCGATTCGATCAGAAATTCGACTAACCGACAAAAAATAGAAAACAAATGAGTGAAACTAGTAAAGAAAACAATGACACAATGAAATGGCTGAAATTTAATTGACCCTAGTGCGGGAGAGAAAAGAGAAATAGAGTGAATTGTCGGGTACAGAAAAAAATGGACGATGACGAGTGTCGACCGGTTTCGGAACACACAGACAACAACGTCCTCAACTTCTTCTTCTTCTTCATCTCTTTTCCCATTTTTTCCCAATTTTTCCGAAATAATTTTGAATCGGAGAGATGGATGGCAGGATGAGAAGAAAAAGCTAGTCCCGTCATCCGTTTTTATTCGAAGAATCTTCAGACTTTTCATAAAAATCCGAGAAAAGATCCAATTATTCGGGCCATTATTATCCATTCTCTTCCAGTTGAATGCACGTCCAGTTTATAGGAATGGAGTTGGGTGGAAAGGAAGAATTTGAAGAAAACTATCGAGAGCGGATTATAGAGTTCAGAATGGTGATTGGAGGTTAATGTGAAGATGTTAACGGAATTTCTTGTTTTTTTTCGAATTAGGAATAGTCTGAAGTTTGATAGGTTTCGGGATACTCAAGAATTCTATAAGTAACAAAAGTATTATGGTGGATGAAAATTACTGTATTTTCTTAACTGTCTTTGAGTTTTATTTTTGAGTTTTGCTTCCAAATTGCTTTATGAGCAGTGTGTCGCCCCGGGACAAAAATCCCGGGAATCCCGGGATTTGAAATTTTTTTTTTGTCCCGGGTTATCCCGGGTCGGGATTTTCCCGGGATCACGTGACCCCGGGATCCCGGGATCCCGGGATTTGAGAAATGATATCCTGGGTCCCGGGATGACGCAATCCCGGGATTCCGCTTTTTTTTTCTAAAAATATCCCGGGATATCCCGGGATTTTCGTCCCGGGGCGACACACTGATTTATGAGTACTCCTGTCCAGCAAAAGTAGAATTCCTGAAACCAGAAAAAAAATAACAAGAACCTGGGATCGAATGGTCAGTGCAGATAGACACTTCTCCTTCTTCAGCTGTTTGCTTTTCCCGCCACCAGAAACTATCCTTGACGTCACAGCCGGTCCGCACCTTTTCCATTCGTTCTCTTCATGTTGTACAACCAATGAATCATTCAATGTTGGAAGGGCCAAACAAGAAAAAAGACTGGAAAGCTTCTGGGTTACGGAGTGTTTGCAAGAATCTTGTTATGGGAGAGCAAACAATCTTATATTTTCAGAACATCCAGCGACTTTCAGCATTCAGAACGGTTGTACGACTATTCCTTGGCTTCTTTTCAAATTCCACCCATTCAGGTTTCAATCTCAAAATTTTATAGTTTGGCTCAGCCGTTTTTCTATCGTCAATCGCTTGTCAGAAACACGGATTTGTAATCATCACTGCCAACTGGCGACCGCGCCTGGCGGGAGGTCTATCTACGCAGCAGCCGACACCTCGCGGGTTCCGCCGACCACCGTACTTTGTGTGTGTGCTGACTCCGCCCACCGGTGGGAGAGAGGAAATGGGAGGGAGGAGATGGGTTTTTGAGAATGGTTTTTTAGTGATTGTTGGAGATTTTCAAAGCAAAGATTTTGGGAGTGACGGAAAATGGGAATGTTTTTTTCTGAATTGGAAAAATTTTAAGTTTAAAAACATGTCCGTCTCCAAGAGGTGGCTGGAAATGGATAAACTGGATTAGTTTCCATCAAAAATATTCAGGAAATATTGGATTTTCGAAATCTCATATTCTCATATTCATCTTATATTCATTTTAGAGTTCGAAGCAAAACCAATACGATCTGTGGGATTTCGTGTTCCTAAAAGTTTTGGAATTTGATTATACCTCTCGTCTGCGGTTCACCAGAAACTACTAGAAATACTACTGAACTTTGGATCCATCTCCAGAAATCTGAGTTCAAAAATCCTCCGTTCTATTGGTCTTCATCAAGAACATTAATCTTTTAAAAACATTGTTTCTCTCCCAAATTGTTTATGTTGCCACTTTCACCAAGAGAACTTTCAGATCTTCAAAATAAGTTCTCAAAGTTATCAATGAGTCCTAACTATTATTGTGTTTCTCTTTTCAACTTTATGATCTAATAAAACATGTTGATCGCTTCAAAAACTCCTCCTCCATCCATCCATTCACCGAGATAGATTTCTAAGCGTTTGAACTCAAAGCACGCGCTTGCTACCGATGGGCGGAGTCTTCATATATTTCTCTCATTTTTCCGTTTTTATTAGAAAAGCAAAGAGATTGCTGACATTGTGCTACTGATATTTTGTTGTTGATTCCTGAAAATGTTTGACTTCGAGCTTCTCCCGAACGAAATGCAACTGGAAGTGCTGAAAAGAGTGAGTGGAAAAGTTTTAGTTTTGAATCTAGAAATTGATCTGGGATTTGGAGATTGATCATGTAATAAAAATTGGGGATAAGATCTTTTGTGTTCTCCGAGGGACCATTTTTGGGTTCTGCTTCAAAATCTAACTTCATTTAAGTTTGATAAATTGGATTTTTCAAAAAGTAAGTTATCAGACTACAAAGGATAGTAATGCTCAGAAATAGCAAATAATAAAACTGTTCTCAAATTATGAATTTGGAATCCAATCAGTTTGTTTTACTGATAGCAAAATTGAGCTGATAACTCCAATGTTGTTTTCAAAATTTCACAAGTGTTTGCTTATCTAAACATGTGATGTTTATGAAACAGAAGCTTCTGAATTCTTCGACATCTTTTCAAAAGTTCAAATTACCCGCAGACCCAATTTGAACTTTTAAGACCCACTGGTTATCATTTCCCTTATCATTTCTCTTTCCTTATCCTTTTCGATCTTTGCCTCCAGAGATCATTTTCAAAAACCAAACCATCAAAACACCTCTGATATTGACACCTATTCACATGATACTCCTCCATTACTCTTCCAACACCTGACTGTTTTCTTTTTTTGATGGGGAATACCCTTGTGTTGTTGAAATGATATCAGATTGAGGAGAAAGTATAATTAGGAGTTGATGTCTGGAAGGTACAAAAAAGGGCATAGAACAAAATTAACTATAAGATTTCAGACAGAGTTCCGAACTGTTCAAAGCATGAAAACAGTATCCAAGAGAGTTCTGAAGTTCATCAAAATCTATCAGAAGTATATGATGCCGATTCCAATTCGACAGGTGTTCATTACTCCGGTTTGAAGCCACTTCAATTATTCATTAGAGCTTTCAAATTTCAGGAAAAGATATGTTTTACTCTTTCCCATTCAAATGAGATCAATACTATCACTCACGATGATATTGATCGTTTTCTTCGTGGGGCAAAAGTGGACCTAATCTGGCTTGAAATGGTATTGACTTCCTTTTTTTTTTTGCATATATTCGATTTCATTTTGTTTCAGAATAGAAATGAAACTGAACCAATCGAGTTTCTTCAGAAGGTAATTCAGATGACAAAGTTCAACCAGGTGGAATGTTTGAAATTGGGAAGTTCTAGAGTTGAATGTGATTTGGAGAAACTGACAGAGTTGATGGAAAATTTGAATTGTGGAGAACTCATTGTGGATTGGAGATTCAGACTTCCACAAAACTTTTTCAATTTATTGAACACCAAAAAGGTTTTTTTGAAATTCAGAGAACTTTAAAAATTAATCCATTTTTTAGCTGACCCGCCTCACAATTGGAAACCAAGAATCTCGAAACTTCTACCAACCATTTTCAGGGGAAAACTTGAGAATGTTCCGAGGCGATTGGTTAGAAATTGGACCAAATCGCTTGAACAGCGAAGACCTTTTTGATTTGTTTCAGGTTGTGTCCATCCTGATATAACCACTGATTTTATGATTTTCAGAGCTGGAAGCAAGGTTTTATCTCGTGGATCTCGATGTACAATATCGTCATCAGCTTTCCCATTCCGGAATTATTGGCATTGTTGAAAAACGCAACATGCCAAAAGGCAGCCGCTAGATGGACTATCACTCGGGAATCGGAGGAAGCGAACGAAGAATTGGAAATTTGTTTCCTGCAAAGTACAAACTTCTCCAAACATCCGTCTTTAGTGATCAGACAGTTCAAGAGTACGAATTCCTTCTGGGCGTAGTACAAATAATAAATACAGTACCCATTTATTGTTTTTTTCTAAATTTTACAGATCAAAATAAACTAGTATTCATTCTATAGAACATGCATCATTTTCACTCGGTTTTTTTCATGGCTGGGAATGCTTTGGTGTGAACTCCAGTGGCAATCATCACATTATCCCGTTTGCGGTACAGCTCGGCCTAAAAATCAAAAATCTTGATGAATAGAGTAATTGGCGAACTTGCCTTAGTGAATGCAAGAGTCCGGCCTTGTTTGGTGACAGTGGAATCGAGGACGAGGGTTTCTCCGATCTTCGCAGCGGACAGATAACTGAAGGAGTTCATACATAGATTAATTAAAGAATGTATCCCTTACGTGACATGAAGATCAACAGAAACTCCTGGGCGGGCTTGTTTCGTGAGAAGGAGAGCAGCGGTGGTGTAGTTGTCGATCAACGTAGCCGTACATCCTCCATGAAGAGTTTCAAAATGGTTCGTTTGATCTTTTTGAACCTCAAATTCCACACGAATATTTCCCTCTTCGGCATGAATTGCTCTCGCGTTTCCTGCACCAGCAACACCTGCGAAATTTCCTTTTTGCCCAAAGTTTTTGACGATCTCCTTCGCCAGTTGCATGTATTTCGATGCCATTTTTAGTAGGTCCTGAATAATAAGATAGTGGAAAGAAAAGTGGAAGAGGCGATATATGAATCATGCAGAGTACAGTTTGGTTCACATAAGAATATTAAAATTCATTAAAAACGTCATTGAAGCAAGAAACTAATACCCATAAATGACAACATACACAGGAAAGAATTGGAAACGAACTATAATAACTTAAAACCGGAAAAAATTTGATTTTAAAATTGATATTATTTCTTTTTCTTAACTGCAAGCTCCATTCCCTTGATAAACTTTTTATCGATTCCATAGGATTTCATCAGGAGATCAGCTAGAAAATGAATTTGATTTCCTTGAACAAGAACTTGTGGACCCTCTACACCTTCAACTTCCCAGTGACTCGTTACACTTGTGGCTACTCCCGTCTGAAAAAAGATAGTGAACCACTTATAAAAATGATTTTTGAATACCTGAATCTGATGGCAAATTTTGCGAATATCTATTCCAAACATCGCGAGTCCATTGATCAGCGTCACTTTTTTGTTTCCAGCTCTATTCTCGATTTTGAACTCAATTTTTGGTGGATTCACTTTTCGCACTATCTCTCTTCCATCTGCCCATCGAATATTCCACGTGGCTGTCATTCTTGCATGAATCTCTTTCATAACATCTGCCCAAAGTGCGGTTTCAGATTTGATACGGGTTATGGAGCTGAGAATTGGATCCAATCGAACAGATTTACTGGCGGATAATTGCTGGAAAATTTAGATTAGACTGTGAACAGAATTTATAGTTATTACATTATCATTGACATATTTGGTAACCATTTCCTTGATTTGCTTCACAGTTAATAAATCTCCCTTTGAAAACCCTGGGAACAGCTTTAAAGTTGGTTCTGTGATCGAGAAGTGTTCCACGATTATTGGAGCATCAAACTTGCTATTCTCAGCCGGTGCCTTATCTACAATACGCTCATCGGTAACTTCGAAATCGCGGAATAAGTTGTTGGAGTAGTTGACATCCGACACAAGATCGACTCCCTTTTTCTGTTTGTTCGCAGTGACCTTTATAATCCAATCGTCACCCAGTTCATTGATCTCTTCGAGGAATGTGGCAAACTTTTTGAATCGAGTTTTCTTCATATCTAGCCTCCTTCCGTCTGGAACACACGATAAAACGCATTGTGTATAGAATTGACCAACATCCATCGGTAGCATGTTTCTTGTGAACCTGTATTTGAGACCAGCAAGGAAACTACGCGTAAGAAGGTTCTCCATCGGCTCTTCTTGGACGGGCTCCTCCTGATGAGTCCCCTCTGGATCTTCTTTTTCTTCTTTCTCATCGGTGACCATTTCCATGGATATGATACCCAAAGGTTTATCATCGAGAAGATCGTCTTCAGCAACGTACGGCTCATTTCCATAATCATTCCATGCTGCAACCGAAATAGACGGCGGATGTGTTTTTGTCCCGAATGCCCACAATTCATCTCTGAAGACGTGAAGAACTTGAACGCCTTTTCCTTTGAATCCACACGCTACCATATCTTCTGAAGACATCAAAGAGCATCCAATGGCAGATGGTCCTGAAACCGTTCCTGTTTCTGCACAATGGAAGGCAATAGCAACTGGAGCTCCTTTTCGAAATGTTGGAAGTTCGAAGATGGAAGAACGAATAACTCCAGGTAGCATAAGATCAGCGCCATTCTGGAGATATTCGAGCACAGGATAATGACATACGAGAACTGGAAATGTTTTTGGATTCGCCCAACTGTAGTAAACAGTGGGATAAATGTTTCCAGACTCATTGAAATCGAAAAGCGCTGGAACTTTGTTGACCGTATAAAGATTGATTTGAATCCCATCGAATGTAGTCATTTTCACATGAGCTATCTGAAATCAAACAAATTGATCTAAAAGTACTTCCAAATCTTTTACCGCGCCCTTCTTGTCAATGTCTGATTCGGCTTGGACTTCATCTTTGAGTCTGTTGAACAGTTTTCGCCTGAAAATTTGAAGGTTTGGGCTTATGAATACAGTTTAAACTACTTACGAATCGGAGTTCCGCATGTTCGTGTTTTTCTTCACTGTGAAAGGCTTTTTAAACATTTTTAGAATATGATAAATAAGATTCTAAAAAAAATTTTTTACAGTGTAAACCTGGCAAAAAATAAACGGAAAAAAGTGTGCGGCGACCTTGCGGTACGAGCTAACGCCCCGCCTCTTTAACCCTGCCGCACAGTTTTAATATTTTTTTAGCCCGTTCAAGCTGCTTTTCACCTTTATCACTAGTTTTTCATGCCAGAAAAATATTGATTTTTCGGGAAAAGTCTTCAAGACATTTAACGCTTTTTATATTTATTTTGTCGCTTCGATAAAACCAAATTGAATAACCTGAATGGCCGTTCTTTGAATTCTCTCGTAACACTGTTCATCTAAGCTTTCAGGAAACTCAGCTTGTTGCCACCATGGCGCTGATGAGCAAACTGGCGCCGACGGCGGTTTGCGCCTGTCGTAGCTCCCTTCTGAAGCCGTCAACTACCCTTATTCCTGCTATCCGGAACTCCCATGCTGCCGTTTTCCGTAAGCGTCCTGGACAGCTTATTGTGAACAGAATCAAGGTAATTTTATATATAATTTTTGAAAAATATGCATTGTCGATTTACAGGATGTATGCCATTTTTATTTCATCGGAATTGGATTCCTCCCCGTGCTCTTCTGTCTTGCTTACAACCATATCGTCTACGGAACCTGTGAGCTGAAAGATTATCCAACAGAGGTAGTCTAAGATCTTCAACAATCCTTAAGTAATTACTATTTTTTAAGGGACCACCACCACACCACTGGCAGTTTGAGCGCACTCCTATTCGTCAATGGTGGGCAAAATGGTTCGGAGTATCGGATGTTGAGCATCACGAAAGAAATCTTGCTTATTATGAGAAGCAAGGAATTCTCGCCAGATGGAGGTAGATTTTTCTACTGCTCTTTTTTTCAAATTTACACTTTCTGTAAATTTCAGACAAATTGAGCAGCGCGTGAAGCATCTCGAAGGAGAACGATGGGATTACAAAGGCTGGAACTACCAGCCAGTTTCTTCCACCTGGGTCGATTATGGAAGATGGCATGCTTTGCGTATGAGAGATCAGTATGAACAACACGGACACTATGCTCAGTGAATGTATGTTTTAATTATTCTCCAAAAAATTGTTTCTAATTTGAAATCAATATTAAATTATATTATTAAGACTTTTTCAAGAAAAAATTGAGCAAAGGCAACTAAGTTACAACCTACATAAAAAGCTTAAATCAAAACACAACCCTTTCCCGTTTTCATGTAAAAGCTGCTGAGATAAAATCTAAAGAAATCGTATGAAAAGAATAGAACAGCTTCAATTCGACATGTCAAGCTTGCCAACTTGTTGTAAATAAATAAAATCTTCTATTTACAGTTTCGACGTCGACTATTCACATCTGTTGTATGAACGGAATCGGCAGTCCCAACGTATCATCATCCACTCATCTTCTACGCCCGTCCCTTCGAATAGTTTTCCCTTTTTTAACTCCCTCACTATTTTTTGTCTTTTCAGTGCTCTTCTTTTTTGTTTTTCTCTGTTTTTATTAGAGTGTAAATATTCTCCAACGAAAGTGCACTTAGCGAATCGGTCGTATGGTTTGAATCCAATAAAATGTTTATTTTTTAGAATCATTTTTACCACTTTTTTACCTCAATATTTTGTTAAAACGCGTCTCCTGAACCTTCTATATTTTTTCTGCGGTCCAATTCACTTTACGCAGGGCTCGTGTAACATGCGCCTGCTGTTGTATATTTTCCCGATGGCTGGGAAAAGTCCCCGTCCTCGGCCATCGAAAATCGTGGCGGCCGTCCGTTTAGTAGAGGACAATAAATAAATAAAGTACACAAGTCACAGCTCGTTTTCACGTGATTTATGCATCAAAACACGTGTTCGTTTGCTAATAAATAAACGTGGCGACACAGATATATCGAGATAAATTTTCAGGTTCAAAGCATCAGCCAACCAGCAAAAAGGATTGATGCCGAGTTTTGTATTATAGTGTTGAAATGTGAGATTTTGCATTTCTGTCAATAGCGAACTTCATCTGAATCTTTCAGAAATCAACGATGCTAGAAAATGTAGTGGCATGGGTTCTCAACAATTATATCGGAGAATATTTGGAAGACTTGAACACAGATCAATTATCAGTTGCTTTGCTATCCGGTGAGATTTCGAAATATTTTCAGCTACGAAAAAAAAATATAAATATCGTTATAACCAGAGATTTTCGAAGAGACAATGAAAACAATTTACTATATGAAGAAAATATTATATTTGCTTTTCCAGTATTGATCTACATTATTAGGAGTTATTAAGACGATTGTCAAGCGTGAAAATATCACAAAAAGTACTGTTTTCAGGGCAAGTGGAACTTGAAAATGTTCCCCTTAAAAAGACGGCACTCAGAAAGTTGGATCTACCATTAGAAGTAAAGTCAGGACTCCTTGGAAAGCTTACATTATCGATTCCAATCACACACATACGATCAGAACCATGGACTCTGAAACTCAGCGATGTTCTGATTATTGTCGGTCCACTATCGGGAGAAAAACGATACGATGTAGAAGCAGTGGAGCAAGTGGAGCAACAGAGAAAAGAACAGATGCTGGAAGAGTTAGAAATGAGACACAAGACGGCACTGTTCGATTTGTGTGGAATCCCTATTCCGGAGTCACAAGATTCCTGGTGGGGTGCTTCGTTAATTTCAACAGTTTTGAACAATATTCAAGTGAGTTTTTTCATAAAAAAAAGCTTCAAAAATTTTTTATTGTTTCAGTTAATTTTAAATAATGTTCACATCCGATACGAAGACGATTCCACGATTCTCGGACAAACATTCAACTGTGGAATCAGAATTCAGACAATGACGATGCAAACTACGAATCATAAATGGAAACCTTTCTTCACGGAGCCACAAAAAGGAACAAATATTTTCAAAAAGTTAGAACTCACTGGATTCAGTGTTTACTGGAACTCAAAAGCATCAATGACGGACAATATTGAAGATTCGAAGCAGTTGAAGCAGATTCTTGCTCCAGAATCATCGTCAAACGCATACATCATTCAACCGTGTAGTGCAGAAATGAGAATGGAAAAGAACTCAAGTAAATTTCCGTTGAAAGCGAAAGTTCCGAGATTCAAGTTCTTCATGAAGCCTGATGCATTGGGATTGGAGTTGACAAGGCATCAAATGACAGAATTGAGAGCTGTGAATCGAGAATGGGCGAGATTTGAAAGGGCAAGACAACATCGAAAATGGCGACCGTTGTGTACGATTGGAGAGAAGTGAGTTTTTTATTTATTGAAATTTCAAAAACAAAAAAACACATTTTAAAAAAAATTTTCAGCTGGAGGCAACTTCCCAAATTTTTATTTCAAAAATACCTATGCAAGCATATTTGCCAGTCTCAGTCAATGTCAGTCCTGTCTGAATTTTCCTGATTTTTCGGTTGCGATATATAAATAGGTGCGAAGATTCTACCGTAATATATTAAAATTAAAGGGACATATCCTGATTTTTTGCTATTTTTTCGCACCGAAAATTGTTGAAAATCGTTCGAAAAACATGACAAATTAAAAATTGACTTCAGCCAGGACTGACATTGACTGAAACTGGCTTATTTGCCAAGCTTTGAAAAAAAAACTGTGCACGAATATTTATTATGAACATCTTTAAATTTTGTTCTTCATTCCAGCGCAAAGGAATGGTGGAAGTTCGCATACAATCGAGTTCTCGAAGAAAGTCGACGCACAAATGCCAATCGAACGTGGGAGTTTGCTCATGAACGAGCCACTCGCTTCAACGCATACTGTAGAGCATATCGAAAACGATTATTGGGAATGATCGCAAATCCAAATACCATTCAACCACCTTCTGATCCTTCATTATCGAATTCAACTCCGTCCACAGCTCTAGCTCTTGTTCCTGCATCTAATACATCATCAACGAATTCTACACCGACTGTTGAGAGCAGCGCCATTATGAAGCAGATTGAACGAGATGCTCAATATACGTATCACGAGTTGCATCTGTTCAGAGAAACAGTTTTCAGGAAACTGTTGAAAGATAAAGAAAAGGAATTGGGCATAACTGCAGCTGTTCCGGACACGGAAGAGACATTCGAAACACTCGAACCACCTCCAGATGAAATTGTAATAGAGGATTCAGCATCTGTTCCCACGGAACCAGCGAGTGGAGGACTCTATGGATGGATCACTGGATTCTTCGTGCAAGCTCAGCAGGACGAAAAACAAGAAGATAATAAATTTGATTTCGGAAACGTCGATGTTGGGGAGCTCAAGGATATAAATGTGAAAGAAATGGAGGAAGAGATTCTCGATGTGTTGCATGAATCTTGGGATGACTCGACACTTCTACGAAGAGATGCTCTGTTGGCTCAGATTTCTATGAAGTTGGACCATTTGACCCTTCGATTTGTAGATACTGAAGTTCATGATGGAATCGAACAACAGCGGGTTCTTGCGTTGGAACTATCAGGAGTCATTTCTAAATGGGAACTCAGCCCAAAACAACATTATGTGGATGTAAAAGTAACAGTCAATGATATGAGTGTTCAACGTCTTCGATCTGGACATCCTCGACCAAAAAGCAAGCTTGCCGAGCTATCAGAATCACTTTTATATTCCACAGCAGAGAGTACGAAAATGTTGTTAACAGTTGGGAGAGACGGAGAAGATATACTGACGAACAAAGTCTCAATGTTCAGCATGCATTACATTCGAAGATCACCGAGACTGATCGTGAAACATATTGTGAACTGTCAACTTCGTCCTGTGAGCATTGTATATGAGGAGGGCGCATTGGAAGGACTCTCTACTTTGTTCTCGGATGATCCAACAGTTCTCGATGAGATTCTTAAGAAAACTCAACAAGTAATTGGATCCAGTAAAGCAGATGATGAACTAGTCGACGTGAAGATCAGCTCAGATCATGCTTCTATAATTGAATCTCACGTGTTGGTGAACTTGGATCTTCCCGCAGTACGAATGGAAGTCAGAGGAAGAGGATGGACGAAACGGGAAATGCGACCTACTACAATATGGGAACCAGGAGAATCGATCGCATGCTTGAATGCAGAAGGACTCAATTTCAGTGTTGTTTCCAAGGAACAGTACTTGACAAATGTAATTTAGAAAGTTTGGAATCAATAACGACACTTCTTCTTTTTTCAGATGAAGCTTGCTATTGGACATGTCGAAATGAGAGATATGATTGAGGGTACAACCTATCCTTTGTTCACAACTTCATCGCAAGTTTCCCAAATGAAGTCGATTTCCAATTCATGTCCAGATCTTCACAAACCGACAGCGAAACCGAACACTGCACGTGCATCAAAGTCGAACCAAAACTATGCGGTTCCTATCATTTCTGCGTCAGTTCCCGATGAATCTTTTGCAGATTATGTCAAGCCTCGTAAGTAGTGAAGAATCCCTTATTTTTTGAAAGTTAGTTTTTCAGTGAATCTTCAAACAATGACAATAACATCTGCCACTTCCATCGACAATCACGCCTTGACGAGCGCGCCCACGCCGCCGATTTCGACGTCTTCAGGGGTTGGTAGTCTGAAGCCGGAGATGACAATTAAGATGACCTATGTTGACAAGATGCATTCTCAGTTCGAGCGGAAGTATAAAAAGGTAAACGAGGATTACGTTTGCGAAAATAGAATGTCGCATTTTTGCTACATTTCACAACTCAATGACGTTCTTTGTATTAAAAAAAAAAGAATCGGCGCCTTCTCAAGAAAGCTTAGATTGTTTTGATGGTGAACTGAAGAGTAGAGAGGTACTTGATGGGAAATTGTATAGTAATGATGGCATTTTGGTTATTGAACATGTTCTATTTGTTGAGAAGAAACGAAATTGGTTTCTGGGAAGGTTACAAAAATACTTCGAACTGGTGTATAGTCGCGCTTAAAGAGGGTGTATTTTTTTTTGTATAGTCCAACTCAACATTTCGAGATAATGAGAGTCTCAATTGAGAAAAAATTCTGAAAATTTGTTCAAAAAAAGATATAGGCTCTCAAAGGTGCTAAAAAGGGGACCGTTCGGGTAGCTAATTTCTCATATTTTCAATTCAAAATTGTTTTTTTAGTACAAAAATCATAACATCAGCTACCCTGGATCCATTTTGAGTCGAACTATAAAAAATCAAAAGTTTTAAGAATAGTTCACTCCCCTTTAAACTATAAATCCCTGTTTCGAGCAAGTTTCCAAAAAGAAATTTTACTTTGCCAAACATCATATTCAACTTTAGCAAATGGAGATTTTTGAACACTTTTCATTCATGTAGGTGATATCATCTCCAAAAACAAGGCGCTTAGGTGCTTAAATGTCTGGATGTAGTTTTGTAAAATCCCTTACTGTTAGTCACATTTAAAAATACTATGACATAACCCAAAAACGTGCAAAATCATATTTCTACAAACCCATAGATCCATTTCCTGTTTCCTCGTGCCATTGGCGTCAAACTTCTCCTCACCATCACACACCCAGAATTTCAATTCCGGTAGCTATGACGGCAATGAAAATCAGTTGATCGCGGCACCTATAGCATTCCGGAAACAAAACCCAACTTTTAATTTCCGTAGGATTTTAGTTTTCCATAGAATCTCGCACAGGAAATTGATTGAGGAGGAGGTGGGATGGGAATGGTAGATGTGGTCAACAGATTGAATCTGGAAATAGCCAATAGGTTCTCAGAATGTGTTACGGTAGTTTCCGTGATGTGATCATTCTCATTCTTTTTTACTTTTGTTGAACAAAGTGTCGAAACATCCGGTCTGCACGAATGAAGAAGTCCGTGAAATTGCATTTTCTGCCAAGGAACAAATTTAGCCAACATACGAAAATAGATTCTCATGGAAAGGACACAGTTTTCCTGAAATTTGAAAATTCCCACAGCAGTTCACACAGTTGTTGTCTGAATTTTTTTTTGGAGGAAATGTTCGAAAGAAGACGTCATATGTGACGTGGAAGAACGAAAGATGGTATCTCAAAGAGCTCGGTTTCTTCTGAGCTATCGCTCGAATCTTTTTGATGAAAACAAAATTAGTCCGTTTTCTGTCAGCGAAATTAAAATAGATCTTATCAGAAGATTATGAAGGAATGTTTTCGGATCCAGGTACCGATAGATACCGAATTTGAAGACCAGGGCTATTTGCAATATTTGGATGAAGATCTTTACAACATGTCTTACACAGATATGTGTTCAAGTAATCCTTGGAAATCCCTTATTTGAGAATCTGACTCATTCTCAATCCTCCGGTTTATTTGGACCACCAGAAGAAAAATTAGATGTTGAAGTTCACGATGCTCTATGCATTTTTTATTAATTTTCTCTGCCTTCTTATACTATTCTCTTCTTCTTGTTTGATCTGCAAATTTGTATCCTACAACCCACATATTTTGTTCGGGTATCTGAATTAAAAATGGAGGAACATAACCAGTACCCTCGTCTTCCCCTACTCCCCCGCTCACCCAGAGACATTTTTTTCTGAGAAGAGGAAAGCGAGGGTGTTCGTGGATATTTTTGATGCGAAGAGACATGAGAGGAGACCAAGATTAGTCTACAGGATTCATCATTATATTGAAAGAAAGTCATAAGGCGTTAACAGAGTTTGTTTATTCGCGAAAAGATGAGAACGGTTATGAGGCTGTACACTGACACAAATCGACGACAAATTAGAAGAGCGTTTCGGATTTTTTTGAAATTTTTGGTTTGGCGAGAAGAGGAATAAACGAAAAGAGATCGAATCACAGATTATTTCGGGTCGAGAGTTCGAAGAACAATGATAAATGAGAATAGATCCATGAACAGTTATAATTAGAGTTGAACGTATTCGACTGGTCCGCCTCCGTAGATTGCACGTAGTTCGGCCAACGAGAGCTCCGGGGAAGATGATCGTTTTCCGAATCTGTAATTAATTTTTGAATTCGCCTGTTTTCTGTTGAATAGGTGTCCACCATCATAAAAGGAATCATAAAAAGAGCGTCAAAAATGCATGACGCGATCCTCCTCTTTTTTTGGAATTTTCTTTTTAGGAGGGCTCAAAATAAAAAATAAGGAATCTGTGGACTGATTTCAAAAGTAATTCTCCGCTTCAGAGCATTTTAAGCTATTGAACTTCTGAACGGAAGCGAAACGAATTGTGATTCTTGGAGCCAGAGAGGCACAGGATATGACGTTTTCTGAAATATCTCACCTCATTCGCCCACCGAGTCCTTTGCCCTTGAGCTCTCCGATGATATCTCCAAACGCCGACGCTTCACGTCTCTCCATGAAGATTGGGCGATCTTCGTCTATCGGCTGAAAGGTTTTATGATAAGAACTGGTATATTTTCAACTCAATGGCGGCAGATGATAATCTTAGTTTCATCGGATAATGGATTCCAAATCGGAACGAGTCTTATATTTTCGATCCTAGGATTTTTGGTTATGGTCGGATTAAAATATGCAAAAAGTGATCCGGATAGAATGATGTCTATCATTCAAGAGATCTTGGATGCCAGAGTTCAGTTGAGTAATCTAATACATCATGTATACTACGCAAAGCAGTTCCTTAATTGGAAAAGACAGCGTCTAGTGGTCCTCCTACGCTGCACCACTAATCTCATAAGTGTTCCATGGTTCCGTTCACCTACGTTTCCGATCCATTAGTACTACGGCGGCTACTACGACTACTCAAAAGTTCAGTTGTTCTGGATGAGACTAGACATGTTGGGGGTTGTTTGTCAGATCGTTTTATTGTTCCCAAGTCTATCGTGCCACTTAAATGACATAATTCTCGTGTTGTTTTGCTTCTCGTTATTTTGAAAGCAAAACAGACAAAAGATGAACGAACGATCGAGAAGATTCGATTCGATTTTCATCAATTCAATTTGAATTTGATTTTCGGATGGATGTTTTTACGATATCTAAAAAACAAATACTAATCGAATCGTATCTCGCATCAACGCTGAACAAGGCATCTTTCTTCCGTTTTCCCACATTTCTTCCAAGAACAATAGTTTTCTAGTGAAAACAAAATGTGTTTGTCAGGGAACTATATCTACTATAGATTCTAAAAGCAATTCTTTGCTCCTTCCTTGGTAACTAGAGTTCATTCACTCTGAGTGAATCACTTACCTGGGCCGATGAAGATGCCAGAAGAGCGATGATAATAAGAAGAAGAGCCAGAAATTGTCGGAAGGAGAACATCTGAAGATGGTGGTTTGTGTACCGATAGTGACACCAAAATGAATGGAGCTTATGAAAAAGAGCCACATCTTCTCTTTGGAAGCCACGCCCACTTTTAAGAGGCGGGGCATCCTGAGCACGCGCGAAATGATGAGAAAAAGGAAACGGGCGGGGACTGTGATGTCATTGCAGTGAATTCTCGGTGTTTGTCTTCCAGATAATCTGAAAGGGTTGTAGTAAATGAACCGATCAAGCATCCTCATTTAGAAATTGAAATTTGTGAATCAGAAGAACGAAAAGAAGACTAGTCAGAAGTAGAACCATGAAAACAAAATTGAGGATACAAGTTGAGGATTTTGATCCGGATCATTTGGGGTTACAGCAATTATAATATAAAATGATTGGGAGAGTATAGTCGAATGACGCAAATGATTCTACTGCTTTGGAGTATGAAAACGTAGAAAAAGGTTGTGGAAGGTTAGAAGAGAGAATTTAAAATCTGAAAGTGCTTGATAGAAAAAATTGAAATTCCTTAATCTTCGAAGCCGAATAGTAATAAATTTTCCTTCCTGGTTTTGCTACCTCCCTGTCTCTTAAAGAATTCGAATTGTTGACCACCAGCCGGACCCCAAAAAAGCGGCAATTTTTCACGGTCAAATAGCATACAAAATGGCATGAGGGACGTCTTGGACCTTCTATATTTTTCCAAAAAGGGTACATGGGACTTGGCGGCAGTTTCCGCCCCCGAGATTCCATATTTTGGAAATCCCTCAATGGCACTGGAAAAAACTATAAATAGAAGCTTCTTTGGACCAAAAAATGAATAGGCGAGGAATAGAAGTCCAAATTTCGATCAGGGAGAAGAAACACACGATGGAATAATGAATGAGGGTGTAAGAATATGACGCGGCATGCAAAAAAATAACACAAAAAGTCTTCTTGACCTTATTTCCATAGTCTCCGTTTTTTCCAGCGCAACTGCTCCATAGAAGTCGAAATGGATGAGATGGAAATGCAAATGAATCGAAGGACATGGGCAGCTCTGTTGGAAATGGGTGGTATATTAGGAGAAGATGAACATGAAAAAACGGAAGAACCAAGTTCTGCGAAAGTTGTTCCCAAACCAACTGCATCATTTTTGGTTGGTTGTACTTTGAGAGCACGGACCTGGAGAGTTGGCATGCCATTTCCGAAGAATCATACACGATTAGGAGTTGTTTCACTTGTGAATACAGAGTTAGAATCGACGATGGAGTTGAGTGAGAGCAATTCGAATACTCTTGCAATGAAATTGATGGTTGATGGAATGCGGATTGATGATTCCACACCGTTCTTTTCAGGTTAGGAAATGTCCAGTTTTTTCTAAACAGAAAATTAGTTCAAATTAGGTTAGGCAGAATTCCAAGTGAACATTTAAACTTAATTTTTCATTGTTTGAAATAATAGGATCTTCTGTGCGTCCTTCGTATAGTTTAATTAATTCATGCAAATTTTAGTCCTCAGTTAATGAAGGATCCAAATTTAGATGCGTGGGTTAAATTCTTCACTTTTCAGAAATGTATCCAGAACGTCTGATTATGTTGGATGAGCAATTCGAGCATGCATCTAATAGTTTTGGAATGGGCCCAGTGGCAAAACGAAAGCTGGATGACTCGAAAAGAATTGTGATAGATGTAGTCAAATACCTCGGCGAAGATCCCAAACGTGAATGTGATATTTCAATTGCATTCCATGTTCCATCGAATCAGAAAGTCTATTATGTACATACTCATCGATTCTTCTGTGCTCTTATGGACTTTTGGATGCAATTCAATGAGCTGATGAACATTGTGACGAAGAGCAAAAAACTTATAATCGAGGACAGTGCTAGATCGAAATGCTCACTCGACGTTGATATTCAATGTGCAACTTCGTTTTTGATGCCTTTGAATTCTACATCGCCTGAAATCCTTCTCTGGCAAGCGGATGCAGTTACTCTGAAAAATACGTTCAAAACTCTTTCTGCTCTCAAGGCTGAGATTTTTGAAAAGTATTCAGTGGAAAGTGATTATGGATATGATGCAAGTATAGACTGTCTTCTCGATTATGGTGACATGAATTTATCGAATGTTCGCGCTCACGAAGCTCGTCTAATCGATCGCCTCCAGAACCAGAACCATCTCAAGCACATCGGAGAAAAAGCTTTCCAGCAGACTGCTTTTGTACTCACAAGTCCAAATGTTTTCTCTCGGAGATTTGATTTGAACAATAAGTTCCTTCGGAATCTGGATTCCGTTTTCTCAAAAAATGCTCCTGATATGACAATCATCACAAGAATTAGTGGTTTGAAGTGGAGGATGACATCACAATTCTATGTTCTGTTAAGAGCAGTAATAGAGAAAAATTTCGGAGAACAACTCATACCTGTTCCGGAAACTATTCCTATCGAGATCCTGCAACTTCCAACCGATGTGATCGAATTGGATAGCCGCCTAAAGTATGCAACTCTCTCCTTCCGAATGATCTTTGAAGACGTCGACTTGAATCTCGAAGTGCCGAAAAAACTAGGAGAACATCAGCAAGCGATTCTCAACGGAGAATGGCAACCATTTGCGAATGTGAAGTTGGAAAGAGCTAGAATTTCTTTCGACTCATTTGAAGACAGCCAATCGGAATTGGATCTGATTTGTGAGAAAGTGGAGCTAGTGGATACGACAAACAATGGATCCAACAATTGTTTCCCCGTGATTTTGCAGCACACAGATGCGGGAAAACAGTGAGTTCTACTTCAGATTCATATTTATAATTTATTTTATAGATCACGACCAGTGACCCCAGTCACAACATCTGTCAACTCTTCGTTGATGCTGGAAACTCATATAATGATGAAGAAGGACGAATGTCCAGTTCTCACTCTAGTTCTATGTAATGCTCGAGTTATTCTGGCATACGACTGGTTGGATGACCTGAAACAGTTCTTGATGCTTTACACAGATTTTATTCCAAAGTGTAAGTCATTTACTCTTGCTACAGTTGACCTCAAATTGTTTGCAGACTCTGATGAGATTCCTTACCATCTCACTGTTTCTGGACGTCGTCAGACATTTTCGACGACTCATGGAGGAGCAATAGTGGACCGAAACCCCTCGGTTGCTCATGAATCATCGTCATCAACATCTGCTACTTTCTCTGTCAAAATAACATTACGAGACTCGGACCTGTATCTTTTGGAGAATCCATTCGCCAAAAATAGCTTCTCATTGATCGCTTCAACGACTGCGGTTCTTAATATGAATGACATTGGCGGACACATTTCTGCGAATCTGGAAATACAGTCAATGAGACTTGGATGGTGTTCCATGCAACATGAAAAGCAAACCGGGAATCTGTGCTCCAATGATTTTTCCATCACTATATCGCTGAACATCGATCCATCGTCTCTGCTGAATTCTAAACACAATAAAGGAATGGCGGTGACACCTCCGATTCGACATGCTTTGGAGGTATTTTTCTATAACAATAATTATAAAGAACAAGTTTTTTGATTATGGATCTTTTTATTAAGAACCCAGAAAATAGTTTTATATTAAATTCAGAATCCTAAATCATCTGATACCGTATTCATCGCAGAGGTTTGTTTTTTTAGGGATGGATGATTCTCACTAATTTTCCGTTACTCTTTTATTCCATGTCTCTGTCCCAAATGTCCAATCTTAATTTTAATATGGGGTTCTTAGTTTCAAGTTTTAGTTTTTGGTGCATCTTTCAGGGATCTCTAATTATTCTTCGAGTTTATTCTTCCAGATAGAAGTTGTGAAAATGATTTGTCGATTGTCCTATAAAGACGCACGCGCATTGAAAGCCATCATCACCGGATACATGAAAAATTATGTGGAAGTTCAGAAGAAATCGTTAATCCCGATTATAGTTCCACCTCTGCCATCAAAACGTAATTTCTATAACATATGATTGAAATTTGGAATTTCTGATTTCAGCCATCGATATTGCAAAGTTTCTCATCCAAACCGAGCACACGGATTTATGGATTCTTGATGATCTACAATCGAATTCGATTCCATTGCTGAGATTCTCTGTTGCTAGTGAGTTTGGACTGCCTGCCGTTCAGGTCTTCAAAAAAAAATTTCAGATGTCCGGTTGGAGAAAGCTGGAGAACGTTTGAAAGCGTCTTTCCATGTGTCAATGGACTATTTCAATCAGAGATTATACGGATGGGAGCCAGTTGTCGAGGAATGGAGAATTCTACGACTACTATCCAACACGAAAGATCTGAAACAGACGATTGAATTAACAGCCGAGACGAAAAGCACATTGAACATCAACATAACTGAACAACTCATTCAACAATCAATTCAATGGAATGCCAAACTGCCAGCGATTCTCTCTTCGTTTGAAAGAGATGATTTCCGAAATCAGTGTACTCGATCCAGTAGTGATCATTTACCGTATCTGATGAAGAATGTGACTGGATGTGAAGTTCAGTTTACCACAGCTGTCGAAGATGTGTTATCAGCAAGATCGGAGCAAAGGAAGTCCACAACAAGATGGATGACAGTTGGAAGGGGACAGGAGAAAAACTTCGAATTTCCGGCACGTCTTCTACTTTATTCTCATCTTGAGCGGGAACCACCGCGACAGCTGATAGTCAGAGTTTCTGGATGGGATGAAATATCGCCTGTGAATGTGGATTCATGTGGAACCTACTTCCGAGTCGTCAAGGCACTCCGCCCGGAACTCAAAAATGCACGCCTTCTGATCGCGGTCACGATGGAAAATGATGGAAAGAAAGTAGTGACATTGAAATCATCAATCGACGTTACCAATCATCTACCGCATTCAATTGCAGTTCAGACAGAGGGATCAAGTAAGTTTTTGACCATTCCAATTCGATATAAAGGTTTTTTTGAAGGCGGCGGCGAATTGATGACCGTGGAGCCGAACGGAGTTGTATCCGTACCACTGGAATATGCTCATTGTCCTCTAACTGCCTACCCCATTGGACCATTGACCGTGATTGATCATGCTGGATTGTCATGGAAAGATGTGAAACGATCAGGAGAAATAATTAATCAGACGCAACGTTTGAAAACTAGATCGGATTCCAGTCTCAACCAATTCTACTGGGTGTGTACTGCCATTCGTAGAGAATACTATCCGGAACATGAATTCGAATCCCTTCCCGGACATTCTATTCATTTGGTTGCTCCACTGTCTCTTCAAAACTTATTGCCGATTGATGTCGAAGTGAAGATTCAAAGCAATGTATTCGCAATTGCCGCAAGTAAATCTATGCTGATCACATCTGTAGATACCACAAAGGAATTGTCTATCAGTGTGACCACGGATCGACTTACTTCTTTGACTCCGTTGACGCTGAACAAAGCAGCCTTCCGCGAAGCTACATTGCTTTCAACGAAGATGATTGATTCAAAAGGACATCTTTTGGATATCTACTGCCATGTGAGAGTTGGTGTGGCTCATTCTCTATCCATATCTCTATGGGTACCGTATTGGATCGTAAACAAGTCTGGACTTCCATTGATTATTCAACAAGAAGCTGTCAAATGGGAAGCTGCTGGACAGATGGAAGACCATGAAAAGGCAAAAGATCGGCATCCGCTCATGTTCTCGTTCGCTGATGAAAACTGCCCGAAAGCGTGTCGTGTAAGAATTGGAAACGCATACATTTCGGAGAAAGGATACAATTCGATTCTGAGTGACAAGTTCACGCTAACTCCCGGAATGCAGGCTCTGAAACTGAGAGTTGAGCACAAGACGAAACCAACTTTCTACTACAATTTGGGAGTTGAAGTGCGGCCAGGAACAGGAAGATATAAGGATACACAAGTAGTTCTTCTCACTTCTCGCTTCATTCTGCAGAATCAATCTTCAGTGGCATTATCTGTTTGTCATCATGATCTTGTTGAGGTATTTTCAAACACACCATCCACAATTTTATGGCAATTTTCAGAGAGAAAAAGATCACGTTCACCTAGCTGCACAATCATCGACAACTTGGAATGAGAACTATGCTGCTCGACGAATGCTTTGTGTTAGACGAGCTGATGTGAAGCACTGGAGTTGTCCGTTCCTAATTGATCGAATCGGATCGTTCCATGTGACGATGCGAGATTCTGATGAGACTCCTCGATTCATTCGTGTTGAAATCATTCTGACTTCGGCAGTTTTTCAAATCACATTCACCAATGCCGACTTTTATCCACCACCAATTCGAATTGAGAACATGACTGATGTACCAGTACTGTACCAACAGGAGAGTAGCACTCCAGCGAGACCACATCTGCGAACAATTTGCAAATCGAAAAGCGTTGTGGATTATGCTTGGGACGATTTATATGGAAAGAAAACGATGGTTCTACAAGTTTTCGAAAATCGAAGCAGATCTTATGAGATTTCCGTTCCTGGACAGGCGGAACCTCTCGTTTATGAGAACAACTCTTACATTCAGCTTGCACATAGTTTCACATTCCGAAGTGGATCAAAACCCGGTGGATACACAGATGAACAAGAACTGGTGCTGGAAACTATGCAGAAGGGAAAGATAATGCTTAATAAGCAATGTCGAACAGAAAACAATCAGCTGTGGAAACTGTGTCCGGATGGATGTATTGAGAATGTTGGAATGAATCATCGTAAACGGCCAGATTCTCGATTAGTCTTGGATGTTCTGGAAAAGGCTGGTGGTCGACTGATGATGATGGAAAGAGACAAGAACAGAAACAAGTGGCAACGATGGACGTGGATGCCGGATGGAAGGCTTTGCTTGATTGACAATCCAAATTTGATGATGACTTCGAAACAGACAGAGGTTACTGTAGTGACGGCTGATGAGTCGGCTCCGAAAGGAGAGGATGGAGTTGCAGTGACACAAATATGGAAAGTGCAGAGGCAAAGACCTGGAAGTGGCACGTTGGGTGTTGAGTTCCTCCACTCTGGACCAACAGTTGTTATCAGGATCACTGATAGAGAATTGCAGACAAGAGCAATTTCGGAACCGATGATACAGACTGTCAATAAACTTGGTGAGATATATTGGATCTGGATTTCATTAACTTTATATTTTCAGATGTCCTGGATGTGAGCATCACAATGCGGGGTGGTCTCGGTATTTCCGTCGTGAATGGCCTTCAAGAAGAGCTGATTTATGCGCATTTCGGAGGCATCGTTGTCAGCGCTCGTCGTGTCGATAAGACATATCAAATGACTGGAAGTGTGGATGTTATTCAAATCGACAATCAACTTCTCTCTTCGGATCGCTGGCAAGTTCTGTATTGTCAACCGGATGCTGGCCAAAATTACGAAGATCAAATGGCAGAACTACCGACTGGTGTTCCAGTGACCGGGCGGCCTGCACTGAAATTGGAAATGAATTGCACTTCGATGAAGCACTATGATTCATTCGACTGCTTCCGTTTGAAAGTGTGTGATATGAGTGTTCAACTGGACGAACTGCTTCTTTGGAAAGTTGTACAAATGGCTCAATCATCGGATGCATCTTCATCTGTTCAACAAAGAGCTCTCAATCTACCACCAAATACTGAACTTGAGAGACATGATCCATTGAGAACTAGAAGGTGGTATTTCGGAACGCTTGATCTTGAAATGGGACATGTTGGCTTGAGCGGTAATTGTTCAATACTTTGAATCCAATTATCAAATTTATTTTTCAGTTGTGACCGTTCCGAAATCTGGACTCCCTAGAGATCTTCGTCTTCTGAAACAACAATTCAATTTGAAACTCATCTCATTTGAGAATGCTTCTGTTGCATTACCGCCCTTCCGTCAATATCATTACTTTGAAACATCTTCATTCCTATTGGAAACCCTTCAAAAGTTTTATCTGGCAGAGCTACAAAAACAAACTCTGAGTATTATTGTCACTCTGGATGCTTTCGGTAACCCACTCGGTCTCGTCACAGATCTCAAGGACTCATTCCAAGGATTATTCATTGAAGGAGATGTTCAACGCTTTGTCGCTGGTCTTGGATACGGTCTATCGAATAGTGTATCCAAAGTGGCGTCTTCAATGGCTTCAGGAGTCGGAGCACTGACATTCGATCAAGACCATGAACTCAAACGAAGACACAACATGATTCGTTCCCATTCATCCTCATCTACTCCACTGACTCATCTATATTCTGGAGTCAAAGGACTCGGCGTGGGCGTGTTAGGTGGAGCGACTGCCATGTTCACCAACGTAGCGTCGGAAAGTAGAAAGAGTGGAATTATGAAGGGAATGGTGTGGGGAGTGGCAACGGGAGTTGTGGATACTGTAACAAAACCAGTTCAAGGAGTTTTCGATTTTGTCGAAGGAACTGCGTCCGCGATGAAGGAGTTAGCAATGCCAGCAACAGGAGTAAGGCGAGCCACTGCACAATTGTAAGTTTTCAAACATTCTGAAAATTGATCCATTTTAATTTTTCAGTCGCGTAAGGACTCCACGGCTCTGTCGAAACCTCTATCACCTGCTTCCTGCATACAATCCAAATCTGGCGTATGCTCAAATGGAGCTGCTTCGGATAAATGGATATTCATCTAGAGAACAGCTTCTCGATGTTGAAACGTGTCTGGAGCATATTGATGGATCTAATGTAGACCGAGTTGTTCGTCAGTATGTGCTCATTTCAACGAAACAGTGTTATGTATGCAGACAGGTATGAATTATGAGTTAGAAAGAGTTTGCTGACCTAATGAAGGGATGGTTTCAGACAAATGGAGAAAACTCGATTGTAATCCAGAGAATCGCGTACAAATTTTTGAAGAGTGTTGTGGCAAAACCACCTTTAGAGAATACATTTTCGAGTATCGGTGAGAGAGACTATAATTCGGAAAACTCGGAAACAAGTTCTATTTACAGAAGTAAGTCTCGACATGGAAGATGCACGTCTTCGACAAATCCACGTTTGGTGCAGTCGAATCGAAGTTGCCCGTCGTTTGGCCGATAAAATGCAGAGAGCCAAACAACTTTACGATCATAACAAACGAACGCTGAATGACGTGGCTTGGACAAAATCCTTGTATGATTCCGAACAAAGACCAGATCATCATCAGTAATTTCTCATATATTTTAATCACTTTCTTTTTCATGTGATTTTTTCTAACACCGGTTTATCCTTGAATGAGCTAGTCATCTTACAAATTTAGGAACTGATGCTTTTTTTCAGTTTCAAATGGTTCTAGTTGGGTTTATGAGCTTTCACTATTCTAAAAATTATTCGCATTAATTCCACCTTTACTCAATTTTTTGTCATTTTCCTCTCCTTGTGCTTTACTTTCTTTCTACCCCATCATTTTGAAATCCTATTTTTATTGTTTCCTGTGATACTTCTATACTTGGTTCAGTTCTTCATTTGGTTATTATTTCTGGGACAAAATTTCGCTTTCTCTTCTTTTCTGCCCGTGTATTCTTGCAAATAAATTCAGTTTATTTTCAGAGACTTGCTTCAGCCGATTATTGATTTGTATTGAATTTCAAGTTTGCATATTTTCAATCAAGTTTATCAAAATGCGGATAGACTAACTGAAAATGTTCAGATGCTGTCGGCTGCTCCACCAAAACACCGTTTCGGATTCCGGGTTTTTGTCGCTTCCTGTATTTTCACAACAGTAACAATTTGTAAGTTATCAAAGAAAATATATTTTTGTTATCTGGAATATTCAGTCGCGGTGATGTGGGATGAACGACGTCAGAAAGAGCGGAGACAAGAAGGCGTTAAATACAGATTGAATGCCATTCAACAACATGCAAATATGGAGGAATATGAACTGCAGAAAAAACGATACGAGGAGTACAAAAGTGCTAATTCTTGATTTTTTTTCTTTTTGTCTTGTTTAGGTTTTTTTTATTGTTATTGCGGGTTTCCCAAGTAAAAATCTATTTTTTAAATTGCTCTATTTGAAATTCTTCTACATCAGGTCTAGTAACTTTTTAATACTTTTTATCAGTATATCGTGTTCGTAACTATCCTATATCTTGTTCAGAATGCAATCAGTTCTCAAGTTGGGTAAAACTACAGTATTCTCTACCAGCACCTTTCTCCGTGCAGCAAGTACAAGTCTTCAAGGGAAAGGACCATTGAAGACAAACTGGAAAGAGAATGTAGTCTATCTTTACCAGTTTCCACGCCCTGCTAATCGACTTCCGAATCTCTCTCCGTTTTGTCTGAAAATCGAGACTTTCCTTCGGGCGAATCGTATTAACCACGAAGTTCGTTTTTTCGAACTAATCCTGCTAATTGTATTGTTTCAGGTGATAGGAACGTGGCTCACCCTTCGTCAGTCTCCAAGAGGACTTCTTCCATTCATCGAACTAAACGGTCAACAAATTTCTGATTCTCAAGTTATCGTTTGGAAACTTCAAAAACACTTTGACCTTGACGACAAACTGGAAGGTGCAGATAGAGGAACTGCTCGGGCAGTTGAGAGAATGATTGATTTATCGACTAATTAGTGAGTACAGTAAGATTTGAAGACAACGAACACCTGGTTCTTGTCCCGTCACCTTATAAACCGTCTTTGTCCTCTTTTCCATTGTGACCGTTTGGTGTAGTGGGTTATACACATAACTACTAAACAAATGAGTCTGGTTCGATTCTCTTACGATGAGAATGTCTGTCAATGAAGAATTGTGCAGGGGTCCTGAAATCGGCCGAGATGTGTGCCGATGGGTCTTTTTGGTATCTGGATATCGGTTTCTGGATCGACGATTGACTCAGAAAGATAGCACCCACAGAGACAGATTTTTAACTTTATTAAATTGAAAAAAAAACCAGGGTTCTAGAGACAAAAGGTTTTATCAGAGAATTGAAAATTTCAGTGCACTTCTCGTCGATAAAACCGTCAATAATGCTCATCTACTCCTCGCCAGACAAGTGAGCAATCTTCCACTTCCTGGAATTGTGACCAATTATTTGGCTAAAGGATTCAGCAACACTGTAAGAAAACTTGATGCCTCCGAAATGTTTCATATATGTTTTAGGCCCGCAAACGTGTGAATGGAGTTCTCGGGAAATTGGATATTGCTGAGCAAAAAGAATTGCTCCGAAGAGATATTGGAGCGATTGATGATATTTTGGGAGACAAAAAGTTCTTGTTTGGAGACCGTATCACTTCAGTAAGACCTTCTTTATCTAATTATTCTGATTCAAATATTTCAGGTTGACTGCTCTGTTTTTGGTCAAATCGGAGCCGTATTCTATCTACCGTATCGTCAACAAATCACTGATCTTCTAGAAGACGACTTTCCACGTGTCCGTGCCTACTGTGACCGTATTCGCCAACATTATTATCCAGAATGGAGAGACGATTGAAACCAGAAGATTCATGATATACAAATCTTTGAAACTTTTGTATTAGGATTGAAATGAGCTCATTTTTGTGTATTTATTATTCGATTTTTGTTTATTTCGCTGTAATAAAACAAAACAATTGAAAAAAGGAAAAACTATAAACTGAAATTAGAAAAGTTGTCCTCGTTTGTCATCACGAAGATAACCGGCAACCACATTGTATTCGGTTTGATCGGTTATCGGTGGAGATAATGGACCTGGACGGACTTGGATGATCTCGTTTCCGGCATTCTCGATCACTGAAATCCATTGAATTGGATTTGAAAATCAAAATGATTGCTTACGGAAGATTCTTCCTGGCTCATAAGTCTGCTGGAGCTCTTTCAGTCGAACCTCAAGCATTTGACGATAATACCAACGGAACGCCATCATGATACCAATCATTATTAGAATGAATGCCAGTACCAGACCCATGAACAAGAAGAGTGAGAGCTCTACCTGTACCGTATATTTGACTGAAAATCTGACAAATCTATTTTCTGAGAGAGGGAAAAAACCGACATCGATCATCCCAGTATGGATCAGGAGTTGGACGCTGCGAAGTATTAGGAGCAGTTGGCATTTTGAGTGAATTGTTATTCAAGAAAATTCAGAAAAATAAATTTATTGTGGATTTTAAACGAAAAACTGGAAACACAAAATGAAAGGTCACGCTGTTTGAGAAATATTAATTTTCAGCATCTTCGTAAAGGAAAAGTTCTTCGTTTTCTCGGTAAAACACTTTTGGATTTGTTGGTGTTCCACAGATTAAATGGAATCGAATTGTGGAATCGAGACATGTTCCGTTTCTCCACAGAAACCTGAATTTTGAAATTTTTATTTATTTTCAACAAAAAACTAACCAGTCTTGACGCTTCCTTTCCAAGTTATAGGTGTAATGTTGGACACACGACGGACTGTTCGATGGAATCTTTTTCACCTGAAAGTCGGTTTTTTAGTAATTACCGTAAGATTTGTATTAGAAGGGCACCCCGGCGGGCTCAAAGTGAGCATGTTCTTGAAATTCGAACGGATTGGAATTAGTTTTATTAGATACCTCGTCAAAAGTTGACTGGACAAGTCTCAAAAATGTTTAAAATCTCTTCTCCGACAGATGTTATGATCTATTTTCAGAATTCAGAAATATATTTTTTGGGTCTTGAAAAACAGAGGGGCGTGCCCTTCTAATATAGCTTTTACGATATATTCAGAGGACTAATCCAAAATCGAAATTTTCCATTCTTACCAATTGAGCTTCTAAAGACTCTTCACATCCCAATGCACAATAGGTTTTCAGTTTTTCTCCGTTTTCATTCACTTCATCGAAACATTCCGGATTCTGTTCTGGACCTAATTGGGGATGATTCAAAACACATCGAGTACGATTTACGGCGTAATTTGAACAAGAAATCTCACGATCAGCTGAAACAGAGAGTTTCAGAGTTTCAGTTATAGAGAAAGACTCACTCCAGAAAAAGGATCCAGTCGGTGGAGCTGCGTTGGCATTCAGAAATATGAAAACTGTATAAAATAAATGGAAATTTAATGGGGATGCGTTGTTGATTTGCATAATTCCTATGATAATCAGCTGATAAAAGAAGAATAGAAGTGAAGATAGAAATCATCAAAAGGATATCCGTAGGAAAGTGAAAGTGATTCAATTCATCTACAGATGTTTATTTTCTTTTCTTTTTATGACACCTCATCTTTTTCGTTTTTCAAGTTTCCAATGAACGATCTCAATACAGACATCAAAAAACTCTGAATAATTCAAATTGGATCCGTTGAGACTTAGATAGAGAGAAAAGGCATCCTCTAATAGTTTCACTACACTATTCGGATTTTTGAGTTTTTGATCAGGATCAATACGGAGTCAGGAGAAAAAGAACGAAAGAGGCAGTTTGAAAGAAGAATTAGAAAGAAAGACATTTCTGAACTATATTTCGACTCCCGTAATTACAGTACTCCAAATAAAGATAGGTTCGCCCCATCATTTTTAATTGTCTCGTTTTAATGAGTTTTCAAGAAATTGCTAGCATTGAAAAACTAAAGCATTTTTTGTAATATTTTGATGTTCATGAAGAAATTTGAGTTATAGGAAGGTTTCGAGGAAATATCCAAATTTATTCAAAACCCTGTTTTAAGAATCCAAATAAAGATAGGTTCACTTGATAAAATCGATTAAAAACCACTTTAACTGGTAGGAATGTGGAGTAAAAGGATGTTATCTAACTTTTACGATAATCCTGATTAGTGGTCATGTTAAAAAATTTGGATCCCGGGTTCACAATCTGGAAAAACGCGAAAATCGCATTTCTCAAATCTGAATTTTTCAGATCTCCCTCATTTTCCGTTTTCCATCATAAATTTCGTGTACTATTTATCGTCACGCATTTTTGATTATGTTCCTGCTTAAAAAACCGGCTTCCCTGTCCAAAAAAGGTCCTTCAGGCCCTCCGTTCACCTCATGGTGCCGCGAACGATGTAAAATTGAGCTTTGGTTCACACGAATGTGGAATTATCGTGTGAATTTCGATAGCTAATGTGAGAAAGATCATATCTTGAACAATCCAATTCTCTGCTTTTATAATAAAGGCGTATATTGAAATTTACAGTAACCTGCTTTTAATTGACTTCCAGTATGTAAAATGATCTACAATCTACAATTTTCAATGCACCAATCTGATAATACTCTCATCTGAACTCTTCTGAGATAAACCTCACAGTTCAACAAAACTGATCAGAACGCCGAAGACAAGAAAAAATGCTTCCGGAAAAGTGTCAAACGGCCTAGGCGCAAGTGCAATCGTAGACACGCTTACGTAAACAAGAAATTGATATAAAAGAGAGATTGATTGGGTAATTGAAACATAGAACCAATTAACATGAAGAACTTCATTTACTTCTCATTTGCCATTTTGGCAGTTATTGCCATTTCACAGGTAGTCATTACTGTAGATTTGAGTCAATTTAAATATAAAGTTTGAAGGTTCAATCAGCAGTGTTACCAGTGTCATCAACAGAAGTTGCTCTTGTGACATCTTCTCCTTCTTCTTCTACTTCATCTGAAACATCAATTGATACATTAGGATCATCTCGAGTGAAAAGACAAGGAGGATGTGGTTGCTGTGGATGTGGATGTGGATGTTGTGGATGTGGAGGAGGAGGAGGTGGTGGATGTGGATGTTGCTGTTGTAGACCAAGGTATAATTTCTTATAGCATTTCCTGATATAAATTCATTAAATTTCCAGATGCTGTTGCCGTCGTTGCTGTACCTGTTGCCGTACCTGCTGCTGTACCAGATGTTGTACTTGTTGTCGTCCATGTTGCTGTGGATGTGGATGTGGATGCTGCGGATGCGGAGGAGGAGGAGGACGTAAGCGTCGTTCTCTTCAGAATCTTCGTATTGACGAAGCCAACAGAGCTCTCGGAATTAAGAGAAGACCAGCTCAGGGAGGAGATAAGTGCTAATTGAGTTCGATTTTTTTTTAAACACTATTTGATTTAATTTAATAAATATTGAATTTGAAGCTTTTCAAGGATTAATGTTAGCTTTCAACTTAAAAACTGCAAGTAGAAAAGTTGAAAACTTCAAACTTGAGATTTCGTCCGCAGAATAAACAGAGGGTTTTCTGAATTATGACAACATATGAAAATGAATCTGAATACCAGATGTGGTCCTATTTGTTCTATGAGGCCTATGATTCCATGACTACAGTACTGATCTATACTCGAGGTACTGTACTTTTTTCCACACTACGACGAAGCACTAAAGATGACCTGAGCTGCTGTGTTTTCTTGATGTTCAACGAACCATTTTGTTTGATATTTTAACAATTTTTATTAATTATTCAGACATCAACAAAATTCAACTGACTCAAATAGAATCAGTGAAGAGAAAGGAGAGAAGAAAACATAGGACAAGAGAAAAAAAAGGTGGAAAGAAATGCGTTAGCCATACTGAATGGAAATTCAATTAAAAAACCTACGATATAAAGGATAAGTAAAACCTAGAGAGAAAAAAAAGGAAATTTACGATAAAACATCAGTATGACCAGTTGAACACAAAGAAAAGAGGGATAAATGGAAATGAGAAGGGGGAACGACAAAGAGAAGGAAGAGGAGAGAACAAAATGATACTTACAGAAAAATGGTATTGATAACGTGGCAAGACGAATTGTCACGTTATCTAGCAAATTAGGTGCTAGACAACAAAAGTACAAAAAAATATAAGAAGAATGATTGAAAGAAGCAGAAAGGAGAGAGATCATCACCGATTTTTTTGAGCGTTTTTCAGTTTTTCGGGCAAACGAAACTTATTTTTTTACATTTTCCAGTTATTTAAAAGCTACACCAGATTTGTTTGAAAAAAGAATAGATGTGAAAAGAAAATGAAATAGAAAGATTGAAGGGGTACATCATGTCATATTAGTAGAACACAAAACTTGAAAAAGGGAAAAACAACAAAGGGAAGGGAAGTAGTCAAGGTAACCCGTTTCATTTGAATTTTTGGAACACTTTTTCGGTTTTCACTGTTCGGAGAATTTTTGAGTTTTTGATCAAATTATGGATAACAATATGAAGTCAAAAGAAAAAGGATATAACAACTGCAAAGATGATAAGGGATGAGGTAGATAATTCTACGCGGGGACAGGTAGGGTAGAAAAGTCACGCGGTCGGACGCTTTTCTCCGAACTGGAAGTTATCCTCCGAGTAGTACTGTAGACTGTTTGGATACCTAGAAACCAAAAATAACATGTCAAATTTCACATTTCAAACTCACTTGTGCAACAAGAAATCCGGACCAGTCGGGTTTTCAAGGTATGGTAGAACCAAAATAGGTCTGCTGCGGAAATTCTTAACAAGCTGAACTTTGGTGGGATCTTTTTTCGTCTTGCCAGCAGTCTTTTGAACCACTTTCTTTGTTTCCTCTTGGGCGCGCTTCACACGGAGTTGCAACTCCTCCATTGAAGGAATCAATGAATCCCAGCTTGTCAATTTGCTAAGTACTTGCTTTGGCTTCTGTTCAACTTCTTCTTCTTCTTCTTCGTCTTCTTCTTCCATCTTTCGTTTTAACGCTTCTTTGCGCTCTTTCTCCCGTTTTAATTCTTCTCGTTCCTTTTCCTGATTTCTAACGGAAGGTGGAGGAGTAGTTGAACGAGGGATTGAGTTGATACTTTTCTCGTATTTTCTTTTCGATGAAGACATTTCAGAGGAGTTGAGTGCAGGAGTGGATGCCGCAGAAGTAATCCCATTTTTATTGAAGCGGAATACCAAAGATGGTAGACGTTCTTCTGAGGGACCTGAAAGAAAAATTATCAGATATATAAAAAGAGTTGAAGAGATAGTTATGAAGCAGTTTATGATTAGGCGGTAGCACTTTCTAGTCTATTTTTATTCAAGATACCCCAGAGATTGTTTTGTTCCAGCCCGGCCCGTGGCAACCCTTGTTTTTGATAGTTTCATCGTAGAAACTTTAGAACATTTAGTTCAGTTATCCCCATGTTGTAAGCCACACCTTCTTTACTTCCATTTTTCTTTTTCCCATCTCGTGACTATCGTCCAGTGGACTACCCCTGTAAGTCTGTGTCTCCCCATTTCCCTGCGCTTCTCTTCCTTTTTTCTTTTTCACTTCCCGGTTCTGACACCCGTTCTGTCCCTCCTTATTCTCAATATCATTTTCATTTCAATTCCCCTTCTTGTAGTCTCATCAGCACTCGATTTCCCACATGTTTACCAGGTTTTTTTTCGTTGTTGTGTGAAGCTGAGAATTTCTCAGCCTGAGAAGGAAAATTGTGCAATAGAAGATTAAGAGTGACGTCTTTTAAAAGCTGACAAGCCGCTACATGCAGTGGAGTAGAAAAGAGTCAGAAAATAGAAGCAGAACTCACTTGGTGCGGAAGGCGTGACCGTTGCTGTCGTCTGCAATATAGGAGAAGCGACTGCTGCCGGGGTCGTCGGCGCGGTGCCTTTCTGACTTTTCCTCTCGTACTTTCGTTTCTTTCGCTCAACTGTTCCAAAGTTTCCGTAGCTCGCAGAAGCTTGAAGACTGTGCGCCAGCTAAAAAATAATTGAAAATTAACTATGATTATGTGGATATCAGGTCAACACTAATGTAGTTATTTTTAACTCACTTCTTCATCTTTCTGTTCTCGTTTGACGCGCTCTTCATGTTCTCTTATATCCGAACCAATGTCTATATGTCCAGGCAGAGTCTCGCTCATTTGAGCGAACAATTCGCTTGTACTCTGCACGGCTTTCCTTGCTGCAGAAACGGACATGGTTGGTGTATGTGGAGCAAGTGTAGAAGAAAATCCTGGAGACACTGAAACTGATAGAGCCCCAGCGGCTGTTTTGGTTCTCTTGATGGACGGTGCAACTGCATCATCAACAGCTTTCCGTTTTCCATTCTCTTTAGGAGTTATAGGTCTCATTGAGAGTGAAGCTGTAGCGTGTTTGAGCAGATCACCACCAACGGAAGCCGATTTATGCATTCCATTAGAAGCGGGGGCCGTCTCACCAGGTGAAACCTGACTACGTGGAGCATAAGAACCATTAGCTGGTGAAACAAGTCGCTGTTGAGAACCTGTAGGAATTAAATATGATTGGTACTCTTGCGTTTGGTAGAGTACCCTGAAGTCCAGTCGATGTGACACGTCTTCCTGCTGGTGTGTTAGGAGTTATCCCTCGTTGCATAAGCTTAGCAACACTCGGTGACAGCACATTTGGTGTTGTATTTCGAGAAGATGCACCGCTTTGAGGTCTTTTCGCATCATCCGACACAATTTCTGACCACGATTTGATCACTTCTCGACTTATCCTCAGCAGTGCCGGCCATTTTTTGAAATATTGCCTACGAAGTTGGTTGACAACGAATCCAATACGAGTTTCCTTAATTTTATCAATTCATTCCTTCACAAGAAACGCTCCCCGTTTTTCTTCCAAAAGCTAATAACATTCTACGTTGCCGCGCTGTATGCTCTCATCGATTTTCATGCCTAGTCGCACTGCTTGGTGTCTACACATTATAGTCTAGTGAAGCAGAGTAAAACGAAATAGTATGCGGTAGAGAAGCGAGAAAGGTTAGAGACGGAGAGGAGGCCCCTCCGTCGCCGCAGCAAGTCAGTCGGGGCAGGCGGCCCGAGGAGGACGCCTGCCTTCTCAACTACGTATGTTAGGCGCCTTCACGCCCGACGGTGGAATGAAAAACACGTTTCGTGCGGCTTGAAGAGCCGAACCTCACCTCTAGAATTTCCCGACTTGTCACCAGAGGTCGCACTTCGTTGAGCAGTGTTTCGCACAACGTCTGATCATCCTGCAGAGAGAGAAATTGAATAAAGTGAACGAATATGGAGCATTTTTTTCAGATCGTCAGGACTTCGCCCGAAAATCTGATGACATTGCTTGTCATTTTTTTTGTATTGAATTTTTGATTAGGTAACATTAATAATAAAAATAATTCTGTCATGATAAATTTATTTACACAAGGACCATGAATAAAAGAGAAAGGAAAACACAGAAATGGATTCATTTACAATAAATCTACTTAAAATCTGAAATGAACATGAGCTGATGGAAACCTGACCCGGATTAGTTTACCAACTCAACAGAACTCTATGATTTTTCTGCTGATTTTATAATTGTGAAATTATCGATTTTTGTCAACTATTTCAGTTGCGAGTGTGAGGGACAGGTCTTACATTTTCAGCAGCTGTTTGGAGCCGTTTCTTGATTTCATCGACAGTCTGAGCACACGCAACCATCGAAACCGCCAAATGATTTGGAGGCTGCAAGGATGAGAGCGCAGCGCAAGCGACCATCCATTCACAGCCCAACCTGGGCGACTGAACGCGCGCGCGCGACTCTCCTCCTTTTATACCCCTCCGGGCGACGCTGCGAGACGCAGATTGGTTAGACACGCCCACCGCCGCCTCTCATTGGCTGCCCACAGGAGAAACTCCGCCCACCCGCACGCGACGCACCGAGGCGCGTCGCGGTTTCTAATGAATTTCTGTTGTCATTTATTGGCTGAAATTTCAGCGCAAAAAGTGAGCAATAATTGGACTAAAATTCATCAAAAAAATTCAGTAAATGTTCTGAGACCCACATCGTAATTTTTTTTGCAAATATACACAATCTTGAGCTTCCAGAAAGCCGATTTTTTATCATTTCTGATTTCAGACAGTTTAAACTCAATATCTCATTTATCAGGATGAATCAGCAAGGTGATAAAGATCGCAAGTTTTGATTGTTGTCTAGCGATACACTTATGCACTAAAGCACCGTATAGTTGTTGTGAATTGTTTCGTAAATATTGATAAGACATGCTCCTTTAAGACGAGGGCAATGGAAACAACTCTCGGAGTCAACAGAAAGGCTCGTCTGAAACAGAACCTAAAAAAGGGAGGCTTGGAAACATTCTAAAGGTATTCTGAAATATATCCCAATAACAACACTTTCCGTTTAACCTTGAATTCCAATTCAAGGATCCCATGAGAGGATTTAATAGCGATGCTATAACACGTCCGTTGACTGGATTATTCCGTAAAACTGGAAGATCGTCTAGAAAAGCTGAAAATGACGATTCACATGAGCCAACGATTGCAGCACCACCAACAAACGTCCCTAATGTGGCTCGTATATGTAAGGTTTTACAAGTCGTTATATATCTGAAGTAGAGATTTTTAGCCGCCACTATCGAAAGCGTCCAAATGAACCAAATGCATGAAGACCGCGTCAGCCAACATGACGGTAACTCTGAAACTGGGAGCAAACTGACTCTGAGTGATGGTGTCGTATTCGGGAAATCAACGCACCCTCTCACCCATTATTTCAAAGTTGGAGACATTGGTAAGATCGCAAAATGAAACAGATTTGTCGAAATTAATCCTCACATTCTAGATATCTCAATGCTTGCTCGAAGATTCCCAACCGAGAAGAGTAAGGATGAGGATGTCTCCTGGACAGCTCAAAGTCTACTCAGCAATCTGGAAACTCGAATAAAAAAAGAAAGACTCGAAGCCAAGGATCAAGGGCGAGAGCCACGATCCCGCACGAGAGTCCCTTTCTGAAATGGATATAAAAACTCATTTTAATCTGAAAAAAAGTACCTAAATAAACATGCTTACTGTAACGACCAACTGTTCTTTTTGTTTCACAAGAAAGGTGAATATATCCTTTTTGTCATGCCTTTCACAGATCTTCCACTGAACTTCTAGCTAAATTCTTGTTCCCAGATGAGGGTTCGCCCAGCAAATGTCTACAGATATTCATTGCTTGGTATTGGTGCTTTTCTGGCCGTCTACATGGTGTATTCAATCATCGGATACGATGACGGATCACACGTGCCCATTCACCGACCACAACGTCATCTTTATCTCACAGTTTCTCAAGATAGAATCGGCAGCCGATTCGGAAATTTGGCACCGAAACGAATTCTCTACTGGACTACAGTCTTCGGTGCCTCTGTTCCAGCAACAATGCTCTCTGATTGTCCTGGATTAACGGTATTCACGAAACAAGAAGAGCCTTTCTGAAATTCTGATGTTCAGGATCGATGCGTCATTGACACGAATCGCCATCAGCTCAGTTCTGCAGATGCTGTCGTTTTTCATGCTGCTGACATTTCTAGATTTCCGCTCCCAGTGAAAAGAAAGGAAGATCAAATTTTTGTGTTCAACTCAATGGAGACACCGGATAATAGTGGACGTTTTGAAGTGCCAGGTTTGTAATGTGAATCATTCTGATAAATAATCGAAACATCCTTTAGATGACTTTTTCAACTGGACCTCCACTCATCTCTATTCATCAGACGCTATTCACAAATACGGTTCTTTTCTGATTCCAACACAAATCGCGGAAAGCCGAGGTTTCAAAGTTCAGAGCTACTATGTTCAACAGAAGCGACTTGTAAAACAGAAAAGTGGCATTTTTGGACTCATTTCCAACTGCCATACAACATCAAAAAGGGAATTGGCTCTTCAGGAGCTTGGAAAGTAAGTAAAAAAAAGTGAGAAAAATTGTTTATTGGATTTATGGGTTGTACTCAATTGGGAGGTTCTTACGACGAACCATACCGTCTCCCTGGAACCACTCGCGGCGGAATTGCTTGGCGGCTCCGTCTGGGGTGTTGGTCCACTCAACGGTGATGCGGTCGTTGTTGGTGTCCTGAAAACGGGGAATTGGAAATCAGTTAGATTCAGAATCTTTACCTCTTGTCCGTAAGCGAAGGCATCGCAAGAGACGGCAAGAAGGACAGCCTCCTTTGGGTCGAGGACTCCGCATGGTGGGTCGACTCCAAGACGCTTCATGTTGGTGGTCTTGATACCGTATCCAATACGACGGGCGGACGAGTTGATCACCTTGATGTGGTAGGTGTGCTTGTCGTCGTATGGGGCATTGAAGACGATCTTGGCGTTTGGTTGGGTCTGGATGTCTCCTGGTGGGACGGATTGAGCCATGGCGATTGAGTTGATTGAGATTTACTCGATGGAGATTCTGCTGGATCCCCTCTTCTTTTATAGCAACTTCTTATCTCTGCTCCAGATCTTTACTCTAGATCTTTCGATGATAGCAGAGAAGTTCACGGAGAAAATTATAAATGCACGCGAAATCAGAAAGCTTATTTTCAGACACATCAACGTGACAATTGGGGGAAAATGTGCGACTGATGACCGATTGAAAAACGTGTGCCCACCTGGAACCGAATGTCTCGACATCTTTGAACAGTATCCATTTTATATTGCTATCGAAAATACGGTATGTTTCCGAGAATCCAGAATCTGTTTTTTGATCACGGTTTTCCAGGTCTGTAATGACTACGTAACCGAGAAGATCTGGAATCGCATCTCGGTTCCAAGTATTCCGATTGTGATGAGACGCAGAGTTTATAAAAAGTAGGTAATTCTCAATTATATTATTCAAATCCCTATTTTAGCATTCTTCCACCAAACTCATTTATTTCATTGGACGATTACAAGAATCCGATTGAGATGTCCAATCATCTCAGAGCTCTTGAATCCAACTTGTAAGTTTCGCCCTTCTTCTAAAAGTTTTCTTATTACTTCTTTCCAGGACTGCATATTCAGCATATTTCGACTGGCGTCAAAAAGGAACATGGACTTCTGCTCCATGGAATGCACCAGGATATCGAAACGGTGTCTGTAGAGTCTGCGAATTACTTTGGAAAAGTAAAGAAAATGAAACAGAGCCCACATTTAAATCTGTCAGTTAGATTTTTCGTGATTTTAAACCCAAATCTCTATTTTCAGTACAAAAACGTCTGGAAATGGTTCGATGATGAATCACAATGCGAGAAAGATGAGTTTGTGCGCAGTTGGTTGAGCGGATAATTTCTTTTGCATGTACGGATATCTTATTTTGTATCGATCTCATGTTGCCATAGATTTTTTTCACTTTTGTTCGGGTGTTTGCAATAATTTGAGCCATAATAAAGTGTTGTTTTAGAGTGTTTGGCGAAATATGCTTTATTGTACACAGAGTAATCATATGTCAGATCAGAGGGAGTGAATACCAGTAATGAGAGTACAGTCGAGACTAGAAATGAACATTGGATGTGGATAAACTTAGATTGGGATGGAACGTTCTTCCTCAAGCAAATCATACACGTTAACATCATCAGTCATGTTCAAAAAACATTCCGCTTTCGTTTTCCAGTCGTCATCAAGAATTTCCTGATCATCCGAATCTTCATATACATTTCTATAGCTTGGATCTTCTTCCAATTTCACTTCACCCTCATGACAGAACTCGTCCGGACTAAGCGGATAATCGAATTCATTATCGGCAATTCTTGAAGCAGGATCAATCGGTGGATATTCATCCCACATTTCAATTCCAAGAGCAGCAAGTTCTTCGGCCTCAGCTGCTTGTGGATCAATGTAGTCTCCGAGAGGCTTCTCGTCGAAAAGAACAACATCTTGGTCTGACATGTTGAGCATATCGTCGGCAATGTCAGCTGCCAATGAATCGAATGATGCGCATCTGTTGACTGTGTCGATTGGAGAGCTCGGTCTTTCCTTGATCTATAACAAGAAGAAAATAGTCATTCAATAACTAAATTATTTAATAACTTACATCTTGTTTCGCTGGTTGCTGCCTTTCTACCACCTCGTCATCTACATCATCCTCGAAAATCTCGAATCCAATGTTTGGAATTGTCGCTTTCACAGTGGATGCAGTCACTTTTCGAGCCGATGCCATGCTCTGAAGTGATTTGGCTCCGGGTGTTTTCGATTCGTTGACTATCATTCCGAGTCCACGCATCGGTGTCTTCTGAACATCAGTTGGCTTTCCGAGCTTCATCTCTGTAAAACATTTATTTGATAGAATGAGGTGAAAAAATATGATACTCACGAAGATGTTGATGCATTGAGTTGGGTAAGTTTCTTGCTTCGTTGAAGTCAAGGTCCTCCATTTTTTTGTTTGTGCTAGTAGGAATTGCTAAAAAATGTTAGTTTAGTGAGAAATGAAACAGAACTTATGGAAAAATGCCCCCGAAAAAATGTGGATAACGTGCGAATCGATAATCTCAAATTACCCGCGTTGAATGTCAAACAAAGAGGCGTGTAGTCCTCTCGGACTACAGGCAGCCGACTGGGCGACGAGGTACTCTTCAGGAAGAATAAAAATAAAAATACCCACAATCTTGATCTCGAATTATACTCAAAAACAGTAAAATCACAAAGCAAAAACTTTCTCAATTGTTGAAAATATAATCAACGAGATCAACGTATCAATCAAACTACACATACGAACCACTGAAACGAAATTGAGAATCAGCATTTTATCGATAAAAATGAAAAGATCAAAGCAATAATATATAATAAATGACGGAGGATCAAAAATCGGATGAAAATAGAAAGCTGGCAACAATAAAAGTTTGCACATAGTTAATTTGGAGTGGCGGATCATCATTCAATTAATTTGTTAGTTTAGTGTTTCTCTTCGGTCTTCGGTTGCCATTAGCTGTCATTGAGCCTTCTCGATTCTGAGTTCTACGGGAAATAACTCTGGTAGAACCATCTCCTCTCAATGAAATTGGCTCTGGTTCCACAGATGGAGTTCCTGATGGGCCATCTCGATCTTCACTTGGAGCACCCGATCGGGATGAATGCTTCGGCATTCTGTCCTCGTTATAGGAATTGATAAGCTCGCTCATCACATCTTTGTGAATTCGTTTTGCTGCTAGATGAACATCGTGATCGAACCCATTGAACATGACAGCGTTCGCGAGCATACGATAACAACGGAGAAATAGTTTCGTCGGATCATTGACCTCTCCGCTTTCGATCTCTCGTTTAATCATGCTCAGATCGATTTTATCGAGAATACCAAACCCGTATTCCTCTTCAAATGCTGGAACGGGTCTTCTGAATGGATCAGCTTGATAATGATCGAAAACTTTTCGATAGCTTATGAGAAGATCATTCTATAAAAACAAACATAATGAATAAATACTTATTGATGTTTCACCTTAATTTGCTCTTCCTTAGCTCTATCTTCTCTTCTCCGTTTGATTGGTGAATATTCACCTGGCGCCGAAGCTGAATCACTGGTGTTTGAGGCTAGTTTAAAACCTTTTTCTGCGATGAGCCCTGTAAGAAATTTGTTGGGAAATTGAGACTATAGAAAATCCTACATTTAGCAGCAGGTTGGCTGGTTTCTACGATGACGGAAACCTCTCGATTTCCATCTGTTCTGTTGGCTGATTCTGCACGAGTTTTACCAAGGGCAGTGTTTTCGATCTCGATTTCCTGTAAAATATATTTAGAACAATGTACATTAATTACGATGAACATACCTTGCAGGTTTCTAGGTTTAACAGGCAGCGCTCTTCGGAGAAATTGGCAAACGGAGTTAGAGCTTTTGGCATTGGATCTACACGTATCACCACCAAATCATCATCCTCCATCCCGAAACGGGTGCACGTTTGTGTAGCGACATTTCGTGGCGGATTCCTGGGCACCGATCCGCTTCGTGGACCTTGTGTTGAAACAGAAGACGCACGGGAGAGTGAACGAGCAGTCTCTCCGGGTGCTTGTGATTTTCGACCTCTTCGAAGAGCTGGAACCGCTTGGAAACGACGTCGCTCGCCCATGGAGACGTCTTGAACTGATTCCCGGATAGTAACATCCGTCTGCACTTCGACTTCTGCAGTTGGTACATTATACGGAGAAGGTGGTTGCAAGTCAATTGCACTTTCCGCACGAGAAAGCGGAGGTGCGGGACTGTCTTCGTGAATTCTACGTGTGCTTCGAGTTCTCTTGGATGATTCTCTCTCTTGTAGCCGTTCTTGTGCACGCCTTCTGGCTGATTGGGATGGAGGATCCGGAGTTTCTTCTTTCACTTTATCGATTACTTCATCGTTTTTCTTGGCAGTAGCTGATGTACTAGAACTGAGTCGTGGTCGTCCGCGAGTGCGTACAACAACGGGAGAAGCAGGAACTAATTGATCTGATGAAGATGGACCGGATTCTCGAGGTGAAGGTGTAGATTCTTCTTTCTTAATATCCTCCACGTTCACTACCAATGGTGATGGTTCTCTTCGTTTTGAAGCAGATCTCAATGATGATTTAACGGGTGAAGTCGGTTGAACGACTGATTTCGGAGAAGAAAGTGGAGCTTGCTTCTTCGGTGACGCTGTAACCGCTTGTTTCTTCGTGGAGGAAGGAGTTGTTGTTGTTTTAGCTGACTTCTCCGACGTTTCTTGATCTTCAGTCGTTTCGGTTACTTCTTGTTCTTCTGATATGTCTGATGCATTCTTCTGACTCGAAGGTCCCGGTAGATCTTTTTTATTCGGAGATTCAGCAATACTTGTTTTCTTTGAGGATGCTTGTTTTCTAGGAGATGACTTTGGAGTAGGCATTGCTTCCTCCGCACCTTGCTCTTCTTCTTCTTCTTCTTTAACCTCCGCTTTTTCTTCTACCTCGTCTTTCGAAGACATTTCGAATGGCGCTTCTGCAGGCTCCATTATTTCTTCGGGCATTTCATCAACCATCTGAGGAGGAGACGGCTCGAAGTCCAAATGAGGATCTGGCTCTATTATCGGCACTGCTTCACGGAGTGCTTCATCCAGAGTACGCATTTCCCGTTTTGGAGAGAAGAACGACATATCGTACCTGAAAAAAGCTTCACTGGATAACTGGCAGTTCAAATAAACAAACTCTTGTGCGGAAGGAGCTGGTGATAGGAATCCTCTCGTACCCGTCTCCATGTCTACATCGGGTTCTTTTGTTGGCGGCAGATCCAACAAGTCTATTCCCAAATTGTGATTGCTTTCCAATACATCAACCATTGCAGTGTCCAAAGACCCTATCAATCTTTTGTAGTTTCCATCGTTTTTACGCTGTTCAGCGTTTTGTTGAACCATAGAAAGTATTTCTTCTCGCCGCCTATCCGATGTTTCCTCATTTACAAGTTCCGCTATAAGTTTCGTATTGCGCCGGAGATCCACCATACCCAGTTCAGCTCGAGATTTTTGAGCCTTGCTTATCTCGGCTTCAAAATGCTCAATCCATTTTGTCATCACAATTTTTCTGCTGTAAGAGAAAGTACTTGAAACATCAACACGAAGGTTTGGTGTCGGCGCAGCAATAATTCGTTCCAATTCGTCACGGCAGGACTGAAAACACAACTTATATGCTATACACACTCTTCTTAATCATACGTTTTCAGTGAAATATCCTGGTGGACATTTGGAATATATTGCTCTCATTTCTCGCAAACGGTCGTCCCATTGTTGATGTTTCAGGCATATTTTCATCAGGTTCAGTCGGTCAACATCCTGCCAGTGACTTCTTCCAAAACGAGTTGCCATCTGAAAATAGTTCCAACATTTCATTTTCTGAAATTGGTCGAATTTCCAACAAAGATAAGGTACAACCATGGAAAATGTACCAGGCGATATAAAAACAGCAACAAAAGGATATGGAATTTTATAGGAAAAAAAAGAAATGATAACAAAGCGAAAAAAGTGATTATGAAAAGATCAACCAGTACTGAATTAATATGGCAGGACAAGGTTTTGCAGAGATATGTAGCAAGTTAATCATGTATTTTGTTTCTTTATTAAAGCCAATAGAGTTTGGAGCATGGCTGCAGCTCGTTCAGGGACTCGTCCGTTTCGTCTGAACCTTTCATCTTCCGGTCTATCGTTACTCGTTTTTCGGGTTAAGGGATCAGTGAAAATGAATTCATCCGGAACACTGGTAGAACATCGAAGACTACGACCATCTGCAGCTTGTATTGACATCACTTTTCCCGTGATAGAGTTCTGAAAAAGAATTGTTCAAATATTGTTCTGAAACATAAGTACAACTCACACTTTTCAGCTTATACTTCTCTCGTGGAGCATTCGGTGCTCTATTTTCATCTGTCGATGCTGCAGTTCGAAAACTGCTTGCTGATGGTGGCCGGGAAAAAGCGGGTTTGTTCAGAACAGGAGCTGAATGGGGTGCACGTGACTGTTGGTTACTCGAAATATTGCTAAAAGGAAATCGAGAAGGTTGTGATGACGTAGATGGCATGATTGACGACGGAGAATTATTGGAGTTTCCAATTCTGTAAATCTAGATGATTTGTTAAGTTGTTCTGTAAATGTATAGCTCACGTATCAGGTCCCACACTGAAAGCCATCGGGAAAGTGACCATCCCAGGACCCATCGCATTCAGGCATTTTTCAAATCTCGTCAAGTAAGTATAAACTTCTGTCACTTTCTTCAGCATTAGACCATGAACTTCTTCCCTGTCTCTTTCCCCATTGATGAGGTTGTGAATTTCTCCATTATCCTTCCTTCGAACGACTACGCCGCGTGGAAACCGTATTCGCAGATCACCATTCTCCATAAGTTGTGCTGCTGCATCAGGAAATTGGGGAGGTCGTCGAAATGTGATTTTTGTTACTCGAGATGCCATATTACAGACGACCATATTATGAAGCCGATTGTAATCGTTTAACACTTCTGTCGGTAGTTGGGATAATCTGAAAATACGAAGAATACACATATGCTTCAATCTCGTTCCTAAAAACAGTTCTAGTCCGATAATATTTGAGACAACGCGAAATTTATCGCTGGGAAACTGAACAAAAAATTGGCGGAGGCGAATGCGTTAAGCGCGGCGAAAGTGAAACAAGCTTTGCGGAACACTGTTTAGTCTGATGAGATCTCATTTTTCGCGTGATTAAAAAAAACAGGAGAATCGGGAGAGAAGGTGATGAGAAGCCGGGCTTGGAGAAAAAAGTGCCCTATTTTGGAGGCATATCAGTGAAAACCCACGGTCCAGGTTTTAAAAAACCAACGGAGATAAGGTAGTGAATTATATAAAAGGGAGTGCCCGGTGAATTCATCAGTCTTTCTTTCTCTTTTGAATTCCTCGTTATGGACGAGAAAGAACTGAATCATGAAGCTTCAATGCTGCGAAAAGTCGCATTCCTTGGCATTTGTATCAGGTAAATCTTATTTATGTTACATATTTCGATTGAAGTTTTTACAGTACTGTCTCGACACTAACTTGTATTGTTGCTATTCCCCTTCTCTACAATTACATGCAACACATTCAAACAAACTTGCACAGTGAAATCGATTTCTGCCGTCACCGAACCGTGGGACTTTTCATTCAGTACGAAAGAATGCAATCAACATCTGGAATCAAAGGACGAAGAATCATTGTGAAGAAACAAGCAGGATACGATTTTGCCGAGTCCAATACTAATGGAGAATCTGGATTCAGCAGCAGCAAGTCGTCATTGTCTCCAGGAGGCCAATGCTGTTCATGCAAAACCGGTCCGTCTGGACCTCCAGGTCCTCCAGGAGAAGATGGTCGAGACGGAAGAGATGGAAAACCAGGATTGAACGGAGAAGACGGAACAGATGCTAAGGACTCAGCACCAAGGAAGGATGCATCTGCACCATGCTATGACTGCCCAGTAGGACCACCAGGACCTCCAGGAAACATTGGACCAAAGGGACAATCTGGACGAAACGGGAAGGACGGATTACCGGGGGTTCCAGGATTGCCTGGACAGCCGGGAGAGCCGGGAGAGGACGGTGAACCTGGGGAAGATGGTGACCCAGGTCAACCAGGAGACAATGGAGAACCAGGAAAATGCGACGAAGTTAATGTCGCTCAGGGACCACCAGGAAGACCGGGTCCTCCAGGATTGCCAGGCCCAGATGGTCTACCAGGAACACCAGGAAATCCAGGACAAGATGGAGAACAGGGCCCGGCGGGAGAACCAGGTCGCGACGGTAAAGATGGTCAACCAGGAAGACCGGGGCAACCTGGACCACCAGGAGAGCCGGGAACAGGAGGAGGATGCGAGCATTGTCCCACACCAAGAACAGCCCCAGGATATTAGAAAAATTATAATATTATCTCATGCTGTTAGAATAAAATTATTTGAACTCACGATGTATAAATCAACGGCGACTTTGTCAGCTCTATCAGCCTATCATTCAGGTTCCTGAATTTTTCTTGTCTATCTGTGATCCTGTGAACATATACAGTTTGAGTTTGTTGGTGTGGATCATATTCGACAACTAGAATCCTCCGCACAATATCTCCCCTGGATGCTACTTCAAATCGACACTGAGTATCCATTTCGACAATATATCGGCCACCGGCTGTTTGCAATCTTTGTCCAGCCAGTCGTTCCATACGAATCGGCCATTTTTGATCACGTGTCTCCGTTCGATGACTGGGACCAAGTCCGTGAGCGCTTGTTCGTTGTCGCTCTCTACCTCGATCGCTATTTTTGGAATTCGTTGCAGTGGTCGGGTTCTAAATATGATACCGATAAATTGAATAAGAGTTCATGAATTTTTAAAAAGTTTTCCTAGAATCTTTAAACATCTTACCAAATCATGAGGAAACGAATAACCATCAAGAGGTCTTCTTCCATTCACTGGTTGACTCGCCGATCGTATTGGTTTTCGTTCAAGAGATGATCCGTCTCTTGAAAACTTGAAACGTTCTCTCGATCGATGTGCTCTACTTTCCTTCGAAAGCTCTCTTGAATAAAGTCTCGCTTCGTCATCCATATTCTCTTTAATGTATTCCGTCATGACGATTTCCCTTAACTGAATTCTTCTCCTCGCATCTGGATCCATCATCTTTTCTACTAGATCAGCAGCACTTCGGTTTCTTTTAGCTAAGCTATCTGTATTCGGCAAGCGTTTTGGCGGCGGTGTGTGTTTGGTTAACATTGTGTAAAGAACAGCTCCTAGTGAGTAGACATCAGCTGACTGATCATAGTTATGATCGTATACTTGCGGTGCAATGAATCCTGGAGTTCCAACAATAGTGCACGCTGTTTCGCCATGAGCAAGATTGGTAGCAAGGCCAAAATCACCTATTTTGACGGTGGGTTTTGATTTAGTAGCATCTTTGATGAAAACATTTCCAGCAGACAAATCTCGATGAAGAAATTTTTCGTGGTGCATGTATTTAACTGCGGCGATAAGTTGTCTGAGAATATGTACAGCTGTCGCATCATCGAGTGCACCCCGTTCCTTAATATAGTCCATAAGAGATCCTCCTTCACATAACTCCATAACCACGTAGGTTTCATCGTTTTCGAAAAAAGCCTCGTGAAATTTTACGATGTTCCTATGATCTAGCCGCTGCATGGTTTTGATTTCTTCTTTGATGCGGCTTTGTGGAGCTGCTTTGAAAATCTGAAATTCGAGAAAATTGTGCAATAATTTTTCATGATGGTAAATGCGAATGTGCCATTCAGGTCCATAATGATCTGATAAACTCAAACATCTTCGACGCAAACTTACTTTTTTGATCGCCACTTTTTCTCCATTTTCTCTTTCCGCAGAGAATACGGCACCAAATCCCCCTTGACCGATTTGCTTGAGATTTTTGAATGACTGAAATAATGCGTTGCGAGACATAAGACACAGGAAATTCACTCACGCATAGTTTTGTCCCGCTTTTCCCTCCGCTCATCTCATAATTAACTAGAGCATGCACTTAAACAAGAAAATCAATATTTTAATTATACAAAATACGGAAAAAAAAATGACGAACAAGTGAAAAATTTTTGAAAATTTTACATGCTGGCTGGGGGACTAGAATTTACACCGCGGCCACCGCACAATGGAGCGCACTTTCTTGATTATCGGTTTTTGCAATTTTTCGGATTTTGCTGTCATTTCGCTTGAATAAAGAGGGTTTTAAAACTTGATTCTTGCTCGTAGAGCATTTTTTTTGCAACATATTGCTTTGGGTCATTGCACCAAGAATCTAACTGATTCAGAATTTTATTTGCAGCGACGGAAACTGTTTGAAGAAGCTGTCGTATGTCGTTCGTTCCATCTGAAGTACGACTCGATCACACGTTTCTTGATTGGGACCGAGAGTGGATTTTCCAGCGCTTGCCCAAGGTATAAATGTTTTCGTATTTTCGAAAAAATATGTTTTCCAGAACGAGATTCAAATCCCGCGCGAGTTTGAGCCGGACGTAGACGCCGATTCCATTCCAGCTATCACTCGCCAACCAGCAGATCCGAATACCACTTGGAACGAAACAGCAATTGATCAAATTCAGATGGGACCAATCAATAACACACAGAGAAACTAATTCAAAGTATGATGCCGAAAAATCTTTACTACTATGTTTCTATCAAGTAATATTTCAGATGGGAAACGAACAAAGTGCATCCTCTTCTGTCCCATCCACCTCTGCCAATCCTCCCAACCAGCAATCTTCATTCTCATTTTTAACTCGATCCAGTACAAAACGATCCAAAGGAATTGTGACCGTAAAAGACGGCAATATTCCTCAAGAAAAATTAGAAGACGATGAAATTTATAAGCGATTTTCCGAAATTCCTCGGTTTCTACCCGTGATTCCAGCGGTCATCGGTAAACGAGATTCACAGTCCAATCAGAATGCTTCCTACACTCATCAAAAAATAAGCTCGCGGCCTTTTTTTCAGTAAGACGACTAATTTTTAATTGAAAAAAATAAGACAATTTCAGCTTAGCCATGCGTCTCCAAGAGCATTTTGCTCTCAACGCCAAAACAGTAGCTGCCGATCAGGCTAAAATCCCTGCAACCTGCAAAAGTGTGGAAGCAAAAATGATGAGGCTTCTTGAAGAAACGACAGCTCATAAGGCACAACATGATGCATTCGTTGCCGCTTTGAATGGTCTCAATCTTTTACATGACAACATTTCCAAAATTCAGGTATGAAAACCATCTCACCAAAAATATGTGTTTTTTCTTATAGAAAAGTTTCCAGTGTATCCTCGAGGATATTGTTCCCATGGTTGAAACACTCAATGAAATTCTTGCACCGGAAGAACGTCTTCCTCCTTTGAATCTTGGCTCAGTACTCGATCGTTCTCCTGTGCCCAGCAGTGACAGTTCTCTTCAAAGTACGCCTCGTCACAATCCAAATCCGTCTTTATCTGCTCAAATGGAAACTATCGAAGAAATTCGAGTCATTGATCTCCCCAACCAATAATTTTGCTTTCACTTCGTCGCTCCAATATTTTTTCTTGAGCCCTGGTGGCTTCGTCTCAGTTTACGTATGCAATATCAAAAACCCATTGCAATTTTGTGATCGTAATTTTTAAACTACCGTACATTCCGTCTTGTGCTATTAATATTTTTATAAAGATTGCTGGAAATAATCTTTATTCAAATATTCAAAGGTTTTTCGTTTCCATCAATGATATCTCTGGGTGAGCTTCTTGGCATGTCTCATGTACTTTTTTTCCAGATTGAATAATGAACATGCTAACAACAGCAGTAGGCCAACCGGATGTCGACCTCAACAAAGTAATCAATTCGATCTCGCAATCCACTGAAAAATCTATTTCAGGTCGCCCCTCTCGACCATCACCAAACAGCAGTTACCTTCAACTGTTTCATTTTAAAAATGACGGAAGCTCTAAATAATTTTGGTAACAGGATGGAAGATGTCCTAGATAGAGCTGAACATACACTGGACACTGCTGAACAAAAACTACGACTGATGGAAGCAAAATTGGCCGCTGTTAAATTAGAAGCAGACAACTCACAAGCTCCACTGAATTCAAAAATAACAACTACATCCACAGTTATCGTCAAGCAAGAAGCTCCAGAAGCGTCGACATCGGAAACTGCGGCAGCTTTGCCCGCCAACAGAGAAGTGACAGTTGAATCAGAAGATGTCAATGTTCCTCTGATAAAAGATGATCCAGTATATAGTAAATACTTCAAAATGTTAAAACTAGTATGTTTTCGAATTTCGCCCCCAGGGAAATAAAAAATATTTTCCAGGGAGTTCCTGAAGCCGGCGTTATTCAAAAAATGGAGTCCGAAGGTGTTGATCCGTCAATTTTAAAGCGGGGCGATGAGCCTTCTCGTCCCAAGGAACCGACGATGTCTGGATATGAATCTTCTGGAGAATCAGTTTCGTCTTTCTCTGATTCCGACTAATTTATGTTCTAATCATTTGTCTTGTACATATTTTGTTGTGATATTTACTCTACGGGTTGCCAAAGAAATTATTATATTTCAAAAGTGCCTTATAATGATTTGTTGTATCGCATCATGTCGATTTGAATACCGGTCGTCTTGTTTCTTTTTTTGAGCACTCTATTCATTTCTTCAGATAAAATGGAACCAGAACCTGATCTTATCACAGGCAGCAGGCATTTGGAAATTGTCAGCGAAGCCAAATGCCAATTACTGGAAAATGCAGTTTCTGCATCGGTTAGTTTTTGTCTGAATTTGACAAAAAATAATTTAGTTTTCAAGGCTTCACGGGCGTTGGCGTTGATGGAAAGGTTGAACTCAACAAAGAAGAGGAGCAATAAAGATGATAAAAAGAGGAAACATGGTATATTTGGTGTTGGATGTATTGAATATGATTTTAGTGTTTTCAGAGGAGAAAAACGACGATTCGACGTCTAAATCGAAAGAAAAACGTCGCAAGAAGGAGAAAAGTGAGCAAACTGTGCGGGAGGAAGATTCGGACTCGAATAATGAAGTTGTCTTTTCCAAAACCAAGAAGCGTACTTCAATCGAAGATGATTCTGATAATGAGGAGAAAGAAGCAAGGAGGGCAAAAAAGAAACAAAAAGAGGCAGAAGCTAAACTGAAACAGAAGGAGGAGGAACGGAGAGCGAAAGAAGAACGTCACAAAGCAAAGCTGGAAAAGCAAAAGAAGAAGGACGAAGAAGAACGGCATAAGAAGGCTGAAGATGCAGCATCGAAACGAAGAAAGCGAGAAGCTGAAGAAGAAGCTGAGCGGAAAAGGAAGAAAAAAGATGTGAAGATTGATAGCGGAGATGAAGTAACTGTATCTGCGAAACGGTTCGGTAGTGAAGATAGTTCAGAGGACAGGTGAGTGACACTTTTCTTAAGGTGGTTTAATTTTCACTCATTTTTCAGGCGACGTCGTCGTGATTCATCTCAACAGCCTTCTACTTCCACTGTCGTCGAAATAAACCCAAATCATCTAAAATTGGTAGATTGTAAGGGAAAATCTCGCAAACAACTTCTGACGGAATACAATTGCATCACAACGGCTCTCACCGAAATGAGAGAATTCAATGAGTTTTTAGACGAAAGAAATTTGTTAAAAGAATATGGTCAGACGCCTAATTACTTGAGTCAACTTGGCGCTTTCCCTGAAGAACTACTTCTCACATGTGATTCTGAAGCTTGTCCTTTTTTGCTCAACTATCAACTGTAGGTTTTCTGAAAAATTGATTGTTCACTGTAGATGATTTTTAGACCAATGTCAGCACTCTATCAAGAGTCTCGCAGAAAATGGACTCCTCCTTTCAATGAAACACCGTCTAATGCTCATTTGAAGACGTAAGAATCTAGGGCTTGTTCGATATTTTTATGATTAATGTTTCCAGAAGATGTGTGAACTGCAACAAGTGGTTATCCGCCGTAGATGAGGATATATGGAAGTTCTATTTGGGAGCAAACAGTCTATATTGTTCTGTGAAATGTATAGCTGGAAAAGTAGATAGTGTTACTAGGGTAAGCGGAAACTAATTTTCTGAACATAAATCAGTATATACATTTCCAGAATCAGGACGGTGAAACGGCTACAGTAATCAATTCCATGACCGGAGAGACGGTGACAGCGGGTGTATACACTCGAGAACTGCAGTCATTTTTCCTTCTTTCTCCACACTGGATGCCACTTTGTGTTGATCCTAAGGAAGGCCAGGAACCAGTGAATCCAGAAGTCATGAAGAAAAAAGAAATAGAACGAGAACAGGAAAAAGAGCGCGAGAAAGAAAAAGCCAAAGACCACGCAAGGAGGATGGCAGCTTTGTCTAAACCGATTCCAAAAAAGAAACCTGAAACTGTTGACTCGTTGAGACAGGATAGTAAGTCTCAATTAGAAACTGCTATTATGTCTCGTGTGGAACGGATGAAAATGAAAGGAATCGATAGGAAGCAAATGAAGGAATTGGCCGAGCAGATTGAAGAAAAGATATTTCTGAAATACGATCGCGATATCGGAAATCCGAAGTATAAAGTGTGGAAGCAACAATTCATTCACAATTTCAATTTGGACAGTGCCAGAGACTTTGTCACTGGTGTTGTGTTAAAACGACTGACCGTAGACAAACTAACGGCAATGGATTCGAATTCTTTGAGAAATCCTCAGTGCTGGAAAATAAAACCTGTCGGAATTCCAATCCAAGCAAAAAGGAAATCGAATGCCGTTCGTAATGTGAGTTTTTCCTTTCAAATTACGATCTTTTGACAAAAATAAATTTACTTTCAGCCACTTGATTCTATCATTGGCGATGACACACGAGATACCACTGCTGAACACATGTCCCACGCTTTCTCGAAGACATGCAAAACGTGTCAAGCGAAGCAGCTAGCAGAAGCTCAAGAAAAAATCAGGAAACAAGAGGAAGAGAAAGATCTGAGAGAAAGAAGAGAAAGAAATCGAGAGCTTCGGGAAGCGATGCGTCAAGATGAGATGGAACGACGGAGAAGGGCGGAGGATGCTAGAAAAAGGAAAGTTACCGAAACTCACGAAGCATGGGAGCAGCAGAAACAAAGGAAACGAGAGGAAAGGGAACAGGAAGCTGAAGATGACGACGATTACGGTGGTGGAGGCAACACACCAGTGTATGATTTCGAAGGAACTAGTGAAGTGAAAAGGAGAGAATTGTCACCAGAACAAAGGCCCAGACGACAAGGAAAGCGCGAATCGGAGAGAAGAGACGACGATTGGGAGCTGCCTCTCAGAATATACATGGCTGATGAGCCATTCGATTCTATCGCAACTCCGATATTCGCTCAAACTGACGAAACTCGTCCTTTGTTCCGTCTTTTCGAGCGTAATCTCAGAGATCAGACATTCAATCTACATACTCCACGTCGTATACAAGCTTTTCTGATTGAATCGAACGAAGCGATGAATATAACTCGGACATGTGCATTTGCAGTTCTCAAACTGACCCCAACTGGGAAATCAAATAGCTATCATAAAGTTCTCGATTATAATCTGGATCAAGACAACGTTTATCAATTGAGCTACCCTGTTGGTGAAGATCTTTTCTCAATCTTTTTGTTCCCACACAGAGGATCGGAAATCTTGCACGGTAAATTTTTCATCAAGGATTCTCGTACATAGCAAACATGATTTCAGATACATTCGCTCCAGTCACTTACAACATTGGTACTACCGAAAATTGCTTCATGCTCATTATGGTTCTTCGCTCCGCATACGCAGATCGTTTCCAATACTCAGTTCGAGTTTGTGACAAAGAAATGAAAGAGCAACTGCTGAGAATTGAACGAGAAAAGCTGATGCAAACATCATGGAGGCAACCGCAAAACATTTCTCGTACTCCTCCGAATGGCGTGGAAAGAACACCGGAAAAGTCGAGACCAGAAGAGAACGAATCAAGTAGAACCCCTATTCCTGGCATATCACCCTCTCCGCAAGGTGAAGCTACGACAGCTGTTGATGATTTGGCAGCCAAGAAAGTCAATTTCATCCTGCAAATCGTCAATAGCGCGAAACAAATCAGTAAGTTTGAAAGTGTTAAAACAACTATCAATGTTCAATTATTGCAGAGGAAATCGTGGCTTCTGCTAAAGACTTCATGTCTGACCCGGATGTTTCAGATTCAGACAAGGACAGAATCAGAACGATTATTCAAAACAAAATCGACGAGGAAAAGGCTTTGAAAAAGGCTGAAAAAGAGAAGAATAAACTGAATAATCACAACGGCGATGGAGTCAGAAATGGATCGGAGCCACCAGAGCAACCACAAATAGATTTCAGTCAACCTCCTCCAACTTTCTCACAGACTGTCCCAATCTTCACGGCTATGGAAACTCCAGTGAACTCTATTCCACCAGTACCTTCCAATAATGCACATAAACCACCAAATTCTTCATTTGTCACTCCAATGCCATCTCATATTATTCCCGTGGCAGCTCCAGTACAAATGAACACTTCGTTCGCCATTCATCCTCCAGTTCCCCCACCACCACCACCGACTTCCATCAAAGCTGGATCATCATCGTATTTGGAAGGACTTGGAATGTCTGATAACGAAATTGTTGCCGATGCTATACGTCGCGGAATGGTTGCTCCGATTCCCCAAGAGCTTCTTCGGCCTTCTGGACCCGGACATATTCGAGAAAATCTCTCACTGGCTACAAACGTAATGGGCTCTCAATCTCTGGAAGATGATATGAGAAAATTGATGGAAATGGAGAGGCGGATTGAGATGGAAAAACGATTTATGAAGGATATGGACGAAATGGAAGCAAGAAGAAGGCAGTCTGGGAGTGGTCCACCACCACAAGACGGATATCGTCGTAGTAGAATGGAACACCGGAGAGAGCCGCCGCTTTCATATCCTGAAACAGCTCCTTTGCCAGTTCCACCACCTTCTTTTCATCCATCTGGACCTCCGCATTCAGCTACTTCTCCTCCTCCACCCTTTTCAACTCTTCCTCCAGCACCACCTTCTGAATCGCTGTCGTCAACTTCTCAAACTCCGTTGGCTCCTCAAGCAAATGAAACGCCTAAAGGTTTGTATTCAAAGCTTTATTAAAAACCGTGGCTTTTCGATGAGAACATTTCAAACGATTGAACTTTAATATTAGCTCTTTAATAATGAACCTTCTCTATATCTATCTTTCAGTTCCACCACCGCCACTGGAAACAAGTTCTCAAAAAAAGAACAGACGAAGGGTTAGACGAAGAAGAACTAGTGATCAAATGGATTTAGCAAGTGGTTCCGATGGAGGATCAACTAGCAGAAGCTCTTCTCCTTCTCCGCCTCCACCGCCGCCGCCTCCTCCCCCAATGGATAATATCCATCCACCTCCACCGCCACCACCAACCATGAGCAATGTACCGCTTCCCGTGCCACCTCCACCTCCAATGTTCTCTCCATCTATGATATGTCCACCTCCACCGCCACCTCTTCCGAGTGAAGACAAAAAGAAAGCTCCGCCTCCAACGCAATCAGAAAACGATGCAATGGTTTACGATGAGCCAATTGATGAGAGTAGGAACACAGGAACACCACCATCGTTCATGTTTTATGGTACACCACAGTCAGCAGGGAGAGGAAGAGGCGGGCCTCCACCACCACTAAGAGGAATGCCTCCTCCTAATATGATGAGAGGACGAGGTGGTATGCCGCCGAGAGGAACGCCACCACCATTCCGAGGAGGACCACCAATGAGAGGGACGCCGCCGATGAGGGGGGCACCGCCAATGAGAGGAGCTCCACCAATGCGTGGAGGGCCGCCGATGTTCCGTGGAAGGCCACCACCACCACCTGGGCGAGGATTGCCACCACTGATAGGCGATCCAACACTAGGGCCTCCGATGAGAGGACCGTTTCCGCCAAGAGGAGGAGGTCCAGGGATGGGACCACCACCTTATTTCCATGGTAAAGAAGTTCTCAAAATAAAATAATTCAAAAAAAATTTACAGATTCTCCACGCGGTCGAGGAGGTCCACCGAGAGGTTATCAGATGGGTCCAGGAGGTCCACCACCAGGAAATCATCCAATGGGCCCAGGAGGTCCGCCACCAGGAAATCAAATGGGACCAGGAGGTCCGCCACCAGGAAGTCATCCGATGGGACCACCGAATAGCTGGAGGTCTGGACCACCAGGGCCGAATCCAGGAGGTCCACCACCAGGACCAGGTCCACATGGAAATGGTTCCTGGCTTAACAGGTTTTAGAAAATTCTAAATGTGTTCACCCAGATTCTCATTCAACCCCTTATCATTGTTACATGACCGGTATACCAATGAACGCTTTTTTCCCTATCATTATTGTTTATTGTCCCGCTTAACATTTTCTGCGTATTATTATAGATGCCAATTCTCCCTCACTTTTTTTGCATCTAGCCATGTCCTCTTTCTGGTTTACGTGTAATATCCCTGTCTCGTTCTTTATTCCTAGTACATGCTCAGAAAGCTCAGTAAGCACTTTCCGTAGTCTATTTGATACATCCACTTCCCCCTCTTTTGATCCCCGTTTCTTAGTGTTGTTACTTTTCATCGCATAATGTATAATGAAGTGATGAGTAATATGAGATTCTTTCCATTCAAAGTAACACTAGAACGCAAAAAAAACAATTCATTTCCCACCTCTTTTATATTCATGTTGACACCTCATCTGAAAATCGGAGTCGATTCTTCTCTGAACAATAAAGGTAATGGAATTAGTGTATAGAGTCTATTCAGTTATACATTTAGGATCCACATTCAAAATAGGTCATCAAGTTGGATTGGAAATCGAGCAATGTCAGACACTTATGAAAGCGTTACAGTGGACATACGAATTCGTTCAATACGATAATCAAATTGGTCATGTTTTGGAAAATGGAACAGCAACTGGTAACCGGAAAATATTTTACTATTGGAAAATGTGTTTTAAAATGGATTAAAGTCTTTTTTTCCTTAAATGATCGTCCCAAGTCTAGTATTTACGAAAATAGGACGATCATTTGAGAAAAAAATTGTAATCCTACTTTAAACCATTTTTATATTCAGGAATGCTGGGAGACATTCAAAAAGGTCGAATTGATATGGCATGTGGAAGATTTCGAATGACACCTGATCGTGCTCATATTCTCACTTTTACCTATCCAACTCAATTCGAAGTCAATCAGGTCTATCTCCTCACAGATCCTCAAAAATCCGAAGACGTCGGTTTCCTTTTTCGTCCGTTCTCTTCGGTTGTCTGGCTTCTTCTCAGCATTACGATACTTATTGTTTCTTTGACTTTTTTCATTTTGAGAGCAGTTGAATTCAAGTCTTCCGAAGGTCTTACCCAGTAAGATTTCGATTGGATTCTGAAATTTACTCTTGTTTTCAGATGTATTCATAACAGTATCTCTCAAGTTCTCCTCAGCACTTTCAATTTGGAAATCCGAGTGAAGAACAAGTCGACATTCCTCGCATTTCATGTAATTTTCAGTTTGTTTATCTAGTTCAAACTTTTTTTTTGTTGAAAATCTTCAACAGAAAATACCGTAAAATCTGTGTAGTCTTATCAGAATCCTCGTCAAAAGTTGACTAGACAGGTGACAAAATATCTTTCAAATCTCTTCTCTAACATATGTTATGATTCATTTTGAGTATTCAGAAGTATCTTTTTAAATGTTGGAAAATAGAGGTACATGTTATTTTAATACAGATGTTACGGTATATTATTTTCCTTTGAAAAATCATATTTCCAGTTGCTTTCTGCAATTTGGCTGCTCTCCTGGTTTCATGTTTTCATAGATTTCTACACATCCGAATTGAGTGGAATGCTGGTTGTTTCGGATAAGAAACAAATGCCATTCGAAGATTTTTATGGTCTCATTGAGCAACTGAGGTATTCGATATTCTAGTTTATCTATATTTTTAGTCTTCAGAAAAGGAACATATCGTCTATTCACCCCTTCTGCTGATCGTCTTCCGGAATGTCCTCGGGAAATTTCTCCATCCAAATGCATCTCGATATTCTCTGAAATTCTAAGCAAACACCCTCCAGTATATGGTGATGTAACCCAGTTCAATGATAGGGATTTCGTCTCATCGGTATTCCGAAAAATATATTTTCTTCTGATAACAAATTTACAGCAAAAAATCCCGTTAGTTGGATTTGGATGGTATCCAGCTCAACGGATATCTGCTAAGTTTTCCATATGGACTCAAGAACTGTTTCATTCGAACGTTTTGTTGATAAGAGATTTTCCAGTGAATCGTTCCCATTATTTTCAAATCCGAAATGCTTTTCAGGTATGCCCAGCTGCTTATATCGTTCGACGTACGTTTCCATATCTAGACGAGTTGAACAAGATGATAATTAAAATATTGCCAGCGTTTAGTGTTAGTCTAAAAATAAACAGTCTTTTAACAAAATCAAGAGTTTCAGACCATAGATAACCACTATACTCCATCTTATCCGGAGCTTTCCCTGATTGAAAAACCATCAAAATCATCGTTCACACTGAATCAACTCTCCTCGATATTTGTGATTCATCTTCTTGGAACATTCATTTCGTCTCTTCTATTGATAGCAGAAATCATTATATGTAAGGCCAAGAAATCCAAATGATATTTCAGTTTTTTTTTTCTGTTTTTATGTTAATTTTTCTTAATTTATCATTTACAGCTGGTCTAACCACTCAAAAGAACACTTCCTCCAATGATAAATTGCAAGATGAAAGGGAAAGTGTGTAATTAAAATATCTTTGACGATATCACAAGTTCCAAAGCCTTTTTCATCTCTCCCCAATCCCGTTCTCGCCCTTCTTACATCTTCAGCTTCTTCGTCTTCAAGGTCAATATAAGTGGCAGAGAGTCAATAGTCTCTGATCGTTCATCTCCCAATCAACGTCATCATTTTTCGTTCACTCTCACCCTCGACTTCTTGTTTTCTTTCTCTTTCATCCCATTTATCATTCACTCATCTTACATATTTATTTATCTGCCCCAAAACCGTCTGCTGTATGAATAAATAATGTGTCCTCGATCTATTTTAAGAGATTCCAAAAAAAAAGAAAATAAGGAAGTCCACATTCCACCTGTTCATTCGTAATCCAAAAGAACAGATGACATAGAAAGCTGAAAAGAGAGCGAATAGAGAACTCAATACGCATGGGAAATTGAATAAAAAAACGAAGGGCGAAAATTCGGAAGACGTCACATGGAGCATGGGAAATAGAGTGGAGGGGAAAAGTAAAACGGATTCGGATTCAGTTGTGACAGATCACAGACACATCGAAAAATCGGCTCTGGGGCAATTCATCCTGACATTTCGCAGCCAGACATCTCGCATCCAAAAATGCATTATTTTTCGCATTAATTGTCTCAAAATAAACGAAAAGTGGAAATTAACAATGAAAATTGTCATTTTCATACATTATTGTCGTTTTTGCAGTGATTTTGAGGTGCTTTACTTGAAAGTAGTGCATTTTTGGCCGAAATGTCCCGGAGACAAAAAATCGGAGAAATTTTGAGGAGATCCAAACCATTTTTTTAGTTTGTTTGTCAAATTTTTTAAAGACTTCTAAACTTTGAGAGTATCTTCTGAATGTGAGCATGCCATTTCTGGATACTCTTCCGGATCTCGGATGTAATATTTTATTGAACTGAAATTTTAAAAAGCAGACCAAGCTCAATTGCTCTGTTCGATCAAAGCAATTCAGTTTACAAGTTCAGAGTAAACGAAAAGTGTGTAATGCATTCATTACTACACCGGTTAAAGTAGAATTTCAACAGAATATCCAAAACGGCTTCCTGTCATTTTGAAAGTGTGGAATCACATTTTTGCCTAATTCTGGGACTTTTAATATATTTTGCGTTTGTGATGCAGTAAATTTATTACAATGCTCTCTTTTTCATAAAACCCAACAAGGTTTATGAAAAGTTGAAAAATGAGCCGAAAACGCGATTTCCCACTTTCGAGATGTCCACTTGCGAAATGTCCGGAGCCTCGAAAACTAAATATGCCAAAAATCGTACAGTCACCCATTCACCCACATCATTCTTTTCCAAATCAAAACGTCAATATGTATTCTCTGCTCCTAACTTTTTTCTAGTCGTACCAGTGCCACTTCTTGCTTTTGTATTATGACTGATGTCTAGGTGTCTGAAATAATGTTTTTTCCCGCCAGGTATAAATATCGGCCGAAGCATTTGTTATTTTGGAGAAATATGGCTGGACCCTTTGTTTTTGATATTTCCTTTTTGGTTTCTTTTTTAGAAGACAGGTGAATCCGAAAAGAGTAAGCTACCATTTCCAGAAAGATTTCTTGAATGGTCGATAGATCTTGAACACTTGGTCAAATAACCCAAATCCCTTGACACTTTTCATAAAGAACCAAAACCCAATATGACACCACCTATGGGAAATAAATGTGTGTTCCCTTCTATACGATTTCGAGGGAATTGTTGTTATTTTCAAGTGTCTAATGATAACTCTGAAAAGTGAAAGCAAAAACAAAAAGTGATTTTTAGAATAGAAATACAGTATCCTTTCCAATTTTCAGATGTATTTTTGTGTTATAGGCAATTCAATTCAATTAAGTTGTTTACAATATTTTGTCTTGATTTGATTTGTCACCTCAAAACAGAGTTATTGGTGAATGTATATAAATTAGCGAAATTGAATTGACAGCACTGGTGGTTTCTAGAAATACTCAACTGACTCATGATTGAGATTAGATTGCCAACTTGATAATATATTTATGGAAATTTTCGATTGTCAGTGGCAAATAGTTTAACAGATTTCAAAGTCCCCAGCCAGAATCCTCTTCCCCCCATTCCCAGTCATTTTCTCCTGACCATTACTTTTTCTACTGTATTGAAATCTTGATCGTCACATCAACTGAAATGTGATTGACATCTGATTTCACTTTTCAGGATTCTGACGTAACGGCTTCTTCCATTGAATATTCTAGTTTGCCGGAGACAACTTTTCCATTGTAAACGTTGTCTAATTTTCCTTTCTTTTCGTTTTTTTCTAACTTTAGACACTAATTACTTCTTTACCCTTTTCTCCAGAACTTTCAACAATCCTGGCCATTCAAAAAACGAAACCATTTCGAATAGTGTTATGCCATTTTTCGTTTCTTCCTCATTCCGGTTTCTGTGATACATCGTTTTTCATTTCCTTCGAACACTCTGCGTCTCTAGATCCCTCGAAATCTGCAAAAAACGGCAAAGGCTAAACGAGTCTGTAACTGAGAAATAGTATGCGAGATGAAGAGACGCAGAGATGACATTGCGATGCGATTACTTCGAGATGCTGGCAGATGAAGAGGAGAGATGCATGTTGCTTCACAAATTACCTTGAGAATGGGCGGAGTCTAGATTTGAGGGGTCAGGGAGGGGGGACCTGGTATAAAAGTGTATCCGGTTTGGGATTGGAAGACGATGTTATCTCTCAACTTTCAACTTTGATTGCGTTTTCACTTGTTTATGATCAGGGACTGATAAGAATTGTTACAGTAAGATTTCAGATGATGCATATTCAAATATATCTTCTCGATAATATTTCCTTATCAAAAAACTGTAAAGTACAATCTAATATGTATAAGAGATGAATAATCAAATCATCTGAATCTCATTCCATTATATTAAACTCTCATCTAGTTTTCACTTTTTGGTTGTAATCTTTGCATGTAATTAGGTCAAATTATATGATGACTGTAACCTATAGTTTGGATTGTTTGAATTAGATTAGAAAATTTCCTGAACTTCTAATCTCGAGACTAATCTGTTTCTGTTCTATTGAAATCTCGGGTAAGATGATCCTGGTTCAAAAAGAGCAATTATGAGATCATCAAACTTAGACAATTCAAGTTCAAGTCATTCAACTTGATCTCAAACTCTTTTCAGAGTCCCCAATCTGATAAAATTTTGAAATCCAAAATGAGCTCTATTTGAGAATCAAAAATAGCATGAATGAACAGATCTTGATTGAGCTTAACATCTAAAAATAAGTATTTATTTTCCAAGCTTTAGTCTATTTTTGATGGTGCACTCCTTAAGGATTCTGGCGGAAAAGAAAGTAAGATTGATTTCGATTCAATATCAAAGCTCTTGAAATGGAACGGAATTCCAATTTTTTGAAATTTCAAGATTTTCTGAAACGTCAGTATTCTCGAAAATAAGCCTCTCTTGAATCGTCATCTGCTCACAAATCATTCATTTTTCTCCTCTTTTCATCTATTCAAAAACGCCTCTTTTTCATTTTGAATTCGAGTGAAATGCAAGCAAAAAAAGAAAGAAAAATTGAATTTGTTTCTTTCGCCCCGGATCGAACCCCCTGTCTCGTATTGACACTTCTTGTTCCTTGTCTTTCGTTTTTCCACTTATATTTGAACTTTTCGCATATGCAGAGTCCTCCTTGAAAATAAAGAAAGAGATAAGCTGCTGGGGGAAAAACTTTTCCTGAATGCAAATTTTTTTTCGCATGGAGCACTTTAGATTGTTCCGAGGACCCTTCAAAACTTCTTGCATTCCAAGTTTTTTTCGTTTTTTTTTTGGAGTACAAGGTGTTCTCTTATCGAAATTCAAAAATTAGAAAAAGCTCTCCAAGTTCATCTTTAGTACAATCTCATATTTCATGCATGAAGTTCAGAAAAGTGCAAAAATCATGGGGTCCGGAAAAAAAGAATGCCTCATTTTTTAATCCGCTCAAGTTTTTGGATCAAATATATCCGTTTTCTTTCTTCCTTTTTTTGGCGGATAGATTCTATTCAAATAAAATATTTGCATGTACAAAAAAATTCGTTCTGGATCTACATCAGTTTATATTGAAAATTTTTGTATTGAAAGAAAAACCATGATAAATTTTATTTTGGCAGTACTGTTTTTCGGTTTTTTGGATTTGTAGGAATTTCAGGGAAGTGAATTGAATGAAATGATATTCAACTTCCAGAATTTTGTTTTGACATCTAATTTTGGTTCTATTATGACTTCCTTGGTGTTCAATGAAAACTGGAATTATGGTTAGAGTACTTCTGATTATGGAAAATTAACGTATTCTTAAAGTTTTCTTGTGAAAAAACTATAATTTTCGATAGAACGGCCGAAGCTGTGGCCTTTTTTGACAGCCTTAGCTCCTGTTATTGAAACTTCCAGCTTCTTCTTCCTCTTTCTTTTTTAGTTCCAAATTAATCTGAACCTTCAAAGTTTAGTAGATCAAAAACAGCCGCCTGGAAATCTGTATATTGAGTGCAGACATGTTACGTAGTTGCACATTTGTCATCTGGGTTATTAAACTTTTAGTTATGGGAGTTACATGAACTATATCAAATCTCCAAAAGATTGGGAACTTCAATTTGTTCCTAGTCCTCTTTCTGGAAAAATTTAATTAAATTTACCCAAAAAAATGACCTCTAAAGCCAAAGGATATAATTAAAATTCGTTGGTCGTACTCTGAAAAGTCTGAATCATTATTCCCGTCCATTTCCAGATCCTTCTTCCTTTTTCCCATTCATTATCCATCGTTTCTCCTCCTACTCAATTTACGGCCATTTTATCACATTTTGATTCATTCAAAACTTTCCTTATAAAGTGTTTTTTCTCGAATATCATGTAGTCCTTCGATTTCTTTCCGGAAGAAAATTTTCGTTTGCTTTTCCATTTTTTTTATTGAGAAAGTTTCCTATTATTGTTCTCATTTGAAGTCCCCTCAAAATCTTTGGATTTTATTGGGCGATAGCTCTAATGAAACTTATCACAATAACGAACTTCTTGAATCCAAAAAGTTTGTAACTTTCTTCTCAAAGAATAGAAAAAGAGCAAAAGAATATGCTATGTAAGATCAGCAAATGAAAAAGAACACTGAAATGACATCTTCTCTCAACAAATAATTCCATTTCATTTTTCCCCTCATTACTTCCAAATTGGTATTCGAAGACGTTTCAAAGAACTTCTTAGTCTCTTGACCCTTTCTGAACTCTAGACTGTTTGAATTCCGAAGGGAATCTATACTCGAAATATATTTCTGATTCGATCAGACACCGCTTCTGACTCAATTGTCCCGGTTCTCACGTATTCTTGACCACGCCTTCTGAATTGGAAGTTCGTCTGAAATCGTTCAGAATACAGTTTTTATTTTCTAAAAACGTTCAATTCATCTAAAAACGTCGCCTACGTGAATTGAGGAGACGTTGAAAAGTTTTCAGAATAATCAAATTTTCTCTGAAGACAGAAAATACTTCCGAGTTCAAAGTAGGCAGCTGCTCTGAGTTTTTCTGTCTGAAAATATCAGTATTCCAGATAATTGGACCATTATATGATTAGTTTTCAGAACTTGCTTTTTCGCCGAGTTCTGATTCCGGAAACTAGCTTTCATAAGGCGTTTTTGTCCCTTTTGAATGTATCAGATCTCAGTTGACTTAAAGCTTTTTGTTTTCATCCTCTCTCCTTCATCCACTTATCCAAAAAGACACCTCAAACCAAACCGAACACATCTAATCAAGATGAAAGCCTTCCCGCCAAAAAAAAGAAAGATGAAGATGTTTAAGAAGAAGAAGCTAGTCATTATCGGTAATGTCCCTGTTTATTCCCGCTTTTCCTCATTTTTCTTCGCATTCCGATGGCAGAAGACGTACTACCTTCCGGAGATCAGAATAGGTTGGTCTAGACTTTGGAAACGAGTCAAAATTCTCGGAAGATTTTTGAATGAGCCAAATCTGGAAGTATTGAATATACGGAAATTGAGGCGGAGAGTGTCCTTAAGTCGAAGTTAAGTCTAATCGAAAAGCGGATTTTGGATTTTTCGAAAATTTTAAGTCTCTGAGATTATTCTAGAGTCAAAAAGTAGCTTCAGATTTGTGAAAATCTAGATTTTCATATCTGGATTCAAATATTTTCTGAAAATCCTGAAACTAGAGTTTCGTTGATCAAACCCAATGTTTCAGGTCTTACAGCGGATATTGCATTTTTTTAAATCGGAGTCTAGGAGATTTTTGTAAATCGTTTTTTCTGGATCCCAATCTGGAGGAAAATCCAAAGAAACTTAATACATAATCTTTTCTGAAAATCTTGGTATAAGTTTCATGAATCCAACGCAATGCCTCAGAGCTCAAACAACCAAATAACTCATTTTGATCTTTTCACACTTTAATTTTTGTTGTTTCTCCCATCTACAGTCTTCCCCGCACACGATGGTTTTTTTCTCTCTTATTCTCCGCCTTCTGATTTTTCTTCCATTTTTTCTGTTCATCTATTCCTCCTCCCACCCCAATTTTCTTCTTTTTCTTGATCTCATCACTCATCTTTTTTTTTCACGATCATCCATCTATCCATCTTCTTATCAATCTCTGTCTGTTTTTTATTCCTTTTTAGTACCAGTTGACTCCAAATAGTTACTGATAACACAAAACCTTCTCTCTCCCTTTTTTGTTATTGTTTCCATATTCTTTGACCGAAACTTTTCACATTTGCCTAAAACCTTCCACTTCTCTCATCTCTTCTGAATTTTATCACGAGTTTTATAGTTTTCCATCCATTGTGCTGAAAAATACATGAAAAATACGTTTTTATTTCCAGTCCTTGCTACGCCCCATCCCTTCTTTCCAACTACAAAATGGATCATTCAACGCGTTTCCGAGTGCACAATTGGCTCAGAAGCCGTAGGAAGTTGTTCCAGGTGAGAAAAAAAAGAATTATAATCTAAAATAGTTCCATTTTTTCAGAGTAGAATGTGCTTACTGATGCTGGTTATGATCAACTTTGTGAATAGTGTCATTTTAACATTAGAGATTTGTGGAGAGGATTCGAATGTAAGAACTTTTCAAAATTCTTCTTTATAAAAAGACAGTTTTCAGATGACTCTCCTAATGTTCTTCGTGAATACCTTCGTCGTATTTCTTTCCATGTACGGATTATACAATTTCCGACCCGTATTTCTATCACCGAATGTTCTTCTCAAGATTATTCTATCGTCTTCTGCTCTATTCTATGGTCTCCAAATGGCTGAAACCACTTCAAACTCGGCCATTTTTGTATGGTTGACCATTTCGATAGTATTCTTCATTCTGGAGATCCATACCATGTTTTCAACGACATTCGATATCATCAAACAACTCAATTTGAGAGCCTACAGTAAGCCGCCTCCAAACTATAATCAAGTGAGTACCAGTTTTGAGAATATCGCTTTTCTAAACAATGCCTTGAACAAAACATCAGAACAATAATAATGCCAATTTTTTCAACTTTTAATTTCTAGGTGATGTCAATCGACATTTCTCCGCCATCCTACGAGGAAGCTCTTGTCCGAATTCAACAAAATCGAACCGCCCAAGTACACAGTTCCCCGAAGCCTTCAGATACTGCTCCAACTCAATTGAACACTTGCGATCTTGCTCATTTGGTTGTCTAGAAGCCTTCTTTTAAGCTTTTCCAATTCGTGTCTGTACATATTTCGTTCTCCCGGTCATTCTTTTTTCAATATTTTTCAAGTGTTTCGACAGTTTATCGAAACGGGTCATTTGTTATTGTAAAATGATCTCTGCGACAATCTTTTTTGGTTTGAAACCGATTACGAAGATATTTGACTCTTGACTTATTCCATATTTGAATGTTTTAATGAACTTATTTGAACTTATTCGAGATTTGAGGGGGTTGAAGAGATCATGCAGACTTTGAAAAGGGTAAACAGACAACAAAAGATAACCGAAAACATTTTCAAAGTTTATGAAGACATTGAAAAACAAAACTCGAAGTTAGACCATTTTTCAACTACTAGAAAGTACCCAAAATTCGAACGAAAAACACTTCAGGTTATTTCAATAGTTAAAAGAGCTACAGGTTCCAAAAGTTTCGATTTTCCAAAAACCAAAATACATTCACAATGTGACTTCTAAGAAGAAAGATCTTTAGGTTCACGAGACTGTTGTTTAGTTCTCTATTTCTGCAGATTGAAACCATTCGGTCAACATCGATCAATCAAAAGAAAAAAAATCACAAGTGTATTTTACAAATATACTATGTTTTTATTATTATTAGAGGAACAACTTTCCATTTTTTTGCATGCTATTCCGTTGATAGTTTGACCTTCTATGGATGATTGATATCATTTGATAAGACAGGTGATAACAAGCGAGAACGAAGACAAATCGACACTAATTTTCGAAAATCATTTTTTTCTTCGGCCGTCGTGAGAAACAACGAAAAACCAGACAACGTTAGTATTTTGTTATGGGAAGAGATGGAAGAGAAACAGAATACGATACGATTTGAGATGACAAGTTCGTCGTCTCTGACGTATAAGTCTCCCGTTCTCAGTCTTCTCAGGAAAGTGATGATCGGGAGAAAAGTGACTTGTCGAAAAATTGAACAGAGGGATTAGAAAAGACTGAAGAAACGCAGATAGTGAGATAGAGAAATACGGAGAAACGGTTTAGTTAGGTGCATTGCGATCAGGTGGACCGAGGGAAAAGGGAAAGTCAGAGATGAAATATTCAAAGATCCAAGTGCATAGAAAGTTCAGTTTGGTTTCAGATTCGGTGCTAGGGATGAGATTTGAAATCTGAACATCTTCGGAGGGCAATTCGGTCTTCTAATCAGAAAAACCCAAATCCATTATCTTCCGATTCTTTGAAAGTCCAAGAGTCAAACTTCTTACTGTATTTGAATGTACTGTAACCCGTCAATTGCCGAACCCCAAATCGTCAAAATCCCCTTCTCTCCAATAATTACTTTCTCGTTTCTAATCCCTCGATTCCCAATGACTCATCTCAATTCTCAGACATTTTCTGTTATTCACCTTTCTCAACTCAATAATTGTTTTTCGTTAAATGCATCGCAAATGTAAACCTTTTTCATAGTCTCTGGCCCAAAAGTCATGTACCGTACTCCTCCTCAATCGAAAAACAACAATGATATCATTCGCCAAAAGGAAACTGAGAAGCGAATACGATTCATCGGTATTGAAACAAGAAACAATTACGTGAAAGACGAAGATCTGCAAATTCGGAATTACATTGATGATTCAGGCTGTAATAGGATAATCAAGTGTTCTTCTGAAGAGGGACTGCAGTTGTTAATATCGTGATGAAGGACTTCTTGAAAGTTTCAGAATGAATCTCATTTTTTTATAAACCTGAAAACGGAAAAGGTCCAGTTACCGAATGATAAAAAGTGCCGGAGATTTTTGATAACTATGTTTTGGTCGACCAGACATTGTTATGGTCTATCAAATTTTGATAAAATGACTTCCTCGTAAGAACGAAAGATAACAAGAACATCTTTTGAGAAAGTTACAAGTCTACTGAAAACATTGTAAAAAGTCATTAACTCAACTTGTTTTTTCCATGTCTGAAATACGAGAATCCAAGATTCTCCAAATAAATGTCAATTTGGAGTATCCCACTTCCAGAGAGAAAATTAATCGGAAGAAAAGCAAAAAGAGCTCGATTTTTCGATGAGTTACACGGTAAGGGTTGGTGTGATGCCTGCATTTAAAAAATGAACTTTGAGCTGATCAATTCTTGGAGAAACTCAGTTTAAACATGAGGCCTCCTGATTCTGTCATGAATTGTTCTACGACAGTTGAAGAGTTTCCCCTGAAGTGTGGTGCATGGAAGAAATCTGGTGTCTGCGATACAAATCTTCTTTGAAAAAAAAAACCAAAAAAATCCGAATATTCTCACTCTTTGCTTTTCAAAGATTTTTACAGCTTTTTGAAACCCGCTCGTTCGCCTTTATCTGCATGAACCAGAAGACGAATCAACTGGACTGGGAGTTGGATCTAATTTCTTCATCACGGGTGCCCTAGCGATAAGAGCGCGAGAGGTCTATCTGGCGAGCGGCCGACACCTCACGGGTTCCGCCGTCCACTATATTTTGTGTGTGTGCCGACTCCGCCCACTTTCATGAGAGGCAACTCCCGTTTTGAGTGGCCGAATTCAGACTCTTTCATTCTCAAGGGCTGATTTTTTCAGACAATGCTTAAAAACGGGGCAAGCTCTGTTCCTCGAATTGCATTACTTTTAAAAATTGAACAACAAGTTTATTGGTGCAAGATATGAACCGAAATAAGAACAACAATAACAGGGACAAAAATAAGAAAAACGATAAAAAATGCAAAAAGTGTTAGTCATCAACAACTTGAACATTGTAGAATGATACAGTGAAGAGGAAAAATGGATCAGATGCCTGGCAATTGGCGTACTTCATGAAAGACAACACTCCCGGTTCGATGAAGACAATAGAAGCCGAGTTTGGAGATGGGGAAATGCGAAGAAGCTGAAAACATTCAAAGAATACATATTTATAGAATTGCCGAATAACAAACTTCTTCTGTTTCTCCTTCTGCAATGTAAATCAAGTTTCCTCCAGCTTCATCATCCCATTCTTTCTCCTGGATGAACAAATGAACATCCAAACAGTATCCGTCAGCGTTGCTCTGATCAGCGTCTTCGTCTCCAAGCACCCAATAAGTTCCATGTTCTACTCGGCTGACAGTGACACTTGTCTGTGCACCCGTAACAGTTACACCGGTTAGCTTGGCTGCCAATTTGGCAAAGTTCAGGGATTTCAGGCATTCGATTATCCGGTTTGTTGCTTGCAATCCCGCAGATTTTTCTTCTCCGAGACGAGCAACGTGGCGTTTGTTCACTGGTCCAACAATATCGAAAAGCGAAGCATTTGAAACCAATTCCTCATAAACTTCTTTATGTAACTCTTTCTGAAAGTAAATAGTTTGAAAATGGATGATTTTTTTGAAAAACTCACCACCAAGAATCCACTCAAATTGAGTTCAGAGTTATCTGAGAATATCTGCTGCACTTCATTTTGTCTCTCCTTTGTCAAGAACTCTTTACTAATCAACTTTGAGAGCTTGCACTTGTTCTCTGGTATAAATCGTTGAATATTTTGAACTTTTGGTATTTTAGGTTCAATTCGGCGGGTTGAATGAAACCATCCATTGATTGAGAGACGTGGCTCATCTGAGATCATTTCTGCGACCCTATGCCATGATTTCTCCGAGACTTCGAAAAGAATCAGAGAATTTCGGAGAGGTGCGTATTGAGTGGCTACAGTTGTTGGCTGGAGTTGCTCTGGAAAGCGAATATTAATTAGTTTTTATAAATTTTTTAGAGTCTCACTATCATGATTGAAAAGTTGAAGATCTCCTCCATTTTCTTTGGAATCCCAGTTGGCTGATGTAAGGTAGTAGACAAATGCAAAGCGGCGAGTGTCAATCTGGAAATGGATTGATATCGATTAAAAAGGACTAAATTACTAACCAGATCGTTGTGTGGCAACAAAGAATCAGTTCTGGCGTAGCAGCTACCGTTGCAATCGACTTGTTCCGTTAGTTCAACACCGGAAACCTTTTGAAGCCATTCTTTTACTTCCGTGTACAGGAATTGTCTGAAAAAGTTTTTTGAACCAATTTTCTAGCTCAAAAGCTACCTAAAAGAAAAGATCGCTGGATGCTTGTTCGCACTGATTGATTTGAGATCGTTCGACTGGTACAGCGAATACAAATCGTTTTCTTTCCTCTGCCAATCTTCGAAATTCTGGAGCTCCTCTTCAACTTTTTCGACCATGTTTTCACTATTTTCAACGAAGTTCCTGATTTGCCAGTGTGGGAATGGAACGTTTGATTCTGAATACTCGAGGTTGGAAAATGTACAAGAACAGAAAAAACTCACTATCAAAACCTTTTTTGAATTCTTCTGGGTACGATGATTTGTGATATTTTGGATTGATGTGAATCGGTTCTATTACGACACTCCTTCTCTTTTTTTGCTTCGGAGATTTACCAGAATTGGCTTTTCCATTTTCTGGTTTTCTTTTCATTGCCTAATTGCTGAAACGGATAAGGCAGAATTCAGAAGGAAAATTCGAGCAGGATAGAAATATTCAATATATGCAAAATACACTATCGACTTTAAAGAAAATTCTATATGGATATTCATTAACAACGAAACTCGGAAAACAACGAAACTCGGGAAAGTGAAAAACATTAGCAACAATTTTAACAGAAGATCTCTTTATTTCGCAACATATCTGTTCTCTCCTTCTGCCAAAGGTTTCAGCGATTCTTCAGCTTTCTTCTTTGTCATAATCTGGAAAAAAATCCTACTATTACTTTTTCCGAAGAATGACTGACCATTATCACAGGTAATCCTTGTTTGATTTGATTTCCTGGCATACTGAGAACGGTTTTAAAATCATTCCACTCATATACTTCCATCAAATATTCGTCGTACTGATCTGAGACGAAAAACCGAACATTGTCGAATTTAAAATTGTGCTCTGGATCCCACTGAGCTGGTTCACGAAGTACTTCTTGCAGAAGCTCTCCGATAGCTGTTGTTTCATTCGTTTCAGTGAGAACGTCAGTTTGGCCGGATTCGGGGTACTGAACAAGAATCGGCCATACAAGATTAGATTCATCATCAAACTTGACGCATTCGTGCTGGAAAAATTGATTAGAAACTTGAAAATGTTCCCTCTCGAATACCGTATGCATTTGTGGAAGCGAGACAGTAAGCCTGGCCATGTCCATCAATTCAGGATGGTCGAATGGAACTCGTGGACTCAAATTAAGATTTCTCTCTTTCAGAGCATCCAGAAGCTTTTTCTTCGCTTCTGTTTCTTTTCTTTCTTCTGCTCTCGACTTTCTTTTATCCCGCTCTTCTTTCAGAGACAGTTCCACGGCTTTCACTCGAACTTTTTCCAATTCATCAATGTACTTTTTCTCGTCATCAGTGAGATCGGCTGTAAAATATCTATTGAAGCTGTTTCCGCCTTTTGTTCAGACTTACGTGACTCCGAAGTCTCTTTTGTAAACGCGAACAGTTTTTTGCTGCTTTCAATCCAATTCAGAGCGTCTTTTGCGTATTCCAACTCAAGAAGGCACTCGGCTCCACGAATTACACCCTTCAAATGTGTCGGATCAAATCGTCTTCCCATTGAACAGTCTTTAATTGCTGACCGGAGGTTCCCAATGTGTTTTTGAGCAGCAGCACGATTGAAATAAAGTACTGCATTGAGCTTACGATCGGGACAATTTTCTTTGATTCCTGGAACATCAACTGATGAAATCATGAGAATGAACTGAAAGCAAACCGTTAGAATAACAGTCAGTTGCCCATCGGTATTTTTTGAATTTGAAATGTTTATTTCCTTCATTCTTGTGATGTTCCGCACTCTGCTGTTTGTCTTCGTCGTCATCTTTATCGTACTTCATAGCCTGAAAATCGAAACTTTCAGTAATTACTGATTTTTAACACTTTTCTACCTGCAAAGCCTCAATCGTATCTTGATATTTTCCATCTTTTGGCAATTCTTTCATGAAAGCGGGATGCTGATCAATTTCTTTACACCACTCATCGAAGTCGAATGGCTTCCGCGGCTCTGTTTTTTCTGCCTGTAATCCATCAGGTCATTGCATTAGTTGCTACGAGTTTTTCAACCTTTTTAGCTGCCATTTCTTCCATGAACCTGTCCAGATCATCGTCAAGCTTTTGTGCAAGTTCCGCTCGTTCTGCTTCTGTCCATTTCTTCTTCTGTGGAAGATCGATGGGCGAATATTGATGGTTCATGCTTCAAAAATGTATTTTTTGGGTTTTTCTCAATGGATGGTTAGGAAAAGAAGATGAAAACTCCAAGAAAATAAAAAAGAATCTATGAATTCTGAAATTTTGGGAAAATTTTTTTCAAAAAAAAATTTCGATGCGAATGCAAATCCGCTCCAACGAAACGGAGAGAATTCAAAATTTTCGACTTTTTCTCGACCGAATTTTAGATTTTTATGGATCGATATTTGAAATTGTAGTTCTGTATCATTTTTTTCGTTTTTTAAACTGTGAATTAATGCTGAAAATGCTGAATGCATTTAGACCGTCATGATGCGTCATCATTATTTTCTTCATCGCTAGATTTCGCTCATGAAACATTTTCAAACTTTTATCAACGCTGTATCTGTCGTCCATCATTTCCCCTGATTATATTTCCGTCATAATCCATGTTTTATTGTCAAGATACCACCGCAAAAGCGCCCCAACGCAAACAAATTCAAATGTAAGACAGTCAATGTGACTGAACAATTGGCACTCTGCCAACCCCCGGCGGCTTCTCTGCATCTCCTTGGTACAGATAGTCCCTCTCCTTCTTTCTCAGGGCCAAGTGCATCATCATTCTTCTTGGAGAGAAAAGGGTACACTCTCTCCGACCCGTGTTTATTTCTTCTCCGGGCCCCACCCAATCGCATGTCACATTTTAACATCGTTACTTGACATCTTATCACCTAATAATCAATACATATTTCTCAGAATCATTTACGAACAGTACCAGATACCTTTGTTTATTTTTCACCTATTGGCTCTCAGCTCTAAAGCAGCTGAGCTAACTCCCGTATATTTATTCACCCGAAAAAGACAATAGCACCGAGAACAATACGAACACAGTTTTTTTACAGGCACTACGGAATGCACTACTAGAGGAGGTAGCTAATAAAGACGTAATAAAATGAGAGAAGATCACTCGCCACGACGCCATAATGATCCCATCCAGAACACATTGACGGAAGTGAGTATTTATTTGAGTTATTTGATTTTCAAAACTATTCTTTTCAGCTGATCCCGGACCAACTATACTTTGGATGCTTCCCGAATCCTGAGGCTATTGACAAGACAGATAAATCGATCAAAAAGACGTGCTTCGTCAGTGTGAACAACAAGTTTCACTATGAGCCGTTTTATGAGGATTTCGGCCCATGGAACCTCTCGGTTCTTTATCGGATTTGCGTCCAGATAGATAAGCTACTAGAGGTAACCGTAAAAGAGATTGTATGTTAGATAATCGAACATAAATAATCTAGATCGAAGAGAAGCGAGGTAGACGAGTTGTGCTCTTCTGCCAAGAAGACGGATCGGGAAATTACGAAAAGATAAGAGTGAACACTGCTTATGTCCTTGGTGCTTATCTGGTACGTTTTAAAAAATATTTTTCCATTTAACAGTTCATGTTCCCCGTTGCAGATAATTTATCAAGGATTCTCAGCCGACGATGCATATTTGAAAGTATCATCAGGGGAAGGACGAAAGTTTATTGGTTTCCGTGATGCATCGATGGGAGTTCCACAATATCTTCTTCATATTCATGATGTTCTTCGTGGGATCGAGAAGGCTTTGAAGTTGGGCTGGCTTGATTTCGGAAACTTCGACTACGAAGAGTATGAGTTTTATGAACGTGTGGAGAATGGAGATTTCAATTGGATTATACCGGGAAAAATACTCAGTTTCTGTGGTCCTCACAATGAGAGTCGAGAAGAAAACGGGTATCCGTATCATGCTCCAGATGTCTATTTCGATTACTTCCGTGAGAACAAAGTATCGACAATCGTTCGATTGAATGCGAAAAATTACGATGCTTCGAAGTTCACTAAGGCCGGATTCGATCATGTAGACTTATTCTTTGTTGACGGGAGTACGCCTTCTGACGAGATCATGCTCAAGTTCTTAAAAGTAGTCGATAATGCGAAAGGAGGAGTTGCTGTACACTGCAAGGCTGGTCTCGGCAGAACGGGAACTCTGATCGCTTGTTGGATGATGAAAGAGTTTGGTTTGACGGCAGGAGAGTGCATGGGGTGGTTACGTGTATGCCGTCCTGGATCAGTTATCGGTCCACAGCAATCTTATCTTGTCGAGAAACAGAAATTCTGCTGGGGTTTGTCCAAATCAAACGGTGTTCATTTGATTCCAACCAAAGAAGACAAGAAGTGTGTTCGGCGACTCGCTAATCAAGTGGACGATATAAATTTAGGAGAAGAGAGACGAACGAAGAGTCGAGAAAGTACACGTCCTAACATTCTTCGAAGAAAAGTTCAAGTCCAAAATGGAATGGAAGTTCGTCCTGTTACCTCCTCATCAATATCACTTCCTGGTACAAACAAATGCAATAGGAAAATTGTTGACGAAACTGCTTTGGATGAAGAAGGAAGATCTCAAGGCGACCGTCTACTCCAGTTAAAGGCTAAGCATCAACACGAGGCGGAGCAATCATCGAGCAGCACTCCGAGTCGAAGATTCACCAAACATTCGACACCACAAATGGCTGTACCGAGCCAGGCATATCTAAATCGTAATAGAGAACCAATGATGATCACTCCAACGAAGAACGCAGGACCTTCTTCATCAGGAACCAACAGTCGTCAATTAAAAACTACGACGAATGGCAATGTGGCTTATCGAACCAGAACACCATCAGGAAGCAATGGAAATGGAACTCTCAGTAGAACGGTATGTTCTATTTATTATTCAATACAAGTCTTATTAAATAGAGTAGTACAATCAATTCAGGCTAAGAACATTTTTCAGGGCAACGAGAGCTACAGATTCCACAACTCGTTGTTCTATGAGGTATCCCTATCTCACCGTGTGTCTCACTCTGTTAATTTTTTTTGTGTTCTGTTCATTCAAAAATTACTTGCTTAATAGATTCAGTGTTTCAAAAGTTGCTTTCTCCATAACCCCCAACACTCCTTTTTGTTCATATACTGAAAAAACAATCTGATTTGTTTCAGCCAGCTTCCGCTGTGTTCCCATCAATGGCATCTCGAAGAAGTGAAGCCACGAGATATCTCTCTCCAACAACTCCTATTAAGCCAATGTCACCCGCGTATCCTGAAGGCAGTGTCAATAGTTATAAATCTCGCCTCAGGTCGGAAAAGCCGCTGGGAGCGACAACATCAACACCTTTCAATCTACAACCACAGGTGAGTCTTGAATAGAAATATTTTTGGTGAGAAAAGTAATGAGGAGCCAGAAAGAAAAAAATAGAGAATTAGATCATTTTTAAAATTCCTTTTCTGCATGAATCGATTTTTCAATTATTCTCCCCTTTTGCATGCTCCTTCCTATAAGGACCATCACCGTATCTTTTCCCTATCTTTTTTGATTATCGTGATGTGTCAGTGTTGTATCTTGTTGCAGTTCGGACTTGTGCGAGTTCCCGCGGATTCTCCACACCTTGTAATGGCTCAACGTACATCAACGACTCGTGCTCCGCTCACACCCCACAACTACTCTTCGATCCAAATGTACAATGCATCAAGTCGATCTCTTGGAGTTAAGAAGCCTACAACTGCTAGCTCATCCACGTCTGCACTTCCTGCAATTTACACAACACGGAGCAGTGTTCGGAAGTGATTGTACTCTCAACGTTAATCATGTTGTAATACCGTACCATCAGTTGCTTCTCTCACTTTCTCTATTTTGCTTTATTCTTTCTTGACTTATCCAAAACTACGGTGCAGAACCTCGAAGTTTTTCATTTTCGGGTGAATAGCTCAAACTTTCTCTGTAAATACCACACAAACACCTATATCTCTCTTACTGTCTCGACTTCAATACTAATCGTTTGGTTTTCTTTTGGTTTTCTGTAACGTTCATATTTTGTATGATTTTTCAGTTCGTAATGTGTGCCCATCTTGTAACTTGCTCCTTCATTTTATTGAATCCATTTTAGCATCTAACCCAACACCTTCTTCCCTCAATCTTTCATTGAAAATGAAATAAATTTTTTTTTCAATCCCCTATGCTAGTTACATGGTTCCAGATATCAAAGTGCACTTTAACTGCTGAAACCAAGCCACCGAAACGTATTCTCTCAATGCCCGGATCATCTAAGTCGACATCATCACTGAAGAAGGTTCAAGTATCAAGACCGAGACCTTATCCATCGACTGGAGTCAGAGTGGAATTGTGTGCAAACGGAAGAACATACGATATCCGACCGAGAAAGGAGAATCATGTGATTCCAGGAGTTGGACTCGCAGCGAATACTGAAGCTCTTTTGGGAGTGAGTTTAAAATTTTCATTATTTTTCAATATCAAGAAACAAGGAAAACTTTCAGAAACGCAAACCGCCATCAAACTGATAAAATCGAACACTTCAAAATCTTCTCAAATGATCGTTTTTCATCCTAGAATTTTCGAATTTCTTCCATTTATTTGTATATTTTATTTTTTCTCATTATAGGATTTATTGTTATTCTAGTTCTTATTCACACAGTGCCAACCTCCAAAATGCATTTTCTGCTTTATTACTTGTCGAACGAACGCCTTAAAACCTTCTATAACACCTCGATTTAATTCCTTGTTTTTAACATTGAAATCATGTAATTCTGTACATTTAATTGAAATGACGCTGGCGTCAAAAAAATTTGTATATGCTTTTTAAACTCTTTAAATAAAATTCACTATCAGCTTCCAACAGATCACAAAGAAACGGTGGAAAAACTTTTGAACGCAGTTCGGGAAAAGAATAATTTGAAAATTGAACGAACGCAGTTCTTGTTCAATATTTGGTTCGTTGTAATATTGTGAGAATCGTTAAAATTTGAATAATCGGGGTTTTTTTGTGTATTTTTGAAAGCTTGAAATATAAATTATTGTTTTTATTGTTCCAAAAACAAGATAAATGGAGAAAAAATCTCAAAATCCGATTACAACTTGCGCGTCACTTCGAAGACTTCGTACGTAAACACTGCAGCATACCGTAATAACTGTTTAAAGGATCATGCTCGGAATTCATGATCTATTTTGGAATTTTGGCCTACAAAATTCCAATTGGCGCGGATTTTTTCCAATTTTTTTTCGAAACTGTTTTTTCTGTTCATTCGCTCTCATTTTCCTCGAATTAGCCTGTTTTCCCCCGTTTTTCAGCTTTTTTTCAAAAGATGTTTTGATTCCAGGATGACTTCCCACGACACAATGCTTGTATTTCAATCGGATCCTTTCGATTCCGGCGATGATTCCAATTCCAAGTCGTCATCTAGGACATCCTCCTCCTCCTCGGCACCATCGACATCCTTCGACTCGCTAGCGGATGACACCGAAAACAAGGTGCCACTCGATTTGGTGGAAAAATTGAAGGCTAAACTGAAGGAGACGAGGAGGGACCTGAACATGGCACTCGATGCTTCTCGCGAGTGGAGAGAAAGAGTCAGAGAGTTGGAGAAGAGAGATGAAGAAGCGGACAAGCTCCAGGAGCGACTCGACGAGTATGATGGAATCTTGTTGTCGATGAGAAGGGGACACACGATGGCGAGGGATGGGGTTAAGGTGGAAGTGGAGGATTGGGAGACGATGGTTAACAAGACGTTGAGGAGAAGCAGTGAGTAATATTTTAAATAAGAATTAATGAATTATCTTCGAAATGGGTGAAAAGTTGTTTAAATTACGAATATCGAAGTGAAACAGCATGAAAAAATTGTAGCGCTCAAAAAACGCAATCTCCGTTGCTCGAAGTGATCCCTAATAAAAGAGAAATTGAAATAAGCTGCGAAAATGTGTGAGGCCGCGTAATTTCTCTTCCATGTTTTCGAATTTCTCTTCCATTAGGGATCGCTTTGAGCACCGGCGATCCCGTTTTTTGAGCGCTAAGATTTTTTTCAAGCTGTTTCACTTCGATATTCGTAATCTACACAGCTTCTAGCACGTTTTTAAGATAATTCATTTTTGGATCGGAATCCTCCTTCAAATGTTCGATTAAATTTGCTAAATTTCAGATGCCACCACCTGCTTGGACCGTACCCTGACCACTGCCAACCTCGACTTTCTCAAAAAACTCATGGATGACACGGAGGAGCTGACAGTCGAGATCAACCGAACACGAATGATGGAGAAAGAGAATCTACTGAGAATCCGAGCTCTCGAGAACACTCTGGAGAATACGAAGCAAAAGAACGCTGCGGAGAAGATGAGTCTCTACAACACCGTCGAAGGGCTTCAGCACAAGCTTACCACAGCTGAGAGCTTCAACGAATCGCTGAAAAGCGCCAAGGACATGTCAGAAGACGTGGCGGCGGAGATTCTGAGAAGATCCAACGAGAATGGTTCGAAGCGAATCGAAGAGCTTTTGAGAGCTGAAATGGAGAAGGACTCTCAAATCGCGCAGCTAATAGAAGAGCTCGGAATAATACATTCAAAAGCTAATGTCGCGGAAGATCTCATCCACAAACAGACCGCGAGTATTGGAGAATTGACTTCTAAGAATAAGAATCTCCAAAATCGGCTGAGAATCCAGGAGGAAGGGTTCAACGAAGAGCAAATGAGACTGAATGCCGCCTACAGTCGCCTGCACTCGGATTACAAATCGCTGCAGCGGACGATGAAAAACGAGACGAAAGATCACGAAAAAGAAATGGAGACACAGAAGAAACTGATCGAAAAGATTTCCAGACAAAATGAGTGTCTGGAGAAGCAAGTGAGCGATTTGGAAAAGGCCGATTCGAGGAATGCGAAGTTGATGAAGGGGCTTCGTGAACAGAATGACGATTTGGTGGGAAAGTTGAGCAAGAGAAAGGAAGAGATTCGAGAGCTCAAAGGTTCGTTGCCGTATGCAGAACAGGCTTGTTCGGAAAAACGAGTTCTCGAATTTTGTCCAGAAAAAAATTTGCTCAAAAAGATGATTTTCTGCCAAAATTCCTATTTTTAATTGTGAAAAAATTAGAGATTTTGACAAAAAATCACCGTTTTTGAACAAAAATTTTTTCGGAAAAAATTTCGAGAACTCGTTTTTCCGAAAAAGCCCGACTCCGACCAAGTCTGTTTCAGAATCCTTTACCTAATTGATTTTTCAGAACGTCTCGAATCCCAAGCCAACATCTCCAAACCGAAACTACGCCTCGTCAGCGACTCCGCCCGCAACTCACCACGACTTCAGATGCGCCAGGAGAAGATTATAAAAGTGGAGGAAGAGGTGGAATGTCTTCCGGATTCTGAATCCGATGATATCATCGTCACGAAGAGGCTCATTCCGAAGAGAGTACGTCTACTGTCGTCGCCGACGAAGTCTGCGTCGAAAAAGTTAAAGATGTGAAGAAAAAGAAACGACGACAAAAAAATACTGACCCCTCCAGATGTACATAAATTGCTTCGAAAGCATTGCTAACTCCTATAGCCACCCCCTTCCCCCATCTGTACAAATCATTTCCCATCATAGCATGCTATATTATTGATTATCTGTTTGTTATAGCTATTATATGTATTTGGACTAACCATGTTTGGAGAGCTTGCACTCTGTATTCTAATTTTTTCACTTTGCTCGACTAACATTGCTTATGTTTTGGCCTAATTTGTACTATATTGAACTCGATAGATGAACCTTGTGATTTTTCAGACTGCTGTAGTCAGTTCTTGTGTTTTTCATCACAAAAGTTAGGTGCATTTCAGCGGCATCAACGTGCAAGCGGGTTTTCTCGTTCGCAAAGCCTAGGACTCCAAAACTAATAATATTTTCAGAGTCCACGTTCTCAATGACTACTGGAACGATGTCTGGAAAAAATCATTCGGAAATTGTGCTTCAAAAATTTAAAGGAGCATGCGCCTAGCGATGTGGGTCTCGCAGCGATACAGTTCTCGATTCGAAAATTGCTTTTGGAATTTCTTTTTCCTCTTTTTCCATAATTTTTCAAGCTTCTCGCGTTTGATGCCCCATGTTCTTCCTAATATTCGAATAATATATATTCCTAATGAGTTTTTAAAATTAACATTTTGTTCCCTACGCCCAATACAATTGAACTTTTCAGAAATGTCCGAAATTAACGTATTTGCGGAGCAAAAACCGAATGATATGCTAGAAGATGCGAAAAAGGAAGTAGAGGAAAATTGTAAACAGTGAGTAACTGATAATCGGAAGAAAAAACGGAACAGATTTTAGGAATACTCCAGAGACCAGTGCACAACCTTCCCCTCCGAAACGACGATACATTTTGGTTTCTCGGAAGATTATCCCAGTGAATGGACCTCCTCGTACTCAAGCTCCACAATGTGAGAATCACTCTAAACCACCAACGCATTGTTTAGAAATGTAAGTAGATTAATGTAATTTTTATACGAGTTTTTATTTTTCAGAAATCATCGAGTTTGCCTCATCTGTCAGAACATCCGGCCGATATCCGAGGTGATACTGGTTTCTGGTGACGCCGACAAACTGTTTCTCATTCTCTTTGGTATTTCTCGAAAACACATTGAAGTTTCGTCGTCGAACAGCATCTTCAAGCAATCGCCGTTTTTCACATGCCGATCTCACTTTTCGGAAGCATCCTCCAGCATTTTGTTCCTGTTTGGAGTTTCTAAAGCGAGCATGATTCACAAAGCACGTCAACAGAAAGTGGCAGAAGTGGAAATGTTCGCAAGACATGTTACAAAGAATAATATGATCAATCATCAGACACTCTTCAGTTCTGCATATGCGTTCACCGTGAAGCATCCGAAAGATATAGTGAGTAGAGAATCACTATATAAAAATACTGAAATTTCTTTTTTTTTTTTCAGAATCTGGTTGGTCCGATTGTCAAAGAAGAAGACATTCCGTATGAGAAAACAATCGAATGCAAATCCGATGTGAAACCTGACGTGATCTTGCCGAAATGCTTCCGCGAGCCGAGAAAGCAGAGATTTGAGAAGGAAGAGAATGACTGCATCTCCTCAATGCTTCGAATCATCAGGCGTGAGCCACTTCACCTTCCCACTGATCACGCTCCATATCCAGCCGTTGTCCTGCATAAACCATTCAAATGTTGCTACTGTCTCGAAATCCACGAAAAAGAAATGATGCTGCATATTCCGAAGACTAAAGCACGAATCGCATTATGGTCTCGAAACCTCGGAGAAGAATTTGGAGAGCGTTTGAAAACTAATCATGTAAATTATATGTGTCGCAAACATTTCGCGAAGTATGATCTCAGCCCAAGCGGAAGGCTTAGAAGAAATGCGATGCCGAATTTCGCTCCACGACCAGAAGTGCATACATTCAAAATAAGTGGAGATCAGTTCGTCAAAGTCGAGGAAAATCACTTCAAAATCGGAGCAGGAGAAAGCTCGGACATAGACATTGAAAATTGAAAATGAGTTCCTATAGTGGTCCCTAGAATCTATCCCGTTCTGTATTTGTTTTGTTTCCTGTTGGTTTTTTTGTTTCTTACTTTCTAAAGTAAAATTGTTAATTGTTATTCATTTTCCCATTCATTGGTGCACAATTAGATACAAAACAAATTGATATAAGTAGCACATAGTGTCTTGTAAAAGGTTCCAATTTACTGATGAATGAATCCTCCGGCGTAAACCTTTCCGTCCTCTTGAACTGCATCAGCAGCCTTGAGCATCGATCCAGCAGCATAAACATCTCTGTTAACAGTGATTTGGCAGACTTGTTCAACTTGAGCGAATTGTTTAACAGATGGAGCAGTCCAGCATCCGAAAGCACGGAAATCAGCAAAGTTGGCTGGAGTCTCTCCGTTGACACCTCCTCCCAAAACGTTCCAGTACCAGAGAAGAACATCGTTTCCGATTGAGCTCCATCCATTGGTAATCTGGTTCCAGTCGTAATAAGAAGTGTAGATTCCGACGGTCATTCCGTATTGCTGAAAATCGTATTTTTTGAACTTATAATCCTCATTTTGTTGCGTAAATTGTTTAAGTTTTTGAGCTCCTTATCGACTTAAAACTAAAAGTATGCTATAATCTTGACCGTATCTTTCGTCACTTCATGTAAAAATTTGAAAAATCGTATAACCTCTGATATGAAGCCCAACTTTCGAGAGTCCGCATGACCGTAATTTTTGTTTTCTTGCTGTAAAACTTGCAGCAAACAAAAATAGACTCTTGAGCTACAAAACGCACTATATTTGATTCTCAGAAAGTTGATTACATTTTCATGAAAAGGTTTCCAAACTTTATCTTTCGGTGGTGTCCCTCTATTAAAGGTTTTACGGTAGTTTAAAAAACTCACTCTAGCTCTGGAAACAATGCTGTTGATGAAGTTGACATTGTTTGTTGGATTGCTTGGCCAATTGGTTGGAGAGGTGACCTGAATCCAGACGGATCTGACAGTGATTCCAGCTTGATTCAATCCTTGATAGACTTCATCCAATTGTTGGTATCCTTGCTTGCTGGATGCTGGCTGTGGAGTCATGTAGATCTCAGTTCCGAGTCCAGCATAATAAGCGTTTTGGATGGTGTTGCAAGCATTAGTGTCGAAGGATCCTTGCCCTTGTGGGTTGTAAGCGCTGGAAAGATTTCATACTTTTTTTGAATCGATTAATTAACAAACCGGATGAAGGCGGCAGCGTATCCAGCTTGCTTGATACATTGGAGAGTGCTTTGGGAGGCTGGAACAGACAAATCGACAGCGAAAGCATAAGAAGCCAAGTTAGCAGGAACTCTTGGAGCAGCCTCGGCAATGACTTGTCTGAATTTGACTGGGAGGGAAGAGTCGACAAATGGAAGAACTTTCACGGATGCTGGAACTGATTGGGCAAGAACTGCCAATACAGAGAGAACAGCAACTGACTTGAGAAGCATTCTGAAATTAGAAAAGTTAATAGGAGAAAAACAATTCAATAAATGTTGCGAGCGAGAAGTATAATTTATATTGAATGTTATCAGAGCAGTTAGCACCGCCTGTCCATCTGAATTTATGTTTTCCGAAAGAGATAATTTCTCTTTTTTCTCTTATCACTTATGTTGACACACTTTGGAGTACCGGGTTATAGAAAACGTGGGCGTGATGATTTCAGTTATGATTTTCTGGAACTTCAACTAAAAAGTGAACGTCATTTGACATTCTGATCTACTAAAAACTATTTCAGAACTCTAGAAAAAAGTAGTGAATGTACTCAAAGAATGAATATAATTTCTGTCCAAATCCAACATTCTTTTATACAAAAATCTCATTTGCAGCTGAATAAACACTGTTTTGTCCTCTTCAACTGAATATATATTTTTACCGTTTACACGGTTTGTTTAAACTGTACTAAAACCGTTCAGAGAGGATGAGATGGAATACGATTTCTCACAAAAAATCACGATCAAACGGATTCCGTTAGTCCAATAGGACAAACCAGAACGTCTGAAAAAAAAAAGAAATGATGTCAGTTTCAGGGAAAAGCAAAGAATACAGAAGAATTCGTCATATTTGATCAGCCGAACAAAAAAGCAACAAAATGGGAGTTTTTGAGATTCAAAGGATCCAAAGTGACGTGAGATGATTCCAGATACTGTGGAGATACTTGAGCCCTGATGAAAATTTGAAATACTATTTTAGTTGATGATTGACTTCTTTTTTTTTCTTCCCACGAGAATATTCTTAAACTGTGTTTCTATTATTCCTGTCAATCAGAATTCGTATTTTGGAACTCTCAATTTCCGGAGCCCATGAGAAACTTAACAAAAACGAGTGATTTCTGTATATCTGTCTTTATGCTGCAGTTTGTAACTCAGCTCAAACTAAACCGATTTAGATGAAATTTGTACAGAAAGATCAGAAATTTGTCTACGTTGATGCACATTTATTTAGATTTTCAATTACTCAATAATGGAGCAAGTTACAGCTCTTTAAAAATGTGTTCCATATGTATCATAACTTGCTTCAACATCAACTGATTCTTTTGAATTTTTGCCGGTTTGTTCCTGAATATCTGAAGATGATGCACATCCTTTTAGTTTTCTGAGAATCCAGTTTTAAAGTCTTCTGGAGCACTTTTTATGAGCATGTTGATTGGGGACAGGCACCTGATACAATCTCATCAACAGGTCATCTAAAGCTGTGTCTACTTTGAACCAGGAAGGCCCCCAAAAATCCAAAATTCAGTCACGTCCCATCAATTCCTGATTCCCGTTTTTTTTCTTGTTTGCTAACTTCTGAATACACAAACGATTTCCCGATTCACACTTTATTATCATAAATCATAAAAAAAGATTGACGTCATAAAATCTAGCTTTTCGGTGGTGGACTAAAGAATTGTTTGAAGTCGAATGACTCGGCCTGATACGGTTTCGTTGGGAATTTCCGTTCAGCAATTCGATGCCACGCGGAAGCAGATGTATGATGGAAGAACTCAAATCGGCAGGGATTTAGATATAATTTTCTCATGTGAAAAACTTACACTCATCTCGACAAGAATGCTTTGAATTTCTCCCAAATGAGTCAATTTCACATCCAAATATTTCGCCTTTACGAATTCTGAAATCGTCTTCACATGTTCGGCTCGCACTGTTTGGTAGTCTGGTTTCTGATGTTTGACCACTTTTGCCAACTCTTTTTTCATGTCGACGTACTGAAAATTGGAACTTATCCTATGCTAGTTGAAATCATCATACCCGTGGATAATGAGTAAAAATGAACTTCTTCAACTTCTTCAAATGGAAAGGTGATTGCTCTTGCAGATTCCTTTCAGCAGCTCCCAGAATCGCCGTATTCTTCGCAATCGATTGATTCATTGCCGGTTGCAAAGTGGTATCTGATTTCCAAAAATTCTCCGTTTGGACGACTTCTTTATTCAATTTCTCAGCCGCTGCAAGTCCTCTTTCACTTTTGAAGTGATCATCGTCCGTTGATAAATTGCCACGTCGAATCATAACGGACAGAATGTGATAGATTTGTGACATGGCAACTTTGTATTCTTCCATTTGTTTCGCATTGTGAGCCAATTCTCCTTCCAGTTGAAGAGATCCCAAATCGGTTTCGTCTTTGCTTAAATTAATAAAAAGTAGTCGAATGATTCATAAGAACTCACGATATCATAATATTGAATTGCTTTGGTGCTTCTCGAATACTCATTTTCGATTTATCGTCCTCTTTCACAGCCATCGGTCTTTTCGGAGCCATTCGTGCACTTCTCGCTTCTCTTCTCACTGATTTGTTCATATTTCCTTTTCTCTCTACTTTCGATAGTTCCGATACTTTTGCTGGAGACTTTTCCTCTTTATCACGACCTTTAGCCTTCGGTTTAGGGGTTACTGGTGTCGCCACATCATGCTCCGAATTCTTCTTCTCCGGTCCATCGTCGGGGCTCGGCATTTTTGAGTGAGTCTTGAGAGAGAAAAAGAGATAATTTGATATCAGAAACTGAAAACATTTCGAATGGGACTAGAGGTAAAAGGGAACTCAAACCAGAACATCACGTTCATGAATAATGCGTCAGGAAAATGCAAATATAATTATGTGGAGGAGGAGAAAAGGGAGAAAAGTATCAGATGACAGATTATTGAGCGGTCCCTAAAAAGGGAAAGGTTCCATACTAGGTGGTCCTTCCATTTCGAAATGCTATTTTCTTCTCAAACTTTTTTCATTTGACCTGAACCAAAATATCCTGAAACGGAAGGTTTCCGTATTGACTTATTGTATTGTTACATTTTTTCAGTTTTAGTGAATCCCAACCTAAACTTTCCATTCCAGAAATGTTCCCCGCAAAACCAGGATTCAAAAATCTTCGAGCCATTGGATACCAGTCAGATGCTCCATACGTAGCTCTCTCCAACTATTGTTGGTCGTTCTCTTGCCCAAAACCAGGAGCAGAAGTCGAGTTCCTCGACATGACTTTTCAAGTTATGAACTCTACAGGAACTATTCTACAGATCGATGCAGATATTGAAGAGTCGATTGATATGGTAAAGCTTTTTGAAAAGAAAAAAAATAGGATTTTTATTTCAGGTTGCAAATGGTTCCGCAGATATCACTTTGGTCACAGCTCGACAAACTTTGGATAGGATGAAGAAGGTTAGATCCAGAAAATGTTAAGATTCAGAAAAAACAGATTTAGATTCAGAAAAAAAAGTTATATTCAAAAGATATGTTCATTTTTTAGGTTGATTTCACTACTCCCATTGGTTTCGTGTATTATGGATATTTGGTTCGAGAAATTCCGGAAATCGCGGTCGCTGATTATATAATGGGACTGTTTGATCTGGATGTGAGCCCTTAAAACAACTGACTTGAAAATATACATAAGATTTCAGACACTCGCAATATTGATCAGCATTGGTATCATAATCGGTGGTCTCGTATACATGTACACTTGGATTTTCGACAAGCGACTGAAAAGTATTTGGGATTGGATGATCATTAGTTGCTCCGGTGAGTGCTCAAAAATACCAATTTACTTCCAATTCTTCTCAGCAATTATCCGACAATTCATGTTCAACAAAATCTCATCACCCATCTGTGCTCTGGTGATAATTGGCTTCTGGCTCTGGTGTTGTCAAGTAATCATAACTTATTATGAAGCCAAGCTAAAAAGTTTTCTTCTTCTCTCTCATCATCGCGGAACTATTTTCAATACATTAGATGGGGTTTTGGAAGCAGTCGAGCACAAAGGATGGACTCTTGTAGTTCAGAAATGGGGATATACTCCATACCTTTGGTGTAATCCTGAGCAATGTAAACGGTTAGATAGACTAAAATCAAAGTAAGATATAAAAAGTGAACATCTCGAATAAAATTATTGTTCCAGAATAATATTTCTTGGCCTTGAGGATGACATGAATTTGGTGATTGCTCAGGATAAACATGTTGGATTCTCTGCAGTAGCTAGTGATCTTGCACAGTCAGATATTACATATTTTGATTATCATTTGAAAATTCTATTCGTTCGAGATAAGCTCATGGCTCCCGAGTATTTGGCGTATGCAGTGAATAAGTGAGTTTCAAGGAATAGGGTTCAGAAGAAAAAATTGAATTCAGAAACATCAAAGGTCTTCGAGAAAGATTCAACCGAGCTGTTGCCTATACAAAAAATGGATACGGTACTGTAAGATCTAGATATATTTCTTCATTTGCTGGATACAATTCAGTCACTTCGCAATCTCAAACTGTTAGTTTTCCTCATTTTATTTTGACCATTTTATTCAGTTTATTTTTAGGTTACTGTACTCCAAACGACTCATTTCATTCAACTGTATAAATTCTGTCTCATAATTTATGCTGTTGCTGGAATAGTGTTACTTCTAGGTGAGTTATTTTAGCATAATGTTTACTTCTTTGAAATTTTTTAGAAATCCTAATCCATCGAATGACGAGACATTTTGAAGTTTTTGGGTACACCTACAACTACAAATTATCCGGATTCGATTGGAGATTTTCTCGTCCCAAATGGGCTCATTTTCCCAGAAGGAATACTGTAATTCTACCAATTTCTAAATCGTATAGTCCTGAAAGAAGACGGGTTACTGTATGTTGACAGGTTTAATAAAAGAATCGCAAAAAATGTTTTCATTTCGAAATAATACCAAAATATACCGAATACTGTTTGTTTAACGGCAAAATAGGTAATACTAGAAAACAATTGGCAATGAAGCTTTTGAAAATACAATAAATATTACTGGTCGCAATTTGTACAGACATTTGATTGGTTTTCGTTGTTTCGTTTACTGAAAATTTGAAAGTTAATTCTGTAATTAAAAAAAAAAACTAACCAATTTACCTTGACGCTCAACCCATCCATCGATAGCAGATCCAATCTTCTGCTCATCCTCAGTCTCTTCCTCTCCTTCATTCTTCTGTTGCTTACGAGCCTTCAATGGCATCGCAACGGCGGCAGCTGGCCAATTGGCGGTCATCCTAGCGACATCTGGCCAGTTGGCTGGAACTGGTGGAACGTAGTTGTAGAATGGAGTAGCTGGACGCCAAGCAGCTCCGTAGGTGGACCCTGAAAAGAAGAAGACGTTGCAATGATTGGGTTCATATTGCACCCGGAAGAGCCTATTCAGAAAATAGGCAAATATTGACTGCCCCCGGAAGACTTTTTTCTCGAAAAATCTGGTTGTTGACAATCGCCGTTTGCCGTATTTCTCTTTCTATTCACACCTTTTCAAATGAGATGTTTCATGTAAGGTTACAAGGACGAAAAGCTAGTTTTAGTTGGTGTTGAAACTCACAGATTGGGCAACAGAAATATGGTCCGATATCAACAGAGTTGGTAGCATAGCAGTAAGATTGTGGTGGGCATTGTGGCCATGGTCTCTTTGGATCGCATTCAATTGGAAGAGATGGTCCTCCTGGGCATTGTCCGACTGGGGCGACAACTGGAGCAACGACGGCTGGTTGTTGGAGAAGTGGAGCAGCAGCGGCGACTGGGATAGCTGGGGCAGCGGCGACTGGAACTGGGGCGAATGCTGGACGGACCAGAGCTGGAGCAGCTGCAACTGGGACTGGAGCAAAGGCAGGGCGGACGAGGGCTGGAGCAGCGGCTACTGGGAGGGCTGGAGCTGCGAGGAGCACTGGGTTACGGGGGACTTGGGCGGCTCCGGCGAGTGGAGCAATGTATTGACGACGTTTGCTGCTCTTGCCTTCTTCTGGAAAAAGAAGGAAATATTGAAAGTTTGAAAACTTATTCGGTGTTCTCTTCAAGGTTCTTACTTAAAGTTTCTTACTCAAGAACAAGAGTTTTCAAAATTTCAAATGTAATACGAAGATAGAAAGCTTAGATACTAAAGATTATTCAAAGAAGTCTTGAATAGTAGAAATGGATCAAAATTTAAAGAGAAAGTTTTCAAAATTTGTATAACTTCTTAATAAACATAAACCAAAATTAAAAAAGACACATGAAACATACCAGAAGGCGCAGCGAGCGTCAACGCAATCAGAATCGAAGTCGTCAATAATTTTCCAAACATTGCTTGATGGGGAAAAAGCGAGAAGCTTGATGAGTATTTGTTGCCATTCATTTCCATTTTATACTCTCCGCCGAGTTCCGTCCTTTTTCCGCCGTACCCGCCCCCCTTTGCCGCCTCCTTTTTTTCGGTGGCGCAGCGGAAAATCTTTCCGGGGCAAGAGGATGAAAAGTTACGTGTGAAGTGTCAAATTCAGGTTTTTTGACAGTCTTCTTCTTCTTACAGAAGTCTGGGGGAATAATGAATGGAATGTGAGGAGTGAGAGAGAGAGAGTCAAAGGTTGGAAAATGAGTCAGATTGGAGAGAGATCCAGTTTGAATAACAATACATACTTGAACTCATTCGAACACATTCAGATCCAATTACCAAAGTGGAACATTGACTCATTTCCAGAGTTTTGAAAGGGGATAAATTGAGTTTGATTACTGGTTTTCAGTGTCCCTTGCCCTCGTGAGCCAGGAGAATTCGTGGAATTCAAGAGACACATTTTCTTTCGAATCGTTTGGTGTATTTCGGAAGTTTTTGAATCTGGAATTTTCAGCACAGTCTTTTTTTCATCTACGTCAATAACTTCCATGATTATCTCTCCCACTACGACGTCAAATATTCCTTCTTCCTTTTCCGAGACTCTGTTTTTTCTTTTCCAAAACAGAAAACTCTCCTCACTCTCCTGTGTACCACAACACACTCCTTTCCCTTCTTTTACTACTCTCTTCTCTGTTCCCTCTTTCCATCTCAGTCTCCGTCTCCTTGTGTCCTCCGTTCTTATTCGGCCTCACAGCTGGTAGAACTCGTCGGTCCTATGGTGTAGTGGTTATCACGTCTGCTTTACACGCAGAAGATCGCCGGTTCGAACCCGGCTAGGACCTACGTTTTTTTGTTTTTTTTTTTTTGGAAGAAGAAATGGGATAGGCAATGATGAATCGCTATGTGAAGATCTATTATCGAGAAACTTATATGAAGTTGTTCAATATTTTGTGCGTTTCCAGGTTCCTCTTCAACTCTACTTTGTTCAATTTCTAAAACTTTCCAATACGGTATCTTTTCTACAATTTCATCTCACGAAAGTGTCGACAGACCTCCAACATGCCCTATTTCATCATAATCGTCCTCATCATCATGAAGATGAGCGACATCATAAACCTGTGAGCATGTCTTGTGTTCTATTGTGTTCTTTCTCAAATTTCCCACTTTGTCCTTTCTTGTGTGTCCGACTACTTACGAAGGCGGAGAAGAGTCTCGGCACTGACCAAACAATCCACGTGTGCATGAAGAAAAAATGAAGAAAATGAGAATGGTCATTCAGAACAATGGATTTGTTCTGTCGGGTGCGACGATGGCAAAAACGATGGCAGCAAAAAGGTCTCCGTGGCAGAATTGGGAAGGGGAGAGAATGTGGATGAAAAAATGTCTGGAGGAATGTGTAAAAGTGAACAAACTATGAACACCGGAGCGCATTATGGAGTGGGGTGCAAGTACATATGTTCTGAAAAAATATAGATGGAATTTTTTAATTCATGCATGTACATGAACAAAATGAACTAAAAAGAGGGTTTCTGCCGAAGAAAATTCACCAGAAAATACCTGAAAACTTTATAGAAGGGCACCTTTAATAAAAGGGCATCCCGATGAGCTTAAAATTAGCACATTCTCAAAATTCAAATGAATTGAAATCAGTCTTATTAGAATCCTTGTTGAAAGTTGGCTAGACTAGTCACAAAATATGTTTCAAATATCTTCTCTAACAAATCCATTTTGAAAATTCAGAAATATTTTTTTTGCTGATGGAAAAATAGAAGAGCATGCCCTTCTAATACAGGTTTTACGGTATATTACCGATGTAAATTCCTTATTCTAGATTTCAAGTATTTTCCGAAATTTCCCACAAATCTTCAGTCCCATTTTTGTTCCATATTCAAACACTCATCGTATTTGCGTTCATATAAATATATTTTTTTCATAGATTTTTTCCCACAATCGCATCTTTTTGATTTCCGGATCAGATCAAACTACAGTTCGTCGGCACAAAGATTTCTAAAAGTTGTAGCCTTGTCGTAAGCAAGGGGTTAACGAATCAAGGATCAAGATTAGAATCAGAAATTGGATATGTTTGAGAATGAAAGAGCTGAGTAAATAATTGAGGTGAAAACAAGAAGTCGAATTCCAAAGAGATAAATGAAGTCATAAGCCAGAATCTTCATTCTGTTTCAATGATCTTTTGAGAATTATGGATTCATTTTATGAGTTTTTATCTTAGAGACCTGATATACTTGATTGAAACTTCCTAACTTATACTTCTGATCAATTTATCAAATACCCATTCGATATCCGGTTTCCTCATTTCTCATCTCAAATTGATTCTCAATCGAATTAATCTGATATACCAATCAGTTTTTTCTCCTCCGACAAATTGACTCTTCACAGGTGTCAAGTTGCTCACTCTCCTCGTGAGCCTCTCCTGCTCCTTCCGACCGTTTTGACGTGAAACCGGACCGGAAACGGAGAGAGTGTGTGATACGGAGAGACGCAGAGAAAGTATTGCAAACTGATGTTGACTCACGCAATTTATTCGAATGAGAAGAATTTGGAGAAAATGGTTGAGGGGAAGGCGAATCGACAAAAGTTAGGACTATCTGTGTATCATCCAGAAAAAACTCGAATATTTTTATTCGGAGGGTTCCTTTCTTTCCCAGGAAACGTTTTGCTCAATACTTTTTTCTCCCAGATATCCATATCCGACAATTGTCTCTCCTTGTTCGTTCCTAATCCCGCCCACTTTCCACACAAAACATAGCGAACGGCGGAACCCGTGTGTGGTCGGCTGCTGCCATGAACGACCTCCCGACCCATTCTATTCTCATCAACTCTGGTTCCTCTGCATTTGACCGTGAAAATCTTTCGCCTTTTACTAAAGATTTCCGTGCAAAGGAGCAAACACTGAGTATTATCACCAATTTTTGGAGCCTCCTCGAAAGAGCGAGGCAAAAGAAGAATGACTGTAAGCTGAATGTGGTGCGTTACAATCAAAGTTGAGCGGAAGTGAAATTTTCAAAAGCCGAGAAAGGGCTTCCAACTGGGACGTGGAATTTCAAAGTCGGAAGTAGAGATTTTAGGCCTAACTTAAATTGTCCGATTTTCCAAAATTTTGTTTTTTTTGGAACATTTTTCCATAATAGGCCTAAATATTCGTTTGTCAGTAAGACTTTTCGATTTTGAGTAGGAAGTAAAGTCTAAAAGTCGGAATTCCACCCAAATCTGGTGACAATCTGGCAAACGCATAAAGAAGGACTGAAGGTACTCAGAAATTGGAATGAATCTGCAACGAAATGGCAGTTCGCGAGGAGCCTGGAAACACAAAGCAAAACCAATAAAAACATCCTTCGAGAAAAATCAATTCATTTCGATAAAACCCGTTTGTATAAGACATCTACGAAATTCACAGCTTGGATGGATCATCTGAATTACTTCTAACAAGTGCTTCTTGTTGACAACTTGCAATCAGAACACCATCTCTTCGCCAAATTCTTCCTTCAATCGTTGCTCTTGATCCAGATGCGATTCGAGATTTACATTCGAAAAGAAGCCATTCGTCTGCTTTGACATCTGATTTGTGAAACCAGACACAATGATCCAGTGAGAAGAGCATTGAAGGAACGAATCCGTTCGAGTAGTGTGCACTAACGGCAGTGGAGACGAGCAGAGAATCACTGTTGTAGGCGATCAACCATCTGAAATCAAAATGTTGTATTGATGTGAATACCCAGAAATCAAGAAAAACGAACCTGTGCAATCTCTCATTATCTGTCAAATCTCCTCTTGCTCGCATCCAGAACTGCAACTCTGGTTTCTGATCACTTGCGAATCCATAATAATTTCCCAAATTGGTACATCTCATTTCAAAAAGATCCTGATCATCAGAATAAACTTTCGAATCATACTGTTGTAGTCTCCAGAGCATCGCCGATGGTGGAGTGACTTCTCCTTTTTCAACAAGTTTCTTCATATAAGGGACAGCGTCTCTCATACTCATCAAAACTTCTGGACACGGGACTTTGGGCATTTCAGATTGATGAAGTATTGAGTTCTTCTCTTCAATGTGGAACGAGCATTGGAGCACAAAACAAACTTTATCTTTTTGAATCGCTTCGACTGTTCGGGTGATGAAGGAACGACCATCACGGACACGGCGAACATTGTATGATATTGGTTCTTTGGTGTCAACTAAAACAGAAAATAAATTCACAAAATCTATCAAGAACTCACCACTCAAAATGAAATAAGAATGTGTTGAGTGTGGTTTGAATTTTTCTTCAACAGTTTTCTCGGCAGCAGCCAATGCTTGAGCAAAAATCAGACCACCATAGGCAGCACTGTGATGACCCTGACGACCGTTTGAGATGGTGGAAGGACTGAAAAAAAACAAAAATATTTGAAATTTTAAAAAAGGATGTCTTGCCTGAAAGAATCCTTGGTGCCTTCTGTGAAATCGAAGAATCTATTGGCGATTTCCTGATAATTTTCCACTTTTTTGAATTCTGATTTCAATGGAACCGCAGTCATGATTCTGAAACAGACAATAAGTGGCAAGTGGTCTCATCAGTTTCTTATCTATATGTAGTCTTTTGTGTTTTCTCTGCGTCTCTTACTACAATACACTATCTATCAATGTAGTCTTACATGACTGTTTGACATAAATTAGAGGACGTCGGAAAATACAATGTATCCAAAACTAAAAGAGTTCATTCTTGGGCAAAAAACTCACCCTCTTCTCGAAAAAGTGGATGAAGCGATTGGGAGCAACTTCCTGACGAGAGACATTGTGCTATTAGTTAGAAAATAAATTGTACAAATTCGTTATGAAAAATCAGAGAACTCCACGTTTTAGACAGAAGAAAAGTGCAGAAAACAGAAAGAAGTAGACAGTTTTTATAGTGAAGATACGCAGACAAGGGAAAGTGAAAGAAATGATGAGAAAACAAGAAAAAGAACAGATGGCAGACGAACTCTGGAGTGTGGACAATGATCTTTGGGTACGTTGTAGTTGTATGTGTAGTCGACGTTTTTTGGTATAAAAATGGTCCTGGGGAATGTAGCGATATTTTATAATTTTCAACGCGATCTATTGAGAACATGGCTGAAATTTGAGTTTTGAGTTTTCCCGCTGTCCTGTGTCCTCTTGAGACAGCTAGGATCCTAGCATACTCGGATTTGTAAAAAACGTTTGATCTCAAGTTCACTTCAAATGGAAACAGGCCAGCGGTAAAACTTGAATATCCAGTTTCAGCCATGTTCTCAATAGAGCGCGGTCAAACTTGCAAAATGCCGTTAATATCATGATTTTACAACTTTATTCATAACGGCCTCAGATGAAAATTTCAGAAAATTTATGCTCATTTTTCAATAGTTGAAGTATCGAAGTTTCAAAATCTGGAAATCCATCCCACAAACAATTGTGTGTAAATTTAAAAAAAAAGGTTTCCATCCCTTTTCCCAGATGTTCGTATAAAACTAACAACTCATTTTTCCATTGAATAATGCAATTTTGAAAACGAATTATTTCGAAAAAAAGGTTTCCAGACGAACGTTTTTTTCACGATCTTCCAACACATACATCTTTTCCATTTAGCTTGTTTGTCACGATATTCGTGGAATAAATGATTGATTCGGCATCCAGAATGAACACGAAAAAAATGGATTAGACATTTTCCTTTTGTCTCTCTTAAAGGAGGATTCCGGGCAAAAATTTTTATTGCTTTAAAAGATGCAAATTTTTGCGCTGATTCCGAATATCATAACGAAAACGCTCAAAAATGCCTCCAACCGCTTCAAATAGGCCCCCAAAACCCGGAGGTGTCTCCGGTGGCCGTGGCCGAACTTCGCCGAAGTCGCGCGCGCAATGCAGAAAATGCGTTGAAGTGGGCAGAGTCAGCCAATGAGCGCTCTTTAACGCGCGCGCGCGCAACGCGTTTGCTGCATTGTGCGCGCCACTTCTGCGAAGTTCGGCCACCGGAGACACCTCCGGGTTTTGGGGGCCTGTTTGAAGCGGTTGGAGGCATTTTTGAGCGTTTTCGTTATGATATTCGGAATCAGCGCAAAAATCTGCATCTTTTAAAGCAATAAAAATTTTTGCCCGGAATCCTCCTTTAAAGATGTTCAACAGGATTGTAGAAATCACCTGAAATGGGTAAGAAAACTTAAGAATTTCAAAATAGTGCTCACATTTTCACCAGAAAGTCTGTTACACTAATTACAGGATTCAGACAAACGCCGTAAAAATTACGTTCGTAGTGTTTGAAACTACGGTAAAATCCTATACTAGAAGGGCTCCCCGATAAGCAAACCTTATCATATTCTTAAATTTCAAACGGATTGTCATTAGTCTTTATAGAATCATCGTCAAAATTTGACTGAAGACGTCAAAAAATGTTTCAAATATCTTCTCCAACAGATGTCAGGCTCCATTTTGAGAGATCCTGATGCCAACAATCGAATCTCTCGCAACTCTGAAAACTCAAGATTACTTAGTTTTGCTTTCTTTTTGAATGGTTGAGAATTTCAAGAAGTTATGTTCGCCCAATATCACACTTCTGATACGACCCCTTTTAGCTAATTTTTCAACTCTCTAAATGAACAAAAGTTCGCCCATATCACCACACGACAATAAAATTGTTTTTCGAGAATTTCAAGGTTTCTACCAATTGCTTCAACACAACTTTTTTCTCGAGTTTCTCCAACTTTCTACTATGCTTTTTTTGTTTTCCACATTTCAGAAACCGTTTTCGACCTCGTCTAACCAAAATACAATGGAGAAGAGTGTTGGCAACATGGAGAATATAACAAAAGAGGTAATTTAACCTGTCAATTTGGATTTGGAGTGGGCGTTTTTGATGAGTTTGACGAAAGAAGAAAGAATGAAGAAAATGGTAAGGATGTTCGAAAGTTTGAACTGTTGACTAGTGGATGACAAAAACTTATTCAGTTGAACTATTAATGTGGGAAAAAGAATACGACTGAAGATCAAAAGACTTTTAGTCACAGGTTATATGATTTGGACTCGTGATGAAATGAATACGGGAAGGATAATAATAAAGAAAACTTTTTTGGATCCAAGCCTCACACTATTGCTAATCGTGAACAAACCATTGTGGCCAGTAGAACGCAAAAATATCAATTTGATATTTTCGAAAATTCACTGTCTGGGAACACATCAGGCGTAGGCGTCAGCTTTTCTAGTTTTCAGACAGTTAGGGAATGAAAAAAGTGTCCCTTTAATACAGATTTTACGGCAATACGTTTTGTCATGACTAGCCCACACAAAAATAACACAAATTTTAAGAACTAGGAAGCTCTGGAAACTCATAAATATAAAAACAGGTCCGGGTACCGTATATATTCTCATGGATTTTGCAGCGAGACAGATCCTGTGTTGAATAAAAACAAACCCATTTTTAAGTCTATCGAAGTTTTTATTTCTATTTTTATTTATTATCCAGAGGTTCATTAGCAATATGAGTTATCAAAGCTTGAAAGCTTCATCGTACTGTAATTGTTGCTCTTCTTGTAAATTATGTTTCAGATATTGTCTCCTGTACTTTCAGAACGTTGCATAGCTAAAATCAGCGAACTAATCCTATATCTTCAATTTGAATCCCCTCATAAATCATCCACATTCATGCCCCCACCCAGTCCGTCCATTTCTACGAATCTCTTCCTTTTTCTTGCAACCAACGATGCCAAAAAAGTTCATTTTCTTCTTCGGGTTATCGTCTCCACTTTCGTCGTTTCTTCCCCTTAATCTCAGAAATTTTAAATGTAAACAAGTCGAGAAGGAAGGGACAGGCACTGGCGCGCACCGGTTAGGTCACACATAGTTCACTTTTTTGTAGGAAAAAATGTGAACGACTTCTCCGAATTGTGATTTACAGGAGTGTGAGATTATGAAGTGAATTGGCTTGAAGCCAATCGAGATCCGATTGTTTATTTGTTTTCTAATTGGACTTTGGGATGTCTGAAGAGAAACTTGTTCTCCATTTGGAGATCACTGGGTTATCAGGAATGTTTTTGGAATAGAATAAGATTAATCGGTCATTCGGAATATTGTTTTTCAGTTTGGACAGACAAGACGTTTAACAAGTTTCAATTAGTTTGGAATGAGGAACACGCGAATGGGATTGCGAACTGGAAATTTACATATATGTGCTTTGATTTCTACTGAGAAACGATTTACAGATTATTTATTTTTTTTTTTTTTGAAAAATCTTTCCTCCAGTCATAATCTTGCAAGCACTCTGAACCATTTGGTCTGTACTATTAATCTCTTTTTTTTGCAAGCGTGACAGTTTAGAACTTTTTATCAGATGCTCAAGAGAGAAAAGTACAGAATTCGAAAACTTTTGGCCTCGACTTGATATCCTGAGAAGATCTAGATGCTCTCAAATTCAATGACAATGAAAACCCCTCCCTGATGATTTTGATAGTCAACAATCCCTCAAGCTGATATCTAAGAAAACTCATCAAAAAAATCAATGACCGACTGTAAAAAACAAAGATTTTCCAGTTTTAGATGGATTTGTTTACGTATTCATTGTTATGTGATGACGTGATTTCTAAGCTGGAAATTATATCCAATTAAATATAAAAATCTCTGTCAAAGTTCTAAGATCGCAACATAAACCTCCCGAAATCGGACATGCTGCGAGCCGGGCCGGGATTTCTGGAGTCAAAAATTTGGATGCGAATTTTTTAAGCAAAAAAACGATTTTTTACTGGTTTTCCTGAATAAGTCATATTTTTGATGATTGAATATTTTCTGTCATTTTAACAGCAAAATATTACCAAAATTTTCAAGTTTTTCACTTTTTTCCCTTTCCGGGCCTGCAAAATTTGTCTCTGGTCCGGCCCGGAATTTGCCAAGCCTGTCCTAAATAAATTTCCTAGTTCTCATGATTTCCATGATTCAAACGAATTCCAGAAATTCTAAACAGACGCATGACATCAAAAGTTTGATTCTTATCTGTTAAAATAACCCCCGCGTTTTCCTTTTCTCACATCAGTTTCAGCATGTTTTTTTCTACACCTATTTTTCCTTTCCCATTGTGACGTCAATCATGTACGGAACTTTGAATCAAACTTCCAAAACTCATTTACTTTCCACATTTTCTGTTATCTTGAAAATGTGGCCACTTTGTTTGTATTCTGTTCTTTGCCACTTTTATACAAGATCTTGCAATTAATTTGTTTATTAACAAACTAGAATAACAATGAGAACATGTTCAACATATGTTTTAACCAGGTAGAAGAAACGATATCATAGTTCAGGAGATCATTCGTGAGATGAATTGAGATGAGCGTCTTCTGAGAAGACACTTCAAAGAGAATCTGAATCCAATGTACATACAGACATCATCTCCATCAGATCACAGTTTTCCTTGCAGCATCTGCTAGCTGTTACTCGGATTACTTCTGAAAATGGAAAATAATGAATTGAGAATAGTAAGAATCGGAACGTACCAAGATCAGCTACTTTATTGCACAAAGCATTCAGGGATTTGAATAAACGAAGTTCACATGCAGCATGTTTTCTGTGTGGAGCAGCACTAGTTTGATCAACAATCAGAAACAGAGAAATGAGAAGAATAGAGATGATGGAGAATTGACGGAACATGTCTAGGAGGATTCTAAGCCTAATTAAGTATGAGGTGAATGCTTCTAAACTGTTCCTAGATTCTTTTTATACTGCCATTTGTTCTACGAATTAGGGCGGAGTTCGTTTTAGTTGCTACAGGTGAAGGGAAAAGTGGGCGGGGCTAGGAAGTGAAGGGAGGGGCGAGAGAGGGAAGATGGAGAGTTCGTTTCTGCGTACAAAGAAGTAGGTTATGATATGGGGCGAAAAGTCAAGAAAAGTATAACTATCGGGAAAATTGGATGTCCTTGAGAATGAATTAGTGGGAAGAGACCTTTGACCGGATATTTGATGGTGGAGGGGGAAAATGGAAGCTTTGAACAATTCCAATGAGATTATAAAAATTGAAGCTATTGCAAAAGTATTGCTCTTTGAGATTTCTGTACCCAAGATCCTGTTCAGCATCACATGCACTTTTTTTGGTATTACTTTTTCATGGAATCCAGGGCTGGGCGGCAACGAATTTCAGCAACTCATTCAAATGTGAATAACTTTTTTCAGGGGGATCGAGTATAAATACGGATAACAGAAAAAAAGGTTTCTTATTCAAAAAGCTATCGATTGGTTAAAAATTCGTCAAAATTTACCAAAAATGAACAGAGTTACTCCTTGTTTTGGCAAAAAGTTGCCGCTTTTGGTAAATTTGGCAGCTTTGTGGCAAAACACGGCGTAACTTTGTTAATTTTCAGTAAATTTTAACTAATTTTAAACCAATCGATAGCTTTTTGAATAAGGAACATTATTTTTGTTGACCGTATTTTTACCCAATCCCCCTGAAAAAAAGTTATTCAAATTTGAATGAGCAGCTTTGATCGAATCCAATACTAATTTCTAATTTTAGATCCGTTCCTAAATTTGCACCCCAGACCTCATTACTTCTCATTTCTTCGCCACCTTTCAAGTTTCTGTCCCGAGTTTTAAAACAAACACAAACGGGCGTTTCCCTCAAGTTCACAACCGGTTTCCCCACCTGGTTGTTATTCAATGATTTCACTTTGAGCACAAATTCTTCTTCACCCACTCAATTTAGATGACCTCTGATGCCATTTGGGTTTAACAAATTCAACATTTATTCAAGACAATTTTGCAGACACATATTTCAGATCGATCATTTAGTAAGATGGTGGATGAGTGAACAGAAAAAGAAGCCAATGCTACTGATGACATCTTGTCCACATCTCTGCCATGGTACATGATGTGTCACAGCATTCGTAGGCTTGCTTCATAATGTGGGCTGAAATTTTTGCAAGTTTTCAAGGTCTGAACTATTTGAAATTGTATGATTCCCCAAATTAAGAAACCAACACTTACCATGCTCCGCGTTCTCGCAGATGATCCGCATGGTCCGGAAGACTCTTTTGACACACGCGGCTTTCGATTCGGTGCCGGAAATCATTCCGATCATGAAGAAAGAAATCAGAAGGATTCGAATAGCCATCATTATGAAAATGAAGAGAGGGAAGAGGAGCTTTCGGTTGATCGAAATGAACGGAATGTTTCTGACCGTTTCGAGTTATTTCTCTTCGGGAAAAATGGGCGGAGCTAATAATGTTGAGATGACATTTGGCATGTGGGCGGAGTCATTTGGGGTACATTTTAATTAAATGTTCGGAAAAAAGTCTAAAAAGCGATTGTACGAAAGATAAAGGCCATGTCGTCATGAAATATTCAGAAGATTCGTGGTGTCTTCAAAAAGGTTTTGTGGTTCCGAAATGTTTTAATTTGGAACACTTGGCACCCACGTCTTAGAAGTCGTTGTTGAATTCAAAATTCAGAAATTCTATTTCCGGCTCTCTTCCTCCTCTGTTTTATGATCAAAATGTCAAAGGAAGAATTCTGTCACATTTTGTTTTTTCCCATTTCTTTCTCGGAAAAGTGTGCCAATAAACTTATCAAACTGATAACAGTGTGCATTTTTACGATTGGCCAGAAAAAAAAAACATACTCAAGATTATTTTATTATGATACAGAAAAGTACAGTTCAGAGTATTTTTTACACAATCTACGTAATCAACAAGTGATGAGCCAAAAATGAATGGAAAAAAGAAAGATTCGGTCAATTCAGGCCAGAAAACCATCCGCGAAACTTGGCGCAACCATGCACGTCGTCATCATATCCGAGAGATCGCAGTTGTTTTCACAGCACTTCAAAGCCGAGTGTCTGAGGAAATCTGAAATTGAAAAAATTTGAACGGATGTATTGGTGTGACATAAACTACAAGAACACTTCTCGTCATGTTTGTTTGTTTATTGAAAAAAAGTAACTTGGAAATGAGTCAGATGAACAAGTTCGTCAAACATGTACTTTGGGGATATCTTGTTTTTTCGATTAGTTGCTCATCTCAAAATAGAAACAGATCAACCTAGAAACAGAAATGAGTAATCGAGGGTCAGTTGGACAAATCGGAAACGAACATGTGTCGTTTTGAATTGACAGGTTGGAAGGGGGCACGTGAAATGTTTCAAAATCACAAAAAGTAGATTAGGAAGAACACTTTGAACTTTGAGAAAATCGGGGGAACCACTTTTGAGAGTTTCTGAGGAAATGGTATCAGGGCTGGGCGGCAACGAATTTCGGCAACATTCAAACGTGAATAACTTTTTTCAGGGGGCTTGGGTAAAATTACGGTCAACATAAAAAATGTCCCTTATTAAAAAAGCTATCAATTGGATAACAATTTGTTAAATTTTATCAAAAATCAACAGACTGACGTCTTGTGCTGCCAAAAAGTTACAAAAATTTCCGAAATAAGCAAACTCACCACTTTCTCCTCGATAACTGCAAAGACCCTTGAGTGCCATATACAGCTTGTCCGTGCATTTTTGGTGCTTTTTATGATGAGATGGAGCCCCGTTGGTCTCTTCAAACAGCATAATCATGGAGATTACGATCACAAGCAAAAGGAGATAGGATCGCATTTTGAATCGAAGTTGAGATTCTGAATGAAAAAAACACGTTTGTTTGTGGCTCTTTTATATCCAGTTACTAAGGGGCGGAGACTTCCAGCTCTAAACAATCTGAAAATGGGGGAGGGGGCGACAACGGAAGTAAAAATAAAAATACAATGACGTTTTAAGAATGATCTGGAATTCGAAAAATAACAAAGAAGACAAATGAATGAAAGTACTCAGGACTGTACAGCTGATAGTAAGAAAAGGCAAAAAGTAGGAGGAGATCAATGAGGAATTAGTGTCAAGAAGTATGGAAAAGACGATTATGGCATTTAAGAAGAGTTGTTATTTTCAGAGAACACGAAGAAAAGTGCCAAAGTACTAGGTCGAAAGGTTTTCATAGAGTTAGAAAATGATTGGGGAGTTTGGAAGAGATAAATTGTTGGTTTTTCTAGGGAATTTGACAACAGGATACCGTCATTATACAGGTATTTATTTTCTGAATTCAAAATATGGGTTGTAGATTCAGATTTGGAACGTCAATTCAGAGATGATCTTTTTGGATTTTCCGACTTTTTTAAAGCCTCTTCCAAATCGGATTTGATCTGGTTCAATATTTTCATTTTCAGTTTTTTTTCATGGTTGATAATCTTCACTCGATATCCTCAAATTCCCATTCGACATTTCCCAAATCTTACAATTTCAGAGAAATTTCCAAACGGTTGACGACTTTCCTTGATTTTTTCTTTCAGATACAAATAACCCTGCATTATTAAAATACACCCACCGGTTCTCTGAATATCGCCGGTATTTTTTTTGTTTTTTCTTGTCTCAATTCCCACACTCAAAACAATAATTTTGGGAGTTTTGGATTGGAGACAGTAACAGAAAACAAGATTCACGTGTGTTAATCGTGATGCTTCAATCTGATCTGAATTTCCAGAAATTGATAAGAAAAGCGAGTCAGGTGATCAAATCAGTGAATTATGGCATCGGGGGAAAATTCGGCAACATTTTCCGATGAAAATTGGTAAGAACGGATGAAGTTTGATGAAGCCAGACAGACGATTGTCTACCGGGGGAATACCAAAGAAATGATGTTTTTAGAGGAAATCTGGAATTTAGATTAGAAAAGTTATGAACTCCGAAACTGTGAGGTTTATTAGTGTTTCAAGTTAATAAAAGACTGGACTAGGATCAGAAGAATGTTTGCTTATTATCGAAATTTCAGCTCGTGACCAGTTTTAAAAATTGACTAATAAGCAAGGCTGTCACACGGCCGGCCCTTCTGGTTACTTTCTTTATGGTTCGGGTACTTCTGATCATAAAACCTACGGTGGTCGCGCGGCCTTGATCTCTTTTGATTCAAAAAGCTTATTTTCAAAAGTACGACCGGATTCAACTATGACGGCCTACTGACAGCTAGGACCGCGGTCTAGAAAAGCCGGCCGTGAGACTTGCTAATAAGCCAAAAGACGGGTGTTGACTAGAACTTCCTGGGTCTCTATACCAGTTTTATCCAATATTGAATCAAAAATGATTAAGTTTTTAGGCACCACACAATATCTTCAAAAGTATCATGTCTCTTTTATTGTACTTGGAGATTACGCTTTCCTGTCAGTTTCCACCAAAAATGTGTTCAAAGACTCAGGAGTTCAAGTTCAATTTGAACCACTCTCCGTCCACTATCAGATCTTAAAATTCCCCTTTGCACCGACTGTGTTCACTTTGTACCTATACAATGTGTGATTCTAAGAAAGAATACTCGGAAAAGAAGTAATACAATGATAAATGCTCTTATCTAAAATACATGTTTGCCACATTTTCTTAAGAATGAAACAATCTACGAATTTAAAAACTAATACAGTTCCAATGTCCAATATTCGAATTTGAACTGAAAATTGTTTGGGACTCAAAACACAATCAAGAAATTGAAAAGTTGAAGGAAGGGGGCGAAAATGAACAGAAATTCCTGTGAGCCAATACAGATTAAAAAACTGTAGGGATGCTCTTCTGAATCATATGATTTCCGGTGAGTTTTCAACACGAGGAATCAAAAGAATGATAATAAAAAGGTTGCAAACAGTAAACAGGAATTTCAATCTTGCAGTTTCTTCAGCCATCACGGGACATTTTCAGATAGTGAAATCGTGATTTTCAGAAAAATATTCAAATGTACTATTTTATACGAGTGGAGCTTTATGATCACTACAATTATCACCAGAGTAAATAGTTTTTGATTTCAATAATAAATGGAATTTTCATGAGATTAAAAGTTCAGTTGATTTTCGATGCTGAAGATTTCAGAATAACACTTTTATGGGGTTTTTGTTGCAAAATGTTGTTGTTGGGGAAGTGTTTCAACGGGGGAAACTCCGGGAAATTTTTGTTTTAAAAATATTTTTGAAAAAGATTTTTGAAAGGAAGAAGGAAGGGAAACTAAAGTTATGGTTGAGTTGCGGATCTCTAAAAATTTTTGATGACGTTTTCAGAAAATTCTATAGATGCCTTCAATGAGTTTTATGTTTTTCAAAGTTAGCGTTAAGTTACAGTATCTTCATTCATACTTTCCAAAATCATTCTCTATTTGCTCCAAATATCGCTCTTCAAAAAATCCATATGTTTGTTTTCTCTTGACAGAACCACTATGATTCTCCTTGAATTCTCGCTTATCCACTCATTCCTTTTCCATCAAAACGTTCTCCTTTTTCGGAACGTGAGTTATTCTAAAACCGCCAGACGAGTGTGCAATCAGTACAAATTTTGCGCTGACGTGCAGTTCGGAGATTGCGAAAAAAGTAATGATAATGTAACTCAAAAGCGTAGTCTATGATAATAAATTGTGTATGGATAAAGAATTGAAGTAATTGATCAGGTTGCAAGAACCTTAGGTTTTAAAATTTGAAGATAGTGTCAGAAGTTGAGTGAGCAGATCATTGAGTGCATATTTCATCGGAAAATCGAGTAATTGAAATGGAAACAATTTCAAAGTTTTTTTCTTTGAAGATTTGGAACAGTTGAATTGACATCTACCAAATGAAACCTCTGGAAATACAGCCAAATGTTGGACTAGAAGACCGATGGGCTAGTTGAGAACTTGAATTCGCTTCAAGAATAGAGTGAACTTTGAAATCTAAAACAAAAAGTACCTATTCTGCAAGTGGTTTGAGTTATGACTGTCCAGAGATCTCATTCCAGAACAGTTTCAGCACGAGCAACCAAGAATTCTTCATTCAGGACATCCTTGCCATTCGAATCAAAAAACTTACTATTCTAGATTTCAATTCCGTCTCATTTTCTGGAAGATGTATACTGGAGGGATACATCAATGATCACTGACCATACACTATTTTTTTCTCTCCCCCAGATACTCATAATGTACCTTTTGCTAATCCAAATGGTACAACTGGGGTCAAGGTACACACTGAATGGGTAAGACTACAAATGAATACAAAACTACATATCGTCTAGCGTTCACTGTAGTATTCCTAAAAAGATCTTAGATCTAAAAGATCTTAGAAAAAACGGGGAAAGTCAGGAATTTCTTGAGAAATCTTCACAAGAAAAATGAATTTTACTTCAACTGGAATTTTTGTTTGCAAACTTTCAGCATAGAAACTAGGTTGGATATCAAAAGTTTGGCTACAAATCCGGTCCTAACTTCAAATTCAAAACTTGCGAATCAATTGATCTCAACTATGCCTTGGTCGAAATGAGAAGAATGTTGACTTCAGAATCCTAACAGTTTCACAGGGGTAATTGAAAGTCAATGGATATTTTCAGAGTTGGTAATTTTTGATTGCAAGTTTTTTGTTTCTGTGGATTTACCTGTAACTGATGTCTTCAGATCATAGAGCCTACCTTGCATAATTCCGAGACCCAAAACTATTCCAAATAGTGCCTTTTCGCACTCCTATTCATCTCATCTTCTGCCAATCTTTATCTTCAAAACCAACACTACGAACATCACTGACCACACACCTAACACCCCTCTCCCACGTGTCCATCTGTCTTCTTTGTTCTCCTTCCGATACTCACAGTATAAAAAGGATCCGTTGTAGCCTTCTGAGCTCATTCTCGTTCCCTACATATCACTTTCCTGATCTCTGTCTCTAATTGTGTTTTTTTGATGACCTCTATCTTCTTTTCTTGTACCCAGTTACAAACAAACACACGTGATTATTGTTGTTAGTCGCCGTTTTGCTGTTCATCTCTTTCATTGTCTCAACTATTTCTTAACTAGTTAAATAGTTATAACTTCACTTTTTTCTCATTATTTACTAACTGCTTTTTTTGACAGAATGCTCAAGCTACCACGAAAACTCACCAGATTGTCGGTTTCTCAATTTTCCTCCACCTCTTCTATATGGAATTCTGAATCTCCACGAGTATTTCCACTCCAACATCTTTCTGAAAATGAAATTGCACTTGTTGAAAAAGGTATACTAAATGGAAATGATAGATACAATGAACCGAAATTTTAGTCAAAAAGTTTGCCGAACTGAGTGTGAAACCACTTGTCAGAAAGATGGATCAGAATGCAAGATTGGATAGGAACCTTCTGGAAGAAGCATTTCGTTTGAAACTGATGGGATTGGAAGTTGATGAGAAGTACGGTGGATCTGGAGGATCATTTTTTGATTTGGTGTTGACTGTGGAAGAATTATCAAAGATAGATCCAGGAGTTGCATTGACCGTTCATCTTCAAAATGCTCTCATTGCACCAATGCTCAGTGAATATGGAAGTGAAGAACAGAAAGAAGGGTTTCTGACGAGAATTTGTACTGATTCGGTTAGTGCATTCTTGTTTCAAATGGAAAAAAGTGATTTTAGATCGGATCATTTGCCCTCTCTGAAACTGTTTCCGGTTCGGATGCATTTGCAATGAAAACGACATCCAGAAAAGATGGAGACGATTTTCTCATAAACGGATCGAAATGGGGAATTAGTAATGCTCCGATCGCAGATTTCTTCATTGTTCTCGCAAATGCAGAACCTGAAAAAGGGTATCGTGGAATCACTTGCTTCCTGGTTGATAGAAATCAAACTGGAGTTGTTGTTGGGAAAAAGGTAATTTTAAAGAGTCTAAATCTTCAAATTAACCTAAATTTTTATAGGACGACAATCTTGGAATGCGTTCTGGAAACACAGCACCAGTCCATTTCAACAATGTTCGAGTTCCGAAATCTGCAATGCTTGGAGAATACGGAAAAGGTACACTGGATTGAATTTTAAATAATCATCTATCTATTTCAAGGCTACAAATACGCCATCGATATTCTAAATGCCAGTAGAATATTGATTGGAGCACAAATGGTTGGATTGGCTCAGGGATGTTTCGATCAAACGATTCCATATCTCCGAGACAGAAAACAATTTGGAAGTCGACTCATTGATTTCCAGGTTTGATGGAATATTTATTTTTAATATGTTTTCTTCCGTTTTTAGGGTCTGCAACATCAAATAGCCAAAATTGCAACAGAAATTGAGGCCGCCCGTTTGATGGTCTACAATTCTGCAAGAATGAAAGACTGTGGACTTCCATTTGTGAAAGCAGCTTCAATGGCAAAGTACTTTGCACCAGAGGTGAATTAATCAGAATTGTAATTAAATAATTTTCCAATTCAGGTTGCTTGTAAAACTTCGAAAAGTTGTATTGAATGGCTTGGAGGAGTTGGATTCACGAAGGATTTTTCTGCTGAGAAGTTCTATCGAGATGCAGTTGTTGGAGGAATTTATGAAGGAACGTCTAATATTCAGTTGAATACAATTGCCAAATTTATTGATAACGAGTACAAAATAAAATCCTAATTTCTTTCGGCTCTACTTTTTTTTGTATTTTTTGAGTATAGGCTTGTAAAATAAAACTGTAGTGCGCTCTACTGCACTCGTCTTGACTGGAAGAGATTGGACAGCTGAAAATTGAAAAACGCAGTTTTATAATCGACTACTCGGATCTAGCATCTCATCTACTCTAAAAAATCCAGATTTACTAGCTCCGTCTAGATTTTGTACCCATAACATCAACTGACTAGAGCGCACTGCGGTTTTATTTTACGAGCCTAATAGCAAAACATTGACTTTTGTTCCCTGTCATTGAATATCCACGTGAACTCTGTTTTCGAACTGCAAAACGATGGCTGATATCTGCCAACGGGACCTTACACACCAGCAATTTTTATCCAAAAATGACCAATAAACTTGCAAAGAAGAAGAAATCAGAAGAATTAGTCGATGCATTAGCTCCAGAAGTTTGTCTCGAAGACGTTGAAGATGATGGAAAATGTCTATTCGAACGACAACTCGATAAAAGACAGCCGAATCAGTTTTTTGAAGCAGAATCCAGAGTCAGAGTAAGTTTGATGGAAATTTGCCTAATTTGTGAGATAAATTCCAGATCAACTTGCGTCGGTACTGCGTTTTTCTCATTATCTTCAGTTGTTTTCCAATATTCTATTCGATACTGTAAGTTGATTTTCGAGTATTTAAAACTCAAAAAAACTGTTTCAGATTCTGTGGACCACTTGAACTGGAAATGATGAATATTCGATTAGAGAATCCGACATTCAACAAATATGATACAAATCGACAGTGTACAAGTGTTAGTAAATCATTGCAGAATGTAGGTTTCAGATAATTGAGAATCTCTTTTTATAAACATTTTGAGGGGTTCATGGCACTGATTATTTTCTACGTTCTGAAAATCTACAACAAATTTTATCTATCGTTATTTTATTCATGTTTATTGTTTTATTTTGGCTGGGAAGTGAGGAATGCAAAAATGGAATTCTCTAGAAATCGAGTTTGTAAGTAATCAGAAAATAAATCCCAGAAGTATTTCAATTTTTAGCTGTGACTAGTCATGAGAAAATGTTTCATACCATAGAATTGGGATTGCATATTCTTCAAATATTTTTAATTTTTCCTCTTCTTGTCGGCGGATACTATTTGATAAGGTAATACAACAAAACTTTTTGATAAATTTAAGTGTCATTAATTCCAGACATGTACATCGAAAGTCGACGTTATCTGAAATGAGTAAACGCAAGGAGATTTCGGAAGAAGAGACTCGTCTATTGAAGAAACGAATGAGAGTTGAAAGGAAACGAATGAATATAATCAAAAAGAAAGAAGTTGAGAAGATTGAATTCGAGAAAGCAGAAATGGAAAGAGAGGAAAAGGAAGAATTACGGTTTAAAGATATGAAAGAAAAATATGAACGGAAAGTTCTGAGACGGAAACAAGATATGGAAGCGAGAAGAGAAGAAAGAGAAGCAGAAAGAGAAAAAAGGAAAAAGGAGAACGCAGAAGAAGAAAAGGGATGAATTCAGTCTTTTAAAATATTATTTTTTGTTGAACGATATAAATTAATTACATCGGAAATCTGGAATCTTTCTTTTAACTGGAATGTATGTTTGTTCAATTGAAACCCTTGTAAGTTTTGGAATCAGTATTTCTAAGGGCCAAAAAATGAACAATTGGTGTGAAAAATTAAATGAAAAATTAAATAAACTCGCCAATTTTTTAAACAAAATGAGTGTCCCATAAACTTTTCGAAGAATGTTCCGGGTACACTTCAACAATTTCCCTGTCTCTCGAATCACATAATGAAACTCTTTTCTATTTTTCTACTCTTTCTGATTATTACCTCATTCCAATGTAAAGTTTGCAAGATGGCTAAACCAAAGAAGAAGGTATTTTGAAGTTATGCTCCGGTTATCTTTTTTTCAAATATTTCCAGATGTGCGGTACGAATGTTTTACGACATCTCACTTCACTGTGTCAGAATGGGTTTTCCAGAGATTACGGAAAGTTATTGGTGTTATGTTGTGACAAAGGATGCAGTTATGATGACTTTTTATTGATTTGTATTAGAGATTAGGGTTTTTTGTTTCAAAAGGATATATTTATTTATGCTCTGAATTTTTTCTTGTACCGAATATCATAAAACACCAGTACAAAAATTCCCACTCGACGAAAATTGGTTATTTTGCTCCGCCGGATGACCCCAGCAGAGCGGTTCCAAAAGTTACAGTTGTTCGACACACTCTTTCGAATGGTCGGAACTCCAGCGTACCTTGAGTAACTGGGTTAAAACCGACGACATCGGCGAGCGCACCCCTCTTATGTTTGTGCGTGTACCGACATCAATCGAGGTCCGCGTCGGCCACGAGAGAGCGGCCGCTGCGGAGACGCAGACGATGAGGAACGGCGTGTTTGTGGTGTAACGGGAGAAAAGAGGGAAGAGGGAGGCGAGAAGAGACGGGTTGGTTCGTGCCCGCTGCAATGCAAATGAATTGAAATGCCTGTTATTATCGAAAACCATAAAAAGGTGATTATTCAAATCATTTTTGATTAATGTACAACAACTCGTACAAAAATTTTAACACCTTCGACAGATTTTCCACAAAGTGCAGTTAGAAAATGTATTGATTTCATTCAGGTTTGCACGAAAAATATACAATTTGCATGAAATATCTTGTGCGAAAAATATAATTGCACAAAAAATGCACAAAAACATGTGTTACTTGACACAAAATGAAAACGTTGAATGTGGGATGTTCGACTTATCGAATGAGAAAAATCTGGAGTGGGAAGGATATAGATGTTGTAGAGAACATCAAAGGGCGCCGAGAATTAAAAAAATAGACAAAGAGCAACTGGAAATGGTGAGCACAGAAAAATGAAGAGAGTTTGTACAAAGAGGAATGTGTTTGGGGAGCTAATTAGTATTGAGACTGAAAAAAAAGCAAAATTGGCTGCGCCAAGAGGATGGGACTTGGGATTGGTAATGGAAAGAGGAAAAAATTATCAGTTTGCTCGACGATTGGCGACAAGCTGAGGAAGCCAGCGAGACACCAACTCAATACAGATTCTGGCGTCTTGGGCGGAGTCATGCCCTTCGTTTTCTTCATGTATGATCTTTTTGAGATATTTGTGTGCAAGATCCTTCAACGATCGATAAGTTCCATCATTTCGTTTGAACAGAACAGCTGTGTCGACAACTTTCGTATGAATGATTTTCAGAACTCTCAAATCATTTGACAGATGATGTCCGGTCAGAATAGTGTTCTCATTGATATGATTGAACAATCTTTGATGAGTCTGTAAAAATTATATTATTTTGATTAGCTGACACGAAGACACCTACCTCTCCCAAGCTTATAGCATTCATCAAGTGGCTTTCGCGAATACCAGAGAATCGAGTGTTTAGGTCAAGAATTCTTCCCTTCGGCTTCACAAAGATATCCTCCACGATGAGCCCATTGGAATTGACCAGTGTCACTCTGGCAACCTCGAGACCGTTGACCGTGTAAATCATTTCCGTGTCCATGGAATACATCTGTAAAGCATATACCGTATCTACTCTAATAGACCGGCATGCCGGTTTATTTTTCGTGGTCCTCATTTCGATGTCGGTTTATTAGAGAGTGCCGGTCATTTAGAGGGCGCCGGTCTATTTTTCAAAGAGTCAATGTATCAAGAAATTCACCAAAAATTTGTGTTTTTTCAATGAAAATATGTATGATAACGTCTTTTTCTAGCAGCTGCGAAAGGTAAAAACCCTCCCAAATTTGTGTGAAAAACACTGGGAAAACTTGGAATTCTCTAAAAATGATATTTTCTAATTTCATTCATTTTGGGTGTCAGCCTATTTCTCAAATTGATCATTTAACTGTCGGTCTATTAGAGTAAATACGGTAACTGATAATGTAGAAGAAAATTAAAAACTTACGGTAAAGTTTCGGGAGTCCCACTGTCCAACAACTCTTGGTGTTTTAATGAAATTCAAAAGTTCATTCATTTGAGTAGTGTTATGCACATGAGAAGTTCCAGAAGCACATGGTCTAGCTTTTCCACAGCAAAACCTCCTCTTGTGAACATGATAACGGCATTCGCCATCAGGATTGTCTACTGAGAATGGTGTGTAGCAACGAACACAAGCTCGGGACTTTTCTGAAAAAAAACGATATTGCATGAATTATATCAAAAAGTAAAATTGACCCTCGGAATTACACCATTTACTCCAGCTCTCTCTTATTGGCTGAACAAACGTGCGTCCAGTCTGAGAGTCGATGTGAACGAATCCGTTTGAGACGAGCTCTTTATGAGATAGGATGAGACGGTTGAACGAAGTGTAAGCACTTGTATCTACCGATGGAACGGGTTGATTTGAGCGGTGGTCTGAAGTTAAAACGGACTTTTTAAATTGCTGGAATTTCAGTTACTTGTGGTTATGGACATTGGAAATTGCGTTGGAAAATTGAAAGCAGTAATTTGCGTTGGGTAATAGGAAGCAGCGACTGAAATTTGAGCAAAAAACTTTCATAAATTAGTCAGTAACGACTCACCATACTGGGAAACGTAGATCGACCCCCCTAATTGATAATAAGGGGTTCGAGTTTGATTCGGATCGTTGTACTCTCCAGAATTCATATAATTCATACTCCTAAAAATATTTTTTTTAAACATTGAAACATAAGAAGATAGCACAAAAAAAGGAACGAAAAAGAGAAAAAATGTATATCAAGAGAGACTTTTTATGAAATTTTGGAATGTTTGTCTGATGATTTCAATATGGACGAACAGAGACGCAGAGCACCGTTTCCTTTTCTCATTTCGTCCGCGACCTTTTCCTTTTTTATGGGAATGGGCGGAAGGCATGCACGGAGGGCTCAAGGAAATTGAAAATCTGACATTTTGGGAGCAAGAGGATACAGTGAGCAGGGAGAAGAAATAACCTAAATCAATCTTCGGGGTGGTTTTTTAGAAATGTTATTTGGATGAGAATATTTCAAGTGAACACAAATTGATGCGAGTGGAAGCGTGAGATGCTCTTGTGACCTTGAAATATATGTCTGCGGCATAACGTCTCCAAAAGGGGGCGGAGCTATCGAAAATACGTCAACATCTATGTCTGTGACATTCATTCATAGATACCATCACAAACATATGCTTTACTAAATAAAACGATAAGGATCGATAACGCGTATTGGAAACGTAAAAAAAATTCAGACGAATCAAATAAATTCAAGAAAAAATGATCGAAGAGTGTTCACTATAACTTTTATTCGAAAAAAGAACAAAAATACAACTCCCTTCAAACAACCTCTTAAAGTGGCTCCAATTCAAGTCAACTGTCGAAGAATAGCTCGAAAAACGTGGGCGGAACAAAAAAAATCAGCCTTCTTGTTTGAGACTTTTTTAGACTAATAGTCAGGTCGTATTCAGGAAAGTTTTGTTTTACTTATGAAACTGAATATTATGAAGGAAACATCTGTCTATTCTCATACTAAATGCTAACCAAAAAACGGTAGGACAGGTGGGGAATAAGAGTTTTTTTTTTCTATTACCAATTTAGATGAAAAACAGATGGTCAACATTTTCCAACGGACCTTTTTCTTTTTTAGAAACCTAAAGTTCAAATGATTACTTCTTCTGATACCACTCAATTTCGTAGACAAGGGATACTGAATCACTTTGCACTTTTTCTTTATGAGATTTCCTCTTCTGTTTCACTATTTTAAAAATAATGACTTTCTCGGATTTCCCTTTTCACCCTGTCTGATATTCTTCAACAGTTAGTTTCAGCTCTCAATCTCAAAAATGGAAGACGCCTCTTTGGAAAGCATGATTCCAATCAAATGTTCCCATTTAGATATTCTAATTGACTTCGCAGTGAAACTTCACGAAAAATCCATAGTTTCCTTGAATCAAATTATAACGGAAGGACCAAAACGAGTAAGTTTCAAGGGGCGTTTAGAATTTTCCTAACATTACTTATCCAAGATTCATCGACCAGTACTTCTGACGCTTTTGGGAAAAATCGGAATGGGAATCAGACGCATCGAAGCTATTCAAGACATCGAAATGGTCAGTTAATAATTTGCCATAAAATCTGTATTATAAGGGCACCTCTATTAAAAAGGCATCCCGATGAGCTCAAAATGAGCACATTTTTGAAATTCAATCGGATTGAAATTAGCCTTATTGGAGCCACAATCAAACACAAAATTTGTTTCAAATCTCTTATCCAACAGATTTCTCAGTATTTTTTCCAGGGACCGACTCTCAGAATGCAACGCGATGAGCTCAAGGAAATTCAGATGAAGGCAAGAGAGCTTTACATGATAATAGATGCTGAAGGACAGTTGGAATAATCTGGAGTCATGGAATATTTTTTGTTCGATTCGTTTTAGTACTTGTTTCTTTTTCTTTGGATAAACAAAGTTTTAACAATCGATTCCCAACTATAAAATCAAAATGGTAATTGAGAACACAAAGAAAGGAGAAAATGATATTTGAATTGGCAAAGAGGAGAAGACGAGCAGCGCGTTGTGGGTAACACACATTCTTATTTCATTCTTTCTGCAATTTTTTCTCTAAATGTACAGATTTCTACCCTATTATGCAAGTTGTGAACACTGTTTCAGCTTCGAAAAAAAAATTAACCTAGAAAAATAGTTTCTTCATAAGGAATACCGAAGCAACTGTGCCCCTTTACTTTGCTTTTTCAACTCACTATCTATTTATCAATTTTTATATTCGAAGAATCAAAGAAACAACAAAATGGATAAAAGAAACTTACTGTGCACCCGTGACACATTTTCAAAATATATGCATCTCTTGTCTTTGTCTCTTCATAAAGGTCATTTGTTTTGAATCGCATTTATGAATCATTGTTCAAATTTCTGTTGTAAGATTGGTGCAGTAGAACAATGTTTTTCTTTTCTAGAATCAAATTCGTTCATAAGTATCAAACGTTAACTTTTTTCATTCATTGGCTGTAAATTGATTTTTTCAGTTCGCAATCCAAAGAAATAGCGAAATAAATCCGGAAAACAATGGGACGAAGGAAATCAAAAAAGGAGGAAAGGAAACGATCCAAACTTTCTAATTGGGTAGGCACCCGAATATTGTATTCATTCTCTCAAAATTGAAACAAATTGCAGAGCACAGATAATAACGCTCCCGCGGATTCTCTCGGGTCGAACATTGACTGCCCAGAATTTCCAATATACAAAACAGTGGAATTTGAGGAAGAGAGTGAGATTCAAAAGGATCCGACAGGAACTCTTGCTGCATGCGAAAGATTGTCGTTTCTGGCAGGAATCATGTTCCGAAGAGCACAAGAAGTGAAAGAAGAGGGAAATTACGAAAGTGTAAGTGAATATTCTGGTTCTGTCGCAGAATAACGGTCCTTTGTGAAAATAACGGTCCGATGCGAAACAGTAAGGCCCTTCGAAGAAATAAAACGGTCCTTTGGTTCAATATGAAGGTCTTTTGGGTATTAAAACGGTATTTTGGGTATTAAAACGGTATTTTGGGTATTACAACAGTCCTTTGATACTGGGGTAAGTCTGGCGAGAATTCAAATTTCTCTTCCTACCATTCAGTGCGACAAATTAGGCTTACTAGGGAATGACCAGAGGTCAAAGTGGCCTTTTCCATTGAAACTTATACCATTCGAAAGCTCAGATCAAACCATTTACAAAAATATACATAACTTTTCTCCTCGAGGCCTGTGAGCCAAGTTATGCGTGCCACAAGGTACCATTTTTCAGTTGTTTTCACTATGAAATTGAATGTTTATTTTCGACGCTGAATATTCTCTTCAAATTTTTGAATTTTCATTGGACTGACGTGATTTTCCCATTCCATTTTATAGCAAAATCAACGGGAAAGGTCCCTTGTGACACGCATAACTTGGCTCACAGGCCTCGAGGGGAAAAGTTATGTATATTTTTGTAAATGGTTTGATCAGAGCTTTCGAATGATATAAGTTTCGATGGAAAAGGCCAATTCGACTTCTGGTCACTCCCTAGTTAGTTAGAAACGTCTTTTCAATAAAATTCGTACGTAATAGAGCGCTTCAAACTTTTTCTAAGCCAGTATTTCAAACGAACAACTGATTTGGTATCCTTATACTTTGTCAAAAATCCAGTTTAAATCGCGAATTTTCTAAAGGACCGCTTTTTTGACCAAATGATCTCTATTTTGACAAAGGACTGCTGAGAATGCAAAGGACGGTTATTCTAGGACAGAGCCAATATTTTTATGAAGGTTTTAAAGTATACGGTATTTAGGAACGAGCACAGAAGCTTCTCACCGAAGCGTTGATTGCTAAACAGAAGTTGGACTCGTATTTGAAGAACCATCAGTCGGTGAGTTGATTTTTGGTAACATTTAAATCTGAACATTTTAAATTTTCAGCTCGAAGGTGTGATCGCTATGCGCAAAGAAATCGATTCTACTCTTGAATTGCTCGAAGATTTGAAGAATGATCTGGAAAAGAAAAAGGCGATTGCAGATGCTGACGAAGGAGTGATGAGAAGATATACTGCGAAGAGGAAGAAAGTTCGAAATGAGACAAGAGACTTTGGGACACAGGTGGAACATCTAGATTTGATAATGTCAGATTATCTTTAATTTTCTTCCCCATTTGAATCGGTCAGTTTCTTAAATAGTATCTCGCTCCGAAGCCATTTTCTTATGCTCACAACAGATTATGAGACAAAATAAATATGTTTATTTAGATCACGGTAAATGACAGAATTTAAAATTTAATGAATCAAAATTGGAAATTTAACAGCTTTCTGTGAAAGAAGAAGAGAAGGACTTGGTCCATGTAGAGAGCACTATTCACAAGAAAAGATTGGAGATTCGAAATTGGAGATTGGTTTGGAACAAATATATGCATTGATACTGGATGAATCTGAAACGTTTAATAGTTCAAAAATATTAAGAAGTTGGTTCTCACCTTAAAGATTCTTATCTGGACACATTGCCATACGGATAAAGTCATCGGTGCAACGTGTTGAACAGCATTTAGTTGAGATGTCGATCTCGGTACCGTGAGCTGAAACTTACATTCAACTAATCTTTCTTACTCTTGTTCAACTCACTTGAAGCGGTAGTACCACAGACTTTTATAGTGTACTCGAGGATTTTCTGTCCGCAAGTCTTCTGATGGGAACGTTGGGTACGAGACTTAGCTTCGGGGTTAGATGGATTGAAGAGTTTGGCGAAGAGGAGATATCCTGATTCAGAGTCATCCACCATCGGCTCATACGAGATTTCATTCGGAGCGAACAAAGCCATGCCGAGTACAGTGGAGATAAGAGAGATAGCGACAAGGAGAGTCAACGGCTGCATTCTCAGAATCTGAATGAGTCTCTTCTCTAGTTTCAGACCCTTTTATGGAGAAGTGCTTCGGTGGGCGTGGCACCTGCTGAAAGGGCGAGAGGCGGAGTTTCCACTTCTTCTTCGAAATTATTATTCATCGAATTTTTGTTTTCAGCAAATCCTTTCTCAACGTCAGACTAATACAAAAAGTTTTTTGTATAATAAGCAGCATGGGAATTTGAAACTCGTGACACAAATGAACTATGATGGAAAATTGTGAGAGAAAAGATAAAAATAATATGAATTTGAGCAAGGCACATTTCGATGGGAAATGCTCAAACATCATCAATGTAATTGTGGGTTTTCGAAAAAGGTGAATAATATTGAAGGAGCAGAAGTACGGTCAACAATGATGTGAGTACTGGAAATGGCGATTGATCAAATTTTATTACTTGAGTTGTGGGAAATTTTTTGGAATTTGAGCTTCTAAAAGGGACGAACACTAATTTCAGAAATTTGGAGATTTTTATATCAATAGATGTAGAATTTTCGAGAGACCAAAAAATTCTTTTGGAGCATAGTCCGAAAATTACTTCTCAAGAAAATATAGGTTAAAACATGCCAAAATTTAGTACAGAAAGTATGCAGATTTTGACGTTACACACTAGAAAATTTTACAGTGAAAACGAGTATTTTTGACCTATATTTTATCGAGAAGTGATTTTCGGACTAATCTTGAAGATAATTTTTTAGTCTCTCGAAAATTCTACATCGAATGATATAAATATCTCCAAAATTCTGGAATTAGTGTTCTTGCTAGAATCCTCCACATAAGTTGACTGTAATATGTTTCAAATCTCTTCTCCAACAGATATTTGTGCTCCATTTCGCGAATTCAGAAGTTTCTTTTTATGTTCTGAAAAAATAGAAGGATGTGCCCTTCTAATACAAATTTTACGGTATCTACTTAAAATTCCGCAGAACCTGGATATTGCCTGCTCTATTAATGACTCATTTACTCCATCCTTACTATTTAAAATCGCAAAATTCGGTGTGTTTTTGCCGTTTCTGTATCAGGCCCTATAGTACAAACTGGATCGATTTTTTCTAATTTCTAAAAACTTAACGTTGTCCCTCATTGTCCCGAAAAAACAGCTCATTTGCTAATATGATAGTTTCTATATTTTTAATATTTTGAAATGGAACTTTGCGAACTTTTTTCTTGCTAATATCTAATAGAGTTCGTACCAGTCATGGAACTCGCTTTCCAGCTGCCATGTTCTTTTTCAAATTGAGTTTTCGTGCAAATCGAATTCAATAAATTCAGAAACCATCAAAGTTCTTCATGATCTTCGTTGAGACTAACATCCCATTTGAAATGTACCGTCTGATCCGTTTTAATATACAATAAAATGTACTGAAAACGACAATCGAAGACTCGTGAGATCTGTAAAGGGCACACTGCAAGATTTTGTGTTTTGTTTTCCATTTGTCGGTGCCGACTCGGTGGAAGGAACAGAATACGACTTCAACAAATTCATCTGCGTTGCACTTATTGTTCAAAATTCTAGATTGAAAGTGTATAAGAACTGAAAATTTTTGCATAATTGAGACTTGAAGAGCACCTGTTCGTTGTCACAAGAACGCGCCCTTTCGAATGTGAGATGTTATAATTAGAAGTTTCGACAGAAGAATTTTTCATATTGAAACATAAGTTCACTTTGCAGATTAGAAGTTTGAAGGTGTACTTTTTGTAATCAAATCTCTTGTGCATGTTCGTACCGGGCAGAAAGAGAAAAACCAAAAATACATTTCGTCGATTTTTAGGCTTGGAGAATATTCAATCTGAGTGGGTTTAATGGATCCGTTTCCGAGATGGGAGACGCATTGAAATTCTAATTGAGATCATCCTCCGATCAGCTGACAATAGAGAAGTCATCGAGAAGAAAAATAGGACAATCAAGGACTACAATCGTACTTCTGGAGTCTTGGATATTGTTGACTACTTCAGAAGACAGAAGACATAATGTCTATCATCGGATTAAAAACTAGAAAGATACAAAAAAAGTTATACAATTTTAAAGCTTTTCATGATCACATTCTCTTTATTAAAACAAAAAACTGGCTGAAATTAGGAAACAAAACAAATACATAACACAAGATTGCAATGATACACGATTTTTGTTTCAATCTTTTTACTTCTTTCCTGCTCTCTTTTTACGGATTTCTGCAGTCTTCGCAGCAGCATTTTTATCTAGGCGGCGAGCAGCGGCACGAGTGCTTACCCTTAAACTGTAAAAACATTTTGTTGGAAATTTAAAAGCTTTCCCAACCTTTCATTCCTATTGAGTGGAGTACTTGTCATTAATGGCTGTACTGAAAGTGGTGCACCAGTGAAAACGTCACGAGAAACAACTCTTTGAATAGGAGTAATTTGCATTCCTACTTGTGGAGTAACAATGTTTTGCGAGTGCTCAAATTCGTCGATTTCGGCAGTATCATTGAACTTCATCGGTGATCCTTCCAGAGAAGGCAGTTTCATTTTTGCAATCTGAAGTAACAGATACAAAAAATAATTGACTGCTAAAATAAAACCTGCTCCATCAGTTTTTCATTCTCCTTAATAGCTTTTTTCATCTCTCTATCGTGGCTTCGAATTTCGCTTTGTATTTTTGAGATCTGAAAAAAATGCGTTCTAACTTGCAATTTTTACAAAAACTATTAGCATAATTATGACTGCTTTTGATTAGAATCATACCTCGTTTTTAGCTTGAGTGACACTCTTATTGTTTATTTTCATCTTTTCGAGTTCCGTTTTCGCTCCCTCTAGTCCTTTTTTCTCGATGCTAATGACCTTTTTCAACTCCACAATTTTCAACAGTTCAGGCTTTCTCTCTTTTTTGATTTTCTCCTCTTCGATTTTTTCGCGCAAGAAAGTGATGATCTCTTCTTTTCGTTTTGAAATCAACGCCTGATTTTCAATTTCTTCTTTCTTCTGAGTCTCCAACTTGTTCTCAGCTTCTTCAGTTTCCTTCTTTATTTCAGAGAGTTTCAAAGTGATTTCCTCGGTTTCCCGTTGAATATGCTCGGATTCTTGTTGAAGACGATCAATCTCTAATTTATCCTCTTCGGCTTGCTTGTTCGATTGTGCTGCTTCCATTTGGACAAGCTGAGAACGAAGACTAACACATTCCTCTTTCATCTTTTCCACAAGCTCTTCGTCGGCCTTCATCTCTTCTTTCGCCAGTTCGATAGCTTCTTTCTCCTGATCTGAAAGATATTGCATCAACTCTTCATACAAATGTATACCTACTATTTTTTGAAATTGCTTCGTTGCACTCAGCCTGAAGGCATGAAACCGATAACTGCAGCGCCCGCAGTTCCTCGTGTTTACGCTTTGCTTCGAGAATTACTTCTCCGATTTTCTAAAAACATTATCATTCGATTATGCATTGAAATACACAAATACCTTGCACTCATTTTTTGCATCTTCTTTGCTTTCTGTAATTCCATCCAGATCCAATTCTTCAAGTATTTTACTACGAGAAGCTAAACTTTCTTGAAATCTTGAAATTTCGTTTTCAACTCTGAGAAGTGCTTGTTCGTGATTGTCCTTGCTCAAACTAGCCAAACTGGGAAATTCTTCTGCAAATAATGTCATGAATACACTCGATATGCCCTTTGATATTACCTTTGACGGCTAAGAACTGCAACTCGTTTGATTTGCATATCTCCTGAAGCACGACTAAGTTCTGAGAGATCGTATTCAATCGTTTCGCTTCGCTGGCGACAAGAGATGCAATTTTCGAAGAATTCGTTGTTTCTTCTTCGGCTTGATTTCCCCTTTTTTGCTCACTCGACTCTTGTTCATCGAGCTTTTTTTGGACATACTGTTGAGTATATTGAATCTCCTTGCGAAGAACACTAGTGGATTCATCATCATGCGGCGATTCGATTGAACGCTCTGAAGGAGCGTCGACCCAAATAGTGAAGTTGTCCATTTTGGCAACCTGAAAATGTATAATAGAAACACAAATAGGTGTATGGTTTAAAGCTTATATTTTTATTTTTAAGGCGAAAAAAAAACCAGATTAAAATCAATTATTCGGATTGAAATTGGGGTTGAAAATAATGAAAAAAAATTTTAAAACTGGGCACTTGTCTGCAAACACGGCATCGCAAACATGCGTACACAGCAATCGTCGCGTACCGTAACCTGAAAAATTATTATCGAATTTGTTGGAGACACAATGGGAAACGGAGAAGATTTTATTTAGGTTCGATTAGTGGTTACTTTTTGAAAAATTCACTTCGCAATGAAACTTTTTAATAATCAAAAATCATCAAAATTCGTATTCACGTTCCCAACCCTTTCCTAGTTTCTCATCCCGTTGGATGGGAACTTTCAAAAGATTTCCTAGACCTGTATAAAAATTGAAATGAAGGTTGAGAGAGGCAACAATGAGACTTTGTATGTTTCTGATTATCTGTCTTTTTATTTTTGCTCTTCATGGAGATCAGAGTTGGGCGGAAGTGAAATTTTTAAAAGTCGGAAGTCGGAAGTCGGAAGTCGGAAGTGAATTTTTCAACTCGGAAGTCGGAAGTCGGAAGTGGAATTTCAAATCCGGAAGTCGGAAGTCGGAAGTCGGAACTGAAAAAGTGCCCGGAAGGCGGAAGTCGGAAGTCGGAAGTCGGAAGTCGGAAGTACAGATTTTATACCGAACTTAATTTGTCTGATTTCCCAAAAATAGGTCAATTTTTTTGAAAATTTTGCCATAATAGGCCTAAAAATCTTGAAAAATGACCTAGTTTTTCAAATTTTCTCCACTTCCCCCGAGTTTTCGATTTTGAGTTGTAAGTCGGAAGTAAAATCTCAAAGTCGGAAGTCGGAAGTCGGAAGTCGGAAGTGAAATTTCCAACTCGGAAGTCGGAAGCCGGAAGTCGGAAGTGAAAAAACGGTCGGAAGTCGGAAGTCGGAAGTCGGAAGTCGGAATTCCGCCCAACTCTGATGGAGATGCGTCTATCGTCAAGAGGAAGGTCAAGGTGAGTAGGGAACACCGAGGGGAGATCCAGTTATGACTATACTTACTATTAGGAAGGAGATCGAGTTCCAATAAACTTCGGGAATGTGACTGCTATCAAAAGAGAAGTCATCGCTGGAGTTCAAATTTTCCATTTCGAAGGGCCAAATAAGGGGAAAATGATGGATGAGAAAGACCAGCCTATTGACTCTGAAAACTATTCTGCTGAAAACGGAACCCTGGTGATCAAAAACTTTTCAAAGGCAGATGAGGGGTCTTATGCAAAAGAACCGAATGTTCGTTTGATTTATTAGAGAAATATGCTGTCAATGTTTCAATTTCAGAAGGTCTTCAAGAAAGATTCCAAGGGAGGACTGTACGCAGTTCTCGGTGCAACTATCGTTGTTAAAATTGAAAAATGATTAATTAAGGATTTTTCCATTAATAATAAAGTTTCTATATGCATTGTTTCTTCGATTTCAGACCACAGTATCTGGAATTTCTGAACTGTTCACAAAGCTTCGGAAATTGTTTTTCAAAATTCAATGATGCGGAGAACCAGAGATTCGGATATGCTTATGATCACAAAAAATCCGAAAAAAAACCTGATAAGATAATTTTTTGAATATGCTTTTATTTGGGAGATTAGCATTCATAATTAGCACTGAATGTATGGAATTCTAGAACTTTGAGGAGACAATCATATACAGATTCTAAGAACCAGGATTTGAGATAATTCAATTTCGAGAAAAACTCGTCTTGCGTGAACAGCACTGAGCACATGTACGTAATCCACGTGGATTTTTTCCGAGAGGCAGAAAAAAAGTAAAAGTGAGTCAATACAAGAAAAAAAACATGGTGAAGTCATCAAAGGCAAGAGTCGCTGTTATGACCGAAACTTTTAATAATTACCACATTTCAGCGGGCTTCCAGAGTAACACCGTACTCAGATGAACTTCGTGGAGATCTTATGAGACATTTTGAAGCTGGAAAAGGATATATTTCACAGGAAGGAAAAGAGGAAATTAGTAAAAAGTATGGACTGACACATCAGAGGGTAATGTTCTGAAACAGTTTGTTTGTATCTTAAAAAATGACAGATTTCTGGTTGGGCGAATGACAGAAGACGACGTCACGGAGTATATGATGATGTAAAGTTTTGGAAAATGTTTTGGAAATATGTCAACGGTATGGATAATAATAGAAAGAAACTAATTTTTAAAATATTTTTCAGACAATCCAGACAAGCCACCAACGCTAGAAATCGAAGATGAATTTGTAAAAGTTTTTGTAAGTTTTTTGGCGTTAAAAATAAACATTGAATTTTTCAGACGAAGATGGCTCAAATCGAAGGATGGATGGATCAAGGGACACCGGAAACTGATACTGTAGAGGAAAAATAGAAGAAGAAGATGAATTCATTAAATTTACTTGTCATGGTTTTGTAATTCACTAATAAAAATACTCGAATTGCTATCGATTTCAACCTTAACTGGCAATTTTTCTTAATTTCAACTTCTTTGAAAAAACCTCGTTTTCGCTGTTTGAACTTTAAAAATAGATGAGCAGAAGAGTGTGTTTTGACCAGAGTTGAAAGGAAGTAAAATTTTGAAACTCGGAAGTCGGAAATAGGAATATCGGGTCAAAATGAAAACGCTCAATTTCGATTAATTTTTCTTTTTTTCTGAAAATTTTTTCAAAATACACTCGAATATCCAAGAAAAGTGTCGAATAACAAAAGTTAGCTTTCGAACCACGATTTTTTGTCGGAAGTCGGAAGTAAAAATTTTAAGATGGGATTCGGAAGTCGGAATTCAGAAGTCGGAATTCCTTACAACTCTGATTCTGACTGACAGAAGGAGGAATTCCATATGTAGCAGACCACGGAAAAGTGATTTCCAAAAAAAAAAAACGAAATAGATAAATATGTTTACTTCATACGGACGAGTTCAATTAGATCCTCTCTATGGGTTGTACTCAATTGGGAGGTTCTTACGACGAACCATACCGTCTCCCTGGAACCACTCGCGGCGGAATTGCTTGGCGGCTCCGTCTGGGGTGTTGGTCCACTCAACGGTGATACGGTCGTTGTTGGTGTCCTGAAAACGGGGAATTAGAAATCAGTTAGATTCAGAATCTTTACCTCTTGTCCGTAAGCGAAGGCATCGCAGGAAACGGCAAGAAGGACAGCCTCCTTAGGGTCGAGGACTCCGCATGGTGGGTCGACTCCAAGACGCTTCATGTTGGTGGTCTTGATACCGTATCCAATACGACGGGCGGACGAGTTGATCACCTTGATGTGGTAGGTGTGCTTGTCGTCGTATGGGGCATTGAAGACGATCTTGGCGTTTGGTTGGGTCTGGATGTCTCCTGGTGGGACGGATTGAGCCATGGCGATTGAGTTGATTGAGATTTACTCGATGGAGATTCTGCTGAATCCCCTCTTCTTTTATAGCAACTTCTTATCTCTGCTCCAGATCTTCACTTTAGATCTTTGAATCTGATAAGGAAAGGTTTACGTTACGGTATATATTTGAAAGGAGAGTTTGCTTTGTCTGCCTGTTCTATTAAATGTGGAAAGTATGAGCTTTTCGATTTGTGGGCGGAGCCTAATTTTTCTACAAAAATGCGGAATATTTTGTCACAAAGTTTGCGCATTCATAACTCCTTTCATACTTAACCGATTTTTTCGATTTTCGCACCATTAGATAGGAAAACGTGGGCCGACCATCGAGAATTTAAAGGGGTTGAATATGGACTACAATGACCCAATTTATGATCGCTGCGGCAAAACCTTTGTTTTCAGTCGAAACTTTTGTACTGAGCTGATAAGAGTTTTTGGACCCTCACTGAGTCTGTTTTCTTTATTTTGCTTAGATATTTCACCATTATGAAGAGCGTAATCTCAATTGTGCTCAAATTTCAGCTCAAATTTCAGCTCGAAATCTTGAAAAATAAAAAATAGAGCCATAAAAGTATATGTCGATTTTGGCACTTTTTGATCATTCTCAATCTCTTATCTCACATTTTGATCTTTTATCTTGATTTGGGATTTTGAAATTTTCAAAAATGCAAAAATTCATTTCTAAATTGTTGAGGGAATAATGAAATTAGAATAATTTCTATGATGAGCTAACACACGCAGCAAGTAACGCGGCGCAGCCGTGTCCAGCGACGCGAAGCGTCGCTAGTATGAATTGATACTTTATGTTTCAAGAACCGTTTATGACCCGTAAAAATAAATTGAAGTAAGATGAGAGCCATTTATCATCTTGCATTCAATTTCAAAATCAGCTGGTCGATCTTTGACTTCTTCTCAAAACTATTTGTCCTTGGTTTGTTGTTTTCTATTTCTCTTTTTTTCCCCTCATCAACCTCGTACTCTCCGCTGTTGAGGACAACAGCAGTCACTCAAACACAAAACATTTGCCGCTGCCTTCACATTTTTTTTCTCTTTAGTTTTCATTTTGTGTTGAGTTTCAAACACTTTTTCGAAAACCTCACAATTGTAATCAATTCATCGTATAGTTCAAACGAAGTCCAAAAATCTACTTATTTATTGCACTCGATTCAAAAAGCGAAGGGTCCCATCTATCTCCTAATATGTTTTTTTCTATTACTGTTAACCAAGTTTCTCTATTGTTTTTTTCTTTAACTCAACTTCAGCTAATTACAATATTTTTCCTCTCAACTCCCTACAAAATCTTTCCAGAATGAGCAAATTCTACGCTGTGGCTCATGGTTTCCAGCGTGGTGTTTTCACCGAATGGTCTGATGTCAAAAAGCAAATTGACAAGTTTCCACAACCAGTTTATAAAAAGTTCTCCACGGAGGAAGAAGCTCAGAAATATGTAGACGATAGAAAACCGAAAAAAGTTGAATGTAAGCTGACTTGCCCCATAATTTTCCCCCAGTATAAATTTCAGTGTCATTCCCCGAACCATCCCACGAAACGTATTACGCTGTCGCTCGCGGTCATACTGTTGGTGTCTTCACCGATTACAAGAATGTCAAAGAATATGTGAGTTAATTTGATGAACGACTTAAACTTTCAACTATCAAAGTTCAGATTGCCAATTATCCACAGCCACTGCACAAGAAGTGGTCGACTCTTGATGAAGCTGTAGCGTATTTCCAGAAATATTATAACGGAAAAGAAGAGAAAAAAGAAGAGAAGAAACCAGAGAAACGCGATGCAAAGCGAAAGGCAGACAAGGAAGAAACCGTCGAGAAGAAGAAAAAGAAGAATTGAATGTGAAATTCTTTGGAATAATTGTTCTACCTCAAATACAGTATTCGTCGTTATAAACTGATATCGAATAAACTATTATTCATAATATTTCATAGATTCAGAGAGACTTCGATTTGTTTCAAAGGCCTCTCTCACAAGGGTTGAAAGCCAGAGGTATGCAAATGCGCTCTCTGGAAGTCGGGCCTAAAATTAATTTTTTACCCTAATTCCGCTCAATTTTTCGAAAATTTTGTTTTATTCCGGTACTAAATTTAGTCGAGAATTTTTCTGACGCAAAAAAAAATTCAGAAACAAACACTGGAACTTGAATTAGAAGGCGTCAAAGTTCGGAAAAAAGGCCAAATCAGAGGAGCGCGTTTGCACACCTCTGGCTTTCGACCCCTGTGCTCTTTGTCAAAATTGGGATCCACCTCTGAGAACCCCTAAACCCCAAGTGTCTCAAAGTCTTCACATTCTGAGCCATAAACCCATCGATAAATGTATACTTCCCCGGAGACAGTATACTTTCGTAGTATACTAATGGAACATGACCATTTTACGACCGAAAATAGTATACTTATTCCAATATTATTATGATCAGTACATACACCATTTCCACGTTAGATTAATCGTGTATTTGGGATTTTTTATTCATTCTGAAATGTGCGAATCCAAGAAATCTGATTCCTCTCCTTACCTTGAAATTTCTCTCAAGAATTTCGAAGAATACGAGTTGTTTGCACCATCTATCATGGAGCAAACTGTATCTCCTGTAGGGAAAATATTCATCCCTGAACCAGTATTTGTTCTCAACGGACTGGATGAAAAACGATTATACCGAATCAGTATTCGATTTGATTTGATTTCACATAAAAAGTAAGTTTATATTAATTTTTTTTAATCTTGAATTAAAGTTTGCATATTTCAGCTACAAATATCAGGAAAACGTATGGGTTGAGAGTAGAGCGTCATTAACTTCGACAGAAAACAATATAATTCATCATCCAGATGGATATCAACTCGGAGAAGATTTGAATGGAGAAGAAATTAAATTCAGAATTAAGTTGACGAACAAGTTTTATCGAAACTTCCCTGATAACATGGTTAGTTTTATTTTCATGAAAAGATATTCTAATTTTTCTTAAAATCTAGGTTCACCTGAGCACCCAAGGAAAATATCAACCAGTTCTCATTGTCTCTCCAATGGCCAAAGATGGTAACGGTTTGGTTCAAATGGACGGTATTCCACAAGAGTTCATATTCGAGTGTTTGAAATTTATGAGTGTGACAAAATTTAGAGTGAGTTTTTGGGTTTTAAAATTTTTTTTCAATAATCGAAATTTTCAGAATAAGCATGTCCAAATGGTCAAGGGCTCTCTAAATTCATTCAGTTCCCTGGAAACAAGATTGAGGAAGAAAGAGGAGGTCTTGAACGTCGGGAGTGCTTTATTGGAACACCAGCAGTTGATTCAAAGACATGCTCTTCCGTTTTATAACAGTGGAGTCAGTGATATTCATTTTTGTCATACACCAAACGGAACTTCTGTATCTGGAAGTGTCACAACCATCTCTCTGGCATCTAGTCCTTCATTAGACGCTGAGAAATCCAACGGAAACATTCCAAATGAGAACTACAACCATCAGTACCCATTCCAGCAAGCTCAACCAAACACCTCCATAATGTCTTATGATCCAAGGAATATCTACCAATCTCCCCATAATTCATACCAAGAGGTTACGTCCTATCCAAATGCATTCTACAGTACTCTTTACCATCAGAACTCGATGCATTTCCAACAAGGCAATCCACAGCAACCCAATCATCCGAATCAAATCTACTACCCAAATGCCTCCGGAAGGAATTATTGAACTTTTTTGTTCAACTAACATTTTTTGACTTCTTTATTGTTCTCCTTACGAAAGTTGATCAATAATTGCATCTACTTCCAAAACTTCTTTTAAATAAAAACTTTATTGGAACTTTCTTTTTTTCAAAATTCAGGATCAATCAAAGAGGTTCCTTTTTCACTGCAACCACCGGTTTGCTATGAACATTTGTCAGTCTCTCCTTCGCAATATTGTAGAGCTCCCTGCAAATTCAGAACATACTGAAGGTTAACATGAATATAATACTTACTCCAAGATTTGGTTCCTCGACATTTTCTGCTCCAGATGACGTTGCGGCAAGAAGCACATTAACTTTTGGATCTCTTCGTCGATATCGTATTGTCGTTTACGCTCAACTCTGAAATTTGTTTCGAGATTTCAATGATGTTTTGACATCAAATTTGAAGTCCAAAACAAAAAACTAGACTTTCTGAAAGCGATATGAGCTCTCAAAGTACCTCAATTTTAGTGTTGGCTGCATTTTTGAGGGCTCATATCTCGAGTTACGTGAACATTTAGCTAAATTTTAATCAGATTCGGTTTTTACAGGGTCGATTCAGTCCAGAACCAAAGCTTCAGAAAAAGTTCAATGGTAGGGGTCAAGGAACTTTCTTGTGAGTGAGAAATAAAGTACAAGATACCGTAATATCTGTATTAGAAAGGTATGCTCCTCTATTTTTCTAGCACCTAAACAGTTATTTCTCAATTCTCAAATTGGATCACAACATCTGTTGGAAAACTGATTTGAAACATATTTTGGGCCCTGCCCAGTCAACTTTTCATGAGGGTTCTAATAAGACTAATTTCAATCCGATTAAATTTCAAGAATAAGCTCCTTTTGAGCTCATTCAGGTACCCTTTTAATACAGATTTTCTCATTTCCCAGAACTTACTTATTTCTGTGAGCATTTGAAGTTGACGGACGTTGACTCATCTTGATAAGAGCGAAAGGCTTTATTCCAAGATTCAACTAATCGAATTCGCAGATATTCCAAAGAAAGTATATGTGAGACGCCTCTTTTGTAGTTTTTGACACGGCGGTCTCAAGTGGAACAGAAATCAAAACATCTCGACCAGCTGTTGCCAAAAGGAACCGCCTCTCACCCGAATAAACGACTGCTACCGTAGTCATGAGATGTTTTTTTCCGGAAACTTCAGAAACAAGCGTCGCGATGAAGAAGACAATGAGTGATGCATCCATAATCTGAGTCATTCAATTCCACTACAGTACCTCTGACTTCTCGAAAGTGAGTCATTCGAATGGACCACGCATCGTTTTTTTCAACTGTTGTACTAGCTTTCGGGATCCTTTTTTCTACCTAATGAGATATCCATCAAATTAATTGAACATGGTACTATCTACCCAGGTAAATCTTCTTCATTTTAACAAATCCCATCATTCACTTTTTAGAACAGAACTCGCTATTCTTCCGAGCTCACTGCAGATCTTCAAGAGCATTTCGAAGCTGGAAAAGGATACATTGGCAAGAATGGAAGAAATATGATTCGACAAAAGTATGGACTTACAAATAATAAGGTTTTTTATATAAATCAAGCTCACAAAGCACGTTTTTATAATAATTTTCAGATTCAAAACTGGGCCTACAGTCGGCGTATGAAACATGGAGTCTATGGAGAAAAGACAATGGTCAAACATTTTCAGAACTTCTGCAAAAGTGAGACAGAATTGAAAATTTATAGAAATTATTTGTCCTATTTTTGCAGATCCCTGTTATCAGAAGCTAACCAATTGTTACAATCTCCTCGTCGAGGTTATTGTATGTTTCTTTTCAGACTTCTTTGAATAAAAATTTGATTTTCAGATGACATGGATCAAAATCAACGGTTTCAAAAAGTGACATGCTACTTAAAATTTCAATCTCTATTCTTTTAACTGTGCTTTGATCGTTTTCCCATTTGAATAATCACATAAATTATGAAGCCACGCATATCACCAAATCAGTTTTAACCCCTCTCCACACCTCTATTTCCATTCTCTGCACTAATTCTCAAATGGATCCTCAAGAAATTAAAAAGTCGGAATCAAAGCCTGCTCCAGTTCCAGTGCCTGTCGAAGTCAAAACTACAGTATCTACAAAACCGGATGTCAAGAAGAAATCCGCGTATGATTTGCTGTACCCAGTAAGCTTTGAATTCACTCCCTTGTAATTTTTATTTGGTACTTTTCAGAAGAACGAGCTGGACTCCAAGTGTGTTATCTCATAAGGCATTACTGATTACTTACTATTAGATTTTTGAATAAAATCTGTTGAATTGGGATTACCATCGAAACCTGCTAGATCGAAAAAAATCCAAAAAACTCATCAGAATCGCTCGGCTTAGAATGACGATGTCCCGAACTAACATTGAATGAAAGAAAGTTAGGCGGCATTGGAAATTGTTCAAATCAACGAAATATCTCGTCTACTTCATCTTTTAGTTCAGGAAGAACATCATTCGAAGCGAGAATGTCTTCCAGACTTTTCAATGTTAACAGTTTGAAGTCTGAAAAATATTATTCAAAATTAGGTTGTCGCAATTTTTGACGTGCTCAAAATTTCTTGCTTTGCTACACGTTTGTCAACTTTCTTGTGACCGAGGACGTGGCTAAAGTTTCAAAAACTCGAAAACGTGGCAATCGATAATATAGTTTTCTGGTGAAATTAGTGCAAACATTTAGTTATTCCTCCCCAAAACCAAACAAAATATCAAAATGTCTGACGAGGAGGAGGATGATGTCAACTTCAAAGCAGTAAGTTTTCGTCGTCCCCTGTTGATTCAGAATTGATCATTACAGGGGCACGAAATAACTAGTAACAAAGCGACCTATTCTGTTGTTCGTCTTCTTGGAGAGGGAGGATTCGGAGCTGTTTATCTTGTGAAAGACAGCAAAGGAAAGACGTCTGCGATGAAGGTTGAGAGAAAAATTGAGAAGAGACGGCATTCGAAACTCAAAATGGAAATTGCTATTCTGAAACTGATCGGAACCGGCAGACACTTTACAAAGATTGTGGATCGTGGAAAGAAAGACAAGGAGGGATTCTTCTTTTTGGTTATGGAGTTGGTTGGAAAGAGTTTGGGTGATTTGAAATCGGAGAGAGCTGAGAAGGTATTCTCGTTTGGTACGGGTCTTGGAGTGGCGAGTCAGTGTCTGGAGGCAGTTGAAGAACTTCATAAGATTGGATTTATTCATCGAGACCTGAAACCAGCCAATTATGCATGTGGTTTGGATGATAAGAAGCATCTCATCTATATTCTCGATTTCGGAATCGCTCGAAAATACTTGAATACCAAGAATGAATTGAAGACTCCCAGAGAGACTGTTGGATTCAAGGTGGCTCCGATTGTCGTAGCCTTACAATAATTTATTAATTTTTCAGGGTACAGTTCGCTACGCTCCACTGGCCTGTCACCGAAACATGGAATTGGGACCAAGAGATGATTGTGAGAGTTGGTTCTATCTTCTCCTCGATCTCATTCTGGTGGGAGGGCTTCCTTGGAAAAAGGTCGATGACAAGAATGACGTATTGAAAGTGAAAGAAGAATGTCGAAAGGAGAAGAGAGGCTCTCTTTTCAATGGATTCAAACATTCCACGGAACTCAACAAAATTCTCGAGTACATTGATTCGAGAGCTTATCAGGATCGTATCGATTATCAGTTCATCTACAAGTCACTTGCTGAAGTGAGGGTTTCAGGAAGATAATTAATATTAAAATGATAATTTAGGCATGCACATCTGCTGGAGTCGACATCGATGCTCCATACGATTGGGAGAATTCAAAAGATAAAGACTCCAAGGACACCGGTACCACATCCTCTAAATAGTTTTCTGACCTTGTCTTTGGTTTCGAATAAAAGTGATTGTGAATTTATGAAACTCGATTTTTCCCCTCATAACTGTTAGGAACATTTATTTCCATCGAGAATGAGATATTTCTCGTCTAAATTTTCAAAGGAAGAACGGCTTCATTTTTGATGGACACTTTCTCTTTCACCGCCTTATCAAGAAACTCATCTTGAAAATTTTTGGGTTTCATTTATTACAAAATGTATTTTTTGATCGTTTGCTACATTTACTGGAAAAACCAAAAACTACAGAGAGTCTTCAAATAGCATAATATGGCGAAGACGGCGTTCCTGGTAGCTTTCAATGTGGTGTCTGCACTGAAATTTAGAAGCGTTTGTGATTGTCTATAAGTTAAAGATAACGTTTGACGACAAAGCTAAAACTAACCGAATGACGAGAAGTAAAATTCCTTTCCTGAATATACTTGTCCGCTTCGTAACGCAACGATGTTGTTGGCGTTTGTCCAGTTATATTTGTTTGGGTCGAGGCATCCTTCATCTGAAAATCGAGTTGAAACACAAATTCCTTCGTTGGTGAAACTTACGTAATCATCTTTAGAATCCTTCTTCGCCTGCTGTTCAAAGTCTTGGGGCATCCTTGAATCTTCTACATGTCAATTGTGCCAATCGAGAATCGGAAGAGAGGAGATTTGTCATCCATCCAACTTATGTTTATGGATGACAAATCGTAATATCATAATATTCATCATAATGTTTGGTTAAAAATCGTATATAAGAGCGGCGAGAGCCACAATTGTTGTACACTTTTTTGTTTTATCTTTTTCTTTTTATCTTTCTCACTTCCCAAATAAACTGGTTTAATTACCCAAGTTTGAGGTATCTACACGAAGCGATAGTCTATTGGAGACTAACGCTTTCGATATGGCGACCACTCGACCTACCACCGCGGTCAGCTCCAGCAGCAGTGGAAAGTTGCGGAGCCAAATTGGACAAACCAAAAGGAGAATTTCGGAGCACTTGTTGGACAAAGTACCCGGAACGGATTCGATCAATGGCTACAATGCTGAAGAGACATACGACTTCCTACTGGATCTCGGAGACACTATGGACAACCTCTTAACACACTCAAGAAAACTTCAACAATTGGATCAACAATGGACAACCCTCATCAACCAGAACCCGTCGGAAAAAGAAGTTCAAAAGCAGTATATGGACACATATGGCAATTATAGAGATTCCCTCACTACTGCTCTCGAGCAACTTGAGAAACTCCGACCAGTCTACAAATTTGGACTCAAACAATTGGAACTTCTGGATCCCTCAAAAGTCTCACTGATGCAAGCCGCAGATGACTTCATCGGAGATAACTCATCAATTCAAACACCAACCACTCAACCACCAACCAATGGCGGGCAAATGGAAATGCCCAAATCAACTTCAACCAACTTCAACCAAACCAATCTCAACGCAGAATCCGACTTTATCATCAACGTGGGATCAAACGCTGATCCAATCGTACCAATTCCATCATCAGGACGTAACATTGTGGTTAGTCATCAATCTCGTCTTGCTGTCCCTCAAATGAAAATCCCCACCTTCTCGGGTGACATTTCCAAATTTCTCGAGTTTCGAGACTCTTTCACGTCTACCATGCGCCTGATTCAAGTTGACGATCTCTCGAAACTACACTATTTGAAATCATCCTTGGAAGGAGAACCAGAAGAGTTACTACGCAGTCTACCCATCATCAGTTCCAACTATGAGATCGCAATGAAGATTCTAGAAGAGCAATACGGAGGACAAGTTCGCCTCAAACACAGTTTGTTGAGCAAGCTGAGTGATCTTCCTGATCTTTCTCAGGACACCAATTCCACAAACTTCAGAAGATTCACCATCCAAGCTAGTCTATATTTCGACCAATTGCTCAACTTGAATTGTGATGTCGACAACTTCTCAACTGGCCACATCATCCAGAATAAACTTCCAACACGTATCAAAAAAATCCTTTTTGGGAAAGGAGAAGCAAACATGCCTGCTTCCACCAAGGATTTGATCTCTCGATTGAAAGAACTTTCTCGAGATGAAAACCTTCTCACCGAGCTGTTCAAAAACAAAGGAAGCCAACATCAGTCGAGCACCACGATGCTGAGTCAGCAGACCGCCAACAAACATAAACAACAGAGAGATCATCTTGGACATCTTGGACAAGGAAAACAAATCGATTCAACCACCTTCAAAGTGACTACACCATGTGCCTTTTGCGTAGAGGAGAAGTTCATTCATCCACATATTCATTGCAAAAGATACAGCACAGTGGAATCACGAACGGATCGAGCAAGAGAACTACATCTATGTTTCCGATGCCTGAGATCTGGCCATTCTTCACAAACCTGCCGACGACAATGTCACCATTGCCAGGGCAACCATCACCAATCTCTGTGCTACCGCTTCCTGAAAAGACACGTCCAATCCAATGGAAATCCGCCAACATCAACATCCAATTCTTCATCGTCACCAACTTGGAACAATGCGTCACCTCAACAGTCAACGAACCGTCAGCAGCAACAACAAAATGTGGCTCCCAAAGTCAAACAATATGATGGAAACAATGGTCAACCACAACAAGGAAATCAAAGGCACAACTTCCAGCAGAAACCGTATTATGGACGCCCGCAACAACAACAACAACAACAACGAACCAATTTAGCAATGGCTACAGAACCTGGAGAAACCCAAACAATGACAGTCATCACCTGCTTGGAGGACAAAACGGAAAAACCGATAACCACTCTGGAAACCGTTACTTCATTGGAACCCCTTCAACAATCTGCAGAACTCAAGCAACAGTCGGTTATTATGATGACCGCTGAACTGCCCGTTTTGGACAAGGATGGCAATGAAGTGAAAGGAACTGTATTTTTTGATAGCGGATCTAACATGAGCTACATCTTCAAGTCATTCGCAGGAAAACTGAAATTGGATCCCTTGCTCAATAAACAACTCCACATCGATACATTTGCCTCATCAGAAAGCCGCTCCATCAACTCGAATGTTTTCAACGTCTCCATCAAGAATCTGAAATCGAGTATTCCCATCAAGTTATTCGAAGTCCCCTACATTGCACGGAACATTGTTTCGGTGGATGTAGACAACTCCATGATCAAGCAACTCCTGAATGAAGAACATATACCATTACAACGACAACAGAAAGAAGTTGACATCCTAATTGGCCTGGACACCTACCTGGAACTTTTGGGTCAAGTCAACACTGTTCGACTCTTCAATGGACTTCATTTGAACATGACGGATTGTGGCCCCATACTATCAGGACGAGAAACCATCAATGCACTCACCCTCTTGTGTAAACAAGACATCACAACTGACGCCATCTGCCAGGAACTACACAACTTTTGGAAGTTGGAAAGTATTGGAATAACGGATCAACCGAACTTGAAAATCGACGAAGAAGTAAACGAATTCTACACCTCCACCACTACCAGAGACACTGATGGCCGCTTCATCCTCCGTCTACCATATATTGACAAATCCAATACTCAACTTCCCTCGAACCGTGCTCTTGCTTACGGACGTCTCCAAGGAATTCTCAAGAAACTTCGATCAGATCCCGAACTACTCCAGAAATATGACAACATTTTTGCTGAACAACTGAAGCTTGGATTCATCGAGCTTGTGGATGAGAAAACAGCAGATGGACCAATCGTGCAATACTTGGGACATCATCCAGTCTTCAAACAGGACTCCAAATCAACAAAAATCAGGATAGTTTTTGATGGATCTGCCAAAACCTCCAAATCTGCTCATTCTCTGAATGATGTTCTTCACACTGGACAACGACTTCTACCGGACACTGCCGCATTGTTTCTTCGGATTCGTCAATTCATCATCTTGCTGTCTGCCGATATTGAGAAAGCTTTTCTTCAACTGTCATTACATCTGGAAGATCGCGACGCCACTCGATTCCTTTGGATCAATCCCACCACCTTCGAAGTCATATGCTATCGTTATCGTCGAGTTCCGTTTGGACTAAAATCGTCACCTTTTCTACTGAACAAATCAGTGAAAACCCTCCTGGAATCTTCCAACAATCCAATGGCTCAAAAAATGCTCAACTCATTCTACGTGGACAATGCTTTCATCGGTGTCAACACATTCGAAGAAGCCAAGGAAGTTTGCGAATTTGCCAGAGCACTTTTCAAAACTGCTCAGATGAACTTGTGTCAATGGTTCTCCAACAATGCGCAATTCAACAAGTACATTGCCGACTCTCAACAAACTCCCCTGGAAGACCGTCTACAGAAAGTTCTCGGTATCACATGGGACACTACTTCCGATGACTTCATCTTCGATTTACCAAAAGCTCCGACTGGACTCTTAACAAAAAGAGCTGTTCTTCGATTCATTGCCAGCTGCTACGATCCGATTGGAATTCTCACACCAGTCACCTTGTACGGAAAACTCTTCTTCCAAACACTTGCCCACAAGGAAATGCAATGGGATGACTCACTAACACCCGATCAACACAAAGCTGTCCAGAAGATCTTGCAACAATTTGAAGGCCCTCCATGGCATGTTCCACGACAATTCTTCCAAGGATTTCCACAGTTTCCAACAACTGTCGAATTACACGTCTTCACGGATGCATCAACCATTGCTTATGGTACAGTAGCCTACCTTCGAGGACTGGACAATCAACAAGTGGACACTCAGTTTCTCATGTCGAAATCTCGCGTCGTTCCCTTGAAAGCAAACTACACAATTCCAGCTTTGGAGATGCTAGCCATTCTCACAGGAGTCCGCCTAGCAAATTACTGTCTATCCAATCTTCAATTGCCTGTCAAAGGAACTTACATTTGGAGCGATTCTCTATGTTCAGTGGATAGCCTTTCTTCATCTCATGTCGCTAACAGCAGATTTGCTCGAAATCGAATGAAAGCAATCCAAGAAGAAGGTGCAACATTCATCTACACTCACGTCAAAGGAAAGATCAATCCAGCAGATTACCTCACTCGTGGACTTTCATTCACCGAAGTGCAACAATCCGAACTTTGGCTAAAAGGACCATCTTTTCTTCGCTCGACAACTCCATTACCAATCCGATGCAACTCCACCAGCATTCTCGAAGTTCCAACAACTACCCTCGTCATCAATGAAGATCCAATCATCAACACCCACCGCTTCAGTTCATTTCACCGTCTGCTCAGAACAATGATGGTCATATTCTTATTTGTCAGCCGAGGAAAAATGTCACTACAACAAAGAGTCCATCGATCGCTTCAATTTCTGCTCCACCTAGCCCAATCAATCAACGCTCCACAGGATGATACCATCAAAGCACTCCGATTGAGACGGAACGACAAGAATAACTTGTGGATCTTCACTGGAAGAGCTGAACTTCGACCACTCGTCTACTTGCCTCATGGACATATCGCTCAACTTCTGGTTATGGACATTCACATCCGACATTTTCACTCCAGCCCACTCTACACACTATCTCAGCTAAGAGAGCAATTTTGGATCCCCCGAGGACGTTCCTTCGTTCAAAAAACCATCAAAAACTGCACACCCTGCCGAAAAATGGAACCTCGTCCTTACCATCAACCTGCTTTTGCGGAATTTCCAAGAAGCCGACTTGAACCATCAAAACCGTTCACCACTACTGGAGTTGACTATGGAGGACCCTTACAAGTGAGTGTCAATGGCGTAACACAAAAGATCTGGATTGTGCTGTTCACTTGTCTGTACTCCCGTTTCACCGCCACCGAAATTGTATTGGACATGAAGAGCACCTCCTTCTTAACTGCACTTCGAAGATTTGTATCCATCCATGACAAGCCAACAACGATTATTTGCGATAATGCATCTCAATTCACCATCGTAAGCTCCATTCGAAACATTCTTCAAAATGAACTGCAACAGTCACCTTCCATTTGCTCCACATCTTTACCAAACTTTCATTTCATCCCTGCCCATTCGCCCTGGGCAGGCGGTGTTTATGAGAGAATGATGGCATTGATCAAGAAAACTCTTGTGCGTGCAGGAACCACAAAACGACTACTCAGTTTGGAGGACTTCAGAACCACATTGGCAGAATGTACGACCATCATCAACTACCGACCGCTTTCATACGTTTCTTCCGATGATGACATCTCACCCATCCGACCTGTTGATTATGTGTTCCCACACAGACACCGATCCCAACCTCCCATCCTGTCTCTCGACTCTCACTTGGATATCGATCTGGAAAATCATCCTTGGACAAGACAACAACTTCTGAAAGATTGGCAAAATCTGGCATCCATCACAGCATCCTTCCAAACCAGATGGAACCGAGAATACACTCAACTACTCCAGGAAAGAAGAGACTTCGAACATCAGCAAAAGAAAACTACTGGAACAAAACCCCGAGTTGGAGATGTCGTTCTCATTGGAATTCCAGATGAAAAAACCTCTTCATGGCCACTTGGACGAATTGTCACTGTATCGGAACGATCCGCTACTATCAAAAATGGCAGAACGAAAAGAATCGTGGAATTCCCCTTCAAACACATTTATCCTGTCGAATGTGCACTTTTTGAAAACGAGGAAGCTGTCAGAGATGAATCACCAAAGCAGGAAGCAAAACAATCCACAGCTGATCAACCAGAAAAAGAAGAGGAAAACCCAACACCAGTTCGCCGATCAAGCCGCATTCGAAATCTGGCAACACCATCACTTGGAGCTACCACCTTCCTGACAGTTTTGCTCGGACTCTTCATTGTTCCTGTTCAGTCCAAGCCTCTCAAATTCACTTGCTGCAACTTCACACAATGTCCCAAATTCAACAGCTCTGTCACCCACACCTCCTGGAACAATTACCATCTCAACTTCTGGATTTCGATTTTCGCATTCATCGTTCTGTTTTATGGACTCAATGGAATCATCACAGCACTCCTATTGTTCGATTGCATATGCACTTCTATCAAGTCAACATCAACAAAACTTTGGAAGCTGTTCACAAAAGGAATGGTCTTTTTTCAACGTCATCCCACCGCAGCTCAAAGCATCATCCTTCTGTCAATCATTGGACACATCTCGAGTTGCAATGAAATCGCATCCATCTCAGCCACAGATAATGTTTGCACCTACTCCAACGACAAAAAAACATGCATCCTCAACCATGTCTCTTCTCTCAACATCAGAACCGATGGACAAAAAGGATGTTATCACGTATTCGCCGACAACGAAAGAAAAAAGATGATTGCCTCAATCGAAATTCAAGCCAAAGCAATCATCTCCCGCTGTGTGGAAAAAACTCATCACTTCTCACGGCCGTTCAAGCTCGATTATGAATTTGCTCATCGTTGTGACACTGCAGGTTCTTGTACCGGAAACACTTGTGCAACACTGACCAAGGATCAACGAGTTCCCGAATTCACTGCGATGGCGATGGACGGCCCCGGATACAGCAAGTGCTACGCTTCATGTGGATGCTTAACCTGTGATTGGTGTGGTTCATGTGCTCCATCTTGCTTGTTCACCAGACTGTTTGCCACTGCCACAGAATTCACCGTCTACGAGGTATTTACTTGTCCCTCTTGGACAACATCACTAGAAGTACTCGTCAACTTCAATGGCACAGTGTCTACACATCGAGTGGAACACGGACTTCCATATTCAATTCACCCGAACATATCTTTCTTCATCACTGGATTCTCAATGCCTCCAGCTCCTCTCCACTCCTCAACATTCATCAGAAAACTGGTTACAGTGGGACCATCAGAATTCGGAGTCGAATCAATTTTCTACACCCTCTCCGCCCCTTCGCCGCCGGGAAGGCCCACTAAAGGAAGAGTGGGTGAACTTCAATGCTCTTCTCGTCAGAAAGCAGTAGCCTTCGAATGTGAATTGGCCACGGATCTTTGTGATTGCATTCCACAAGGAAAGGACATTTCATGCGAGTGCGATATTTTGGATCTGGAAACGTTGTCGACTAATACTATTCTCCCTGCACAGGAAGGAGAAATCAAGATTGAGAACGAAAACAACACTATCATCACTCGTGTCGATTCAAGTGGTATCGTCTCGGTGCAACTTCAACTCAAAAACTACACTGTGGAAAGGATCGTTCAAGAAGATCAATGCAATATTTCCGAGATATCAATGGCTGGTTGTTTCTCATGTAGCCAAGGATCAATCCTCAAAATGACATGTTCTTCAGTTCAATCAGACGTAGAAGGTAGGATTCTTTGTCCTTCAATAACAACATCGGTCAACTGCACGAAACAAGGAGAAAAGAATCTACTGGCTCTTCATGTCAATCGTCAAGCTGTCAATGAGAACTGTTCGGTCACCTGCGGACACACAACAACTTCATTTCTTCTAATTGGACAATTGATTGCCGTCGAAACCTTCAAAGACCGAAATTCATCTCATTTTGCACCCTATCATGAATTCATCTCCAAGAAAGGTCTGGAAATATTCGAGTTTTTCAGAAACCTGTGGAACAACTTTTGGGACCAAATAAAAGGCTTCATGACACCCTGGATAGTGATTGGAGTATTAATCGTTATTTTCTTGGTTCTCGGACGAAGATGCAGAGGGAGAAGAAGAAAATATTATCGACGATTGGTTCGAAGATTCTGACTCCATGTTTTCAACTGCTCATTTGCGACTTCATGTTTTCAACTGCTCATTTGCGACTTCATGTTTTCAACTGCTCAACTGCGACTTCATGCTTTCAACTGCTCATTTGCGACTTCATGCTTTCAACTGCTCATTTGCGACTTCATGACTTCGACTGTTCAACATTTGCTTCAATGGTCAATGGTTCAACATTTGCTTGGTTCAACATTTGCGTCAATGGTTCGATATTTGCTTCAATGGATTCAATGGTTCAAGATTCGTTGCATGGTTAATGGCTTAGTCTCGATGGGAAATGATTCAAGGACAATCAACTACAATCTACACTGCTTCACACACTTCGCCTGCTGTCTCGGGAATGTCAATTGTGCCAATCGAGAATCGGAAGAGAGGAGATTTGTCATCCATCCAACTTATGTTTATGGATGACAAATCGTAATATCATAATATTCATCATAATGTTTGGTTAAAAATCGTATATAAGAGCGGCGAGAGCCACAATTGTTGTACACTTTTTTGTTTTATCTTTTTCTTTTTATCTTTCTCACTTCCCAAATAAACTGGTTTAATTACCCAAGTTTGAGGTATCTACACGAAGCGATAGTCTATTGGAGACTAACGCTTTCGATAACAATCAAATAATAAATAACGTTTTTCTCAAGGAATCGAAAGTAATACAGAACAAGTACAGCATGAAAAGAATAAAATTTGAATTGTTTAAATTAACAAATGAGCAAAATAGCTCAACCAGGTAAGAAACAAAAAATGGTTAGATCTTGTGATAGAAAAAGGAGGAAAGCGAGAAAAGCGCAAATGGGAAGGGAAAGAGAAAGGGAGAAAGAAGGGGAGGTTTTGGAGAAAAACAGTAAGGAACGGAAATATGTCTGAATTGGGTTCGAGTTGAATGAAATTGATATAAGGGATTGGTGCTAATTTCGAGAAGATAAAAGTAGTGAAAAGTCTAGATAGAATTCAGAGATAAGGCAGGGCAAGAGCTTGATAAGATCAGCTTCTAACAATTGTAAGTTATCGGTCCATCCAGAATCTTAATAAAAAACAAGGTCTTTTGGTTTGTCTAGTTTCTTTTCGTTTCTTCATCGGTCTCAAATTTGCATTCTGCACTCTTTGATCATTCAGTTACAAACTTTGTAAGCTAGACTAAAGAAATGATTCAAATTTCTGGAAAAAATATGAGATTAATATCTGAATTCAAAACCGAAATCAGTCAATAATGCATTTTAAAAATATGACATTCGGAAATTCAAAAAAAAAAAAGATTCAAAAGGCAAGAGAAGAGATGTTATGATTGAAAGAGACATTGTCTCATAATGGAAATAGTGTGCAGAAAAAGGAGAGAGATTTTCTCCGGACGACATAAAACAGAGAAGCAATCGAGATTGCGGTAAAACTGTTCTTGAAAATATCAGTCATGCACTGTTTTCGAATTATTCTTCCATATCCCGATAGACTTTTTTGGCAGTATTTTTTAATGACATCTCAAAGAGTAGACGAAGAAAAAGAATTCTAGTGGTAAAAATCGCCCTCTCCTTTTGCTCCATTTAGAAATACTTTATCGCTATAAAAGGCACGAAGAGAGGCATAGCCATGCCATTTCGAAACTTTTATCACCTGAGAAAATCCTCTCTTTTCGAAATGCCTTGTGTGCACTTCATCCAAAAGATGTCTTTCTCTCATATTTGCATTCTTTCAAAGTCTTCTTTCTCTTTCTTTTTATGGGCGCAGAGACGTCCGTAAATGATACCGACATTAGCACCAATGGTAATCATTTGGAGCTGACCAACAGTTTCTTTCATGTTTTTCTTTGTACTAGGCTTGACCTTGTGTATTTCATAGTTAGCTTTGAACTTTATATTATTTTTTCAGAACTCTTGAATAGTGATGAATCCTATGGGGCAAGCTGGTGTTGGTAGTTATACCGCCAGTAGGTTTACAGTTTTCACTTTCCATCTTTCCCTTTTGAATTTTCAGACCTTATGAGCAATGATCCCAATATTTTGAAACCAATGACTCCACAACAAGTTGAAGGTAAAATCGAACCTTTTCTTGCTTTACCGCATTCTTAAATTCTAGAATTTCTGTCTCAAAGAGCTGCTACATTCGCCACAACCATTGCCTCAATTTCTTCTAATCTGAATCAGCCCCTCCAAGCCCCTCCACGAGTATTCATTCCACTACTTCTCTGTAAAATCTGCCGAGCACAGTGTCAGAGCAGAAATGGTAACTTTACTATCGATATTCTCCCTTTCTCAATTAATCGAGTTCAGGTGAGCCCGTATGCAAAAGCTGCAGAGACTTCTTCCGGAGATCCATTCAATACAATCGCATCTTCAAATGCCCGTATTCTGGAACATGTTTAATTGACTCTACTGCAATGCAAGAACAATGCAGAGCTTGTCGAATGAAGAAATGTCGTGAACTCGGAATGGTCTTGGGTTTGTTTTTCTTAGAAGACTGTTCAAAACTTTCAGAAGTTTCAGCGACCCGTGTGAGAAACCACACTGAAAGCACCTTCAAGAAACCGAATCTGAAAGTCCAAGAATCTAAACCTATGCCGGTGACAACCATTGTAAAACCTCAAAATCGTCCCAAAATGGATAAGAAAACATCGATGAGACCAGGGAGCAATCCCGATGTTCAGTTTCTCAATATCAAACAGGTCACTGTCAGTTTCCTAAAAGACGTTCTAAAATGGCCAAAAAAGATAGAGATGTTTGAAGTACTCGAGGAGTATCTGAAGGTGAATTAATGTCTCCAAGCTAACTAACTGAGTCCCTTGTTTCAGTTGGACTTGGTGAATAGTCAATGGATGCGTCTTATCATTGTAACAATCTGTGATAATGGTGCATATCTTCTTGATCTGCACGAAGACATCGCATACATTGCTCATTCATTCCACAAGATGGCAGTAACCTCGCAAGAAGCTCATTGGATGAAGGCCTGCTTGCTTTTCATGAAAAGTATTATCAACTCTTTCTAATGAGATTTCAACGTCATTTTCAGCCAACCCAGACGGGTCGTACATGTGTCCAGATGACTTGAATGATTCACTAGAGAATCTGAATAAAGCGTCATTGACCGCGTCAATAGAAGTCAACTCACCTGAGCTCAGATTTGGAGAACTTGTCATGCTTATTGGTGCGATTGCTAAGCTGTCTCTTGGAGAAATTGAGAGTCTGATTAGTCCAAAGGTCAAGGACTATCTTTACCTTTGTCTTTAGTGAACATGTTTTTTGGTAGATTGTTATTTGATTGTTGTTTTGGGATGAAGTTGAGCGCGTTTGATTAGCCTAAACTAACAGGGTAATTTACATTTTCAGAAAAGTTGAAGAGAACAACAAAAATGCATTTGCTTTTAGAAATTGTCTCGGATCTATTCTGGAAATCTGCTATACCAGGTTACCGTGAAATCTGTATCTGGAGGGCGTGCTCCTCTATTTTTCCAACACCTAAAAAAACTATTCTGCATTCTCAAAATGGATCACAAATTCTGTCGGAGCAGAGATTTGGAACATATTTTGGAAGTTGTTCAGTCAACTTTTGACGATAATTCTGAAGAAATAATCTCAATCTGTTTGAATTTCAATAATGTGCTCATTTTGAGCTCATCTGGGTGCCCTTCTATTAGATGTTCCATTCTTTACAGTATTTATGTTTAAAAATTTGATTAATTCAACTCATAACAACGTAAATATCAGGCAACCCAAAAAGAATTCAATCGACAGATGTTTGTTTTGAATCCCGCCCCATATTGGACACTCTGCGCAAACCACGATCTACATAAATGCTCTGTCATTTTAGTAGTCATAGATGATTCATACACTTTTTATTTCATACCAATTGTATTCATTTTCCGTAGCACTTTGAAACACAAAGTATCGATCTGTTAGCAGAAATATCTCTCTTCCATTTGCCATTCCGCTTTTTCACATTGTGCAACCTCAATATCTCCAATTATTCAAAATGTCAATGTATGCCAATATATGTGTACTCGAAAACCTAGAATGTGGGAAAACTAAGCGTGTTTTGATGCTCTCTGATCATCTTTCGAAACCACAATTCGTTCCTTATTCAGTTATTGAAAGAACCGTGCTCTCTCATTTTTCAGTATATCACTTTTTATGGAAGAAAAAGTGTTGTTTACTTTCCCTCCATTGAAAAACGAAAAGAGAAGCATTACTGTTTTTAGTAGCGGAGACGGACGGTTTACTGTGACATTTTATTCGGTTTTGGAGACTTTCCTGGATTCTTTTTGAACCACATTTTGTTCAGAAACAGTCGTAATTACAGGGATCTTAAACCTAAACATGTCGTCCGAGAACAATTGGGCTCTTTTCGGAAAAAGCAACCTTTTCGGAGATGAATCCACTCAAACGAACACCGCATATTTCGTAAGATTTGAAACTTCAAATTACAAAATAGAAACTTATTTATTACAGAAAAACGGTCACATCCTGGTAGATGTTGAGATTCAAACTTCACTCTCTGGAGACATTCATCTGGAGCCATTCGAAGCTGCCGTCGAACGCTTCCGCAAGCAACTTGCTGCAGATAGAGTAAGTAGGATTTAGTCATTTACAGTTTATTGACTTTGAAAACTAAAAAAATCGAAAGATCAGCTACCCGAACGACCCTTTTTAGCACTTTTGACTGCCTATATCTTTTTTAGACAAATTTATAGGATTTTTTCACAACTGAGACTCGTCCTATCTCGAAATTCTGAGTCGATCCATATTTACACACTAACATGTTAACTTTAAATTTTTAGGTTCGCCGAGAGGAACGCCCAGATGCAAAACCACACGATGCGGAGAAAGAAATTCAAAAGGAGTTTAAGAGAATCAGACAAATTCTCGGAGAATCTCTGTGCCAAGAACTGGAAAAGGAGAACTGATTGACTTACTTGGTGATAATGAGATTGCTTATGGCTAATTTTTTTGGCAGAATGAACGATTACTCGTCGCAATTTGTCAGTACATTCGATCAAAAAAAGCAAACAACTATTTTTTTTTGGAAGTCAGAATCGTCTGGAATAAAGTTCTAGTTTGTCTGTGTCGAAATTCTGTCGTCCGAATGACAATTAGAATAGTTTGGTTGTAAAAATTTGAGACGTTTCCCTGATCTTCTTTTATGAAACACTTTATTTCACCAATCAGCAAATAACCCTATTTGAAACAATTGAATTGTTTATTGAAACCAATAAATACTCGAAAAAGAAAATGTACTCTAACTAAAGTTCAAGTTAAAGTACTGCGAGATATCAGGAAACTGAGGGAATTGAGGTGATTGAGTATTCAATGGTACGTCGAGAAAATGAACAATTGGTTGTCCAGGAATAGAATTTAATGTTTAAATTTGATATTTGAATGGCGGCTGAATCTGTGGTATCGCGGCTTCGGAAGGTGTTACCTGAAATAACGAAGCTTTGATTGTTCAATTCGTACTTATACTTACTTGAGTTAAATATTTACACATGTATTGTAATCGAGTTGCAAGTAATCTTAGACATTTATAATTGAATTACGGCTGAATCTGAGGTATCGGCAAAGTTAGTTCGCGGACTTGAGTTGAGGTACCATGGGATTTTTTAGTGCTTCACAGAACGTATCATAATTACTTTTAATATTGCTCAAGTACTCCTCGACATCCAGTGTTGCATCTCCAAATCGGACGCCATGCAAACGCAACTCCTTCTTCTCATTATCAATTATTTCCGTTGACAATTCCTTGATTTTCCTCCATTGAATAACTGCTTGTTTTGCGATTTCTATCCTCTCACTTTTCTCAATCCCAACCAGCAGTTCATGCGCCGCTCCCATGTGGCAGAAGTAGGATTGATTCAGGAATTTTTCGAAAATCCGAGGTTGTAGAAAATTGTCGGCCTTCGGCACGTAGAAGTCGACGACAACTATGCCGTTATCACTTGACCCAAAGTTCTCTTCGTTTAGGTCTCGCACTCCGAGAATTAGTTGTAGCATATATGCCTGAGATGAGTTCGGTTGAAACTAATACAAAAACTGGTGCATAAGTTCATTTAAAAATTGATTGTAAACATGTCACCTTGACGACGATTTCCTTTTTTACTTTGATGTTCTCAATAGACACGAATGCCTTAAACTCTTTCACTTCAGCCGTCGCTATATAATGTATATGCGTAGATCTATCATAGAAAGGGAAGAAAACGTCCGGACCCACTCCAATCGTGTTCATCATGCGGTAAGCGAACATTTCCCGTAGATCGGGCAAATGTCTTTGAGTGGTATTTTGGAGAGACGTGGAGGATCCCACATGGTGATAAGTCTTCATAAAAAACTTTGACACTTTCCCATTCAGTGATACGACCACGATAATTCCAGATCTTGTCCCTTCTGCAAAAATGTTTCCATGATAATTGAAGAATGCTTGAAAGTGAAACGAACCCGATTTCGGCTCAAATGTAATTTGAGAGCTAGGAAATAATTTCGTGAAAAAACTCGTTGCACTCTGTTTGAGAGCGTTTCGGTCGAAGAATCTAAAATATTGGAATTCTTATTTCATCAATTTTTCAAACTATGTATATAAAGAAACAAACAAACCTGATTATTTTCCCCATCGTGTCTGTCCATTGCGGAACAAGCTTTGTATAAGCTCTAAACAAAGTGGAGTTTTTCAGCTCGTCTATTTGGTCCATAGCCAGTTTGGCACAATTTTTTCGCTCAGCCTGCATCTTTTTGGTGTCCGTCGCTCCTTCACACAGTATTAGATATGCTTGCCAAACACTGATATGAGTATGTTTCTGAAACAAAAAAATAACTTAAGAGAAAATTTATAAGATCCACTTGCTACAGTGTACCGGACAAAATAAATGAACTTGTACTTTTTTTGGATAACTTTTTTTTGAGAAAAGATATAAACTTCAAATTTTAACACAACATTTTAGTCATAATTATCCACATGTTTGCCAATTTTCATGCAAATACTCGGCTACATGACCGCAACTTTAGGGCGAAGGTTGGGCCATTTCCGGCTTTTGAGCGAAACTTTGGCAACTTTTGGGCGGACTTTGCCCAAAGTTTGGCTTTTGAGCAGATGTTCAGCAACTTTTGGGCGAAGGTTGACGTGTTCAGTCATCTTAGTATGCTGGGCAAAAGTTCGGCGATGCTACAGCGGCTTTAGAGCAAAAGTTCGGCAACTTCTGGGCGGATGTTTCGGACTAAGCACACGAAATGGTATGGTGCAACTTCTGGGCGGAAGTTTGCCGGTTTTTGATCGCACGTTGGGCGAACGTTTGGCGAACGTTAGGCGAACAAGCTGTTGTGGAAATGGAGTCGTACACTTTTCCTGCTGATAAATGTTTCAGCGAAACTTGGGCGAACCTTAGGCGAACTTTAAAGGCGAGCGGCTGCGTCGCGTTCACCAAAACATCAGAACAGTTTTTTTCGTAAAGTTTTTTCATTGTTTTTTTTTCCTTTGTCTTGTACTATCACGAATATCATTCAAATTATTGATCTAATTCTACGTTTTCAAGTTTGGACAACATCACCTCCCGACAACAGTGCGAAATATTTAAGGATTTCAATGGATTTTCGGACCGAAAAAGGAAAAAATCAAAGTAAGGGAAAATCATGCTTTTTGATTATTCAACTCATCTGTTTCAGAAAATGGTCAAAGCTGGACTCAAGTGAAAGTACTACAAAGTAGATGATACTCCTCAAGAGGCGGGTCTCCAAGGTAATTTTGACTAGAAAGAAATTAGTTTCTATATTTTTTTTAGGATTTCGGTGAAAAGACAGAGAAAGGATAAGCAAATCGATCAAGCCATCGGAACAGTTTGCAATGACAGCTGGAGTCGTCAATGATATAACAACCTTGAAATTTTGATTTTTCGTTAGTTCTTCTATGTATTTTTTATGTTTTTTTATTGTAGTTCTTGTGTAATAATAATAAATTGTAATAATATGTAAGTTTTTTGTAATTTTTTGAAGAAAATAAGCGAGAATATGAAGGAAACCCCTACTTCCGATGATGCAAATGGCGAAGGTTAGGCGAAGGTTAGGCGAATGTTGGGCGTCTTTTGAGCTGATCTTAGCCGGCTTTAGTAAAGAAATAATGCGACATCCGCCCAAGGATCGCTCAGAAGGCGCCCAGACTTCGCCCAAAAGTTGCCGAGAGCAGTCGAGTTGATAAATTGACAATGAAAATGAAAAAAACGAATCTTCTTGTTAAAAAAAACAGAATTACAAAGTAACTAACCAATATCAATTTCTTATCCTTCAATCCGATATCTTCCAATGTTCCTTCTAAAGTATCGATTCGACGGTTTTCACTGTCAAATATCCGTTGGTTAATGACAGCGATTCGGAAGCTGGAGACAATGAGTTCCTGAAGCTGCAGAACGGTAGTCTAAAACAATGAATTGTAATGGAAAAATATATCAGAAATGGGAAAAATACCTCTGAAGGAAGTGTAAATTTAGCGGAGTCGTGGGAGTTGTCTTTGTCGTCTCGTAAATCAATGAATATTATCATTGCCTTCAAGGAAATGGTTCTATGTATAAGATTCGACCTGTAATGTACCCGATTTGCGGTACGGGGCTTTGATGGTGACTATACCTAACTAAAAGAACACAAAAAGTAATCTATGAATGTGAGAACATTTTTCCCTTATTATTATCGGTACGCAATAATTAAAAAACACTGAAATTTTGATTTTTTGGACCTAAAAAATTTTTGAGGATGTAATTCAAAAATTCGCCGAGATAGAGTTGTAGATTAATGTTAGACATACCGTTTAGAATGAACTAACCGATGCGGCGCGATAGAATGTATAGTGGCGGGGACAGGCAGATGGTGTACATTGTCCTGGCAGATGGTGTACATTGTCAATAACCGGGGTCAAGAAAAATAAATTGTAGAATGATGTCACAGAGAGGAATAAGCAACTAAGAGAAACGATATGCGATCTTATTGTTTCAAAACAGTTTTAAGATTATCTGAGAAACTCGAATACTGACCTATTCTCCGTATGCACACAAAAAGTGACTATCATTAAAACGGTTTGTATTGAGCATGGAGAAAAAACCGATCTGACTGAAAAAGTGGAAGAGAATTGTGTAGATCAGTTTAGACACATTTTTTCTTGGACGCGTGCACAAGGTGAGGATGCGCTAAATCCGCAAAAGCGCTCCAATCAGAGGCAGAGAAAGTTCTGCGTCTAAAACTTAAAACACTCTCTCACTACAGTAGTTCTTTAACTTTTTCAGTCAGATCGGTTTTTTCTCCATGCTCAATACAAACCGTTTTGATGATAGTCACTTTTTGTGTGCATACGGGTAATAGGTCAGTAGTCGAGTTTCTCAGGTAATCTTATAACTGTTTTGAAACAATTAGATCGCATATCTTTTCTCTTAGTTGCTTATTCCTCTCTGTGACATCATTCTACGATTTAATTTTCTCCTTAACCCCGGTTGTTGAATGTACACCAGCACTTTTTCACTTCCGATTTCCGATTTCCGACTTCCGACTTCCGAGTTGAAAATGTCTCTTCCGACTTCCGACCTTTAAAAATCTATATTTTTGAAAACTTAGAGCCTTTGGCACCTATCTTTTTCCTGAACCTGATCCATTAGAGCCCGTCTAGGGGGTATTTCGCACTTCGAGAGATTTCGATAATGATTTCAACTCTCTGGAGACATTCATCTGGGGCCATTCGAAGCTGCAGTTGAACGATGCAGCTTGCTGATGATAGAGTAAGTCAGATTTAATCATTTACAGTTTATTGACTTTGAATACGTAGATTCGTCGAGAGGAGCGCTCAGATGCAAAACCACACGATGCGGAGAAGGACATTCAAAAGGAGTTCAAAAGAATCAGACAAATTGAATCTTTGTGCCAAGAACTGGAAAAGGAGAACTGATTGATTTGGTGATAATGAGATTGCCCACGGTTAATTTTTCTGGCAGAATGAACGATTCTTCTTCACAATTTGCCAGTTTAAATCGATTAAAGAAACAAGAAACTGATTTCTCAGAAATAAGAAAGGTATCATCTTGAATAAACTCCCAGTTAATCTCATCTTCGTTTATGAAACATTTATTTCACCAATCTTCAAAAAAAGTATAGTTTATTGACATCGAAAGGTACTCAATATATGCATGTACTCTAACTAAAGTTCAAGTTAAAGTACTGCGAGATATCGGGAAACTGAGGAAATTGTGGTGACTGAGTATTCAATGGTACGTCGAGAAAATGAACAATTGGTTGACCAGGAATAGAATTTAATGTTGAAATTTGATAGTTGAATGACGGCTGAATCTGTGGTGTTATGGGAACTTCAGAAGACGTAACCTGAAATAACAAGTCTGCGATTTTTCAATTGGTACGTATTCTTACATGAGGTAGTGTAACATTTTGCAATGCTTTCTCAGCTTCTCTCTGAAAATTTCAGTTCTGTTTTTTTTATTTTCTAGACTCACCTTTTGCATTTTCTTATCATACCGTTCTATGATTCTCTCTACTTCGAATAGACGTTCCTTATGGTAATGATTCACATGAACCTGAAACTAATTCAGTGAATGCATAGACTGCATTTTCTAATCACACCAGAAAAGTGCCACGACTTTTGAACATTTTCCGTTTTTTACAATACTTGCACTCGATATGATTCTTCTCGTGATCATGCTTCTGTTGATGACTGACTATTCCCGTTCTACTTTTTGTTTTGAATTGGCAAATCTGAAAATAACTACGGTTTTCAAATGAAGTCAATTTAAAATACTGGCATCACACTGGTAGATGTCTCCAATTAGTTCGCATTTTCTTTGTGTGTGAGTGAAGAATTCAAGTTGAGTTCCGAATCGAACAAAGCACTTGGAGCATTTCCAAATATCATCACCTTTTTTTGATAATCTCATTATTTTTGTAACAAGAAGAATAATAAATGAAAATAGAAGATATCGGAATCTGTATTCCAGAAAAGAGATGGGAACGGAAAAGACAAAAACCGCTTTTATGGCGTATCATGGGAAAGTAAACAGAACATTTGCATGATTCTTATCCTTCGTTTTGAAAACTTCTGAACCACTAGAAAAAGCATATTGAAATGAGCTATCGTGTGCAAAAACTCTTTGACAACTTCGATTCCCCTTATTATTAGCTTCAAATCTGGATACTTTTCTGATAATCTGGGCTTCTTTGAACCTTGTGGATGATCACTTTTCAAACACAAATCATAACTTTTTTGCGGGAAGAAAATTCAGAATAGTGCAAATTGACAGGTCGGGTTCCGGTGATAACTACAATCTGAACGAATGACGAATAAATCGACGTCACTAGACATGACACTAGAAACTGCCGAAACGGAGAAAGGTTGACAAGAACAAAAGATCGAACAGTCTGAACTTTTCATGAGCAAGTGTGCATGTACATGAAAATATGAAATAGTATACCGTAAAATCCGTGTTAGAAAAGCTGTCCTTATATTTTTCCATCACCTAAAAAATTTTTTCCGAATTCTGAAAATGGACCATCACATCTGTTTGAGAAGAGATTTGAAACCGATTTTGTGACGTGTCCACTCAAATTTTGACGAGGGTTCTAATAAGACTAATTTTCATATGTTTGGATTCCAAGAATGTGTTCATTTTGAGTTCATTCTAGTGCCCTTCTAATACAGATTTTTCGGTACTTGTCTACATTTTAAACGGTTGATATTGTATCTCTGAAACTGAAAAACTGTATGGGAGTTGAGAATCCTACTGACACGGTACTCATTGAATGAATGTTCTGGAAATGAGTTTGCTTACACTCTATTGATTATCACTATCTGAAGTTACGACTTTTCGTTATGTCGTTTTTCAGTTTCGTTTTGCCGCAATCACCTGACAGCTGAAAATTACTCGATAAGGGCTGGTCAAAACTAGAGTTGATAAAAAAGAAACTATTCGGATTACACGATTAATCTGTTTTCCTTCCAGTTCCAGGTCCCGCAGTCTCAATATTTCTGCAAGTTCTATTGTTGTTTCCAAGGAACGACAATTCAAAAATGTATCACCTGCCAATCGCATCGGCAAGTTTTACCATTCTATTACACATATTTTCAAGTCACTGATTGTATTTAGCATGGACAAAAAAGTCACCAAATTGATAAGTGTTATTGTTTTGATCTGCCACGATTTTTTATTCCTCATAGAAAGTTTCCAAGTGATGTCATTGGTCCATAATGTTTTTAGTCTGCATTCTCTTGATTTCATGTTCTATTTGACACCGGGACCATTTGTCAGGTGGTCCCGAACGGAGCAGCCGGGAAGAGATGGGATAAGAAGGTGGAGTCTGGTAGAAATGGAGATTAGTTCTCTTTTAAGTTCATCTTTCTCACTATTCAGAAAAGTAAAAATCCATCTCTCTTCCAGTGAACTCATCAAGGTTATGAAAAAGTTTATCAACTCTTGTTTTTTTACTACTTTTTAAAGTTGCAAAATAATGAGTCAATCACATGTCACGTATCCATACGACTCCTCCTTTGTTATCAGTGTGACACCGTTCGTTTTTTTGAAATTTGTGTTGATATAAAAAGAAAAACAATTTCATCCAGTTCATCATCACTTGACTTCTGACCTTTTCACTTTTTGAACTGGTATTTTTGGTGCAGAATTTGATCAGCTAGATCCGATTTCAGTGAACTAAATCATTTTCAGAACGAGTATCAGCTACTAGCGAACAAAAGATTTCGAAGTCGCTCTCTAATGGAAAAGTGGCACCGACCAATTCCAGAGGAAGGGAGAATAAGAAGGAAACTTCATTCTATTTCGTTGGATGATGGAGAAGGATCGTCAAGAAGGTCTGTTCGAGTTTTTGAGACTTTGGGGCAGATCGAAAAATCAAAATCTCTTTCAATATTTTTTCTGAAAGTGTTTTGAATAGCTATTGTGTCATACATCACAATTCAATCATGATTCTTTTCAAACACAATCATAGAAAATTTTTTATCGTTTCGACCATTGGTTATCGCTGATTTCCCGCACGAGTCTCAATCATAAACCAAGTGTTTCCGTCTTGCTCACTCTTATTTTCTAGGACCTGCTCAACATCCGGTTCTGATGTTTTGTAAACTAGAAATATCCAACCTCATTATTTGCCTACAAGAAGGACCCAACTCATTGGTAGTCACATGCTCCTGAACCTTTTGAGCAATCTAACATGTTCAAATTGACGAAAATAGGAAGGTTTTTTGAACAATGTGCTCTGTCATCAACAGTTTCTTATCATTGCAATTCATGACGCCAGAACCTCTTGACCGTGTTAATTTATGATAAGAAACCCAAATAGAATAAGCTTATCGAATGGTTCTTCAGTTTTCAAAACTTTTGTTAACTGTCAATTTGATTTTGATCATGGTTTTCCTCACTCTTAAACTTAATTGTTCTGGATGGGCGGGAAACTTCCAGTATTAATAAAAGGTTGTAACTATGAGAGCCATTTTTTGAAGTTTGCAGTTTTTTTTTTTAATCTAAAAACCTAGTAATGTGGAGCTTTCACAACCTCTCTCCATTTTTTGAAAGTTTTGACAACTCGATTGTATTTCTGAGTCAGAGATTCTGATATATACAACACACTCAGTTTCCAAAAGTGAGTCAATTCATGCATATTATTCCTATTTGCCCTTTAAAAAACCAGCAGAAACAATTGGCTTCTCCTTTTTCCACCCACCCCAGAAGCTCTTCACACAGCTGCTTAGCTCTCTGCGTCTCTCGGATTCTCACTATCTCGTTTCGTTCGCAGCTTTTTCTTTGCTCCTGCGCCTATTCTCGAACGTCTCTCTTGCTCGTTTTATATTAAAACTTTGAGGGAAAAGTGCAAAAACGTATTGACACAGGCCGCAATGACAATTGAAGATAGCCTTCATTTCTCGACTTTTTTTGATTTTGATTATTTCTCGATTCGTGATAAAAAATGTCGTTTACCGTTTTTCGACGGGCGGTACACACGCATATGCATATGTTCACTGAAGCTTGTTGGATGCCGTAAGTCCGTTTGCACGTTTGAGCATTTCCCCATGCTGTGTCCAAACGAAGATTACTGTAGCCCAGCCAGTATGGAAGAACTTTCAAAAATGTGGAAGAGTTTCCAAGCTCGTGTACTCCCGGTGGATAACTTTTCTTTCTCATTTTCATTTCCTCTGCTACATTTTTAAGGGCGTGTACTTTTATTTTTCTAGCCTTTCAACTCTTGAACAAGTACTTTTTGAGACAATAGATAACCATCTGAAATTGAAGAAATTAAGCGATTACAAAGGTGTCACAATGTTATTTTAAACACGAGTACTTCGAGAGATAACCATCTTCTTTTTAGGCTAAATTCAAACACGAAAACCTCTTCCCTCGTATTCCTTCTTCCTCTCCTCCTCCCACTTTCTACTTTTTTGCCTCATAAATCTTTTTTCTGTTCCTCCATCGCTTCTGTACAGCCGAGATAGGTGACTCATGTCGCGTTTTTCAAATTTAGAGTTTCCCGGGCGATATTTCGAATTACGAATTCTAACGAACAACATTGTCTGTTGTTACAAACTCGCTATACTCTGATGCTTTGAGATATTCAATTTTAAAGACATTCGTTGATTTTCAGCATGAATTGGATGAATCAAGCTCCGAAGCACATTATCAACGACAATGTATATGGAACAGTGAAAGTACCGGTCCCAATTGACAAAATACTTGATACCGTTGAGTTTCAACGGCTGCGTAACCTGAAGCAAACTGGACTCGTTTATCGAGTATATCCAAATTGCGAACACTCGAGATTCGTTCATTCACTGGGGTAAGTGACTCTGTTTGGTTCATAATCATGATTCGAAAAAAAATTCAGAACTTTTTCTTTGGCGTATACACTGGTTGACAAGCTTCGTCACAATCAGCCTTCACTCAACATCACTACTGCCGATCACACTTGTGTTGCTGTGGCAGCGCTTCTTCACGATGTTGGACATGGTCCGTTCTCGCATCTGTTCGATGGTGAATTTGCGAAGCGATGTGGAAGTTCGTTCAAACACGAGGAGATGTCAATCAGATGTATCAGAAGGATAATGGCAAACGACGATATCAAGAGCAGCTTCGAGTCGGTTTTAGGAAGTGGCGAAGAGTATGAACAGAACGTGCAGTTCATCACTGAGTTAATCAGCTCGAAACCTTTCGTAAGTTTTATCAGATATCTCGAAAATAAACTTTTCTTCCAGGATTTCAAAGATAGCGAATCCTTCAAAACACTCTCGAACCAAGACCGAGCCGAAGCTGTCGAGACTGAGTGGGTCTCATTAGTGTCTGGAAGAGGCCCTGAGAAGTCCTTCCTCTACGATATCGTTTCGAATTCAGACAGTGGACACGATGTAGACAAGATGGATTACCTTCTGAGAGATTCAAAAGCTTCTGGGGTGGCTACAACATTCAATGAACAATCCCTTCGCAGACTTCTCGATCACGTTCGTGTTGTTATCGATCCGAACACTGGATTGAAGAGAATCGGATACTCGGACAAATGTTATGGAGAGGTCAAATCGATCGGAGACTCTAGACAAGAGCTTCATTCGAAAGTGTACCAACATAAAGCAGTGAGATTCATAGAGACATTGTGAGAAACACAAAATGTTCGCGAATTCATCGCTCAAATTTCAGAATGGTGGATGCTCTCATCAAGGCCGGTACACTTCTCAAGTACAAAGGATCGAATGGTGTACTGTTCTCGCTGTCCGAAGTCACAGAAGACGTGGAAGCCTACATGAAAACGTCCGACTTTGTCGAGCAAGAAGTACGCGATTCTACACAATAACCTTATCAAAGTGTTATTTTTTCCAGATTCTCAATTCATCCTCCCAAGATCCAAAAATGATTGAAGCGCAAGAGGCTCTTCTCAAAATTCAGCGACGTGAGATCGGATGTAAACTAGGCAGTTTTGAGATGAGTCCAAAGAATGCGACACAATCAGAAGGAATTGAGAACAATGAAATCGGAGCTACAGAAGTTGCCAAAAAAGTCGACGAAAGAATGAGAGAGATTCTGAAAGCCGTCGACGAAGAAGAAGGTTACGGTGGACAACTGGCTAATGTTCAGTTCCGTGTGATGGTATTTCATTTAATCAAAAATTATGATAACTGGTTTTGTTTCAGCATTCGGTCATCGGTCGCGGACTCGACGAAAAGACACATCCCATCGAACGACAGTTGTTTTATAGTGGAAAACCAAAGGATAATGACGGCCAACCGATGGTTGGTTTCTATGTAGACGACGATTACGTAAGTGTTCGCCAGTCCCATTCAACATGTATATGAAAATTTTCAGATTGTAAACAACTGTCCACGAATGGCGACAAAGTGGGAAATTTTCGTGATGGGCGATCGTAGAATGAAGGAGGAGCGTAATGCTCATTTGAAGCAACATATCAGAGAAGCACTTCGTGCTGCCTTAGAAGCGGAAAGATTTTTAACTCCAAGGAAGAGATCACCACCACAAGACGAAACTCCGGATTCAAGCTGCGGAATCGCTGCCAAGCGTCGTCTTTTTCCCAAAACGACACCATAATTATCCTTTTAATTTTGAACAAAGTTGTCTTCGTATAGATTTTTTGAATTTTTTACTGCCTGCTCATCACCCAGTTTTTACCTTTTCACAAATTAGCTTCTTTTAAAGAAGACACGGTTAGACATTTCTGCGTTTCTGTATTTCGTGGCCTTTTTCTGTTGCCTTCCTGCATTTTGTATTCTTCGTGCATTTTGAAATGCTGTAGAAATAAACAAGCATTCATTTTCAAAGAGATCTGTTTATTCTACAAAACGGGAAAAGAGGTGATCAAAAGTTGAATTGATATGAATAAAATGTGAAAATAACTCAAGCGGTGAGCTGGGCGATTCCTTCCTTCAGCTTGTTTTCTCGGGACTCCAAACTTTCTATCTCGACAGCACTGAAAATAATGAGGGTTTTAATTCAATTTTTTTTCTGGAATACACTCACTTTTTCTCTACAGCTGCAAACTTGTTCAACTCGTCTCCAGCTACTCTCTTCTTCAATAGAATTTCGGCCATTCGGTTCACCTCATTGGTGTCGAGTGACATCTGAAACTGTTCTGATTGAATTGAAATTTCACTAATTACGAGCCTTCGGTACGAAAATACTCATATCAGAAAGCATCTTCTGATGTTCCTTCAATCGTTCATAAATGCGGATTTCATTGTCACTCAATGGAACATTCTCCTCTACTCTATGGAACAGAACATTGATTCCTTTTCTCGCGGACTCCATTCTTTCTTTCGTTGAGTGCATTCGTGCCTTCAAATCCTCCACAGTAATCGTTTCCTGAAGAAAAATGTTTCATAGAACATCAAGGAAACCAGCAGTGAACCTCAATAAGGCGTTGGTCTAAATGATGTTGTCTCTCGTCCAATGTCTGTGCACTAGTCGAGAGAGAAAGACATCGTTCAATCAATGATTGCGATAGCTCCGCATGCTTCTTCAATCTCTCTTCCACAGCATCGAAAAATTTGAGCGCGGCTTCGATTGCTTCCTCACATGAAACTTTGTCGGAAATCCTGAAATTTTAAAGGATATTTTCGAGGTTTGATCGAATCAAAGATACTCACACACAAGCAGAAAGAGGTTTGAGTTCAGCCAATTGTTGTTCCAGAGTGCCTTTGCTGTTCACAGTTGTCGATGTATTTTTTGTATCTTCCTTTACAGTATTCGGCTTTATAATCCAAGTATTACTGTCGAACGTTGAAATGTTGAAAACATGAGCAGGTTGCCCGTTTTGGCTTTCAATAATCACGAGATGCATAACATCTTCCATCTCGGTCACATTTTCTTCTTCTTCGAGTTCGTCCGTTGCAAAACTGTTCGTCAGCTTAACAGCAAATGCACGAAGTGCTCGAGCTCCATTCCATTTTTTCTTGTTATTAGAAAGCTCGTCGGGGGAAATTATGGCATTTAGTAATTCGAAAACGCGACTTTCCTGATTTCCTTTCAGGTCGAGCGAACTGAAAGAGTTTTATTTTTATCAATAAAATTAATAGTATTGCTAACCTTGAAGTTAAGGCATCTAACCAAGGCGAAATATTCACCGAATACAAGCAGGACGATGTAGCAACTTCGTATCTATTGATATTCAATTTCTTGATTCGATTTTTGACAATCTTCGGATCACCAGAGGATTGTGGAAGACGAAGTTGATCGTTGACAAGAAGTCTAAAAGATCCAATAGTTTTGTTGTGGACAGAGGAAACAGATACCCACCGGAACTCTCCAAACTCATTTGGAAAGACAACAAGGTGACTGAGAATACCACCGCCGGACAGAAGAGCGAAAATCGATGTAATCCGAGGGTTCGAAGTCTTGATGTATTGAAGATCGAGTGGATCACAGGGAAGTCCATCAATCACTTCTAGACGATGAATTCGTGGATTGATTCCTTCCGTGAAACATGAGAAATGAACAAACGAAGCGTAAAATTCTGCATCTGAATCGACAACGATCAATGAGAAATGAGATGATTTCGGTTGTGGTGGAATCAGATCGAATGACACTGTAATTTTAGTTTTATATTTTTTAAAAAATGCTTCATATCGTATACCCAGAGCCTTCTGCAGTCCGAAAGTATTATTCGTTACGTTTTCGTCATGATCACAATGGAGATAACTGCGAAAATCAACACACAGTAAAAGCGAATCGAATTTTTGCTGAAGGTTGTAGAATCTAAAAAGGGCTTTTTGAATCGAAAACTCTGAACAAAGAATTTGAACAAACCTAATGCAATTATCGGAATACATAACTGCGGCAATGAGTGTCTTTTCATCGCATTTTTCAGTCAATATCCGAACTTTTGAAACAGAAAGAGCTGCGTTTTGAAGAAGCAAACTGTCGTGTAGGGGGTAAGATCTAAAATATTTATATCAGCAAAGGTATTTTCTATTTGAAAACGTACTCGCAGAAACATTCTGATGGCAAACGATCCGGTTTCGTAAAAAGTATCTCAGTTCCGATTCGGACGACGTAAATATTTCGAGGACCTTCCAGAATTACGAAATCCCCTGAATGAGGAGTTTTAAAAAATAATTTTGTCAAAAACTAACCATTTTTAGAAACAATTATGTCCCGAATGTTAGCCTTTGGTGGAATCGGAGCCGAAAGAAGGAGAATCTGAAAAGTTTTGGAGCTTTCTAATTGATATTCGATATACTCACCACTTCTTTTGTATATTCAACCGTCTCTCTGTTATTCGTGAATCCCACAAACACTTTCAGTTCATTTTTATCATACACAATAATGCTAGAAGACGTTAGCGTTGTGATGACAGCCTGATCGCTGAGTGATTCAACCAATTGGGTGATGAGCATGTCTGTAAGCATGAAATTATTTTTTTTAAGAAAAAAGGACCTATTAATCAGCGACTAGAATGAATTCATTCGAAATTCTACCCTTTTTCTCTCGGTTTCTACTCGCCTGACCATGGAGCACTTTTGCATTTTTTTTGCGAGAAATGTAAGTGCGCTCCATTGGACAGGATTATTTTTGCGCGGTTTTTCCAATTTCACGGAGATTTTCTCGCTACATTTTTTTTGGGTTTCTCTTCCACGGAATTGCACGGAATTGCATGATTTTTGGGAAGTTAGGCCGCGGGAAATGGCGGGAAATTCAAACGCTCAGTGTTAATTTCTCTTCCATCACTGATTTTTGACTTTGAGGAGGAATATCTCGAGATCCACACGATAGGGTCTTTTTTTACACGGTAGGGTCCTTTAAAATTTTGTTTAAAATTTATGTTCAAAAAATGGGGACCTAAAAAAACTTCCTGCGACCAGCAAACTTGTTTTACGAAGTTAAATTTTGGATGGAAGAGAAAATAACACGGAGATGCCCGCGGCCGGGGACTAGAAAGTGTCGGCCACCGATTTTTCAGGACAGAAAACGTTGTGTTCTGTTCGCTCATTGGTCAGATGCTTTCTCACAGTTTTGCCACTAAAAATGTAGCGAGAAAATCACCGTGAATTTATGTTTCACAGGAAAAATGCTTTTTTTTTTTTGGAATATGAATCAACCAGTATGAAGAGATCTTCTCTGCAATCTTTGTCTGTGCAGTTTCCTGAACAGCAAAAATATGTGTTTTTCTCCTGGATTTTCAAATTTCGGTAAGATTTTGGGGTTTTAAATTATGCAGATTCAAATTTACAAAATTTTTTTATTCAGAAAAACCTTAAAAATCCCAATTTCAAGCCCAAAACTCTGAAAAATCTTTAAATTTCAAAAAATGTTGACACTGTGATTTTTTCCGGAGATTGGGCAAAAACGAATTTTAGCTGCAGTGAAACGAAAATGGGCGGAGTTAAGGTCGCTGATTGGCTAGCCAACGATGCTGATTGGTCAGTCAGTTCCCGGCCACGGCCTAACTTGGAAAAAAGCTAGGCCACCGCATTTTTTTGCGCCGTAAAACAAAAATGCTGCCCGTAGGACATTTTTTTAGGACCTGATTTTTTGTTCAAAAATTGAAAACTAAATTTAAAAGAAAAATATCCGTAGAAAAAAAAAGTTATCCGCTAGATTTTGAGAAATTTTCAGTTGAGTGAATTGGAAGATAAATTAACACTGCAAAAATTCGGTGGCCGCGGCCGGGAGCCGCAAGGCCGGGGGGCCGTGGCCTAGGCTCCCAAATCAAATCTCCGGAAAAAATCACAGTGGTTGACAAAAAATGCAATGAAACTTTGCTCCACGGCTAAAATTTCAGCGCGGCGATTCAAATTTCGCTGGTCCCGATTTTCTTGTCATCATTTTTTTTCACCTAATTTTCGAAAAAATTTCAGATTTTTCTTGATTTTTCTTCGATTTTTTTGGTATTTTTTTCAAATTTCAGGTTCTCCACCTTAAATTGGCCTGAGTCGTCGCCAAAAATGATGAATATACAAGGTTTCGTGCCCTTCCAAAATCGAAAAATTTGAAAAATCAAATTTTCAGGGCAAATCGATCAAGAAAGAATGTCCGGCGCTGCTCTTATAGAGAACTTTTGCCAGTGCCAAGTCTGCTACATGGTAGGACCCAAAAAATCAACCCAAAAATCGAAAAAAGACTTTTTTTTGTCTTAATCTAATTTTTCTTCAGACATTCAACGAAACCACTCGAATCGCTCAAATGCTTCACTGTGGCCACACATTCTGCATGGAATGCATCGGAAACGTCCAGAAATACGGAAACTCCGCCCACTTGGAGTGCCCGACGTGCCGTTCCGAGACGAAGTGCGCTCTGGACGCCATCCCGACGAATTTCCTCGTTATGGGTACTTTATACACTATTTCAAGCTCTTTTTCAAGCTCAAATTTTCAGAAATGATTCGCAAGTTCGGTTTGATGGGTCCACCGGAAGCGGCGCAACTGAGAGAGGCTAGAAGATCTCGTAATGCTCAAAGAGCTCCAACGATTGATGAGATGGTCGATGAAAAGTATCGCCAGTTGATTGCCGATGTCAAGGGAGAGCTCATGTCGAAGTTTGAGGAGTTGAGAGAGGGTCTCCGTGAATCTACATTGTGTGAGTGAAGAAATCGCCGTCAGAATCTTTTAATGTCCTTCAGAAACCTTCGTAATCCCTCATAATCTCTAATTGAAATCCTGAAAAGCCTTCAGATGTTCACAAAATCGTTCTGAACCGCCCAGAGACTTATAAAGGCCTTCAGGATCTCCAGATTCCCTCTAAAATCTTATGAAGCATTCCGAAGGCTTTCAAAGACTTACAGAGGATTTTCGAAGGTTTTTATGCATTTAAAATCCCCGAGAGTCATACTGATGATCTAAGAGGCCGTCTGGATTGTAGAGAGACATTCCGAAGCGTCCAGAGTTACTTAGAAGCCGTTAGAAGACTTTATTTTTTTATGGATCCTTCAGAATCCTTAGGCTTCCTCTAGAACGCTCCGGAAGCCTCCAGGATCCTTTAGAATCCTTCTGCCTTCTTCAGAATCCTTTGGAAGCCTCCAGAATGCGCCAGGATCCTCCAGAACCGGCCGAAGCCCCCTAGAATCCTTTAGAAGTCTTAAGAATCTTTCGGAAGCCTCCAGAATCCTTCAGGATCCTCCAGGACCGTTCAGAACCCTCCAGAGCGCTCTAGAATCCTCTAGAATTCTTTCAGAGCTGTTCAAAATCCTTCAGAAGCCTTCTGAATTCGTCTGAATGTTCTAGAACCCTTGGAAGCCTTCAAGCTGCTTCAGAAACTTCCAGAATCATTCTGTTTTCTCTAGAGTCCTTCGGAATCCTTCAGGATTCTCCTGAACTTTTCACAACCCTTCTGCTTCCTCTAGAACCTTTTGGAAGTCTCCAGGATCATTCAGACATCTTTAGAATTCATCAGAAGCCTTCTCAAGCCTTCCGAAGCCTCTAGGATCCTTCAGAATCTTTCAAACTCCTTCAGAATCGCTCTAAATCCATCGAAACCTCAAAAACCTGAGAATCCCATCAAAATCACCCGAAAAACCCCAAATTCTTTCAGATTCCGCCGAAACCGAACTCGAAGAGCTCAGCTACTCGGTAATGGAAGCCGTCCGCGACGCCTACGACGGTCTTTCGGATTCAGATGATGACGGCGACGAGGACGCCGAAGACGATTCTCAGCAGAACGACGGAGAAGATGACATTCTCTCAATCTCCACTATGAACTCTTTGAATACGGGCAGTGGGTTGTTTGGTCCAAATGGAAGTGAGAGTGATAGCGATGGAACGAGCATTTACTCTGTGGAGCATCAAGTGAGTGATTTGAATCCAGACTGGAAATCTTTAAAATCTAGAAGTCCAGAAACCATTAGAAATGGCGACGTTTTGGCATCCACGATATTCGGAAATCTAGAAATCTATGAATCTCTTAAAAATGCCCAAAATTAAAAAAAATTATCAAAGGGTCGAAAAAGTCAAAAAAAAAAAATGGTGAAAATGGCTTAAAAATTGCTATTCTTACTCGAAATTACTCAACTTTCATCAAATTTGGTCAGAAATATCCAAAAATGAGAATGAAAACTCAAATTAAGCCTAAAATTGCATTTGTTTTTTCCTCAAAATTCATCAAAATAGGCCAAAAATCGCTTAAAACGTTCAGAAATCGTAACTCTGTCAACTTTTGCTAAAATTCGCCGGTTTCCATAATTCCAAATCCTAGAAATTTAGAAAAAAACTTAAAATCTTAAAATTCAAAAATCTTATCTTCTTTTCTTTCCAGCGCGACAGTGCCTCTCCAACACCATCAATCATAAGCATCCCGAATCCGATGCGTTCATCGAATGAAGATCTCAGTGATGTCTCCATCTCTGATATCCAAAATATCGTCAGCGATTATGACGACGAGGAAGATGACGATTCTGATGACTCCGGGGATTCTGAAGATTCTGATGACTCCGGGGATTCTGAAGATTCTGATGGCTCCGATGACTCTGAAGATTTTGAGAACACTGATGATACCGGCAGTATGGAGTGGAGTTCGGAGGATAGTGATTAGAAGAAGAAGAAGAATTTCTGAAAAAATTGATCTGTTAAATTTTATATTTTGAACGCCGTTTCCCCCCTCTTGCCATTGAAAAATGAGATATGAATTTTTGGTAATTGTCAATGGAGCGCGTTTTCACAGTGCACTTCATGAATCTGGGGCAGTGTCCTACATGAAAAAAGAGGTAACTATACATCTACTGATAGCCAAAAAACAGGGATAAAAAACAAGGAAAACATACAGAAGATTGTGAGAAAAGGGGAGGGAAACAAAATAAATACTGTGGTGGAATGAAAAAATAAAGGGCGGAGCCTTACGGGGAAGAGGGAACCAATTGGGGATTTGGAGGTGAGTCATGTAGAAACAATTTCAGAGAATTATTGATATGGTGGAATTGTCGGGGTCTCGAGACTGGTGGCAAAGAGACGTTTGTCACCAATGTCGACGACGAGCTGAAATTTTTTTTTGGAATTTCGAGAAAATTTCGCCTGAAAATCGAGTCTTACCCGTTCATTCTTTCCAACCGAATTGTCAATCCATGCAAAAGCGATCGGTTTCTGAAGGCTCCGGGCGTGACGGTTAGGTTGGTTATGACGGTTAGGCAGAGAATCTTAGAATCGTGGAAAATAGTTCGGGATGCTTCAGAATCCTACTGACGCCTTATAACCCCTCAGAATCCCTTAGGGAACCTCTAGAATCGTTTAGAACGCAACTGAATGGATCTGAAGGATCCAGAAGTGTCTAGAAAAAGTTTGAAAGATTCTGAATCTTCTAGAGCCCATAAGAAAGCTGTCTGAATATCACTGAATAGTTCAGGACCATCTAGAACGACCCAGAAGAGTTCAGAATTCTCCAGAACCTCTCCGTAGAATTCAGAATCGTTTTCGATCTTTCTGAGTCCTGTTGTCGTCTTCTAGACGCTTCTGGATTGTTGAAGACATCATTTTGAGAATTCTGAATCTTTTTGGAAGTTTCTAAAAGATTCTGACGAATTTTGAGGTTTCTAGTGTTTTTCTAGAAGATTCTAGAGGATTCTGACACTTTCTGGATCCTCCGAGAGCCTTATGAATCTTTCTGAATCCTTCGAAATTCTTCTAGACACTTCTGGATCCATCTGGAGCGTCCTATGCGCTTCTGAAGTCTTATGGGTCCTTCGAAACTCTTCAGAATCTTTTGAAGACCTCCAGAATCCTCCAGAGTCCTTTTCTTTGTCCTAGACTATTTGGAAGCATCTAGACCCTTCTAGATTGTCCCAGAAGCATCTGTGAGCCTCTAGAAGCTCTCCGAGGCAGTCAGAAGGCTCTGGAAGGTTATGGAAGAGTCTAGACGCCTCTGAAAGTCTCCAGAGTCGGAGACTTTAGAGTATAGGAGAGCACATAGACCTTTCCAGATCGTTCCAGAAGCATAGAAGCTCTCCCAAGCATTCTAAAGGCTCTATGAGCATCTATGCAAAAATGTTCCTGTCCAATGGAGCGCACTTACATTTCTCCAAAAAATGTTGTTGCAAGCACTGTGATTTTTTCCGGAGATTGGGCAAAAACGAATTTTAGCTGCAGTGAAACGAAAATGGGCGGAGTTAAGGTCGCTGATTGGCTAGCCAACGATGCTGATTGGTCAGTCAGTTCCCGGCCACGGCCTAACTTGGAAAAAAGCTAGGCCACCGCATTTTTTTGCGCCGTAAAACAAAAATGCTGGTCGTAGGACATTTTTTTAGGACCTGATTTTTTGTTCAAAAATTGAAAACTAAATTTAAAAGAAAAATATCCGTAGAAAAAAAAAGTTATCCGCTAGATTTTGAGAAATTTTCAGTTGAGTGAATTGGAAGATAAATTAACACTGCGAAAATTCCGTGGCCGCGGCCGGCAGGCGGCAAGGCCGGGGGGCCGTGGCCTAGGCTCCCAAACTGAATCTCCGGTAAAAATCACAGTGGCAAGTAGATCCGGCCTTTTCCCCGGAGTTTTTTTTTCCCCCGGAATCGGTAGGGTCTCATTTCACAGGAAAAAAGTATGAATAACTGGTACAGAGAAATGATTAAAACTAAGCTTAAAACATAAATATTTATTCAGCGATTTCGGTGTAGAATAAGGAATATAAAATAAACTGATATCACAATTACAGATTCTTATTTGACATGAGAATAGTACAACTCCAAATGCCCTATTCACAATTTTTTGAACTCGAATTCACAATTGCCACGTGGAAGTAAGAGTGTTTCATAAATTTGAATTATTGGTTCTCCTCTGTGACGGATATCAAAATTGGCGCAAAGTTTGGCAAGTGACGTCAGAAGGTCTTGTTCAGCAAATCTTCTACCAGCACACATTCGAGGTCCAAACCCAAAAGGAAGGAAGGCGAATGGGTGTACATCTTTTGATTTCTCAAGCCATCGATCGGGTTTGAAAACACTTGGAGAATCCGAGAACAGTACTTTATCTCTGAAAAAATTCTGCAATTATGGTTTTGAGGGGATAGTCAGCACCTCATGAGTATATTGGTGTTTATATCAACTGCGGTTCCAGCCGGAACGTGATATCCAGATAATACAAGGTCCTTTTGTGTGATTCGTGATACTTCAGTTCCGATTGGGAACATTCGGAATGTCTCTTTGATGCAAGCACGAAGGAACGGAAGTTTAGAAGACGTCGGATCTTCTTTGATTTCGTTCTGAATCCTCCGCTGGGCGTCCGGATGAATAGCAATGTTATAGAGGTTGTATATGAGCATAGGAGCGGTCTGAAATTAGGTTGCATTCTTTAGTTTTTTAAAACTGTCTCACCGTGCTCAGCCCATCTGAGAACATGGACAACAATATCACCTTGACATCTCTTCTGTTCAGCTCTTTTCTGTTGATAAGGTAGCTGGCAAATCTCATGTTTTGACTGAAAACCAATCACTTTTTGCGTGAAAATGAATTCACAACTGAATGGCTAGTATACCTATCAGAGTCAGCAACTTTCAACTTGTCCAACGCGTCGTCCATCAGTCGATCTACTTCCGCATAAAACTCGTCTTCTAGCTTAACCATCTTTCGCCATGACGGAGTGGCGAATAAACGGAAAACGGGAAAACCAAGTCGCATTCTGAATTTTTGAGTTAGAAGTAAAAATGAAGGGTTCACAAACTTTGCTGACAATTGGAATATCTTTTTGTTTAATTCAATAAGTCCATCCGCCCATTCGGATCTATCTCCCAGGGAGCCTAGGGACTTTTCGAAGAGAATTTGTCCAGCGGACTCTAATGACCATCTTCCCGCCACTTTTTGCATATTCACATGTCCGAATCGAATCTGTTGATTTTCCACATGATTCACAAGTTGCTCGGAAACTTTTTGAGAAAATGGAAGATAAGTTTGGACAGATTGTGGTCGCATCATTGCATGTTGAACCGAAGACCTCAGTCGGTACCATTCAGCGCCGTTTCTGCAACAAGAACAATTTTTCAATATTTTCTTGATATTCCTCTCACAAGTTCCCGAGTCCTGGATTCATTCCTTTCATTTCCCTATACTTTTGAGTTGTCTCCTGAAGAGGAACTATGAACGGAGTCTTTCCATCAGCCGCTAGTACTGTTTGTGCATCGGCTGCAACAACGCTTTGAAAACAGTTGACTTTATAATTTAAAACCAACCCGGATCGAATAAATGAACGACATATTTTCTACCAAATCCAAGGTTCTCTTTCACAATTTTGCCGTACTTGTGATACATTTCTTCTAAATGCTGATTGTAGCTCTCAAAGATTTTCGCATCTGAAATGAAGAGAACTGTAATCAAAGTAAATATTTGGCACGAACTAGATCCGACGGCATACTTGATATTTCCAGAGTTTCCGATTATTGGAATCTCTCGCGGTCCTGGAATTTCAGAAAAACGACGAGGTGCGGAAGTTGTTGTTGATTTAGCAGAGTACGGACACTTCTCAACATTTTCAGCAAGTGCTTTTATTGATCTTCGCATTTGAAAACAGAACAAAGTTAGAGAAATAGATAGAAAAGAACAAGAAGTTCTCTATTATAACAAAAACTGGCAAGTGAAGTGATAGTGATAAGATAAGGCAATTGACCTGTATAGAGGTTTTGCTGTAAAAAGGTCGAATTGAAAGTTAGACTTTATTTTGGTATCAAATGAGATTTCATGATAAAAAGTGACAGGAAGCAACTGCAAGCAGAGTTTTGCAAGAATGAAAATATAGAAAAAAATTAGAAAGTTTGAATTATCATTCACAGTATCTAAACAATTAGCGATTTTTTTCGAGTGAGTCAGTTATCGACGATAGGAAGAAAGAGAAACAGTTAAATCATGAACATTGGTTGAATATCATTAATTTTTTATCTAACGTTCAAGCCGACATTTTTGGGTCCAGTTCTGTCCAAAATGTTGGTGCTTTTGTCGACGGTGAAGAGTTGGAACACTTTCAGTGTTTCTTCCATGTCTCCGATCAGCACTTCGTCATACGGCGAGGCGACGAGATCCATAATTGGTTCGTTAGAAGCTTGAATCTCGTGCGATAGCTTGTAATTCGCATTGAAACGGAAAATTCGTAAGAATCCATCATCAGAGGCAGTCAACATTTCGGAATACGGTCGGTTGAAAACGATACCACCCACACCTCCGGTCTCGCAAACATTGAGTTCTCGTATCTTTTGACATTGTCGTTTCACGTCCCAGAGTCGCACAGTTCCATCGTTTATTCCTCCGGCAGTCGCTAGAATACCATCGCGGAAACTACAAAACTGTGCAGTACGAACTTGTCCGGTATGTTCATCGATTGTGAAGAGTGGCTCCTGAAATAATAGTTGAGAGTTTAGTTTCAAGATTGATGAAGTCTTACCGGATCTTGAATTACGCCATCACCTCTGACATGTCGTCCATCCCAAACTTTGGCAGTTCGATCAGAAGATCCACTAACACACATGTTCTCATCATTTGACCATTCGAGGGCAGTGATATCACGACAGTGACCATTGTCACCTCCCCATGAACTAACGACGTGCTGCGAGATTCGAACATCGTGATTGATAATATCTCCCGATTTGTAACCGCATGTCATCACTCCCTGCTTCCGCCATGCGATTGACGCTGAAAATATTGCACTCGTTAATCATGATCTATAATTTCACTCACCACAGCGAGATGCTCCTCCAACACGAAGTGTTCTCAATTCTCTCACGTATTCTGTAGTCTTTGGACGGTTTGGGTCGTAGATCTTAACAAGTGTAGCATGAAATAGGGTTTCAGCATAGATAAAATACCTTGACAGCTCCAGAGCCGTATCCGAGTGAAATATAACGACCGTCTTGACTCCATCGAACGGAAGTAATCAATCCTTCGTTTGTTGGAGCGTTATCATCGAAGAAGTTCTGAAATACGATATGTTAGAAGTGATTAACTTCCGATAAACTCACTTTGATGACACAAGTTTCAGTGTTCCAGAGATATAACTCGTAGCCGAGAGCCACTGCGACCCAGTTATGACAACCCCAGTCGAGATGACTGGAATATAGATCCTCTGTAAAATATCACGTTTTCGTGAAGTTCTGTGATCAAAAAGTAGTTACTTGTGAGTCCAGGGCCATCGAGAACTTTTGAGGCAGTCTCTTTGACGTGCCGTGTAGACTTTTTAACGGACGAAGCAGGGTTGATGACACTATTCGTGCTGTAGAGGACCTAAAAATATTATGAGTCACTTCTTTTCCATATATCTCCAGCTTTGTAAAGCTCTAATCGCTACTTTTGCCTGATTGATATATCCGATGGCTGGTGGTGGCGCAAGGTTCTTTTTGTAGCATAAAATTCTGTCTCCATCTTCAGCGTCGGTGAGAGCGCCAGTAGACTTGTGCCGCAGCATCTGCTTCAGAGCTTCGCCTTCGACATTTTTCTTTTCCGGACTATTTGGCTCGGAAATGGAGGTGTTTAAATTCTCTTTCTGAAATAACATCGTGTAAGGTTCAATACTTCGTAATTAATTCATCATACGTTTCCGTAGAGTTTGCTGGTCATGAGATGATTGGCATGGTCTAATTCGTCTTGGTCAAGACGGACTCCCAGGAATCGATCTCCAATGAATGAGGCGTTCGGGACGAGATTGGTGTTTCGAGTCGGGGTCATATCACGCTTCCGCATTGTTAATCCCTAAAAAATAAAAATTGAAACGGTTCAAGAAACGTTTCTTACATTTTGTTGTACGGAATTTCTAACCGTCCTTCCGGCGCTCCCAGGCGTTCTTCCTCTATTATTCATCTTCGGAACTCGAAAACCACTGAAAAAATAACTCGATTGTGAAAATCAATCTGAATGAATTAGTAGTAAGTTAATAAATAGTGGCGATCGACAGGAGGAAAAATGTACAAAATAAAATGTACTTCTTCGAACTTGCCGCCGTACGGCGGACATTCTCATCGGGGCATATTTGCTGTGCATTGAGAAACATCCTATATATCCTATTTTAAGGAGACGAACAAAGTAGTGGGGGTATTTGGATATATGATCATTCACAAAAAAATATAGAGAAAGTGAAAAACGATTCTTGTCGGCTTTGATGAGCCGAAACTCAAAAATAGAAAACGAGTATAAGAATGATGGCTTTGCAGAGAAAATAACAGCAGAAAACCGAAAATTTAAAAAGTACATTTCTTGAAAAAAATTACACACTCAAACTGAGAAATTGAATGAAGATTTTTGTGAAAGAAAAATGTGTGTGGGATTTGGAGCGCAAGATACTGTATCAAAGGCGCATGGCAAGAATTTGTTGGGTCTCGAAACGAATGACACATTTTGTCAATTTCCAATTTTGCTTTCTCGAAAAAAATTATCCAGAGCCTGTCATGTTTCCACGAAGGGATGGATGGATTCCGAAGTTCAAGAAAAGTGCATACTCCGAATCGCAACCAAAACGATCAAGTTTTCGATCCGTTAGACCAAGTTAGTATTTGCAGAACACAAGTTGGCATTACATTTCTTTTTTCTTTTTCAGGCAACCGATCGTTCTCCGCGAATGAAGACCATTATTATAGAGTAAGTTCAAGCATCAGACTTAGCTATTTTTTTTTAAATTAAGAACTCACAACATTTATCGGTTAGTTATGCTTGCGCGGAGGTGAGTATGTAAGTAATGGAATCTGCGGATTTTTCGATGGCAACGTGAACATGCTTTTAGTTTTTCAGAAACGTCAAAAACCTCATGTGCTTGCTGGAATGTTCGCTAACGCGAAGAGTTCTGTTCCAGTTCGAAACCCTTCGCTGACCCAGGTAGTAAATCAGAACCGAAGAAGAAAAATCAAAAGAAATTTACAGAGCTCACTTAGTAAACATGTTCATGAACACCCTAATTTAACTGAAGCTTATTCGGAATCGTCAAGAAAAGTTTCGAAGTTTTACAACTTCCCACGTGCTGATGTGACACAGAGCTGGGATTTCAGTGATGTTTCATCTACCAGCGACAAAAGCGCTCGTATACCGTCACCGAAAAGACTGAATTCGGATGAGGAACATAACAAAACAGAAGAAATTTCCATTCCAATCACAAATATTGGAAATCCAGTAGTTCCATGGCTGCGAAGGACTTGTTCTGATGATGAATCTTCAACATTCCTAAAACCAAAAAAGTATGAAACTGTAGAATATCCAGATTGTTTCGAAGAGACTATCGATAGTTTTTTTTCTCGTCTCGACCAAATCGGTGCACTTCCGAGTATTCCCCTCCAAAATCATACTGATACCACGATGGGGAAGGTTGAGAAAGCTTTGATAGCTGTTGCATTAGGACAAACGGTAGTTTCAAATGCGCTTTCGCACAATTCTGAGTGTTTTACAGAAAGATAGAGATTGTCAGAAATCCCTCCCAGTATACGACATACTTGTCGAACGATCGGATTGGCTGATATTTCAAGAAGAGTTCAACGATGATAATGACTATCTTCCAAAAGATCCTTTCTACACTCATGACGTTGTATCCAGGTCAGAAATAGAAAAAAACTGTATATTTTTCCACGTTCTTTTAGCGATTTCGAGGAGTATCTACAAGAGAAAGAAGCTACAAATGCGGTATCGTATTCGAAGATGTTGAGCTCAGCGAGCCAAAAAGAAGTTGAAGATGATAAGTTAGAATCTCCGAAGGACCCATTTTGTCCAATCAAAGAGTCTCAAGATTTGGATAGCCAAGAGGATTTCGTGAGTTTTCTGGATACATCAATTTTCAAGGTGTGCCTTTTTTCAGTTCAATCTTAACTTTCCTTCAACTTCCCAGAAGATACCTCAAGTTCATGAAAGGAGGCAGGATAGTTTCCCAATTTTTGATGAGTTTTGTTCGACTTCAACATCAACGAACAGGAAGAGAAACGTTTCATCCGAGTTGTTCACTCCAGTACCGTCTACATCAACAAAACGGCAGATTCCAATCGTTCGTCAGCTTTCATCAGAATATTCTCCATTTAATTTCGAGTGAGTGAATAGGGGGGAAATCTTAGGAACATTTTACGTTTTCAGCTTCTTGGAGAGTTCGAGTCCTCCATCACCGAAAACGAGTCATTCACCATCCAAGTACTCGATTTGGTAGTACTCTAAATCCTTATCTTGTTCAATTCCTTTCTTGTCTCATTCGTTATATTTTTATTGCATTTTTTCTGGTAAAATTTCTAGCCTTCTTTCCATAAGAAACATTTAGTGGTTCAAGTTGAAAAGTCGTTCATTTTTGGATAAGTATGAAGAAAAGAAATATGAGATCATAATGCGGAAAGCTTCAAAAAATTATCGCCCGAAATATCCATTGTTAAAGCTGCTGAATCCTCCGGATTTTGAACTCGAGTAGCTTCCCCAAGAACTGCTTCCATAGCTTCCACCCATCGGAAATCTACCACCGTATCCTCCACCTGGATATCCGCCTCCTCCTCCGTACATTCCCGGATATCCTCCACCAGGAAATCCTCCTCCATACATTCCTGGATCACCGCCTCCCCATCCACCATATCTTTTTACACGAGCACTGAAAAATGAAATGAATGGAACTATAATTCATAAAGAATTCTTACCCTTCTGGAGATCTCCAAAGCAAATTCTTTGGATGGTTTACTTCAGAAGCGGAACAAACAGCAAATAGAAGACCGATAACAAAGAGTAGTAGTCTGGTGGATTGCATTGTTACAAATTGAAAACAGAAAAAAGGGGAAGAAAGACTGATGGATTCTTCCATCACTGACCCTTTTATACTTAAAAATTTACTACTTCTAATATTTGATACTTTGTTTTTTCTTCTATAGTGACCATGTTGGCTAAAAACTAGGAACCTAGACAATGATTCGTCAAATCATTTCCCGATCAGAACACAATCCGGTTTTTTGGTCCTGTCTTCTGGTTGAAATGCACTTCTGATGATTCAATCTGTAGTCGTTGGGTCAATTCGAAACAGTTGTTTCAAAAAATAGAAAATAAATTGGGGAATCTTTCATTTCCTTCAGATTCAGCTGCAACCAGGAATTGGTATTTTGTAGAGATTTTCAAATTTTCAAAAGTTTGCCGAATTGTTTTTGAAGATAGAGGACAGAAATGTAATAGCAGAATAACAAAGACGGATTTAAAAAGGGCGAAAATGATCCGCTGGGTCAAAAAAATTCTCAAAAATGAATAATCAACTGATTTTACTTCTGGCTACGAGTATTCTGACAGCAACGGTTTCAGCATCTGAAGACTCTGAAACAAGGAAACACAACATGAATCATCCGAAGAATTTGGGATGGAAGGCTCCAGAAGGGTAGGTGAACAAGGAGTGTGGATTATTGACACTCAAAATAAAAATCTGTAACGAAATCTGAATTCAAATTCGCACAATCTCTACTGTAAATAAGGGATCAACCCCGATGATCCAGAAACCAGAATTAAGAATTACAAATCAGTTCATTTTCTAAGAAATATGTATATCAGCGTTTATTTATTTTGATGTTTCAAGACTCATTCTGTAAGGAATTCAATTTTGAACAATCTATAATGTAATTCAAGCCAGTAAACTAGGTCTAACACTAAAATGTTCAAGAAAAACAGGGTTAAAAAAAACAAGAAACCCGTCGTCGAAATAAAAAAACAAATGTTGAGAAAAGTTTGGCGTGCAATGTCTGTCAATAATACCAAAAAAACACATTTCCAGACACCGAGAAAAACGATACGGAGGATGGGGTGGCGGTTACCCAGGAATGTACGGAGGATACGGTGGATATCCCATGGGTGGAGGATATGGAGGATACGGTGGTGGATTCCCGATGGGTGGAAGCTACGGAAGCAGTTCGTGGGGAAGCTATTCGAGTTTCAGTGCCGGTGGATACAGTAGCTTCAATAATGGATTCTGGGGACGATGAATGTTTTTTTGAATTCTATTGAGTTTTTATTCTTTTTTTTCGATTTCAATTGTAGCAGTGCCAATAAACATTTCTCTTTTTTTTAGTTCCCTTTAGCCAAAAAAGTACTAGGAGTTTTTGTCCCTCTCGGTTTTAGTTGTCCCTCACAAAACGTCGTCATCCGTTTCTTTGTCTGCCTCTCGAAAAAAAGGATGTATTCTCTAAGGGCCTTCAATTTTTCTCTTACCTCACACATTCTAACCATTCTAGGTTTTTTATTTGAGTTTTCTGTTCACTTGTTTTGTAATTAGGACATAAAAGATAACAACGGAAGCACTCTGAAATTCGAATTTTGTGAATTTGGATAGAACTCAATCTGAAAAAGTGCATAACGATTGGAATCCCTTCTTCAACCTTCTTTCAACTCTTATTGTAAATCGTTTGATTTCATCTAACTAGAATAGTTACGATTTCGGAATTTTTCTTACCCCCTAGATTTTTAATATCTTAAAAATATGAAATGTTGCAGAAATTCTATGTTATTCGAAAACACAGCACAAAAAACTAGAGATTTCTATGACACCTAGAGGCTGATTGTGAGAAAACCAGCCTCAAAGTCCCCAAATTTAATACTGATCGGACCTTTATGAGGTTATAACTCGGTTCACGTGACCGTTTTGGAAATTTTGACTACAGAAATGGATTCCCCATGGTCGATTGTATATACACTCAGATTTTCAGAGAACGTTTGACTGGACGGTCCACGAACACTCCTAGTTTCTTTGCATTTTTCCCATTTGTTCACCTCGATTAGATTCCTAGTACGCGTTAGTACGTGTTGGTGTTGTGTGAAGTGTTTGCACCGGGCCCCTTACGCTATTTTTTTCAGCTATTTTTATCGACGTATTCCCCAACTCTTTTGTTTGGAGATGATTATTTACAAGGCTCATAAAGAGTTCTTTGTTCTTATCGATTGATTCTTTCTTGACCTCTTTTACTATTGGAAATATTATTTCGTCTGTTTTTGAGTTCTGAATCAAATATTTATTTTTTAGATATCCCGGTCACAAAGATGTCTTTGATGTACACACTCGTTTCAAAAGATGGAGACGAATTCCAAATTAGCGCCAAGGCTCTTCAACAATCCAAAACTCTGGCGAATCTCATTGGTCATTGCGGAATCTTTCCAGAAGAGGAAAAGATGGATCCAATCCCGGTATCCAACATCCATTCAAAGTATCTGGAAATGATAATTCGTTGGTGCGAGCACCACAAAGACATAAAGTTCAATAATGAGGAAATCGATCCGCAAAACATTGAAGTGCCATCATGGGATGCTCAATTCTTACCAACTGACAACGAGGATCTCTTCCAGCTGATTATAGCCGTCAATTACTTGGATATCGCAGAATTGATGAGCTACTGTTGTCATAGTGTTTCGTTGTTGGCTAAGGGAAAGAGCCCAGATCACCTTCGAATTCTTTTCGGAATTCCATCGGATGCTGAAGACGAGGAGAACGGATACGCAGAAGAAGAGGCCAATAAGGCTCGTGTGGATAAGAAGGCTGCTAAATAACTATAATAACTTAGCCAAATAATTTAATATTTTATGATCTCATGTATGGAATTCATGTATTGATTGAATACTTGTGGTTTGTCTACATTTGCCCGTAATTCGCTAAAATAAATAGGAAATTGAAAACAGTTTATTACTCTTCTAGTTTCATTTATCGTCCATATGCGTTGTATCCCCAATATGTTGGCAGATTGCTCGGAACTTCCCATGAATTTCCGACTCCACCGAATAGTGGATATCCGAATCCCCATTGACGTTTTACACGAGAAACCACACTGGAAAATTGGAATTTTTGAAGAAGTTGAAAAGAAAAACACTCACTTCGATTCTACTGGAGCAATAGAAAACACTGCGAAGATGGCAAGGAAAATCCAAAAGAATTGATGGGCATTCATTCTTGTCTTAAAGTTTATTTACTTTTGAAAACCGAGAAAATAGGAAATATGTTCCTGTTTTTATAACCACAGGGAGAAAGGAGAGAGTGTTTATCAATTGACACTGGAAGATGATACCGAAAAATCAAAGACTTTTTAAAATACTGTAGACTACATAATGATCGGAAATCGTGGGTCAAAGAGAAAGCAGTTTAGATCGTTTCTCGTGATTTACACGAAAAAAGTATTTCTTATCATTTTATGAAGACGTCATGAAATAATTCAGAAGGTGATGTCTGATGGCTACAACGGAGAAGTTGAGAGTTTTGGTATGAACGATAACCTTTATGAACAAACGAGGTAAAATTAAAAAAAAAACTATTGAACTGATTCTAAAGTATTTAACAAAATATTTTTGTAATAAGAATTCAAGCGTACTTGTAGTCGTTTGTAGTCTATAACCTAAATAATGAGATACAGGCCAACTGTTTCGGTGAACTATGACGTCTTCGGAATACATCTTCTTCGGAATTTGGGCTGTCTTTACCATTTGAAAATGTTATTTTCCATCTCAAAAATTATTTTGTTCGTATGAAATACACAGATAATTCAGGTGCTGATCGAATGTTTTGAAAACTTCAAAAAAAAATATGAAGAGGAGTTTATTCAAGAAAACAACGCAGGAAAAAGTTAATAGGAAATAAACAACTCAAATGGCCACTTTACACTGCATCGGTCTACTCATTTTCGCGTTTCTAGGACACTGGAAGACGACTTTGAACTCAGGAACACTTGCCAAAGCTTGGTTGATTTTAGTGGGACTTGAATCGCAAACAGTCTGAAAAATCGATTTTTAGAGATCCCGCATGTGTCGTACAACTTACTTTAGCATAACTGTAGAAGAACAACCCAATATCAGTCTTGTTCATTCCAGGAAGTACTGAATATGGTTCCTTCGTCGAACCGAAAGCATTCAATCCGATACTCACACTTGCTCCAAACGCGTTTTGCTAAAAAATAATAATTTAGAATTGAATTTTTCCAGTTCTGTGTTACCTGATATTCTTTGAAGCAATTCACGACCTTTTGAAACATTTCCTCAGTTACCGTGTTCCACCAATCTCGATTCCTGCCATATGAATCATAGAATCTTCCACGTTCATCAAATGCATGAATCAATTGAGGAATGATTCTGGAGGCAACAGTTGCAAAGTTTGTGTAGTTTGGTAGGTGAGCAGAAATGTACGGGTAATGAAGCAATGAACGGGAAATTGCTGGAATTCGGAACTTATGAAAAAACTGTTTCCGAATTTGACTTACTTATTTCATTCCTTTCAACAGAATAAAACACCTCTGAATTCAAGAATATCGATACAGTATTCTCAGCAATCGATTTGAACAAATGCTTTGTCTGCCATACCAAAACTTGACAAAGAGTTGAAATGTAACTGGAATGAGAAGAGATAACCAATTCATCGATCAATTCTTCTCCGTCGAATCCAAAGAATGTTTTTGTGTTATTCACTTTTCTCTGTGCTTCTTCGATTCCTCTTGGATCCATCCATTTCAAATCAGTCAAAGAATTACGAAGATGAGTGTGAATGGTTTTTCGCATTTTATCAAATAATTCAGATGCTTCAGGTTCGGCGGATCCATGAAGTACAATTTTCCCAGGAATAGTGCTAGAAATTTGGAGTAGACACGTTTCCTCTAATTCCGAAGACAACTCTGCTCTAAGAAATTTGAATGAGAATCGAAGTAGCAGGTAGTTGTACAGGGTCTCGGAGGGAGTGGAAGCCAAAAGGTTGTTGAGCTGAAAATGAAACTATTTTAGTTGTAAAAATGGAATTGACTAACTTTTTCATAGTATGTAGTGTTGAAACCGAAAACTTTTTCATCAAAAGTTTCGTCCCCATCTGGATACCAAGAATCCATTAACAATTTCCAGTTAACAATAGTCAGCTGGTTTTGTATTGTGGATAGATTGAATAGATCTGGATTTGCCTCAAATTGTAGCTGTAATGAAAACAAATGAATAACCCTATAAATATGAAAAAGCCAACCTCTTCCAACTGCTTCTGAAGACTGACAACGTCGTTCAACTTGTTCTGATAATCCATTTCCTCATATTGAGTTGAATTCGATACACTTTCCGGTACACTTCTCTTCAGAATATCCAAAACATTTCGAAATTGATAAATAGTAAGAGAAGGATAGTTTGGCTTGACGACGAACAAGGAGAATTCAGAATCTGTGGACGGTGTGATTCCAAAGAGTCCAGTGTCATCAGGAGTGTGTTTAGTGATATGTATAAGAATTCGAGTGAGGTCTTCATGTGATTCAGAAGAGTTTGAAGCATCTGTAGAATTCGAAGGCGTCCAATTCATTGAGAGAATCGGGTACGGAAGATCGGGAGGTATGATTGTACTGAAATAGAAATAGAATAGAAACCAAGTTTTAAAACTCAATCGAAACTTCGACCATACCTCAATTTCTCTCTCGGTTGACTGGAATCTACCAACGCACACTTGCTTAACATTTTTCGAACGATTCCCACTGCCTTATCATGTTCTTTATCCAAATGAGCAATGGTCAACTTCAGAAGTCGATCGTAGCTCCTCTTTTTCGGAGTGAAACCAGAGCAGACGTGTTCGTGAAAGTTTTCGCATGGATGAATGGAAGAATTCATTGATTCCAACTATAAAAATGTCATTTGAAAGATTTCTCTTGATTTCAAACTAACCAAAGAAGCAGAATATTTAACACATTCTATAGTTTCACATGGTAAATCCAATCGCTTTCTCGGTCTATTCCGTGGTTCTGGTTTCCATTCAAAAGCTTCTTTCCCATGAAGTCCAAGTTGTCCAAGAGCAATGATCAGAAGAATTAAAATGAAGAGAGTTGCACTGACAGCTAAAACGGTACATGGAGTTGGGCGACCAAGTACTTTTTGTTGTTCTTCGATGGGATCAGGAACTCCGATTTCAATATGAGATATTAGATGCTTCTTCTTTTTGTTATTCACCGGTTCTTTGAAGAAATTTGATGAAGATTGGTCTCTGAAATAGGGAGTTTGTGGGAATTGATGTATACTGAAACTCTGAAACTCACTTTTTTACTTGTTTCTCTTTTGGTTTTTTGATCAATTTATCCTCGTTCATCTTGGATTTCAGAATCGAAACAGGCTGGAAAGTGGCGAACAAATCTTGAGTCGGTTGAGTTGATGCTCTTCCACGTCATTCGTTTGTGTCTTTGGAAAAAAAGAAAGTTCACGTGAATATTTTTAACGTTCACGCGTTAATTATTTCTTTTCTTACAAAGTTTTTACAGGAGTAATTGCATTCGTCTTGACTTTTCAGAATTTTCCAGAACCATACATTTAAAACTTCAATACGATCGATAAAAGCTGTGTGGTCCATAAACATATGAATACCGGAAGTTTCTCGTATGTCATTCAATCCATTTGTTTTCACCTCTCCCACTTATTTTTTTTCTTTTCTAACAACACCTTGTTCTTCTTTCAAGTTTTCCACTTGTTCTCTTTATTCTCAATTCATAAAATATGCAAGGACCACCATAACACTTTGAAGACTAGTCGTGTGTATTGCAAAAAACTGAGACATACTTTGACTATCGTGTTTAAAATCTTCTGATTTCTGAAATTTATTCTCTTTGAGCATTTTATGAAGCATTTTCTCATTTGACTCTCGGTTTTCCATCGATTCCTCTTGGATTCTAGATTTCCCCAAAATTTAGCCCTTTCGTTTCGTTTCCCTGCAATTTTCCCTCCAATTTATCACTTTTTCCTGCCTCCCAGTATGTCATCTGTCCAAGACAAAAAGTAATTTATCTTTTGGGAAAAGAACAATTAGGCTCCACATTCCCCCGGGATTTTTCTCATCTAAAAAGTTTCAAATTTTGATCTTCCAATTTCAAAACTCTTATTCTAACTCTTGTTATTTTAATATCTGAATCCAGACGATCATCTTTTGAAATCCCTCGTTGGCAATTAAGCCAGAACTCTCTGTTTTTTGTTTTGGTTTTTCAAGACCACAAAAAGTCTAACGAAGCTTTTCCGTCGAAAACGAAAGTTCAGATTTTTTTAACTGTTCCAAGGCATTGACAATGATGACGTCGTTAGCTTAAGCTTGCAGAAATATGAAGAAGAGAGAAAAAAAGGAAAAGTGGTTCTCTGGTTTTGAAGAAGTTTCAAAGTGTCTTGATAAGTACCACAAAAGTTCAAATTGTGTTCCTTCTCATTCAGAAAAATAAACTTTGAACTTTGTTTTCATGAAACTACAGTAGGCCGCATTATATCTATTCTTCTCATACGAACTCGTATTCTTCCGAACGAATTTCTATTCCAAATTATTAATTCCCATTTTCTTGTTTTCCAACATTCCCTAATTCTAAATTCTCAACTTCGTTTCTTCCTTCTTTTTCCCTCCATGAAAAATCATTCCGTATTCTATTCCTTTTTTTCTAATTCCATCAGATGTAATCCCATCTTTTTCTCTCTTCCAACCAGTGTCATTTGTCACAATCAAACCTATCTTTACTTTTAATCCACCCTTTCGATCTTCTTTTCTTTTGCATAGTTTGATTCTGAAAAAAAATGAGAAGAGCATTATTATACTTCTTGACGTTCTCAAAATAGTTTTATTGGGGTTTGGGAGATCAATGGCCAAAAGGAAACTCATTTTCTTGTCATGATATTTGGCATCAGGAAATGGGGAAAAAATGGGAGAGATGGAGTTGAGGTGTACTTATTGGGATTACTGTGGTTTCAAGTTGCGGAAATCTGGACAAACACAATCCAAGTTCAAAAGATTTTTCGGTTCTGCGACATTTCGAAAGATGACGTTCCGAAAGTGCGATATTTCACAACTGCAACGTTTTGCATTTGAAACGTCGCACTTGCGAAACGTCGCACTTGCGAAACGTCACACTTTCTAAATTACTATTGAAATTTCGCAAGTGTGTAATTTCGAAAATGTGACGTTTCGCAAGTCGGACTTTCCCCAAGGCGTTTCAAAAGCAAAATGTTGCAGTTGTGAAATATCGCACTTTCGAAACGTCACACTTTCGAAATGTCACACCTGCGAAACGTCAAACTTTCGCAATGTCACACTTTCCAAACGTCATACTTTTGAAATTACACACTTGCGAAACTTCATCTTTCGAAATGTTGCGGAGCCGAGTTTTCATACTTTTTTCAAGATTTTTTTTCAGTTAATTTCGGTTGACTACAGATTGTTAAATTTCGGACGATATATAAATAATATAAGGTTCAAAGTAATTTAAAAAGGATATTTCAAAAGTTTTCAAAAGAAAGCTTGCATTTTCCCAAATTCTGAGATTCCTGTACTAAATCTTTCCATAAATTCCAAGAATCTTAGTCGTGATTCAAAACACTGAAACTCCAATCCTCAAACATCGGATTTTCCCTCCAAATCCACCTACACTTCCCCCAATCTTCTCTTGTCTATCCATCATAATTTGTGTTTTCTGTCCTTCTATTCTCTCTACTTTTCCTTTTCATATTCAGATTCTTCCTCGTCCTTTATTTTCTGTTGTTTTATGTATTGTATGGTCAGTGATCATTGATGTGTCCCTTCAGTATCCTAGGAAGCGAGACAGAATAAGAACCTACAAAAGTAAATTGCTTCTAATGGCAAGGGTGTACTGAACGAGCAACTCTGGGTTCTGAAATAGTTTTAGAATGAGATCTCTGGGCAGTTAAAACACACAAAGAATTTATACCTTTTTGTTTCAGGTATAAAACTTCACTCTGTTAAAAACTAATTCAAGCTCTCAACAAACCAGGGGGACCTTCTGGACCAACATTCGGTTGACTTCCAGGTGTTTTCTTTGGTAGATGTCAATTCAACTGTTCCAAATCTTCAAAGGTTCAAAGGAGTCAGCTCTCTTTCAAACACCATAGTCTATGTTTCTGAACCGATTGACTTGAAAATTGAACCAGAGACAGATGAATTGCCTGTTAATATACTCTCAACATTTCGTGGAGATCGGAAGCCTACAACATAGTTTTCCACTGCCGCAAAGTTGTGCGCCGGTATTTAAAAGCCACCCTGTAGTTCTTTTTTCCTTCTTTAAATGAATTGAATTTGGGACTTAGGTAAAAACCCTAAAACACTTAGGTAAAGGGGACTTAGTTTTTGGGACTTAGGTTTTTGGGACTTATGAATTTGGGACTTAGAATTTTGGAACTTAGGTTTTTGGGACTGTTAATAGTAAAGATATTTTGAAAAACACAAACTACGCGTGATATTTCCAGATTTCAAACCCTTTTCTTATCCACGTGACCGATGAAAAAGTTATCTCATCAGTTCCTAAAAACCAAGAATATTTGATTTTGCTTATTCAGTTTCCAATTAACCAATTTACAAGAACGTCGGACGTTAAGAAGATGGACGTTAAGAAGAAGTAGGTTGAATCTGAATACGATAGATTATTCATTTTCTTTTACAACAGGAGAAATTACGCCATAAATGTGTGGTTAAAGAGAGTATTGGAAAAAGGCGTCGATGGAATTAGAAAGGAATTCCATGAAACTCCAAACACAGTAAGATTGTTCTGTATGTACCGATTTCTAAAAGTTTATTCAGGTGACCAACTCGGAAGCATTCGCAGATAACCCGACTCGGAATCGTTATAATAATGTTCCGTGTATCGATGAAACGAGAGTCAAGATTAAAGACGATTCTCACTATTACATTCACGCCAATTTTGTTCGGTGAGAAACTATTTTCATGACAGTTTCAACTTTCGGAAAAAAAGAGTAAAAGTTCCCTTATTTCTAGATCCGTCGAGAGGCGTCGTTATATATGCACACAGGGTCCATTGGAAGGAACCGTCGAAGAGTTTTGGAAGATGATTGTATCAACTGGTTCTGAATATATCATTATGCTATGTGAACTAGTGGAGAATGGAAAAGAAAAATGTCATCAGTATTTTCCGGCGACTGTCGGTACATCGATAAAGATTGGAACAGCGTTCATTGTTACAAAAATAGCCAGTGAGAATGTAGGTTTTTGCAGTGCGCTTCCCTTCCCAACTCTAAATTTTTAGCTGGACAAATCATTGACAATGTCAACTCTGCGCGTCACGAAGGTTGGAAGAAACAAAGCCACGATGACAGTCAGACACGTACACTGGCACTGCTGGCCTGATCACGGAATTCCACAGAACTTCTTATCGCCGTTACTTCTTCTCAACCTTTTTAAACAATCCCAGTACGTCTGCTGTTAAATGTTCTCATTTCAAACTTTATGAGTTCCAGAAAACCGATTGTGGTGCACTGCTCGGCAGGTGTTGGATGAACCGGGACGTTGGTCCTCCTATTCATTGTTTTAGAGGCAATGCGTTATCCGGACTTCCCAGGAGTTTCTCATTTACTCTCTAAACTTCGAAATGAGAGATGCAAATCCGTTCAGACGGATTTGCAGTATCTCTACATTCACAGAGTTGTTGTGGAGTACCTTGTATTTAAAAAGTTTCAATATTCAAAGGAGAGATATTCGATGTTTGTCAATGTATTATTTTTTTTCTCTTCAAGTTGGGATTTATTTTGAAAATTGTTCCTTTTCAGGAATACGAGGCTGCTGAGAAGACGATGAAAAACTGAAAAGATGAGAAACGGATAATAGAAACCCACATTTTCACGAATAAATTTTTTGTAATTTCTATGCCTTCTTTTTGTAATTTCTATGCTAATTAGACTTATTTTGGGAAGATATCCTAAAATTTGCTCTTCTGTTCTATTTCTATCACAATTCTTCGAAAGTCTCCAAGAAATAAAATCAAATTAGATAGTCTCAGTCCCCTAAACAAAACAAAATAATTTGTGTGCACTGACAGAAAAAATGGAAGAGATTCTTCCTGTCTCATCCGATGATTCTGGATTTCGTGATTTCAGAATATCTATTTTTAAACTTTCTTACTTCGAAATAACTCCTGACAATGTTCAAAGATCTCACAATCATTCGTCACTTTTCCAATCTGAATTTTCGATTAGTTCTTGTTCTTTTGCAAATCCAACTGGACCTTTTTGGTAATGAATATCAAAGTTGCTCCAAGAGCATAAATTTAGGTTAGGAAACCTTTTCCCTCTAAACCACTGAATTTATGATTTCCTTGAATCATTCGAAAACTGATATCTGCAAAAAGGAGCAAAACGTCAATCAAATGAAGTACATGTTCCACTCATTCTTCATCCCAAAAACTCCATTTTTTCCTCTTTATTCGAATGCATTCATCCATAATGTCTGCTGAACTCTCTTCATCTCTCTATGAAATAATGACGTAGATTTTTAGATTTTATACCTGTTTTATTGAAACTTCAAATCCAGAAATAAGCTACCCTTCGGATCCTTCTAGACGTAGGTTACCACCCACTGGGGGCCAGATTATTTTGAATTTCTTCGTGAAATTTCATTCCGTTTCGATGGGTTTTCGAAGGGAAGTTAAAGTCGTATTTCCGTTGCAAACATGCACGTTTTGGTCATATGTTTTGGGTACTTTTTGGTGCTTCTGATCAAGGGGAATGTTTTTGATCGAGAATTTTTAGGTTTTGTAGAATCCGGAAGTTCAGAGTGTCCGGGCTCAGGATGAAGAGTTTCCTAAAAGTTTCGAAATTCTAAAGAACCTTCTTTTTCATGAAGTTGTCGCTAACTTAAGAAACATGTTAACTATAATATATGACTTTAATCACATTTATTAACTCAAAAAGCTTTAAGACGCATTATCTGAGACAGTCAACCAACAGTATGCACACAAAAAAAAGTTACCATCTTCGAAACGGTTCATATTGAGCCTAGTGATAGTACTAAATGTCCAAAATACAACAATCCAGTTTTCAGCCAGATCGGTCCCTGGTGGGCTGAAATACGGTCGAAAAACTGAAAAAATGAAAATTTTTTCCTGATTGAGATATCGATGAAATCTTTTCTGCAATCAATTGCTGACATGTTTGGGAGCATTTTTTGTGTTTAAACTTATTTTCTATCTCTGCTCTCTTATTTTGAAAATTTTGAACAAATGTGAATTTTAGGTACTTTTTTTCAAAAAATCTATTATTCTAGCTCAGGGACCCTATTGGACAGTAAATTTTATTGCAGATTCGGAATCTGCGTTTGATTTTACATATGATACACCTAGTGGGGTTTCCCATTTCTTTCTCCGAAGTTTGGTTTTTGGCTGAAATAGCTGAAATTTCGAAAAATTTCATGGGGTCCCCTCTTATGAAAAAATCGAAAATTTTCAAATCGCTCCAAATTGGTGAGAGAGATTTCGTGAGCATAGAAAAACACATTTTAAACATCTAGGGACATGCATACCTGTTTCCACCGCTATGGGGCCACCTCCTTTATAGCAATATTCAAATAACTGAAATTGGCTAGAATGTGAATACTGTCGAATCGCTTTTCATATTGACTTCCTAATGTTTAGTGGAACCTCTCTCACCAATTTGGAGCGATTTGAAAATTTTCGATTTTTTCATAAGGGGGGACCCCATGAAAATTTTTGAAATTTCAGCTATTTCAGCCAAAAACCAAACTTCGGAGAAAGAAATGGGAAACCCCACTAGGTGTATCTTATGTAAAATCAAACACAGATTCCGAATCTGCAATAAAATTTATTGTCCAATGGGGTCCCTGAGCTAGAATAATAGATTTTTTGAAAAAAGTACCTAAAATTCACATTTGTTCAAAATTTTCAATATAAGAGAGCAGAGATAGAAAATAAGTTTGAACACAAAAAATGCTCCAAAACATGTCAGCAATTGATTGCAGAAAAGATTTCATCCTTATCTCAATCAGGAAAAAATTTTCATTTTTTCAGTTTTTTGACCCTAGTTCAGCCTACCAGGGACCGATTTGGCTGAAAACTGGATTGTTCTATTTTGGACATTTAGTACTATCACTATGCTTAATATAAACCGTTTCGAAGATGGTCACTTTTTTTGTGTGCATACTGGTAGTAGGTCAGTAGTCGAGTCTCTCAGATAATGTGTCTTAAGAGCTTTTAGAACTTTTAGAATCATGTTCCTTTTGTTGTTCTTGACCTTCCCATCCACAATTAATCGAAGATGTTCAATTTGGTAATATCTAATATTTTGAGTTCTCTAAATTTCAAAAAGTCCTTCCTATCCCTATCCTTTAAAAATTGCTCTCAACTTTGGTTTCGCACCGAGAAAAAACCCCCAATCTTGTGATTTTTTTCTCTGCTGACTGGTCTATATTTGCCAAGATTTTGATCTTATTTACCCATTCAGAACGTTATCTCTTTTTTCGCTATTACATCGGTTTTTTCTCATTTTCAGCTTTCATTAAATCAGCCTTCCTTGAAAAAATCACAAGGTTCTTCACATAGTCTTTGGTTTTCTTCCCACAAATATTTGCCTTTTTTCCTGCTTCATCTTCTATTCCATTTTTCCGAATTGCTTTTTTGGTTTGCAACATCCAGAACCATACCATATTTCCAGAACCATATGGTCCATACATTTAAAACTTCAATACGATCGATAAAAGCTGTGTGGTCCATAAACATATGAATACCGGAAGTTTCTCGTATGTCATTCAATCCATTTGTTTTCACCTCTCCCACTTATTTTTTTTCTTTTCTAACAACACCTTGTTCTTCTTTCAAGTTTTCCACTTGTTCTCTTTATTCTCAATTCATAAAATATGCAAGGACCACCATAACACTTTGAAGACTAGTCGTGTGTATTGCAAAAAACTGAGACATGCTTTGACTATCGTGTTTAAAATCTTCTGATTTCTGAAATTTATTCTCTTTGAGCATTTTATGAAACATTTTCTCATTTGACTCTCGGTTTTCCATCGCTTCCTCTTGAATTTTAAATTTCTCGAAAATTTCGCCCTTTTTCGTTTCGTGCCCTTCCCTGCAATTTTCCCTCCCATTTATCACTTTTCTTGCCTCCCAGTATGTCATCTGTCCGAGACAAAAAGTAATTTATCTTTTGGGAAAAGAACAATTAGGCTCCACATTCCCCCGGGATTTTTCTCATCTAAAAAGTTTCAAATTTTGATCTTCCAATTTCAAAACTCTTATTCTAACTCTTGTTATTTTAATATCTGAATCCAGACGATCATCTTTTGAAATCCCTCGTTGGCAATTAAGCCAGAACTCTCTGTTTTTTGTTTTGGTTTTTCAAGACCACAAAAAGTCTAACGAAGCTTTTCCGCCGAAAACGACAGTTCAGATTTTTTTAACTGTTCCAAGGCATTGACAATGATGACGTCGTTAGTTTTGGCTTGCAGAAATATGAAGAAGGGACGAAAAAATAAAAGGAAGTAGAAGAAAAAGTGGTTCTCTGGTTTTGAAAAAGTTTAAAAGTGTCTTGATAAGTACCACACAAGTTCGAATTGTGTTCCTTCCCATTCAGAAAATGAAACTTTGAACTTTGTTTCCATGAAACTTCTGTAGGCCGCATTTCAGTTATTCTTCTTCTACGAACTTGTATTCTTCCGATTATTATGAAATTCCCATTTTCTTGTTTTCCAACATTCCCTTATTCTAAATTCTCAACTTCGTTTCTTCCTTCTTTTTCCCTCCATGAAAAATCATTCCGTATTCTATTCCTTTTTTTCTAATTCCATCAGATGTAATCCCATCTTTTTCTCTCTTCCAACCAGTGTCATTTGTCACAATCAAACCTATCTTTACTTTTAATCCACCCTTTCGATCTTCTTTTCTTTTGCATAGTTTGATTCTGAAAAAAAATGAGAAGAGCATTATTATACTTCTTGACGTTCTCAAAATAGTTTTATTGGGGTTTGGGAGATCAATGGCCAAAAGGAAACTCATTTTCTTGTCATGATATTTGGCATCAGGAAATGGGGAAAAAATGGGAGAGATGGAGTTGAGGTGTACTTATTGGGATTACTGTGGTTTCAAGTTGCGGAAATCTGGACAAACACAATTCAAGTTTAAAGATTTTTCGGTTCTGCGACATTTCGAAAGATGACGTTCCGAAAGTGCGATATTTCACAACTGCAACGTTTTGCATTTGAAACGTCGCACTTGCGAAACGTCACACTATCTAAATTAATATTAAAATTTCGCAAGGGTGTAATTTCGAAAATGTGACGTTTCGCAACCTCAAGGCGTTTCAAAATCAAGACGTTTCAACAGCAAAACGTTGCAGTTGTGAAATATCGCATTTCGAAACGTCAAACTTTCGAATTGTCACACCTGCGAAACGTCACACTTTCGAAAAAATGTCGCGGAGCCGTTTTTTCATACATTTTTTCACAACCCTGTTAATTTCGGTTGACTACAGAATGTTAAATTTCAGACGATTTCAGATTTCAACTCAAAGTGAAGATATTCCAAAAATTTTCCAGAGAATTCTTGCATTTTCCCAAATTCTGAGATTCCTGTACTAAATCTTTCCATAAATTCCCAGAATCATAGTCATGATTCAAAACACTGAAACTCCAATCCTCAAACATCGGATTTTCCCTCCAAATCCACCTACACTTCCCCCAATCTTCTCTTGTCTATCCATCATAATTTGTGTTTTCTGTCCTTCTATTCTTTCTTTTTTATTCAGATTCTTCCTCGTCCTTTATTTTCTGTTGTTTCAGCTGTCAACCCAATTAGGCCTTTTCTTATCTACTTTTTATCCAATTTTCTGACTTCCCAGCATCCCTTCCTTCCTTTTTATCTTTACTTTTCGATCGCTGAAAGTCCGAAAAAAGAGCGATCGTCGACCAGAAAAAGAAAAATGGAGCCAAAAAAAGAGCAATATGATGCCCTCATAAAATTGAATTTGTTTTGTGAAATTTCGTCCCGACAAACTCTCATTTTTCTTATTTCGGAGAAGAACTTTTCCCACCAAGATCACATCAAAAACGAAATTCGAAACCGTTTTTAGAATGACGAAGTTTATTTTTGTACTTGAGAGAAAAAGTGTCATTTGGAGGGGTAGGAAGAAGATGTACTTCTGAAGACACTTTGAATTTGAAATTTTCTGTTTTAAATTCCTATGCTAATTTGACTTATTTTGGGAGGAGATCCTAAAATTTGCTCTTCTGTTCTATTTCTATCACAATTCTTCGAAAGTCCCCAAGAAATAAAATCGAATTAGATAGTCTCAGTCCCCTAAACAAAACAAAATAATTTGTGTGCACTGACAGAAAAAAGAAGATTCTTTCTGTCTCATTCGGTGATCCTGGATTTCGTGATTTCAGCATATCTATTTTTAAACTTTCTTACTTCGAAATAACTCCTGACAATGTTCAAAGATCTCACAATCATTCGTCACTTTTCCAATCTGAATTTTCGATTAGTTCTTGTTCTTTTGCAAATCTAACTGGACCTTTTTGGTAATGAATATCAAAGTTGCTCCAAGAGCATAAATTTAGATTAGGAAACCTTTTCCCTCTAAACCACTGAATTTATGATTTCCTTGAATCATTCGAAAACTGATATCTGCAAAAAGGAGCAAAACGTCAATCAAATGAAGTACATGTTCCACTCATTCTTCACCCAAAAAACTCCATTTTTCCTCTTTATTCGAATGCATTCATCCATAATGTCTGCTGAACTCTCTTCATCTCTCTATGAAATAATGACGTAGATTTTTAGATTTTATACCTGTTTTATTGAAACTTCGAATCCGAAAATAAGCTACCCTTCGGATCCTTCTAGACGTTGGTTACCACCCACTGGGGATCAGATTATTTTGAATTTCTTCGTGAAATTTCATTCCGTTTCGATGGGTTTTCGAAGGGAAGTTAAAGTCGTATTTCCGTTGCAAACAAGCGCGTTTCGGTCATATGTTTTGAGTACTTTTTGGTGCTTCTGATCAAGGGGAATGTTTTTGATCGAGGGTTTTGAGGTTCTGTAGAATCCGGAAGTGCAGAATGTCCAAGCTCAGGAAATTTCGAAATTCCGCGGTATCATCTTTGTCGTGAATCTATCACCGCTAACTTATGAGATTTAAAAACCATGTTTTTTCTTCTGTTTTTTCTTAGTGATGATCCTCCGGGCTAAAAAGCCGTTTTCGCGATAATATAGTCATTTTAAGCGTTTCGTTATGGTATTCGGAATCAGCGCGAAATTCTGCATCTTTTAAAGCAAAACAATTTTTGCCCCGGAGTTCTCCTTTAATTCTTTAGGATCTTATCTTTTGAGTTCTCTGAATTTTAAAAATTCCATCCTTTAGAAATTGCTCTCAGCCCCAACCTTGTGATTTTTTTTCTGCTGACTGGTCTATATTTGCCAAGATTTTGATCTTATTTACCCATTCAAAACGTTATCTCTTTTTTCGCTATTCCATCGTTTTTTCTCATTTTCAGCTTTCATTAAATCAGCCTTCCTTGAAAAAATCACAAGGTTCTTCACATAGTCTTTGGTTTTCTTCCCACAAATATTTGCCTTTTTTTCTGCTTCATCTTTTATTCCATTTTTCCGAATTGCTTTTTTGGTTTGCAACATAAAAAATGTGAAAGGAATAGGATGAAATTTTTGAGCTCAATAGGCTCTCGAAAAGAAGGAATTGGACTAATTAGGAAAGAGCAACGACCGAGTTGGATGAGAGAGAAAGATAGAAATCTGTAGTGGTCATGAGATCCATTCAATTGATGAAATGAGAAGGTTCTAGAGGCTTTATCTCACCAGGGAATCTTTTTTCAACAACCGTCTAAATTTGATCATTGATAGTTTTGATGACGGGCTTTCGAATGTGCTATGTGGCTAACTGCTAAGACTCCTGGAAATGACTGTAATTTTGCTCTGAAAATGGTGCATTTTTCACTATTGCCGCCCTTCGAACGGAACTATCAATGATCAAATTTAGAAAAAAAGAAATAAGTCGATTCGAATTCTCATTCTGCATACCTAGACTCATCCATCACCTACCTATACTATAAATTATTAGAAAAAAAACATTTCAAGTGGTATTTCAGGATGATGGATGTGACTTCGGTGGACTTGTTTGAAGCCAATTTGAATTCGAAATTTCTAAAAAACGTCATGTAGATTTTGCAAATATCGGTTGTGACAACTTTATTTGTATTTCAAAAAGTCCGAACTTTTTCATGTTTAGAAATTTCCAAAAAGCGTCATGTAGATTTTGCAGAAATCTGTTGTAACAGTTCCCCTGACTTTTCATATTCAGTGCCCTCTACATTTTTTCGAATTCCTGTTGACAGTCTTATCGGAACCGATCAAAACCTATCACTCAAGTATTTACTATTTTCCAAGTTTCCTATGGAAATTCAGAAAATAGTAAATACTTGAGTGATAGGATTTGATCGGTTTCATATGATCACTTTAAGAAAATCCCCTCCGAATAGGCGGAGTCCATGATACTCTGGTTCCAAGGGGCGGGGCCTTCTCTCGAATGAAAGCTGTCCGAAACCCCCGCAAAACTCAAAAAAAGAGAACACGACCAGAACATCTCTCTTCTCATTTTCCGCTCTTTTGTTTGCATTATTCCATCACTTTTTCTCGATTCGAAAGTGCTCAAAGTTCAGGTGCTCAGTGAAACTTTGCCGTTTAAGCGGAGGCTCCAATTTCCGCATAAATTTCATGTCACTTTCATCCCTTCTATTCAGTTGTCAGTCATGTATACATTTATAAGAATTCATTTATTCATTTATTCATTCACTCTCCCTTCTATTTTTCAATTTGCTTCTCATTTTCTTGTTTTCTCGAAGAAAACATAGTTTTCAGAAAACTAAAAACAATGGATTCTCTGAAAGAAGCTGAAATTCGTGAAGTCTTTCGTGAGTTCGATAAAAACGGAGATGGACGGATTACACGACAAGAGTTGGAGGTTAGATATATTTTAGATAGTGATCACTTTTACAAATTTAGACACACTCCGGACTAGGCCGGGCCGGGATAGAGGAAAATTTAGCTCACATAAAATATGACTGACTCAGGAAAAACTACCAAAAAATCTAATTTTTGTTTGAATAATTTCTCCCAAATTTTTGGACTTCAGAAACCCGGGCCAGGTCGGGCTCAAAATTTCTCGTTTCGGATCGGTCCGACCCGTAAATGTCTGGTTTTGTAATTTTCTAATATTCAGGTGGCCCTTCTTCAACTCGGAGAGAAAGCGACGAATTCCAAAATCGAAACTATGATCGAGCAAGCCGATTTAGATGGTGAGTACTGTAGTTCCGTTTCCGTTCCATGAAAAATTTCATAAATTTCTGGAAATAGAAAGAACTGAATAACAGGAAGTTGGGTGGGTTGAGAATCAGTCGAGTGGAAGGAAACTTTTTTTCGAGAAAAGAATGTCTATGGATATTTTCGAATATTGACTTCTTTAGGAAACGGTTGCATCGACATTGACGAATTCCTAAATGTTCTTCGTCGTCAGATTTGTGATCCAAAGGAGGAAAGAGAGTTGAGAGACGTGTTCAATGTAGGTTGTTGGATTTCCAGTCAAAAGAAATTCGAGATTTTTAGGTTTTCGATAAAAATGGAGATGGAATGATCTCAATCGATGATTTGATATTCGTAATGTGTCAATTGGGAGAGAAACTGACTGAAACCGAAGCGAAGGAAATGATAAAACAAGGGGATCTGGATCACGATGGAATGATTGATTTCCAAGGTGAGGAGGAAGAATCGGATATAAAATACATGGTATTTGCATTTTAGAATTCGTCAATATCATCAAAGGCCAATAATCTTCACTATATCCATCTCAACTGCATCTTCATTCCACTGCTTCGATGATCATCATTTCAAACTGTCTTGAAACTTTATATATGAATGTAAATATATTTAATAAACATAATTCATCTGATAACAAGTAAAGGAAGTGGCAATAACGATATTACGAACAACGGGGGAAAATTTATAAAAGATTTATAAAGTGGGAGAGATCATGTCAAGGAGGTTCTGGAGATGGCTCTTTACTTTCAGACCGACGGACTCCGAATTGAGACTCTGTGGCGTTGAGATGTTTTATGCTAGTGAAATGATATTTCGATAAATGAACAGCGAAACGATCTCTGGCGTGGAACCTTTGATTGCAAGTGTTGCATGCGTACGGTTTGAGTCCTGGAACATATTTTTTATTAGGAAATTAGCTGAAAACTTTCAGTACCGTCGTGAACATTGTAATGATCTTGAAGGGCTTGCTCAGTTCTGAATGACTTTCCACACATAATATCCTTTTCTTTCCGCTCACAGGTGAATTTCTTTCCAATGATCCTGGATGGTTTTTGTTTTGAATGGCATGCGTTAAAATGCTTCCGAAGGTCTCTGTTTTTTGTGAAACTTTTTTTACAAACAGTGCAGGAGATTCTGATATCCGATTGATCCTCTGCATTCTTGATCTTCTTTTTCGGAGGTTCATTCATGCAATGTTCCCCTTCCTCTAAATCGGCTTCTAACAGAGAGTTGGACAAAAGCTCTACTGTTCCAGGTTCTGTGTCGGAATCACAATCGTCTGGATATCCATACGATGTTTCCGTCGTAACTGACTGCGAAGTGACCGTATTTGTGTCCCCACATTCATCATCAACAAGTCTCGGAGTAGAAGACGAAGGTTCTTCTGTACTGAGCTTGGGACAACTTTTCCAGTGTACTTCAGCCTCTTCGTCTCGAAGATCCGCGCCACAACCAAACATGCAAGTTTTGCGTCTTTGTTTGTCGTGGGCTCTGGAAATATGAAATGAATTTTTTTTTTGAAAAAAAATTAAACTCACATCCTAATATGTCTCATCAAATCGTCATACTGTTCTCCACTATCCAATATTGAACGATCCGGTACATACTCACAACTCGGACACTTATGGAAGGATAGTTTTGTTCGGATAGGCTTCGGTACTGCTTCCACTGGTTCTGAGGCGGAGTGCATTTGTTTGATATGTGCTCTAAAAATCAATTGACACCAAAAATATTACTTTCTGTAACATACTTCATTCGATTCTTCGCCACTTTCATGAAACATCCATCAATCGTACATGGGACACCATCAATATGATTCAGTTGAAAATGGCGCCGGAGAAACACGGGCTTCTGAATAATTGTTTTTCAAATCAGTCTAAGCTAATTTAAAGGAAACATACCGAATTAGTGTAAGGACATTGTGGGCACTTATGAATAGCTTGACTGTGAAACTGCTTTTGGTGGTTTCTCAATTCTTGAAATGTATTGAATTTATTTGTAGAAGAACAATCTTTACACGAATAACGACCAACTGTAATTGAAATATCGAAAATGAAATATATCCTTTCAAACCTTCATGAATCCTCATATGTTGTCGAAGCTTGTTGGGGAACGGAAATGTTTTCGCACAATGTGGACACCTGAAATTTCCTCTATTTCATTCAAGAATTTAATTTAAAATACATACGGATGACTCGATCCTGATTTTGTTTTGTTCACCGTCGGGTTTTCAGCTTCACTATCATCATCTTCTTTTTCATAACCTTCTCGATATTCATCTTCAGAATCTTCTTCCTCCGACGACGAAGACGAGGAGGAAGGTTCTTCAGGGTTTATTGATGGAATCATGAACTAGATATGATGTATTAGGTTACGATCGGCTATATGAGGTGGTTGAATGTATCAAGATGGATTGAGACCACACACTTTAACAGAAAAGTTAAAAATAAATCTATTTATAGAGGAACCCCTGAAAGTAAGAATGCGACAACGACAATAAGAGTGGGAAGTTAAGATAGGGTCTGAAACTGACTAGATTTCGTTTAAATAATACAATCCCGAGAACTCATCAGATATTATATTCAAAACACAATGTACCACGTATCACAAAAAAGTCAAAATAATTCAAAATACATTTCTGAAGTCCTATCGAACATCGGCACTCGTGTCCGGTCCTTGATCTTCTTCTTCGTCCTCATCTTCCTCTTCTGAATCAGATACATCCAAATTGGTCGGAGGTTTTATGAGGAACGCCTTTTCGTCGCTGATCCCTTGCTCATCAGACCGTGCAGTCGGATTATGATCTTCATCGCCTGCTTCACTGCCTTCTCTTGGTGGCAATAAATTGAGTCGCTCCGATGCGGCGATTCGTTCCTCGTCATTTGAATATGTGAATGTCACTGGTGTTTCTCGTTTCAAACTCATCACTTCTTGCTCCTGAAAATATTTTGAACGTTTTCTCGGAAACTAGAATAAGGTGTTACATCTTTTGGCTTCCATCGTGCATTTATCCAGTTTGGATTATCGCGAGTGAACATGGTTGCACGGTAAATAGCCAATGCCCAATCATCAAGGCGACATTTGGAAATGTTCTGCGTGATTTTATAAGTATCTCCATAATCCAAACTGTGCAAGAAAGCTGTCAAACGACTGAAGTCTTTTGGAACTGAAAAAGGGAGAATAAAAATAGATTGAGCGTTCGATACTTACGAATGAATGTGGGAAACCGAAGAAGAGCTAGATGTGCAGGAACTTCCGGTGAGTTTTCGAATCTCACGATCGCATATTTTTGACGAGCTTCTTCTGGTTTCCGAGTTGCATCCTGAATTCATTAAAGTTTGTGATTTTTTTCGGAAAATCACTTACACCAATAATAATATCCATAGCCGGGCCAAAAAGATCACCGAACGGTCGAGATTGGACGAGATGGTGAGTTTCTGTTGTCTCTGTATCGAGTAACTTTACAGCGCATTCAGAAATTACAATGATGAACTTTCTGAGACTACTAAGCTGCTCGATAAGCCAACGGGATGGAACGACGGCTGAAAAACAAATGGTTTAAAGATAACTCTCACTCAGCTCAACGAACATTCAGCAGTGATCAGTTTCTCCATATCAAAAATAGGTTCGCAACTGGAGCAATTTCTGAGATTATCCACAAGGTGTCTGACGCAATTCGTATGTAAATCACTGTCATCAGCATACACTATCATCACTTTCACGAAATCTGATAGCTGAATTTGTTGGACTTGATTCGCTTCTCGTCTTTTCTGCCAATAGGAATAACCGACAAAAACTGAAACCGCAATACTGGCAATGACTACGATGGAAGCAACGGCAATGAACAGTTCGGTACTGTAGTCCATGATATTCTGAGCTGCCAGCCAGTGGAGTGACGCTCTTGTTTCCTTGATTTCAAGATGTAAATCCGTACGAAGACAAAGACTACATCCACGTGCATTAGGCTCGCAGAAGTATTTGCATCCGCGGATAGGAACAAATGCGGTTAGAATATACTTTCCGGCTCTCTGATTGTCCCATCTGATGGCATCTTCCGGACACTTCACGGATAGCTCTTCGAGAAATGTCACCTGTAAAATGGTAATTGCTGCACTGAAATATTAATTTCTCATACCTTTCCCACTCCTGAATCATCTTTCTCGTGCTCCTTATAAACATAGACAACAATCTTATCACATTCTGCTCTCGGCGCTTTTCCAAATCGAATCCAAATTGTATTATCATCACTGAAATCTGCGGCAATCATTGGCGCCCAGAACGGATCCTTTGCAATTATTTGTTTTCGAGTTGTTGATGGATCGACGAGAATTTCAGGATAAAGTTCCTCGAATTTGGGAGCCGTGACAATTGTTGTGACTCTACACTTTTGTGGTAGAATTGTTGCGTTGATTGCATAAATGGAGTAGGATGTGAGGCGAAAGCATGCATAAGAAAACCTTGCTGGATATTTGACTTCTGAAGAAAGCTGAATAGCACGACACGGCCATTCTTTCACTCCATTGATGTACTGAAAACAGTAATTTGTTATTGCCACATGCTGTTATCATTTACCATATCTTTTAAATCAGAACAATAAACATCAGACCCATCTGATGCTTGAAGACAGTGAAGACGAAAAGCGATCAAGTCTACAGGGGCGTGAGCGGTGACGGAGATATTGAGATTGGCGTAAGGCCAACTGAAAAGCATACTGTTTAAATTTAGATTATGAGGAATCGCTCTACCTTAACTGTGATAGCCCCACGTATGCCGGAATCACTTCCAAATCGATCAAACCAGGAGGGCATGTTGGCAATTTATCCGGTAGATCTGAACATCGTAATATGAACCTTATGCTTCAAATCAGTGACCATACCATGTTCTTTGAGTTTTTGTGAGCATTCTTTAGTAGTAGAGTAGGACGAAAACAGAGAAGACTTTCCTGCATCCGATTCTTTGACGTAAACGAATGAATCTTTGTAACATTGGTCTTGATGCTCGAAGACGTTTCGCAGGACGTAATCAGAGGCATTGAATCCTGTCGCATTCAGGGGAGATACAGATGGGGAAATAGTTAAAACAAGAAAGGAATAGAAATAGAGAAGAGATGTGGTGGTACAGCTCGTTTGAAAGTTAGTTAAATAAAATGGGCTCATTTTATATCATTGGATTGAGGAAAAACAACAGAATGGGCAACAAGAAAGAAATAAAGAACAATAAGAGAGATTCTAATAGGAAATGCCTAAGATTATTGTGGGTGAGAGGTCGATGTGGCGCCGTTCGACACCTGTAATCAGAAGTATAATGAGAACATTTTTCATGGATATAAATGTTGGTAGTAAGAGAATATCTGATTGTAAACATTTGAAGAATTTGAACCTAATTTGTTTACCTTTCACCCCGAGAGGACAAGGTGAAAACGATATGTTTGTACACGAGCACTGTTGGAGGATCTCTAGTTTTTGGGATGTCAGAAAGTGTCAAAAAGCGTGTCCTTATTTTGAAACATGCGAAATTACTTTTTTACCTGTTCTTCGGCGATCTTCTCTGCTTCCGCTGCCTCGGCCACGGCTTTTAGTTGTTGATCGGCAATCAAGGCTCTGTTATCCTTCGCTCGGATGAACGATTTTGGATGAATCGGGAAGAGTCCCGAAAGGCCTGAAACGAAACAGGTTTCACATCTCTGAGAGATCAAAAAATTCGCGCCGACTCAAAATAATTCAAATTTCTTACCGAGAAGTTCCAGAACTGGAACAGAAATATGTGCGTTTCTCTCGCCAATCCAATACTTCAGGCGACCAAAATTCAACGCAACCAATTTTTCGTTTTTCTGATTTGGGAGCGGATCGAATGTGCCGACCTGAATGCACTTCTCGTTGGCTCAGATTTATTTTTCAACAATTACCTGTTCGAGAATATTACCCTCGTATCTTCGACCTAAAGCTCTATCGGGAAAGACACAAACGTGGTAAAACGGACGGTTCGTGCAGCCAAAAAGTGCCAAACCGATCGAAGGACGTCCGTAGTATTTTGGAATCACTAATTTACGCATTTCCAGCACCCGATGTGGCTCATAGACGGAGACAACTGAAATATAACAGTTTGATTAGGAATTGTAGAATTTCGCACATATTCAGGAGAGGCATCAAAATGAAGAATAAATTATTTCAGCAGTCAAGTGGTCCAAATGAAACAAAAAGTTTAAATATTTCAGACTTGCAAGTTGTGAATGTTTTTCAGAAAACTGTTTGTCGTACGTTTTGATGCTTTCCCGCAAAACCAAGGGGGAAGTGTTTGCGGACTGTGCGCCGCTTGCCACTAATGATTCAAGATGAATAGAGAATGCGAGCTCAAGCTGAAAGAACGCAAAAAAGAACAACTTTTGTAAATCAAAACTATTCATTGGAGGTTTAATATTCTTTGAGATCTTAAGTAACTCCATTCATATTCAACCGATTTCTTCGATTTTTGTACCACTAGATAGGAAAATGTGGGACCGTCATGGAGCACTTAGAGGAGCTGTATATAGACCACAATTTATGATCGCTGTGGAAAAAACCTTATTTTTGAGATGAAACTTTTGTAGTGAGATGATAAGAGGTTTCAGGCCCAACGTCAATTCTCTTGAGCTCAAATTTTGGATCATTATCTTGAAAAACAAAAAAAGGAACCATAAAAATATATGTCGATTATTACAAGTTTTCAATCCCCTGGTGCCGCCTCGCCCGCGGCGCCAGGCGCCGCGCGACGCCGGGAACCGCCGCGTGATCATGGCCATGGTAATGACAATGGCGATGATGAAAAGCCAAAAATTTTTTTCAAAACCCGCCCCCCCACGGCTGAAAAATTCCCGGTCACTGCAGCTCCGGGGGTGATTTCCTCGCACTCCAGCAGGGTGGCTACTTTCGCGAGATTTCACCACCCAAGGTCCTCATTTCCACCCGGTACCTACTCAGCAATCCCGATAGGGGCCTATCGGGTGCCTTCCTCATACTGGAATGGTCGTTAGAACATCAACACTTGTGCGGGCATACGAGAAAACGAGGCGAATTATATAGGGTGGGCCTGGAGAGCGGTCGGCACCTCACGGGTTCCGCGGGCCTCTATGTACTGTGTGGATTTTTTTTCTCTGCGCACACTATCTCGCCGCCAGACAAAGAAAACCGTTGGTTCGCCAGCTGGGGTATTGACACACTTCCCGTGACTTGGCGTGTTTCGCTGGTTTTCCGCGAAAGACCCATTTTTGAAACGTTTTTCTCTCATTTTTAAACATTTTTTGCAGAAAAAATTACAGATATCGTAAAATTCGTCGATAAGTAAGGTATTTTATCAATATTTACTGTAAAGTTTCCTTTAAAAATCCGATATAAATTTGCGATTTATTACTCCTGAAATTACGATTGCCTTATAAATCCACCGAATTTCAGAAAAATCGAATTTCCGCAAACCCTTTTTAAAGTTGAATTTATCACATAAACAAATTTATCACAAAAAATTTATCAAATAAATTATCTAGTACAAGCAATAAAAAACACGTGAAATGAAAGTTATTTAGCACAGGAGGTACTTCAGGAGCTTATCTGCTGGCCATGTTGAATCGAAGGGATCTTCCGTTGGAGTCGGATAAGTTGAGCTGGTCGACGGCACGCTGGGCTCCAGCCTCATCGGAAAACTCGATGAACGCGAATCCTCTTGGGCGTCCGGTCTCGCGATCGCAGACAATTCTGAACAGTATATTGACCAAGTTCGTCTTCGCTGGTCTGGTATGGAGCGTTTCCAACTGAAAATGGGAATATTAAAGAGAAATTCCATATTGCCAGTACATTTTAGGATTTTAATCACAAAACACAAAATATTTTCAGGATTTTTTAGAAAACGTTTCAAGTCAAAATTTTTTCGAATTTTCTCTCAAATTGGGCCATGTTTTTGCCGAAAATGCGCCAAAATGGAGCTGAAACTTTTCAAGTGCGTGGCTTGCAAATTTTGAAATTTGAAATTTAGATGTTTTATCGGTTTTTTCGCACGGTTGTGTTTGTAAACTGTTAAAGAGTGTAATGTATAATAGCTTCATATAGAAATATATCATATTTACACAAAATAGTTCAAAAGGCAACAACAGGGAGTTCGAGCACATATCTTCAGTTTCTGAAGTAAATAAAATGTGAAGGATCCGAAAAAATATACTCGTTTTGTGTGTGTCGGTAGAGGCGAGGTGTTTAGGGTACAGGATAGATGACTAGTAATGTAGTAACAAAAATAAATAGGTTGCATGAGACAAGTGTGAACAGAACATATGGTAAAACTTTGTGATGAGAGAAGTATATGAGAAAGAGAGCACAACATCGACCCGTTTTTGTGTATGCTTGTTGAAATTTCGTGTCAATAAACAGCTAGAACAAGGAGAAGGCAACAACTAAATTGGTGACTAGAAGGAAGAAACAAAGGATAACAACAGCTACCGGAGAACTGTCTGAGAGATGTAATCAGCAAGAGCTCTGTAGCAAAACGAATACTGCTCAAAACGGGTGAACATCATTGGACGATGTGATTGAAGTCCTTTTACAGTTTGAAAGATGTCTATCCGCTGTTCGGCTTTTTGTCGCAGCATTAGCAAAGAAATGCAGATGAAGATTCCAGTTTCAGAAGATCCGTTTCTGAAAGTTTAATCACTTGGGGACGAACTATGGGAATTCAAAATACCTGCAATGAACAACAATGGGTGCTCGAGACTCGAGCAAATTACTCTGCCTCTGTAACACCAAACTGATCAAATTCATCAGGCTATTCGGTGATCTGGGAACAAGAGCATCAGTAGGCCATGCAGTATATGAATATTGCGTGATTTCTTGACTTGAGGATATTGAATCTGCATTCTTCATGGTATATGTCAAATGTCGAACGACGAAATCTTGGTGTTGCTCTGTGGAAATGCAAGAGACGTCAATCGCATTCCGACCTTCTTGGAAATGACATTCCGCACCGGGTCCATCCAGTGGCCAATACTGTAAACATGTATATTGAAGTAATGATGAACACGAGTAGCACATACCTTTTCAGTGTCACTCCAATCCTGCTCATCACTCAACATAACTACCGTAGTCACCTTCTGATCAGCAATCATTCTCCAGAAATCGAAAACAGTCGAGGCTGAGACAGGATCTTGAGCAGCGATGTAGTCATAAAAGTATCCTTTAATGTGTGATGCATTAATGTAAGACGAATCCGCATGTCCAATAGTTGGAGGAAGAATGACTCGATACTTATCATAAGGTACGGCAGCCTCAAATCTGTTTTTCAGCAGGTTTTCGTCTTTCGCAGCAAAGCTGGATGAGAGACCAGTTGCTAAATTCCGTTCCAGCTTCTTGAATTCTTCTTCCAATCCAGTTTCACTGTTTGTAGTTAACATAGATTCGCGAGAAGAAACTATTGCAACTCTGGTTGATATCGATCCATTTCCAGAAGATGATTGATTGAAGCTGACAGCTCTATCTCTTGATGAACCATTACATTCACTCAACAGCTTCTGATAGTGATCTTCAAAATCGATAACATCCATGTCAGTGTATCCATACATGTGCCATTCTGCCAGTGCTTTGTAAATGAAAACGTATTGCTCCACAGATTGAACCATGAGATTTCGTTGACGACGGAGGTTGCACACAAACTCAAATACATTGGCTCTTTTTTCTTCGATGCATTGATCGAACATGGAGTCTATGGTGATGAATGTTCCAGTACGACCGACTCCAGCACTGTAAAAAAGGTTTATCTCGAAGAATTGAGCACAAAAAAGTATTTACCTGCAATGTATAACTACTGGCGAGTTATTGAACTCCGGCAACTCTCGAAGAATATACATGAATCTAAGTAATCCCGTCGAACATTCTGGAGCCTTGTAATCATTCCAGTTTGTGAAATGGTATTGAAGAATGTGTCGAGCTGAAAGGATTCAAATAAGGAGCTACAGACCAAACACGGACATACAGTTGTTAACAAACAAGCCTTTGACGACTGGTAGGTTGGCGTATTCGACTCCGTTTCCATTAGGAATAGCGTCACTGAAAATAATGAATTTGGTCAATAGCTTGTACAAGTAAAAACTCACGGTCCACAGTCTGCAATATGAGCAATGTCGAATTTTCGAATGACATAATCGGAATGGAAAGATACACTAGTTGGTTCTACGAGAATATCTCCATATCTGAAAAAAATATGGTTTATTTTTATTTTTGATAGAATCCCTAACCTAACGATCTCCTCATCTGGCCAATACTTTGAACACTGCTGCCTATTTTTTTCCGTCAAATTCGCAACCATCACGATGAGCTCTGATTTTTGCTCCCAAATCATTCTCCAAAAATCGTCAATGGTCGCCTCGACTGGTGCCTGAGCAGCGATGAACAATTTCTTTTCTTTCCAACTCTTGATGAAATTTGCATTTATGTAGTCAGAATGTTCGTCTCCTCCAATTTGTTGCAGCTTGACTCGTGTCTCATCGAATGCCCTAATGTCGTTGTATCTGTTCTTGATGGCATTTTCTTTCCTGTTACTAGCTACAGTATTCATCGGGAAATGCGGGAGAGCCTCGTATTCTTGAACGAACAGAAAATCGGAATCTCGATGTCGTGTGACGTATTCTGTCGGAAGATCCTCAACTGGAATTGCTCCAAATGTTTGCTTCAATAGTGTTCGTTCGACGACATCTTTCGATACCATTTTCGAGAATAATGGACACCAATCCGAAAGCATATGATTCTTTCGGTTAATGAAAAACAGTGCTATCGCTGTAGCGCAAATCAGAAACAGGAGAATCGGCAGAATAATTTTCACAAAAATTCCATAACCACCAACTGGAGAATTCGAGTCCAGTAAGATGGGTTTGAAATAACCCGAATATCCATATGCTGGTCCGCTGAGATGGAGTTGACGTAGATGACGGGAAGCGGATGTAGATGTTCTAGTAGTTGTGGCAGGAGAGCTTTTATCGATTCTGTATAGAAGAAAATTGAAAATACAATTAATTTTACAAAGCTTACAGATTCCTCAAAATGGTTGAACCCTCTTTTCTATTCAACTCTTCTTCTTTATCCACTCGAACAATCAAAAATCCGGTGTATTTCAATCCATCTCTCAGAGCTAGATCTTCAGCAGAGTAACGACTTAGATATTGAACATTGCAGGCCTTCAATCCAGTGACTCCCAGGCCATCTCCTATTGTTGTCTCCGCTGGCAGTTGGGTGTAAGACTCTGCCACGTAAGCGAAAAATCGTTTCTTTTCAGCTGCTGACGCATGAAGATTATTTGTGTATACTTTAGCAAACGAATCCATGACAATTTCATCACTACTCGGCAAAAGATCCAAGGAGACGTTAGTTGGAAGAGGAACTATTGCAATATAGTAACAGCTGAAAAATCGAAGATTAATTACTGTAAAGAAGCTTCCCGAGCGAACCTTATGGGGCCATTCATATCATCGGGCGGGTGATCAAAAGATAAATTGAATGTAGAAATGTTGGCAGTGCGAATAGTTTGAGGAGTTTCTACCAGATCTGGCTGTGCAAAATTCGTGACGCAGTTCTTTTTGAAAACGGCTGCAAGAGATCGACCAGCAGAGTTTTCAGCCCAAACAGAAACCGAGTAGTTACGATTTGGCTGAAATCAGTTGAGCATACAGATTGATCTATTATTTAAAGACTCACTTTCAAAGGTCCGAACTTGCAAGAGTAAAAGTCATTAGAAAAGTCAATGGGATTTATACCATTTTGATCCGCTTTTGACTCATCTTCATCCCAGTTTGCACATCGTTTGTCGACTTCTTCTGCAGATGGAAAATCGTCTGGTGTGAGAGTTCCATCTGATTTTCGCATCGCTCCACGGACCGACACAAAATATTTGATGATACGACCGTTGGTTTCCGCCGGACTTTTCCATTCGACTTCACAACTCAGAGCAGATCCGGAATTCAGAACACGAACATCTTCTTCTTTTGGTGGAAACGGACGTTTTTGTTTCGTCGAAAAATGATTGGTGATTTCGAATGGGACTGAACCATCTTTTCCAGAAACAAATAAAGTGTACGGAGTGGCAGCTCGAAGATCTTTAACGACTACTGGAGATGTCACATTGTCTTTTGTGTATACTACTGCTCCGCGACTATCGGTGCGTCGAACGAGTCTGAAATTAGACAATATTATTGACTATAAAATACTCGATTTGGGTTGAATTAGTGGAGGAACACAGGTGAAGGGGTTGGTGCCAACATAAGAACAGAAAAAACCGAGTTTGTGAACTGAATGAAACAAAGGAAACCAAGGTAAAAATATTAGATCTCAACACAAAGGAAGCTTTCAAACGGAAACAATCCACTCCAATCCCATTTGATGCTCTGATTTTCTTACTTATTTGCTTTAGGATCATTTGAATCCACTTTCAAATATCTTCGCCCACGTTGATGATGTGATGATTTTCTGTTATTATAGTGAAGGGTAAAGGGAGTTAAATATATTAAAATTATTTGTGGGAATAATGTAAAAATAGATGAACTTTGAATTTAGAAATTTAGTAGTTACATGTTAGAGAAACATACTGAAATTGGCTTACCTCAAATCTATAGCCATTTCTTCACCTTCTGATTCCCAAGTAATGACGGCTTCTCTTTCTGATGCATTCACTGTCAGATTTTGGATTTGACGAGGAACTGGAAAAATTAATTTGTTGCGCCAAATAGAGCGAGTTGAGCACACCATAAAACTTTCAGCGCAGGGAATAAGAGAAATATGATCATGCTGTTATAAGAATGATCTAGCTTGAAAATAATTAAAATCTAAATTTTTTTTGAAAGACATGCACAAATATAGTTTATTTTTCGCGAATCACCCCACAACAACATCATGCCAAACTTACGCAAAGGGCCCGAAGCCGCATCATCATCATCATCAGAATCTTTCAGTGATGATAACGAAGACAGAACTTTTTTTGGCCGTTTGTACCAATAGGAATGAGTACGGCGATGATGTTCTATACATTTTTGAATCACAGCCAGTTTTTTTTTCCGATTGCTGGTTTTTTCAAAAAGAAGAAAATCATACCTTTCACTTCAAACTGCATTGTGTCAGTGACATCAAGATCTGGAGCACTGGATGTTACTCGACACATGTATGTTCCCGAATCCGAAGTTTGTACATTTTTGATCTCAAGCTCCCAACAGGATTGTTTCTCGTGTACTCTTCGAGGTGCTCCACCACGATGTACAAAAGGGTGCGACGTCGGTTCTCTCATAATAGTTCCATTTTGAATGAAAAATACATTGGCCACATCGATAAACCCTTCTGGATCGATGTTCACACAACAAAACATGGTGACATCAGTTCCTTTGAAGACTGATAGAGAGGGGTGAGCACGACCGATAACTGCCAGGTCTCCTGAGAAGGGTATGGTATTAAGAGAATCCTTAGGAATAACCTACTTTTATCACATTTCGTAGGCAATAGAGTTGAGTTCAATCGAAGAGGTTTTTGGTCGGCAGTGACGTAGACTGTGTCAAATTGTGGAGGGCACAAACATTCGTTCTGAAAAAAAATCGATGGGCTTTCTTTAGAAAACTCATCTTTCAAATAAACCATCTTCCTATTACTGATTCCTTACTCTTCTGCCACGTCACGACTAGATCGAATTAATGACACAGACAACGATACGTCGTATGCGATTAGTATCATTTGGAGTTTTCAGTTAATGGAATGAAGAAGAACCGAATTGAGAATGGATTCGAATGAAACGGAATCGACGGATACCACCCAGCGAGTAAATTCTTTGTTTTCGGATAAATCGCAGAGAACAGAGAACGAACAACGAACAAGGAACATAAGATGGCGATCATATGGTTATTATCTCCACAAATGTATCGGTTTTAACGAAGACGACGATGACGGAATAAGGACTCAAAGATTAATTTTCTCACCAGGTAACACGTTGGATCTTTCACGTCGTACTTTGACCGATATTCTGCATCCATGAGAAGACAGGGAGATGTTGATCGTGGACGATATCCACACCGCTTAGGTGTAACTGGAAGCATGGGTTATAGCAGGGGGAGAGATTAGGATTTCATGAACTTACAGGTTGGACAACTTCTCGGACAAAGACAGATTCCGTTACCATCTTTGCCACGATGACAAACTCCACCGTGTACACAGTCTTGATTCGACTCACATACATGAATACCTGGAAAAAATAATAACGGATTCTGAAGCCTCTTCATGCCGCAAAGTTATTCATTTTGAAATCAAGAACATTTCCAGCTTACCTAATTCTTTCGCTGTTTTCGGTTTCTTTGGTTCAATTTTAGTCGAGTTCCAATTATCGATATTGTCTGATTTCTTATCATTTTCTTCACTCGATCTGAAACTATTTCATTCGTGTACACCACTGAAAAAACAAGCTGAAAACTTACAAATCTGCGGTATTCCCTTCTGATAAATTCGCCGCCTGCAGAATCCCCGTCCTGAGATACAAAAGGATGACAGTGGTCCACCAGATCCATCGATTTATTCGCATTTTTTTCTATCAAGGCACCGATTTTAATAGACCATCATTTAGGCAGAGTGGGGAGAAAGAAGTGAAGCAGGTTGCAAAATATTTTAAGCTTCTTTTTCTTCTTCGATACTGAAATGAAACAACGAAAATTAGAAACATAAGAAGAATTGGTTAAAAAACTGGTATAGAGAATAAGGAAATACGAGAGAGTGCAAAGAAAACAAGAAGAAGAAGAAAGAAGGTGACCGGCGGAAGATGAGCTCCTGTGTGGGAGAAATGACCAACTGACGAATGGAACGGGAATAGTATGAGAATCGAAGAGACATGGGGAAATGAGAGAACGATTATTTGTATTTTTATGATCTCCCAGTTCACACTTTTATAGGTGATAAACACTTGACGCTCGTTAAAAACTGTATCTACTGTTTATAAATATTTTGGATTCGGAAGTGTTCTTCGGATTGAAAACTGTGAAAACTTCTTCAAGTATCAGGAGCAACATTCTTCAAAGAAAACCAACTTTCGAGACAAAAACGTGTCTTCCTTAATCTCAAGACATCTTCTTTGTCCTCAATCAAAACAAGTTTCAAATCATCAGATAATTGGATCGGAAGTGTCTTAACTGGTAATAACAGGACCCATATGATCCATATTCTCTTGAAATGCATACTATTCTTTTATCAGCAGAAAAAACAACAACAATTTCAGTCAAGACGCTGAAACTTTGAAGAAAAGAAGACGAAAAAAGTAGTAACCGGGTCCTGACAATACCAAGTTTGTTTATTTGGGAAGGGACACAAAAGGATGGAATCGAATTGGAATTGAAATTGAAATTGATTCGTCTGTCGATGAATTCAATGCAAAAAAGAATGAAAAAAACGGACTGAGTAGTGTGAAAGTCGACAATCAGGATTGGAAAAAAGAAGAGGTGGAAGTAAACTTATTGGAATATTGAAATGTGACAGAATCAGAGAGCAGAGTCATTGTCAAATGTCAAAGAACTTCTGTAAGATATGAATTTCAGAAGCATCTAGCTTTATGGATCAAAAACGAGAGTATCGGAATATACGTGACATCTCCATTCATCTGACTAGCGGGAAGAAACTTGTGGAAGCGTACTGATCGAATTGAGCGACACAGCTAATTAGACGTGTAGGTCAAACCACCCTCGAATACATACAGTCAATCCGCCCACTCAAAAAGGTATCATTGTCCTCCGACTGTGACATGCCACTTTACCACGAACAGTGGGCACAATCCTAGGAGGAGGAGGCGAATTTTCGAAAGTAATGAAGAATCCTGAAGGACGATGACTGCGAAATGGTGGATCGACCGGTTTTGCAGAAAAGAAACAGACGGGGGTCATCACCGGAAATTGGTGACGAGAATTGTGGAAAATGGGCAGTTGAAAATCAAGTCAGGCGGTATACTCAGGTGGTGTTTCAGAAGATTTTTGTACAGCCCATAGAGACGATTTGGAACATAATCTGCAACGGGCAGTCAACGTTCACTAATGCGGAAAGTTGGGGTTTTGACATCGAATGTTTCAAAAAGTAGACACTTTGGATTGTTTGAAGTTGTCCTAATACACCCTGAGATCTACTAGAAACTCCAAAAAACTTCGCGATGGATATTTAGAAAGATATCTGGAATTACAGTAGCCTTCAGAACCTTTTGCAGTTAAGTTAATGAGACCAAGGAGGAAAATAGAGTGCGCGTTGAAAATTCTCACAGATGATGAAATCAGATAGAGTTCGGACCAAAAGACTCATTCGTTTTCACTTTGCCAACAGGCGTCACTGAATGAAGTGAGTGGGTGAATACGAGGGAAGAGAAGAAAAAAGTGGTTTCACTACTACGCATCTCTCCTATTCTTCTCGACAAGTTGTGCAGTTGGTGAGCCGCACAAAAAGTGCAAGCTTTTTGACAGATAGATATAGGGAAGAGGTCAGTTTGAAAATGAACAGATGTGTGTGTGTTAGTCACTGTGCGCGTGTGTCCTTCTACCAAAGAGGTCCCCAACCACCGGCAGACAGACATTTGCACCTCGGGGTCATCACAGAAAAAGAAAATGACTGAGGGAGAGAGGATGGGATACGAGGAGAAACAAGGAATGGACATCTGTCTTTTTGACAAACCGACCCTCGATACACAGAAGATAGACTATCCAGTGACACTTACTGAACGGACAAATCGAAAAAAAAAGAAAGGGAAAAAGGTCATCATGATTCAGTTATAAGTGGTGGGCTCACACAGGATTACACTTGATATTAAACTACAGTAAACTCTTTATTATGCCTGCTCGGGATGCGCTTATATTAGAAAAATTACGGTATTCATGAATCAATTCTGAGGCTGAGAACATAGACTATAGACGTATCAGTATCTGAGCAACCTTCCCGATGTGCCATACAGAAGCTGGTGCATGAAAAACGGACGGAAGACACCCGAAAAGAGTAATCGAATAATCCGAACAACACACATAAACATCATGCCGCTTTCTCATCTTCTGCTCGCCAAACATTACGAGTCGTCCGGACATGGACTATTCTGATTCAGCGGGAATTTCTAATGCAGTGAAAAAGGGTTACCAAATTATGGAACACGACAAAGATGGCCCGAATTAGATAGAAGCCGGGTGCGGTTTAGTACACATTTCTTCACTTTTGACGTGAGAAGGCGACGAAACCGAATGGAAACAGATTCTAGACGTCTCAAGGGACAACGGACGGAAGAAATGCAAACAAAACTGCACGGATCCAGGCTTGAACGGAGAATTCGAAAGTTTCGATGAATAGTGTAATATGGAGGTTTTAACCTTTTTTAAAAGGAACATGGAAATCTAGGAAACAAACGTATAAAAGCGAAATGCATGTTGCACTAGTTACACTTCTCAAGTAAAATGAAAGTGTTCATCCGGAAAGACTAGGATGGGGACCCTTCCCTTTCATTCATCCCTTTGTTCGTGCTTTCCCTCTCGAGCAGTCCGTTTCAATTCATTAATGCATTCATCACCCTAACCTCCTGCTCCTCCTCCAATTCATGTTTACACCGATTGTGTTCCAACGCAATCATCCTCAATAAATTGAAACGGAATAAAAAGGGGGAGAAAAGATTATCACTTATATTATGCCAGTCTCAATGGGAGTGCTGGCTGAATTTTCTGGAATTTTCAGCGATATCTCACCACGAAAAAACAACTAATTTGAAGGAGCATACCATAGTTTTCAAGTCAATTTTCAATTTTTTAAAATTTCTACTGTATGAGCCTTTAAATTAATGTTGTTTTCGTGGTGAGACTGCGATTGCTAAAAAAAGTTTGCGAACATGAGAACCACGAAAATCGGATGTAGAAATTAAAATTTGAGTGAAATTATCAAAAATAGACAGTGGAAAACGCAAACTACGAGCCGAAGAGTACTAATAATCTAAGAATCCACTCACGGTAGGTGGTGGACAATAACAAATCAAGGTGTGGTATTATATCCGTTGCTTTCTCAAATAAGAGGTGTCACTTTTCAAGTGCCCATTTCCTTGCTTCCATTCTTTTTTCGAGAGAGGATTAGAAGGAACAAGAGGTGACAACTATGGGAAAAAGCGGAGAGAAGCAGAAATGGGAGAGACGCTGGAATATGAAAGAAAAATGTATTCAAGATTACATATGAAATACATCAAAAATTGGGTGATTTTGAGCCGTCTTTAACTTTAAAAATATATTTTTAGTTTCAATGGTAAGACTGAAAAGAACAAAACCAAGTGACAAAATGCTGAATGACTAATGCCAATGTAAAATAAAAATGTTCCTTTTTCAGCGAACGAAACAAAAAATCTATTTTGTTTCTGATTCAAGAATGTTCAAGGAAAATTCAGGGAACTTCTCTATTGAATTGGACAAAAACTGATAGAGAGATGTCAGGGCATGTGTTGGTTCATCACTTGTTCTTCCCAGTGATAAACACTAATACAGGCGGCGAAGAAAAAAGGGAAAATGTTGAGACAAGAGAAAGAGAGGGAGAATTCACCGGAAGTGACAATCAATCGATAATCAGTGTCAGAATTCGACGAGAGTTGACAAGACGCAGAAGATAAAATAGGAATAGAAACAGAACATAAACATGGCCAAACATGAGGGAGAAAGGAAGAAAGGAGGAGAGGAACGGAACGACATTCAATATTCTAATTGCGGAGACATATAGGCTAGAGAGAGCGTGGGAAACACGGAGAATTCAAGAAACGGGCAGAGTGCCCACTGAGTCACAAATGGTCATTGAGTGTGCATTTCTGACCGACTGGAGGGACAAGAAGCGGCTATCGAGAGCAGACGGAGTCACCATAAACATGTTACAAAGCAAACCGAGCTCACAGGTTATCGATATCTTTCTATTGGATTACGGTGACTTTGACCAGATTTCTTTGAGCTTGAATTTTAATATTGCACTATCTTCGAAAACTGAATAGTCATTTTTTTGTTGATTCTTCGCGTCTGGTTTTTTCCTTTTTCTATTCCAACGTCATCTTATCATTTCTTACCCCATATCAACCGTTCTTTTCTTTTGGGAAAAAATTCTTTTCTTTGGGAAAAAGGCGTTCGAGTAGTCGATAGAATATCGAAGCGAAAAGAAAAATTGAAAAGGAATGAACATGCTGAATTCGTCAGGAAAATACATGTCTGACAAGTGGTGGGAGGGTGTGGTTATCAGCTTATCAGATCAAACTGAACGAATCAGTGGGAGGAATAGTACGCGAGAATGAGAAACGCAGAGAACTGGAACAGAAAAAAACGAGGGTCCGAAAAGAGAAGTTGATCAAAAACTTGCGGACACTTGTCATCGAACAATCTGACGGCGATTTATCATTCCAAGTGTGAATCGGAAATAACTTGGAACATGAATAATGATTCGATAAAGATATTTCCAATTTAAAGGGTAGAAATTTCCTCATAATTATTCACTACTGGGAATCCAGCGAAAAATGAAACGTCACACAGTACCTGAAAGTTAAACTGACAGGTTTTCTCACGAAACTAACTATTGAGAATCTCGAGAATATCACAAAAACCGCCGACCGATCGCCAATCGGATCGCCTTGATTCTCTCTTTGAAATCACAATCATCAGGAGGCAAAGTGTTATGAAAAAGAAGATCATCTGAAAAGAGGGTGAAGAATTTGGAGATTCAGACAAAAGAAAAGGTTGTTAGTGTGTGAAAAGGGGAATTGATGATAGCGGGAGGATAAGACGAAGATGCTTCCGGTAAAAAGATAAGGAAAATAAACGGGGAAGAATTTGGCAGTTGAGAAATCCAGGACTGTCAAAGATATTCGTACAAGATTTTTAACAATGTTCATCTAATCACGCTAATTACCAGGAAATTTCTAGATTGGTTTTGAAAGTTCCGAATCTTATTATCAGTGCAATTGAGAAATTTCATAGTTTGCAATCATAACAAAGCAGTGATCTTAATTGGTGTGATTATTACGATTCCACAATTGTGGCGGGAAGAAATACAATTTACGAGAAAATGAGGGGGAGAGGGGTGTTGATTTGCTATGCGAGGTCAGAAGATCTTGAGTTTTCAATGAAGAATTGAGTTGAGTTGCTTTGAAAGCACAGAGCAAAATTGAACAATTGCAGGGAAATAAAAATACGGGCAGAAAAGTGTGGAATGGGAGGGACATGAGAAATTTACTGTATTCAAAGCAGATATACAGAGATGGAAAAGTTACAAAATACGTAAGCTTTTTCCACAAGGGAGACTGTGCTTTGTCGCTTCAGAAGCACAGTTACATGGAACAAGTCAAAAAGCAATTCATTATGGGGAGCAATAATAGATTTGAATCTAGCAATGTCCAGCATTTGGATCAAACTGTTGTGGGTAAGTTTGAGGGTACTGATAGGCTGGAGGATATACAAACACCTGTGGTGCTGTAGAGAAAGGATAACCATTGTATGGACCTGGAGAACCATAACCAGAAGAAGCTGGTAGATACCCAAACGCAGTTGGAGAAGTTGGAACCATAGCGTAACCTGAAAAATCTTTTTTTAATTTAGTATTTCCGTATGAACAATATTCCCGTTAAGAACGCATCTTACCAGGTGGAAATGCATTGGCACTCAATTTGCGAATGGCTGGTCCTAAGTTCAGCTTCCGATTGCGGAATTCGAGTTGTTTCGGATTGAGATTACGGATCTGTTCTGCTTGTTCCTCCGTTTCGAATGTGATGAACCCGTATCCTTTAGAGTGTCCATCGAGCGATTTAACCATCTTGACATCTCTTACTGGAAAGAAGTGCTCAAAGTGTTCACGGAGTTCAGATTCAGTAGTCTGAAAATTAAAGTTCAGTTGTTTGAAAACTTTTGGCGGTATCATTTTCGGTAACTCACAGAAACTGGGAATCCGCCGACGAAAATTCTGTTTGGAATGAGCTCATAGGTTGGTGGAGCTGGTATAATTGCGGCCGCTCCAGTTGGATAGAGCTGCATCGGTGCTGATGGATGAGGTTGTGGTGTAGGAGGCAGATAGGTTGCCATCGGCTGAGGTGGTTGCGAGACTGGGGTCTGATGCGGTGAATTGTTGTTATGGTCTTTATGATATCGTTGTTGCGGCGACATAATGACTGCCCCAGAGTCTGGATACAATCGGAGTATTAGCGATTGAAAAAAATAAAATAAGAGACTACGCGAGAGGGATTTTAGGAAATGAGCGGAGTTTCGATCGAAAAAAATCCGCACATTGCGATTTTCAGTTTTTGTGAATGCACACATGCTTTTCCACCAAAATTCCGCCCATTTTTTTCTCAGAATCGTTTTTTCTTCAAAATTTCAAAGTTGCCAGTTGCCACCTGACGGGCCGGGCCGAGCTCAAAATAATTTTCTTGGCTCGTTTTGGAAAAATCAGCCAATTTTCATGAAAAAGCCCTGCAAAAAACGGGAAAAAATTGGTGAACGTTTGAACATTCAAAAAGTTTTCGCGTTTGATGTGCAGGTCGTAGAGCTACCGTAGTCACCGCGGCAAAGAATCGAACTTCAAATGAGATAAAAACCATTTTTATCAATTCGAGAAAAGAAATCAAAGAGAAAATCACAGGATAGGTCCGAAATAGTGAGAATTTGTAAAAATGGTACAAGAATTGTTATTAGTGATTATAAATCTTCTGTAAAGCAACGTCTCCGAGCAGAAAATGCGTTTGGAATTCGAAAATTGATTGTAATCATGCTGTTGCAGAGTCACGAGTGATTATCTTTTTCGGTGAAACAATCGGAATTTCCGTCATATCCTCAAGCGGAACTTCTTGTGGAACTTGTTGAGCATTGTGCAGTTCAGTGACTCGCTTTCTTTGATGATAGTAGATGGGCATGATGATGTATTTGAGAATCGTCCATGGGAAGAAGTGGAAACCGAGCATTTGAAGCTCGTGGTTCAAGCAACCGGCCGTTTTCTTTGTCAATCCTATTGAACCGACTGCTTGATGACAAAAGTTTTCAGGGGTGACGACAAAAGTCGAACCTTCCTAAAAATATTTTAATAGGTTTTTGATATTCAGTATTCAAACTCACAGTATAATAGGTCATTTTAGTGGCGACCAAAGCCGGGATTAAAGTTTGTACATTGATAGTGTTATACTCGCGATCAATAGATTCACACAGGAATGTCATCAGTGCCTGAAAAGCATACATTTCAAATGTCGATCACTCAGAATAATACCTTAGTTGCACAATAAGCAGCCAACATTGGAATTGGGCGAACTCCTTGGGATGAAGAGAGCACGACAACTTGTCCTCCGCCAGACTTTTCCATTGGTGCGAGCACGCATGAGAGGAATTCTGCAGCTCCCAATCCATTGACTTTCAAAATTTGGGTGTCCTCTTCTGGATTGTCACCATATCTTTCCAAATTGTCGCGTCCAGTTCCAACACTATTCACTAAAAGTTGATTATTTTTTAACCGACAAACAGTTTTTTGAATTCTGATTAGGCCTTTCTGATTTTCAATTTGTACCCAAATGCAATTACGGATTCCGGTTCGAACAGTGTTTATAGACGGTCTGTCGCAATGCCAAACGTTGGCATACGATTCAATTTAGATGATGTTTGTACAACTTTCTATGCTAAATTGAGAACTTTCTGGCGAAAATCACATCTTGGCATGACACTACCTCATAACCCACTTTCGTGAACTTCTCAAGATCCTAAAAAGTAATCAGGCAGCCCCATCTGCCCTATATTCACTTCAACTCCTTACCGACAAATCCAACATCGATGTCGCTGATATAATCTCGAAGACGGGAAAAGTCGCCGCTGCCAAAGTCAAAGACAAAAGTCTTGATCTGCGCGTCCGAATGTTTCTCTTCTGGAAATAACAAAGTTAGCGCCTAAATGATTCTCATGCTTACCGATTTCTGATTTCACTGAATCCAACTTCTTCGGGTTTCTTCCAATCAAAACAAACTTTCGTAGACCTCTCTTCGCCAATTCCATTGTGTATGCCTTTCCGATTCCATCGGTTCCACCCGATACAACAGTCCATCTGTGTTTGTATTGTTCCAAATTTGGTTTGTAGAAAACAGGAGCAATCACATAGATGAAGATGGCTTTCAGGAAGGCGAAGAATGTCCTGAAAATGAACTTGATCTTAGAATCTTGAGAATTTCGGGCTCACCTGCATATTCTATATCCCAAATAGAAGACTGGAACCATTAGAAGCATTGTGACTGCCAATTGAGTTCCGTTTTCAACGTGGAAAGTTGGGAATAAGGAATGAAGAGAGGCGATGAAGGATGACGAAGAATCCTCCGGAATGAGGGAAGAGGGAGACGGTTGAGAGGGAAGAGGAGGAGTCGGCGCCATCTCTGGAAAGGAAGAAGATGTTCACAGATGGTTATCTTCAAGAGGTTACAAGGTAAAAAGAGTAAAGAGAACAAAACACACACTTCAAAATTCTCGTTTGAAAATAGGGTTCAAGTAAGCCAGGTGGTCTAGGGAGTGAGACTTTGGTTTTGAGTATAACTTGATGAAAACTTTCAGAAATCTGATAAAATCAGGTGAGGAAATTTAGAATTGTTGATAATGACCAACTGAAAAAAACTACTCAAATTTTGTAGTCGAGACCACCAATGAAAATTAATGAGAACAGATGTTGTTTTCCGTAGGCTACACAAAACTAAAAGGTTCGGTTCAAATTTTCGCGGGTAGGATCAAGAACAAAAAAAACGAAAGTGTGTCTAAAAATCTAAAAATTTACATTTCTTTGGAAAACTGACACAAGGGCGAAATCGAGGATGTTTCTCAATCCAAACTTCTTCTTTTGTTCCTTCTTTTTATTTAAAGTATCTTCGATTACTGTATTCTTTTTCTTTCAAACCGCAACAATTCAGGAAACTTTCAATTTATCCGCATAAATGCAAAAAAAAGGGGTCAACGCATAGTTGAGATTGAAATTCGAGGGGTACAAAAACCAGTTCAAAAAGTAAAAGTGTGAAAAAAGTTAGGAAAAAATGGGTTAATCTGAGTATTGTTACGTAATGATTTTCAAAGTTTCATCAGTCAACTGTAATTGTGGACCAAGACCGCCCATAACAAAGAAGGAGAAAATTTCAGTGTGACTACTGATACAAACTATAATAATATAGATCAGCGGTTACACCTAAATCATCACAATCTTCAATTGTTATCAGTGTCCTCATCGTTTTCTGTGTGAGGCCCCGATGGACCGCCCATATCGTAGGAAAGTGCAACAAGTTGGAAACGTAGTAAGTACATTTTGAAGACGTGAGATTTTGGAGAAGATTCTAAAGTTGAAATGGATATTTGAAAATCTAATTTTGAAGTTGAAATAGATTCTTGAACATTTAATTTTTATTGAAACAGAGAAAAAAGAAACATGGAGGAAGATTTGAAACCTCAAATTCATTGAAACCTTAAGTTCAGAGATACTGTAAAACTTCTAATTGCAGGACACCCGAGTGAGCCCCAAAGGAGCACTTTTTCAGATTCCTCCATAGCTGAAAGTAGTCTCAATCGGTTCCCTGTCAAAAATAGATTAGGATCAATGTAAAACACGTAATGAGTTGCTTCTCGAAAATTAGTAACGGATCATTTTTTGAAATTCGAATTTTGATTTTTAGAAGAAAGAACATGATTTTCTATTAGATGTTTTACGGTAGGTAGAAATGGGATCAGAGAGATTGTAACTTAACAAACATTTCTCCAATAAAAGCTTAACCTACATATTTTCTACCAGACAACTTTTGAATAACACTGAGAAAATATATCGAGTACAATGGATGAGTACAAGAACCAAAAAACTGAAAGAGACTGTAGGTATGAACTTCAAAAAGACACCCAGATGCAAAACTTTGCAGCGGCTTCCCCTGAAACCTTGACCATTCATGATATCATTGAAAGCAGAAAAAAGTGAGAATTTCTTCAAGTGACCAATCCCCAAGAACCAACTAAACAATATCACAACAAAATGATACACAAAGAATAGAAAGAAACAGAGAGAAATTGGGGAATTGTAGGTGTCTAGCACTTGATGATGATGATGAGGAGTGTAATAAAATAAGAGGAGGTCACAGGAAAAGAACATCCGATTGGTGTGGCCGAGGAGAAATTAGAATGGTGGTCAGTGAGTGAATGAGACATGGTTAATTATTACTGTTTCTAAAGGAACGACGATTAGTTGGAAGGATTTGAGGATTGGGAAAGGGTTGAAAAAACTAGATGTAAGAATCGAGAATCTGCAGAAGACAGATTTTTCATAATCGCTGCAAAAGAATGAAATTAATAGAATCTACAGTACCGCTCAAAAGTATATCAACTTTTTGTTGAGAAAAGATACGAAAGTCAAACTTTAACACAACATTTTTGGCATATTAAGACACATTTCGGTTAATCTTTACTAATAACAACCAGTGATTTCTGTATGTCTGTCTGTATGTCGCCAGCTGTAACTCAGCCCAAACTGAACCGATTTGGATAAAATTTTCACAGAAAGATCAGAAATTTGTCTACGTTGATGCCCATATGTTTATAATTTTTCTATCTCAAAAATTGAGCAAGTTACGGCTCTTTTTGTGAATTTTCAGTACTAATTTCGGTACCGAAAATGTGTTGCAAGTCATAACTCTCTTCAGAGTTTACCGATTCTTTTGAGATTTTCACAGTTTGTTCCTGATTATATGAGGATGATGCACGTCTTTTTAGTTTTTCAAAATTCCAATTTTGAAGCATTCTGGAGCACTTTTTATGAGCAACTTAGTTCATTTTTGCACGCGCGACGACAGAGAAGCAGAGTCGCGGCGGCAGAGAGGCGGCGCACACACAAAGTATAGTGACCGACGCGAACCCGGTTAATGTCGGCCGCTTCTCTGAACTACCTCCGCTGGCAGGAGAGGAGAAGCCGGTTCAATTACCCAAGTGTGATTCGCGATGAAGAGAGATAGATAGGTCGAATTTTATATCATTCTGTTCGTCTCGACGCGAGGAGACAAAATATGTAAGAAAATTTTGGAAAAGTTGAATTTAAAGCAAGGTTATCGGGGTTCGAAATTCGAAAATGTGCCTAATATGATTTCCACAAAAACTAAATGTGTCGCGTTATGGTTCCGATGGTATTCTATATCAGGGAAAAGCTCCTAAAACTCTTAAAATAGAAACGACGGTTCCCAGCCTCAGGAAAATGAGCCGAAGGCTCTGAAAATGGGACCGTCGGTTCAAAACACAAAGTAAGCGAAGGCCAGGTGGATGAGCCCCGAAGGGGCGACAGCCACCTGGTTTTCATACACCTACAGTTTTACTATAGAACTCTCAGATTCAAATAAATTTGAATTATATTCAAATCTTTCAAAATAAGACATCAGAAACCTTTCTCGGAATCTTCGAAGCTTCATCGCAAGCCGACAAACTAAGCCTCTCCAAACGGAAACCGATAATTGACCATGCAATAGTAATTCCAAAAACAAGAACTGGTAAATGCAGATGTAAATTATACGAAGATTAGTACGATTCGTTCTCTAGATACAAGAAATGGAAATTTTGTTTGTTTTTCGAATCGTATAGCCATGGAAGGGGAAAAGTAGCCATTAAAAGCAATACACACAACACAAGGTTAACTTGCCTCCGATACAGAAACTTGTAATGACTTCCCGCTGAGAAAATGTATCTGATATTTGAGGAAAGGATATCAACCTGATATCAATTGGATATTTATCTTCTTTTGGAGATTGAACTATTGGTAAAAGTTTGGAATTTCATTGGGTGGAGTTTTAGATTTCTGACTGATCTTCTAGTACTCAAAGATATAGCAGATAGGAGGTGTAGGAATTACCGAAAATTATAGTACAATGGTGATGGTTTTTGTTTGAAAACAATTATTAAAATGTCTGACTCTAAAATTCTTAGTTGGAGCTGCAAACATCACGAAATTGATACGATCTCTCACCAGGCTTATAAAAAACAGTGCTTTTCCGAGGCAGTCTTCAGATTTTTTCGAATTGAAAACTTTCAAAATTTTTAAAACAAAACTACCACTCTTCACAACATTCAAGCTGTAATTCTCAATCAACAACAAAAATTAATGGTTCCGGTCACAGTCACAGTTATAGAATGCCTGTTTTTGTTGTGATTTCTGTATTCTGCAACAACAAAAAACCATAAACGTTCTACCTCCCAATTCGACAAATTCATCCCACCCCTCAAGTGGTCATCTCAAGAACATAACTGACGTCTTTGGGATGACCTTGTTTAGAAACTTGGAGAAAATTATTTATCAGTTCTCTAGACTACAAGAAGGCGTCAAACAAAGCGGAAGCGATGATGAAAGTTTCAATGATCAGAGACATTTGCAGCATACTGTTGTGTTTACCGTAGTCTGTGAAGAAGAAGATAGTAATTATTTTAAAAAGTAGCTAGAAATTCGAATTGTAGCCTTGATTCAGAAATTTCAAAGTTCAATTTGGAAAAAGCAAGGCTGACCGGTCCTTCTGGTTATTTTCTTTATAGTTTTGATACTTCTGATTATGGAAACCTACGGCGGTCGCGCGGCCCAGAGCTTTTTCGATCCAAAGAGCTTATTTTCAAAAGTATGGCCTGATTCAACCATGGCGGCCTACGCACGGCCCGGGCCGCGACCAATTGAAGGTCGTGTGACAGACTTGGGGACAAGTACTTAATTTTGTTGATTTTGTGGTTTGGACGTGACCTACAAAAGAAAAAAGTGAGCGGGAAAGCTCAAAATTTTGAATTTCCCCAAGTTCGCAATGGATCGCGATGAAACATAGTAAAGTTGGATAATACAAAAAAGTTACCCTAAGACATCCATCTATGCCTCCCCTACTTCTGAAAATCCATAGTCCTTGTTCTCAATCTCTGATATAAAACAAAGGAGCAATCTCATTCCAATTTATTATCCCATATATCTCTCCACGAGACACTTTGATCACTGATCCGATCATTTTTCGTCAGCTGGTGGTCCATTTTCTCTTTTCTTCTTCTCCTCGGGATTTCCCACGCAATGTCACAAAAACAATGGGAGAAGGTGTTGTCTGTGTCAAAATCATGTTTAGATCAGAAACAAAAATAGGTCAAATGAGAGGGTGAGCTGGGTAAAAATAGATCCACAGGAGAGAGAAAAGAGCAAGAAACGGGTTGTTGACGTGGCGTTCCCAGAAGAAGTCGAAGATCGAGAATCAAATTACATACAGACTAACTGGTGAAAATTTTGATTATTTCGTGTACAGCAAAACTTTACAAATATTAGCTTAACTAACCAACGCTATTTCTAGAATAGAGTTCTTGAGTTGCTCTAAATTCTAGTTCGTTTCGTGCTCTTCTTTTATTTGCGTTCTTCGTGCTTCTGATCCGAACAAATTTCAGAATTCCGAATTCTCAGAAGCTCAGATGTTGCACATCTGGAGATCTCATGCGTCAAAACCCTTCTTGTTTGTCACAATTTTATTATTTAGATTCTTATAGAACATATGGTGCCATAGCAAAGTTTTAGAACCTTACATCAGAAGTACTAAAATGAAAAAAGTAAAGCGGGGTGAAGGGAGAAAAGTGAAGGGAAGGGGTGGGTTTCTAATAGTTAATATGTACATTCAAAAGAAACGAAGAAATTTAGAAATCGATAATTCCGAAGAGATGATTTCCCAGATCAGCTTTGTTGGTTGAGTAGAACATCTGATGGAAGTAAGTGTTCCATGTCTCTGGTTTCATTTGTGGAACATATTGTCCCTTTTTGTCCTAAAAATAATATATAAATTCGACCAAAGTGTTTGTAACTTACCACAGAAAATTTGTGGAATGCAGCATCACACTCAAACTGATCGAATCCATAAGTATTCATTCCATCGGTATACTCAGCAAGATCCATGACACCATCACACGAAACATCGAACAGTTTGAACATGAAGTTTTGATAATCCTTGAACCATTTTGGCTCGGTTTGTGCATTTGTCTTTTTCAAAAGTCCAATCCATTCATCAATCGAAATCAATTGATCTTTATCAGCATCAGCGATCGAGCAAAGTCCTTCCCAGAGAGCAGCAAGCGACTTTTTGGCGAAATCGGTTTGAACGGATTCTGCTCCGTAGATATCACGAACTTTCTAGAATTCAGAACTTCAGTTGAGATTTTAATGAAAAAAAGTAGCTTACCTTCACAACCAAATAGAAATCTCCCCAGTCGACCTGGTGGGATGCATTTCTGTCTGAAAATTTCACAGTTTTGAAACTCTTCGAGATACCAACTAACCAAAGAAAAGTGAGAAAATTCTCTCCCATTTCTTGATAAGGAATGGATCGACATCCGAATGCTTCTTGATAAGCTCATCGATTGGAACAGCGGTAACTTTGGAGACAACCATTTCTGAAAAGATTGAAATTCAGTTTAAGAGAAGAAAAGGGAAAAAATAAGAATTCCGTGTGTCCATCGGATGGCTTTTATCTATCCGGAATGTCTGGCTCCGCCCATTTGTGTACGAATTGAAGTGCTCTGATGATCATAGCTCCTCCTCATTCCATCTAACCGCCCGCACACAACACGAGATATTACACGGAAATACTTATGTGAATCATAGAGAGAAGTGGAACAAAAAATAATAGGATTTTGAGGTATTTTTAGATTAAAATGATGAATATGATGTTGAAGAGCGATGGGAAGGAAGTATTCGAGTTATGTGAAAAAGGGAGGTATTTTTTTAGATAAGAAGCTACAGGGAAGGGAGAACATTGATATATTCAGATTGAGGAAAACAATTAATTACTGATTAGAATGTCCCCAAACAAATATTTCGAAAGGAAATGTACTGATTTAGAGCGGGGTTGTCACCCGGGACGACGATTTTTTCCCCTCTAATTTGTGATTTTCAAGTCAAAATTTAAATGAAAATGTAAAACTCGATGAAGTCTAAAGAATGGTAGTTAAAATATCAAAATTTCACATCTACATTCTCGATGAAACGTTATGAAGCGCCGAAATCTCCGGCCCGGGTGTTTAACAATCATTTAAAAAACCGAACAGCTTAATCCCATTGAATTAAGCATCATTCTGTAGATATCTTCAAGTTCTACATTTTCATATACATTTTGCCTGGAAAATCACAAATTAACATGGAAAAAATCGGCGGCCCAGTTGGCAACTTCGGAAGAGAGGATACGGTAATTACCGTGAATTCTTCAAATGAAAAGCAAATCAACAGACTCTGATTTCTTCACGATCTCAGACGGCAAACTGGTAAAAAGGTAAATCTCAATACCGTAATCATTTATGGCATTCACTTTTGACTACGAGCTGGCAGAAGAGCTTCTGATTTCAGAAGTCTTCGAGACTAAAGATAACAACTCTTATTTCGAACTCAAAATTGTCCCTATTTTTCGTAGATAGTTGGAGTACTTTTGTTAAATTACACTCTTTGTAGTTAGGCTCCGCTTCTGCCAGTCAATGTGCAGTCTGAAAATCAAATTCAGGAAGTTCTGAAAACTTGAAAATCTTAAGGAAATTGATTTCTCGCATATTTTTAGAATGAATTTTACACCTTTTTGGCTGCGAAATTATGCGGCTCCTTGAAAACTGGCAGTTGGAGTCATCAGTTCAATTCCAAAAGTTCGCACAAATTTAATTAACCTTCTCTTAATTTTCTTTGATTTCTTCCCTTTCTTCCTTTTTTCTTCTACTTCTTCTTCCCATTTCCTCTAGTCAATTTCGTATTTTCTACTCAAATGTGCCCACCAAATCATCTTTCTTCGTCTTTTTTTTGAAAAGAAGAGGAGAAAGTAAAATACGTTTTTGAGAAAGAGAAGAAGAGCATCTCCTCCACTTTTCTTATTTTCTACTTCTCTCCTGTTTTCTATTTCAAAAACGACTTTTTTGTCGTTTTCCTCCCACAAGGTTTTCAGTTCCAAATTTTCAATTACCCTCAGGTCTTTCCTCTTTTTTGAAAACGAACACTTTTCAAAAGAACTAGACTTTTTTTAGGAAATGTTTCGAATAACTGTACTTTGTATTTGGATTCTTATACGTTTTGGATATACGATAGATTATAAAGTGTCAGTTTTGATTGTCGCAGAACCGAATCATGATACGTTTGATGAATTGAAAGTTTCAGTTACGGTAAGTTGAGATTCTGCGGTCCGTATCTTTTTAACTGTCTCAGAATGCATTCGTCGAAGTTTTCGGAAGCACATCCTATCGTATTGGCAATGATACAATTACAGCAGCATTTGTGGACGCTAAAAGGTAAATCAACGGAAATCAATCCAAACCACAAAAATATTTTTCAGCGGAGAGAATCGACTGGAACTGACACAGGATATAGTTTGTAGTCAGATGTTGAATTCTTCGTTGGCTTCAGTGATCTTCTCCCCATCATTGACGTCTTCTGCTAGATACATTGATCTCGTTACTTCATCAGCGTACACTCTTTCTTTTTATAAATTACCAGTCGTTGGGGTTATGGTCCGAGATGCCGAGTTTAGTAAGAAGGTAAGTTTTTATTAAAAAGGTGAAAAAACAGGTTAAAATTCAGAATATCTACCCAACATTCGTTCGTCCAACTGCTCCACTTTCTGATGAGGCATTTGTGTTTCTTCACATGTTAATGAGACTACAGTATCGACAGGTGGCAGTTCTAATTGTAAAAAGAGATATTAATGCAGATCAGTTTGTTGCTGAATTTGAAAGAAGAAGAGTTGAATTCAAGATCATTGTGAGTCTCTTGACCTCTTTATCAAAATTTGATTTCCGAATTCAGGTTCAAAGGTACATTGAAGTTGAATTGAATGAGAACTTAAATGACACTCTTGCTGAAAATTTCGAGGAAGTTACTTCTAATATCATTCTACTATTTGCAAAGTAATCTCCCGGTATCTTTTGAACCGAAACTTTTCACTTTTAGAAAAGACGACGCAGTGAGAATATTTGCGAATGCAGGCGATTTGACTGGAAAAGGAAAAGTTTGGATTGTAAGTGAAAGTGCTGGAGAAGCGCATAATGTTCCAAATGGATCACTCGGATGTCGTCTTGGACAAACTGCACTTTCTGTATTAAGAGACTCGTTTTCCATTTTGAAATCGGCAATGGAAACTGTTTTCCGAGAATCGAAAATCGACATATTTCCACCAGTGGAATGCGATAGAGATAGTGTAGATGTTGAATGGAATTCAGTTCAAGCACCTGCACTTTTGAATGAAATTTGTGGAACATCGACGAGTCGAGTACATTTTAATGATCGATGTGAGAGAATTGGAGTCGAGTATGATATCATAAATTTTCATATGGAACGACGGCAAGTTGGAAACATGGTTCGTTTTTTTTCTTGTAGATTTGTTTCTAATAATAATCATCAGGTTGGTGACTTGCTCCGCCTTGATGAAGATTCCATTGAGTGGGCGGGTGGAGCCAAACCTCTAGAAATATCACTACCGAAGCATCTTCGAGTGGTTACGGTAGCCGATCCTCCATTTGTTTATACCACTCCAATCGGGTTACCTTCTCAATGTGCAGAACTCGGGAGTACTGTAGTTGAATGGTCAAAATTTGACAAGATTGTAGTGGTGGGTTTTCTGAAAATATCAACAAAAAAGTTATAAAGTTTCAGCCTGGTCCTTGGTACTCCTGCCCGATGACTTTTGCCAATACTACGGAATATTTTTGTTGTGCTGGATTGGCAATCGATCTTTTATCTAATTTATCATTGCCAGAGGTTTTTAGAATTATTGGATACTCAAAGAATTTGAGATTTTCAGGCCAACAATTCAATTGACACTAGTTTCACTTTCTCTCTACATCTCAATGAATCTTATGGAGTTATACAAGCTGCTGAAACGGTTTTAATGAAACTTTTTAGAATCTTTTAGTATTTGGTTCCAGACTGGATTCACAATTGGAGGAGTGATAGGGGAGTTGGATGGAGATACGGCTGACATGGCAATTGGTGGAATCACAATCAATCCAGAAAGAGAGAGAATCGTTGATTTCTCTGAGCCATGGTTATATCATGGGATCAGAATTTTGGAAAAGAATGTAGGCTTTAATTTCAGAAAATTTCAATTCAAAAACGAATTCAGATTCCACGAGATTCTCCGATGCAATCCTTCCTCCAGCCACTTCAATCTTCACTATGGACTGCTCTTTTTATATCTGTAATTCTTGTTGGCTTGGCGATTTATTGCCTGGATTTCAAATCTCCATTTGAAAGATTCTATCAAGCTGATAAGGAAATGGAACAAGATTTGAAGAAAGAATATGAACTTTGGGTTGGAAAAGATGTTGATGAAAATGTAAACTTTGGAGAGGCAATGTGGTTTGTTTGGGGAGTTCTTCTGAATAGTGGAGTATCAGAAAGTAAGTTGTTTTTTATGAAAAAGGTTACTTGTTATTTTGAAGAAACTCCAAGAAGCTGTTCTGCTCGAGTTCTCGGAATCGTTTGGTGTGGATTTTGTATGATTATGGTCGCATCTTATACTGCAAATTTAGCAGCTTTTCTAGTTTTGGATCAACCAGAAAAAGGTCTTACGGGAGTCACAGATCCGAGGGTATGTTGTAATCGTGACTTGAGAAATGAAATAATTATTCCAGCTGCGGAATCCATCAGCCAACTTTTCATTTGGAACTGTGCTCAACTCAAATGTCTATCAATATTTCAAAAGACACGTGGAACTCTCATCGATGTTCAGAAAAATGGAACCTCATAATGTGCATCGAGCATCGGAAGTACTGTAGTTTTCTGTGTTTTCTCAGTTATAACATTCTTCATTCAGGCAGTCCACTCTCTATTGAATGGATCACTTGACGCATTCATTTGGGATTCAACGCGTTTAGAATTCGAAGCAGCTCGACATTGTGAACTTCGAACTCGTGGAAGTTTATTTGGAAGAAGTGCATATGGAATTGGATTACAAAAGAATAGTCCATGGACACCTCATATCACTTCTGCAATTTTGAGAATGTCTGAAAGTTGGTTTCATTTGAGAATCAAAGAATATTGAACTGGAAATTTAGGTGGAGTTATGGAAAACTTGGATCAGAAATGGATTGATAGAGGAGGACCAAACTGTGTTGTAGAAGCACATAAATCACCTGCAAGGCTTGGATTGGTCAATATGAAAGTATGTAAATTTTCAATTTATAGGAAACGGTTTCTGAATTCAGGACATTTTTATTCTTGTCTCGTCTGGTGTTGCACTTGGAATATTCTTCAGTTTTGTGGAAGTTTCTTATGGAAGATGGTTATCTGATAAAGGGTTTGATTTCGAAAAATTTAACGAAAAATTCATACAAACTGATTTCAGACGACGTCGAATAATCGTCCAACGATACTTCCACAAATGGCATGAACTTTCAATTGGTAAAAAGAGGAGACCGTACCGATTGAAATATAATTTGGACCGACTTATAATCAGAAGAGGTTTTTCTGGGTTAGAAAGATGTTCGTTCCAAGAAATTAAAGAAAGAAGACAAATCAGAGGACTTCCAACATCCAGAATCGATCAATATTGCTTTTGGCCAGATTTGGATTTCAGAGACAAACCTCTGGTTTTATTCTGTTCGAGATGCAGAGTAAGTTGATCAGAGAAACAATTTTAGGAGAAAACAATGAGAAGAGAAAGTAGTGAAAGTTAAAAAATGTTCAAGTCTATACATAGTTTGATCTGATCACCAAATGTTGTAACAGTTTCCTCTCGAACAAGTTTCTTGTTTCTCCTTTTCTCAACATTTATAGTTTTTTTGCAGGAAGAAGAGATTAAAACTTTTGAAAAATGGAAACTAACTTCTAGTTTATAGGAGCTTGAAAGACTTCCAAATCTTCGCAGCTTCAAAAAGATTCTCTTGTACTAAAAACCTTCTAAAATTTTCAGAATATCGTCGAATCGGATGTCCATCGAGAAACGGGTCTCTTCGCTTTCTTCTCCTGTTTTCTATTCGCAGTTCTCTTCCTTTGGCCATGCTCCCCCCTTCCATGTTTTCTGAGCTCTTTCAGCGATTTCGTTCACATTTGTCCATTATGCTCCCATACAATGGGCAGGTTTCGACGAGCAAGATCAACCCGTTTTTATGTGTAAATATGCTTCAAGATTTTGAATAAAAATTCATTAGATTCATTGCCATAGCAAAGACAGAAATTACGAGAGGTTTATTCAAAATGCCTTGCCGTTTGTATAGCAATTTTTGAAACAGCAAAACTGGAAAATGAATGGGCACACATTATCAGAAAGTAGGCATTTTGAATTCAAATCCCGGAAGAAGTTGAAGAAGAAGAAGAAGAAGACGTTGAAGAAGACACGAGAAGAATTCAGAGATCCTCGACGTCGACAATCATCAATTTTTGTCCATCCAAAGCACTGGACAACGGAAGAAAGTAGACATCGGTGCATTCGTCTTGATAGGTCTGAAGTATGGAAATGAATTTGAGAATCACTGAATTAATCAAATTTACCGCCAAATTGTCAATGATTTTTTCATGATGAATGGGGTTACTGGACAAGTAGAGAACACGATTGACGATAACAATTCCAGATGAGATGTCAGTGAGTAGAGCAGCGAGTTTTGCACCAGATTTCGGCCAGGTTCCACGAAGAGATTGAGCAAGAATCCGCATTGGAGCATCGATCTGAATTCAGAATTAGAGAAATGAGCATCAAGGAGAGACATACATCAATGTTTTGTGGTCCAAAGTGTCCAAGGAACGACTGAATGTATTGAATCAATTGAACATCACTTCGAATGTCTTCTGGAACCATTGGCTCCCAAGAATTCCGATGAATTGAGCAGCCACCTTCCATTGCAGAATCATGAATACGTTGAGTATAATATGAGCTCGTCGACAAACACATTGTATTCGAAACCACTTTCACATTTCGATTGAACATTCGAATGAATCCAGTCGGCCATTGAGTCAACGCTTCACTGATGAAAATAGAAGACGTACAAGATGGAATTCTATTCGAGAACAGGGTACGCATTGATTGGAGAACAGTGTGGTACGGTAGATAGGCGTGAGTTTTCAAAAGATTGATCAGTTCTGTCTCGAATTTCAGCAATATGTCGTACTCAGCAGTCGTCCAGCATTTGGATGAAAGAGTCTGTAAGTGAAAAACGAGTGAATTGATTGAAAAAGATTATTACATCTTGAACGATTTCTCTCTGTTCAAAAAGTCTTCCTTTTGCAGTGTTACTGCATTGAACCAATTCGGCAAGTGCTGCTTCGTCTCCGTACTGAAATTATTAATGAAATTCAAACGTGGGAATGTATGCCACGTACCGTTCCATCTGGATAACAGAATCTGACAGCCAATGTGTGTCCACGGTAAGAGAATCCGTTGAAAACTTTCAAAACTTTCAATGCATCTTCTGGACGATAAAAGTTGAGAAACCATTTTCCAGGAGGAACGACGACAACATCTTGAATCGAAATATCATCACGAATCTCTTTTTTGACCAAATTCAAAATGATATTCTTATGAGCAGTTGGAAGACTTGGAACATTCAAAAATATAAGTTTTGCACGAACAAGAGTATCCGAACTGAGCATATCAGAGATTCTGACATCACGAGAAGGCGAAGAATTCTGAGAATCATCCGAGTAAACACGAGACCAATAGTCCCATCCAGACTGAGACGATTGTTTTTGAATTGGCGGTTGTGGTGTTGGAGTTGGAGTTGATGGTGGAATACGAGTCTTCTTCTGAATATTCGTTGTGAAAAGACGAGGTTTTAGATTATTTACCGGGAGTGGAGCTCGAGACGATGAAAAAATTTGAGTCCGCATTTTTGATTGGATCCTTTTGAAATAAATTTCAGATTGATTTTTCGTTTGTCTTATCGATTGGAACGATCAGGAAAAAACAAAAGTAATACGTGTTTCTAGGGGTTCACGATGGACAGTGTATTTATTTTTCATAAAAATTACTCTGACGTTGAGCTAGAATTTAATTGAGCCAGTATTCAAAGACAATCAAGATCCATTTGTTTTTGAATTAGCTTCTGTTTCTTATTCTCAATAGGAACAGAGAGAACTAATTTCGGCCACTCGTTCAAATGCGAATAACTTTTTTTCAGGAAAATCTGGTAAAAATAGGGTAAACAGAAAAATTTTTCCTTATTAAAAAGTCTATCGAATTTTTAAGAAACCGGCAAATTTCATCAAAAATTAACAGAGTTATGCTTTGTGTTGACGAAAACTAGCAGATTTTGGCAATTTCAGTAACTTTTTCGGCAATAAAAGACTTAACTCTGTTAATTTTCCACAAAATTTAACGAATTTTTAACCAATCGATAGCTTTTTTAACAAGGAACATTTTTAGGTTAACCTTATTTTTACCCAATTCCCCTGAAAAAAAGTTATTCGCATTTTAATGCGTTGCCGAAATTTTTGGCCGCCCAGCCCTCGTCCGAATCTGTCAGGGGAAACTGAAACAGAGAACATCAAATTTCACCAGGTTTCCGGTGAAAAGTCCCGTTTAGCGAACACAATTCTTGATAGACAACTTCATGTTTTAGGTTGTTTTATCTGAAATAAAGTAGTGTAAGTTTTCCCATTCTCTTTATTTTCTCTTATTTTTTCCCTCTTCTCCCTCGTTTTTTTCCAACCAATACATTTCCTTTGTCACACCGATAAAATCGTTCTCCTACTTTTTTCCCTCGTTGTAAGGTCACCTTGAGAAGGGGTCAGTGACACTCGAAAAGAAACAGTTTCTTGTACGAACCATCACGAAATAGTACATGGAATATTGGAGACGCAGACATTTCAGAAGCTTCTCGTTTCAATTCTGCCCACAAAAAGCTATTGTTACGAGACAAACGGGCGGTCCTTTTTCGAGATGGACCCTCCTATATAATGAAATTTTGGGAAATTTTCGAACTATCCGGCTGACGCCTCGAGTGAATTCATTTGATAACAATGAACACTTATTCGTATATTTTTGCTGCAATGGGTTTATTCGTGGGTCTTGTTGAGAGTTCGAGTCCAAAATCGAGTACTTCTTGTTCTCTGATGACAAGCTGTGCTGTTGAAAAGTGTTTGGATAAGGGTAAGATTTCACTATTGTTTATTTCGGATTACTGTATTTATTTTCAGATATGGTGAAAAAGATTGTGACGCAGTCTCCAAGAGATGAAGTGTTTGGGAATCTAGTGGAGAAGTAAGTCGAATATCAGATTCCGTAAAATATGTATTACAAGTTCACATTTAAGAGAAGGGCGCCCAGATGAACTCAAATTGAACACATTCTTGAAATTCAAAATGATTGAAATTAGTCTTTTAGAATCCTCGTCAAAAGGTGACTGGACTAGTCACAAAATTTGTTTCAACTCTCTCCGAAAACAGATTCTATGATCCATTTTGAGAATTTAGAAATTTCATACTAGGCCTTAAAAATCTAAATTTCCCAGATTTGACATGGTCTGTATTGCTGCAAAATGTGGAAATGAGTGTTCACAATGCAAGCATTGCCACTATGCTCTTGAGCAAATGAGTGCGTTGGCTCAGGGCGAGAAAACTTGTGAGTTTAGAAGTAAAATGTCGAGATTTCAACTCAAATTTTCTAGCGGGGCTCTGCCCAAAACTGGAGACCTGTGTATTCAACTGTCTCACTGAAGACGTCTCGAAAGTTCTTTCATGCGTTGCCACCAGATGCAATGTCCATTGTTATGATGGAGATTGTCCATCATGCAAAATGATCTCCAGACGTATTTTTTCCACTATCTGCAAGCAACATTCGATGACATCTCAACCACAAATTAAATATGAAGGTATTTTACTTGAAGATTCAACAACTTCTTATTATTTTCTTTCAGGAACATGCCCAAATCTGTTCATGGAACTTGCTGACCACTACGTCGCCAAGAAGAGACTTTAAAAGTCGGATTCAAAAAAGATTCAAAGATCTCAATCGTAATTTCGATGTTTTGTGTAAATATAGAACCTACTGAAAGAATTTTAATATTTGAAAAACGGATAAAGATTCAAAATTCGAATAATATGTTTTTATGAATGCTTCTTTCAGACACATTATGAGATTTTCTAATTAGATCTAGAAAGTATTTTTAGATGTTTTCTAAGCCAAGGTTTATTTTTAGCTTTATCTACTGAACCTCTTTTTTTTGGAAATCTCAATTTATGTGTTCTGTTACTTGGTAAACAAAGTAGAATTCTAAAAATCAAAAATTTCAATTGAACCGAATTAGCTTGTTGTTCCTTAAATACCTTATTCTCCCTTGAGCTCTTTGTACTTTCTTCTTGAACTAGTTGATGGATTGCTTTTGATGCTTGTAATTCAGTGACTTTCAGTCTTCCATTTTGATATTTTCATTAAGTTCTCTATTTTTTGATAATTCAATCTCTGAACCGAATGCTCCATCGATATTTAATCATATCAAGTGAGGGAGTAAACGTGATTTCCACGAAACCTTCAAAAATGTGTCGGAATAGATTAGTAGTGTACCTTTTTATGACTTTCAGTATTCATTTTGAGAATCAGGAAACGGAGGTGTTTCCCGATTTCTATTTGTCTTATTCTTGTCTCCTTCATTCTGGGAATTCATAAGAAATAAGTAACGTACTCTCTCTAATAGTCCGACACTTTATCAGTGAAAAAATTATTAGGACTTGTCGAAAAAAGCACAGAATTTGTAAAAATTGTGACCGGTTTTTGAAAAAATTCTGTACTATTCTACTTTTTCTTCTAAATTCGGGCCCCGGACAGTTAGAGGATGTCTGTCAGGGCTGGGCGGCAAGAAATTTCGGCAACTCATTCAAATGTGAACAACTTTTTTCAGGGGAATCGGGTAAAAATACTGTCAACAAAAAAGTGTTCCTTATTAAAAAAGCCATCGATTGGTCGAAAAACCGTCAAATTTCTTCAAAAATTAGCAGTCTTACGACTTGTGTTGCTGAAAAGTTGCCAATTGTGGAAATTTCGGCAACTTTTTGGTAACGCAAAATGTAATTTTGTTAATTTTTGACGAAAGTTGACAAATTTTTAACCAATCGAGAGCTTTTTTAATGAGGAACATTTTTTTGTTGACCGTATTTTTACTCGATCCCTCTGAAAAAAGTTATTCACATTTGAATGAGTTGCAGAAATTTCTCAGTCCTGATTTCTGTTGATTTTTCAAACAGAAAGTTTGACTACATGACTTTTTGAGAGTCTCTCATACAGAAAATACGGTGTTTCCTAAATATCTCAAAAAAAATCACAATTTTTTCACCTTTTCCCGTTGAAGTCATCACGAGAACATACTTTCCAAAAGATGAATCAGACTGAAGAAGTTCACCTGTTTCTGTTCTAAAATGCCATTTCCTTTTCCAAAATCTTTGTCATTCGACCCCTTCTCCTCTATATATTAAAAACAAGATTTCGGAGAATTGCTTTTTTCTTCCAGCTTATTTCCCATACCCTTTGATCACTAATGCTCTTTTCCTTTCACAATTTGATTTGAATTTTCTCGAAAAGTCTACGAAAGTTTTATGGAGGAACCATCACCCAAGCTACGACTAATTGCAGCTAGTTTTATGCTTTTTGTGAGTTTTTTGAATCAAAAAAGTCTCTGATCAACAAATTTTCAGACAGCAATAATTGGTCTTATTTTAAATTTGACTATAGCTATATCCTTATTCGCAAGATTCAAACTAAACAGTGGATTTTTGGTTATCTGTATGGTAAAGAGTATGGCCAATAATATTATTTGTATTGGATTTTTAGCCTGGCCGGTTCCAGTTACTTTTCTGTAAATAAAACTGCAATATAGTTCTAACAATATAAATATTTCAGAAACTCCTATTACTTGCCTGAGTTTTACAACTTTCTTGCCGGGCAAATAATTGGATGGTTTGCCTGGAGTTACAGTAATTCTATTGAAGATTTTATATATTTTAAAAATTTTGAATAATCAGGTCCAACGACGCAAATCCTACTGGCTGGGAATAGAGTGATGGCTGTGTATTTTCCACAAGCATATCATACGAAATATAAGATTTCTCCTAATCGAGTGAGATTTTCTTCCTATTTATTTTTCAAATAGTTTTTCAATCTCAGATTTTTCTTTCCATCATATTTCTGTTGTCTGTTACAATATCCCTTCCAGGTTTTATGGGTGAGTGCTTTTATGCTTTTCTTTGTTTATCTCAACTTTCAGATGGATGTAATTTTATATTTCAATTGAATCTGATCAGTTGGGTACCTGAATCAACTCCATGTTCCAGCAGGCTCAGTTCCTTCTTCACCTATTTCGCGTTTTCTATGTCTTTCGTATCCAATACTTTCAATGTTATTGTCTTTCTGAAACTGGTATCTGATGCTGTAAGTTCCTGCTCACTATTAAACTGATTGAAAAATTCAGAAAAATGCAAAAATCTCGTCAATTCAACATATAAATCGACAGAGGCGAAACCGGCGAATGCTATTTCAAAGTGTTTGTCAGGATTTAATAATAGCAGTAGATACATTCAATACAACGTATTCATGGTCTTTCTATTCTGCTATTTGGTTTCAGTTCCTTGTTTGTGCGTATTCGAGAATATTGGCCAGGACTTTGGAGGGGTGCATTATTCTGGCAAACACTCTTTGACTACACTACTCTTTGACTACACCTACTCTTTGACTCCACTTTCTCTTTGACTACACTTGCTCTTTGACTACACTTTTCTCTTTGACTACACATGTCTCTTTGACTACACTTGCTCTTTGACTACACTTTTTCTCTTTGACTACACTTTTCTGAAAAAAATGTGCCAATTCGGAGGTTCATTCGAAAAATCAGGCTTAGAAAACACCTTGTCAGTAAGCTTCGCACGTAATAGAACACTTCAAAACCTTTCTAAGCCTGAATTTCAGACGAACGAGTGGTTTGATATCTTGATAGGTGTAGTCAAAGAGAAAAAGTGTAGTCAAAGAGCAAGTGTAGTCAAAGAGACAAGTGTAGTCAAAGAGAAAAGTGTAGTCAAAGAGCAAGTGTAGTCAAAGAGAAAGTGTAGTCAAAGAGTAGGTGTAGTCAAAGAGTAGTGTAGTCAAAGAGTGTTTGCCCATTATTCTCTCAACTGACTTTTAAAATGAGAACATTTTTCCAGATTAGTCATGGTTTTGATCAACGAATCTATTCGAGAGGCGATTCGAGTCAAAGTATTTAGGAAGACGAAACAGAAGAAAACTAGTGAAACTCCAGCTACATCCATGTTGGCTACTCATTCCAAAAATATTGTGGCATCTAATCGGTTGTTTTCTGTTCGTGTTAATAGATGAAACTTTGTTCAATAAAGCCCGGAAGTTTCTGAATATTCGTAATTTTTAAAAATTTGTTTTATGAAGGATTGCACATTGCAAAAACTTCGCGCAATGGGTTGCAAACTGCTTTTCGTTGCGAGAATTTTAGTTTGATACAGTAACATCTAGCAATTTGCAACCTCTGCGCACAATTTTTGCAATGTGCGCACGCTTTTCAGTCTTCTTTTCGATTTTGGTTTTTCTGCCTATTTGGTTTTCTTCCGATTTGGTTAAAAGTTTAAAAAAATTAATTAAAGTTTTTTTTTCCAACGTGAACCATATAAACGTGGCAATATTTTAATTAATTAATCTAGAAGATGAGGCTGCAGTTTTCGATTTTTAATTCGATAAAATTAGAACTTGCTACTGACAACGTAACGATATGAATCGCTTTGTGTAAGTTCTATAACCTTTGAGAGAAAAAAATGCTCAAAAACATTCTGTGGTGGAATGCTCGTAGGGTTGAGTGCAAAGTCCGCAACTGTGTTTGCGTACATTCGACGTGTAACACAAAATTTAATGCGAAGCCTCTGCTTTTCAATGGACTGCAAAACCACGTTGCGAATTGCTAAATCAATAATTTTCAGTCGATTTCTATCAAGTTTCATGTGATGAACATTGATACGCATCTCTTATCAGTACAACCACTTCCTGATCTGCTAAGAGATGTCTCTTTTTTTTGCGTTCTTTCCGCAGAAACCGGTTTCTTCCTCGATTGATTTTATGTTCGCGTACAGCTGCTTGACAGCTTAGTCTTTCGCTTCTCCTGACCATTTCTTGTCTTTGATAAAATGGAAATATTTATTTAATCGTCGTTTTTCAGGAAAATGACTGACGAGAATGGACCTTCGAAGGTAGATTTGCAAACGGCTATGCGGAAGTTGAGAGCCCTTCCTCCGAATAAGGTGAGGAATCTAAAATTTATATTTCAATGAAGATAATGTTTTACAGCTCTGCTTCGACTGTGGAGCAAGGAATCCCACATGGTGCACAGTAACTTATGGTAGGTTAATTTAACTTCTAATGAGAAATTCATATTTTTATGTTTCAGGAGTCTTCCTTTGCATTGATTGCTCAGCAGTTCATCGTAATCTTGGAGTCCATCTAACGTTTGTTCGTTCCACTAACTTGGATACTAACTGGACTTGGTTGCAACTTAGAGCCATGCAACTCGGAGGAAACGGAAATGCGGTGAGTTATAATTTTCAATCCAAACAATTTTAATTTGTCGCTTTCAGACCCAATTCTTCAAAGCCCACGGCTGCAACACCACAGAAGCACAACAGAAATACAAGAGTCGCGCTGCCCAAATGTACCGCGACAAGCTTTCCACTCTGTGCCAGGAAGCTCAACGCAAGTTCGGAACCCAATTGATAATTGATACAGTTACGCATGCTGAAGAGAAACCAGCAGTAAGTTTATTATGAACAAATTGTAATTATGAATGTAAAAATAGTCGATGCGCGTTTCACTGTACTTGATATTATGGAAATGAAATCCAGGTTATGGATTTTTCGATTTCGAAGTCGCAAAATGTTCATTTATAAAAAATTCCCAATGGTCCGAAGGGTACCAGAAAGGCCCAACCCTATAGTAAATACTTTCATCTTCTAAATTTCAGGAAGAAGAGGACTTCTTCTCTCAAGACTTTGGACACTCGTCTGCATCTGCCACATCCTTGTCTTCTGATGCCTACATCGCAGATCACAAATCAGAGGATTCCAGTCACGGTCCAAGCGTTGATCATCTGGACCACTCTGTCGCCGTACCAACAGCTGCTCCAGTTTCTGTTATACTGAAGAAGCCTATCAAAAAAGCAACCCTCGGAGCCAAGAAGAACACACTTGGAGCGCAAAAAGTGCGGATTAATTTCGACGAAATCGAGCAACGAGCTGCTGAAAAAGAGAAACAACAGGAAGCAGAAATTGCTGCCAACAAGCTCGCTTATCAAGTTGAGCTTGACAATAAGCAAAAGGCAGAGGATGCAGCTGCTCTGAAAAATTTGAGTGCCAAATTCGCCATGCAGGATCTTGATGCCCAGAGAAAGCAGATGGAGGCTAAAATCGCGAAAGATCCAACGAAAGCTGCTTCGGTTGATCGTCTCGGTATGGGGGGAGTTGGCCGAGCTCGTGCGGCTCATTCGGTTGCCGGTGGTATTCGCTCCATCAAACAGGACGATGTACTCACTTTCAAGAAGTCTCAACCAAAGGAAGATGATGATTGGGAAGTTATCGACGATAAGTACGGAAAGAAAAGTACCAACAATGAAGATGACTTCTTCACTAAAGATTATACTACTGGAGGAAGTAGCAAGAACAATAAAGAAGATGACTTCTTCGATTCATTTGAAACGCAGCCAGTGCAGTAAGTAAAAAATGTAGTACATACTTAGATAATTCAAGATGATTTTAAAATGTTATTTATGCAGAAAGTCCCGATACACTGCATCGTCATCTTCATCGTCGACATCGCGCGTGCCTACAACTCGCCTTACCGCTGGTTCTTCTCCAATTTCCGATGTAGATCTTCAAAAGAAGTTTGGTAACGCTAAAGCCATTTCCAGTGATATGTACTTTGGAACACCTGAAATGGATGTAAGTTAAATTCGATAGAATCGAAATGCTCATGAGTATGTTTACAGTTTGAGACAAAAAGTGCATTGTCCAAATGTGAAGGACAGTCTTCATTCGGATCAGAGGATTTGTGGGGCAACGGTAGCCAGAATAGGCAGTCCAGTCAAGTGAGATATCGAAGCGTATTTGTTCAAATTTATTTTTTCGCTTTTAGGTTCCTGATATGTCTGATTTGAAAGATTCTTTCCGAGCTGGAGCTTCGAAGGTTGCTGAGAAATGGTCCACTCTTTCCACATCATTTGCTTCCTACATGTCGGTAAGTAATATTTTTATTCATGCGAATCTCTGTGATTTGGAAATTGATGATCATAATCAAAATTAATAAAATTCAGCGTGCTCCTCCAGCAACTGGAGAAAAGACATAATTTATTGGCAGTCAGGGCAAGTTTACGATATATGTAGTTTTGGTTTTTGTCGTGGTTTCTATTGGTTCAGTTTTACAATTTTTCTAGGGAAATGGGGTTCTTTCAGTTCATTTAGTTTTCTTGATGTTTCAAATTTGGGGGTTTTAAATACAATGCCGCTTGGTTTCTTTTTTCTTGTTGTGTGCGGAAGTGTTCATGTTTAGTTTTTTTTTTTGTTTCATCACTTTCGCGGGTTGGTTTTTGATCAAGTTTTGCTTTTGGAAATTTGAAAATGGTTCCCAAAAATGTCTTCCCCTCGATTTAGAGTTCTTTGAGCACGAGATACAAGATCAGTTGATTGTTTTCTTATTCGTGAGAGAAAAGAATGAATGGGAAAATAAACCTGACCAAAAACATGTTTGTTTATTTACTGGGCTCTCTTTTTAAAAAATAAGATTTTGGCTATATCTGGTCAAGCAATTTCAATAAAATGTTCCTTTCTTTCTTATTTCAGTGGTTTATCTGTTCTTCGAAAATGTATCTTCAAAAAATTTAACATTTCTTGTTTTCAGGATCGCTAACTTCGTACACTCATCACCAACTCCGTCGTATTCACTCAGCCGACTGTCAATATTCGTACGCTTTTTTGTCCATTCACGCTGTGTATCACCTACTGAATTTTCTTATCAATATATTTGGGAATTGTTTTCTTCTTCTTCTATGTGATAATATTGCCTTTTCGCCTTCCTCATCATAATTTAGTCAATTTCCCTGTCCCAATGAATCATAACGTTAGTAATCCCGTAGTTGCTATGCCTAGCACTTTTCAGAATCGATAGAACCGTCTGACCCGATGGTCTTGAGCCTTCATTCCCGTTCGCCTGTTGTCTCTTTGTCTCTCATCGAGAGGGTCAACGTGTCATGGGAGGCACCCGAGAACGACGCAGAAAGAAGGGGAGAGGCCATTGGGTGTAAACATGTGATTCTCCAATCGATTCTATCCCATTTCCCCCCATCCATTTTTGTTCTTTTCCATCATCTAAATTCTAATTTATTATATTTATTGCATGTTACCAATTCCTAGTTTTCCTTCATAACCAACCGAGTAGAAATCAGGAAAAAGTGTGATTCTTTGAGAAACAATTTTCCGAGTCAGCAGTTTTCTCACGGATAATGTCTTTTCTGATTCCTTCCCACTCCCTCTTGCTATTTTTTGGTTTTCGGTTATTCCCTATTTTGTTTTCTTACATGAACCATAGCTGAGAAAGTATTGAGATTATTGTCTCTCGTTCAATACGACGACTAGTCTTTTCCACGATAGAAGTTGCGAAATCAACTTGTTCGCTATTCTCAAATGTTCCACCGGAAACTGTGGTTCAGTGTTTCTCCTCACTTTTGAAAATTTCTTTTGGTTGATCACCTCCGTGCTGAATTTGAATGAAATGTAATCATCCTTACATCTTGAATTCTTTCCAGTTTCAGAAAACTAAAAATGCAAATAAAAGACGAAGAACGCCAAGAAGAAGAAGAAGAAGCAACTCAAACAGAAGATAATGGAATTCCTATCTACAGTTCATTGGAGAGCTTGTTGTTTGTAAGAGTCATAGATAATGCTGAAGAAAAATTTAGAAAATAAGTTCAGATTCCAAAATCCATGTCAAAAGAGCTCAGTGAGAAGGCATTGAGAACACAGGAATACTTGGATAAATGGAGTAGTAATAGAAGGAAAATGGTCAGAAAAATGGAGGATATCGCATATAAAGTAAGAAAGAGTCTCGAAGTTATTCTGAAAATAATAACTTTTTCAGCTTCACAACTGGGAGAGAGGATGCGCGATTTCTACTACCGTCGGTAGTACTGTAGGTGTTGCATCTGGAATCGCCGTCATTGGAGGACTTATTCTGATGCCTCCAGTTGCCATTGCTGGATTGATTGTTGGAACAGCTGCAGGAGTATCGAATCTCGCTACTGGAGTCACCAAAATGGTCGTTTCCAAATCACAGCATAAAGAATTGACAGCTCTAGTTGAAGAGGATTCGAGACTTTTTGAAGATCTTCTTGTTTCGAGAAAAGAATTGATGGATGCAGTCAGAAAAATTGTAGAGGATGAAGAGTTTTACAAGCATTTCAAGGATGACGAGGACATGGAAAACAAACTGAAAACTGTTTTCGGTGGTTCAGTTACTGGAGTCACTGGATTAGGAGCGAGATTTGCCATCGCATCAATGGTTGGTGTTTAGCACTTGAAAGGCTTTTTCAAAATCTTTTTTTCTAGGGTCGTCTTTCTTCTTCCCTCGTCAAAGGAGTTCTTCATGGAGTCGCTGTCATTGGAATCATTCTTGACAGTATCACTCTTTTTATGAGTGCCAAGGTACACAAAACCGCTCTACTTATATTAATTCCTGACATTCTTCAGAGTCTTGAAAGCGGAGCCGCCTCGGAATTCGGCACGAAAATTCTTGAAGCATCCGGCAAAATGGAATTCATGAGACAAAAAGTGGTCAAACATTTCTTGAACGAAGACGTCTGGAATGCTGAAGACGATGACCAGCTTTCCGATGTCGGATCGATCGAAATGCTGAACCCCGAGTCGCCAATTCAACGTTACATGGCAGCTACATCCTCTGATCAACAAAATTGAAGATCATATTTATTTCGAACCTGGGTTTCTTGAAAACATGTTGTCTTGTTGAAATTTGTAAAATTATAAATTGGGTGTTTCAAAACCAAAATCAAAGTTGTGACAAGCTTGCAAGAAAAGCAAGAAAAAAAATGAGAATTAGAGATCGAGCTCGCGAAGCATGCTCTTGACTCCATCAATCTTTTTCAAAAGATCCTTGACCACATCGCTGTCGTTTGAAATTTGAGCAGTCTGGAAAAAAACATTGTAGGTCTTTCGAACTTGAGGTTTTCGAACTCACCGCTTCGTTATTGTTGTGCTGGAGAAGAGATTCGCGAGAGTAGGCGTAGCGAGGTTGCTGATCACGTGGAAAATACTCGCAAGCTCCTTTCCGTTGGAGCCTCTCAGCAAGGATAGCTGTAAAAACATAACTTAGACATGAGATCGGTCAGCAATGGATTACATTTTCCACAGAATAGACTGATCATGTTGATGCATCCATTGAAACCGCAAGTGATGGCACGAAGAGTTGAATTTTCCATTGGACCCCATTTTTGCACAACTTCACGAATGTTGTCAAACGATGGGATGGCTGCTTCTGACCATTTTAAGCCATCGAGGCCACAAAGTGAGACCTAAAAACAAAAAATTGAAAAAGGATCTTCATAGTCCATCTCACTCTTGTCGGGATCGACTGAAATACTTTCGGCAACTGGAAGCACTTGTTTTTCTCATAATTGATGATTTTTCCAAAATCAAGAAGGTAGAGTTTCGTTGCCGAGATACGGCGAACACGCTGAATGGATCTCGGTGACTCTCGGTAAACTCCGTCGTATCCGATTTGGAGCTCTGTATCGAATTGCACCAGTTGCGCGTACGAATTCATCTTCTCGTGCATCAAATTGTATTTTTCTGCAGACTGAGCATCGTTTACACGAAGAACGGTCAGTGCAAAGATGTCATTTGCGACTGAAGACGATGGAAGATAGTCAACAACTTCTACCTGGATACGGGAATAATTATGTAATCATTTTAAAAACAATTGCAAACCTCAATTTCTTTATTAAGAGGCAACCAGGACGAGGAAAGAAGAAGCGGTCCTGTTTTCGCTGGAGGAGAAGAGAGGAGCTTCTGAGCAGAGATTGTAGCCATGGGAAGAAGAGCTCCACCGACATTCTTATGGTCGCTAACCTATAATAAATGAGTCAGTGTTGAAATCATTTCGCGAAAGCTCAACCTTCAACGAGTAATCGTCTCCGATGAGGTTTCCATCATTCAAGTTTTTGCGAACTTCTTCGGCGTCGGCAGCAGACAACATGTTGACAAATCTAAAAAAAAATACTTTCGAAAGAACTGATTCATGAAGCTCTACCCCAGTTGCATATCGTTCGATTGTCCGGCGACACGGCAATAGCCGATTCTTCCAAATTTGTGGAAGACGTGGAACAAGTTCCAGTCGTTCCATTCTTTGGGAACGTTGCGGATATGGAATCCGGCGTCTTTAAGATAGTAAGCAGTCGAGCTGGAAGCCATGTCTGCAAATGAAAACACTTCAAGTGTATCGGATTTCAAAAAAATGTTAAAAACAAAACTGGAAAAAAATAAAAAATTCAACCTAAGATTTGAAGACTGCGTTTTGGCGCCAAATTGTTCCAAGAGCGCGATGAAGCGCGCTTGCATTTTGGGCGGAAGTTCAAAATTTATTTTTCATGCAAAACTAGATCAAGTTTCCAGCAGTTGTTTAATATGTGATTAAAATGAATGGATGGTTCGATACATATGAATTTTATTCAACTTTACTGCAAGAGGTAGAACATAATGAAGAGAGATGAGTAGATTAATAATGTTTGATGAGATGTAGAAGAGTTCAGAGATTCAGAAAGATACATGGGTCCGAAGAAAGTGAACAGAATTTACTACCAGAATTTGAGATAGAGACGAGATACATTCCCGATTGAAGCCAAGTAGTCCACCTTCGACTTGACTTTTTCGTAAACCATTGTGTTTCGTTCTCCGAATCGATTCACATGTGAGATGTACAGTTGCCCATCCATAACATATCTCTCCTTTTTCTCCAGGGTGACTCCTCTCTCATCTTTCCAGATTGTCACAAGCATATTTCCTCGAAGGAATGTTTTTGGGTATGCTCCGCGAGCCCCTTCCGGCCCGAACTTCAACGAAGAATGTCCGAAGGTCTTGCAGAAAAGACGCTGATGGGATGACAACCGGTGACCGGTGAAGTCGTAAATAGTGTGAGCCACCAGTGACTTGAATCGATTCGGGAATGAGAATCCGTCGGCCTTCATGTTCTCGTTTTGGCCGTTCAGATTGAGAAGACGCCATTCTCCGCAAATCGCTGTGGTGATTGGGGAATAACGCTGAAATTTTGAAAAAGTTTAAATGAATATGACATTAAGTTCTCACCTGTAGTTCCTTCTGTCTTTCGGCTTCTTTCTGAACATCGAGTCGCTCTTGGATTTCTATCATCTGTAAATGGAACATTAACTTTTGAAATGTGTCTCAGATACTGTACTTTTTGGCATTGCTTATTTTGAACTTCCTTGATCTTCTGAATTTCGGATCGGAGAAGACCCAACTCGGTGGAAAGAGCACCAACTATTGCCTCCTGATTGGCAGCCTCTTCTCTATGAATTGGAGTCCCCGTAGCTCCCAATGGATCCGAATTGAGAACGATCTTCAAGGTCTCAACTGCATCTTTCACTTCGACAGCAGTTTCGACAGTGAGCGGAGTTTCAATCATGATTTTCTGAGAAGACTCCAAAACTGGCGTCTCCACAATCTCTGGAATCTCAACAGTGAGACCCATGGAATCTCCAACCATGTTTTCGATGACTTTTACGGTTTCAGATTCCTTTCTTTGGTTCTTAGTTTCCTCTCCTTCCTCTTCACTCTCAGATACATTTGAATCGGAAGATTCAGAAGAGTCAGAGTCGTTGGAATAAACTTCATCCTTCAAACTGAATTCGTCTGTTTTCTTTTCCTCTGTCTTGTCATCAAGAAGGACTTCGGCCTCTCCTTCAGTTTTCACAAACTCGAAACTCGACTCGCTATCGGTTCGATGGTGAGAAGACATTGGAAAACAGAGGAAGAAGAGTTACTTTTGAGGTTACCAAGTCTGAAATTACTAAATTTTTAGTTAGAAGAATATGGAGTTCAAAATTTTGTTAGAGATTCGGAGAACACATTCTAAATTCCTAAGGAAATTTGATAAGGAGTTGGACTGAAAACTTTGGACCAGGGCTGAGCGGCAAAGAAATTCGCCAACTCATTCAAATCTGAATAACTTTTTAAAGAGGAATAGGATAGAAATACGGTCAACAGAAAAAAATGTTCCTTATCGAAAAAGCTATCGATTGGTTGAAAAACCGTCAAATTTCACCAATTGTTAACAGAGTTACGTCTTGTATTGCCGAAAAGTTGCAGATTTCGGCAATTTCGGAAACTTTTCGGCAACACAAGGCGTAACTCTGTTAACAATTGGTGAAATTTAACGGTTTTTTACCATTTGATAGCTTTTTTAATAATGGAAATTTTTTCTGTTGATCGTATCCGATTTTTCTGTTGATCGTATCCGATCCCCCTGAAAAAAGTTATTCACATTTGAATGAGTTGGCAAATTTTGTTGCCGCTCGGCCCTGTTTTGGACCAACGAAGAACTACCGTTACTATTTACCTAGTGGTAAACTCGGAAAAATTTGGGTGTAACCAGCATTTGTCCAAAATGGAAAAGACCTACAGAGAGTATACCTTTGAGTACAAACATGTTTTCAAAAGTTCTCAAGGATTTTGATATTGAAATTCGAGAATGGTTCTTGTATTTCTTGTGAATCATAAAGAAACTGGTACGGTATAGAAAAAGGCAGCTGTTGGAAAGAGCAAATGGATAATGAACGTCTGTTCTTCGCTCACTTATTGTGAAAGAAGAAGAGGCCCCACACGACCTGCAAGCAAAGAAGAGAACACCCCCGTTCTTCTTACAATCGATGCATAGATGGCGGGAGGGACCATTGAAGAGAGAAAAGAGGTCAGAATGAGACATCTGTTCGGATTGTGCAGTCCCTCTTAATATCATGTACTATTTCTTGAAGGTAGTTATTAGTCCAACGGTGCCAACCTACATTCATGAGACTGAGCAGATAGACGAGCGCTGGATTAATTTGGAATCGAATGAGACATTTGGAGATGTGTGCTCTGGGGAAACGGGTTATGGGCAATCATAATTGGGAAATTGAGAAGGGGAAGGGAATTTATTAGTGAAGGGTCGAGCAATGGAATAGTATAAACGTTTTATACGGTTTTGTAGCTCTCATCAAGAGCTCCATTTTGGTATAAAGTTTGTTGAGAAAATTTCAATTTTGAGTGCAGAAAAATAACTTTAAAGGTGGTGGGACAGCAAAATTTTAATTTTTCTGAAACTTTTGTGAATTAATGCTATGGATAGTGTAAGCAATTTCTGATATGCCAACTGTTCTATTTCAGTTGATTTCCGTCCGAAAATCGGTCAAAAATAAGAAATGTCGTAAGGTATGACGCATTGTACGCATACACCACAACTGACACGCTCACGCAAAAATGCACGATTTTCCCCCGGAATTTCCCCCGAGAAAGTGCTGTCCCGCCACCTTTAAGTTTTACCGGGTACAACCCACCGACCAAAATTTCAACCAGAGCTAGCGAAAAATTAAGCAATTGAAAATTACAAAAATTTTATACCGTTTTGTAGATCTCGTCAGGAGCTAGATTTTGGTATAACTTTTGTCTAGAAAAGTTCAATTTTGCGGGAAGAAATTCTTATTTTTTTGGATTATTTTTTCCTGGGATTATTTGGAATCAATATCTGACACTATTGTCGTTTCTGAAGGTTGGAGAACCTTTAAAACCAAGCAAACGTTGAGAATTAGAAATTCCACTGTGTCTTTAATATGAAGAGCAACTGATGCAGATCATATCCAGAAAATAATTATCGTATTCAGGATCACAATTATGATAATCTTCCCACTTTATCCCACTAGATATCCTTCCGTTTGAAATTTTGTTTGGTCCTGTGAAGAATGTTGAATAATAAAAGTGGGAAAGAGCTCTCCTTGCATGTCAACTCTCCGAGAATATTCTATTCCTTGTTTTTCAATTAGCCATTTCGCCGATGGCAAAGAAAACATGGAAAGCCTCTTAGGGTGAGTTGTTGTGGGTGGACAGCTCTAAATGGGGAGAAAGGTTCTCGTAATAATAGTTTGATATGGAAACTTCATTTCTGGGTTAGGGAAAGACAACGTTGAAGATTGAACGTATTTACAAATAAAGAAAAGAAAAAATGACTTGATTAGATAACCCGTTGATAAGTCCTCTCGCACTTGTAGATTCCGTGAGAGTTGATGATCATGAGTTTTCCGTTCTTGATGAATCTCTCCACTCTCCATAACTCTTTTCCATCGGATGGATTCGTGCAAATCGTTCTGAGAGAGTTGTTCTTGACGTGACAAACCACGGAACTGTTTCCTGTTTCAACTGCTTCGTCCAATTTGAATACAGAAGCACTGAGTGTTTTGTTGAGAAGTTCAGTGTGAACGTGGAGAAAACCTTCCTTCATTTCGTAGCACACATCTCCGTGTTGCCAAGCCAACTCTGTGAGTTCTGTCATGTTGTGGATTTTGAAATAATCCTCGAGGTTATCGGAAGCGATTGGTTTCCATTTACCAACGATCGAAGTGAGAATTGGAATCGAGTCCTGGAAAATAGTACTTGAATTTTTGACAACAGGAATGAAAGGCTCACCTCAACAGATTCGATATTGACTGATTTCATTTTTCCTCCATTAAGGGAAACAAATTGGAAGCTCTCTGACTTTAGATTATCAATTTTCTCGAACTTCTCCTCTTCCACGAATTCGAAACTTGAATCACAGTCGAAGTTTTCATCAGTTCTTGAAGGCATTGCAGTTTTACGCGTAAAGGCGAATAGTGGTCAGAATTGAATACAGGAGGGGATATCGATTGAGTGGAGAGTAGAGGGGTCCGCAATGGAATATGGTAGATGACGTGTCAAGTTGTGTGAACAATGGGTGGACAAAAGGGGACATTGTTTGCTAATACGGGTAGATGGATCATTCAAATAGAAGGAAGAAAGATTACTGTAGTTGGATAAAGTGATGAATAGAAAATGAAAAGTAGGAAAAAACCAAGGAGCGTTTCTGTGAAAGAATGATCTTCTGAGTTTTTATTTTATGTGACCCACAAAGAAAAAATGAACAGTTGATTTCACTAGGAGTGTTCGTGACCTGTCCAGTCAAAATTTTTCTGAAAATTTGGGTTTTGACACAATCGACCATGGGCTTTCCATTTCTGTAGTTAGAATTTTCGAAGCGGTCACGTGAACCGAGTTATGACCTCACAAAGTCTTCTGAAAACATCTGGGGGCTGAGATAACGAGCTTCAAAGTTCGCAAATTTAGCACTGGCTGAGTCTTTTGTGATTCACGTGACCGTTTCGGAAATTCTAACTGCAGAAATGGAAAGCCCATGGTCGATTGTGTCTCCACCTAAATTTTCAGAAAAAGTTTGACTGGACAGGTCACGAACGCTCCTAGTCAGACTGAAAAAAAGTTCCAATTTCACGTAGATATCGCCAAATTTCCATAAGTGGTTCTCACGGGAACTTTCTCCTTATCAGATTCAAAGATCTAAAGTGAAGATCTGGAGCAAAGATAAGAAGTTGGTATAAAAGAAGAGCGATTCCAGTAGAATCTCCATCGAGTAAATCTCAATCAAAATCGCCATGGCTCAATCCGTCCCACCAGGAGACATCCAGACCCAACCAAACGCCAAGATCGTCTTCAATGCCCCATACGACGACAAGCACACCTACCACATCAAGGTGATCAACTCGTCCGCCCGTCGTATCGGATACGGTATCAAGACCACCAACATGAAGCGTCTTGGAGTCGACCCACCATGCGGAGTCCTCGACCCAAAGGAGGCTGTCCTTCTTGCCGTTTCCTGCGATGCCTTCGCTTACGGACAAGAGGTAAAGATTCTAAATCCATCTGATTCTAAATCACACTTTTTTCAGGACACCAATAACGACCGTATCACCGTTGAGTGGACCAACACCCCAGACGGAGCCGCCAAGCAATTCCGCCGCGAGTGGTTCCAGGGAGACGGTATGGTTCGTCGTAAGAACCTCCCAATTGAGTACAACCCATAGAGAGGATCTTATTGAACTCGTCCGTATGAAGTAAACATATTTTTCTATTTCGTTTTTTTTTGTTCTGGAAATCACTTTTCCGTGGTCTGCTACATGTGAACTTCCTGCTTCCGCCAACCAGAATTCGCTCTACCGCTAATTCTTGGTTGAAGTTCATACAGCGAACTCGAAATGAATCATGATGACTCTAATTCGTAAAAAAAAGCTGGCTTTCAAAGAAGCTCAAGCACAGAAAAATTGCTAGTTGGAATTGAAAATTGATAGTATTTTTATTAGTTGTTCTTGTGAAACCAGAATATTAATGAATTCATCTTTTTCTATTTTCCTTCTACAGTATCAGTTTCCGATGTCCCTTGATCCATCCATCCCTCGATTTGAGCCAGCTTCATCTGAAAAATTCAGAAGGGAACCGTTTATTTTTGAGGCAAAAAACTTACAAAAACTAAAAAATTCATCTTCGATTTCTGGCATTGGTGGCTTGTCCGGATTGTCTGAAAAATATTCAAAATTAGTTTCTTTCTATCATCATCCGTACCGTTGACATATTTCCAAAACATTTTCCAAATCCTACTCTGTGGCGTCGTCTTTTGTCATTCGCCCAACCTGAAATCTGTAACTTCCAATATAAATCGTTTCCTAACAATATACGAAACTTTCGTACATAGTCGGATACCCAGAACTATGTAATACAGTAACGGTGAAATAGGGTTGATACTAGTTATCAGTCCTTATACACATTATGACTAGGGACGATCTTCTGATCTTAATTTTTTGTTCCACAAGCAACCTTCAAACTTTTTCTATTCTGCAGAATCTCTCGCGTGCTTCCTGCAACATTCTCTCTCCCTTTCAGCAAAACAATAAACACTAAAATCCTCCGCATTTACCGTTTCGGAACAATAACTTGCAACACATTTGATAACCCTTTTTTCAACCTGAACCCAACTTGTATAAAAGAAAATGCCAACCGGAAGTCACCGTATTCAAGCATGCGCTCCTCCGTTCTCATTGCTTTCGGCCTTCTGGCGACATTCGCTCCGGTTAGCGCCATTTTCCGACCAGGTGAGATAGACTTCTCAGATTTCACCAACTACCAAATGCTAAGTACCGTAACCTCTAATAGAAGGACACCCAAGTGAGCCCGAAAATAACATTTTCTCAGATTTCTGTGCCCCTGAAAGTGGTCTTAATCGATTCCTTGTCAAAAATAGACTGGGATTAATATGAACTCGTTATGAGTTGCTTATCAAAAACTAGTAATGGATACTTTGGGGAAATTCGGTTTTTGATTTTAAGGAACAATAGAAGGACATGTCCCTCTATTGGATGTTTACGGTAGTTTGGAAAATCATTGTTCATAATAAATCTATATTTTAGGAGGCTACTACGGAGGTGGTCACCGTCCTCCACCACCATACGGAGGTGGACATTCAGATGATTGCAAAACTTCAAGTGCTCCAACTACTCCAACTACCCCACCAACCACAACTCCCACTCCAACCACCCCACCTAAGAAGTGCCCAACTGGTTTCCATCATTTCAACCGTACTGCTAGTGCACTTAACTCTCAAACTTCTGAATGGTGCATGAAAGTGGTCACCTCTCCAACTGCTATCAAGATTCAAGACGGAGCAGCATTCTGCAAGACAGCCAATGCCGCCGCAGTCCCAACAATGTTCGAGAATGCGAACGAAAAAGAAACATTGTCAGCTGACTTCGGATCATGGTTGGCCACACAAAGTCCACCTCCACCATTGGGAGCTTTCGGAACGGACGGAAGACGTGTTCCACAATGCATTTCTAGAGATCAAGGTGTATTGCAAGGTCCAGATTGCGGTAGAACAAAATCATTTGTTTTGAATGATCCACATACTGACCCTACTTACGCGTGGACAATTTGGGCACCAACTGAGCCAAGTGCAAATTTCTGGAGCCCGTAAGTTCCTATGTCATAATTCTCCGAACACGTTCGATTTTTTTCAGCGATATCGAAGAATGCATTCAGTACGCCATCGACGGAACAAGTCCAACCCGTACAAATCTCCTGAATGACATCTACTGCAACAGGGTTGTGGCACCAAACGATCCAGAATGGCCTGTCTACTGGAACTATGGAATGCTTTGCGGCATGGCCCCACAATAATTGTCTATTTCTTACTACGGTTTTGTAAAAGTTGATGATAAATAAGGTTATTTATAACAAAAGATGTACTCGTAATCTACAATGAAAAAAAAACAATCGAACATTGAGAGAAATTTGGATGAAAAAATAAAAATAGAACAATTATTTGTTTGGATTGTAGATCCTCTTTTTGACTCGAGTGATACGCCAGGCATTCGGATCCGCATATTTGTCGAACAATGGGTCGATTTTTTGGTTTCGTTTGAAGTTGGAGAGCTTTGTGGAATCGCCAACTTTGAAGAATGAAGGAGCAAACTCGACAAGCCATTTTGGATCGATTGCCGTAACCTGAAATCGAAATGATAATATAAGCAATTAAGGCAATGTTTGACGAATGGATCATACAGTACCGCTCAAAAGGTTATCAACTTTTCGTTTTTTTGGGGATATTTTTTTTTGAGAAAATTTGACGTTTACACCTTTTCTCAGAAACAACTTATCCGTCTCAAGCCACCAAAAACTGATAACCTTTTGAGCGGTACTGTAGTTTCCGACAGTGAAACATACCTCTCTCATATACTCTTTCGTTGTCATGACCAATTCGTGATACACAACCCATTCTGGCTGATGTTGGAAACAAGCTGACGATGGATGAATATAAACATTTTGTCCATCCGTCAATGTTCGATATCCCTCTTGTGGGTCTCGTTTCGCTGCATTTCGGAAGAATCCAGAGCAAATCGCTCTCTGAACTCTTGAAACTTCTCTCCCACAACTGACCATTTGTAGCTTATGGCGATCCATGATTCCGAGCAACTGTTTACGAATGTCTTGAGCTCTCTTCATACTTCTCACTTGAATAAAATTCTCAAAGCACCATGGTTGTGAGAAGTGGTGGTTTTTCCAGGAATTATAAACGGCTAGAAGAGTCAAATGATCTCCTTCTGGCTGATGGAATTTAGCCTTCTTCTGATCGGCATGATCTTGTTTTTCTTTCGGCCGATAGAAAATGTTTTGAACGTTAAGCATCGCAACAATTGTGAGAACTTCTTCCGAGCACCCAAGATCCACGGACATGATGAGGAGTTTGGAAAGTGACGGTTCTAACGGAAACTCCGCCATTCGACGTCCTAACTTAGTCAGTAGACCATCTCCATCAAGTGCTGACAATGTATGTAAAGTATGGAGAGCTGTAACCATCGATTCGAATGGGGGCGCATCCATGAAATCGAAATCAATGAGATTGTTGATTCCCATTGCCTTCAGTTGGAGTAGTGTTGAAGCAAGATTTGTTCGCTGAATTTCAGGCACAGGGGTCGGTAGCATTTCGTCTCGGAATGCTCTTTCCGTGTAGAGCCGATAGCATTTACCAGGTCCTGTACGCCCAGCACGACCTGAACGTTGTTTCGCTGCGGCTTGAGAGATTGGAGTGACGACCTGAAAATACGATTTGAAGCGTTACTTTTTGAAATTGTAAACAATTATTATTGTTAGATTCCAATCAAGCACTTACCAGGGAATCCATACCACTTTTCGCATTGTAAATCTTCTGTTTCACGAATCCAGGATCAACGACGTAGAAGATTCCATCAATGGTGAGCGATGTTTCGGCAATGTTTGTAGCAATAACTACTTTGCGTTTTCCGGCAGGAGCAGGCTCAAAGATTCTAGTTTGCATTTCACTTGGGAGAGCTCCGTAGACTGGGAGAATGATGAGCTCAGGAACATCGGGGCCCATCGACTTCATACGTTCGTACAAAACTTCACATGACGTGTCGATTTCTTCCTGTCCGGTCAAAAACACCAGAATATCGCCAGGAGGTTCAGTGAGATGAATCTGCATAACCGTGATATGAGCTGCTTCTAGATAGTCAGATTCTGGTTCCCTCGTGTACAAGATCTCGACAGGGAATGTTCGTCCGGGAATTGTGAAAATTGGTGCTTCTAAGAAGTATTCAGAGAACTTTACTGAATCTAATGTCGCACTAGTGATGATTAGTTTCAGTTCTGGTCGTTTGCTCGCCGCTGCTTTCAATAGACCGAACAGGACATCTGTATGGATCGTACGCTCGTGAGCCTCGTCAAGCATAATTAACGAATATCCAGAAAGATCAGGATCAATTAGACATTCTCTAAGAAGCATTCCGTCTGTCATATACTTGATAATCGTATCTTGACTGGTGCAATCTTCGAAACGAATTGTGTAACCAACATCGGTACCCAATTTACAACCGTATTCTTCTGCGACACGTTTTGCTACAGACATTGCTGCCACACGACGTGGTTGTGTACATCCAATTTTTCCACGCCTTCCGAGTCCAGCTTCAATGGCATATTGGGTCATCTGAGTGGTCTTTCCTGATCCAGTTTCTCCAACGACGACGAGAATTTGGTTGTCTATAATCGCTTCAATGAGTTTCTTCTTGAGCGCGAAGATGGGAAGACTCTCTCGTTGCTCGATCATACTCAGATTCGTTCTTTTTCCGTACGTAGCTTTTCCACCAGCAGTTACATGCTTCAGCCACTCCGGCATTTCCTTCATTTTGTTATTACGATCTTTCGACTCGTCAGCAGTCCAAGCAGAAGATTGATTTCCCGACATCGGATCCAGAATGCGGGCGTTTGAGCTAAACCCTTTCTGATTGTCCATATCTCTTTCACGCTGTGCTTGGATCTTGGTCTCTTTTCGTTCTTTCGAAAGAGCGCCTTGCATAAGTGCAGCTTGAGCAAGAGACCCATCAGGATTTTTGATAACTTTCACTGGTTCAATTTCTGTTCCTCCTTTTCCATAGCCACGTAAAAAGTCGGGTTCATCTTCAACTAGCTCGATTTCGATATCCTCACCATCACTTTCATCTGAAAAATAACAGTTAGATACAACAATAAAATTGAAAACAGACCATCGAAATTTCTCAAAACTCCCATTTCCTCGTCGAAATCTGGCATATCAGTGGCAGTTAAAACTCCTGCACCCTGCATCTGTCGCAACTCCCATCGTTCGGGTGTCGAAATTCTTACTCTTGTTTTTCCACTACCCATTGATGTCGATGGTCCAACTCCTGATGAAGATTCCGGATTCATCCAAGAAGATGTCGATGCTGGTGGTGTACGTGGCCTTACTCCAATCGCATCCGGATTCAGATCAGATTCCTTGGGATTGAGATCTTCTCCTGTCTGCTGATCTACTTCCTTCATTGTTAAAGAGATTTTTCCATTCTCCATTTTGTTCACTTTCACTTTAACTGCTTCTCCTCTCTTGAGAACATCAGCCACTGTTTGAACTCGTTCATTTTTGATCTGTGAGATATGAACAAGTCCTTCTTGCTTCTGGCGGAACCCTTCGAGTGTGATGAAAGCACCAAATGACTGAATACTGTTGACTCGACCGTCATAAATTTTACCGATTTCGACTGTTTCCAACTTTCGAGAACTTCCTTCGTCTTCTCTTCTGTCACGACGGTGTCGATCCCTTTCTGATCCTCTTCGATCATCCCGATCTCTGTCTCTGTCTCTTCTGTCACGTCCCCGTCTATCGTCTCGGCTTCTGCTACGCCTCCGATCTCGGTCGTGATCCCGGCTACGACTTCTTCGTCTCCTACGATCACGATCACGACTTCTTGAACGACTTCTCGACCGATCCCTCCTTTTTAATGGTTCCTTCTGACGACTTTTCTGTAATTGAATGTTTTTTTTCCATTTTTCTTCCCATAGTTAAACTTGGATCAAAGCTGACCTCACTTTACAGAAATTAGAAATATAAATCTCACCTCTTGCTCATACTTTCCTTCCATTTGCTCTAACTGTGCCATAAGATCGTCTCCTTTATCTTCTCTCTGAACCACTGTATTAGCCATTGCCAATGCAGGAAGTCTCGCTTTTATTTCTTCTTTCGCATCAGAAATAAGTGTGATTTTGTGAGTGTCTTTGAAATCTTCTTTAGAGTCTCCGCCTTTCTTGCTTTTTTTCTTCGCAGTCATGTGCTGGACAATGCGGAGAATCGTTGCTGTGAGCGAGTCATCGAACTGAAACGACAAATATTTTACAGAAAAATTTTATCTTATTTGCATCCACAAAGTAGCTGCAATATATGAATAGTCTGAGAAACAATAAAAATAAATATTATCTAGAAACTCACTTGGTCTGCCAATCCCTGGTTCTCCAATTCTTTTTTGAATTTGTCAAAAGTAGGATTTTCCTGAGCCATTTGTATCACAAACTCCGCCACATCCTTGTCAGCAACTCCAAAATGGTTCTCTATTTCCCCGAGAACTTTGCTCACAAGTGAGAGGTGCTCGAGCTGATCCATCCTGAACAATTGTTTAGCTTTAGTTGAAAAGATAATATTTACAAAGAAAAAAAAGAGAAATTAGAAGCAAAAAATGTTTGATAATCTCAAAATGCTTCTCTTCTTTTTCGAAATTTGTTATTTTTTCAGTGGGCGTGGCCAAAAAAAGCAACCTGCCGCACGCAATTTCTGCAGTGTTGCCGCACGGAGTCACACTTTTTCTTGCTTTTATTTTTGGCTCATTGATTACTCCGGATTCGGAGTTTTTTTCAGAAAAGGCTTTTTTCTGATTTCGTTTTATCAACATGCCACAGCTTGTTTTTAAAAATTCATCTTAAAGTGCAATGTGTTATTTTGTCCACCATTTCCTCTTGTTTTCTAAACAGAGTGACTTAAAACTCAATCAAACGAATTCGGCAATTTTCCATGCGTGCTTCTTCTGTTCTTATTAATATAATTTGCACGATTTTCATTATGTAACATAAAATCTGTGTCTTGTCGTTCCTCCATGCATTCATTTCTCTGTGTCTCCTCCTTTTTACTTATCTCATTCAACTCACTAGTAAACATGCGTCATTCCTCTTCCGAACAACGGCAACACAAAAGCAAATCGATTAAAATAAGTAAAATGTGTTTTGTTTCAGAGAACAGTTAAACCTAAAAATGGATTTCAATCGAAGTTTCACCTCAAATTTGGGCAGTGCCACGAGCGCTAAATCACAACAGGTGAGAGAATGAAATTCGGTTTTTTGTCAATCAGTAGCGAATGTTAATGTGATAAGAAAACATTCGAAACTCATTAGGAACATTTGTCTAATCACATGCTTCTTTCTATTTTTAAATAAGAGAATTCCAGAGCATGTTTAAAGCACTACGACGTTTGCATGGACAGAATCTGGAGAGCAGAGGGCTCCACGATATGACGGAAGCATTCCAATCGTTTGTGACAAGAGCTCGATTTTTTAGTATTGGAAAATTAAGGTTTTTTTGTAAATCAAATGTTTAAATTTCAATTCCCAATGTTCAGACGAACTTGGTCCCACTCCGCTGCAGAGTTCATGAAGTATCGTCGCCTTTTGCCGATGTTATTAGCTGATGGAGAAGCTTTTGATGGTGGAGAGACCGACGGTATTACAGTATCTAAATAAAAACGATACAATTATTTGTTTCAGATTTTGATGCATCAATTGCTTTTCAACACACCTCCAGGGATGATCGCAAGGTTGTCGTGTCCAACATTTCTTCTCGTGTCACTCAATCGCAATTGCAATCATTTTTCTCGCAGTATGGAAAGGTTTGTACAGAAGTTTAAATAGATGTTTTGAAAAATTGTTTCAGATAACCAGCTGTATTTTACCGAGAGAAGAGAAAAAGGCATCAGTATTCGGGACACTCCCAAAACATTCCAAGAACTGTGGAACTGCAACAATAACGTTCAAGTAAGTGTCCATAGAAGGCATTTATTTTTAACATGTCTATTGTTTTAGGAAAGCAGAGCACGCTGAAAGAGCGAAGAATGCTAGCCCAGAGGAACTCAAATTCTATGAGCAAACTATGGTAGTTTCAGCGGTAAGTTTTTTGATTAAAAAAAGGAGATTCCAAATAATTAATTTTTCAGTATGTTTCGAAAAAACGCGGTGGAAAAGGATTAGTGTTGAGTGATGATCATGGAAGTAGAGAGGATACCCCGCTCTCAAGAGCATCGTCAACACAATCGCTGGCTTCTGGATCCGATCAAGTCTTTAATCTAGGAGGAATTCCGAACAAGGTCTTGAAAAGAGTGATCTCATTCCTGCCAATTCATGAAACAATCAGAGTAGAACGAGTTAACAAAAAGTTCATGGAAGAATCGATCAAATCATGGGAGTTAGTTAATCGCGTAACTCTTGCTCGGGAAACTGTGTTCAGTAAGCATAGGCCAATGCGAACCAATCATTTGAAGGTAAGACATAAAAACTATTATCCAGATAATTAAAAACGCACCTCAGGCTATTCTAACTCGTGCTGGTACTCATTTACGTTCTCTCGATATGTCTGGTGTCGTTCATTTGTTAGACGATCGACGCGCATTGAAAGTGATTGCGACTTGCTGTCCTAATCTTGTGGAACTCGATATTAGTGGTACTCATGCTCAAGCGGAATCTCTTGAAGAACTTGGAGAGTCACTGACACATCTGGAGCAACTTTCCTATCGAGGGATGGACACAACCGGAGATAAATCATTTTACTTTTTACTAAAAAATTGTGGACACTCCCTGAAGTTCGTCGATTTGCGAAATGCTAAACGGTTACATGGGAGATCATTCCGTCTTTTCGGGTCACAATTAGAAAGCTTATATCTCGATGGATCTTCAAAGATTGATGAAATGGCGTTTGAAGATTTATGCACGAGTTGTGGAGGTCTCAAAGAGTTGAGAATCAATGAATGCTACAAAATCACAGATGAAAATCTGAGCATGATTGCCCGAAGAATGGAGGATCTTTCAATTCTTACCCTTTGTGGGGATGGGTTCAAGAATCTGACATCAGCTGGACTGATTCATATCAGTCATATGAAGAACATCACTGAACTTGCGTTAGTTGAATTTTCTTTTAAACAATTATAAACTTGCATTTTTTCAGACTCGATTATAATACCCTTGTAAACGACGAGCTCCTAGTTTCTATATCCGCCGGTCTTCCTCTTCTTTCCTCTCTCAGTCTGGCGAACGCAGGAGACGATTCATCAATTAGCGCTGAAGGAGTTTCTGCAATCAAAAATCTGAAAGAACTCACTCAACTCGATGTTTCCTCTTTAGCAGCTGTCAATTCGAAAGTTATGACTCAGCTGAAAAGCCTTCAAAAGCTGGAAATAATTCAACTCCGGAATTGTACTTATCTGGGAGATGAAGGTGTTCGTGCGATACTTCAAATGCCGAACCTTCGTCATGTCGACCTGAGTGGTTCGATTCTAGTTTCAAACGATTCTATCCAGGAATTCATCAAGGCTTTCCCCTCAGGTCCAAAGGTTTGATTTTTGGTTCAAAATTAGCGTTACCTTCTCATTTTCAGCTTCCACCAATCACGATTGTCGTCGGAGGAACTGCGGCAGACGCATCAAAACTATCTGTACGTGGTTCAAGGGTTGTTGTTGATTTCTCCGACTATTCAACGATTGTCGCAATGCAAACAAGTCAAAGCTCTGCATCCAAGTTCACAGTTGGATCCGCTTCCGATGTTGAAGACAACTCCGACGATGATTTCGAAGCGCTGACTGCACAACGTGAGTCACAAAAATTACTATTTCATCGAAAATGTATTTCCAGGAAGCTTCTACATTGATGCCGTTTGTGGCGAGGAAGATTCACCAATAACCGATGACGGAAAGTTGGCTGAATGGGCTGAAAAAGAAGCGAGAAGTCTCGGTCTTATTAAAGATTAATCAGGAGCTATAGCATTTTATCGAACGATCTTTCCTTTTAATTATATCTGTTTATAGGATTCTGATAATCATTAAATTGATGTACAACTTGTCATTTTAAATATTGCATTTTTTACTTTTTCGTGTAACTAGTCAATTAAATGTTTTCATGCCTTTCTTTTCCCTCATCTGTGTTTCTGGTTTCTATCCTCTCGTAAATACATCAAAATCTAAATATTTTATCTCAAAAATATCCAAAAAATCTAAGATTAGAGCAAGATGTCGATGAAGAGGTTTGGAAAAGCTGCATATCGAATTGCGAATGAGGTAAAGAATTAGTTTGAAATATCGAAATTCCTTTTGATTATTTCAGTTAATAGCCCGTAGTGGACGATCCACAGTGTTTCAACGCCTTCTGCCTCGCATATTCCCAGCAACACATAATCTAGGGATCCATGTAGTATTGAAAAGAGCTCCGCTGCCTCGGCAGAATGTTTTGAGAATCGTAAGAGTAATAATACCATCTTCTTCAACCAAATTCACATCCAGGCTCGTCTTGCCACTCGTCACGGTCGTTTCTTCCGTCCATTCTCTTCTGTGATAATCGAAAGGAATCGATTTCAAAATAGAGAAGCTTGGAGACGAAAATTCGAACCATTGCGAAAAGAACCATCGAAACCGATTGATTTGGTGGAAAGAATCAAACAAATTTTTGGAAACTCTGTCCGATACAACGAAGATTTGAAAAGCAGTGAATATCCCACTAGGATTGATTCCTACGAGTTTGGTTTGTAGTAGAGCAAATAATATCAATATCAATTCAAATGTTTACAGGTGAGTTTCTTGGACAAGGGTGTAATGCAGCAGTCTACTCTGCAAAGTTAGTCGATACTGAATTTCAACTTCCAAATACCAAGTACGGGGTTGGATTTAATGAAGTCACTGATATTCTCGCTGAAATTCCTCCAGTCAGCAAAGTTGCTCAGAAGGTGAGAAAAGTTGATAACATTTCACCACAATTGAGATTCAGAAGTTTCCCCTCGCCATCAAGCTAATGTTCAATTTCGAGCATGACCGAGATGGAGATGCACATTTATGGAGTTCAATGGGAAATGAACTAGCTCCGTATCCAAACGCCGCAAAATTGTTGAACGGGCGGATGGGAAATTTTAGACCGTTACCGGCTAAACATCCGAACGTTGTCAGAATTCAGACGGCATTTGTGGATTCTTTAAAAGTACTACCAGACGCTCTTGAACGGTAAACTCTTCATTGGTTGAAGGTCTATCATTCCGTTTTTTTGCAGATACCCAGATGCACTGCACACCGCTAGATGGTACGAGTCAATTGCCTCCCAACCGAAGACAATGTATGTAGTTATGAGAAGATATCGACAAACTCTCCATGATTACGTTTGGACTCATCATCGGAATTATTGGACAGGACGAGTACTGATGGCTCAACTTCTGGAAGCTTGTACATATCTTCATCAACACAAAATTTCTCAACGAGATATGAAAAGCGATAATATTCTATTGGAGTTCGACTTTGACGATGAGATTCCTCAGTTGGTGATTGCTGATTTTGGATGCGCGTTGGCTTGTGATGACTGGAATGTAGTGTATGAAAGTGATGATGTCAGTTTAGGTGGGAACACGAAGACTAGAGCACCAGAGATTGTTACGGTAACACCCGGCAAAAATGTGTACGTCGAGAAAAAATAATTAAAGCAAAAAAAATCTGCTAATTTCAGAAAAGTGAATTTCGAAATGGCTGATACTTGGGCTGCTGGAGGATTGTCATACGAAATTCTTACCCGTTCAAATCCTTTCTACAAACTTCTGGACACATCTACATATTCAGAATCCGAACTGCCGCCGTTACCATCTCGTGTTAACTTCGTCGCCCGTGATGTCATTTTTGATTTACTCAAGCGAAATCCAACAGAAAGAGTGAAACCGAACATTGCTGCCAATGCATTGAATTTATCACTTTTCCGAATGGGCGAAGACGTGAAACAGATGATGGAGAAGTGTGGAATCTCTCAAATGACCACATTGTTGGCTGGGGCTTCGAAAGGAATCAGTCAGAAAATCAACAATCGGCTCGATCAAGTGATGAATTTGATTACCGCGGAAACTATCATGGCCAACCTTGCGCCTCATTTGATCAGCAGGGCCGAGAGACAACTTCGGGCAACTTTCTTATCCAGAATCAATCGTGAGGATATTTGGAAAAGTCTGCAATATTTCTTCCCGCCTGGAGTTCAACTAGACACACCTTCCACTTCATCTGATTGTTTTGAGTCAATTTCCAGTTTGATTTCCAGTTTGTCAAATGGCTCGCAGGATTTCGAACAGCCAAAGAAACCTGCCAGAAATGGATATAATAACGCCCCAATCCTTTTGAGAAATGTAATTCGAACTGATTCTGATGGAATCAACGGAATCGTTCATAGAGTTAGATCAAAGTAGTTAGATCACTATTATTAATGTAATATCGCTAGTCTTTATTTCGTAGTTTCTTTGAAAAATTGTACATTCACCTCTTTCCAAGTGCCAGAATTTTAAGATTTACGGTTTCATCTGTTATTATCGTATTTTCGTGTGTTCAGTTTTATTGTGTTAATAAAAGTTCATTGTAGTTAGAAACCTATTAATTTTATTGGTTGAATCCAAATTCTATCTGAATCATTTTCCAAATATCAGTTTTCTCTATCAAAATTACAGGTGTATGAGCAGCCTATACGTGCCATTAGTGTTACGGCTCGAAGTCAGTGACGCATCGAAAATTGTTCAATCGTTTATGGACGATTCGAAGGCTGGCAGTGAGTCTCCATTTGCCGGAGAACGTACTCGACAACGTCTAGTCAAGAAAGCAAACTCACCGCCAAAGAAGGAGCAGAGGGGCGGTGAAGAAGAGCCGCCGATTGGAGTTATGGTTGGTGAACTCAATAAATTTTTTAAAATTGGATTTTTATTTTCAGGCAAGCGAGCCATTGCATAGCTACCACAAGGGTCGTCGAACCTATTCAGAAGTCGTCGTAGAGTCACTCGATGGCGAAAAACTGATAGATACAAGTTCCCTAGCTGGGACTTCAGAGATATCCGGTAGCGCCAGATCTGATGCACCTCGTAAGTTTAAGTTATACATTGGACTTTTTCGCATACGTTTGTTCCAGCTGTACATGTTCCATACTATTCTGGAAATCCGCTCACCGAGAAAACAGAAGGAATAATGCATTTTTACAAATATAATGATGATAAATTAATTACATCTGCGCAATGCCGTATGCTGTGCATGTATGCAGTCCCAGCACAAGTCGAAGTTCGAGAAATTATATCCTTCATGTGCATTTCTCTTCCAATGATCTCAAGTATCAAAGTGGTTAGGGATCCAGCTCCCAACCAGTATATGCTGATTATCAAGTTCAAGGAGCATGTTAGTGGAAGAATGCTCATTCTAATTTGGATTCTTATAATTTCAGAACGATGCAGTAACATTTTATGAAGAATTCAATAATTGCCCGTTCAATGATCTCGAGGACCACGTCTGTACACTCTTTTTTGTGGATCGTATCGAATGTGTGAGTGATAAATAGTCTGATAATGATCATAGTACACCCTTCAATTTTCAGACAACATCTGATAGCCTTCTATCATCTGATGATTCTTCTCTCACCGAACTCCCAACTTGTGCTGTCTGTTTGGAGCGAATGGATGACAGTGTCCTCGCTATTCTTTGCAACCATTCCTTCCACGCGAATTGTCTAGAACAATGGGCGGACAACACTTGTCCCGTCTGTCGCTATGTTCAGTCTCCAGAAGTTGTAGCTGAACAACGCTGCAGTGACTGCGGAATGAGTAACGATCTGTGGATTTGTCTCATTTGTGGAAACATTGGATGTGGGAGATACGCAGAGCAGCATGCACAGAGACACTGGGAGCTCACTTCTCATACTTATAGTTTGAAAGTTGGCGGTGAAAGAGTGTGGGATTATGCAGGGGACAATTATGTTCACAGACTCATTGAGAATCAAGCCGATGGGAAAATAGTGGAAATTCAAAGAGACATGAATACGGTAGGTTGCGTGAACTTGTTCTTTCCACGAAGGTATCTGTTTTGCAACTGGATGTTATGAAGTCATTTTCAAACAATGTTAAATGATCTATTTTTGATCATTCGGTTCTTTTCAAATTATTCTGATTTTCAGAGCATGGATGAAAAAGGTGGCAAAGATGACAAATTGGAAGGGATTAAACTCGAGTACACTCTTCTTTTGACTAGTCAACTTGAAGATCAACGGAAGTATTTCGAAGGTCAAAAACACGATATGGAGCAGACTATGGCGAAAATGGAGAAAATGGCATATGCTCAAGTGGAGAATCTCGAACATCAACTGAATGATCGTTCTGTTGAATTGAAAACCCTTCGTGTTGAGATGGACGAAACAGTAGCGGCGAGAAAGGCTGCTGAAAAGAAAGCCAATAATACTATAGAAAAAGTGTCGAAACTGGCAAACGACTTGAAGGATGAACGAGAGATCAATCAAATGTTGCGTAAAGATCAGCAGATTTGGAAGGATCAAGTGGAGAAACTCATTGGAAGTCAGAAAACTGCAAGAGCAGAATATGAGAAGGTATAAACTATTTGAGCTCTCGAGTAAAATAAAATAGTTCTACAGAGAATCGATGATCTGCAGTCACAAGTTAATGATCTTCTCTTGCATTTCGAGACACAAAACAAATTGAAGGAACAGTTAGAAGCGGGAAAAGTCACTCAAGAGGTTGGTGAAAAGAATAAGAATTGATATTGTAGAAATCGTAATTTAGGAAATAGCCGAAAGTCAAGTTGGCCTCGACACTTCTACTCCTCCGTCCTCTAAAAAACTGCAGAGAAAAAAGAAGAACAAGAACTGAGATTCCGATAACTGTATTTTTTGTATATTTATGATGCATTTTTCTATTCTTTTCATGATTTTCCCAAAATATCGCTTCCTTGAATATAATCTTCCGTATCTCGTTGAAATTTGTCCGGTCATTTTTTTGCATCGCTTCGATATTTCTGCTACCGGTTGAGTTGGAATTCGCTTCGAAATAAAGCTTTGCATGTGATTTTGGATTATTTTTGAAAATTTTTGAATTCAACGTTGAGTCGTTCTCGAATACTAATTTTTGAATTTCCCTCCTTTATTTTCGATGACGTCTCTTTTTGTTTGCGCATTTTCGGTGTTGACGCACATTTTTTTTTCGTAAACACGGTGATTTTTTCGCTACATTTTTAGTGGCAAAAATTAAGGGTTCAAAAGCAGCAGAAAAAGCGGCGCCAGCCAATCATCAGTGGGGCACGGTTTTTAAAAACGCAAGAGCGCCGCACACTTTTTCTCGGATTTTTCTCTACAGTAAGGTGGCCGCGGCTAAATTTTCTCTTCCATCATCAAAAATGATAACGGAGATTCAAAACGAAAGTGCGAAGGAAGTTTTTTTCGGGTTTCATACTTTTACTACTCAAAGTTAATTTAATTTAGGAGGTTAATCTGAAATTTTTTTTGAAAAATCTGGAATTTTTTTCGAGAATTTTCTGTTTGAAGTCAAAAATCAGAGATGGAAGAGAAATTAACATTGAGCGTTTCAATTTCGCGGCCTAACTTCCCAACGATTTCTGGAAGAGAAAACCAAAAAAAATGTAGCGAAAAAATCACCGTGGTAAAAAACGCGCCGATGCGTTCGATAGCCTTGTGCTGGGTGTTCTTGACCTCGTTCTCCTCCTTTTGTTTTGTGTTTCTCTCATAATCGATATCGTTATTCTGATAGTTTTTTTTCGAACCATTCCGAATTCTCGTTTTTTTCTCCTCGCTCAGCAGCGTTTTCTTACGATTTTATCGTATCGATTAATCAGATTGGTTTATGTCAGTTTGGAATCACCTTCTGTGTCGACCGATAATGGGTTTTATTCATCAAAAATGCAGAAACATCGGTATGTAGTTATAAAAAAAAACCTCTGCTACAAATGCTGGTTCATCAGAAGTTCCATACCTCGGCAGCCAAGTCCACAGATCTCTCGTTCCTGACGATTTTGTGAAGTGGAGCCGAGACTGGGTCGAGTATGCACCGCCAGTCTATACGGACAAAAAAGTTCATGGACAAGCATGGGCTGATCCAGAGATTGGCGACGAGAATTTCAAGCCCGCTTGGAATTCAGTCGACGGAAAAATCAATAGAGTTTCTTATGTTTGGTGTGTTCATAGTATGTGAAAGACCATTAAGTTTGAAACGTTCAGCCAGTATACATTCGATAAGAATACTCTGTGCCCAATCAATCCCATTGGCCGTACTGGATTAGCTGGTCGTGGACTACTAGGACGTTGGGGACCAAACCATGCCGCAGATCCGATCGTATCCAGAATCAGTGAAGACGGTCATTTGGAATTCGTAGCGATTCAGCGTCGAGACAACGAAGAATGGGCGATCCCGGGGGGAATGGTGGATGCTGGAGAGCATGTATCCCAGACGCTTCAACGCGAATTTGCAGAAGAAGCAATGCACGGAGTCATTGATAAGGAGAGCTTGAACGAGCTTTGGAGCGTTGGAAAAGAGCTGTACAGGTACTTTGACGTGTAAGCAGGAGGAGACTGAATGTGGTTTACAGAGGGTACGTAGACGATCCGCGAAATACGGATAACGCGTGGATGGAAACTGTCGTCTACAATTTTCACGACTCGAAGGGCCTCCTGAAGAATGTTGCTCTTCAAGCGGGAGACGATGCTAAGGCTCTTCGTTGGATTCGTGTAGACTCTAATGAACCTCTTTACGCTTCTCATACTCACTTTATTGAACTTCTGAAGGCACATCATTCGAACTAACTTTTTGCTGCCTCTCTTTTCATTTCTATAATTTTCCATCTCCTCTTTTCCTATACACGTTCTCTGCTGTCTCCCGTTGATTCTACTCTTGTCAATACTTGTCTAAAATTATAAATATTGTTTACAGGCATGAGTCGCGGAGGAGGTGATCGTCGTGCTGCTCCGGATATCAACGGATTGACGTCTCTCAAAATCGACAATCTGTCGTATCAAACGACACCAAACGATTTGCGACGAGTTTTCGAGCGCTACGGGGATATAGGAGATGTGCATATTCCGAGGGACAAGTACTCAAGACAGTCCAAAGGGTTTGGATTCGTTCGATTCTACGAGTGAGTTTTCATTCGACACTGACATGGCAAACCGGGCCAGCGATTTTCTCCCATATAAATTGAAATTTTTAAACGAAACTCATGTGAAAATTTAGAACTCGACGAGATCCACAAAATGGCACACAAAACTATAATATTTATTCGCTCAATCTCGGGATGCTCCCCAAAAACACGGGCCCACCTGGCGTGCGTTCATTTCACCGGCCCGGGCGTATATCGGAAAACAGCACAAAATTGAGCTAATAAATATTGCCATTTTGTATGTCATTTCGTAGATCTCATCGAGACCTACATTTTCATATAAGGTTTCGATTTAAAAAAAAATTATATTTAAAAGGGAGAAAATCGCTGGGCCGGTTTGCCAAGTCTGATTCCACCGAAATTGGAAAGTATAAAATGAATACTTTCTACAGACGTCGCGACGCTGAACATGCACTGGATCGCACTGATGGAAAGTTGGTGGATGGACGCGAATTGCGAGTGACTCTCGCCAAGTACGACCGTCCATCTGACGAAAGAGGCGGTCGTGGTGGAGGTGGCGGTGGTCGTAGAAGGTAAGTTAGCGAAACATTGAATATCTCGGATGATGGCGCGACTTTTCTTTTTCGAAAAAATCTCAGCAGTTCTGTCTTCATTATAGAACAGCAGCAGAATGCGATGTTGCTGAATTGAGCTGATTTTTTGCTGATACTGCTCCTGATGCTGAAAATGAAATGCTGAAAGAGCCTTGAGTAGCGGAACAGCTGATAATGCTGATTTTTGATGCTGCTGCTGAGTGCCGAAAAACAGAAACCCGCAGTGGAAAAGCTGACAGATTTATTTGTAAGTGCCCATTCCCCAATGGCATACAATCTGTAATTATTTATTGTTATCAGGCAACAATAAAATATAGTTTCTTCTGAAACTAGGATGAGAGATTTCTAATTCTAGTTCCCTCTTTTGACGTAGTTCACAAGTTCTTGCCTGACGTTCATTTTCACAAATCGTTAAAGTTTCAGATCGCGATCACCAAGAAGACGCTCGAGATCTCCAAGATACTCACGTTCAAGATCGGTAAGTTGTATATTTTACCCAGTTAATTGCACCTCATTACTTTTTCAGCCACGTCGTTCTCGCAGCAGAACTCGTTCTCCGCCATCTCGTGACCGTCGTGATTCACCGGATCGTCGGGATCGTGATCGCTCAGCATCACGCTCTCGCTCTCCACCACCACGCGATGATGCTTCTCCAGCAAAGGAACGTCGTTCCAGAAGCCGTTCGGCATCTCGCTCTCGCTCACAGAGCCGCAGCAGATCTAATTCCCGTTAATAACTTGTGAAGTTCGAGTTATTAATTCCTATTCTGAATTTTATTTGTTTATCAATCAAAATTTACTCACAGACCTTCCAATTCCGAAATATTTACTTCTTCACTTTTTATTCATTTTTCGTATTCGTTTGCTGAAAGCGATACTATTCAACTCGAACGCACAAAAATTGCTTTTCGAAATAAATGTTGAGAACTTCCACTGAACCACACTTCCGGCTTAGAAGACAACTAGTGAAAAACTAACACATTCTTGACATTCCCAGTTATTTTCATTCTCGACAGACATCTTGCCAATATGAGTTGCAATATTGGAAACGTAACTTATCCTGACGCTATTCCAGGGCAGGGTAATTTGGTATTCGAAGCATGTTTCGAATCGGGTTGGTCCATTGAATTTAGAATGTTCAGAACTTTTTCAATTTTAGGAAATCTGGGTCGAGTTGACAAAGTTTCCTGTTCCGAATATGATCTATTCATTCGTCCGGATACTTTGAATAACAAATATCGTGTTTGGTTTTATTTTGAATGCAAAAATGCAACTGAAAATCAGGTTTCATTTTAGAAATCCTTGAATTTTTTCAGTCTAAAAATTTCAGAGAATAATATTCAACATTGTGAATTTCTCAAAACAAAGAACTCTTTTCGAAATGGGAATCGCTGCTCCAGTTGTAAAATCCAATGCTCAGAACAGTTGGTAATTCTAATTCTTTGTTATTATTCAATAAAAAACACCAAAATCCCATCTTCAGGGCACGAATCCCATCTCGTCACATTTATTACTACCGTAGTTCCCAACACAATGATCGTTGGATTCTCTCGTTTGCATTCATTTTCGAATCAGCTGATCCTGTCCAATTTGCCTATTGTATACCGTATACTTATGGTCAGATGCAGACATGGCTCAATGAGTTGGAGTCTAGAAAATACACATTCTTTCATCGTGATCTTCTTGTACACACTGTGGTAGTTTAAAGAGACTACTGTAGGTTTAGAATAACTTTTTTGAAGCAAAAACGTCGAATTGATTTGATTACGATTGATGGTTCGCCAGAAACTTTTCAAGGATCCAAAAAGATGATTTTTCTAACCGCCCGTGTTCATCCTGGAGAATCTCCCAGTAGTCATGTTATGCATGGTTCGTTGACTTTTTTTCGTTTATTTTAGTTCCTAGTGAGAACATTTGTATTTGAAATGAGACAGTTCTGGTACATTTTTTAAGTGTGACATATCGAAAGCGGATATTTCGAAAGTGTGAAATCGCGTTTTTGTCCAATTTTCAGAACTTTTCATATATTTTTTTTGCGTTTATTATCAATGTTATCTTAACAATGCCATATTATGCGAAAAGTTCCGAAAACTAGGCAAAGACGATTTCATACTTTCGAAATGTCCGCTTTCAAAATTTCCATTTTCGAAATGTCCGTTTTCAAAATGTCTCACTTTCGAAATGTCCACTTTTCAAATGTCCACTTTCGAAATGTCTCGCTTTCGAAATGACTCATTTTCGAAATGTCCACTTTCGAAATGTTTTACTTTCGAAATGTCCACTTTCGAAATGACTCACTATCGAAATGTCCACTTTCGAAATGTCTCACTTTCGAAATGTCCACTTTCGAAATGTCCACTTTCGAAATGTCTCACTTTCGAAATGTCCACTTTCGAAATGTTTTACTTTCGAAATGTCCACTTTCGAAATGTCTCACTTTCGAAATGTCGCCCTATCGAAATGCCCACTTTCGAAATGTCTCGCTTTCGAAATGTCTCAGAGCCAGATGAGGCAGTATTATTATTCTCTGCTCTAGTAACTTGTGCTCAGGAATCATTGAATTCTTGGTTTCAAAAGACGATAGAGCCCAAAAACTTCGCAAAGTCTACTGTTTCAAAATTATTCCAATGCTCAATCCAGATGGTGTCTATCTTGGAAACTACAGGTACCATTAAGAAAATATGTTCATACTCTAGAGCCTCCTTTCCAGATGTTCTCTAATGGGATACGATTTGAATCGAATGTGGAGAAGTCCTTCTGAATGGGCACATCCTTCAATTTATGCTGTCAAAAGTCTTTTAACTCAGTATGACAACAATCCGGTTAGAACACTATAAAACGTTTAAGATCTATTTTATTCAGCAAGCTCAAACTGTAATATACGTGGATTTACATGCCCACTCTCAAAAACCCAATTGCTTTCTTTATGGAAACGTTTCCATGACAGCAGTGAGTTCTCACAAAACTTTTATTTTAAAAAGTGAGATTTCCGGTGGAAGAAAAGTCAACAACTCGTCAACTGTGGCTTCCACATCTTCTCTCGGAGCTTTCTGAAGATTATTCGCTTGAATTCACTCAGTTTAACACAGATGTGGAGAAGGCCGGAACTGGAAGAAGGTAATCCAAATTTTTGATTCCAAAATGGGGAAAGATCACAAGACACTGATTCAGAACCATGGGGGACCTGCTGTCTTGTCTCTGTTACACCCTGGAAGTCTCTTTTTTCTCCTATCGCCACGTGGATTCTTCTGGAAATGGAATACAGCACTGCACTCCGTATCTACAGTATAAATGTTAGACAATCAATGATTTCAGAATTTTATGATTGTTTTTTTTCAGATGAAGCACTCGGAGAAGCTTTCTGTAGAGCTCTTTTGAACTTTTATGAAGCTGACTGCGGACTCCGTGAAGTTCTTTTGGAACGTCCGTTCAAGACATTTCTGCCAGCGAGAGCACAGAAAAGCTTGAAGAAGCAAGCGAGAAAAATGATACAGGCTGTTATAATGAAATAAGTTTCAGTACCAACAAAAATTGAGAAACTTTCTTACAAGGCATCTGAAAATCGGAAGTACTATTATGTGCCTAGTGTTTCTCTCTTTTGTTTTTTCAATGACAATCTTCTATGCAATGAACCAAAATAATCTTAAAGATTCAAGACTATTCACAAAATTTTACCAGAATTTTACAATAAGAAGGATGAGCAGAAAAGAGAGTTAACAAGATTTGGTTGATGGGGGAAAGCAAGTTACACAATTGAAATAGAATTCAGCTTTCACAATTAGGCGATAGGGATATATGGAGTAAGAAAATCACAACCTTTGGATCGGATGATACCACACGAAGAAAACTCGGGGAGAGAGAACGCGAGAAAAGTATAACAGAGTTTGGGAAAAAATAAATTAGGAACTGACAAGATTATGCCACAATTTAGCGTCATATAATCGCATAAATGGGTAACGAAATGGTAGTTGAAAATCATGAAAATAGAAAATGATAGAGAAACTAGGGTATTAGACCGAGTCCTCTCGACTCATTTGCAATGGATTCACATATTCGAATCCATCGAATTCTGATTGATCGATGCGAGCAATGACCGCCGAGTTGTCAGGTGATAGTTGTGGTGGCTCGTCGGTGAACTGTAATTGGAAAAATGAATAAAGATTATAGTTTTTTCATAGGTACCTGATGATCGAAGTGTGTCAAATCACGATCACTCTCAACAGCTGGGTGATATGGAGGAGCGACAGCCTTCTGTTCTAACGCTTCCCAATCGATGAATCCTCGGAAGAATTGATGTTCTTTCATATCATGAAGACCTTCATTGATATCCGTTTTGCATCCAAGTCGTTCCGTTGGATCCTTGTTGAGGAATCCTCTGAGAATCGCAGAAGCACGGACGGAGAGTGAGCGAGGAATACGAATTTGTCTTTCGAGTATAATTTGGAATAGATAATCTTCCGTATTCTCTTCAGTATTCTGCATTCCAACGATGTCGAATGGTGAACGACCAGCCATCATCTCGAACATGAGAACACCCAATGCCCACCAATCGACACTGAATCCATACTCATCTCCTCTCAATATTTCTGGGGCAATATAATTGGGTGTTCCGCAGAATGTAGACGTTACATCTCCTGCGCCAATGTTTTCTTTACACATTCCATAATCTGTCAATTTGATATGCCCTTCTGCGTCGATGAGTACATTGTCAAGTTTCAGATCCCGATAAATGATTCCACGAGAATGGAGGAAGTGCAAAGCAAGAATGATTTCACCAGAGTAGAACCGAGCATGCTCTTCCGGAAGTCTTCTCTGCTGCTGCATGTGGAACATCAGGTCACCTCCTGGGACGAATTCGATGACGAAAAACAGACGGGATTCAGTCTGAATTATAAATGAAACTATTTAGATTAGTCATACGCAGCATACCTGGAAACATGAGTGCAATCCGACCAGAAAAGGATAATTGGACGCAGCTTCAAAAACTGATTTCTCAGTTTGTACCCAATCGATATCTTCATCTTCATTGAACATTTCCTTTTTGATGATTTTGATGGCATAAATCTGACGAGTCGCAATATGCTCAGCCTGGACCACTTTTGCGTAAGATCCTCGTCCGATAACAGTAAGTAAACGGAAATCATTCAGCGAAACTGCCCATTTCGATGAGCCATTGCCGTTCTGAAATTGCTTGATTTTTGAGATAATTAACTTTAAATTTTACATTTTTGACTTTCTCTTCCTTCTTTTTATCAGAAAATGGGAAACATTGGCAGAACATTGTTGAAAAATAATATTTCGATAAGGAAGAAGGGTTGAATGCAAAACAAGGAATATCAGAAGGCTTTGTGAAATACAAAAAATGGATTTTCGTTCTATCTGAACTACAAAATGTTTGAAAACGACTTTGTTTGTGATAACTTGAACGATGAAATTTTTTGGATTCTGATCAAAACTCTTACCATTGATCTGCTTATATCGTGATTCGCGGATCCAGGCGATTCAATTTCGTGCTCATTAAATGCTCCGTTGTCTATTCCACTTCCGGATCGTATCGTCGATGAACTTGTATCCAATCGAGTGCCTTTGAGTGATCCACTGCTAGCAGCCATCGGAAGATTCGGCCCTTGTGGGGTCTGCCCGCAATGCGTTCGCACGTGCCGATGACACTTTTTGTGCACACAGAGTCTACAATCCACGCATCGGAACCCTTGTCTGCCGATACCCCAAATGTAGTCGTGGCAGATGAAACATTGGATGCGTCTGAAAAGTAAAGTAAGATTGAGGATTGTTGGAAGATATAAATCAACCTGTTCAGTCGCTTTGCTTGGAATCGATGTCCATTGTACAGATAAATCTTCTTCCATCTGCGAGCACCTCGTCTATAAACCGTTTCTGAAAAATTTTGATGGTTTTTTTTCTGAAAATTTCTACTAACTGTCTTCTCCTTGACACGGGAGTCCCGGCAACTCTGGTTTTCCGACAAACACATGAATGTTCAACTCGGCTTCTTGGCTGGCATTGAGACACCGTACAGCTTCATCTAATTCCGTTTGAGAATCAATGGAAATGGGATCGCCTGAATTTTTGAGATACTTCGAAAGTAAAAAAAAAATAGACAGCCGGGCCTGCGATTTTTTCCCATATGAATTGAGGTTTTCGAATTGAGACTCACTTGGAAATGTAGCTTTTTTTCATGAGATCTAAAAAATGGTATACAAAATGATCAAATTTATTCGCTCAATTTCGTGCTACTTTTGAAAAACACCTGGGCCGACCTGACTTGCGCTCATTTCGCCGGCCCGGGTTTTTTTTCAGGAAGCACCACAAAATGAAACGATTAAATATGGTTACTTTGTAGATCTCATCGAAACCTACATTGTTTTATAAATTTCAAATGAAAAACCTCAACTTATATAGGAGAAAATCGCTGACCCGGTTTGCCAATTCTGAATAAAAAACATACCATCTTCATCAATCCATTTAACTGTAATATCTTGCTTTGTATGTTGTTTGCAGGCGTCACGTAGAAGCGCGAAGAAATCGTCGAGAATCAGTGGAGGCCGGGCATAGAGGACTACCACCTGAAAGAAATCACCGATTTTTTTCTAAATTTTAGAATTGCGAAATTTTGAAAATCCTGAATAGTTTGTGGGAACTGTCCAGCCTTAACTTTAAATTCATCTGTACTATCCCGAGTTCACAAAAAAGGTTTCTCCACACTGGTCGAAGGATAGAGGTATGCAAACGCGCTCCACTGATTTAGCCCTTTTTTCCAAACTTTGACGCCTTCTTATTCAAATTCCAGTGCTTTTTTCTGAATTTTTTTGCTTGAGAAAAATTCTCTACTAAATTTAGTACCAGAATAAAATAAAATTTTCACAAAAATGTGCGGAATTCGGGTTAAAAAAATTATTTTTAGGCCTGGCTTCTCTAGCGAGCGCGTTTGCATACCTCATGGCTCAGATGCCTGTGTTTCTCTCGAATCTGAACTCTTTTTGTTGCATTTTATTATTAAAAACTTGTCTCGAAGTAATTTTTGAAGGAGAATGTTCTTACCTGCCCCTGAAACCTTGTTTTCAGCTTAATATCACCGTCGTCTTCGAGTGATGTCGGTGAGGACATTCTGAAAGAATTAATAGTTAGAACGTGAATGATGGCCGAAAGAGAAAGAGAACAAGTGAAAATGAATAGAATGGCGCGCCAACTGCAGAACTGAAATGCGTTGGTGTCAGCCGAAACAGAGAAAAAATGACTCATGAATAAACATGCACCGTTAAAGTTATATGCATTGTCGCTCCAACGAACAACCGTTTTGTCCAAGTGTACAGGTCAGCCCCCCGAAGCGGACATTATGAGGAGACACAGAGAAGTGTATAATCACAGGTGACCCTCAATCTGTATTGGGCGATGCGCGCACCGACTAACACAGGCGGCCTAGGGAAGTGACAAAAAGTACCAAAGAGACCTAACACATGTTTGTTCCTGTGAACACAATGAGTTGTATCTGGAAACCGAGTTTATTTTTTCGGCAATGCATCAATCAAAATGAAAATGTGAAAAGAGAATGAATATACGTTATCAGATAAATACTATGGTTTAAGTTTCGGGTTAGGGCGAATTCTTAGAATGGAAGATAATTTAATGCTTTCCGAAGTACTCTTGGCTCTTCTTCACATCTGGCTTGATGGTGTCAGATCCTGGAGTCCATCCGGCTGGACAAACTTCTCCGTGCTTCTCGACGAATTGGAAGGCTTGGACGAGACGAAGGGTCTCATCAACGGAACGTCCGACTGGAAGATCGTTGATGGTGATCTGGCGGAGATTTTGTTGTGGGTCGATGATGAAGAGTCCTGAAAAATTATTAATTGAACAGCTAAAAGTATAATCGTCTACACGAAGATCAGGGTTTCATTGTTTATACGTACCACGGAAAGCAATTCCATCCTCCTCCTTGAGAACTCCGTAATCGCGAGAAATTTGATGGTTGGTGTCAGCGAGAACTGGGATGTTCATCTCTCCGAGTCCTCCGTGCTTGCGTGGCTGATTGATCCATGCCAAGTGAGAGAAGACCGAGTCGGTAGAAGCGGCAAGAACGACAGTGTTGATGGCGTGGAACTCAGCGGCGCGATCGGAGAACGCGATGATCTCTGTTGGGCACACGAAGGTGAAGTCGAGTGGGTAGAAGAAAAGCACAACGTACTTTCCCTTGTAGTCGGAAAGAGAGACATCGACGAAGTCTCCGTCGACCACAGCTTGGGTCTTGAATTGTGGGGCTGGCTTGCCAATGAATGCCTTCGACATCTGGAGAAAAAATTATGGGAAACCGAAAAAAAAATTGGGAACGAGGAACAACCACAATCACAGTACGACCGAAAACAAAACAACGGCAATATTTTATGGAAAAAATTGGGAAAGGGTTGAAACCGAAGACAGCGGAATTGTTTGCAATGCGAAACGAATACGAATAAGGTGACGGGCGGTGCTTATCTAATGAAAACGAAAAAGATTGTAACGATTGGAGAGTCGAAAGAAAAAGATTGGAGAAACAAATGAAAACTTAGATGTTGGATATACGACTATTGGCTATGCACAATCGTGGTTAGTTTTTTCCTGGAGTAAAAGAATGTTACATTAGAGTAGGAGTCTTTAACTTGGAACTGTGAAAATACATGAGAGTATCAAATAGAGAAATCAATCTCTCGTGTGAATACCTTTGGAGCAAGAGACATGTCTTCAGGCTGAAATCAAAAAGTTTCCTAAAATAATTCAAAGAAAAGGTCAGTTTTTATAGCACTCCAGTAAACATTTTCATCATCAGGTGACGCGATTTTTGCTGACAATTGGCGCGGCGGGGAGCGAGAGACTACAATGTGAAGGCACATCGATAGATTTTGGAACCAAGGACGACCACTCATTCACTCGATTACCTGCCTGTACATCTTTTTGAACACCGAATAATGCTGTCAGCTGTACACTCACTCTGCGAGATTCAGAATAATTCATTTGCAAGTTTTCTCAGCTCTCTCGATCACTCTCACTCTACGTTTCTATGGCTTCGATGCATTTTTCCAAAAAGCGAGATGATGAAAATGTCGAATATGCAGGAAAATTTTTACGGGCGTCGCACTGCATCGATCAATGAAAAAGGCAGGGCGAGAGAAAAAAACGAAGCGCGCTGAAGTAAACAAGTGAAAAACGCAAGACAGAGAGAAAGAACGAAATGAAACTGACCTGTGTTTGATGGTTTGAGAAACCTAGAAACGGGATAATTCTGACAGCAAATGTGTACGCGGCGGCGCAAAATAAGAAGATCAAAAAGGACTTTTAATTTTGGAATTGAAAAATGAGAGGCCGAGCGAAACTTGAGACTTTCGTGTTTATTTGGCCTGAAAAATGTTTTCAAAACCAAGTTTTGCCGCCGTCTGCGGTTCACCGAGCCGTGAACCACACTTTTTAAGAACTACCGTACCACGAACTCATGAAAAAAAAACAGAGAACCAACCGGGAAGAAACGAATAGGAAATAAAAAAATTGGAAAGAAAAAATCGGGAAGAAAGGTGGGAAGCGTGCACACATTGCAAAAACTGTGCGCAGAGGTTGCATATTGCTGGTTACTGTATCTAACTAAAATTCTCGCAACGAAAAGCAATTTGCAACCCCTGCGCACGCTTTCCACTCTTTTTCCCGATTAGCACGGTCTCAAAAAACTAATGAAATAAAATATTTCTAAAAATGAAAATAAACGAAGACTTTATTAAAACTGAAGTAATTTAAAGCAAATGGAATCGAAAAACATTTTATCACAAATTCAAGACAACTCTCCCATCAAAAAATCAGACAACGGATTGAATCATTTCATCCAATTTTCGAGAAAAAGCTTCGAATGCGAATGTCCTTTGTACCCACTTCGGACCTTCTTCACTCAATTTCTGATATTTGTTCTCATCTTGCAGAACTTCCATCATTTTTTCAGCAAAAGCCTCAGCGGTCTGATCAACTAGATACCCTGTTTCGTTGTTGCGAACTGTTTCACGAGGTCCTCCAGTATTCACAGCAATCACAGGTGTTCCCAAATACATTGATTCAACAGGAACGATTCCAAAGTGTTCACGATCGGGAGTGTAGAGAACTGCTCGACTTTTCCTAATAATGTTAATTTTCTGCTCATCCGATGGCGAGCGCAGGAATGTGACCTGCAACGGATAGTTTTGTAGAAAAGTGTTAGGAATTTCAAAAATACCTGATTATCAGGAAGATCTAAATCCTGCTGGTGGTTTCTCAATTCCTCATAATGCTCAATATTTTCTCGATTGTTTTTATCGTATCCTCCAGCAATTATAAGATGACAGTTGGAAAACTCCTCCGTTGAAATATAGGATTTCAGTTGAGCTTAAAATTGAAACCTTTTATATTGTGCTCAAGAAAACTTCTCACCAAAGGCATCCAATGCCAACATCACATTTTTCTTTCTTTCGAACCGATTGAATGAAGTAAAAATGTATTTGGAATTGATGCTCGGTTCTTCACCAAGATCATCAGATACTTGAATGGAGTCGAAAAATGCTGTATTCAGAGACGGATACAAAACTGTCAACTCTCGTGATTTCAAAGAATGGAACGTTTCAAGAACCACTCCTTTCGTGAAGTTGCTGTTCACACAAATCACATCTGCCAATCCTGTAGACTTTTCTTCAATCCAATCTATCACTATCCGGTAGAAAGTTTTGAATCGACCGTCTCTTTTAGTAAGAAGTCTGTCTGGATAGTGACAATAAAACACAAGTTTCGCGTTCGATAAGTATCGAAGAACAAATTGACCAGCAGAAATGGAATCTGAGAGAACAACATCTGTATCACTGTAGAAGAGTGCAATGTAAAAAGCAGCGATAATCATTTTCAGGTATGCGAGGAAGGCGTGACCCTTTCCGAAGAGAGAACGAGGAATCCATTGAACCACAGTGCAGATATCTGCAATTATTCAGGTTTCAATAATTGAGCTGATTAAAAACCGACCCAAAGCCAATGTCTCTTGGAAACAATGATTCTTATCATACTGATTGGTGACTACTCTGACAGAATGTCCCCGTTCTTGTAATGCAGTCGCTGCATCAACAATCAATCGTTCGGCACCCCCGATCCCAAGATCCGGATGCAGAATGGTAACTCGTACCATCTGTATAGAATAACTTGTAGATCTTTTTTCTGGGCACAAAATACATACAAGAGACCGGACACATTAGTTATGAATATTGATTTTAAAAAGTATAAAATTTTCATTCTTGTCATATCTGAATACTCGGGGGTGGCACAACCTATAGTACAGGAGGGGGGGAACTATGGCAAATCGACGAAGTGAACAAAAAAAAACGGGAAATACTATTGAATAACAGAAAATTAGAAATCTAGAAAACGAAAAAAAATGAATTAAAGAGCCTTGAGACAATCGTCGAGTAGACTGCTGGCTCCGATACGGAAAAGTGTTGGGTTGAGCCATTGTTCTCCAAGGATCTGAAAATATTGCGATTTATTATTACCATCTGTTAATGCTGAACTCACATCCTTGACAAGAGCCACGTAGGCGAGAGCTTCATCGACAGTCTTGATTCCTCCGGCAGGCTTGAATCCCACTTTTTGTCCGGTCAATTCGTGCCAGCGCTTGATAGCTGTGCACATGACGTAGGCGACTTCGAGGGTAGCATTCACAGCTTCCTTTCCGGTGGAAGTCTTGATGAAGTCAGATCCAGCGAGAATACTGGCCCAACTGGCCTTGTAAACGTTGCTCAATGTCTTCAATTCTCCTGTCGCCAAAATAGTTTTGAGATGAGCGGATCCGCAGGCCTTCTTGCAAGCGAGGACTTCATCGTGCACAGTCTTCCAATCCTCTTCCAATGCCGATGCTCTGCTGATGACTATATCGATTTCAGTGGCTCCATCAGCCACAGACAATTCGCATTCAAGGACCTTCGATTTCAAATGGTACTGTCCAGATGGGAATCCTCCAGCAACTCCAGTAATGTGGCTGGTCTGTTTTGTTTCGGTCAAAAATTTCTTGACATCGGCGATTCTTTGCGGGTAGACACAAACGGATCCGCAATGAATGGATGGATCTGTTGGAATTGGGTTGATGGCTCTTTTAGCCAACGCAACCACTTTGCTAGCAGTGTCATCTCCGTTGAGAGTCGTCAGGTCAATGTATTGGATTACCTTGCGAATTTCGTCTTTCTGAAAGCAAGAGAGTTGTTTGTTTTTCAGAAATCGATTGGCGTTATGAAAAACTCACATTTCTCAGGGTTTTAGCCTCTTGCTCGTATTTATTGATCGCTTGTGCGATTTCCTGATTATCAAAGTCGCGTCCGACTTCTTTTTCGAATGTGTCGACATCAAAACGACCCTTGTATGTGTCACGGACAAACGAGAATAGTGTTGGAACGATGGTTGCCATTTTGTGACTGCAAGAAAATGAATTTGATTGAAAAAAGGAAGAAAATAGGATCTTTTTGAGGGACGTCAATATTGAAAAAATTCTAAAAAAATGGGGAAATCGTGAGACCACACCATTAGGGGAGAAACGAGACAGTGGGAGGAACCAACTGGGAGGAAAATTAGGCGGGGCGAAAAAACGCAAGCTACCGCGCGAGTTTTTTGCAATTGCGGCATAGATTTCAATTACAGTGCGTTGTTCGCCCCGCCCACTTTTCCTCCCAGTTGGTTCCTCCCACTGTCTCGTTTCTCCCCTAATGGTGTGGTCTCGAAATCGTGGCGAGTACGGTCAGAAAGTGTGCAAACACTTCTACGCGAACATGCACACTGTCTGCAAAAATCTCATCAATTTCTTGATTTTTTGTTTCAAAAGCTCTTATCTTGAAAGGCGATAAGAAAAAGAAAGTGATTGAATTATAAAACACAGCAAAATTCCAGTTCCTTCCTCATGAAAGTTTAAAAGTACATACTCCATAATGAAGAATAGTTATCTCGCCTTCTTTGAAACACTTCTACAACAATGCTATGCAGTTTGATTCTTCAAGAAAAGGAAGTGAAAAAAGTATATTGGAGGCGAAATTCTTGTCGCAAAAAGACGAGAGATACTGATAAATGACTCTTTAGTGATAAGGTATTGATGATTGAGGCCATTGGGAGAATAATGATGATCCGCTTATCAACTCAAAGGTCACAATATTGTGAAATATGTTTCCTCTTCCTTAATCGAATGCCAATCTCACCAGATAGATGATAAAATACCGATATGAAGATGGAGACAGTAAATGTCAGGAAAAAAGTAAATATAATTTATGCATCTGAAAGTTGATCACAGAAAAATTTGAAAGCAGGACTTGAGTAATTAAGTTGTTTCTATTCAAGCGAATTGCGATAAATTAAGTAAAAATTATGTTAACCGTTATTAGGTATCTCTCTTGAGTTTAGAGATAAAATCTGATTTGAAAACGTTTGCCATTCCAATGTTCGGAAGCCATTCGGAACTTTCTTGCTTTCGAAGAGCAAACAGTTGATCGAAGATTTGATCCTTTGGATGAAATTGGACATGTTGAAGAACTTCGTCAGCTAGACTTCTTGCATCATTTCTTCCAACATCGTCACGAGATGCAAGAATTGCAGCTAACAGTTCTGCAGGACAGTTGGGGAACTTTCTGGCGAATGATGTGGCTTCCAGAGAAAGAAGAGATTTATCTTTCAAAGAGATAACTTCCCCGGCAGCCGAAACAATGGATGTGAGGAGTGGGAGCTGGAAGACAATTATAATTCGAAGAAAATGAAATTTCAATTTACTTGATCTGTCATATCCTCACTGCTTGCAAATTCAGCATACAGATTATCCAACCTCGCAACATCGGTTTTCATTCGTTTTCCAGCAGTAGCACGTTCCTCGTAGGTAGTCAATGTGAGCCGTCTAAAAGATCAGATTGTATCGTTTACAAAAATGGAATTACTTACTTTCCATCAATTGCCTTCAAGTACTCGCTGACAATTCTAAACTGTAGATCCATAAGCAATGCTGATCGTGTCACAGGGCGAAGATGCTTATGATCATGGTAGTAATCCGAAATAGTCATGCAAATCGTTTCTAGTGCAGCACTTCCTGTTAGCCATTTTTTGGAAAAGAGTTCGGCAAGACTTGGAGCAATGTCTGTTATGACTTCTTCTCGGAGGTAGTTGATCCTGGAAATTGAATCTTGCAATTTTTTTAGAAAGAAAAACGAGAACTGGAACTTACGCCACAGATGCCGCATTACTCCATTTCGTGTTCAACGCATCCATATTTTCAATGAGCTCTTGTTGACTAACAGCAGTTCGTCTTCCAGATGAAATAGGCGTTGACAACACTGAATTCTGCTCTCCTTCCATTGACAATCGAATTTGTTGCTTGTACTTTTCCGTCGATTCTATGCATGTATGGAGGTTATTGGCGACGGCAATCTAGAAATTTACGTAGTAAATTACAGAAATGATTGCTTCGATTAAGGGCGTGTAAAGTATTCCAAAAAAGTGATTTTTTATATGGATCGATTGGAATCGTTGTAGACATGAAAAACCCTATTGAAGACTGTCCATAAACACCTAAATCAAGCTTTACAAGCTTTGAAAGTACCAAAAAATCGATTCCGGGGGTCCTATTTTCTTCAAGTTTTTTTACCACAGAAGCGTATTTTTTTGCACTTCTAGAGCTTGTAAGATGATCTAGGTTAATTTTTGAAAATGTCCCCAAGAGGGTTTTTCTTGTCTACAACAATCTGAATCGATCCATAAAAATACCATACTTTTTTGGAATACTTTAGTACCCCTTTAACACTCACAATATTCGAAGTGAACTCTTGGAATCTGCCTCGCTCTGCGAAGTAGTCAGTTTTGTAGGCAGTGAAGGCATCTGAAATTGCAAAAAATAATTTTCTACATCTTATTTCTTCTCCCAACCTCTATATTTTCCGGCTAGTTCATGAAACTCTTGAATCGTCAAATTGATGATACTCGGGATTACTTCAACCGACACTTCCTTTGCAAGAGTGACCTGAAAAAATGCACAGTTTTTGGGGAAAATTCAGATTGATTCATAGAAAAGCTTCTATAACAAAAAGGGCACCCGAATCGACCGATGAGCTCACCCGATGAGCTCAAAATGAGCACATTCTTGGAATTCAAACGGATTGAAATTAGTCTTATTAGAGTGCTCGCAAAAAGTTGTCTGGGAAATTCGCAAAATGTGTTTCAAATCTCGTCTCCCACAGATGTTATGATCCATTTTTAAAATTTAGAAATATTATTTTAGGGGATGGAAAAATGAAAGGGCATGCCTTCTAATAAATATTTTAATGGCATGTTGGATTCTAGAGACGATCAGCAAAATTTTCTAGAACCACCCCAACCACTATCCCGTCACTTTTTTCCATCTTCCGTGTGTTAACTTCCATTTCAATAAATCTGAAATTTTCTTCCGCATTTTTATTGTCTTATTCCGAGGATTCCAGGTATGAAGACAAAAACATCATCTTCTTATGAACTACTGAATATTTCTTCTATTTCAGATTCAGAGATTCAGATAACACAAAAAGAGCAGAATGTGGGAGTAGAGGCACTTGAAAAAGCACTGAAACTCTCAAACTGAAAAATTGATGAGTATTCATAATTCAGAAGTATTACTCATCACCTCATCACAACTTCTTCCATTAAAAATCAAATTGGAAGCTGAACATAAGTTTTCGGTCAAGGCTTCCGGACAGCTACAATTTCGAGATCTATGGCATTTTTCAGTGTTTGAAAATGTTCATTTGAAATGGTTCATCTGATCACATTGTTCGTTGCAAATAATAAAGTCGTGTTTTTTAAATTCACGAATCCTTACATTGTTGTGTGATCAGTTTTGTTTGTCATTATCTGGATTAAAAATTCAAATTTTAATGATTAGAAAGAGCTCAATGTTTTTTTAATTGCCAATTATTCTTAATGTTAATGGATAGAAACATTTTACAAACCTTACAGACATGGACCTTCTTCTCACTAATCCGACCGTGAGAGCTCTTGTCGGAGTCATGTCGGTTCAAAATTCTCTTCTGGTCTTTTTTCTTCAAAAATCTCCTCTTGCAACAAAGTGAAGTCCCCCACGCACTTCACCTATTTTAGTCTCGAGTCACTCTGCTTTTCCAACTTTCAAAGAAGCTGTTCGAATAGACCAATGATTTCATTCTAACAGTGATTGTGCACAAGGGGTTTGCACAAAATGAATAACGGTGACGTTGAGCAAAAGTAATGGGACTGCAAAGATCATTTCCTTTTCTGTAGAAAAATACAAAACGCCAATGGCAATCCCACGAAGGAAATTGGATCGACTCGCCTTCATCGTTTTTTCTTTGTTTTCCGCTTTCGTATTTTCTTTGATTTTGTAGTAAGAGATTAGAACAATTGGATTGTTTTTGATGTAGGTGCTAAGGGTAGCATCTTTCGAATTTCCATAATCCATCACAAGATGTGCTGATCCAAGTGTTCAAGCAATGTTTCGGACAGATTATGTACTTGGGATTTTTGAATTCATCAAAATTAGATTTCGAAATGAAACTCTTGGTCATATTTCCGGAACCATTGGCACTTGACATCATCCGGAATGCAAAACGATGATTTTTCAGAAAGTATTCATTTTTGGATCATTTTCTCATTTGAGCCGAAATCCGAGTCATTTCAACTAATGAGAAGAAGACGACGACGGGGAATGACGAATCTTCCTTTTGGTGTCATTTTATGTGTACATTGAAGGGGAGGGTAGATATGCAACATCCGTCCCCCTCACTCCTTGACTTTCTCTTGTTGTCGTCTGCACTTTTTGCCTCCAGAATCACTCTAATTCTCTTCGTCACCGTATCCGAGGGTGGAGTTGTTCCATTAACTAGATTAATAATTCGAAGTGAGTGAAAGATTCGAAGCGATTTTTTCATTGACTTTTAGTAGCTTCGAATATGCAGTTGCAGACGTACTAGTCATCAAGTCGTTCGAAAATTCCACCTACTAATTCGATTCTAACAGAAATTGACGTTCTTGCACGAGTTTTTCTTGGAAATATCCGTTCTGAAAATTCGATGTAGACATTTCGAGTTTGACTGCAGCATACTGTAGCTGTCTAGAGTGGGCTCGTGTTTCAGCGTATTTGGCTTTTTAGGTCTAAACCGCAATGGGAGCATTTTCAGATTTTTAGACCTCGTTTTTAGAGATCTTTCAAGAGCTTGTGAAGTATGCTTGATGTATCCATGGCTCCAGACGAAAGTTGATGTCATGTAAAAAACTTTGGCCTTATAAAAGCTTTTCAAATTTAGCATCAAACACGGTTTTGAGCTCTATTGTGTGAAAGAGCAAGTTTTAGATTCTCGAACACTGACTTCTTTTTATACTTCGCTTCCGTCATTATTCCCAAATCTCATTCAATCCAATCGAGTGGTGCCTTTCCAATCTTGAAACTTTGCAAACTTTGTCCTTCCATTTTCTAACTCATTCAATTTTCCACTGTTACCCCTATGAGGAGGTGTTCTTTGCAAACGACTCCACCCACTTATGCGCTCCGAGGGGGGAGGCAGAAGGTCCCGCCCCTTTTCTTGGACGCCTTCTTTTTGAACAAAACGCTGCATTATTTCTATTTCTCTCCTCTTCAGAATACGAAGACGGAACCAGGCTTTCCCCAAAAAAAGAAAGGATGAACACTTCGACAGCCACAGTAATCTGCCTATGCCTTTTAGCATCGATGCCAGCGGTCAACGGATTCTTCATGGTAAGTTGATTACTTCCGTGTTTTTGCGGATGACTACTATAAAATTCTAGCATCATGACCTTAACCCAAAAAAGTAGCTCATGTCCTAATTATTTTTCTCCTCTTGCAACACTAATAATTTCCTTATTCTAGCTATTCCCACAAGCAAACGACCGGATCATGGCTCTGGAACTCGCTGATCAGGCAGCCTCACAATTGGCTTCGGAGGGAATTCTGGTGGATCCGGAGGAGGCATTGATGGCAGCAAAGAGAACATCTTCAGAAAGAGGTGAGATTCTTTTATTGAGATGACTCAGAACAAACGTTTGCGAGCTAGATGACAGAAACTTTGGATTAATCGCTTGTTCTTCAAAGCTTAAAACGGATTTCTGACGGGGAAGCTAGCTAGTCCAAAACCTGCTCATTTCCAGAAAAAACGTCATGAAAAGTTCTAATTTTAGGATCTGTGATGCGACGACGATCTGCTGGCAGTTATGCTTGCCCGTGCCTACACAAAGTGTGCTCCTATCACTGCATGACAAAGAAGTGAACAACATGGATCAACAAATCAATTCGAATCGAATAAATCAGTTAAATTTAGCTTCCAACACCTATTTTCTGCTCTAAACACTAATTTAGCAAAAAAAAATCTTAGTGCCTTTAGTCGTATGTGTTTCAGCGTTCTAAACGATCCATCTACCGTCCAAGTTGACAAAAACATAACTTTTTCTTCGCATTTTCTCGTTCCTGCTCTCGCACATGCATTCTTAATTTTGTTCGTTTTAATTTGATCCTTCCCAATTCTTCCAAAACCGCCCGTTCTATACATTCTATGTATTGATTCCCTGTCATCGAGTTCACCCCCTTTCTTTTTTATCATTAGAGATCTGATCCCCCAAAAAAAAAAAACAAAACAAGCTCGCGCACCTTTACTGAAAATCATTGATGGTAACATTGAAGAATAATATTTTCTCCACGTTTTTTCTTGCGAAAAATAAATGAAGATGTAATGTTGAGAACTTTCTCGGAGATGACATCGTTGACAAGAGTTCAAAGTCACGTCACCGGATTCTCATCAGAATCCAAGATGTTTTCGTCTTGTGCAAACGAAGCAAGGAACGAGGAAAAAAACGGTCAAGATTCTCACGTAGATCATCAGAAGGCTCGAGGAATAATGAGATATTCCGGGGGAGATTGTATTCAGATTACGAGTGTACATTGTCCTGATTGGGCTCAAAAGAGCAACGCCTCGTTTCTCAATGAGCTCTAGAATCAACTACGAATGCGAACTCAGATCATTTACATGTTGTTTTCATGTTCTGCACAAGATTAATTATAATATCCGAAAAAGAGTCAAAACAAAATTAGAGGAATCCAAAGACCCAATTGTATATGAACCCATTCCCAAGTGTATTATGCGTTATGGAAAAACTACTGCAATCGCTGATTTTGGTTGTGAGGCTCTTCTCTTTGTAATTAGGGAATAGGAATATTTTAGGCTCCGGGACATTTCGAAAGTGTGAAATCGCGTTTTTTCCCGAACTTTTGGAGCTTTTCATAGATATTTTTTTTGGGGTTTTTTTTTGAAAAAGGCATTAAAAACCTATAAAAGATCATAAACCCAAAAATATATATATGAAAAATTCCAAAAATTCGGCAAAAACGCGATTTCACACTTTCGAAATGTCTCGCTTTCGAGATGTCCACTTTTCAAATGTCCCGAAGCCATATTTCAGCACCCCAAGAATATGTTCTTGTTTTATTAGCTATTTTTGAAAATTCTTTCAAAAATTCATTTCCCCCGCGCTGACTCCATAAAAAATAGGATAACACCAATACAAAACAACTCATTCAGAGTCATTGACTCCCTTCTAAACCAGGTCAAAAGAGTACTCTGGTTCACATCTGTTGCATCAAAAACGGGGGAAAAAAAAAAGAAGAAACAAAAACACTTTTTCTTCTCTTCCGTACTACTAATTATCTATTATCGTTTTTTTTTTCTCTCAACGAACTAAAAAGAAGTTGCGTCACTTTCCACCAATATTCGTCTTCCTTTAAGCTTTCACCGGCTCCGGGAACTTCCAGAAGGAAGTGGAGCACTTTATTTGAAAAGTGAACGGAAAAGGCGACTGAAAACTCTCTTTTCATGAAACAAAAGAGCCGATTCATCCATTCTCTCTTTGATTATTCCTGGGGGTGTTAATTGAATTGTCGAGGTTCTTTGGGCTGTAACCACCCACAAGCGATGATGATGATGAATACAAATGAGACGATGTAGATAGTTGGGTTATGTGTATATGTGTGTGGGATGAATATCAAGAGAAAACAAAGGAAATCTTCTGGACGTTTCTGATTCATTCGGGAAAAGCTTCGAAAATCAACACCACTTGGGGTGTCCATTTTTCAAGAGAAATTAACTCCGCAAATAGAGAACTCATCCAATTTTTGTTAGAGTGTTTTTTCTTCAATGAAAGTTTCCCAGAAGCTTTTTGATTCCAACAATGATCTTGAAGTCCCAAACTTGAACCCTATTACATGCCTCTCCTAATATTTGTAGGTGCACCAATTGTGTTATTCACACTCCCGAAACTACATCTGAATCGCCTTCAGAATACAAATCAACAGATACTACAATGAGTAGGTCATTACCACCAACACGACAACGGCAAATTAGTCATATGGAAATGCTGCCAAAAAGTGAAAGAAAAACTAAGGGATGAAGAGTCTAGACTACTTGTCTTATTCATTAGGAGTTCGGTTTTTAAACAAGGGTCTTTGGGTTTAGAAAAAAACAAAATTAACTTTGGGTGTTAACCCGGAACATAATTTGACCAGTCTACTCGAGGTACTTTAACAATCTGATGAATCAGAAAGGTAATAGACTGACCTTTTTCAATGTCACAATTGATCAGACTATTCTTATCCTCTGATTAGTCTTATAAGTCTTTTCGATCTGACGTTTTTGATTAGGCTAATCACTTTCTTTCTGCTCATGTACTTCACGTGAAATCCACTGACTGACACACTTGAAAATGCGATATACACGAATTTGTCTTCTAAATTTCTTACAAAGAAAATGGTGACGTGAACCAGCGAGAAGGGGATGACGGAATTTCAAATTTTCGGAAGAAATTCGAAAGGATGAACAAAGTGTTCTGCGGTTTCAAACAACATTTACTTTTTGACAAATGTCCCCGCTTCTGACATTTCCGTGATGAGCTTCCTTATGGTATGACGTAGAGTGGAAATGAAACGAAGGAAGAAAAGGGGGAAAAACAGAACTCACCGTATCTTTGAGCATTCCAAATACCGTATTCGGCAAGTCAGTGTAGAAGTATCCGTGATTGTCCTCGCTGGGACGTGCATTCTTATTCCAGTCCTTAATTGAAATAAGAATAAGTGGACAATTTCCAAAAATCTTACCAGTGTTTCATGGGATACGGTATTCTTGAGCCAAAGTTTCAAATCTTCCCGTGACATTTCTACAAACTGATCGCACAGTGAATTAAGAGTACTCCTAGTGAGAACAGGACTGTCTTGTAGAATAGCTTGTGCGTTTATTCTCAATCGTGGATGACCAAGCATTTCTTCCGATGCGTAGAATTTAATCCAGGACATCAACTGAACCAGTTCACTTTTTTCTAGTCGATCCGAAGCAACTTCTCGGAGCTGAAATTTGCATTTTTATTTTACCAAGATGTGCAAAACACTTACTTTTCGACATACTGCACTATGATACATGTTTACATATCGATCATAAATTTGCCACTCTGACGGGAAACATGGAATTGCTATTTTCGCAGATTGCAAATCATCCATAATTACATTTCGACACACTTCTAGATATCGTGCAAGCCATGCTTTATTGAGACTTCTATCTTCTAATTGATTTCCATAAACACGGTTATCGACTGTCTTCTCTAGCGCCGCCAATGCTTTATCTTTCCAGTTTCGTGGTCGACCAGGAGGTACAAATGATGAAGAGTTTTTACTGCGAGCATCCATGTAGAATCTATCGATTCTGAAAATTGAATAATTTCAGGGTTTTGGGGGTTCAGTCAACAAACCTTTCTTCTCTTTCTACAATCCGGAGACACGTTACAACTTGCTGCGGACCACCACCTTGTTCGTTACCCTTGACCATTTCCAGAGTACGTCCCAAAATGAACCACATATTTTTCGAGAGCTCATCAACGACGGCATCAACTCCTTTGAAAAAGTTGACAAGTAGCTGGAAAATACGAGTTCAGGAAACATTCTTGATTATAAATACTCACATTTTGTTCTTTCTCAGTATTCGTCCCACTCATCTTGTGAACTTCCGCAAGAAGCTCATCTCGAGCTCTTTCTAGATCCATAATATGCTTATGAGCTAATAATAAATTGCCTCCTGATTTATCGTCATCTAGTGCGTCTCGAATTTCTTGAAGAGTTGTTTGCAGATTGAATATATGTTTCAGGTTCTCCATCGCCGCGGCATATTGACCATGTCGAGCATTGGCGTCTCTGAGCTCGCGAAGTTTCTCTTTCAATTGTGGGAACGGTTTCAGCCGCTCGCGAATATCATGCACTCTAAAAAAGAAATAGAAAATTAGAATATTCGGAGATTTGGAGTATACCCTTGAGAAATCGCCGTGATATCTTCTGAAGCAGTTTGTAAATGTGCTATTGCTGTTCTTATTCCTTCAAGCTGCCCTTGGACACCTGTTCGCAGCATTGCTTCGACGGCAAGCTGAAAGTAACCAGCTATAAATTTTATATAATAAAAAAGTCTCACTTTTTTCCTGTCAGCTCGCTTTTTGAGTTCAGGTAATTTTTCCAGTTGATCTGGACGTTGAAGCAACGCTGCTACTTGTTCCAACGCAGCTTCCTCTACGTCAACGTCCATTCTGGAATGAATTGTGGAATTCTGGAGGTCTGTATGTGTTTAAAATATTTACAACAGACCGGAACGACTGTTCTTTTGTTTAAAAGGAGATAATGAAGATTCCAAACCCATTTATTAAGCATTATGCAAAGTGAAAAATTTTTTAAGGCACATGAACACAGGCACTCGTAAGTTTCGAGAAAAAATGACTAGGAAATGCAATAAATATTATAGAATTTTGAAATCACAGTTCTTGTTTAGCAACCTTCAATTTCTTAGCGGGTCCGTCAAAACTCTGTCCTTCGATTGTGACTTCTGTTACATATTCTTGAGTCAACAGGAATTTTTTGGCTTCAAATGCTTGTTCTCCATCTTTGAACATGAATATAGCTCGATTGTCGTCGATTACAAAAACTTGAAGATCAACATGATTATTGTAGAGCTGTGACTGCCACAGAGCTGTCCATTTTTCAATGAACGGACGAATATCTGTTCGTTCAGGTTGACTTGGATCGAGTACTCCTACAAATAACATCAGAGTTTGCCCTTTTTTCGACATCATCAGAAGATCTTCGGGATTTTTTGCCTGAAAGTTTTGTCGTAATAAAATAAGATTTGAAAAAAAAAACTTACTTTTGCTTTCATGCTGTCTAAATCTAGTTGAGGTAGTTTTCTTTTGTGTTCTGGCTTTTCGTCTTCCTCTAATTCCTCATCGTCATTCTCCTCCCATTCATCGTAGAGCCTTTCCAAATCAGCATCCCTGCAGATAAAACGTTATTAAAGTTATGAAATATAAAACATACGTATAGCTGGTTATGTCCTTCTTTTTTTGTTGAGCAGCTTCTAATGTAAGATGAAATGCCAGTAAAATGATCAGAATACTTTTCCAACCCATCTGAAAATTTTTAGAGAGCTTTTTCAATGAGAAAAGTCAAGTTTAATCGAAAAAATAAACAAAATTTTCCATGGCCGAACCGATCTGGCCGAGGTTTTTCAAGTGGTGAGGCCATTGCAAAGGCACCGCACGGTGCTTTGCAATCGCGGCGCACTTTTTTCGGAGAATTTTGTGACTACTCGTACGATTTACGGCGACCAAAAATTATTTTTTCTTTCGGGAAAAGTCTGAAAGCCTTATTGTTCTGTTTTATATCATCATTTTTTTCCGCTCCAACTGTATTTCAACACCATGTGTACATTTTCCAGATAACAATGGCACAGTGGAATGTTTCACAAGACGATAAAAATCTTCTCCGAGATTTGGTCGCTGGATCGAAGGAGAAGATAACTCCCGATGTTACAAAGTCGTGTAAAGAGTTTTACAAAAAGGACGTTGTCACCTACAAAGACCTAGTTAATATAAAAGTAAGGTTTATTCTATGAATTTTTATGAAAATAATTCATTCAATTCAGACGAAACTACCTGATGATGTCCCAGTGTTTGTTTTCTTCGACCGACTTACTCTTCGTCATGAAGATCACACCTATCGTGCTTCAGAGGAATTCCGGAAGAAAACGAATCAATTGAGAATTCAGCAGGAGCAAGATTCGTACAAAAAACTCATTCGAGATATAGACCCTGCTCAGAAATACGGAAGGACAGATCATATGGAGGTAAAGAGTTATTTACTGGGATTGAAATCAAACATTCCATTTTTTGCAGAATTTCGGTAGCGAAATGCGTGCAGTGAATCGTCAGATGATCTCTGTAATCAATGTCGTTATAACAGTAGTTGGTGCATTTTTCTTCGGTTTTTCTGGAGTCACATACGCCTATCCCCACTTGCAACTCGACCTTCCGACCCGATTTATCATTGGATTGGTACCAGCAACAATTGTGTTTTTCTGCGATCTGTATTTCGTTGTCAAAGGAATGGATATGGATGAGCATGCAGAAAGTCAACCACCGAAAGAGACGACCGGTGCGAATTTCAGCTTCAAGAATATGGAAGCTAAGAAGAACGATTAAAAACGAGCAAATAACCTATTTATCATTTCAATGTTGTTTTTTGAAATTCACTTTTAATGATACGTGTAAATAAAAAAACATCAGTGACGATAATAAAGATCTACTATTACCTAGTAGCAGTGAAGTTATTATTGAGTACGACTACTTTTTGTAAAGAATATGTCGGTGGTGCAGTTGACATTATCCTTGTTTTGTGGTTTTCAATTTCTGTAGAAAGGAATTCAATTCCAAAATGTTTTCCAAAAACGCGTAGCGTTGAACGACGAACCTGGAATAATGGGACAAGCTGAAAAAAAGTTCAAGGTTTAAAAACTACCGTAGTTGATAAAAATAGTAATGTCCATGCCTGTGGTAGTATAAAAATATCAATCGCGAAATTTCGGAATTGAATAATAGTGGCCTTGAGTTCCAGGTCCTTAGCAATGTAGATAGAGTAATACAGTATTCCCTGGAAAGATTTGGATCAGGATTAGTTCCCATTTTCGCTGTAGGAAACCTGTGTAAAAGCATAAATCATTGTAAAAATAGTCATAAAGATCTCGAAGACAATTAAACTAATTTCAGCTTGACTCAATTTCCTCAGACTTAGTTTCGCCAATACGAGCAACATTCCGATGGTTAGTATCAGAGTGAGAAGTCCGAAGATAACAGCAGCAATCGCAGCAAAAAGTGAGGAACTGAACTGAAAATTCGAAACGAACACAATTTGCAAAATAGCTGGATGTGCTTACACCGAAAACCTTCTTGTATTCAATGTCCAACCCTCCATGACCTTCAGAATCTAACTCTGCATAACTTTTACAAGGAATCATAAACCACATGAAAATCAAAGGAATGAGAAAACCCAATATCACGAAAACCTGTCGATGATGATCCCATATCTGGAAATAATTATCTTAATATTTACTTGAATCTTGAATATTACCTGGACCCCTCTCATAGGTGCAGCTACTATTGTGAATCTGTGAGCTGCTATCAATGCATGGAAAACAAGAATTGCAATTGGACAATAAGAAGCTACAGTTTTATATGGCATCATCCAATAATTCGGTTCTCCGAAATGTTCCAAAAGGAAGTCACAAAAGAATCCAAGCTTCACGAATCTACGAATCAAATAGTGGTCCAGAAAATAACTCATACTCTAAAATATTGTATTCCTGTAACCATTTTCTTCTTGATCTTACCAGGGCAGCACAACAAATATAGAGAATACTAAAGGATTTATCAATATTGGCTTTATGGTGTAGCAGAGCTCTGATATTCAAAGAATAAACGATAACTGATAAAAACCCATACACTCCTGAAATTTATTTGGGACCAGATTTCAATGGAATCTGGGGAAATCTCACCTTGAAAAATATATATTCCAATTAATCCTGGCATTTCTTCTGCAGGGGGATGGCAGCTAGTATTCATTTTAGTGATCTACAATTCTAAAAGGGAAATTGATCCGAGGCAGTAAAATGGTGAGGTAAAAAGATTTATAGAACTAGCACGCCATCAGAAAACCAAGGAAATAAATCTTGTTATCCTGAAAGAGGACAAAACAAGGAGTATGATTAAACCAGGGGTTTTTATTCATGTTCTGTTCAATGCGACCTAAAAAGTTATTTTCGATTTTTTGGGAATAAATAGTACTTTAGTAGACTAGCACAACCCTAAAATAGTAGCGGCCCGTTTTCAGGTTTATTTCTTATTTTTCTTTTTTTCGGTATTCTCACTTCAATCGACTCGTTCTCGGTCAATTTTTGACATATCGATTTGTATTATAGCTTGAATGAAAGATCATTTGATATTGTACAAAACGTATTATTGCAACAACGAACCATCTTCCAAGCGGAATCTAATAATTTGTTTTGCAAAACCTGTAAACCTGAAAAAGGGCAGCTACTATTTTAGGATCTTTCTAGTCTACCAAAGTACTATTTATTCCCGAAAAATCGAGAGAATCTGAGTCGGAAGTTATTGAAATCCCTATCTATAAAAGTTGAACTTCAGCTTCGAAATCTGAGAACATCTTGACTATTATATTCAAAAAAAAATTTATGATCTAGAACAAATACAGAATAACTGGTGACAACCAACTGTTACTTTTCCAGAGTATTGTTTGATCTCAAAAAGATATTTACCTCTTTCCCGAAATAACGAGAAAAGTGTTTACGCATACATAAAAGCTTAATCATATTGAGTTTTCGCACCGAAAATCCGAATCCTATTTCCCTTCGCAGTTTCATAAAAAGCAACCTAATCAGATTTATATATCAATGTTTTCTACAAGTTCCTGGAATCAACAACATTTGGCACGGAAAGATCAGGATCAATGTCTTCAGTTCTCGATTGATGACTGAAATTTCAAAAAAAAAGAGCTGCGAAAAAGAAGATGAAGCTCATCGAACGAGTGGTTTGCTTGTTTGAGAGATTTCAAATGAAATTCGAATTTTTTCAAATAAATTCAGACTATAAAGATTAAGAGTACAAGTGTATTCTAAACAAACAGAAGATATACTCCCACTCGCTCCTCATTTAGAAATTATTAATTTCGGCGATACTTTTCGAGGAATCTATTTATTCCAAGTGAGGACCTTGTGATTCAGGTCAGCAGCCTATTCATCCGTGGGAAACTTGTTTGCTAATAGAACTAATTTAGTTTGTGCCAAGCGTTTCTTTATTTAAAAATATGTACATTATGCAGAAAGTTTATTAACAGGGATGTGTAAGCCAAATAAATTAGACGTGTTCAATAAAATTAGATGAATCCACCACCTCCTCCGAATCCACCTGGTCCTGGTGGTCCTCTCATGAATGGTCTACCATGGCTTCCTCCGCCACGTGGACCTCCGAATCCACCAGCCAATGGATTGAGATCGGGATGATCTGGTCCGCGGAACAAGTCCGGAACTTGCGGATTACCTGGTGGAACTCCGGGTGGCATAAATCCGCCTTGTGGGTTGAAGAACCTGGAAAAAAGCTTATTAATAGACTAGATATTCATAAAATAAATTACTCTGCATCAGGGTCGTAGAATGGTCTCATTGGATTTCTATCCGGAACACGAAGTGGATCGGCACGTGGCGGATGTCCACCGAGCAGAAGAGGATGTTCGTGTTGTGGTGGAGCTGCACGATGCTCTCTGCGAGCTTTCGCTTCTTCACAATACACTCCATAGAACTTTCGCCCAGATACAATCGTGTTTTGAACTTTCTCCACACCAAAATCGTTCTTCAAATGCGTCTTCCAGAAAGTTTTGTCGACAGCAGTGGAAGTGAGCACATTATGAGCGATTTTACAGGTACTGGCAACCTTAGCCACATCTTTTGGAGTGAGATTCTGCAGAATCTTATCACGAACACTGTCCAGCATCAGAATATGATTCAGTGTGAGAGCGGATCCGACGGCGAGAACGAGTGGATGAAGTCCCTCAGCGATTTCAGACTCCAAAGAAGAAGACGGAGTGAGAGTGAAAGAAGTAGAGATGGAGCGAAGACTATCTGAAAGAAATAACTGAAGAAATAGTACTCTAGTATTTTTATACTTCTCACAAGATATCCCGTGATGATTGCTTCGAAGCCTCCATCTTCACTAATGAAGACTTGACCAATGATTCCAGACTTCTGAGGAACGCCTCTCTTAGTCCCAGCGAATTGTAACTCGAACCCTTTTGTTTCGTTTCCATTCCACGATTTCATACTTTCTTCCTGTAAAAAAAAACTATTCCAAAATGAAAACAGATCCCAAAACCTACATGTTGTTGTTCGTTGAGCATCAACTCTCTCACTGCCTTCAGAATTCGAGCACGAAAATCGTCCATTATTATCTGAACAAGGAATTGGTCTCAGAAGATGCTATACTTTTTAAAAAGCAAAGGTATCAGTTGCACAATGAGCATTTAGAGAAAAAAAAGATAACTGAAATACTTTTCATATAAATAAATACTATGTCACATTTCTAAAAATAGTGAAAAAACTGCAAAAAATTGATCACTTTTTGTATTCTCTGGCTCCGAAAAGTTTACTTCCGACTCGAACACTCGTCGATCCTTGTTGAATTGCTTGCAAGAAGTCATCGGACATTCCCATCGACAATTCCACGGTTTCTGATTCTTCGCCTGGAAAAAAAGTCTGCTTTTCTTTTATGGTCTTGTTTCCAAAAATACAGCTTTTTCGTAAATCCGGAAAAACCTACCCGTCTCTTTCGCCCAAGATTGTCTCACATTGAACAATTTTTCGAAATCCGGGTTCACTCCACTCGTATGACTGAAAAATTATTTTTTTTTGAATCTGGGTGAACAACGTCATCAATGTTCGTGATAAACAAAAATATCCATACAATTAATGGGTAGGTGGAGAGCCATGTTCTGTTGAGTAGGCATCACCGAAATTTAAATTTCAGCTGCGGGTTTCAAACCGTTTAAAAACGGCCGAAGAATATTGTATTCACCTATTATCAAACGATCCGATGGTCATGAATCCGTCGAATTTCAAATTGACGCATTCTTTTCGAATGAACTCTGCCAGTTTCGGAGCCTCACTGATTTTGATTCCTCCTTTATTCTCTTCTTCAGAAGTGTTTACTTGAACGAGAACTCGGAGAGGAGAAGAAGTGGCGCCGTGTTTAGACCATTCCTGTGATTTTCAGTTAAATTTTTGAGTTGGTTACAATCTCACCTTGTCAAAAAGACGCGCATGTTTCTCGGATTCCAAGGTTTCTACGCACCAAATGCCAGGCGAATTACAAACTTTTGAAATCTAAATGGAAGCATTTAAATATCACAGTTCCGCCAAGCTACCTTGTTTGATTGAACCTGCCCAATGAAATGCCACCGAATTTCCGGGCATTTTGATGATAAGGCTGCGGATTTCTCTTCTAGCTGAACAAAAATTGGATGAGTTATTAAACAATATCATCTATATTCACTTCTTGCACATAGTTTTCTCCAAAATGCCGTTGTCCTTGTGTATAGCATCCTTCGATCAGTTCAGCAGGTTTCGTTTTACTAACAGCAACTAGTCGGCATCTGAAAATATGGTTGATTTTTTAGTCTCTCATGATTTTTAACCTTCTAGTAGCATTCGAAGCTGCGACTGCATCGGTGACTGCTTCTAAAATATTTAGAAGACTTTTCTGCACAATTTCTATCGACATTTTATCAGTTTTTCGTCGGAATCTTGCTAGAAAACTGATGCGAGAAAAATAAAGTGAGCAGTTTCCAAAGAATGCAAAGGCGCTGCAGCGCGCTTTTTTTTGCGCGGTAATTCAAACTTTAAACGATCCTTGTTTTAGCTGGAAAAAAGGAAAAAAGCCAATCAAAATAAGAAGACAAAGCACGAAAAGCGCAACAATTGCGGCAGAAGAAGACGATAGTTAATCTGAAATTAATTGAAAATTGAGTAATTACAACGTCGTTGTCTTCCATCAATCATAATCCCCACCGCTTTACATCCAACATCAACCAATGATTTCACCCTATTTTTCAGATTCACTTATATAAAAGTGTCACATTAGTCAGTGTCCAGCTGTTTAGGACCCCAAGACTCTCATTATTCTCCGTGTCGAATCTCCATTCATCTTTTTTTCGTTCCGTTTTTTTGTATTAACCAAGAGCAACACTCATTTTTCGTTTAGCGGTTCTTCCATTTTCGTACATTTTTGATTTATTCAAAAATCCAAAAATTTAAATGAGTCTCTCGGAGAAACCACCTGACACAAGAAGGGATGAGACACGTATAAATTATACGGTAGTTGTCGTCTGATGACGCCGATCTTTTTGAGAGCTGTGATCTGAAATCAGAACAGTGCATATTGTAAGCGGTTAAGAGCGGCACTCTAGTCTAACCCAGTTATTCCAGTCATTAATTGAGCGTTTCCAGACTCGCCAACAGCCAAATGTTCAACGCCGTTGTCTGCACTCTCTCGTGTGCGCACACTCTCTCACTTGACAACGACACTCCGCTGTGACACTCATTCGGTCTACAACTTTGGCGGAGGCGGCGATTGGAGGAAGATGTCTGCGTCTCTCACTCTCTCGCTGACGGGTATATAAGGCGACCGGAACGCTCATTCGAGGCAATTCAGGAGTTTCCGACTGGACTCCGGTGATTTAACTAATTGCTGCGTTTTACCCGTTGCTTTCCCCATTCGCCCATGCTCTTGTCCCCCTCATGCACTGACTAACTTGTAGCTTGTTTAGCCTAATAAACCTGTAGCTCTTTAATCACGCTTCCACACACTGCTTATCCCACATCCAAAATGCTTCACAGCATTACTGGTAGCAGCGAGTGCGGACGGCGCTCTTATTTTCTTTTGCCGTCCGTACCTCGGTTTTTCCCCCTGGTTAGGTTCGCGCGCTCACATTAGGTTAGGTTTTCTACATTTTTAGTGCATTTTTAGGTCATTTAGCATATCCCTTTTCTTTTCCCTTTCTTTTACTTCTGCAGGGTTTTAGTTAGGTCGTAAATTTTTAGGCGTTTTGCGTTTCGGGTTAGTAACATTCTAGGGTTTTAAATTCAGCCACCGGGGCTAATGGGTTAGATTTAAGCGCGTCTTAAGCGTAGGCCTTGGCGCTTATCGCCCTTTTCTCTTCCCATTCTCTTATACTCGTCGCCCCAAAGGGACGTAGTATTTTCCAGTCTAAAAGGCGATATTTTATCGTCTTTCACTCCTTTTCCCCCCAAACGGTTCGCTCGGCGGGCAGCCAGCGATGCACGTGTCATACATTTCAGGTAAACCAGGTATAAGGTGTCGCTAGTACACAGCGACAAGCAGTGACGATGCGATGCGGATTGCGGAGTGAGCGGTAACAGTGGCGATCGGAGTCGCTGTTGGTTGAGGACATTGTAAGGTTAGTTAGTCGTTTCTCGTCGCATTAGGCGGCGAGATCGACGAACAGTGGTGGGCATGGGTTCCGAGCAGATGGTAGCACCTATGTGCTTCCATTCGGCAGTCCCTCCACCACTGCGATTCTCTCTTTTCCAACCACACACTTCGGGTGTTACCCGCCTTAGCTCACTATTTTAATCGCTCGTCAGAGAGCTTTTACAGGTCATCATTTTCGGACAGCTTCCTCGCTCGAATATCGTTCAAGGAGACAACGGAAGGGACACACGCAGGATACAAGTACAGGTGGAGGCCGGAGCTCTTCGGGAGACTCCGCAAGATGACGAGGGGAAAGTCATCGGGGGAAGACATGTCGATACGTCTTCCACGACACTGGCCAGGGCTCTTACACTACCATCGTGCAGAGCAGACACCGTTCTTGAAGTTTCGAAACGTTCAGACGCCGAGACGGAGAGGACGGCTGTCGGTAAAGATTAGTCAGCATTTTCGACAAACTGACAGGTTACACCACCCGATCGGATGGAACGGATGCAAATCCGGAGGATCGCGGCGGAATGGGCGGTATCGCGAACCCGCCGTGCGCTGGATCTTTGTCCAGCGCAGGGATGATCGATACCGTTCCGGTTAGGACTCATTTTGAATCTCGCTCAATCGAGCAAACCTTAATCATCCTCTGTAGGTTTTTACAGAAATATTTTTGTGTCAGGTCATCGGACACAAGGAGCGCATCGTTCACATGCGGAGACGGATTCAGGAAGGCACGGATGCTGCCAGGCATTCGATCAAAGGAAGGCACGGGAGCTGCCAGGAGGAAGGTACGGAGGCTGCCAGGCATACGATCGGAGGAAGGCACGGAAGCTGCCAGGCATTTGACGTCGTCAACGGAAGTCAACGGAAGCCCAAGTAGTTCCATACTTGGCGGGCACTCAGCACAGTCAGACGGTCACTTCTAGGAGTGCAATCAATGCAGCAACAACGCATTGAGGAGGCGGGATCAGTCACGATCTCGCAACACAATACACGACATTCTCGTGTATGACCGATGGATGCAACATACATCAGCAGGACATCAATCGCAGAACCAGGATTTCCTAGGATCAAGCGACTTCCAATATTCAACGGAAGCGATATCTTGTCGTTGTGGTCAGGGCAACAACACGGATTAACGGATGAACAATAACTCATCATCAAGCCAGTTGTTATCAAGAAGGCCAAGCAAGCCAGAGATGGTCGGTTATCTTAGCTGGATCAAAGCTATCGGAAGGAGAACCCGCTGGCAGTAGTACCTACGTTCTACTGTGGAATGACACTTTCGATCGGCTCCAGCTGAAGAAAATTTTTACTCAGCGAATCTCCGGATTCACAACAATCAAGCGGACGACAAGTCAAAATTGTCGTTGAGGTAACACCAGGAGTAAGGAACGCAGAAGAGCGTTGATGACGACAGCCGAAGTCAAACTGGTCGAGAAGACCGACGGAAAAGCAGTGATCCGACACAATCCAACGAGAAGTTGATCGACGATAGCCAGACGTCACGGAACTGGGCATTCCCCACCTGAAAGGCTGCTTTTCACAAGCAGATTGTCTGTTTCGATGCTTATATCGATTTTTCCTTCGAGGTTTGCGATGGTTTTTGCAAGGATTCGTCGTCAAAACCGACGAAAACACGAATTTTCGACGATCGGTCGAATTTATTCCAAAATTCGAATTTTTGGAGTTCCCGCCAAAAGAATAGCAAAAGGACGAACGATTACGGTTCACACCGAGGTCTCGACGCGATGTGCACACTGGCGTCGCGGTGTTTGCGGACATAGTCACACGAGGAGGCGCCAAAACTGTTTTTGCAGTCATTTGGCCTAAATTTTGGCAAAATTTCCTTATTTTTGTCTCAAAATTTGCGTTTTTGGTTGAAAAACCTCGTTTCGTTTCGTTTTGTGGCATCGCTTGTTATGGAACTCGCGATTTTTACGTGATTCGTTAACCGGTTTAAGTAATTACGTCATTTTTCAGATCAACTGCGAAAAATCGACCGGAAATCACCCCGTACACCAATGGAGTCCACTGTGGACGAAGTAAACAAGGACGTCGTTCCGATGCCGACGTCGGCGGAAGTCAAGCAACCGCCGGACCCGAGGACAAAGGAGGAGGACGCCGTTCCGAAGGTAAGTGCCCATACCAAACCCCTCCAGCAGATCTCGCAGACTGCTGGACCGTTGTCCAGCAGTGAGATGACGCTGGAGGAGGGGGCAAAATCCCAACAACCACTGACCAGTTTTGGTCATTTCGATTTATCGAATTCCTCCAAACCCCTTACTCGAATCGACATGCAAAACTGTCGTGAGGCGAACCCGCGGGTTGGTGGACAAATGTCCAGCAATGGGATGATCCTCACGATGGTGTCGAGCTCGAGACTCTCTCAACCGTCACTGTGTGATACACAGCCACAACCAGCTAATAGCGCTCCCTCGGAGCATGTTACAGATCAACCCGCACGGAACAACACACAACACGATGTTTCCATTCACCGTGTTTGCATGGCATCATTCACCGATGGACCGCAACTTTTACCATACTCCGGTAATGCGACGGACGATTTGATGGCGTTCAAAAGAAGTTTCGAAGACCGTTTGGAACTCGTTCCGGAGTGGAAAGGTAAGGCAGTCACTCTCCTCTTTACCTATCTTACAGGTGAAGCACGCGAAGTCGTAAGAGACTTGGAAGCGGACACCGAAGCTTCAAGGACGTTGACAATCGAGAAAGTCTTCCAGTACTTGGATAGATGGTTCGAAGGACCACTTCTTAGAGAACACTCCCTGAGCGAACTGGAAACAGCTAAGCAAGGAGTAGGAGAATCGGTAAGAGAATTCTATGTCAGAGTTTCTCGCTTAGCTCGCCAAGCTTTCGCCGAAAAGGAGCTGAGGATCATCAACAAAGCCATTTGCAAAAGGTTCGTTCGAGGTCTTCATCAGGAGATCAGAAAAGACGTCAAGGTCCCAAGCCGGATATACCACTGCAAGCATATGAGCACGCGTTATTCATCGAGTCGCAGGCTGACCTACAGACGTGCAAACGCTCCCCATCTGCAAGCGGAACGGAGTTGGATGGCGCATCCAACCGTCAGCTTCCAACCGTCAATACATCTTCGGTAACGAACGACGACATTCTGGACGAATGTCGGAAACGCCGATACGATGAAGCGAAGGCCAGAGCAGCGACAATCGCTCAAGATCCAGCAGGAAGTCATCCGATGACCAACGAATCGGTGGTTAACACGCTCGATAAAGGATGTCAAACGAACCTCGCAAGGAAGGCTTCACGGAAAAAGAAGGATCGGGAGAAGTCTTCGGTTCTCGCTGAAGCAAACTCAGGACAGCTAGTCAAGCAGGTCGTCACATACCGACGCTTTCCGAGAAGTCAGTAGTCTGAAAAGACTTCCCTTTGACTTCTCTCAAGAGATCTTGTAGTTTTTGCAAGAATTTCGTGGCAGAATCTTCGATAAGAGCGAATCTCAGCGACTGTACGATTTTCATCCAAAATTCGCACTGAGTAACAGCCAGTCGAATTGTTTCATCGCTTACGATTGGCCGGCATTTTATTAAACGCCGTCTTGGTAGCCGCTCTCTGCACGAAAAGTCTTCAAAGAGTTCAGTCAGCACTAAAAGTTCGTCTTTTCAGACAGAACCAAGTCAGTTAGACAAGTCCAGAGACATCGAAGGAACAGTCGTGAAGGAACAGTCACCATCATCAGCAGAAGTTCTACCTTCAAGTCGTGGTAACCAGACACCCAGTACAGCTGTCATACGGACTCTTTCGACGAGCTCATCTTCGTCCTGAGCTGGAATCGACACCACTTAGCTGATCACGTCGACGGTCACCCTCAGCTTAGCTGACAAGGCTAACGGAGCACCACGCAGTGCAACAAGTTCGGACTTCACCAAACGACGAAGAACTATGGTCCATCAAAAAGGTCACACACTCGCGGACGAGTCATCAAGAAAGAAGAAGTTGCCACCGTCAGGAACAGACGCCAAGTTCAGCTAGACAGCTAGTCAACAAGGACGAGAAGGATACCGTCGCCAGGACAGAAGTGATCTCCGGATACTGATGATTCCAAGTCACCAGCCAACACGACGCCTGCGAAGAAGCCAATGGTCGCGAAGGAAGATCAGTCAGGTAACTAGGTAAGACCTTATCCCCTGGCACTTTCTGAGCCCACCCTGCAGAATCCGCTGGCAGCAGAACCGATGTTCTGCTGTGGAATGACGCAGGACTGGGTTGCCAATCACAACACTACCACCGTCGAGGACTTTCCTCATGTTTCTCACGTTTTGAGATCACATAGCCACGACTCTACCGAGTCGCTTAACGTTCCTTCCCAGGAACAGTTACAGGAATCTTCCCGCAAACAGTCTGAGGGGCCCATCGAACAGCGGTTATTCGAGAAGGAAGCTCACGAGCCTCTAGATTCATCATCTGGTGAGGAAGAGACGGTTATGGACACTGCGGACAAATCCGGACTTACGCCGAAGTACAAGGTCGAGTTCACGAAGCCCAACAAGCCTGAACAACCGAGTCACCCACACGGACCATGGGACCGATATTTACGTCCCGAAGAGATCATCGCACGGTCCCTGTCACCATCAACGAATTTCATTCGCCAAGCACATCGGCGTCATCAACATCACGTTGGAGAGAAGAACCGTCAACACGTCAAGCTGATATTGGCACCGCGCCGATCACAAGGAAGCCCAGGTAGACAGCAGAACCACGAAGCTTCTACACCAGCTATACTTCGTCTCCAACGACTGCATCCACGATGAGCCAGGAGTCTTCAAGTTGTTTTCGGACGGTCAACGCTCGCGGAACTTCCACTCGACGTCAGCTCGAAAGGTCACGCCATCTGGAGCGTCGAGGTCGATTTTGAATAGCTCAACATCGCGGATGACAGCCAACCAGGACCGAGTACATCCCAAGGACTTCACTAAGTCACACCCAACACGCTGCAAGGATTGGTATCAAGCCCAGAGCTACACAAGGACAGGACACCTCAAACCCTTTCAAGTCTAAGTTTACCAGACCGGGGACGGTCTTCTTCTAAAGGGGGGAGGTGGTAAGGGTTTGAAACGCCCAATTTTGCCATTCCCGACACAAGCTCCTTAACCGATACCAGGTTCAAAAGTTAATCAGACCGAGGTCGGTCTTGTTCAAAAGGAGGGAGGTGTAAGCGGTTAAGAGCGGCACTCTAGTCTAACCCAGTTATTCCAGTCATTAATTGAGCGTTTCCAGACTCGCCAACAGCCAAATGTTCAACGCCGTTGTCTGCACTCTCTCGTGTGCGCACACTCTCTCACTTGACAACGACACTCCGCTGTGACACTCATTCGGTCTACAACTTTGGCGGAGGCGGCGATTGGAGGAAGATGTCTGCGTCTCTCACTCTCTCGCTGACGGGTATATAAGGCGACCGGAACGCTCATTCGAGGCAATTCAGGAGTTTCCGACTGGACTCCGGTGATTTAACTAATTGCTGCGTTTTACCCGTTGCTTTCCCCATTCGCCCATGCTCTTGTCCCCCTCATGCACTGACTAACTTGTAGCTTGTTTAGCCTAATAAACCTGTAGCTCTTTAATCACGCTTCCACACACTGCTTATCCCACATCCAAAATGCTTCACAGCATTACTATATATTCTCCTTTTGACGTTTATCGCTGTTTTCTTGGTGTTCTGTGCGAGAAGACACCATTTAGAAAATATGGTTTATGTGCACATTCTTTTTCAAATTTGGTCTTCTTCTTTCTTTGAAGATCTCATCCAAACTGAAATGAGATCATTGTACCAATTCTTGGCTCCGCGACGTTTCGAAAGATGACGATTCGAAAGTGTGACATTTTGCAACGTGTAACATTTCGAATGTGCGATATTTCACAAGTTCAACGTTTTGCTTTCGAAACGCCACGCTATCGAAACGTCACACTTTCGAAACGTCATACTTGCGAAACGTCACACTTTCGAAACGTCACGGAACCCCATTCTTACGGTAGAAAATTGGATGTTATCTTTTAAGACACTTTCTCTGTGGTATTTGAGTGCACTCCAACTTTCCATAAGGTGATTAGGGTTTCACATATCCAGATTGGACTCCCACGCCTAAAATTGTTTGATCTCGATTTCAAAACTTCCGCTTCAGTCACGAATCCTGAAGTCACACCATCTCTTCTAGTACAAATCGCGTTTTCTCTTATTTCACCAATTATCCTCAACCCACTCATCATCTTTTCTTTTCCGTTGTACAGCAATAAAAAACCCCATTGCCACGTCATAAAAGCAATCGTACCAATTGCCTGAAATGGTGAGTACATGGAGGCGTAACGAGGTACGGTAGCTCTCGTCCCGAGTGCTCTCCGAAATCCCGCCCTTTTTTCGCAGCTCCTTTTCAATCTTCACTTTTTGTTTTGTTTTCTCCTTTTGATTCAATCGTCACCTTTTCTCTCACGAAACCTTTATAGATAAACTTTCCAAACTTCCACCCACCGTTATCTCACAGCATTTCAAATCTCTTTTCCCAATTTTCCAGGTACAACTTTCGAGATCTGTCACTATGCGTCCCTGTATCGCTATTCTGTTTCTTTTGGTGATCGCGTGCTTCCACCAGGCCATCGCTCGTCCGGCAGAACTCTCCGAGTTCTTCGTGGAGGATCAGCCAAGAATTCTCTACAAGAGAGCCAAGTGAGTGAGATAAAATGTAGGATACGTCACGGTCGGGATATGGCTGATATCAATAGAAACATACAGGGGGAGAAGGAAGAATGTTTTTTGGATTTGTTTAAAAGCTGGAACCCAAACATATTCATACTTTTCTTTGTAAGCTTGTAAGTTTGTTAGAGAGACAGTTTGTCTTTCTAAAACTAGTTGATTCATTTAGTAAGATTTAGAAAACTAACAAGATTCAATTGCTAGTAAATTGGTAAAACTTCTCAAAGGTAGAAGATACTCTTCCATTCATGTCTCACTCATGTCTCTATAAATTTCACAAATTTAGTACTGACCGGACCTTTATGAGCCCATAACTCGGTTCATGTGACCGTTTTAAAAATTCTGACTACAGAAATGAATTCCCTATAGTCGATTGTATATATACACCCAGATTTTTAGAAAAAAATTTGACAGGACGGTTCACGAACACCCTAGTCAGATGATCTTCGGATCACTTAAATAGCCAACTGATTAGTTAAGAGAATTACTATAGAAGTTCCTCAATGCTACATACAAATCCAAACAGATCCCCTTCAACATCTGAAATTTGTATTTTTTCAGCGGTGGCAACCAACAGGAGCTGGTGATGGCTCGTCTCCAGCAGCTTCTCGGTCCAGAAGCGTTCACCGAAATCGACTCTCACGGTCGCCTTTCGAACCTTCAGAGACTTGGTTAACTGCTTTTGAATCATCTTCTTCTTCTTTTTATCTTTAATTTTTCGTCGTCATCATCGATTTCAATTCCATCTAAAACTGTGCGCGCGCGATATATAAAGGGGATTCAGAGTTTCCGTGTGTAACATTCATCTAACTCTTTCAACATTCTACCATTTTCTTGCTTGTCCGAATAAAGTGTGTGTTATTATATTTTCGCCGTCTGTTGTCAGGTCGTTTTAAAGACGCACAGAGTTTCTCAAAATGGTCCCGTTAGGAAGCACGAGAAATGCACCATGGGGCACGAGAAATGCGCAAAGGGCTCTCCTTGCGCGCTTCGTGTTTATAGTATATTTTTCGTGCGTTTTTGTGCATTTTTTTCTGGAATTCCGCGATAAAAATAGCAAAAACTTTCATGAAAACAAATAATTTGATTGTCAGAATTGTTCTAGGTGGTTTTTATTTCGTAAACTCGTATTTGAACGGAGTTACGCTCAGTCAAAAATCTACTATACACACGAAGCGCGCAAGGAGTGCTCTGCGCATTTCCCGTGCCCTCGTGGTGGGACCATTTTGAGAAAATCTGTGCGCCTTTAAATCGACCTGACAACAGACGGCGGAAATATAATACCAATGTGCTGAAAGAACCATGTGACACTATTGCAAAATGACAAGAGGGTTAGCGGGGGTTTGGGCGATTTTTGATGAGTGGAATAAAATGGAACAAGTCACAGAGTGTTTGATGATGATGGGGGTGAATGATGATGGTCATTTTGATCAACTGAACAATTGTTTTGTGACGTAAAGAAAACAAATCGCTGATAGAGAGTGATTGATCTGATTTGTTGATTCAGATCATGAGTCAAAGTCAGTTGTTCGGCGGATTGAATGGATCAAAAATGGAATTGGATACTTCTTATCATATCGATACCAAAACACGATAAACTTAACTTAGTGTTTCTAATTTTGTACAGTTTTTAAATGGACAACGCCCAATGTCTTCATATCATTCGATAGGCTTTCAAATTATGAAAGAATATGTGAACTTAATCGGCACAGGACCGTTGGGAACTTCGTAAATTTGAGTCAAAAGTTCAATTTTTCTTCAAGGAAGTTTATGATACAAATTCAGATGTCTTCACTGTAAAATCTTTATTTTGCAGATCTTTTTTCAGATATTAGCTTGTTCTATATCACTAACGGATCAGATCTCTGTTGTAACCCCTGATTTGTGGGCGGAGAGAAAGAAAAGAAATAGTTCAAGTCTGGGTTGATTTGGATTAAGAATGAGTCATTCGAGAAATGCTTCGACGGGATCCAATTTGTAGTCAGGTACGAAAAATCTTGCCTACCGGAAGTTTTGCGTACAGTTTGGAGATTTAGGAGTACACGAACTAGTTTTAATAAAAATATAATACAGTGAATTTGTAGGCAGTTATTTCAGGTCACTTCAACAAAGGAATTAAATTAGAAAACGGATAATGTTCAAGGAAATGTTGAAAAAAATAAAAATTCTGATAAAAATACGGAAAACCGAAGTACTTCTAACGCTATTCTTGGAGAGCCTCGAATTCTGAACTAAAATTCAGATAGCGTCCAATTACCATCTCTCAGAACCTATTATATTAGTTATATTTGTCCCAATAGCTGACATAATTTTTTAATTTTTTTCTATATTGTATATAGCAGATTCATGAATCCTGCAGGATCGTCAACACTCTTGAAATCTCCATTATCCCTTGAAAATGTTCCAAACTTTGTTGTCACTCTGTTAACTTGCACTCCATATTTTTTTGTCTGTATAAATGAACCAACACAGCTTTGAAAAAACGATTTTCATTATTATCAATTTCATATTCTTTTGAATCCACGGATTTCAAATGATTGGATAATATGGGGGAAGGGGCTAGACCAGATTGAGAGGAGGTGTAAAAGGTATGGGGGGAATAAATAGTCAAAATTTTCAGGTTATATACAAAAACTGTTTTAATCAATTTTTGGGGAGGAACAAGTAAAGAAAATGGGGGACAAAATGGGATATTCTAACAGGGATTAAAAAAACCAAATGAGTGAAAAAGTGATTGGGGTATTGCTTCACAAGAAATAAAAGGGGGTCAAGGCTCTTTGAAAGAGCACCCGTCGACAGCTTAAAAACGTGGAGAGAGTGAGTGGATGGAACGAAGAGAACGGTATATCACATACTTCTTTAGTTAAAAACATGTCATGATTGAAAATTGAAAATTTCAATCAGTTTTTATCTTCTTCAATTTGAAGAAACTTGAATTGTGTGGTGGACTAGAGAATGTTCACACATTTTTTACTGGCACGGAAGTTCCAGAGAACTCGTCGAACAGATCGAAACCGAATCGTCATCTTCTCCAACTTCAGGTTCGTTGAACCCAGATTCTGGAGACTCGGCGTCTTCTTCTTCTTCTGTCGTCGCAAGGACTGGAGCAGAGATAATAATGCCAGATGATCGAAGACATTCGGGACGAGTTGCTCGGGAAGTTCCAGAGGAGGTGGTCTATAAATGGAAACCAATAAGATTCGGCACATAAAATTTGAGATCGGAAAACATTCAAAGATCCGGACTTTCATAAACTTACAGGGGTGGAAACAGGAACTGGAGCCTTCTTGCTGAACACTTTGAAAAATCCCTTCATTCTACATCTTGAAGAGGCAGCGACAGCTGCTGACGATGATTGAGATCCAGATGGTAGTGATGAAGAGGATCCTGCGATCTCTGTGCTAGCAAAAAATGGGTTCTCAACAACAATTGAGGAAGAAGACGAGGATTCGAATGATGAGAATTCGAATGACGGTTCAGATGAGACTGAAGACGAGGATGAGGATGATGCAGCTGGTGTTGGAAGAGACTCCCTAGAGCTTGGTGCGACTGGAGCAATTGGAGAAGCGAAACATGGATTGGTAAAGTTAAGAACTGGAGTAGATGGAGCGATTGCTTCTGGAGCATCAAAGCTCAATCTTGATAGTTCAGTTGATGGAGAGGGCAGCTCCACAACTGCGGCTCCTATTCTTGAAGGAAGTCCAAGGGCTTTTGGACGGTGGGGAAGTGCCATGTCCATTGTCATGTTTCTTTTTCCATTTTGATTTACTGTCACCGATGTTTCAGGTTCGCTCGTGGTAGAAGCTGATGGAGAACTGGGAGTTGACGATGAAGCCGTTGGTTGATCTGGTTCACTGACTGCTGATCCTTCCGATACGGAAGGGGAAGAAGGGGATGGAGATGATGAAGAATCATCGGCGGTAGATCCTGGGAATACACAGTGCGATGATGCACTCTTTGGAACTTTTGGTGGACAAAGATCGGATGGTCCGTAGTATTCCGTGTGGCGGTACGGTCTTGATGCCTGATCTTGTCGCAGAACTTGATCTTTAATAAGAACATTCTCGTATTCAAGAAGTTGTCCCATGAAGTTAAAGTTCGGTGAGATTGATGGACGACGTTCCTTGACGTATCTGAAAATCAGAAGGATGAAATGAAATCATTCTTGAGTAGGTGTCTAGTACCTGTATGCATCATCACTTCCCATCTTCATATGTCTCATAATATACGAGATACACAAAGTAGGGCTTCTTGAAATTCCAGCAAGACAATGAATCAGACACTTCTTTCCGGCTTTCCTGCACTTTTCCAGGAATTCATAAGCCATCGGGAAATAGGGAGAGAGCTTTTCTTGGTATGAATCATTGACTGGTATCCTCATGAAGTTTTTCTCTTCTTTGATGCAAACCGATTTTGGGCATGTCAATGACAAGTTGATAACGACGCTGATATCGAGAGCCTGGAATGATTGTTACGGTAATTTTCCAGGTATGACACAGTTACAGTATGACTCTTCTACCGCAGTTTTAGTGGTGAATCATCTTTACACAAAGAGAAGAGGCACATGTCGCCTCTGGCAGTCAGTTGACCCCGGGAGGTATGTAAATAAACGAAAGTGGGTGTCTTTTTTCTCTTTCTATATAAAAATGTCGTCGGTTTTTTTTTCTGGAATGAAACTATGTCTCACACTCGCGTGATTGTGTATACATGTTGATGATTTCAGCACAGTTATCATCACTTATCAAAGATGAAAAAAAAATGGAATAGGAAATGAAGTTATGAAATATTTAAGAACATCCTGGGAGTGGCACCACACTAACCTTGAGCATAGTCTCATCGAGCGAGTCCATTTGACTTCCGAGATAAATATTTGGTGTGATTAATGTGATTCCATCACCGGTTGGTTGCGATAGACATGGTTGGGAGAGGCTTGTAGGCAGACGGGTCATACCTTCGGAACTCTCGCACAGTTGAGGATATTGTTGTGCGAACTGTTTGAAGCCTCCTGAAAATTCAATAAATGAAAAAATGAAACAAAAAATATCGGACCAGTGGGTGGATTGAACATGAGTTGGGGTCTTATCCGAGTAACTGCGCAAGAACTCATTTTGGATTTTTTGAAAGGAATAGTAATAGAAGATATGGAGAAGGAAGACGAAGAACTATCAGCTGGAAGAGGCTGAATTTTTGAATGGAAAGGCTTCGTTTCAAGGAAGAAATATAGAAGTGACTAGACTATTATATAAATAATATACCCTTTTATATTCAAAAGAGGAGGAGCCCGTATCATAGGAAGAAGAGGAAGTTATTATGATAAGAGATTGATAAAAGCGGAAGTTTTTAGAAGGGAAGTATACCCTTTTTGGGAGCTCCAGACGGGCAGGAAGAAAATGGGAAGTTGTAAGGAACTTATGGAATAGTAATCATTATATATACATTTATATAATTGATAGATGATGATGGTGATGGTGGTTATGGGTTGCAGAGAACATCAGAGAACAAAAATGAATCATCATAAAGAGAGAAAAAGAGGGGAGGAGAAGACGGACTGATGTGTATGATCGTTAATTTGTGGGACTGACTCATTTTTAGCGATTTCGAATCAGGAGGATCTGGAAGACTAGACAGTGATTCAGAGGGGACTGATTTTGAAGTGTGGACTTGACTTCCAAAACTGTCTTCGTGTCCTTTTGAAGTTTAATTCGAAGCTTCTTCTGTAACCAAAAGAGGCACGAAGTTTCTTATCAATCAGAAAATCAGAATCAAGACATAATTACTTGAAGAGACCCAGAGATGAAACGTTCTAAATGAGGAAGAGAGTCGAGATGTTATGATGAACGGTTAGAAGAAGAAGTAGGAGGAGATAGAAACTCTTTTTTTTGTCACTTCTATCCCACAGGTGGTTTTTCATTTATTCCCGCCTCTCTCTCGTTTCTCGATGACACATTGTGTTATTCTTCTGCTCTCTTATTTCTCTATGTCCTATTACTATTTCTCAATGCGTCATCCGTCTCTCGATCTCTCTCTCTCCCAAATCATTCGGGCCTCGCTTGCCTATTGACGAAATGAGTCATCGATGACAATGTCGCATTCCACTTTTTCCTTTCTTCTTCTTCTTTCTCTCTTCACTACTCAAACTTGTTCAGGTATATTATATTTTCACAGTGTGTTCTATCACCTTTTCCCTTTCTCTAATCACTTTTGTTTTTATGTACTTTCAGTCAGAACCGTTACTATTAGTTAGGTAGGAGGTTGTTTTGGTAAATACCCCCCGCAATTTCCGAGAAGGCTGTGAGAACATGAAATACTGAAAATAATGAATGAAAACAGAATACAAGAAGGAGAGAAAAAAGTAGAAAAACAAAGGGGAGAAAAACAAGAAGTGAGTCACTGTCATTATACATATTACAAAATTGGAAAGAATAGGAAATTAGTCTGACTGTGAGTGTGCCTCCTGTTATCATCTGAGGTACCATATGACCAAAAAATAAAGAATAACTTACCACCGGTTGGTGATGTTGGAGTCTTTGGGGTATTGGATGGACATGAGGAGACTAGAGATAATTGAAGTTTTAGACCGAATTTTTTATTAGAGAATACTGGAAGAGATGGAAGAGTTTCTTCAATTTCAGTTTGCTCTTCTGGTAGTATTGGTGTGCAGATGGTGGCTTTTGAAGCCTTGGATGCATGATTATGCCTTCTCTTCTTCTTATCCTTTGTCTTCTTTCTCTTCCGATTACGGAACGCTTCGAACGGTTGGCCAGCCATTTTGAGATCTGGGAGAAAGAGGAGGAGGAGGAGGCGAGAAGTGTTGCTACTTGCTCCAATGAGCACAACGGAGCACTATAGCGGGCGGCGTGCCTCGTTTGGAAGTCTTCAGAAGAAGAAAAAGAAGTGGGAGGAGAGAAGAAGAGAAACCAGAAGCTGCCTGGGTTAGACGACTAGACACTGCTAGAAATAGCGGGCATTTTGGAGAAGTCGGAATAGAAGAAGAAGAAGACGTCCGTCGTCGTCATTGCGGCCTTTTATGATCAATAGGATAGAGCGGAGAAGGAGGGAAAAAAGAAACGGGGAAGAAGAAGAGTATGAGTCAGAAAGGGCTTTGCGTGTGTGCAAGATGGAAGAAAAAATAGAGAAGAGAGCGTGAGATGATGTTGCTTCGGGAGCAGAAGCAGTTTTGCAGTGTGTGATCATTTCTCTGACTCGTTAAAACATCAGAAGGGACTCTGATTCATATGGATGAATCATTTATGATGGAGTGAAAAAACGGGGCACAAAATGATTAGATAAAGTGTGTTTGCAATTTCTTGTGGTCTCTATTTGTTTGTCTTTTCATTTCGAAACTGAGAGGATTTGCCACATTTCCTGTAGGTAAGTGAAAACTATACTGGAATTGGAGAATCAGGAAGGGGCTCCTTGATGTCGACACTTGCAGAAATAATTAATTTCTGGAATAGTCATAAATGATATCAAAGAACTGATTCATCATTTTCACCCTCGATTAGTTTCCAATTCAGGAGAATTAGAAACCTACTTAGGTAATCAGGATTCTTAATCTAGATCTTCGACCTCTTGCTGCTCCCGATTTGACATCGTTATGAGTCACTTTATGAATATCTCCAGCTTTTTGAAGTATGATCAGTGTGCTCAAATCACTGAGCACTTTCACACACCCCCTCTCAGCCATTCTTCTAATTACGGTGCCTGGTACCCGTGGAGAAGCTCTCACGGCTCCATTGCTCCGAAAGAGAGATTATATCATTGTCATGTGATAAAACGGATTATGCATGTATGCAACAAAAGAAAAAGAGCTTGCACAGGACAGAGGATCTAGAATTTCTGGAAAGACAAGATTGAGAATAAAGCAAAGAATTGAAAGGGGAAAAAAGAAACACGGCATCTTGTTGAAGAGAGAGCTTTTTTTGCCCTAATGTCATTAGCAGGAAAAAAAAGAAGACAGGAAGGGGTGAGAAGAAGGAAAACGAATCTGAATAGATTTCTTGTTCACATGGTCACTAGAACCTTTAGTCTTTCTTTAGTATTTAGAAGAACTAAAATAAGTTTGTCGAAAAGTCAGGAAATCAAATTTAACCAGGTTATTGCTAAAAGTACAACCACGATCAGAAAGTTGGACGTCACAGGAAGGGATCACTAGGAATCAGAATCTTGACTACATAACTTGATTTTTGAGATCTGAAACTGAGGCTTTGTCACGTCTAATCTAGTATTATATTTCTTGACTCATCGTATTTTCTGAATGAATAAAGATCAAACTTTATCCTTCTTCTTGATCCTCAAATAAACTATTCTTTGGAAATAGAAACAGATATGGGAAAAATGGGAAAAAGACCACCAAAATGCGAGTTCAAACGTTTGTTGGACAAGAAGGGACCCTCGGAATTTTGACAAGATGTGTCAGAAATCGGCATGTCATGTTATCCCTCCCAAGGCGTTTTACTAAACTTCCGGACACTTGAGACCCTTTTCAAACATACCTTCTAACACCATAACACTTCTGAACTTGTCAGTGTCTTCCAATCTTTCCCGAAGCACTCTCATGATCTTTGCAGTGGATTCAGGGGCGTTGCACGAAGCGATTCTGAAAATGAGGAATTTAAAGAGACCAGCTGTTGTTTTCAGGGTACCTTCGCTTATTTCCACGTGGTTTGTCTTCCTCGGCGTACAGAACCAAATCAAGCTTTTCGTCCATTTTCATGCAACCGGTCGAGCAGCTCATCAACTGATGAATTAGGCAGTTATCGTCGAGCTGAAAAATAATAACTTATTGAATGATCGATTCTTCCGAAGCAATATTAACATAAAGATCGCCTATTGATGGTGGTCAGAGAGAAAAAAGAGGAAAACGAGAGAGAGAGAATTTATTTATAAATGTGTTTGTGTAAACCGGGTGGCGCAGTGAGCTCCTGGTTGATGCTGACCATCCGTTGACTCATTCACGAAATGATTTGATTTTGAACTTCTATCTGGTTACTACATGAGTCAAGAGCAGGAAGAGATCAAAATGGGAGCATAGGAATTTGCAGGAAGAAATAATGACAGGTTTATCGAATTAAGGAACTACAAATGAGTCAGTGTACTTCCGAGAAAGAGGGTGGGAAATCAGAGACTTCATTTTCAGAATTTGCAGTTTCCAGAATGGGGAACATATTCAGAAATTCCCTTGTTGTTTGCTGTTATGGTGTGTCAGTGGGCGATAATAAGCATACACATTTCGTTGTTTTTCACTTTCAATGCTCCTTCTATTTTTCAATATGACTCACACAGAGCCACCCAAACACGGGCGGTCCCAAAAAACGTTCATCTATCCAAAAACAAGAAGACAACGTCTTCTTTCTTTGATCTTCCTTGTTTCTATTCTTTTGTTATCAGTATGTCACTAATGATCAGAATTGTGTTTGGGGTGTACAATACGTTAATGTGACGTCAAAACGAAGACTGGGTTATAAGAAGACTTCGACGAAACTGAAGATACCCAGAAATGGAAAAAGAACGGAGAATTGAGAAGAAAAAACATGTGGGATAGTGTATGTACAATGTGTGTAGAAGGGATTGGGTGTGGTTTTTGGAAAAATAAAAAAAGAAAACAACGAAAATTCAGATTCTGGATCTGAGCAGAAAACCAAGAATGGAAGACGGGGAAAATGAGAAATGAAATGAATCCGGAAGGTAATTTTTGCATTTTCCATTTTTAATCTAGCTCTGCGTCATTCTTGTTTTTGAATTTTGTCTTTTCAGAGATTGAAATCAAGTTTTTGAATCAGAATCAGAAAATCTTGCAAGGAATGATTTTCGACCAGAATTAATCAGGATACCATATGTTGACTGGAGCCATGTGACATCCCAAACATCATAAAATTCATACAATCAAAATGTTATCGTAAATGTGACTTCTAACTCATTTTTTTTGTAAACTAAGCTTATCACAAAATTTATCAAATAGTTGTTGATGTACTATGTATCTGATCAACAATGGAAATTTCTAGAATATCATTGCTTTCCGAAGAAGAAGAATGACCGCAACCGTAAATGCTCGATTACACCGAATGACCAAGCATAAGCAAACTGTTCGGAATATTCCGCCCATTTTTAAGGTATATGTTCGGCTGAGTCATGCGTTGCTTGCGGCGGCGCCCGGTGCGGAAAATGATGGACAAAGAATTAGTCACCGCTTGGGGTGTTTTTTCTGTCCTGTAGACTAAGAAATGAATCATTTCTAGTAATAGATTCTGTGATTCATTGTCGAGAAAACAAAGAAAGAAACCCATTTCGAGTTAGTGGATCGTAAAATTAAATGGAGACTTTAGGAATGATTGGATCACTTCTAGATTTTCGAAATTTCTCAGGAGGGAAAAAGAGCATTACGAAACGGAAAGTGTTTCCGCTTGGTAACCGCTTTCTGAGTCATTTACCACCCCAATTTTCCCTTTCGAAATTCAATGAGACATCTGGATAGCAAAGATTGGATTGAAAATGATGAAATCTACAGTATTCTTTTATGGGTTTCATCATGTACCTTTAACTCGTTAAACAAACGAAAAAAAATCAGATGACTAAGTTATTCGAACTGGATTACGGTAGTCATGGAGTGTTTTGAAATTGAATGATGTCATGTCATAATGGTGGATTTCGAAAAGAAATAATTATCTTTTTCTGGGAGCATAAATCATATGGTATAGGAGTTGCTGATATTTGTGATTAGAAAAAAAGCACAAATCATGATTGAGAGCAGAAAAAAGGATAAACAAACGGTGATAAGTCCCAATTACAAATAGTAAAGGTTTCCGAATCGAAAAGGGTACTATTTTGAAGTTTTTGGAATTGATGTTAGAATAAATTCAAGATTGGGACCATAGCGTTAAGGAGGATTCCGGGAAAACATTTTTATGTCTTTAAAAAAATGCAGAATTTTGCGATGATTCCGAATATCATAACGAAAACGCTCAAAAATGCCTCCAACACCCCGAAAAACCGCTTCGAATAGGCCCCATTTTAACCTGGAGGTGTCGCCGGTGGCTATGCGGATGTTAATACCGTAACAATCTTGGAAAACTCACAAGATCAAAAGTTAGATAGAAAGTTGGTCAAAAGCTGATCAGATTCTAAACAGTTTTAATAGTCTTGGATCAATTTTGACAACTTTTGAAGATCTAAAAATTGAACTAACAGAAAAAAATAATTATCATTGTAATATATACCCATTCCTATGTTCAGAAGTTTACCAAATGTGAGTAATCAACAAATTTTTAAAATTCCTCTGGTCCCGCGTGTTTGCCCAATATAAACTGGGTACTAATAATACGGATTCGACTGTTGATCTCTTAACGTTCTAGTCCATCTTCTCCTCTATTTTTTCTCCCCTTAATACCGTCTACCTAAAGTGTTATGACGTCAATTGCGCTGCTGCGGGCGCCATTCCCTTGGACACACACAAACATACAGAAACTAATCAATATAGGAACCGTTTTCCAGGAAAAGAAAAGAAGACTCACCTTGTTTTCAAATAGACGTCTTCTGATGAGTTTCGAGAAGAAGGCGTTCATCGAGTGACGTACATGAGACTCATTGTATTCTGTGAATCCGCGACAATCGACGATAAGTGTTGTGTCTGGAGCCTCGCGAATTAGTGAAGCCAACCCGCATGTCGAGATTGTGACTGTGTCAAGTACTGTCATATCCTGAAATGAACAATAAATTGTGTGAGAAGTCTGAAGTTGATGTGGACCCAAAACTGATAGGGTAACCCCAAAATCGTTTGTAACGAATGGAACGGATAGGAATTATAAAGGTTAACGCCTACTTACGGACACCGTCAGAATGACGTCGAATCTGTAGAAAACCCTCAAAAGAAGAGAAGAAGAAGAAGTGATATGAGATATAACGTGCGGTAGACGACGTTACTTGATGAAAAAAAAGAAAGGAAGAAAAAAGAATAAAGATTACGAGAAACTAATAAAATTTAGAAAAAAAAGTTTTGAAAAGAAGAAGAAATTAAGAAAAACCCCATTGAAACTGTAAAAACTAAAGGAATGAGGTTAGTGATGTCACCTCGGCTACAGTAAGATTGTGTTCACGAAATTGTGCCTAATAAGAGAAATAGGAAAGTTGTGTCTAAGTTACAGTACCGACGTCAGCACAGAATGATGTTAGAATGGAAATTATGATTGGCTCAAATTTCAGAAAATATGTATTACATTTTCAGTAGGAGAATAGATGGAGACATAAAGGCGCGGGGACAATTGGGGGACAATTGAAAATATTTAAGGAACGTCATTCATCAAAAAGGTTAAAATAGATAAGAAATGGAAACAGAGTACACTCCTTATATATCTATATAATGAAAATTCGAAAAATGTCATCATATGTTTCGAGTGACAATTATTTCGTAATGTCCATGTCAAAACTTGACTATCATATGCGAAACTGTATGAAACGTGCCGTAAGAGTTGAAGAAAATTAGAGAGTGAAAGAAGAAAATAGTTCTTTTTTTTTGTTTTTCCTTCCAAAACTCCTCCTATTTTCTACAGATACAGATAGAGAGAAAGCGAGAGAGACTGTCGTTTTGAAATCGACCGAGAAAGTGATGTCACTTTTTTAGAGAGAAAGACAGAGAAAGAAACAGAGACTTAGAGACACGAAAAAAGAACATGACATTTAGAAGAGTGTATGGGTAATGAGAGAGGGAATCAGAGAACACGACGGTCAAGAGATAGATAGATGATGGGAAAGATGAAAAAAGTATGATGGATATCATTAGAAACAATCTGATGATGTGGTTTGCAATCTTATTTGGAGAAAAATTGAAACTTTGATTGGAAAGAAAACAGGTGAAACTGGAGAGAGGGTGGATGAAGAATGCTGATTTTGACGGCTGATTTTGTTAGGACTTTCAATGACATTTGATTCTAGATTTCAGGATTTCGTATTCTCATGAATTCGTAATCAAATGTCATGACAACGATGTCAGTACTAATGGAAATACGTGATTACGGTATTGATCAAATCAAGGAATCGAAATCACTTTTTGATTCGATTGGACAGTGGGTTGAGGCTGACGAAATATGCCGTGTGTGTGTGCTGCGCATTGTCATTCTGTTTGTACACTATAACGATCAGAGAACCGACGGGAAAGAGGAAATTACAGACTATAATTATAGAGATTGGAGTTGTGTTGTTCCCAGAAGTTCTCAAAAGACTGCTTCTCGAAGAAGCAGATTCTCTATTGATATGTAGATTTTGATAAAATAATCAGAGGCATTCAAGTAGTTTTGAAATTAGTTACAGTATCTAGCAGAGGGAAAAAAGGCTCTACGACATTTCGAAAATGTGACGTTTGGTAAGTGTGACGTTTCGAAAGTGTGACGTTTCGAAAGTGTGACGTTTTGCAAGTGTTCCACTTCGAAAGTGATATATTTTTTTAGTGCAGAGTTTTGCTTTTGAAACGTTTCACTTTCGAAATGTCACACTTTCAGAACGCCATCTTTCGAAATGTGAGTCCGCAAAAAAAAACCTCAGGGAGTCAAGTTAAGGTGGGAATATCGCATTTTATAATTGCTAATCTTCTTCTAGAAACTCATCACAAAACTGGACACAAACGATCACATTAGCAAGATGAAACTTTTGGAAACCGGAGAACTTGGAACACATCATAGTGGTCCAGGACCACTGGTCCTCTTCATGGCCATTCTCGTAACTGATGTAATAGTAGAGCTCCCATGCGGCACAACCCATATTTCATATTTCTTCCCAAAAAAGAGTTCCAAAGACCATGACGACATACATGCCGGACACTGGGATAAAAAGAAAAAAACATCATAACTTCATCTTCATCGGAAACAGGTGGAGCATGAAAGAACTCGAGAGGATAGGCATTTCTAAAGAGCAGGTGAAACAAACAAAACATTCTAGAGAGGAATGTCAAAAATAGATGGCAGACTAGGTTTAGGTAATTGAATTGAGTTTCTCAGAGATCGAATTGAAAGATCGAACGAAATGGAATGATCTAGAAGAGATGTTGCAAAACGTTCGGAATTTTTTAATGAAAAATGATGTCAATTCATAAAAAAAAGAAGAAGGTGCAGGGACCAAAAAAAAACGGAATAAATGATGAAGATCATGTGGAGGAGGATGAAAAGGACCCGCACTAAAAACAGATGGGACATTTTGAGAAAAATAAAAGATTCAATGTCAGTTTTTATATACATGGTTCGTTTATCGTAAACTACCAAACTCTCGTGAGAGGAGAAAGGTCAAAATGATGAGAGAGTGGAAAATGTTTTGATTTCGTTTTGATTCATATGAAATTCAAGTCGAAATCCTCGTGGGGAGAGAAGATGAGCGAGGTTAAAAATAGAAACGTATTAGGGAGTTATGATGATTTCATTTTGTTTTGAGATTAGGCTCCGAAAATGAACGATAGAGGAGGTCATCATAAAATGGAATGATTCTACCTGACATCGTCGGACAAAGTGAAATAGTTCAAAAGATCTCAGAAAGCGCAACTTTGTTTATAATTTTCTCTTCAAAAGAGTAAAGTTGACGGGAAGAAGCCGTTCAAGAGGCAGACTATCATTAACTCTTCAAGAAATCGGGAAAATAAACAACAAATTGTTCCTCAAATCTATTCATCTGGAGTGGAGAGATGACGTGGAAAATTGAATGGAACGGACATGAGAGTGACGTGAGAAAAAGAAGTGGTCGAGGGTGGAAAGGAAGTTGAAAAGCGAAAAAAAATGGAGAAGCCGATAAAGACGATGGATTTCTGAATAGAATGGAATGAAGAAGAAGAAAGAGACAAGAATAGAAGAATATGAGGGTGGAAGAAGAAGATGTGACGTAGTGAATATGTTGCAAAAAAGCGAGAGATAGTTAGAAAACTTGGGGACTGACAAGTTAAAATCTCGGAGATCATCTGAACAGAAATTTGACAGCTGAAAATCGGAACCGAAAGATTTTGGAATTTTTTCTTCTGAATGAACTATTCGGTCAGAGTTCTGGTTTTCAGATTAAAGGGAGAGTAACTATTCTAAAAATGTTTGATTTTTTTGTATAGTCCGACTCAGGATTTCGAGATAATAGGGGTCCGTTGAGAAAAAATTCTGAAAATTTGTCCAAAAAGATATAGGCTGACAAAGGTGCAAAAAATTGTCCGTTCGGGTAGCAAATTTCTCATATTTTCAAATCAAAATTAGTTTCGAGTCGGGTCATATATGCACATCAGTGTTTCTGGAATAGTTTACTCCCCCTTTAAAGGGATATTCAAAACAAGTTTGAAGAATGATTCCAATTATCAGAATTGTTGATTTTTTGACGGTCAGAAAATTATTATTTTTTAAAAATTCAAGTTGTCTACCACCCAAAATGATCAAGAATGTCGAAAAGGGTGGGAGAAAAAGCGGCTAAACCGAAGGATTTCCTATGGAAAATCTGTGAAAATGACGTGTCGAGCTTTGCCGGACCCAGTCACTCTCTCTTTCTTTAGTTGTGAAATGAATAATTGAACAAACGGGTATTTTGAAATCTCTTCTAGACACCATGACGTTGCCCCTAAACCTATTTCAAAATTATTCTCAGGCTCTTTTCCGGAAGGAAAGGTATCCATTACATGTCTGAATAAACGTAATCCCATCATGTCATGGAACAAAAATGAAAATTAAATTTTTGATTGAAGGGGAACGAAAAAAATCAGAAGGAATCATTAAAAGTGACGAAGATTTATTATTTCTCGTTTTTTCTCCGAGATTTCTTATTGGTTAGAGTAAAAAAAGAAGAACTTGTGTCTCTGCAAAAAACTGAATCTTCGTCAGTAAATATTTACAATCCGGAGGGGTTGGTTTGGCTCACGAAAAACATAAAAATATGTGGATATTTCTAGATTTTCTGTGTTAGTGATGAGAAGACATAAGTTTTCAGCACAAGTTATTATAATTATTATGATGAAGAAGGCATGAAAAATGCTAGGGAAGAAGAGATGAGACGACGTTGGGATTATCTATGGGTGATATTTGATAGAAGGCGAGGCATCATAATCCCTTATTGAAAAGAAGAGAAGGTGGATACTCAGAATGTCAGGTTTTCTGATTCTATAGAATTAGGCTGGATTGATGTAACGCTTTTCCAAAAAAGGAACTATCAAAACTACGGTAGGTCAAAGGGTAACCCAGTGATATCATTCATGTTTTTCTCCAGAAAAAACATTCTGGAGAAAACTTTCCAGGTTTTTCCAATGTCTCATGAGAAGGTGACTCTTACTGAATAAATAAACAGATCAGAACTGTAAACATCGAAACTCTTATAGTGTCATCCTACTATAAAAGTGTCCAAGGGTACCTAAAAAAGTAAAAAAAAGAGGTAGCAAAGGTATTTCTCTCTATTTGGGTCTTTTGGGTGACGAGTAGTTTAGTGACGCCGCAGGGAGCACTTCCCCTCAACCCTTCTTTTTTCCCTTGCTCTCATAGAGCTCCCTCAAAAAAGAAAAGTTTCGTCATCGTTGAATCCCGAAAAGACGCAGACATTTAGACATTGAACCAATTGACGAGAGACTGTACAGTACAGAGAGACGCAGAGAACACGAGCAAAACTTAGTGATGGAACCGAAGCGTTCAAAGCATCGAAGAGACAGAAAACGGAGGAAAAGTGAACGTGACGTGGCTTCCTTCCTCTCCTTCTAATCCTTTTTCATTCCCATCTAGGACCTCCATAGTGAAACTGGACCTTCTGTTGAAAAGGGCCACCAGCTGGCAGGGTGTCCTTGTTTGCATTGCGAAATATATTCGAAACATGCAGAATAAATTGGATTTCGAAAAAATTGATGGGCATTTGTAAATTATCAAGGGCCACCCGGGGCAGGAAGATGACGATGATGAAGAGGAGGATGGAAGCCGGATGTTTATATGAGAATAAAAAAGTGTAGGGGGATATGCTTGGGGAAATTCTGATGTAAGTTTGATTACGAATCGAGTTAATTAGCATTTTGATTTCAAAGATCTGAATAAGTACTGAAGCATACTAGATAGATGAAGTTTTTACAAGGGAATGGTTCAAACAAAAGGTGGAGTATTGAAACGAGACCTATATCATCAGAATAAGCAACTGAATCCAAAACTGAATTCAGTTTTTGCTGCGGACTCATAATTGCGAGGAAATACAGATTTCAACCTTAATCTAGTACATTTTAAGCACTTAATTCAAAATTCTGAATTTTAAAATATTCATGGAAATGAACTGAATTTTGTGCTCATTTTTCACATATTTCCAAAGACTTCTCGGTTATCCGAAGTTCGCAGCAAAAACTGATTTCTTTTTTTTTCTTGATATCAGCGTTTTGTCAGCTTTCAGATGATATAAAACACGATTCGAAACTCCACCTTGAGTTTAGACCATTCCCTGGTTAGAAAATTCAAAACGAAAACAAGTTTAACTTTCGTGAAAACGAAGATTGACACGGATTTGTTTTTAGATGGGGTCAATCTAGAATTATGATGTCGAGATGGGATCGGGATGGAAAATGAAAAAAAAAAATCATGTGAAAGTTTGGAAAGAGATCGGAAATAGAAGCAATAGTTATGAAAACATTGTCATGGTCTGGAGCTTTTTTTCTATTGTGAGCTGTTGAAATGAAATTTCGAGAGTAACCAGGAGCACTCCCGGGTGATTTGAATAGTATGTACTATTAGAAGTTCTAAGCAAGAATTTATGAATTCAAGGATGATATTCTAAAGAAAAGAATGAGCGCTAATACAGCCTGACAAAAATAAGTTCATTCATAAAAATTGGGATTGAAACATAGTCTCAGAAAAAGCTAACTATTTTACCTTTGGAAAGTTGGTATCCCAAAAAATGCGATTCTTGGTTCACTTTAGGACTCAACTAGTTTCATAGAAAGCTTACCGTAAAATCTGTATTCGAAGAGCACCTTCAAGAAAAGGGACCCCAATGAGCTCAAAATGAGCACATTCTTGAAATTCAAACGAATTGAAATCAGTTTAATTAGAATCCTCGTCAAAATTTGACTAAAACGCCACAAAATAAGATTCAAATCACTTCTCCAACAGATTTTATGATCCATTTCGAAAATTCAGAAATTCTTTTTAGTGCTAAAAAAAAAGGAACGGGCCTTCTAATATAGATTTTTCGGTAAATTTAAGATTCCCCACTGAATAATCGCCTTAAAACCATCCCGAAAATTATAATCGACCTAAAACCATCCCAAAAATTTTAAACAAAGAAGAGAGGAAAAATTGAACGCATGCCAACTGATTGTGTATATTTGACATTCGTTCCTAAAATCAACAAAAATGTTCCATTCGTCTCTTTCTCTCTTCAAATTTTCCCCCTTTCAACCACTATTTATAACTTCTAACTCTCACCACAAACATTCACTTTTCACCCTTTTGATCTTCATTTTTACACCGTCATAAAAAAGTGGGGGAAAAAACGAAAAACAAGTCAAAAAGTTAACTGGAAGGGATCTCTGGCGTGGAACAAATTGGTTGAAAAAAGTTCAAATTGAATTAAAGACTGAAACTGGATCTAAAAACATAAAGGACACGAATCCTTTAGTTTGTAGTTTTCGTAGTTTACATAAGTTTTGGTATTCCGGATCGATGCTTTTCTTTCAAAACTCTCAGGTCAATTTGAAATCGAAGACAATGGTATTGTTACAGTTTTGCAAACGTCATTCTTCTCTTCTTTCTTCTGAATCTTTTTTAGCAGAAGAACACAATAAACCTGTTTTTTACAGAAAGGGTCTAATGAATGCATCACATGATAGTGTAACGTCATTTTTTGTTGCAAAAAAAGGTTGTATACTGAAAAAAGAACAAAAAATGATGTTGCAGTGATGTTTTTAGTTTCAGACTTTTGAAAAATTAGTCATTCGTCAACATGGTTTTGATTAAAGTCTGAAGATCAGTAGGGGTATCAATCAACAAGAGATGGGGTTAAATAAAAATTATTTTATAAGGTTGGGGAACTTCCACGCTACGAAGATTTTTAAAGATAAATGAATATGGTGAAAGTATACTTTAATAGTATAAGATCCTCGTTTATTACAATCTCCTCAAATGTTATATTTCGAGACTTCAAAACTTAACTCGAACTAAGACTAAGTTTTAGGCATAATGACTTCGGACCCATCTCCCAAGTGACTTTTCATTTTACCCATCCATTTTCAAATAGTCTCCTCCTCCCTTCTCCCCTTAATATTTGAATAGCTTCCCATTTCCAAAACTTCTCTCATTGTTTTAAAATTCTTTCCATAATCTTTGTTATCTGAAAATGCTACCCAAAATGTAACCCCTAGTTACCTTCAACTTTCCCAATAACTTTTTTTTCTCTCAGAAAGTGATGTGTAGTTGTATACATGCGCAACAACACACTTCCCTCAAAGTTTATCTAATTGTCCGTTTCCCAAAAATTCCAATGATTAGATTCTTTTGATTCCTTAACATTTACAAACAACCAGAAAATGATGTGAAAGTTAATGTGTATTGCACCGGTCACCGCCACTTGCTTATCTGACATTTTCAGAGAGAATACAGCTGATAACACATTTTCGTGGTTTAAATGCGGTCATCTTTTTCAGAGAAAAGATTATGTCTATTTCACCTTCTCCGAAATGAAATTTAGTGATGACACTATTCCTTGTTCTAGGCACAGATTTCGTTGGAAACAGTCTTTCAACATCAAAACCAAAATCCTTTCTGTTCCGTTTGTTTTAAAATGATTCATGAGAGGGGGGGGGGGGGGGGGGGGCTACTGGTGGGTGCAAAACTTCAGAGATGATAACAAAAAATTGAGTCAACACCCGATTGTGTTTTTCTGTATCGCTGAACTCATTCGTTTTCAGAACGTCATTATTCAGTTTTTATGGGCGATGAGGTATTCCGTTATCAGATGGGGGGAAATGACATTTGCAGAGAGTGGATTCTAGAAGTATACTGTAGTTTTAGAGTTGGTTAGGACAGACATCAGGGCTGGAAGATCTACAGTCAGTGGGGTTTCTAAAACAACTTATGGAAAGTTTGAAGATGGATGGATCAAATTGTGAGATTAAGTGGATAGCAAAACTTCTAAACTTCTAGAATTCGTGGATCCAGTACCAGATGAAATTTACAGTAACCCATCGAGCACTCGATTGAGCTAGATTCAAGTGAAAACAACTCAATATTTTTCTTGAACCTTTAAAAACCTGAAAAATGAATCAAGATGTGAGGTTAGATTGATTGCAAAACTTCGGAACTAAGAATACGTGAATCAGGATGAAAACTACAGTAACCCATTGATAGCTTGTTTTCAAAATCAAGGCATTAGATTGAGCAAGATTCTAATTAAAATAACTCTTTCTTCGTCAAAAACCCCATAAAAATCTGAAAAAATACTCACCCTGAGCATAGCCTCAGCTCTGCTCAACTGAACGGCTGTCGATGAAGACGACTCCAGCTTGAATTCTTTTTCCTTTCGAATCTTCCAAATATTCTCAATATGTTGTTGGCAGAATGGAGCACTGTTTTAATTGAAATAGATTTAACCAAGTGAGGGTTCCGAGTGGGCCTTTTTCACAAAGAAACTTTTCGTTTGATAAGAAACCAAAAAGGAGAACCTGTGCTCTCCTTTTTTAGTGCAAAGACCCAGACGGTGCGTCCATTCTGACCAAGAGGGGCTGACAGGGGGAAACCTGAAAAATAACGATGGGAAAATGATACAAAAATACAAAAATGGGAAGAAAGTAGAAGACAGAAAAGGAATGACGTGTATATGTGCAATTGTCAACATTGGTTTCTGTATGGAACAGACAAAAGAAACATTCATGTTAGAAAAAAAACAGGTAGATTGGTATATGGATTCTGTATTTCTGAACTATATAAATTGGCTGTATGAAGTTTTAAGCCGAAACTAAAGTTGAGATGAAACAAATCACAAAGTTACGTTTCCAAAATGGAAGCGAAGTGGAAGAATCGAAAATCTGGAAATTAGAAAATTCGTGTTTTGTTTATAGGATATGTAACGCTGATTTCTATATGGGTTTGTATGATCATTTTTCTTTGGAAATTTAAAAATTTGGAAGCTTATTCCGGACATCAATAGCGTTTTTGTTTCGAGATCGAAAAAAACCGTTGTGGTCGGAAATGTTTTATTTTGAGATTCAAGAATTGAGAAAGTGACGTTTTCAGATTGAGATAGGCTAGCGCTGGAGTTTTGAAAATATTGAAATCAATGGGTCCAAAGTTTTATGACCACATGAGATTTATGATCTGGATTTCAAAATTCTTGTTCAAAAATAACATTCCTTGGGTTTAACAGAGAGCATTCAACTTTTAGAATTCAGATTAAAACACAATTGTGGTTGGACATGATATCATTGGAAAAAAAACCGAACTTCTTCTATCTATCCGGAAATCTCATCTTCTTGATCTACCCTAGACTACCCCTCTCAAAAAATGAAAACGGTTTTTGACACCCCATAACTTATGGGCCATAAGAAAATAAATCACATTAATGAGACACAAGAATATAAAAAATCGCGACAATGTTTTCTGAAAGTCGTTCTTCATATTTTCATCCACTTCTCTCCCTCTCAATTGCTTGCGTCATTGGAAATAGAGTGAAAATAGATTTAGAGAAGCAAAGATAATTAGAAAGTCTTGATTAGTGAGAGATGGAGACATTCGGCGTCCAAAACAGTACTCAACAAAGACTGTGGAAGCGCGCCAGACCCAGACTGAAGAACCGGCCGCGCGCCGATATTTACTACGGTCTCTTTTTGTCTCTCTGCTTCTCTACGTCTCTCACTATCTCGTTATTCCTTTCTCTACTATTCTAAAGGTACTACCTCGGAGTGCGCATCGAACCGGCTGATCATCAACACTGTCATTCTCTCAAATTCTATCTGTGTATAGTTTGTTGTCTCTATCTCTCTGTTCCTCTCTCCATATTTTCTATCTCGTCTCTTTTTGTTTGCATCCAGGATCTTTTCACTGTCGTAAAAAAGGCAGCAGCACCATCACAAAATGGATTTCGCAATATACATAAGAGAAGAGATAATAGGCATGAAAATGGCCCTTATCAGGTCATCAAAAATCAACGAAATCACAAAAACTGTTGAAAGGGAAAAGTGATATCAGACACTGTATTACAATCATTTTCTTACAATCAGCATATGAGTAGTTTTAGCAGAGAATATATGGAATCATATGGTGATTAGAATGAGATTGCTCATTGCCTCGAGCTAATCTGAATTAGAGATCCCCCCGGGTTTAGGCTTACGGATGGATGATGCTGATAAGATTTTTGAGCGTGTGACACAGAAACTCAAGTCAACTGTAGGATTTTGGAAAATTGACTCTCGGAACTGGCGCTCAGACTATTTCAGTATTCGTACTGGTAGTTTATAATTATCTGTCTCTCAAAATCATTGGTCTTCCGATTCCCATTTTCATAAGAGGTTCTTGAAGAACCTCAGTAACATCGAAAGAAGGTTGGAAAGAAATGATGTGTGGAAATAAAAAACTGTCTTTGTCTCCATTATTTTCCTACTATTTCTTCCTATACATCTGTTCAGAATTGATGCGTTTCTGCCTCTGAGATTGACGTCACTTTTCAATTCTTTCATTTCCTTTCTTCTGATTAATGTAAGATTTTGAAATATTGAACCAAAAACCGTCTAGAGAGACTAGACAAAATTTCAATTTCAGGTTGAATTTCAGACAGTTCAAACTTGGAAAACGACGTCACCTATTTAAACCACATTAACTACAAAAGAACGAGAGACAATAGAAGAAGAAGAGACGGAGAGAAAAATACAAAAAGTGTTGGTCGAAACGGGAGATGGAGACAGAATGGTTGCTGGTTAGGGGCGTTGAAATGTCAATAGAGAGAGAATCGAATGGAAAAAAAACTGACAGGACTAGGGGGAGTGGCGATAAAAAGGGACACAGAGACTCTCAGTTTTCCACTATTTTTGAGAGAGAGAGGAACAATTGGATGCATATATACCATACGGTTTCTATATTTGGTATTGGTTGATCAGTGACAAAATATCACGAGCACCAGGAAAACAAACTGTAGAAGCTCGGTGGAATAGTGGGATTTTGAAAGGACTTGAGATTTTTTTCATCGTTGAACTTGATAAAATAACTACCGAAGTTGAGAATTTTGAAGACTTAAGGCCTGTTGCTCTGAAAAAGTGCTCCAGAATGCTTCAAAATGGGAATTTTGAAAAACAAAATAGACTGGCATCATCCTCAGATAATCATGAACAAACTGTGAAAATTTCAAGAGAATTGGTTAACTTTGAGCATACGAAAGGGTCAGCGATACATTTCAATACCTAAATTAGTGCTGAAAGTTCATTAAAAGAGCCGTAACTTGCTCAATTTTTAAGATATTGAAAACCTGAACACATATGCATCAATTACAAAAAATTTCCTGATAATTCTGTAAAATTGTCATCCAAATCGGTTCAGATTGCGTTGAGTTACAGCTTGCAACACATTTTTTTTCAAGTTTTCAAATGTTATTAGTAAAAGATTAATTGAAGGTGTAGATGAGTCGCGGGGACCATTCGGTACGATATTTCCCTAAAACGTTGCAATTTTTAGTCTGGAACAGTTTCCTCTTCTATTCGAAATGAAAATAGTCAAATCTTTATTACACAAAACAAATTTAATTATTATACATGAAGTGATGGTAATGATGAATCTGATGATGTGGAAACTTGGTTTATAGAATTCAACATTTCTTCACATGAAACAACCCGTAACGTTGCTAAGAAACCTATATAATACTAGATACCGTAACCATAAGTATTTTTCTGTTGAGTTCCCAGATGAAAAGCGACGAGAAGGCAAATTGGAAAACTCTGACCCGTTTGGAAATTTAAATACAGGGAGGGAGAAACCAATAGAGAATAAAATATGAAACAATAACAGTTATGAACAAGAAAGTGAAGTGGAAAGAGAAGAGTCGCCAACTGAAGATGTTTGAATTGCAAGAAGTGGCTCCGAGTTGTCTGTAAGGGTTCCACAGTCATCCACAGGAGAGCAGGAGACGGATCGATTGGCTGAAAATTGTGGATTTCACTAGAGTAGATGAGATTGGAACTCACTTCTAGCCCCATTAATCTGCTCTCTCTTTCCATTCATTTCTTGCATCTCAAAATCTCGAATATCTTCCTCATCATCACAGTAATGATTCAAATCGGCGTAATCATTTCCATTCGTTGCACCTCGAAACCTTCGAAACAGACGGGAAATTGAGTCGGCTGGTGAAGATGTATGCTCGTTGCTGAAAATGTCATATCAAAGGTCTGAAGTGAAAGTATTCGCCAACCTTTTATTTGAATTCCAAAACGGCTTTTTCTTTCCAAATGGCGACGCTTCTCGTATCCTTTTTGCCAGTGGAGACGGATCTCGGAGGAATGAATGTTTGTTTTTTCTTCGAGGTTGGGGACAAGATCTTAGACCGTCTTCCATTGCAGAACTTCCATTTGCCATTACTGATTCATCATCTATCAGAGCGTGCTCATCGTCTTCCTGGAAAATCACAATGTTTAAAATACTAAAAATTGGGATGCAAACCTGGAAAATGATTTCATCAGGACTGGAAGCTCTCGCTGCCAGTTTCATAGTTCCATCCAAAGTTCTAGATGTTGGTCTCGGTGAAGCGGCAGTTGTGTTTGCTCCGTTTGATGAAGCATCGTTTACTTTCACAGGTACTGCATCTCCACAAGACAACGAACGTTTTCGAATCGGGAATACTGTAGCTATTCCTCGTTTTCTTCTGAAACGAAATAAAATACAGTGTAAAAATATGTGATGCTTACTGATGAGGAGCGTTCGCTAAATCTCGATAAGATGGATATTGACTTTGAGACGGAGATTCTGATTGGGAACTGTATCCATCAATGATACTTGCTCTTCGGAATGATGGTTCCGCACTGTCCACGGTGTTGGGTATGATAGGAACGGAGGTATTTGCAAGACTTGGAGATTCGATGAAATCTAGATTCAACTTTTCTCCATCCGGTAGAGATGTTGATCGTTTCCGAAGAGCTAGGGAAGTGTCATGATCGAATGTGGATGGTCGAGATGGGCGGGATGAAGATGCATTGGAGATTGTCGAGGCGAAGATTCGAGAGGAACTGAATCCATTGTATTTCGATGCGTTGCTTCTGAAAATAGACAATGTGAACTATTCCAGTAAATTGATCACTCACTTTTTTCTATTGGAAGTCTTCGATCCGAACAGAGAGGCTGACTGATTCATTAGACTTTCTCGATCTTCTTCATAAAGTTTTGGCATTTCTCTGTTAGAAGCTCCTCTAGAAGTGAATCCACCTGTACTCAGCGGTTGATTGTAATACAAAGAATCTTGATTTGTTCTTGTCAGAGCAGCCGATTGTCTTTTCATTATTTGAGTACTTTTTTCATTAGCCAATGATAATGAAGACTCTCGATTCACACCTGGAAATAATGTCAGTAAGAGAAAATCATATATCAGTAAGAAATTCATTGAATTCATGAAGCATGCAAAGAAATCACAAAGAAGCAAACGCGTAAAAATAAATAAACGAGTTCGATTTCGGGTCCCGTCGAGTTTAGTTGTGCTCTGTGCTGGTGGAAGAAGAAGATGACGATGATGTGGAGGAAGCGACAAATCGGAGATTCATTTGAGATGGCTGTTGGAATGGACATGCGGGGACAAGGGCGGTTAGACGATTTGCTAAACAGAAAATGGGTTAGAGACAATGGACAGAACATGCAAACTAAGGAACATGAAATTGCACATAAAACTCTGATTCTTACCCCAACTGGATCCTCGATTCTTCAAATACGGACGTGGGAAGATGTCAGGAACCACCATCTTATCCTCGATTGTTTCTGTGAATTCGTATCCAGCTCTACCGTTCAACCAGTACGTTGTCATCTGTCCTTTTCCCTGCAAATACAAATTTTAATTTTCAGAAACTATCCAAGATCTGACTCACCTTGATAGCCATTGTACCCCTTTCTTCCAACAAGAATCCCTGATCAATCGATGCCAGAACTTTCTGTGTAGAAGATGAGCAATGAATTCGAAGTGCCTCGCCGTTACTTTCCATTCGAGATGCCGTATTTACAGTATCACCAAACAATGTGTATCTCGGCATTGTTTTTCCAACAACTCCCGCAACACACGGACCAGTATGCATTCCAATACGAATCATTAATTGTTCACCAAGTCGATGTGGAATCGAGAATGTTCTGACGGCCGATAGAATATGAATAGCCATCATTGCAATCTGTTCAGCATGATATTCCATTGTTTTGTACTGTGGTACTCCGGACACAACCATGTAGGCGTCACCAATTGTCTCCACTTTGTAAACATCGTACCGTCGAATTATGCTATCGAAAAGTGTATAAAGCTTGTTGAGGAAAGTGACCACTTCCATTGGAGTCGATTCTCCTGAGATCGTTGTAAACCCGACAATATCCGAGAAATAGATGGTAACCGGTGGAAAGGCTTCTGGAATCACATCCTGTCCAGCCAAGAGTTGTTCAGCCACGGAACTCGGCAGCATTCTTTGGAGCAAGTGTTGACTTCTCTGTTGTTCGTCTTTCAGTTCAGAAGTTCTTTCATCAACAAGATCTTCTAATTGTGTCTGATATTTCTCCATCATAAGCACCATATGATCCATTATATTTTGTTTGTAGATCTGATGGAATAATGGATTCAACTTCTTCTTGATTGATTTAAAATCTGGACGTTGAGATGGTTCGTGGTGCCAACAAGAAGCCATCACTTCTTTCACATAGTTTTGTGCATCGATATCAGAAGTATCCGGGCGGTAATATGGATCACTGAAGACGCGTCGGACTGCCTTCTCAACCAATTCTCTGCACTCAACACTATTTTTCTTGTTGGAATTTCCATTGACATCTCCTCGTTGCAAGAAGATTTTGTACGGACCTTCTCTTGTGAAAATCTCATGGAAGATGATCCCAAACGAGTATACATCGGCTTTAGGAGTCGGTGGTTTCGTTCTCGGATAATTATCTTCGATATGCATGGCTTCTGGAGCAGTCCAAAGGAAGTTCTCCCAGATGTTGAAGTCAGTTTCATATACACAAGAATCTCGAACTTCTCGTAATCCGAAATCAGCGATTTGAAGAGTCCATCGAGATGTGATGAGACAGTTTGTGGATTTTAGATTGCCGTGACATTTCAATTCGGAGTCGTGAATGTATGACATTCCCTTGACAAGGTCATCTACGAAAGATGCGATGTACATATGATCCAATTTCAAGTTCTCATTTCGAAGAATATCATGCAGAGACCCTTTGGAACAATACTCCCGGACTACTGTAACTGCGTATGGACAAAGAATGACTCCAAGGAAGTTGTTGACATTCGGATGAGCCAGTTGTCTCATTGCTCTCAACTCCTTTTTCCCTTCTCGAGACATTTCTTTCACTTTTCGTGGATACATGTAGTCTTTCAATCCGACAAGTGTTCCTTTATAAGAAGCAACCCCACGCATTCCTGATCCATATACAGATGCTCTTGCCCACCAAGGGGTCTTCGATTTCTCCCAATTTATGATATCCGTTTGTAGCAATGAAGCAGTTGACTCGTTGTTGATTGCTCCGATCACTCGACGAACTTCATATGGATCGATTTTCCAAATAGAGGATAGCTCTTGTTCGAAACGACGACTTCGGATAAAACTGAAAAAATAAGAATAACCTGAGTGAGTTTTTTGACGAATAAACTCACTTCCATACATAGGCAATAACACTCAATATGATAACGGAGCATCCACCGAAGAATATTAATGAATAGTATTTGGATAGTCCCGATTTTTCGCATAACAATCCATCAAAACCACAGTCTGGCTCATCCTTAGGTGGGCTACCGTCGACCCAATTGATCTTCGTTGATTTGAATTGAAGAACAGGAAGTCGTCCTCGATCAGAAGCTTCCACGAAAATCGCAGTCAAATCAAGAGCATGATCCAGTGGATAATATTTTGGATCGGATTTGTTATTCACTGGTGAGACTTCTTGCCAACTCAATAATGAGAAGTTTCCTTTCGAGTTTCCTCGCTCATCGATTCTCATGTCGAATCCTTGGATACCTGAAAAAATAATTTTTGTTTCGTCATTTCTTCTGTTTTTCTATTATCCGATCAAAATCGTGGGGTCAATAAACAATGAGCTCCTAGTTTACCACTTCTTCTAGGTAAACAAACTTTCAATGAAAAACGTGATGGTCAGTAGGTAGTGACCGTCTCTAGTAAACACTTGAAATTTGAGCCAAAGCAAAACAAAACATAGTATAAAAGCAGATGCAAAAGTTATCATGAGCATCCTATCATCAAATATGAAGTTCAGTTGTCTTCTTCAGATCTTTGTGCTTGTATTTATCATTGGAACAGTGACTTCCCAGGTACCCATCAATTAAGAAAACGTTCCAGAAAGTTTCAAATTTCAGCCGATGATTCGCGAGAAACGAAAGATCCGAGACATCTTCAAGAAAATCGGAGATAGTGCTCTCCCAGCATTCGGAGCAGCAGCTGGAAATGCTCTCGGAAGTCGAGCCGGAAATGTGAAAATCCGGCGTGGATGATTCATTCAAAAATAGTATTGTTTTTATTGCCAATCTATCGTTGAATAAATATTGATAACTGATAACAATATTAAACAGCTGAGTGTTCATTCTGATAGTACTGAACAATGTTGACTGGTGGCAACTACTTCCTGCTCTTATTCTTTATTCTATTCTCGGCATTTAGTTGCAATCTTGTTCAAGGAAACATCCATGATCCACCTCCGATGACACTTCTACCTTCGGATGGTGACTATTTCATTAACAAATTCTATCACATCGGAGAAGGTGTCAAGGTTCGAACCACACCATCAAAATAACATTTTTGTTAATTTTGAAATGAACTGTTTATTTTTCATTGAATATTCTGACACAAAGCAGACAATTACAGTATCCCTTGCAGTTCGAAACTATTCCCACGATAAAAAGGTCCCATTTTGATCATTTTATGTTAATTTTTATGAGGCAAGAACTTGTATAAAAAGAAAACGGAGCCTCTGGAAAATCACCATTCACCGAATCGTCTTTCCATCAGAATGCGCCTTCTTCCTCTTCTTTCCCTTATTTTCATCACTGCTCTGGGAGCGGAAAACTTTATCGGAACAGTCTTCTACGGAGAAATTCCTTACGGAACCAATGGAAAACAGAGCTTCGCCGTCAATGGCGAATCTCACATCGACAAAGTTTTGGCTTATTTGAAAAAGTTGAATGACGAAGGGAGCGCGGAATCAAAACACCATTTCTCCTCAATCGATGATATTGCTGACACAGACTTGGGATATTTTGATGTTAGTTTGACTTCATGAAATTTCTCATTCACATGGATATAAATTTACAGGAAACTGCTGGTGTCCAAAATAAGGATGAGTTTATCGGTCTTATTGTGAAACTTGTGAGAATAGGTTTCAAAGCTATCAGCAGCCTATTCAAGCAAGGTGCCAAGCTCTCAACAAGGGTAATTGCCAAAGCAGGTTCCAAGATTGGTGTTAAGAAAGTCCCGTGGAATGGAACTACAAAAGAGAACACTCCAAAAGTCAACTCTCTAATTGGTGATGCAGCTGAAGTTGTATTAAAAGAGACTGGAGATAATCTTCAAACCACACTCCAATTTGCGGATACCGAAGAAGGACCAGGATTTCTCTACAAAGTTGAAGATCCAGTCAGCAAGCAGATCATCGATAGTGGATTCAAAAAATCGGATATCAATTTAGGCGACATTCTCTCTCAAATTCAACACTAATAATTTTGATTGATTGTTGAGCTTGTAACTGGACTTAACTTGGCCATAGACTAATAAATATTTTATTATTATTGTTTGGTTTAATCCTGTTTTAAAGAAACTTCATCCTAGAATTCCTAACACATTTCCGACGGATCTCCACAAAACAGTATTCTTGCAGTCCGCTCCGGTTCCCAGGAGAGAAAATTCGGAGTTTTTGATTCCCATGGAGCCCCAAATTCGATTATTTTTATGAGTCGCGAGGCATAAAAGACAACGTAAACCTCCGATTCCTCTCATTCTTTTGAAAAATGAACCTTCTACTTTCGATTCTCCCACTCCTTTCTCTATTGAATGCTGTCAACGGACTCCTTTGGATACTCTGGTCTCATCCAAACGGAAACAAAATCGCTGGATTCAATGGTGAAGGAGAAGTTGGGAAGATCCCGAGTGAGTGTTAGTCAATACGTATTTGAAAAGGAATAGATTATTCCAGAAACTCAATTAGCTGGAAACGATGTGCAAACTGATGAACTTGATGAACTTTTGGAGCTAGGCGAAGAAGAGGAACGGGATGTTCATGATTTCCGTCCGAGGGGTGGCCGAGGATGGACAAGAAGACGAACAACTAGAAGAACTCGCCCTACTCGACCATATACCACCAGGCCCCCAGGAGGATTCCCAACGAAGAGAAGAACCCATAGAAGACCTCCACCAACAAAACCAACCATGTACCCAACACCGATACCAACACTTCCATCAGAAATCAATCCATCAAATCCAGTTCAAATGCCGAGCAAGTTCCAGAGAATGTTGAACAAAACAGCCGGATCGATTTCAAGAGTTTTTCAAGGAGAAAACGGAATGCAAATCCAGGAAACTTTGACTCAAGTGGTGACTCACTCCGGATTGCAAATTCTTCGAACCTATTTCAACTTTGGACATGGAGGATATTTGGGAGGTGGAATGGTGGGGCAAGGCTATTATGACAGTAGTATGAGTTCAGGAGGATGGAGTCAAGGTAAGATTTTTTTTTGGAGGTTGAGAACCTGATATGAGGATGTTTCAGGTGGCATGATGGGAGGTTCAGATTACGATTATCAAGGTAAATTCAATTTTCAAAAAAAAAACGCTACTGGTTTTTCAGGAACAGGAGGAATGGGCGGAAGCATGGGTGGATATGGAGCATCAGGAATGGGAAAAGGAGTAGCTAGTGGATTAGGAACTGCTGGAAGTGAAATTGGGAATCAGGGAAATACCAATTACCCCGACTATGAATAAATTTCACCATATTACTTTAGCCGAATAAATTAATCAAACTCACTTCGATATTTCTTGTTCACTATCCGATCGATGATCGCTTTTCCATCAGCCGTCGGATCATAATTATCACCATGACCGTACTCCTCAACTAATTCATGAATTGCTCTTGCATAGAGATAAACCGCATCATAAAGATAGCAAGCGATACGATTTCCCTGAAACTTCAAAAATGAAAATGGCAAGCTTGCTCCGTGATTTCAAGATGATACCTTCAAGTTGTCCGTTTTTTGGACTCCAAAATAATGCATATATTCTCCAGCTCGTTTCCAGAAATTATAGAATCGTTGAGTGTTCAGTTTTACAGGAGTGGGGATGATCGATAGAGCACTTCTTGAATAATCAAGCATTTTTCGATCCGATGAGTTGTTGGCGTCCCAGGAATGGTGTAGATATGTCATGGTATCTGAAAAACAATGATTTTTGAAGTTCGAAACTTTGGGAAACTCACTTCTCAAGAAATGATTATTCATTGCATGATACACATTGAGCCAATCATAATTAGTGTCTACATATATCAACATGTAACCCTTTTCAGTCAATCCCATCTCTCCCATTATTGACAGCATCGTTCGGAATAATCGGACGTTATCGAATGTTAGATAAACTGAAAATATGATATTTTATTTGAATCGGAAACCGTCGAATCGCTCACTTCTCGTGGTATGCATAGTTGTTTTGATGGCATTCTCAACACTCTGAATATCCTGTTGACTACTAATATCCAACTTGGAAAATTCCAATCTCGAAACATTCATGATTTGAAACTTTTCCTCTTCATACTTGTTTTCCGTATCCATCATTCTCAATAACGTATCGAAGAGTTCGTTCTTGGCTTGACCCTTTTTGACATCATAGACTACTGAGAACTTTCTCCATTTGTATTCTTTCATCAGTGCCATGAATGCTTTGAAGATCTCTCCTGCTGGTGGTACGGTACGAGCAAAGGTACGGTAGTGGTAACTGGAAATAACAAAATTCAAAAGAAATTCCTTGTCGGAACTCAAGATTCAACTTGGCATCAAAACACAAAAAAACGTACTCATCACGAGAAATATCCTGATCGTTACAACGATAACTGATGATGGGTAGATTCTGAGAAGCCGCCATCGCCGCTTCAGTCTTGCAATTCTTCTCCGGACCAATGAAAACTCGAGCTCCAGCTTGCCAGTGCTCCATGAATAGACGAGTACCTAAAAGACAGATTTACTTGTTTTCTCCTCTCTGATCTTTAAGTGTCACTCACTATGAGAATCATTTCCACAAGTATTTCCAAAAACATATTTCAACTGATAATCCGGAATTATTGTTTGATCTTGATTAATTTCTACAATTGCAGCTACGAGAGCACCAGAAACCACAGATACATAGGCGTCAGTTGTCAGACAGTGCACGATTTGATTGAGTTTTTTAGAAAAACTCTCTCGATCTTTTGATGAATTTTGCGCCGAATTAGATGCCGAGAGGTTGAGCAAATATTGATCGATTTCGCCCATTAGAGTGGGAACTGCTGCCAGGTAACTGATTAGAATCTCTCGTTTGTCTCCTTTTTTGGGTAACTGAAAATTGGGAAATTGTAGGGTTTTATGGTTATGAGATTCTGACAGATTCCGCACTTTAAAAATTTGTGATTTCTATAAGGCTCCAACTACCGTGAAGTTATTATAATTACAATTAAAGGCGGGCCCCTCTATTTTTCCAGCCACTAAAAATATTTCTGAATTCTCAAAATGGATCATAACATCTGTTGAAGAAGAGATTTGAAACATATTTTATGAAATACTCAGTCGACTTTTGACGAGGATTCTAAAAAGAATAACTTCAATCCGTTTGAATTTCAATAGTGTGCCCATTTTGAGCTCATCAGGGTCAGGGGTGTGCGGAACGGAATCCGGAATTCCGAAAATTCCGAAAATAGTCTTTCAAAAAAAATGTCCGATCTTTAAGAAAACGTCGCGAAGAAAAAGTTATGGTATGTCAAATATGCATGTTCAATTGCTTTTCGTTTTTCGAAATCATCAATTTACCAGAACTTTTTTTTCCGTTTCGGAAGGATTCTCCCGAAAAAGTTCATTTTTAACAAAAAATACTGTAAAAATGACCATTTTCGAAATTCCAGATATTTGAAACTTGAAAAATTCCGAAGTTTTGAAAGTCGAGAAAATCCACATCCCTGATCGGGGTGCTCTTCTATTTGAGGCGCCCTTCTAATACAGATTTTACGATATCTGAGATTCTGAGATTTTCAGCTCCTCTAAACTTGAGAATCAAGTATTTTAACTCACCCTTCTCACTAACGAATCCAGTAAGTACGGATTCGCTCCTGCGCCCAGAGAAGCTTCTGGCGACGGCGCTGGTGCTGAAATCGCGCCTGCATCCGCGTATGCATCTGACGTCGTCACACAAAACGTGGCAATCAGAATAATGGTGACGATTCCGACGAATCGGTGACATCCCGGTGAGAAGGCAAAAGTGTGGTAGAACCGGAGAGCTTCGACACTTGTCGGCCACATTCATCAACTCATTTCAATTTTTGATTTTCAACAACTATCCACTTGTGCAAAGTGACACGTGGATGATCGTGGTTGCTCTCTGGAAAGAAAATGTTGCGAAAATAATGTAGATCAATGAGAATTTTCACGTGAAGACAATCGAATAAAGTTGAGAGAAAGCAAATTAACATTTACGGAGTTCTACTAAAGATCTTTGACATTGCAAACGGTTTCAAAACGACGGCGGAAACCAACCGAATCCACTATCTCTATTGAACTTGTTCAACTTGTTCAAGGACATGAGAATCTCTCTTTTTTTCCCGAAATTTGTCTCTGTGTCCATCCAAAAAAGCAGTGATCAAAAACCACAAAACGGATAAAGCACACTTTTTTCTTGCAGTTTTTTTATATCCTTTTGGAAAGATAAACAATGAAAGGAACACTTGTTGAAAGTCACGTCATCTGAATTCAGAAGAAGTTATAAAAAATTTAAAAATTAAAAGAAGTCTTTTCTTCGTAACATCAGACTACTGACTAATCATAGTCGAATGGGATAATCTTTCCGAAGATGGATAATAGAGAAATAATGAGCAGAGATAAGAGATTAGAGAGGGAGAGAATTCCAAATATTTGCAAAATGAACACCTAGAATTAGGCACCGCAATGAAAGGGGGCGTGGCCTCTCGATTTTTCTCTTGGGGGGTAGTTGCGCACTTTGAAGGCCTGTAACTCGGCGGAAGATCAACCAATCATCTCGAAATTTGGTCTCTTTATGTAATCGAATACGTAGATTTCAAAAATCTTACCAGTTTTTATTGAAAACAAACAGTTTTTTTGAAAAATGAGAAAAACTAAAGTTTTCTTTAGAAAATCTTATTTTCTGGCTCAGCTATAGGGGATCTCGGTCGAGTTATTTATAGGTTCAGAAAGCCAAAGAGATGCATTAATAGATTTTGAGAATGGATAATCATGAGGAGTTCGCGAAAATTTTCAGCATGCGCTCAAATTTCAAACAATTTTTCTGAAAATGTTTCAGCGATGACCCATATTTTTTAGTTGAGCAGTGAAGAAAGTAACTTCTTAACTACCTATATACCAAATTTCATAGCTGTAAACCATCTTGAAGTTACTTTTTTCCGTGTCTAAAAGAAGCATGCTTTTGAAATTTATCAGTTTTTCCATGTTTTGTATATGACGCTGGTCGATCTCGCATGAGTTCTTACTACGATCTGAATCTACAAAAAATTTCCTACAAAATGGTATATGTGGTTTGTTTGAACGAGTTCGCGAAAAAAATTGTGCGGCATTTTTAGGAGAAAAAATCCCTCAAAAATTGAGAAATTCGTTGAAAAAATGGCGGCTGCCGACCGCCGACAGTCTCTCATTCGTATACAAGTTCCGCGCCGCGCGACGATTTCGCCTCCATGGCGTAGTGGATAGTGACTCTGACCATCGAAAAATTGAAGTGGGGTTTAACTCCGAAAGTGTCCAGATAGTTTTTTCTTCTTTTGTTTTCATATAAAAACTATTTCTGAACTTCATTAGTGATCAGTTTTGTGTGGTTATACACTTTGTCCCGACCCGCCGCCTTCCCCCCCAAGAGAAACTCAGTACTAAAATTTGCGCACTAAAATAGCTGTAACTTTGTTACCGGCAAATATTTTTCGACAAAAATTTGGAATCTGTCTATTTTCGAGAAGGGGAACACAATGATATAAATTTTTTTGGAATACGGCAAGTTTGAAAATTTTGTTGCGGTCTCTACCTAGAATCCGTAATATTCTTTCGGAAACGCTTGAAAGTTGCAAAAATTCTTGCAAAATCGAGGGTTGTCTCATAAAATGGTTGTGGTTTGCTGGAAATGTCTGTGACGCCTTGATTTTATTTTTCGATGTAAAGAAGACGGCAACAAGAATCCAGAATACAAACAGAGCAAAATCAAATTAAATATAGAAGGGATTGAGAGAGAAAAAGAGTCAGGTGAGGAGGTTCAAGCTACGGATGAAAATGTGAGCTGACATCTTTTGGAAAACAAAAATGAAGTGGAAATCAAGATTTGAAAAAGGGAATGGAGGGATGCGGAGGAAATACCATGGGAACCCGTTTTTGGAAAATTCGTTTTCGAAATGTTGTTAGAAACCAAGCCTCACGGAGATGCTCTGCAGCGGTTTTCTTTCCCAGAATTCGTTATATGGAAATTGAGAATCAATAGAAACGGTAGAGCAAAAGTTTTGAAAAACTCAGGCATTGAAAACTTGGATTACTGTATTAAAGAGTGTACCTAGGAAAAAGGAGACTCAAATACTCAAATATAAATATGAATCTACGGTTTGAAATTTGAGTTGAAGGTTTTCTTGAATTTACTAGAGAGAATACAGTCTATCAAGTACTTTTAGTACTTGCTATATTCAAAACAGAAATATAAAGTTTGCAGGTTCAACGAAGTTTGCAGGTTCAACAACGAAACCCACTACTACAATCGAGATTAATAAAAGATCTAGAGATTGAAAAAGTGGTTGGAGGGAAAAAGCAAAACAAGAAATACTTGGAGAGCAGAAAAATGAGGGAGAAGACTCGTGTATTAATTATATATTCTCTTTCCTACTACTTCGTCTCCCACTCTTTTTCTTCTGGTCTTTCTTGACAAGTTTTTTTTGATGAATTGAAACTGAAACTGAAAAAAAATTAAAGAGATTTAGAGAAAGAAATAAGGAAAAGGATGCACACGACGAAATGAGCACCAGACAGCTGCTCAAACGTTTGCAAAACCACTGCGCATCAGGGGTTTTTTTGGCTTTTGGAATGGAGAAGAGGGTCGAGAGGAGACGAAATGAAATAACGTGGCAAAGGGGGGATTTTATTGCAAAAAGTTCTTTTTGTGTCTGTTCTGGTGATCGTAGTCTTTTTTATCTAGGAAAATGAGAAATGAGCAGAACACACTGAAGATATCAATCTCTTGTCACTCATCTTTTTTGAAAATTGACCGCAACAAAAAAAGTGTGATTGTGCTTTGAACGATCTTCAGCAAGAGATGGGATCGGAAGGAATTTTTGGAGAGGATTATGGGGGAGAATCATGCATATTTTATGAAACTTTGAGGCAAATCTATTTCTGTTTGATGCAAACAAAACAAAGAGGATGATGTAAAGTTTCAAGTGACTGCACTTGTATTTGAAATATAAATTCATTGGTGAGGAATCTCAGTTGTATTTGAGATCCATCATTTTTGAGATTTCCATAAAAAAAACAGGTCAAAAAAATGAACGTAGAGTGGTCAAATTTTCACGTTGACCACTCTGAGAATTTCCCAACTTGAATTTTGTTCAATTTGACATATTTTCGAACTGTATTTTGAGAATACCGCGAGAACGAGCAATTTTCAAATTATTGCTAAAGAGCATTTTCGAACCGAAAGTGAATTTTGCATCGAACGATATAAAAATCTCAATTTTAGGAATTACTACACTCCCCATTTATTGAGCTGTTCTCCAACAAGGTATTCTTCAATAAGGAGTTTCCCTGAGTTTAGGGAGCAAAATATGAATGTCACACAATCAACAGACTTCCTACTATCAGTTCTTTGAACATAGAAAGAGAGAAAGTTCTGATAATAAATTCTGGGAAATGTTGAGTCCAGTAATCAGTGACAAACAATCAACGAAAAAACACGAACTTTTTTTTGGAGAAAAATCACCGATCACTGATTCGTAAAAAGAAAAAAAAGATAAGGGAATGAAACAGGGAGAATCGGCTAACTGATCAGCTGACGGTACTATTTTTATCCGACAATTAACCCGATTTGGAGAAAAAAGGAACAAAAAGTTTACAGGAATCAAGACAATCACAAGCTTTACTTCTTTCCAGTCTGCAAAAGATATAAAGTTTGGAAACTAAAAAAGAAATAAAAAAGTTCTTTGCCTGGGAAAAATGTCTCTTTTTCTTTTTTTTTTGGTTTGCAGGTGATAATTGATAAGAAAAAGAAGAAGAATTGGCAGAATGGATAGAAATACGAAACAAATTGAACACAATCGATCTAGAAACAGTTTGACAGTTTCAGGAGTCTTCCCAGTTATCACTGAAAAAGAAAAGAAAAGTTTGAAAGATTGATAAGATAAAAATGTTCGAACTTGAAGTTGGTCGAGACTAAAGAGTGCAAACAAATAATAAACAAAAAATAATCGGGTTTCCCAAAACATGACTATATTAAACTTTCTGAATCAAAGTGTCAATCATCTTGAATACTGACACAGTCTAGTTTGACCGGTCAAGCGGACTGGGGTTTTGCACACGAAAATAATGATCTCTTTGTGTTGGAAAGATGTTTCCTTGGTGTTCGAGTTATGCAAGATCACCTGACAACTTGAGAAAAAAAGTGAAGATATACAAGACAAGTGTGTACTAATGAGTGGGTTTGTGCAAAAAAGAAAGAGAGAAAAGAAGAAAAGAGCTCAGTTTCATCATCATATAGTGCACACACACAAACGCACCCCTTCAAAAAGATGAAGAACGGATGAATGGGTTGCAGACAAACAAGATTTTAGACTAAGGTTCGTCTAGATGGACAAAAATCGACATCAGAAGAACTACAGTATTCCTTGAGTTTTGCAGGGAAAAAAGTAAGGAGAAGAGTGCATTCATCCGGAAAAGTGCTGACAGCGAAGAAGTTGACAGGGGAATGAGAAAAAGGAATTAAATACAATTTTGCTGCCGATAAGAAAAAGTCTCATATCTTGAACGCTTTTTTTCTGAAAATTGATGGGATCTGTCTCCTTAGATACGATGTAGCTCAAACCAGGGCGGAGCGGCAACGAAATTCGGCAACGCGTTCAAATGAGAATAACTTTTTTCAGGGGTATCGGCTAAAAATACGGTCAACAGAAAGAATGTTCCTTATTTTTTATGGCGATTTCGGCAACTTTTCTGCAGCACTCTGCTATTTTTGCATGAATTTTGACGATTTTTTAAACGAATCCGTAGCTTTTTTAATAAGGAACATTCTTTCTGTTAACCGTATTTTTACCCGATGCCCCTGAAAAAAAGTTATTCTCATTTGAACGCGTTGCCGAATTTCGTTGCCGCTCCGCACTGGCTCAAACAAAGACTACCTTAGGGTTGACTTCTATGAAAAAGGCTACCATTCAAATTCCCATAACCTTAAAATTTTCAAAATGTGCTCGCATTTCATATTGCCATTTCCTTATAAGATTTTGTAAAGAAGAAGCAAAAGTATATACCGTAAATACTGTATTATAACGTCACCTGTATTAGAACGCCCCGTGTAATAGAACGCCACCTCCGGCGCTGAAGCGAAATATAGAACGCCACCCTCTATTAGAACGCCACCCTCTAATAGAACGCCACCCTGCCCAACGACGCTCCGCCGATACCACGAGAGCGCTGTTTAGCGTAATTCGGTACAAGCCTTCAAATTATTGTTTCCAACCAATTTCATCGACGTTTTGCAATGAATTTACCGAATTAAATAATTGATTTTTTCATATTTCGATCGAGTTTTGATATTTTTCCCTTTTTTGAATAATTTTTTGTCTTTGTTGGTTTTGTTGTTGGAAATAAAATTTGTTGTTGGTAAAAATTTCGCTCAGTCACAAAACCACTCTGAAAAATACAACGCCACCCTGTAGTAGAACGCCACCTGTAATAAAACGCCACCTTCAGCCCCAGTTTGAAAAATAGAACGCCATGGCGTTCTAATACAGTATTTACGGTATGCATTTATAATTGCAGTACTTCTTCTTTCAGTTTTACTTCCAGACAATTTCAGAAAGAGATAAACAAAAGGCGGAAGTGACCGTTCATCATTATCTTCGTCTGGATCCACAAGAGGAACTAGAAGAAAAAAAAAAGAAAAAGAAGAAGAAGAAGAAGCAAAAGTATCGGAAGAAATGAAACTGATGATGCATGAGAAACTGACGATTCGTCTTCTCATTATGTTTGCAAATTCATGTTGCACATGTACATAATCCACAATGATCCCTCTCTCTCTCTCTCTTTCGGACACGCACCTTTTACTATTTTCGGAGAGAGATGACACGCGATCGAATTCTTCGCTTTTTTACTTCCTTTCGAAAGTGAGCTTAGTTTTAGTATCTGTCCGAAAAAAAAACCGAAATGAGATAGAAAACGTGGAAGAGAGAGAGAGCGATGGATAATGGCTCTTTTTATGACTCTGATTCTTCTGCAAAAAAACAGCTCTTTTTGCAAAGAAAGATTTTTGATGTGCATTACGGAAAAGATTCTGGATGAGTGGCTAAGATTTTCCAAAAGTTACTTTGGATCAACGAAAGAAAAACTAATAATCTAGTAGAGACATTGAAAGTCAATCGAGAAAGAAAAAAGAAAGAGGAAAAGGCAGCTGAAAATTGAATTGTTTGCAGAAAAAAAAAACCAGCAGAGTGTCGTGGGTTTGAATTAAAGTTGAGTGTTTCTGGAATGAATGACAAAGATCAATGAAAGCTTCTTTCTGTTGTTGACGCCGAGCTTTTATTCCAGATATTTTTAGATTCGAATATTCCAGAAATATTCCAAAAAAGCTTATGAGGTAAACATGAGTTTGCGCCAGTTCTATTCCTTCGCCAAAATTAATGAAAAAACTCGAAATATTTTGAAAACTGAAACTGGAAATAGCAGAACAGAGTCTGAGATAATGTCTATGACTAATCATTTTCAGATCCTTATCAAAGATCTAAAAAGTGTTCTGGACTCTCCATTAAGAAAAGGTCAGCTTATGGGAAATCCCCAAATTTTCGTCTGCAAAAGTCATTCTCACGGTTGGACAGACGTCTTCCCAATTTTCTCACGACCTGTTCGTCAGAAATTGAAGAAAAGAGATCAGAAAAACTCATGAAACAGAATACAATTCTTTCGAGATCAGAAGAGTGATTAATTTCCACTAAGCAAATAAAAAACAACAAAATCATCGTCATCTAAAAAATATACCAAGAAAAGAACCAGGAAGAATAAGTGAGTCATGAAGTTCATGTGAGCTCTCTCAAGCTCAAAAAAGTCGTTTTTTTCCACCCCTTCACCACTACAACAACACGGTGCTTCTTCAGCTCCACGATAGAGTATTTTTTTGCAAAAAAAAGTGAGTGAGTAGGGGGGAATGGTGAGTCCCCCCAACGAGACAACGGGGCAACGACGACGAAGACGCCGTCAACAACATGGAGCAAAAAATTGTGTGTGTGAGCAAGTGTGTGCAAAATGATTAATTCCATCTTGTTTGAAACGAAAAAGAAAAAAGGAAAACTACTCAAGTCGAATGCCAAACGAATCCGAAAGATTGACATGTGATTCAATCTGCAGGAGGACCACTCAGTTTTTGCAAAAAACGACTACAGTAGGCTCAAAGGAGGAGAGTCTCTTCAAAGATATTTAAAAGAAAGTTAGTTAAAAAACAGGCTGAATATTCTAGAAGAGCTCATCAGAAATCAGATGAAGTCAGACATTTCGTCATTGTCTGAAAAACCACTGAGTCACTTGCTTTTGTTACAGCTTAAACCAAAACATAATATTTCTAAGAATATCATGTTTTCTCTAAAATTGAAACTTGGTCACTGTTCAGTTTCAGATGAGCCTTGATTTCTTGTTCCGGTCTGAGAGTTTGTTCAATTACGCTTCAATGGGTTTGGAGCAAAATTTGAATTCCTTAAACTTTCGATACGGCTTCTTGGAGTTCAAAAGACCACTGATAGCGAATGAATTTTGGAACTCTGCGAGACATTCTAAAAATGGATTTGAAGATTAGAAATAAGGCAGAAAGCCTACAGGTGTTATAGTCTGAGATCTTGAAAATGAGTATTTAAACTATTCAATTTTATTTTTAATTTCAACACCTATACAACAGTTGCAGCCGTTAATGATTAGTTTTTGTATAGAAATAGCACTGAGGACAACTTTCGGTTTCGATAAAAATTGATGTGAGAATTCGTTGAAAGACCGGATTTTCTCAGGCGGGAAGTTAATGAAGTTTATATTTTTCGGAATTTAAAAAGTCTAGAGAGACCATTTCCAAATAACTAGAACTTGATATCCTTGATCATTCGATCTTCTGCAGTGTTATTGGCCAACAAAAAGTGACTTGTTCCGTTGAAATAAGTCTAACGAAACCTTTGAAAGTTGAGTGAAAAGGACTAGGAGCAAGGGAAGTGAAAAGTCTCCTTCCCCTTCTTCTTCTTCTCGAGTTTTCCAGTTTTTTCATGTGCATACATAATTATGACCCTTTTGAATAAAAACCTCATATATATCCTTCTTCATCCTCTTTCATGTCATGTATCCATTTAAATTTGAAGTATCTCTCCCAACTTTTGACTGAAACCCTATTGAAACTGAAAAGTGGGGACTCTCTTCTTCTATTTCTGCAAAGACCTTTTTGCAAAAGAAATATGAGAAAAAGCGCTTTGCAGAGAGTAGTCCCTTAGTTTCTCTAACTGCCTGACTCATGGAGAAAGCAGCAAAAAGCATCGGGAAGACGTACTAATATGCACAAAAAGGTCCTATTGTTGATAGAAAAAAGTCTGAACAGAGAACGGAGAAGACCAATAGGAAAAGAAAAGGACAAAAAACAATGATGAAAGTACGAAACAAAAAGGAGTACGGTATTTTCATTGGACCAAAAATGAATAAAGCAGCAATGTCGTCTGATGGCCAAAAACCAGAAGCATTTGGGTAATCAAATAGGAAATTTTTTGAAGGAGAGGAATAGATGTAAACATTTGCACGAACGTGCAACAACTGCCGAATTTGCATTTTTTGCAAATAATTATACATTTATTCAGAGTTCAAACTAAATTCTGGACGAATCCCAAAGAAAATTGAAAAGGAATTTTGAAAATTCGAAAAACGGATACTAATTTTAAAACTTTTCTCTCAAGTCTTTACTACTAGTTTTGAAAGGAAACCTTTCGAAAAGTTCGTTTTCAGTACAAACCACTTTTGAACGAAAAGGCCAAAAGTTTAACCTAATTCAGTTAATTTTAGTAATTATCCAGTGACAAAGGAAGTTTAGTTTTACAGAGTAGCTTTTGACTATAAACCTATAATAAAAACCACAGTTTCAAAGTTAAGAACGGATTCCAAAGAAGAGCCAAAAACTGATCTTCTTGATCAAAAACGAACAACTATGATTTCATTCGATGTCACTCCCATAGCTAATTCCAGGAGACCCATTTTTCCGAGAAACCTGTCACTTACAGAAGATTTCTCAGTAGGCGCTCACTGATCTTCTTTGCAATTGCAATTACGTACAGAAAAATCTTTAAAATTCGAGTATTTTCACTTCCTCCTACTTTTTTCCCAGATTAAAACTTGAAGATTCATGTGTAGGAGACTTCCTGAATTTAAAATTGGAAAGAAGAGAGAAAGGTTCTTCAAAGTTTTGAGACTGGAAAAGAAACGAAAACAAAGAAAAATGAAGTGAGAGATGACGTGGAAGGAATTTCAAAATGGCACCGCCTGTCACCTCATCCTTCTTTTTCGATTCCGGAAATGGATTCGAATCTTCCAAGAGAGACAATAACATCAAAGTAATGCTCCTTTCTGCAGAAAATGATTTAGCTCGATCTCTTTTATCAAAGTAGAACTTTCTGATATTTTGAGAAAATCTGTTTTCTAAAATTTGAAATTGCTGATTTCACTTTTTCAGTTCTCAAAATAGTTAGAAAATAATGTCAAGTCACAAGAACTATTCAGGGGGATTTTTTTCAGGAATATCATATGGCTGTGAGGGTGGAATTTAAAGTGAGTGTTGAAAATGCATGTGTGCTTACGGAAGTGAAGGAAAACGGAGTATGAATAGTAAAGGATTTGGAATTTCAACCAAGAGAGAAGAAACTTCAAGACGTCGAAATAACCATGTCTTCTTCGAAAGCGCCAAATACAGTTGGTCAAAAGTTCTGAGAACTTTTGACCTACTGTTTTTTTCGTCCCAGAAAAGTACACTTTCTCCCAAAATAATATAAATTTTGGCAAAAAGAACACGTGGTTTTTTTTCAGACAAAAACACATAAAAACATTGCCTCTTTTTTCCCATTCTACTCCCAACTGAGCCATCATTCGGGACCCGTTTTTGCAAACTGAGCCTTCTTTTTTTTTGCACATCACCCGAAGGAACAAAAATAGAAAAGAGAATGGAGCGGATATATGCATTGCTTTTAGAAAAGGGATAGGAAGAAAAGAAGCGAAAAAAGTTCTGCAGTCAAGAATCAAGAATGAAAAATGGGAAAAGAAGAAAGAAAGTAATAAGAAATAGTAAGAATGTGGGTCCTCTTCTTTTGGAAAAGAAAAAAGTCAGTGCACTTGAGCGAATTTAATCAAAAAGAACTCTAAAGGGAATGGATAATGGGACCTCATAAAAACCTTATTTTGCACTCAAAATGGGAAAGTTCTGGAGATAACATTAGAAAACTGAAAGTTGGTAGGCAGGTGTAAAAATGTTGTTTCGGGTACATATTTGGTGTAAATTTGAGATCTTATTTATCAATGAAACTACATATTACTTATAGATTAAGAGAAAGGCGGCAGAATTGAGATTGCAGAGAGTGGGTTGGCAAGTGGTATAAATAAAAATGAGTCAAAATTTGAAGAATTGGATTTGAGAAATAAGACGTTTTGCTGAAAAAAGAGTATGTTTTGGAATTCAAAGTATTGGTTTTCTAGTTTCCAAGAAGAAATAACAAGATAACTTCCATTGAATATCAAAAACGAATTCTGGTAAAACGAAGACTTTGAAAGCGAAAGAATCGAATTCAAATTTAGTGAGAAGCAGCTGAAATTTAGATGTCAGAAAACGAAAAGAAAGTGATCAGAAATCGGGAAACGGAAGTACCTCGGATCAAAAATTTGATACTTAAATGGAAAGTTATACAGTTTTTAGATTCCTTTTTTAGTTGTCTATTGAGTATTGGCTCATTTTAGTTTTCTTTAGGACATATAACGTTTAAGTGCACCTAGAAAGAAGTAGATACAGAATCTGGAAATGTGACATTATTTACTACATAGAATAAAAAATGAAAACAAATCAGAAAATATTTCTGATAAATCTGTCCATATAATTTTGTGTTCTTTCTTCTCTAAAAGCTCTCTGCATAGGCAAAGAAATGATCAAAATAAGAGGGAATGTGGAAGACGAAGAGACGGCGTTATTTTCAGAATTTCTCCCGAACACCTTCGTCACCAGAAGAGCAAAAACGACAAGTGCACGCCTTTTTTTTGCTGGAATAGAGAATGAATGAAATAAATGAGAAGTGGAAGATGAAAATTCTCTAATAATAATGATGAAAGTTTACCAGACGAAACTGTAGAGAACATTTGCTTTCTTGAGCTCAAAATATGTGAAAATGAGGTAAGTCAAAAAGTGAAAAAAACAACTGAATAGGATGAAAAGGACGGACGAAAATGTGAAAAACATAAAAAATGAGGTTTCTGAGAATGGGTGGGATTTAATTAGTGACCAATACCAGTAACAAAAGAGTATTTTTTCTTTTTATTTTGATTCCAAGACCAGACTTCACTTCAAATTTCAATGGAAAAATAAGAAGAAGAAGAAGACGAAAAATATCTGGATGGAATGAGCAATTAGAATTAGAAAAACGGATTTTACCCAGATTCGAGCTGTGATGGAAGAAGCTAGTAATCAAGGTTCAGATATACTGAAATATAAAATATCAAAAAGTTGTATATTGTTCTTTACAACATCTTGCTTAGGCACACCTGTGAAAAATAGAGTAAAATGAGCCAAACAGTGATTCAGAATTGAGATTTTCAAAGCTAGGGGTTTCAAAGTTAGTTAACTTTAAAAATTAGTGAGGCTTGTTTTATAGAGATCACGAGATGACTTCCCCAGAATTAGCTTTTCCTGAAAGGCCTAGGAAAGAAAGACATGATACGTACTTCCAGCTGAACACCATAACACAAAATCGGACAATCAAAGTTCTTGACACCAAGAACACTGTCTCATAATATTTGATACCAAGAAAAGGGCAAGAAGGAGAAAAGTGTAAATATGTGAAATACCGGAGAAGAATGCATGTCCGATGGATGATGAAGATAGATTGACTGAAGCGAGAAACTCACCCTTGACACTCTGCCTCATTTGTAGATGGTATCCCTCGCGCGGGAGGAAGGAAAACGGCCAAGAACATTTGTTGCATTTATTGTTACTATGGGAAAACAGAGAAACTACACATAGCTTATCTGAACTACGAAGAGTGTCTTCAATCACTTCGATTCTGGAAAGCCTCCAGTTTGGATCACTTAATTGAAAGGGAAAAAATCTAGGGGCTTCCCTGTACATTTGAGCTGAACTTTTTCTGAAACGTTGGTCCTGGACTAAATCGACCATGAAAATGCCAAATGTGCAATGAAAAATACCCAAATGTTCACGTAACTCGAGATATGAGCCTTCAAAGTGGCAGCCAACTAAAATGAGGTACTTCGAGGACTCATATCAGCTCAAAGTCACTTCCAGAATGTCTAGTGTTTCGTTTTGAACTCAAAATTTGATGTTTCCTATACGTTTTTTAACATCCTATGCATTTTTGAGCCAAATATTTTGAACCCTTTTTTGTGCCTTCAGGATGCCTTGTTTTCTGTTTTGGACTCTGACTTTAAGAAATCTCTAATAACTAGAGTGTCGTCTCACGAGCATTTTCTCGCAAGACTCGCAAATGCTCGCAATTGTCCCGCTCGGCTCGTCTCGACTCGACTCGCATAGATGCTCGTCTCGGCTCGTGCTCGCAACTGCTCGCATCTGCTCGGCTCGTCTCGGCTCGCGCTCGCAAATGCTCGCAATTTCTCATTTCTCGCAAACTGCTCGCAAATTTTTTGCGAGTCTCGCAGACTCGCATTTTTTCTACGTTTTCATGCGTGACCTCAGATTTCTTCACTTTTTTAGAATTTTCTGGAAGTTTTCATTTGAAATTCCATTGTTTTGGCAACGTGGATTTTGAGCCAAAAAAATAAATAAAAATGAGAACGTTTTTTTCAAAATCCACGTTGCCAAATCAATGGAATTCCAAATGAAAACTTCCAGAAAATTCTAAAAAGTGAAGAAATCTGAGGTCACGCATGAAAACGTAGAAAAAAATGCGAGTCTGCGAGACTCGCAAAAAATTTGCGAGCAGTTTGCGAGAAATGAGAAATTGCGAGCATTTGCGAGCGCGAGCCGAGACGAGCCGAGCAGATGCGAGCAGTTGCGAGCACGAGCCGAGCGAGCATCTATGCGAGCCGAGTCGAGACGAGACTCGCGATTTCTTGCGAGTCTCGCACTGATTTCTCGTGCTCGTCGAGCAATGATGCTCGTGGGACGACACTCTACTAATAACCAAGTTTGAACATCTCAAAAACCAGTAAGTTGAACCCAAAATTAATTTTTGCGATCTACCTGTGTTCAATGTCGCAAAAAACGACAAAAAAAAAAACAAAGAAAAAAGTTCAAAGTAACCAAAATTTTGCATCTTCTTTGTGTGAAGTTTCAGAAAAAAGGATGATATTTTTTTGTCTTTTTTTGTGCTTTTTTGTCACTTTGAACACCAAATTCTTGCTCAAAAGACGAAAATGAATCTGCAACCAATAGACTCACTAGACTGATGGTAAACTTTTGGCAACTACAAAAACGGAAAACTGCTCTTTCTGCTCACGTAGTCTTCTTCAAGAACAGACATTAATAGAAAAAAGATCAAGAAGAAAGTAAAATCTTCAAAAAGTTTTTATATAATACAAGCCAAAACAGATGCAAATTCACACAAAAATGAACAGGGATAGGAAGAGGGCGCGGGAAGAATGAGGAGAGAAGCAAGGTATCATTTTCAGGTATATTCCAGATTTTTTTTGTTGAGAATACAATCGATGATATTATGTTGGTCCAGCAGGTCTCATCAAATTGTGTGGATATTCTCCTTTTGTTTTTGGCGAAAACAAAAGATTTGATCGATGTGGAATGGGATCGTGTGGTCCTGGAGTTGGTACATGTCCTGCACAGTAAACCTGGAAATATGAGAAATGAGGGTACTCAAGGAAAAGATCAAGAGGGAAAGGCTTACCTCGAGATCAGTGTTATCATTTCTATTATTGTGGTAAGTTTTGAGTGAGAGCCGAGTTCCGCAAATCCAACATTTGAAGCATCCCTTATGGAACATTGATCCGTCTTTCAGGGGTCCCATCTGAAATTGATACTTGTAATGTTTAGATTTCGGATAGAAAATTGTTTTTCAAATCAACTCACCTTATCATTGAAATAAGTGGGTCGTTTGCATCGGAAGCACGGCTCTTTCATGATGAACCTAAAATGAAGAAGCAAATTGAACTTTTTGAGTGGGCGAACAAAAATGTGGAAGAAACCAAAAGTAAAGTCGGTTAGATGGGTAGAAATGTACGCGAAAGTAAGCAATGGTAAAGTTTTTATTTAACATCTGCGCTGGGCGAACAGAACAGTAAACAATTCGGCGGTACTAGGCTCTTTTTTCACCTTACAGAAACATGAGCTAATTCCATTTCATATTCCAGTTTTCTCGCCAATAGTTCCTATTTTTAATTTGTAAAACAAGCAACTATTTTTAGAAAAGAAATCAAAGTAAAAGCTTCTAAAAAAGTTTCTGGAGGTATGGGGAATTGAACCCCAGCCCTCTCCCATGCTAAGGGAGCGCTCTACCACTGAGCTATACCCCCGCTGTTGAAACTAGGTGAGAACGGCGGTTATCTATCGGCATGTTTCCTTTCTCTCCGCGTTGTTTTTGCCGTTGTGTAGCAATGGAAGTGAGAGAGGAGGAGATGGATTGAGGAGAGAATGAGAGGAGGATGAAAATATTTGCAGTGAAAATTGGGAATCCTTTTTTTTCTGTTTTCTACTGTAGGGTTGGTCAAGTACTACTTGTTTTTACTCGAGATTTTCGTGTGAATCTTTCGGGGAAAAAAAATTTGGTGAACATGGTATTGTATTGGATTTCAATAGGGTCACTTGAGTCAATACTTTGATTTCGGAAAGAGTGGAGTTCAAAAATTAACCTAAAAACATTCACAGATTTCAGAAGGCCTACTGTAGCTGGCTCAGTTGGGCCTACCCCCAGTAGCTTAAGATTCCTAAACTCAGACCAGTGGGTTCCTACAGTAACCTCGTAATTTAATTTGATAGCTGTAAACTATTGTCAAAATATTTTTCACCAAGACAAATTTGGCTTGAGAAACTGTAAAGTCTGCAAACACCGAGTCACAGTTTTTTTAAATCCGACAACAAGTCAATTCCTAATTTTTTCTTGATTGATTTTCACATTCTCACTACACAGTAATACCGTCTCTGTTATTGAAATAGATCTGGTTAGTGAGTCATTTTTTAGTTATTGTTTGCTCAATTTTGACATTCTTGTTTCGAAATATTGGAAAAAGCGCGAAAATTGAATTTCAGATTAAAAACTAGGCAGTAATAATTCAAAAGGAGATTCCCCTTTCTCTCCGAAATAAAAGAGCAAAATGAGACACGGGCGGTGGGAATCGATCATAGAGCAACACAGTATTTTTTGCGTGGTAGCGACGGCGGCTCTACTCTTCCACCACAATCCAATCCAATCACTGAATGACGTCTAACTGTCTCTTTTTCTCAAAATCTCACTAAGTCCACTACTATTTCAAGGTCTCTACCGTCCCGAAACACAGGAGTCAGGACAAACAGAGAAGCATTTTTTTTGGGAGGGAGAGGAAAAGAGCACACATTTGGAGAGCACAACTTGTAGAGTGCCGCCCGCGAATCGAGGGATCTGGTATAGACACGTGAAGGTGAAAAGGGTAAAAGTGATAAGAGGGATCGGAGGGAGGGAGGGCTCTATGAAAGTCAAAAGTCGACGAAATTAAAGAAAAAGAAAAGAGAGACTGGTTCGAGAATTTCAAATTGTTTCGTTGGGCGGGTTTATGAACATTTGCAAGTGAAACGAACTCTTTTGATGATTTTAGAGAAACTAGTTGGAATTTATAACACATTATTTTTGGAACTCCCATTTTTGAGTTCAAAATGAGCACGTTCTTGAACTTCAATTGGAGTGAAATCGGTCTTATTAGAATCCTCGTCAGTATTATTAGAATCCTCAAAGTTGTCTGGACTCGTCGCAAAATAACGGAAAATCTGTATTATCTATATAGAAAGTCATGACCTTCTATTTTTCCAGCATCTAAAAAAATATTTCTGAATTCTCAAAATGGATCATAAAATCTGTTAGAGAAGAGATTTGAAACATATTTTCTGATGTAGCCAGTCAACTTTTGACGAGGATTCTAATAAGACTAATTTCGATCCGTTTATGTTGTAAGAATGGGCTCATTTTGAGCTCATTAAAGGTGTTTCTCTAATACAGATTTTACCGTAGATACCAGAACCAAATTGAGTATATTTCCGTATATATGAATACAGATTTTAGGGTATTATTAGATAAAAAATCCAGATTCCAATCAACCGAATATCAGAGAAACTTTGTAAACATGCACTTGATCGCGGTCAAATACAAAAACGCATAAAAAATTCGAAAATTCAAATGAAGCGATCCGTTTAATGATCAATAGTCTGTTCTCCTCTGCCTTCAAGCCATCAGACTGTCTCTGATTGACAGGAATTCCGGAAGAAAGGTGAAAAATGTGTGTGATTAGCATAATAAAGGGCGGAAAGTCGGCAAGAAAAAAGGCATTAGGAGCGGAAAACGGAGCAATTTTTGTGTGTAAACACTGGATTATAACTTGCTCAGGCAACATACGGGGCAAATTGGGAAGTTTTCGTTTCAGGTACTGTTTTTTTTTTCTGCACAGGTGAAGTGCAGTCGGATCCGTTTGGGTCTAGGCAAGGTATTCGACGCATAACTGATCCGTTACGGGTGTTTTTGCGAACGAGGATTCGCATACGGACCGTATTTTGAAAACAAGATTTCCGTTCGCAAACGGTCCGAATATGGGTTCGCATACGGATCAGAAACGGTTGCGCGTGGGATTGGGTTGAAGTTCGCGTTCGGATCAGATACGGATTCGCATACTGATCGGTTATGGATGGCCGAAATAGTTGAAAAGCTCTTCCATTTACTTTTTCGAATTTTTTTCTTATTATTTTCGCCATTTCAAATTGCTCCATTTTCTGGATTTCCAAGCGTTTCAATGTACAAATTCGTGCATTTTCAATGGAAAAATCAACGACGAGTGAGAGGTATGATATTGGAATAGGTATTTAATGTTTTTTTCCAGGTTCTTCACATAAAATGAACCAAATGTCGTCTTCAAAGAAACAAGCGAAATTCAAGTGAGTTTTATCAGATTTCTACTGTAATATCAATACGCTTTTAGAAATCGAAGCAGATCATCTTGGAGAGAAGTTTGCCGATAAAATGTTCACAACTTCGAGCTGTGTTGCTGAAGAGAAGTACTTGTTAAATTCTTGTGAGTTTGTTACTGGTTAAAAAAAAATAGTCACACAGTTTTCCAGATGTCCGATTAATATAGAACTCAAAGATCGTGATCTTCACCGTTCGAACATCGACGCGAATTGGAGGCGAGATGAGCCCGTGTCTTCACAGAATATTTTTCTAATTATTGATAATTTCGCTGTTCTCAATCGTTTTCTTTCTTATTATATCACTTATTTGTTTGTTATTAAAATATGTATACATAAATTTTGTTGGAATTTATTGTCGGATTTTTTAAAGTGAGACTCGGTGTTTGCGGACTTTTCAGTTCACCAAGCCAAATTTGGCTTGCGATACTGTAAAGTCCGCAAACACCGAGTCTCACTTTAAAAAATCCGACAATATATTCTTATGACAATACACTAGCTAAGAAAAAATGGAAAAACAAGGAAAACCTAGAATTGGAGAGGATCCGTAAAACGCGTGAAACGGGTGAAATACGGATCAGCTAATGTTAACGACGGATCCATTACGGATCGGATATGGATCCATATAGCATTCCTATTTCAACCGCGCGCGACTGGCGATCCACCCGTAACGGATAGTTTGCGACTCACCTGTGTGTCTGATGCAAATGAACATTTGTGTTTTTGGAGATCTGAAAGTGCTGAACAACAAAAAATTCATTCATGCGTTTCAACCTGTGTACGTGAGAGTACATGTAAAACTACTACCATTTTATGGTTTCTCACCAAACCGTCTACATCTAACAAGAATAAAAAATGTTATCAGATTCTTCCGGTGGCTCCACGCTTCCATGACATGTGATAGACGAACACCGACTCGCATCCCATGAATTCGTCGTGACGGTCATCACAGTAGACGTCTTTTCTGGAATCAAACATTTATTGACTTGACCTAAAACCAAGGCTGGCAAAATCAAGGCCACGGCATCTTCTTTAGGGTACTTCTGAGTATGAAAACCCACGGCGGCCTGGCGGCTCTGGGCTTTTTCGACCCAAAGAACTTATTTTCGATTTCGGTGCCGGTCGCGCCCTCGATTTTGCCAGCCTTGCCTAAAACCCTCAAACCTTTCACAGTCAATCCGACGACTCCAGAACGTCTGTTGAGTCTTGGAGGTGATGAATTCCTCCTCATCGTCGCATTCTTGATTGACGTGCAGTTTGAAGAGGCTGAATTTGGTTTTAAGATTACGGCAGCCATAAAAGTTCTCCTACTTATCACGAATTCTGACAGACACCTTTTGAATATTGTATGGGACTGGGGCGATGTCAGCGGTCAGGACAACTTCGGTGACGTTGTGAGCAGAGTGGTCTTCGATCTGAATTTTGAAAAGAGATCAAAGCTGGCTTCTCAGAAACTTTTAAATTTATCCTCTAACAGTGATTCTCTTCCTGGAATTCCGTGATTACCTCAATTGGCTCTTTAGAGTTCCGGAAGTGTACGATTTCCAGATTATCTCCTGCATCATTTCTCAAACTCAATGTCACATTAATATGATGCCCCTTTGCAGAATCATCACATAACGCCAAAACGGCGTAATTCTTTCCTGTCATATCTCTTTGTGCCACGTGGAATGGCTTTCCTCCAAGTGAGCTGACTTCATTGAACAAGACGAAAATGATAAGGTGTGAAAAGATGAACATGATGGATTTGGGGTTACGGTAGGGAAGTCTGAAAATAGACTGAATTCGGGGTGATGAGCTGAAAATGAATTGGAAATGAATCAGTTTGGAAAGGAATGAGGGGATTTTGTGGGCAGGGCCGGACACGAAAATAGAAAGAAAATTGGAAGAAGACAACGTGGAAGAAGAGCGGAAGAAGACGTCATTCGCCTGGGAATTCAATTCGTTTATCATTTTTTCGGCAATTCCCAAACTCTCCTAGATGGAAAAAAACTTCTAGAGCAGGTTTTTTTGGTCGGAACGAATGTTTCTGGTTTGGTAGATAAAGTGGGACGAAGAAAAAGAAGAAGAAGATCGTCATGGGAATCGGGAGAAGTGAGATGGAAAGATGAGAGTTGATAGATGAATGGATGATGAGCTCTCAGAGATCAACTTGTTCGAGAGTTTCAACTATTTTAAAATCTGCAGAGCTGGCGCGATGGGATATGCCCGAAGAGTCCAATAACCTCATTTCGAATTTGGTGTTTTTTGGAGAAAGAAAAGTACAGGCATCATCTCAGACAAATTTCCAATCGATTGAAATAGTTTTCATATGACTAGACCCTCTCGCCGTCGAGTTACGAATTGGCACGGGCAGAATCACACACGGAAAGCTTTAATTTGGAGTTGCCATCTGGGCCGCCGATTTCCCCCCTCTAATTTGTGATTTTCAAGTCAAATTTTATATGAAAATGTAGGACTCGGCGAGAGCCACAGAATGATAGTCAACATATCTAATTCCCTTATCTAAGCTTTCCCTAAAACGTCATAAAGCGCCCGGGTCGAGTTCAGACGGTCCGAAATCTCCGGCTCGGGTATTTAACAAGCATTTGAGAAAAACCAAACATCGTAATCTTATTGAATTAAACATCATTATGTAGATCTCGTCGAGCCCTACAATTTCGTATGAGTTTTGACTTGAAAATCACAATTTTGAGAGAAGAAAATCGAGGGCTCGGATGGCGACCCCGCTTTGAATGTTATTAGTATAGATGACAAGTTTCTTCTAAACTTTTATCGCATATTCATGAAATTTGAAAAATTGTAGATTTGTTAATTTCCATCTTCCATTTCCACTTCCACAATCCTTTCTGGCTTCAAATCGGTTAACAAAGACATCATCATCGCAGTTGCCGATAAGGTCTGAAAATCAGAAAATCCATAACTTAGATAAACATTTTATAACTCACTCCCAAAATCAAGGGCCGAGACAGCGTTGCAAATCCCCAAATCGAAATTCCCAATCCATTCTGTTCGCAATGACTCGATAAAGTGTTTGCCAGTTGGTAGATTTCCGGATCATGAGGTTGCCAGATATTCTTATTTCTACACAACGAATGTTTCAAATTCTGACATTCCTCATGGACACGAGCAGGTGCGATGGTGACAGAGCAAAATGCGCATGTACAGAAAAGAATGAATGGAGCACAAATAAGAAAGTCGGTGAATGAAGATAGATGTTGGTTGAGCATCATTAGAGTGAAAATGAGAATGGGGATTACTGTAGCCAGCATGGCAAATGTGTAGAGCTGAAATTAGAAGGAAGCGTTTAAATTGGAATTTGAAGTTACTTACTCGGAAAACCATATCCAATTCTGCTATCGCCTCACTTATTAGCCTAAATGTATCAATGTGCTTCAACAATTCCTCCTTGATATGTTCTCGAGTACCAGAAAGATTCCGAATTTGTTTGTTGAAATAAGCAATTTCAAAATATGCTGCATTAGTATAAGTTACAAAAACATAGGTGGTTGTGAGCCATACGGAATACATATACGAGCTGATTATCGATGTAATGAAGCGAAGTTTCTTGTAGTAAAACATCTGTAACGATTCTTCTGAGATTCAGAGTACAATTATGAATGGTACCTCAGAAATCATCATCGCCCAGACGGAGTGCGATTTTTCAAAGTAAAACTTTGCAGAATAGCAAACATTGAAAATTGTTGTAATAATGTATAGAATAATGAACCATCGAGCACCATCTGTAAATTGAATCATAATAATGAAACGATTCGAAGCGTCTGCCTTACCATAAAACTTATGAGTCTTGCTTTTAGCACCTTTGAAGTTCTGACAAACTTCCAGTTTCACTTTCAAAGCTTCCAGCTTTCCGCTCAACTGCCAATAAACCAGGAAAATCTGAAACCTCAATCAATACTTGTGATTTAGAAAAAATGAGACCGTCGAAAGAATCGATTCAACATGCCAAATCATACTGAGAAGCTGAAGAGACATGTCGAGAACATAAAATGATGATTTGTAGAACATTGTCTTGGCCATGAACCCGAGGTAATACATACCTGAAAACAATATATGTGAGAGGACCTTAATATCTGGAATCACTTGAAATTAGAAAAATTGCAGTGACTGAATTATTGATCCGTCTTGCCCATCCATGGGAGTTTGTGAAATCCAAACGGAGCAACCAAATTATCTGAATTTCGAAATCTAATTTCCAAATCTGAACATTTCTAACCAACCCTCTCGACATGAACGAATGGAGAGCTCTCATAATCTTCTTTCGTCAGACTGATCTTTGAAGAAACTGATTTTATTGAGTTAATGGATTCAGTAGAAATAATAGAACGTTTTGAAACAGACGGTAACATTCTCACATTGAAATGGACGGGATGAAAACAAATGGTTTGGGTTGTGTGTGGGATATGTGTGTGGGATTTCCGTCTCGGTAAGCCGGTTTTTTCGGGCGGTCTTTCGTTACTGAACTTATGTGAAATAAAACTTTTAACCTTTGAAAATTACTGTTGTTGTTTGGGGAGGTCGTCGAATTATACGGGGGAAGTTTGAGGGATGAATGGGATGGGGATGAATGTAGATGATTTTTGTGGATGAGCAATAACTGATTCTCAGTGAAAATGTGTTTCAACCATGGGACATCATAAGAACCATAAAGAAAAATAAAATCTTATTCTTGTATAATTTGAGTCTTTCAATTAAAAATGAGTGAGAACTTTGTTTCAAGTATTTGGTTCCGTCAATAACTTGTCGGCTCCAGATATGGCGAACCGGGCCGGCAATTATGTCCCCATATAAATTGAGAAAAAAGGTCAGATTACACAAACTTTCTTTTTTTGATCAGGCGCCAGTTATTTTTTGCTTCTTTTCCGCGTTCCGTTCACACTTTATGAATCTGACAGCATTTTTTTGAAAATCCTACTTTTTTACGGTTTGGAATTCTCTAGTCGATCCAAAAAGTTTCTAGTGAATGAATAGATTTTCCTTGCGATAAACTAGAGAGGAAAACTTATTCAGAATTTAATCAACTCCAAAAAGTTTGATTGTCTCTTTACTTTTTCTACTTTTTCAGCTCAACACCTCCCGACCACTCCCATTTTCCGACATCATTTTTCCGCTCATAAAATTGTTATTCCTCGATCTGGAACTGATAACGCTACCGAACTCATTCTCCCTCATTTTCGATTGTTTGATTTTTTCCCCAGCTGTCTATTCGAATCAGTTGATTGAATTGAACTTGTGAACCGTCCTCTTCTAAATCTTGATAAAACTTTTTTGCTAAATTCCGCGACAAAAAAACCGCCAAGGTCTCTCTCGACAGTATTCATTTCTCACTGATACTTTACAATTAGAATCTGCCCATTTTTCTTCTTTCTGCAAAATGAACATGATGAGAGAGTGAATGTGTGTGTATTGTCTATCTTTTTCTTCTTTTTCTCGATGACAATGATCAGATAAAACCGTGTAACAACTACCACATCTTCTCCCCCTCTTCTTCGTCACCTTTCTCGATTCAAATCTCCCCTTCTCTTTTTCTTCATCGTCATTAGGACGTATAGTTTTTTTACTGTTTTAAAAGTGTGTTTCCTTGGTTTCAGTGTAATTTGATATGTTCTTTCGAGAGAATTTTCAGAGATGAGAGATAAAGATGACGGGTGTTCATTGAACCGTAATCTCTTCACATGATCAGGTGTTCTTTAGAAAGACATGAAAGTCCCGCCTCTTTTTGCAATTTTCCAGACATTCCTAAGAAACAGTGCTTGCTCTCGGTGCCATTTCTTATCCTTCCATTTTCCATGACGAATGTTTATAAATTCATCTTCCTTCTTGTCATCATTCTTGTTTCAGGTGTCAACATGTCGACCGACCAACAACCATCATCGCCTGTGGAGGATCAAACTCTGTAAGATATTTTACTATTCGGTTCCTTGATCACCTGATATTTCATCGAACCTGTTACATTCTTTCTATGTATTTTCCACGTGGGAGCATGTTCACGTGGGTGCATGATGATGATGATGATTCAGGATGACCGTTTTTCATCAGACAGGACGGAGAGGTGCACTATTGTCATCTTGTCTTAAATTGAGAGATTTTTCTCATGTATGACAGTATGTTGACATATCATAGGATAGTGATTGTTGTTTTCTGAAATTTTTGATGTTTTTTGTACTGAAAAATATTAAATTTGGCTCTGGCATCTATGCAGACATGGCTGGCTTCATGTGTGGTCAGTGTGTGACCAGTTAGCTTGCAAATTTTCAATTTTTTGCTTTCTAGCTCCCATTTTCTCATTTTATCCCATTTTTAGCTTGCACTTCAAGGAATCATCCACATTTTTAGCTCGCAAATTCCTCAAAAAGTGTATGACACGATTTCCGACCATGTATGTATCTATGATTGGCTTCCGGTACTCAGTTTTGAAGTCTCTATTTGAAATTTAAACGAAGTACAGTAAACCGAAGTATAGCCGAACATGAGCCTATCTTGGTCGAACCTCTTCCTAGAGACTTTATTTGAACACTTGGTTTTTGTAAAAATGTAAAATAAACCAGTTAGAGTAGACTTGACTACGAATCCATTTTCAAAAGAAACTGTACAAATACACATCTCTACCTGTACTTTTGTTATTAAGCATCCCTTTGGAGTAGTTTTTTAGCTTTCTACACAATTCCTCTAGCCATCGGAAGGTTTCGAGAGTCACGTCGCTTCCATTTGGTTTTCTTGTGCAATTCCTTTTTTATTGGTTTCTCTTTTTCTGGTAATTTTTTTTGATAAGATAAGCATGGTCAGCAGACACTGACCATCACGATTTCAAAGTACTTTTAATTCTTTAGGCTCGAAAATGAGCAGCTAACTGCTAATCGACATTCTAGCTCACTGGTGGACAGGTGTCTCATCCGATTTGAAAACCATTTTTTTCGAAAGCCTCTTTGGTTTCTAACAAATCTACAACACTATCTAGTCTAGCAAATGTCCGCGACACATTTTCTCGTATCAATTCATTGAAAAAAGACAAAGAGACAAGAATAAAACCTAACACTAACTATTATCAACGATAACAATTATAACGATGATGATTAGAACTTGATATTCTCAAAGAATTCGTGTCAGAAGTCATTGAAAACTGCGAGTTCATAAGGCCAAGTGTACTGTGCTCTTTCTAGGCTCTGTTAGGCAGGGCTACTGATAATGAACTTATGGGGAGCGGTAAAAACGAAGAAAAGGGAGAAGGAGGAGATGTCGTGATGGCAAAAAGTAATAAGAGAACAAATGGGAAACCAGTTGCACGTTGTGTTTATGACGTGTCAAAAGTGCAGTTCGAGATACTGTCACAGATAATTTAGGGAGAGAGAGAGAGAACAGATTGTAAATCGGGATTATAGAAAAAAAGTGACATTAACACAATGAAAACTTTATTATCTGTAAATTATTATAACTCTAGTGTGTTTACCAGGGTTGCCACATTTTCGGCCCAGTCCGCGGGGACCGTGAGGGAAAATTTCGATCAAAATTTTTCGCTCCAAATTTCTAATTCTAGTGGCTATTTCATTTATAAAAGTTGAAAGGATTTCTATGGCACAAGTTTTTTAAAAAATTTCTTTAATTTGCATTAAAAATTTTGGAGGAAATTTGAAAATTTTCACTAAGTTTTTGATAATTTTTCCAAAAAGGCCGAGGAAACTTCTATTGGTCCGTCCCAGCCCGCAAGTCAGGCTTTACAGCCGGCCCGGGTCGTCAAATGGCAATCCTGGTCTTTACCACTGTGTCATTTGGGGATTTTTGAAAGAATAATAATGTTGCTCCTATTCAAATTTCGAACCTCTTTGTTTTACGGAACCCTAAAATACCTACACTTGTTTCTTCATACGTTCCCCGTTCTAGCGGAAACTCTGTAGTAACGTTTCTATGTGAACAACCGACTTTTTCATCTTCTTCATCACATTTTTACTTTCGAACAGACAACTCATATGTCTATTGTATCGTGTCTTGTTCGCATGTTCTATTTCTACTTATTGTTTGATTCGTCTTGTTTCTCGAAAGTGGGCGGAGCTTCAGAATGGCCTGATCGGCAGTCGGACAGGGGGCGAAAAGTTCTATGCACCCTTCGGTGATAACGATATAAAACACAATCACATTTATCATTTCTGCTTGTTTCTGTTTTCTCGAAATACCAATCTGTCTATTTGCTTTGATGACCCGTTTACAAAAAACAGCAGTGCAAACATTCTGATCCCATTGTTTCAAAGAGTCAATTCCATCATCTTGTTACAGGGAAAAAGAAATGGTCAGCGAACGTCGTGCCAACTTCAAATCCTTCTGGGATAAGTATTCCGATAAGCCGGATACCAACTCGATGATGTTGAACCATTCCGCTGAGGAGTTGGAAGCCAGCGATCGTGCTGATATCTTGGCCAGTTTGCCACAATTGCACGATAAGGATGTCGTCGATATCGGAGCTGGAATTGGGTGAGTATTTTGTAAATTATTTTTTATTTTTGGTATATCATTGAAAATTTACAGTCGCTTCACTACCGTTCTCGCCGAGACTGCTCGCTGGGTCCTCTCCACTGACTTCATTGACAGTTTCATCAAGAAGAACCAGCAACGCAATGCCCATCTTGGAAACATCAACTACCGTGTCGGAGATGCCGTTGGACTTAAAATGGATTCCTCCAGCGTTGACTTGGTCTTCACCAACTGGCTTATGATGTATCTCTCTGATGAGGAAACCGTCGAGTTCATCTTCAACTGCATGAGATGGCTCCGTGGAGACGGAATCGTCCATCTCCGTGAAAGTTGCTCGGAGCCAAGTACCGGAAGATCCAAGGCAAAATCTATGCACGATACTGCCAATGCTAATCCAACTCACTACAGATTCTCTTCCCTCTACATCAATGTAAGTTTACAAAGTTCTTTGGTTCCTGATATATATTGTTTTCAGCTTCTCCGAGCCATCCGTTACCGTGATGCTGAGAACAAGTTGTGGCGTTTCAACGTCCAATGGTCTTGCTCCGTGCCAACATACATCAAGAGATCCAACAACTGGCGTCAGGTTCACTGGCTTGCCGAAAAGGTTCCAGCTGAGGAGGGAGCCAAGGAAACTTCAGCGAAAGAATTGGTCGAGTTGCTCAAGAACACATGGCAGAAGGAACAAGAGGCTTGGGATGCCAAGTTAGACGACGAGAAATATGTCTGGACTGAGAAGGTTTTCTCCAACGCTCTCACCGATATCCCATCCAACTCCACCTTCTTCCTCTACACTCCACGTACCGTATCTCCATTCTGTCACATCAATGCTCACACTCTTGCCGAAACCTTCAACGCCAATGTTTGGAACACCGAGTTGGTCCCAGAATTCTACCGTACCTCTCTCACAAAGTCAAACAACTTGAAAGACCAAAGAGTTCGTTTCGGATGGAACGAGACTCTCGCCAGCTCTATCAACTATTGGCAAGCCAAAGATGCCCGTTTCGACGTCTTCATTTCTACCGAATTGTTGAGCACTGCTGATGATGAGACCCTCAAGAATGCCACAAAGATTATGAGCGAGGGAGCCAAGATCTTCACATTGGAACCAGTCGATGAGGTTGATGAGGCTGCCACCAAGGAACGTCTTCAGAAGTTGGGATACACATTGGAATCATTCACTGATGTCACCAAACAAGCCATCGAAGCCCAAGAGCAATACTTTAAGGATCATGAGCATATTGCCAATGAGGAAGTTGTCCGAAAGAATTGGGTTCTATTGGAACTCTCTCATTAAACTGTACAAATATTATCGTTGTTTTTCTTTTCCACTGGATGGAATTTGACTGTACACGTATTCTCCTAATTCTTCCCGAATGTTTCTATAAATAGCTTGAATACTTTCATAGACAATATGTAACATTTTTCTTCACAAATGCTCCACAATTTCCTTATTTTTTCCCTCCCATTCCATTCTTCTCCTTCTCTCCTTCTGATGTGCCCCATTTTTTTTCGTTCCATTTCTTTTTGTGCCCCGTTTTTTTCCTTTTGTGAATAAAGCTACTCGCGCCGATTCATTCGCTGTTTTTCATTCGTTTCTCAATTCACATTTTTTGCCTTTTGTGATGAGAGAATATGTTGATTTTTTGCCTTTTTTTAGCATCTTGGGAATATTGTTCATCTTGACATGAGTAGTTGAATGGATCCTTTTTTTTGAAGGAGTTGAAGTTCGGTCGGGTGATGGTTTGATTTTTGATGGATGTCTTTGTTTGCAGAGTAAATTTGGTAAATTAGGGTACTGTAGCTTGCAGTTTTAATGACTGAAAAAACCATGCCCATTCAGAAATACCGTAAGATCTTTAGGAGGTCACCTTGAATAGAAGGGCACCTGTAACACAAGGGCACCCCGATGAGCCCAAAATGAGCACATTCTTGAAGTTCAAACGGATTGGAATTAGTCGTATTAGAATCTTTGCTAAAAGTTGGCTAGACACGCTGCAAAATATGTTTCAAACCTCTCCTCCAACATATTTTATGATCCATTTTCAAAATTCAAGAAACATTTTATAGGCGATAGAAAAATAGAAGGGCATACCTTGCTAATACAAATCTTACGGTATGTTGAACTCTGCTTGAGAAAGCCAGATTACTGTAGTTTAAATCTTGTAAATTCCATCCCAAAGAATTTGAATATTCATGTTTCTTAAACTCACGAAAGTCGTTTATAATACTTTCACCTGAACGCATTCTGAATGAAAGTTACAATGAAAGTTTCTACCCCAGTCCTTGAGCAACTCGATACTAAAATCCCAATTATTCACAAAAAATGAGTTATTCATAAACTTAAAAGATGTACTTTTTGTTCAGCTTGTTAACCAGCTTACCTGAAAAGCAAATAGACAGAAAAAAATCTTTGCTACCTGATTAGAAATATTGTCGTATCAGATTACTGAAAAGACTTGTCGCATGTGCAAAAAAACTTTTCACCGGAGATTATTACGGTAATTTGATCACTCGATTGGGGTAGAACTAGTGGATTTATTGTGTATTCGGACGCTCCAATCTGAACGGTATTTTCAAACTGGATTCCACTTTTAATGATAATCTTGAAGAAAAATATCTTTACGTAGCGATAATGCTCAAAAAAGGTCGTTCGTCTTAGGAAAGCTTTCTAATTCTTGATCCCTATCAAGCAAATTTTGGGTGGGAAAACCAGAATCGCACTGTCTTCAATATTTCAGCAGCACATCCTTCTCATCTAAAAGGGGTCCATTTTTTAAAGAGAAAAAGATGAAGTATCACGCAACCTTCAAGGAATTGTAGGTTTTTGTAGCAGTCAGAAATTATTGTGTTGTCTGTCTAGCAGTGAAGAAGCTCATTTTTTCCACATTTTTTTCTTGTTCGTTATGCAATGCATTCCAAAATAGTGGTTCGGAAGAAGTGTGAGCACACACACACACAAATACGGAAAAAATTGGAAAGAAAAGAAAAGAAAAAGGAAGTATCCATCCATCCATCTATCTTTTCTCTTCCCCCTCCTTCTCACTTTTTTCCTTTTTTTTCCTTTCAGAGCATGTGTTGGCGGCGTCGACGTCGGAGGCCCCGCGTCGTCAGAAGCGGAGCGGAATGTTTGAGAACATTCAGAATACGGAGACTTAGAAATAAGAGAAACGAAAACTAACCCACGTTTTTTTGTGTATGTATGTGTGTGTCTGGATAGAAGAGACCGCCCGTTTTTTTTGTGTGTGGAATTTGCAGCCATTTTTAGGACCACATCATTGATTCTGCAAACTGAGATGATCTTCTTAATCTGTTGTGACAGTTCAACAGATAATCCCTTTTAATCTTAATCCATTTGATCTGATTCGTTTTGAAAGGTGTTCGAAAAGTTAGAAAGACTCATAAGTAACTTTGAAACATTCTAACACTCCCCTGGAAATTAAAAAAAGGTTCTGAAAATATAAATAGGTAATCAGAATCACCTGTTCGTTCTGATCTGCATTCTGCACTCGAGGGAATCGGAAAGACTCTATAATTTATTATCAGAGGACTTGTCTAAATTAGATGTTTACAAAAATAGAAAATCTGAACATACACTTTTTGCAACTTTCTATGTGTCATCGGATTGCGTGACAAAAACTTGTGTTAGATTAGGTCAGAATTAAACTGAAAATAAAGTTTCGTGCACTATTTGAAAGTATGAAATAATTTATCAAGATTAGAGGCGTATATTGGGAATTGCTGAAAGATGAAATTTGTGTTTCAAAAGTACACTCTGAGTTCAAATTTAGGTGCTACCGTTTCCAAAAAAAGTGTTTTTTGTCAGTGCTTTGGCATATTTCTATTTAGCTTCCACGAAATTTTTAGCTATTAAGTTTGTAATATTTGGTGAAATAGGCTTTTAAAAATCTTATGTGGTATCAATAGCCTTTTTTGAAGTTTCCTTTTCTATAATGATTATTAAAAACATTGGGTTTATTTTTGTTTTAATATCTTTTGAACTTTCTGAATCATGCTATAACTTTTTGCACCAAGAACTCCAAATAATTTTTCAAATTTTCATTATCATCCTACACTTGTCTAGGCAAATCTCTGAAAAGCGTTCCTTAGCAGGGATAATCTGAATACTCTCAAAAAGTCCTTTCCCCGTTCCAACTCATCAATTTGCACCTGTTGTAAGCCTTCCACCTGTTAATTCCGCCCCATTCTTTTTCTCCAAAAAAAAAACGTTATAAATTCATCCCCCACTCAATCGAAACGTCATGCAAAATGTTGCGTGATTTAATGCTCTGTGAGCATAAAACTTTTTTTGGGGTGAAATATGATTTCATAGTTTCAGAAACTTTTTTTCTGAAATTTAATGAATTTTCTACTTTTTATTTCCTGTTCTTGAATATTCTAAATTGTTCCCAGGAAGTCTGTTTTCTTTCGACTGGTTCTCACTCTTCAATAATTAATTCTTCTTTTCTTTCATTATTTTTAATCTCAATTATTTCAGACTCAAAATTTGAGTTCTGCAATCTTGATGATTGTTTACAAACTCTCTCCAAAATCAGAAACATGACGTCTTCTTCTTCTGAAACTTCAAAATTTGAAGACAAAGCCTTGAATAGAATCATGACGCATACTTAAACTACAACCTCATCTATTCCTTCTTCCCACGTCTCCATACAATCTGTCTTCTGAATCTCAAGAGTACACAACACCCTCTTTTCCTTCAATTACCTCTGCTCTCATCTATCTTATTCCGTCGAAAATTCAGTGGTATGATTCACGATGGGACTTTCTTTTTCTCTTTCGAGTACCTCTCAAGTTTTTTTTCGTGCGGGGGCCCTCCTTTTCATCTGGAGGGCCTTCTCTCTTGAGGCGACAAAAAATAACGGGGAGTCCGTCATCATGAATGCATACATCAATGATTAACAAATCAATCCCCCCCCCCCCCCCCCCCCCCCTAGACGTGGTCCCATCTCAATTTTCACTTTTTCTCGGGAATAGGTTAGAAGTAGTTGGAGGCGAAATGAGTTTTGTACTTTTTTCTGAAAATCGAAACTCATGAATATCTCTTTTAGCTGAAGGCTTTAGCTAATCTCCTCTAGCTAAGTTTTAGCTAACTAAATTTAGTGTAAGTTTTAGCTAACTAAATTTAGTGTTGATTATGATTTTAAGAAAGGCTCCCGATCAATCAAAATTTAGTTTCCCTAGAACGTTCTTGACCTTTTGTCGTTCTTCTTCGATATTGTCCATATCCCCAGAACCCTCTTCAAAAACTGAAGTGCTCTGAAAACCGTTACCATCCGCCCACCTATTTTACTCTATTATTCTTCCTTCTTACAACGAACAGGATCCCTACCTCATTTCCTTTTATTATTTCCGATTGTCTGTTCTTTTACGTCACCGAATTTGATGACCAGATACTACGCAATACGTTTTGAGTAATCATATGACTTTTTGAATGATTTTGACTTTCTGAAAATGATATGTTCAGATGAGAACATTTTGGGGTTTAGGAATCGGTAATTGGTGCTTGAGAATATGTCGCATTCTATTTTGAGAGTTTTGAAGAGTACTGTAACTAGAAAATTATAAGAAACTTGAAAGAACTCTCACAGTTTTTGTTTAAACTTGCTCTGCAATTTGGCATTTCAAGAGAATTAGCCCAAGACGGATCTGGATTTTGCAGCCTTTTCTCACACCTCAATTTTAAAATTTCGAAGAATCATCGGTCAAAGTTTCCATTCATCTTTTCCCAACATCTTTTTGCCTATTTTTAGCGCCCTTTTTTCCTTTTACAAATTGTCCGTTTCCTTTTCTTTTTTTCGAGCCGTCGCCTTTTATTCTGAATTCTTCTGGAACAACAAGAAAACGAAAAAAAGAAGAAGGAAGAATTGGATTGGCCAAAAACGAAACTAATCTCTAATTGGCCGAATAATTGCTTTCCATCCATTACAAGCCCTGCTTTTCTTGCCTTTCGACTATTCTTTCCCCAAAAAACGCCTACAATATTTTTATTTTTTTCGGATTCCTGACATGACGATTTTATGGGGGATCATGTGAGCCTTCGTGGTGTGTAACTATAGAAATTCGACATAAACCAAGTTTCGAAAAGGGAAGAAAAAACGGGGGGACCTTGGCAAAAACAAAATGACATTACGAGAGCAAAGAAAATTTTATGGGCCGAAACGTTTTTTTGTGTGTCATTCCTCTCTCTTTCCTATTCTACTGGTTAGAGCCAATTTTTTTGTGATTCAAATATATAGAAATCCGATATCATATGGTAATACTCATATAAATGTGTACGAATTTTAAAGCAGATACGAAGGAAAAAGGTCAGAAATAGATTAGATAGAATGTCAATGACAAATTGAAAAAAATTGTACGAAATTATAATATGACATTTAGTTGTAGTCGGAATCTGACGAACCGCAGTAATTGGAAATGAGAAATGGTAATCTCGTAGATCCTTCATACCCCGTGTTACTCTTTTTTGAATACTATTTTTTTGAATATTAAAACTACAGGATCCTAAATAGCAGATGGAGATTCCCAAATTCTCGAGCGAACGTTAGAATCATGTCCAAACCCGGACTGGGTCTGCGGAGGAATTCATACGGCCCGGCCTTGTTGGCCCGAGTTTCGAGCCGTATGGTTAGAATGAATTGAAATTACGGATAAATTATTGAATCGTAACTACCTGAACCACGAATGAGACGAATTACTCTTACAGTAGAGGCTAGAGTATCTGGGTAACTAACTTATCATTGCTTCCCCAAAAATTGTACTTGGTTACTGTAACAGAGTTTCGAAGAAAGTTCAAAACACATGGAGGAATTCCCACTTCATTTAGCTTTTATCGACAGAAAGGAATTCTTTAATCGTTTTTCACGTAGGAAGGTTTTGAGATCATTCAGGACTCATCGAGTATTACTGTAGCAAACTCTGTATCTCCAACTTCTCCAGTTCCACATGACAAAACTTCCATCTTGTTATTCCATTTCTTCTCCTGTAGAAACTCTTGTTGTTTCTCCACTTCTCCTCCCGTCGTCACATGTTCCAAATGTTCTTCACCTCATCCAAATATTTTCCAAGGTCTCGAACCTTTTCTCTCTCTCTCGTGGAGGGTCCATGTAACTCAAAACTCAAAGCCCTGTCTTCCTTTCACATCTCTCACCCCTAAAAAACCTTTCTCCCGCCCCATCACTTTGTCCATTCCCTCTGGCAAAGTAAACTCAAAAAAAGCACTTTCCTTCCATCCGTGTTTCTTTTTCCTCGTCATCATGTCCTTTCTACTTTATTCGTTTTTTTCGCTACAACTCAACCTTCTTCACTTTTGCCCCCTGTGCTCCCTCTATGAAAAAAAGAAGAAAAGAGAAGATAATTAAAAGTTGGTGTGGCAAAAGGAGAAGCAAAAAAAACGGGAAGAAAGTGGGCGGGGCGCGGCTCCTCGAGTCCAGCGGAAATTGGACTCACTTCTCGTTCTCATTCCGCCCCTTTCTCCATTCTCCTTTGTTCTTCTCGTTTACTTTTTTGTTTGTATTCTTTTCACACTTCACACATCTTCTCCTTCTTTGGCACCTTCTCAAAAGATTTTTGAAATTTCAGCCCTTCAACAGCTTCCGACGGTTTCCCAGTCATCAACTGGAGACTGTTTCAAGTATTGATCCCAATTCAGCAAACACGACGGCTGGCTCGGTTAGTTCACGGAAAATTCTTTAGAATCTGATAGATTCAAGGGGCAGAACACTAAATCCAAAACTTGGAGGTCAATCGGTGTAGAATTTTTGAGAGACCAAAAAAGTTCTCTTTGAGCATAGTCTGAAAATAGTTCTCGAGAAGATATAGGTTTTTAAGAAGTCAAAATTTAGTACTGAGTGTGCAGCTTTTCACGTTGAACAGTCTAGAAAATTTTACAGGGAAATTTACAGTGAAATCTGTTTCCACTTTTTAGTATACAAAACCGTTCTGACGAAGTCTAGTTTTCTGGAAGCAAAATTTGAGGTAATTTTGTCCAGGCCGTCTTCGTCCATAAAAACCACTATAATGATTTGTACTGTGACGCGATTTTTCGAATTTCTGTTAGTCACTATCTTCAGGTAACATATCCCATCGACTGTCTACAAACCACAGCCTGACTTTCTTTTTCTGTGAAATTTTGAAAGCTAGCTCTACTTTGTTTCTATGCAAACGTTCATAGAACTTTGGCTTTTGAATGGCCATTTTTTGACAAAATCTAATTTCTGGCAACAATTTTAAGTTAGTTTTGTCACTGCTTTTAGGTAATGGAGCTTTAGGTAACGGATAAAATCGACTGTCTACAAACCCCATAGTCAGATTTTTTTTCTCACCTTATTCATCAATTTCCAGGGAAGCCGCGTAGCCGAGGCATCGACCTCGGACTACCGGGTAGCCGTATTCGGTGCCGGAGGAGTCGGAAAGTCATCAATAACACAACGATTCGTGAAAGGAACATTCAATGAGAACTATGTCCCAACGATCGAAGACACTTATCGGCAAGTGATTAGTTGTAATCAGAAGAATGTTTGCACACTTCAAATCACGGATACGACTGGAAGTCATCAGTTCCCAGCGATGCAAAGGTTGTCAATTAGTAAAGGAAATGCGTTCATTCTCATCTACAGTGTCACGAAGTAAGATTTTGATTGAGATTTTCTCAATTTATCAAGTATTTATTTCAGTAAACAATCATTCTCGGAGCTTATCCCAATTGTGGAAATGATGAAGGAAGTGAAGGGAAATGCAATCAGTGAAACACCGATAATGTTGGTTGGAAACAAGAAAGATGAGGAATCGGTAGGATTTTGTAGTATCAATTTATTCTTCTGAACTCTGGATTTTTTAGAAACGAGAAGTTGGAACAGCAGGAGGTCAGAAAATAGCCAACACATGGGGTTGTGGATTCATCGAAACATCAGCGAAGAATAACGAGAATATCACTGAATTATTCCAACAACTTCTTGCCATGGAAAAGAAGAGACAATTGACATTGACAATGGATGATCCAGATGGAAAAAATGGAAAAAAGAAAGGTTGTCAGATAATGTAGATAATGTAAACTACTCAACTGTAAATTATTTATTTATTTCAAACAGATTCTTTATGGGCAAAAACTTAATTTATAATGCAATAATGTTCAAAAAATCATTCCAAACACTTTCACTTGTCCCCAGAATTCACAGATTTGCATCATATGTAATAATGCCTTCCTCGATTGATTTCTACAGTTTGTCTGAAATCTGAATATATGCATAGTGTGACGATTTCGCTTATTTCTTTATTAGATGGGTTAAAATTTGAAAATAATTCTGATTATTGGTTCGAATGTTCGTTCCCTGGTGGAATTTTGAAGAGTGCCTGATGATTTCTTTATGGGAAATAAATGTTTTAAAGTTCTGTATTGAACTAAAATGCGTTAGATTTCAGAGGATTCAGCTCGAATATGATTTCGGGTTGTTGGATTAGTTTCCAAAAGCTTACAAAGGAAACAGAGGTCGCCAAAAAGCTCATACGGAGTTCGAGGGTCCCAAAAATTTGAAATCAAAACGCAGAAAGCGGAATTTCTAATTTTGTGAGTGCCTGTCTTAGCCGAGTGTTAATCGAAGTTACAAATCGGCAGTTCTGAAAGAATAATAATGATAAAGCACTGCATTTTTCATTAAAATCTTGATTAGATTTTTAGTTTGCCCTGTGGAGTTTCAAAACCTTCTAACTTCAAAATAGCGATGTTCTGAAAACTCAATGGAAAACTTTCTCAAATTTTGAGACAAGTCTGCTGATTTTGAGTTATTAATATGGATCCTTAAATAAATAAGATTTGAGATAAAATAATATAAATCTGCTCCTGTTTTTGAATAGATTGTTCTATTGGTTATAAAAGTGACTTATTTTTATTAATCTTATGTTAAGCACACTTGAAAATCTTGAATGACCATGCTGGCTCGGTCTACTCGGATAAGGTAAATTTGGTTGAGCCTTTTCGACTTATCCGATGAAAAATCCAATCACGCCAACTATTCTACCTTACCTTACAGTCCACTCACCAATAAGTTCACTGCCTACCGTGACGTTCCCCCTTACGTCACTTTACCTCACCCGTCACCTGAATTCCCAAAAGAAAAAGGGGCACCCCACCATAAATCTTTCACTTTTTTCCGTTGTTGTGATTTTTTTTAATGTTTTTTCTTCTTCATGTTTTTTGTCTCCCTGCAACTTGATATAATCTGACTAATGAGATTATGAAAAGTTGGAAATGTGATCGTTTTCTTTTTCGTTTTGAGTATGATCTCCCTTCCATCTAAAGTTCCGATTAGAAGTCATTCAAAAAGGCGTTTCGGTCACTACTATCCCATTAATAATTCACACAAATTGAATGGAGTTCTAACTCGTCATCCGATTTTTTTGGTTTTCTGTAGGCGAGAATGATGATGGCCAGAAGTCATTTGGAGGGTAGATCAAGTTCTATTTGAATTTTCCAGTTGCTTCTTCTACAGTACCCCAAAACAAAGTTTTTCCTATTTTAAACCCAATGGTCTTTTCCCGACTACAACATACTCAAACAAAAGTATCTAAACTTTTGAACCTTGGAGTCTTCTATTTTCATCTCTTGTTTTTTTTCATTCAATAAAAAAAGAATTTTCGGATCGGATGCACCATTTCGCAACCCGATATCTTTATGCTTTTTCGAGTGCTTGTTAATCGCGAACAATGAAATTATACTCGAATGTTTACCCCGATCATCTTCACAATTCATCACACAATCGATGAGCACATTGTAAAAAGAGTTTTCTGATCACTTCCAGAAGTCAGATGATGTCAAAACTCACAGTTAACTATGTGTGTACATATTTGTTTTTTCTTGGTCAGTTCAAAAGATCTAGTGGTGCATTTCCTTCTACTTCCTATAGATATATGAACATGTTTTTTGGACAATTTGTTTCTATTAAAACTCCCTCGAGACCTGTAATCTGTTTGTTTTTTTTTTCTGTGTCTGGTTGAAAAAAATGAACGGATTTCATGGAACAGACTGGTTTTAAGTTGGAACGGTTTGAGTTATTTGTTCCCGAATTAGAGGAAAGTTTTTGAAAAATGAAAAGTGAAAGTTTGCACAGATTTTTTTTTTAATTGGTTCCTATTTGAGAATCCGTCAATCATGGTATTTTAAAAGTGTTTTTATGGTTTGGGAGTCCACAAAATGATGGTATTTTTTATGGATTGTGGATTCTATTTCTGTCTAGAGAACGTTTTGAAATTTGGAAATCATCGAGTGGTTTTTCGAATTACTTTTCTGGTTAAAAAAATTTTTGTTCAAATTTGCATCGAATCAAATCTACACACATGTTTAAATCTAGAGTTTAAAAAATCGGGTCCTTTTTCCTATGGTCATTTTCATCACCAGATGTCAATCTAGTTATGTTTACTATTCTGATTTTTAAACTTCCGTTTCCCCAACATAAATCTTCCTGGAATCTATTCAAATAGTTCCCGTTCCACTGGAACTTGAATACTTCTTAATATGAAGACCAACAGAAATATTCTTTGCACTCACAAACATGTAACAAAGTTCAGTTGAGCACCCTATAATTTTCTAGGGACATTGATGATTATACTTCCGTAAATTTGACATTATTCACTCTGTTTTCTTAGATCTGAAACAAAGATATCACTTTGAAGTTGTCAGATTGTTTTTAACAGGTGATTTTCAAGAAATAAATAAATAAGTAGATCCTGAAACACTTTTTGTATTACTCCCTCGTCATTCTACTCGGATTCGTGGGCTCATTTTCAAGGTTTTTCTTCTTTCATTTGTTATTCATTCATTCGAGCCTTACTTACTTCATTTATCTTTTCCAACAACTCGAACGCCGTTGGCCATTTTCAGAACTTCCCGATCCTCACATTTTCTTACTGTGTTTATCTAGGGGAAAACAATTTTCTAGAAGTTTTGAAACTGATATTTCATCTACAAAGATTGATAATTTTCACTTTTTCTACTTCTATTTCTAATAACTTACTGATGAGGTGAAAGTCCATATAATCAGCTACAGTAACCCGAAAAAAAGTAGACTAGAATTCCAGAAAGTGTGAAGAAACTGAAATAGTTTTAATGACAAAATATTCCAGCAATAAGATGGGTAAATTATGATAGCAGTTGCTCGTAATCTGATAATTCTATAATTTTATGTAAACTAACAAGTGTAGACTTTGATACTGTAAATTTGCTAGTTCATAACCTTTTTATTAGCTTGTTGTTCTTTGAAATAGACTGACGATTACACTATAAATATCGGTGACATAAAGGAAATAGGACGTTTTTCCTGTTGGAAGCATCATTCCAATGTGCATATCACAAACAACCCCTTTTTTATATCATTCTTATCAATTTTTCGAAAGTTGAATGTCGTAAAATGTCGTGTTTCGATGTTTGAGCGGGGCTGGTGTTTCGTCTATTCAGAATTTCAGATGGTTCAATCCGAAATTCATGAAATCTTTAAACCAAGGTTCACTTTTTGATCTTCACCTTTTCACTTATATTCCGTTTTTATCTCATATCCGTTTCAAAACCCGGAAAAGGAGATGAAGAGGTAGATTGGTGGAAATGGGTGATCGTAAAAATAAAAAATATATCCTCTGCTCATTTCCATTTTCTCTATATTCTTGCTCCTTGTTTTCCTTCGATGTTTTGTATTTTGGAAATGCTAGAGCTAAAATTCTAGGTGAAGAAATTTTGAAAAAAAAAATTCAAAAACACAACTTGAAGAACATCAATCAAAAATTTGGATGCGTGAAACTAATGGTTTGAGTTTTGAATCCGTTTCGAAATCCGGGAAATCTGAACCTTTTTCACGGGATACTTAGTCTTTCGAACTTTTGAGTCCAGTTTTCTATTCAGCCCTCCCCTTTTTTGTCTTTAAATGTCAGAAGTAGAAATTCTGATTCAATTTGCATTCTCTAATATTCTAACATCACTGGTATTTTCTGAAGTTTTTTTCCAGGAATCGTTCCTTTTTGCTCCCATTACTAATTCAGATAACACTAGGTCAAATATTCATCATAATATTATCAACATTATTCACGGATTCTCAGAAAAGAAAATAGTTCTGACTAGATCACCTGTAATCAATATTCGTCTATACCAAATAATTCGCCCATTCCGCTTTCTCTTCATTTTTTCCTGCACATTCATTTCCAGACGTTCACAGAATCGTCACATCTAGCTCATTTTCATATAAATATTCTAGAATATTTATTCAGAATATCATTCCTCATATTTTCAGCCGTTCTCCATTTCCAGTTTTTCTCATTTTTCCCTGAAGCTTTTTTTGGGATTCGAAGAAGCGTGGTCGATGAATCTGAAAATGGTCACATTTCAAGAAACTCGTTCTGTTTGCAGAGTTTTTCTGAAAAACTACAGTACTTCTAACAATTTCCTGATAAAACCAGGAACTCTTCCTCCGTAAAACTTTATCAGTTTGTAATTCCTTCCTTTCCAACTTCCATCAACTCTTGCATTCTTTTCTAATACTCCATTTCTTCGTTGAGCTCACTTCTTTTTTTTCTCCTAAAAAACCATCAATGAATCACTGGTCGCTTCCCATTTTTGGTTTGCAACCGGAGCAATATATTTGTTTTAAATATCTCTCCAGGATTATGAAGTTTTGCGGCGATTTCGTTTTTTACTTTCTTACATTTTTCGTTTTCTCTTTTTTTCACAAAGAAAAGGTTCTCTGGAAAACATTGAAATCTGGTTAGAATCTGAATAGAAGGGTAAGAGGAATTTTGAATGGATAACTTTTTGAACTTGCTCTTGACTTCAATACTTCAAACTTTTGCATAAAAGCCTTGACAGAGATACTTGAAGATTCATGGAATAGTATGATTTTTGTTAGTTGACATAAACAAAAAAAAACGCTGATACTAAAACTGTGATGACTGAAGATAGGATTGTTTTATGAACTCTGTAGTTTGGATTTCTGAAGAGGGTCATGACGTATTAGTTTGAACTAGATTCTACTCCGAGTCACTTTTTTCAATAATAGAGGAAAATTCAAACAGATTTATCTTATTTCATAATATCATTAACCGTTCCACTCCCATCGTCGACGAATATTTTAACCAAGATATTAGTGACATTTTCAAAATTTTACCGTGCTCCATTGAGAAAATAGTAGAAATTTAAATTTCCAGACTTTCTCGATGCTTTGGAAGGTTTTATGTTCACTTTTAGAGCAATAAAGTGTGGCTCAAACATTCTACGAGAGCCCGCACGTGGCGCGAAAACCCAAGAACTCAAATTTTCGCCATATTCTCAATAGAGCGCAGTGAAACATTGAAAATATGGCTAATAGTATTAAAAATCCTGAAAACCCGTTTTTCCCACAGAGTTCAACTCGATGTTTCAATTCCATGATTCATCTTCCCCGTCTACATGCATACTACGTGTAAAGTATCAAATAGTGAAATTCGTAAACTCTTGTTTCCCGACCCCGAAAATTCCCACGCTACTTCATTTCCTCATCATCAACTTCTTCAAGTTTGAAACGTTTTTTGTCTCCCCCACAGAATTTGATGCCATTTTCAATTGAATCGAAACCTTGTACCTAACCAGTACCCAGAAGTGTTCCATAAATAGAAGATGTCTCATGATCTCTCACTCTTCTTTCTCTAAAATGTTTTGTGTGCGAAGAATCGGAAGAGAAACGGAGCCCCATAAAAACCTTCAATCTGAAGCACAGACTTCTCTTGGGTCGTCCGACTATCCAAACAAGTGAGAGGAATTGGATAGAAGACATATATAGGACCATTTCCGGTCAAACATCCGTCAGACTTCAAGGTATTCATCATGGTTTTCGTCCAATCTTCTGTCGGAGCAGAGAGTTTTTAATTATACGATATATTGTCTTATGAGATGTGATCTTAGAGAATCCGTGATATCGGAAACGTAATCGTAGGATAAGAAAATTCAAGTATATTTAAAATTTATATGTCAAAACCTGGGTGCAGGATGACATTTTGTAGGCGTTGTGACTTATGAGACTATATTTTTGGATCTTTTCATTCTAGAACGGATTCAAGGTTTGTTGTTTGGATTCGTCATATCGCAGTTTGAAGATCTGGACACCTCGACCTCCTAATACTTTACCACGCTCCAACCCCTGAAATTTTTTCGAAATTCCTCCTAGATTCTAGTTCTCAGCAGTCTCATAGTGGGGGTCCCAGTGATGCTGCACTAACACCACCTAATTCAATTAAAGTGTTTTTTGAATCTCCTTTTTTCCCTTTTTCGACCCATGTGGACTTTTATCTTGATTTCTGGCAACTTTCTAATTTTAGTTAAACTCTAAAATGGGCCGACCTTAAGATACGACAATTCTCCTCTGAAGTTTTGTTTCTTTTCCCACGAACAACACAATCATTGGTCACTTCCTAGAGCATCTATTTCATTTTTGCTCTCCTCAATTTCATATTCATTTTCTCTCTGTTCAAGGTGTCGTCGTTGCAAAAGTAGTTTGTGTTGTCTCATCTCTTCTTCTTCATCCCGTTTCCTTTTTCCAGTCACTCCTTCCGGTTTCTCGTGATTCATAAATTCTGAATCCATGCCACGTCATCAGAGGGAACTCTTCAAGAGAAAACCAATCTGTGTCGGTCAGAGGGGAAATTGAAATTTTCTTAAGGTGTGTTCTTGCAGTTCCGATAACAATCTATTAGATATGACTGGTACGTTTTCTCATTTTTCAACCGATTACTGCTTTTCTAGTTTTTTTTTCTCGTCTTCTTTCACCTGTGACGATGTGAGAAGTCGTTCCGTTTTATGGCCTTCTGGGGGATGGCTCGGTTTTCCCTCTCAGAACGTTTTGGGTTCAGTTCAGTTCCAGTGCAGCTGAATGATAGCGTCTAAGTACATTTGTAGCGATAGTTGGTACTATCTGCTAGACTATTGATTTCGTTAAGTTCTACAAACTTATCGGGTTCAAAACTGCTGACCGAACCCTTCTCTAATCAACTGATTCCGTTTCGAGTTCCCACGATCAAAGTATTTCTGCAGAAGCTTTGTTTTCCATTTGTGGGTTCAAATTCAAGATCCGTTTCTCGTGACAATGCAGGAATCCAGAAGTAACCTGAATTTAGATTTGTCTACCTTTTCTTTTTGAGTTGATCCTCGTGGATTACCCATGGAAACGTCTGTTGATCCATATTTGCACGTAGCAGTCTGAAAAACTTCCGAATCCTTCTTTTGACCTCAAATCCCGATCGAACATCCTTTTGATTTCTACTTCTTAAGTGTTCCAAAGATTTAATTAGAGAATATTATTGTCGAAATAATCAATCTGCGTATGGTGTTTGCTGCGAATTGCTGACTTTTCAATCCAACAAGCCAAATTTGGCTCGAGAACTTGCAGAGTCTGCAAACACCGACTCACAGTTTTTCAAAATCCGACAATAATTCTATCTTAAAGTAAAAATGGAACACATTCTTCATCATCTTCCACTCGCCAATGATCAATTAGGCATTCTCCAGAAGAAGAACGAACGAACCATAGTTATTTATTAGTGTGACGTGTCTTGGACCCACTCTGTTGTCATTTCACACGAATTTTCCACGAAGAATCGAAAACAATGCGTCCGAAAATAAACATGTAAAAAGCTGTAAATGAGGTTTTCTGATTCTTGGTGGGCGGATTTTGGAGTTTTCTGCTTCCGGATTCGACCTTCAAACATTTTTAGAGATGGTCAGGTCTTGCATTAAATTAGCACTTGAATTCAATAATAAAATAAAAAATTCAAGAAAAAACATAAACAGCTCATAGTCTCAGTGTTTTGTTCCCTTTTCTCGCTTGAACTTTTTCCCAGGAGAACTTCAGACAAACAGAGACATCTCTGAAAATCTGGAGTAGCCGACATGACAGCTACTAATTTTTTAACATTCTTCTCTGTTATTTTTCAACACAATATTTTCATTTTCTTCCCTTTTTTTCCTTCCTTCCCGCTCTTCTCTATTACCAATTCAAAGATCATTTGGTGTCGGGGAATGTGTTGGAAAACATTCCCGGAAAGATACTCCACTATGAACACTGTTGTGTTTCGGAGAGCATCTGTTTTTGCTTTGTTTCATGTTCGTCGAGATTTGTATCGAAAAATGAGCACTTTTTTGATTTCTAGACTTCCAAATGGAAAAATAAGGCCCCGATTGCTCTCAACTACCAACATGACAGTCTGAAATTATCAAACTTCTCACAAAACCTCAAAAAAAACCTCTATCTACAGTTTTCCCCCATAATCTATGCTCAATGAGCACTCAGTACTTTTCTCTAATCCCATCACTCTTACGTCGGTCTATTTTCGAAAATGATGTTCTCAGTCTCACTCGTAATCCAAACATTTATCACAACTTTTTGTCTTGGTAATCCATCCTTTTTCTCGAATTTTCTTTCACTTCTAACCTCAAAAGTCCGAAGAGTTCAATTCTCCTCCTGTGCTTGAACTCTAGACTTTTTACAGTCTAGTAGGTTTCATTTGCAGAGAACTCGAAGTCTCAAATTCATTATCTTTTTCATTTACTTTTTTGTTCTAACATTTCGGTCTCTGCTCTGATTCCGATTGGTTCCGTTTTCTTCGCGAAGAAAATTTCTAAACTTTTGTGCTTCTTTTCCAAACACAACTTTTCAATTAAAGGTTGCGTGCTCTCTGCCAATTTTACACATTTCCGGTGCCATCTCGTCCGTGGTTCAAAAGCCTCGGTTTTTGGGTCGATGAGCCAAAATTGAATTTTTTGAAAAAGAGACGCCTACATGGTCCTATAACAAAAAGAAAAATGATTTTGAAATGATGACACCCACGAAAATTTATTGTTTTGAGTTCTGGTCCCAATCAGAGTCAAACTTTTAGAGAAACTGCAGATGCAGAAAATTCAGATACCGTGGCGGATTGACTTTTGATTTTCCTCCCTTTGATATTTTGTTTCATTGATCTTTTGAATAGGATCGTTTTTGGAATTTTACTGAAATGCAAAAAATTTATATAGGCTTCCTTTTCCACAAAAAAACAAAGGAACAGTTCAGAATATCCCAGATTAGCTCAAATATCTATTTTCAATATTTTGCTTTTCACTAAAAGTTCCTTTTCACTGACTTTTTCTTGGTTTTAAATTCACGAATTCTTGTGAAAGAAATCACTAATTGCATCAAATGTGTTGTGCTTTTCTGAGATCACAAAACTTCGCTTTTTTGAGATTCCGAAAGATGTCTAATTATAGATCATGTTCTTCTTCTGTCATCTAAATTCAAATTTCTAATACTTCACGTCTTCTAAGGAGCAGCTCCACCTTCATCATCGTCATCATTTCTCTCAATTAGGAAGAGACACTTCTTCTTCCAGTTTTTTATAGCTTCTTTTTTTCCTTCACAGCTTCATTTTCAGAACACCTAATTATTTTTCTCCTGATGTTCGATAGAAGAAGTGGTAAATGAAGAGAAGATGTGAAAATTCCTGACAATTTTCGTTCGTTTTCTTATGTATTTGTTGCCCCCTGGCTAGTGGTCTAGACCCTATAATTTTCAGATCCTCTTGTTTTTTGTCTCTTGTTTGCTCTTTTTATGGGTTCTTGGAAACTGAGAAGTTCCAATTTGTCACTATTTCAGAAGCATGATGGAATCGATGGATTTTCATAAAATTATGGCATTTGTATATCTTCCAACCATTTTAATAGGACTATTTGGGAATATTTTGTCATTGTATGCATACAGTCGTTCGAACAGAAAATCAATGGTACGTTAAATTTCCAGTTTCTATGAAAAAGAGCAGGATTGCGACGAGCCGGGCAGAAAGCAAAACATCTCGGCTCTGGCCCGTGAGGAAAAATTTCGATCAAAATGTTCCGGTCCTAATTTCTAATTTACAGTTTGTTTTTTTAGTAAATTTTGCTGATTTGCCTTTTAAAATTTCGCGAATATTAGGAAACCTCCAAAAAAATTTCATAAATTTTCCGAAACAGGACCGACGGGCCTGCCCATCAAATTGCAACCCTGAAAAGGAAAGGTACTGCAATTCGAAAAACTTTTGTTTTCAGGTTGGATTCTTATTGTACTCCTTATCGATTTCGGACATCTTCTTATTGGTTTTCGCCCTTCCATTGTTCAGTATCATGTATCTACCCATTTGGTAAGAATTTTTTTGAAAAGTGCTTATCCTTCTTCCATTCCACGAGATGCATCTCATTTGCACACAAAATGAGCAATAGCACGTCCGGGGAATGGGAATGGAAGTGCTAAAAGTGGAAAGGTTTTGTGTAGGAAGTGGGAGGATATTATGATGTATTAGAAAATATGATAAGATGAGAAATTACAAAGTTTAGAGTACACAACATTAAGAACTCAAGATTCTCGTTAATTTCTGGATTTTTCAGGACGGATGAACAGAAAAGTTTTGTGGTTGCGTACACTGCGAAATACGTATATCCTTTGTGCATGATGGCCAAAACTTGCAGTCTTTATGTTATGGTATTGATTACGATTGAACGATGGATTGCAGTTTGCAGACCATTGGAGGTGAGCATTCTATAATTTAAAAAACCAATTTCAAGATAAGTAAGGTACCCCGATAAGCTTAAAATGAGCACATTCTTGAAATTCAAACATAGTTAAATTAGTCTTCTTAGAATCCTTGTCAAAAGTGGACTGGACGTGTCACAAAATATAATTCAAATCTCTCCTCCAACAGATGTTTTGATCGATTTTGAGAATTTAGAAATATTTTTTTAAGTGCTGAAAAAAATAGAGGGGCATGCCCTTGTAACACAGATTTTACGGTAATTTGTTTGAAATTTAAATTTACAGGTCCAAATCTGGTGTCGATACACCACATCATCTTATTCCATCGGCGCTATCATCATCTTCGCTGTGGTCCTTAATTTTGCCCGTTTCTTCGAATTCGAAATAGAATACGTCGAAGGACAAGTTTATTTCAAACGAGAGCTTCTGGATTCGGATAAACATTGGTGGTACTTCATGTTCTATTTCATTCTGATATCCATCATATTCGACTACACCGTTCCCTTCGTCATCATGTTTGTTTCCAACATGTTGATTATTAGTGAATTAAGAAGAACTAAGAAAGAGAGAAGTCTGATGACAATTCAACAACAGAAGGAGCAGAATACTACTGTAATGCTGTTGGTTATCACTATTTTCTTTGGATTCTGTCATTTCTTCTCAATGGCGCTGAAACTTGCAGAAAGTTTTGCAGGCGGTTTCTTGACTATTCATGTAAGTTACTGTATTTTTGAACTGGATTTAACTATTCTTTCTTCAGAATATCTACTTGGAAATGCTGGGTGAAATATTCAACTACCTCATTATCATTCACACTGCTTCAACATTCTTCATCTACTATATTTTCTCAGAGAGATTCCGTCAAATTATCAAAGGAATTTGGAAGTGAGTTTTTAACATTAAAAATCACAAAGTTCACTCACAATTTTTTGTTGCCACTTTTTCCTTTCCAAAAAGTTCACTTTCTAGTCAACCATAAAATGTAGTTTTCACTTTTAAAAATGTTCAGACCGGAACAATATCGACACAATAGTCTTCCAGATGGAGTTTTGAATATTAGCGAAAGGTACAATTCCAAGTGGATCTTGTTATGAGGATTCTAGACATTTGTCTACCAAACCTCTAGAATTCCGATGCCTGGTGTTAACCGCTTCTAACAGCAAAGATACCCAATCTGCTTTCCATATTTGTTAGATTGTAGCATGTTAACGTTATCGTTTAGCTTCTTGCACGTCATCTGAACTTTTAAGACCCTAATTTCAAATTTTCAGCAAAAAACGAAGAATGAATCGGCATGGAAGCAGCACCAAGATAATGTATCACACCGACGCCATCATCCAGAAGACGACGTCTCTGAACACAAGATACTCAAGAATCTCATCTGGATAACTTCCTCATAATCATTCCAATAATCGAAATCACCTCATCAGTCACGTGTAATTCAGATCATACCAAAAAAGTCTAGAAACGATCTATAGCTTCACAACCAAAACCGAATATTTTTGCATGTATTTTGAGAAAACGGGAAAAGAAATCAAAAATTTGATTTGAACTAATAAATCTTCATAAATCAAGTGTTTTTGCAACAAAAATATCCCTAGGAACACAAGGTAAAAAAGAGTAAAAACCAGTTCCACACTTTCCACTTTTTCTCTGTTTTCCCTCACTTTCCACAAAATTACTCTCAGGGACGTCTTTCCCCCATCATTTTAACCGTTTTGACTTTTCACCACAACAACGTTTTGTTTTTTTTTTCGTTCGAGGTTGTTGGTTTTTTTCTTCGGGACAAAGTTGTACTAATTCATGGACAAGACTGTGGTTTTAGGATGAAGTTTCGGGGCGATCTTTGGAAAATTAGACAACTGTATTTAGTATTTACTAACTGTTAGTTTAACAAGGATTTGAATGGAAAGTAGCTTTCCGGTTAACGAGGAAAATTTTGACAAAGATATTACTGCCTTGATTTGAACTAATTTCAATGTATTTTCAGGTCTTTTTTCTGTTTTTGATATTTGGCAAAACTTCACAAAAAGCGTTTAGAATCGGTTCAAAATTTCTGCAAAGAATCAAGATTTGAACTTCACACATCTGCTAATTTTTATTTTGTAAAATAAATTTCCAGAAACGGACCTGATATTCTTTCTGGAAGAGTGACGGTATCAGATTTGTGAATCCCAATAGACTCTGCTGGTCCATTCTCCGTCATACATTTCAAAATTTCCACTTTTGCCCTTCCATTCAAAAGTATACTGTAGGTGTCGGTCACACTGAACACCACCACTCTAATTACTTCGGAAATACATTTTGAACCTAATTGAAAACTCATTATACCCCTCTTGAAGTTTGATCGCGATCCCAAAACCTTTTTTATTTTCAAAAAATTGTCAATATTTCTCGAAACCCCCCCCCCCCCCCACTTCTTTCAGATTTAACTTACAAGTACTTCGTTTTCAAAAACTACTATATAATTGCACCTTCTCTTCTTTTTACTTTTAGGAGAAAATTGAAACATGAAGAAAGTGAAAACTCTGACACTGTACTTTTCTTCACTCATTTGCAGTAGTTTTGAAAGTTGAAGATTCAGATCTTTGCTTCTTTACGAATCCGTTTGGTTACATAAGCTTTTCAGTGAATATTTGGAAACTTCGAAAATTTAAAAAAGATTTGAGTTCAAATGCTGAAAAGATCTTCTAAGTTCAGCGAATTTGTCTCATCGCAAACTTGATTCTCTTCTCTCTTGTCTCTTTTCTGTATTCTCTCAATTGGAACAAAAAATCAGAAACTGAGGTCAAGAGAGAACTTTAAAAGTTGAATTGTAAATAGAAAAACCTTGCCAACCATTGAAAAAAGAGAGGAATAAATCCTTTTAAAAACAGGTAAAAATGCAGGAAAAATAAGTGAATGGGGGTACACAGCGTGGGGTCTTCTTTGGCATTGTATCACTCCCAGAAACGAAAAAAGAGAAGAAGAAGGAGAAGAACCAGAAAATAACAACGCCTTCGAAGATTTATTCCCTCGTTTTTCGTTCACTTTTATCCCGGTTTCATATCAATTGTTCCAGTATTCATTTTTATGCGTTTCAAATTATTCGTTTCGAAATTCACGAGGATGGGATTTTAGGAAAATTCCGTGGATATGAAATTCGAGATTTTCGGGATAGAGATTTCAGAGTTTAGAAGTTGTGAGATTCTGAGTGTTCTACATTTTGGTTCTGACCTTTTTTGTAAGTTGTTCCCGTCTGAAATTTTCAGACAACCGTTTCCACGGTAAGAACTTGAAGAGCCTTCGAAGAGCCTTACTTAAAATTTCGAAATTGTATCTAGATGTGAGATTCTGAGATTTTTACATATTGGTTTCGAGCTATTTCTTGAAAAAAAAGATACTTAATTCCGTTTGCAATTTTAAGACATCTGTTTCCACCGTAACCTTGTTTTTTGAAAATTCTCTTGTGTTTTGATGTCTTCTAGGAATCTCGAAACTGAAAGTTTACTGTCCCAACTGCTTGATTATTGAAAAAATCTGATGGCGCCCCTTACCTTGCACAATTCGCTCAAAAAATTCGTCTCAAATCCACATCTGTCTTCAACCATTTACAGTACTATACTGTCGTTGCCATTCCTCCACCCAGACACATCTTTCGAAACCGAGAAAAGTAAAACTAAATCTATATAATTAGTACTTTTCATTTGCTGCTAAATGAGTCTCCCCCTCTCTACCTCTGTCTCGTTTTTTTTCAATCCGTTGATTAACGATAACGATGACGAAAAGAAGAGGAAGAACCTGTCGGAAGAGAGGGTAACAAGAACAAGGACAACAACCTTTTCCTGTGGCTTTTGCCTTCAGACTGCTTCTTCTTCTTTTGATGCCGCATCGCTTATCATCTTCTATCTTCAATATGATGAAGCTATTGTTATGTAGTCCTTACGTAATTTTCTGCAAAACCCTAAGATCTTCTAAAGATCCTCTTCCGTGACCTCCCTCTGATAATCCTCTTGTCTAAAACCAATCGTTTGCAGCCCTCTAATCTCTGTTCTTTTTTCTTTCCAAGAGCGTGACCCCTTTTTTGTTCATCTCAACTAAACCGACCCCACCTTATGCCATTGTACCCGTTGATTTGTCCTTCGTCATTTTCCTATTTTAATCCGTCGTGAATTATTTCTTCGCTTCCTCTGTGACTGTACCACCTGGTGAAAAGATTAGCTGCCGTCCTCCGTTTTTTTTTTCGTCTTGAAACAAGAAAAGCGGGATTAATTGTTATTTCGGAGTGTGTCGATGTACTTCTTGGTAGTCTAGACATTATGATGTTGTACTGTAGATTTTGATTTTTGTATTTTCATCTGGGAGGCTGCAAATGTATCGAATATGTAGATGGTAAACAATTGCTTGTCATGGTCTCCAGTGATCAAACTAAACATTTTTCTCGTCTTTCAAACTTCAAGTGCCGTTTGACTGTTTTCTTATTTTTCCTAACCCTAAAATTTGTAGCCATTGGTTGAAGTTGAATATAAACTACTTGAGCTCAATGTTTCTAAAAATAAAAAATGATAAATGTTTCTAAAAATTTTCTAAAAATAACCACTGAAATTCGAATCTGACTGACATTTAAAAGAATTACTGGATTTTTTTGGAACCTCTTCTTCTCACTTTCCTCTTTTTTGCAAACTTGATAAATAACCTTGACAAATTTATGAGATCATCTGATTTTTTTCAACTACACGTTTCCATTTCATTGACTTCAAAATCTGTCTACAATATCTTCTAGTCATCACATTTTTTTCCTCGGATTCTTTTTCATTTTTTCTTTCAAAAATCTTCCAACTTCCAAAAGTTCAGATCGCACTCATTTTGACCCACTGATTCATGAATTGTGATCTGTTCAGTTCAGTTCATTTGGATCAGAGATACTTTTCTTCTCTTCTGATTCCTTTTTCTGACCATTCTGTGACGTACATAGTTTCATCAGGTGAATATTTATCTCCCTCTCGGACAACACCACAAATCGTTGACAAAAACCGGTTCTTACCTCAGAATCTTGTTCTTACTTCTTCAAGAATTTATCTTCTGAAATTCACATCTTCCAATTCTATGATTTTTATTCCAGATGCGATGCAGGTTTCCTACTCTTGACAAAAAGTTAGAACATTTCTTCGCATGGTATACTAGGCATCTTCTAGTTGATTATTATTATGTAAGTTTTCCAACGTTTTTGCTTTGAGAAAATTTGAATTTCAGGTCTTTCTAATTGCACCTATCATTTTGACGGCCATATGTAGTGGTGGATTTTATTGGATTAAAGAATTGACACTTCTCGATGCACGAAAGTTGTATACACCGGTATCAGCGCCATCGTGGAGGGAGGAGGAAGTTTTCAGTGAAGTGAGTATTGAATCCTTAATAACAAAACTCTATGCATGGATTTCAGCTCTGGCCAGTGAAGTCCTACGAGTTTTTGCCGGAAAGAACATTTCAATGGAATAGATATTTATACCTAGTTGTACACGGAAGACCATTTGAAAATGGAAGTTATCCGAATATTCTAGAAGGATCTTATCTGGACGATATCGCCAGAATTGAAGAAGAAGTTGCCACGAATGTCAGTTTCCATCGGGAAGCAGCACTTGAAGATAATCCAGCATTGATGAGAAAGAGACATTTGAACTCGACAGAAATTGAAGTCAACCAGAATATAACGATGACTTTCAAGGATGTTTGTATGAGTTGGTATGGAGATTGTTATAGAGAAAAGAATGTGATAGAATTGTTGAAGAGAAGACATGAACTTAACAAGAGGTGAGATTTCAGTGAGAAACTGGAAATCATAAATGTAATATTTTTTAGGGGAATCTCGGTGACGTTTCCACAGGTGAATCAGGAAGGAACTCCAATTTACATTGCTTTTGTGATCGGAGGAGTGGATACATATCCAAATGACACTATCAAATACGCTAGAGCAATGCGTCTTTGGTATTTCTTGAAATTTGATGACGAAGAGCAGGAGCAATTAGCCAAATATTGGGAAGATACTGCTGAGAAGTTTGTCCGAGAAACATATGCAGATCATCCAACAATCCAGTGTCACATCAAACATTCGAGAATTGTCGATCAAGGATTGACTCGAAATGCAAATCGATTGAAGCCATATTTCAATGTGACAATTGCAGTTCTAGTCTTGTTCACAGCGTTCTACTCCGTCAAATGGTATTTCCGAACTGATCATTGTTGGCCACTTCATGTCGATTGGCTTCGTTCCAAACCAATGTTGGCACTGGGAGGAGTTTTGTCATCAGTTTTGGCTATTTTGAGTGGAATCGGATTGCTCCTGTGGTTTGGAATGTTCTTCGCAGAAATCACTCTCATCGCTCCATTTCTAGTTTTGTGTAGGTCTCAATCAGGGCTGGGCGGCAACGAATTTGGGCAACTCATTCAAAGAGTTACGCCGTGTGTTGTCCAAAAGTTTCCAAAGTCGACAAATTTTCGACAACACAAAGCGTAACTCTGTTAATTTTTTTTATTAATCTTGATGTTTTTATACCAATCGATAGCTTTTTTAACAGAAATTTGTTGACGCCCAGCCTTGGTCTTGAATCTTACAGTTTAGCCTATATCCCTTTTCGTTTCAGCAATTGGAGTGGACGATATGTTTATCGCAGTTGCTGCATGGCATAATACAGAAATGAAATATCCAGGAAGAAGTCCAAAAGTGATGAAAAAGAGAATGGTTGAAGCAATGTCAGAATCTGCAGTTGCCATTTTCATCACTTCTTTCACCGATGTTTTATCTTTCGGAGTGGGAACTATCACTGATATCATTGCTGTTCAAGGATTCTGTGCCATGACTGCTGCATGCATGTTCTTCACTTTCCTCTATCAAATTACTTTCTTCGCTGCTCTTATGGTTATTTCTGCAAAAGCTCAAATGTCTGGACGGAACTCTTGTATGCCTTGTATGACTGTGAGTTGATTTTTCAACAGGATTATGCATTATTTCGAACTTTAAGGCTGAGGACATTTATACCATTGAAGACGGATCTTTGCGACCGAACTTGAAGAAAAAATCGAAGAGTCGAAAAGATGCAAAGGAAGAAAAGCCATCAGAAAAGAATATGGAAATCGCTGATAATGCTGAGAACGCCGAGAAAAGATCATGCGATTCATCTCCAGATCCATCTCAAATTCACATTCCTGTTAAGAGTCGAGGAGCAATGGGACACTTTTTCAGGTAATTCTGAATTGAGGGGAAAAATGGTTCTCAATTATTTCCAGAGATTACTATGTTCCATGGTTGCTCAATTGGAAAACTAAACTCTTCATGTTTATCGTGTTCATCGCCTATTTAGGAACTGCCATTTATGGAATTTGTGTTATGGAACAAGGATTGGATTACGATAAGTTACTTCTTCATTCGGATCCATTGGTGGAAGCATTGAAACGAGAAATTGAATTGTTCCATGGAGGAGATCAAATTGAGATTGCTATTCAGAATTGTCCAAATCTCACGATACCAGAAAATAGAGATAGGATTGAGATGATCGCACAAGAATTTGAGAATATTTCTTATTGTGAGTCATTTTTCTCGGCTTAACTTTTATTCTGAATTTCAGCTCTCGGTGGAAAGGGAACCTCATTCTGGATGAGAGAGTATAAGAAATACAGTAACCTCACTGGGTCCTACCTGAACGATAACCGGGAAAGTTGGATTATTGGTGTATACGAATGGAGTCAACTTTTCGCTTTTTACAAACTGTGGTCTCAAGATTTTGTATGGACCAATGAGGCGGATTACGATAGTTTGGAGCTGAAATCGTATCGTTTCCGTATTGGAGTACACAGACTATCCACTCCAACTGATTTAGTCTTGATTACCGAAGGTTTAAAATCAAACTTAGATTTCAATAGTACAACTTTTTCAGAACTTCGCGGAGTAGCTGATCGACATCCAGATCTAGATATTGTCACTTATCAACAAAGCAGAGCAATTGCAGATCAATTAAATGTTATTCTCAGTTCAACGATCACAAATGACACTTTGGCAATGTTCTGTATGTTCTGTGTTGCTCTCATCTTCATTCCCAATCCAATTTGTGCACTTTTCATCACTTTAGCAATGGTTACCATTGATATTGGTATGCTGTTCTTAATTGAAATCTTGAGAGAACTATCTTTTTTTTCAGGTGTCATTGGATTCTTATCGTTGTGGAGTGTGAAATTGGATCCTATTTCTATGATTACTATCATTATGTCCATCGGATTTTCAATCGAGTTTTCTGCTCACATCACCCATGGTTTCGTGAGCAATGAGAACAATTTGTCTGCATTCGATAGATGTGTGGATGCTATGGAGAAATTGGCATGGCCAGGTAATAACAAAAAATTCTGATCTCTCGTAATAATTAAAGAATATTTTCAGTTGTCCATGGAAGTTTATCCACAATCCTTGGAGTGTTCGTTCTCGCTTTCATCGATTCTTATATGGTTCTTGTATTCTTCAAAACAATTTCTCTTGTCCTTATGATCGGAGCTTGGCATGCTCTGATGCTTCTTCCGATTCTTCTCTCAATTTGTATTCCTGTTATAGAACGACTTTCAGATGCTTCTAGAAAAGCTTCTGATCGTCGGAGGAAACTAAAAGAAAACAAAAACAGTATTTATGCTATCAATTTGCCAGTTAATGTGTCCTCATGATCAAAATCTTCTTTTCCCAAGTACCTTTTTTTGCTCATTCCTCATCTTTCTCCACAATATTTTCTTACGGGTTTATATGATGTTGTTGAATAAACTTTTTTGTATTCTTTAACCTCTATCAGATTTTCTCATTAAAAAAAAGGGTTCTTTGAAAAACGTGGAACTTCCCAGACTTGGCACACCGGCCAACCAGGCCGACGCGGGCCAGCGATTTTCTCCCATCAAAATTGAGATTTTTCAATCGAAACTAATTTGAAAATGCAGGTCTTGATGAGATCTACGAAATGACATACAAAATGAGAATATTTATCAGCTCAATTTTGTGTTACTTTCTGTTGAACGCACGGGACGACATGACGTGCGTTCATTTTGCCGGCCCGGGCGTATTTTGGGGAACAGCACAAAAACGAGCTGAAAAGTATTGTCATTTTGTATGGCATTTTATAGATCTCATCGAGACCTACATTTTCATATAAGTTTCGATTGAAAATTCTTAATTCAAATGGGAGAAAATCGCTGGCCCGCGTCGGCCCGGTTTGCCGTGTCTGAAACTTCCGAGTGGGGTCAGAGAAACAGATCATGACGATATACAGAAAAGGGCAAAAACTCCGAAAATAACGAATATAAAAGTTTTATGTTGTGCTGATGTTCAACTTGTCACTGATGTTGAAGTTCCGTTTTCAGTTCCATGGAGAACTGTTTTCTCAGTTCTGAAAACTTTGAAGAAGTTCAGGAGTTCTACCAAAAACATTTTCAGTGACGTTTGACATAAAAAATTTTCTTCAATCGAATCATCTTTTTTCCAAAATATATCACTTTCATGATTCATCCATACCTTTTCCCCCAAAAAACTTATCAAAAGATCAGAAATGTTTCTGATCCTCAAACTTTGCTCTTTTTTCATTCTCGGAATTCCAGCTTCCTTCAGCCACCTTCACTTTCTCACATAATCTAATCATATGCTTCGTACTTCCGTCACACTTTGATTAACTTTTTCGAGAGAAAAACGTTTCTAAAAGTCAGTCTACTTGTGATTTATGTAGTTTAGTCTTTAGTTAAGGAAAAAAAGAAAACAAACAGAACGAACTTTGAGGATTATTTTTCAAACAAAGAGGATTTGTAAATTTTTTGGTTTCATTGAAACATATCGATCTTACTCATCTAAATTTTACAGGGAATTAGAGACTTGATAATTTCAAAAACGTGCTGAAAGTGCAATTTTTGCAAAACGATCCAATGGCAACCAAAAAATTCTTTTGTGAAAATCCATTAAGTCAACAGAAATTGATAACTGATAAGTGTCAACTTTGACGCTATTTTAGCGGTTCAATCCGCTTTTTCTCGCCTCTCATTTCTATTTGGTTTTCGTTTAGTTTCTCTTTTTGATTCAAAGAACAGTATAGATATTTTCAGTTTTGGGTTTTTGGACAAGGATGAAGGTTTTATTATATTCAATTCCTATTTTATTACTTCAAATAGTTTTATCTAATGGAGATGTTATGAATGGGACTATGAAATTGATGATGGTTCAGGCGGTTGGTCTTATTCATTTTTCATTATAATTTTTCAATGATTTTCTAGTTTTCAGCTGTGGAGGCATGGAGATCGCACACCTACCGAAACTTATCATAATGATCAGTTCACAGAAAAATATTGGATTTTCGGCGGAGGAGGTTGGGGACAATTGACACCGGTTAGTCTCTAGAAACCTCATGGTGTACAAACTAGGCACTTTTCAGATTGGAATGAGGCAGCATATGCAACTGGGACAAAAACTGAGAGCTCGTTACGTTAACGGGCAACCTTATCAATTCCTTAACAAACGTTACGACCAGCAGGAAATTTTCGTTAGATCGACCGATAAAAACCGAACTCTTCTTTCGGCGTTTTCGAATATGGTTGGAATGTATGGAAATCTCGATAAAGAGAATGTGACAAGCCCAAGTAAGGAAAAGGCAAAAATAATTTGCCGCCAGCAGGGGTCGAACCTGCGACCTTGGGCTTATTAGACCCACGCTCTAACCGACTGAGCTATGGCGGCTGGTGTACTTCTTACTCTACATGTATACATATTGCAGACGTAGACTACCCTGATGTTGTTGGCTGGCCAGTTGGTTTTGTGCCCATTCCAATTCACACTATTCCTGATGCAGAGGATCATGTGAATTTTTCATTGTTCGTCTTTTATAATCCTTTTCATTTTTAGCTTCTTTCTGTGGACAACGCCTGTACATTGCAAGATACTGTATGGGAAATGGCAAAGACTACAGACATCGTATCGAATTATTTCAATAGTTCTGATGTCAGAGCTCTCATGGGAAATCTGACATCATATTGTGGAGAAGATATCAATCCTGAGAATCTTTGGATTCTTTTCAATGCTCTGAAAATCGAGAGACAATACTATCCAACACAATTCCAACAGTTCACTCCTTGGTATTCTGATGCCTTGTTTGAGCAGATTGATATTGTGAACTCTCAAGTTCAAGACTTTCAGAATGGATTGGGATTAGAAGGTGGGAGTCGTTAGATTTTATATCATAAGTGGTGGATTTCAGGAGTGATTGTGAATGGAATTGATATTGGAAAGTATCTTCGAAAGATTCGAGGAGGAACTCTTGTCAATGATATCTACAACCATATGAATAGAAAAACAGAGTGTAGTTCTAGCAACGGAAAAGAGTGTGCATATACCAATAGGATGAAGTTCTTTGCTTATTCTGCGGTTAGTTTCTTTTCAGTTCAATCGATTCGACATGTACTCTTTTTCAGCATGACACAACCCTCTATGCTCTTTTCTCTTTACTCGGAGTTGCTCATCTAGCAGTTCAGCCACGTGGATATCCACTATACTCGGCATGTGCTATTATTGAGCAATGGCAAGATGTTCAAACCAATCAAACCTATTTCAAAGTATGCAAATATATTCTTCCAAATCTTCGATGTTCGATTTCAGTTAATCTACCACCGTCACGAGAACGATACACTGAACAATGTGATAACTTCTGGAATCCCTGGATGCAATGGAAATGACTATTGTCCACTTTCAGTTTTGAAGAATTATTCAGACACCTACAAACCGGACATGGAAATGAATCAGTGGTGTGACTTCAACATTCTGAAGTCCTCTTCGACGTCTTCGATTTTCTCATCTCTTCTGATTCTTACTCTCTTCTATTTATTTGTTTCTAAATAACTTCCGATTTAGTACTTCTTTCATGCAGGGCTGGGCGGCAACGAATTTCGGCAACTCATTCAAATGTGATAACATTTTTCAGAGGGATCGAGTAAAAATACGGTCAACAAAAAATGTTCCTTGTAAAAAAGCTATCGATTGGTTAAAAACCGTAAAATTTCATCAGAAATTTACGGAGTTACGCCTTGTGTTGCAAAAGTTTGCCGATTTCGGTAATTTTTTCGGTAACTTTGTTTATTTTTTTCCAGTTTTTGCGATTTTTTAACCAGTAAATAGCTTTTCTAATGAGGAACAGTTTTTCTGTCGACCGTATTTTTACCCGATTCCCCTGAAAAAAGTTATTCACATTTGAATGAGTTGTCGAAATTCGTTGCCGCCCAGCCTTTCTCTCATGTACATTACTTTTTATTTGCTCAAAAAAACAGTAACTGAATAAATTTCGCATGTCTTTGTAAATTGTATTAAAGTTTTAGACACCTCTTTTAGAAATGATTGGATGATAAAGGCAGCATCGATCATTATCAAAAAAGAGTTTGGAAGTGGCAGAGAATGGTAGTCGACTGATAAAATTGCATTACACTCTTTTCTTTTTTATTTCGTCTCTGAACTATTTTCTCAAAACTCGAAATCACAATTTTTTTCCGATTTTTTCAGGGTAACTTTCACTATGGTCTCTGCCATTTCCATTGTGGCACTCTTTGCCCTGACGGGTTTCGCGACGACTTACTCGGATGGTACCAAGGATTTATTGTTTGTGCAAACGGTGAGAAAATTAGAGAAAGAGGTCTAAAAATCTGAATTTTCAGCTATGGAGACATGGAGATCGTTCACCAACTAAAACTTTCCCCACTGATCCATTCCAAGAGGATTCTTGGACGTTTGGAGGTGGTGGATGGGGACAATTGAGTCCGGTAAGTTTTTCGAATTCTGAATATGGTTATAAAATCAACATAAGCCTTTTTAGGCCGGAATGAAGCAGCACTTAGGCTTGGGTAAAATGCTCCGTTCCCGGTATGTGGACGGTTATAAATTCTTCCCAGCAAGATACAATGCTAAGCAGGTATCTCCTTTTCATCTAATGACCCTAAACTCAATAGAAAAATTAAGATCTACGTCCGTTCTACCGATGTCAATCGTACAATCATCTCCGCCATGTCCAACTTGCTCGGACAATACGGACAAAACGACGGAAGCAGTATCGCTGATTTGGATTACCCAAATATCACCGGATGGCCAGTTGGATACGTACCAATTGCAGTGCATACTGTAGATGATGACACAGATCATGTGAGTGGGGCTACCGTAATCCGGTTAGATGATGTAATCTTGTTAGGTACATGTAGGCATTTTGCCTATGAAATTAGAGTAGTAAAGAGGCAATACTTTAAGACGATTAGTAATGGAAAGGGTGGCATGATTGATTCATCATCGGGTTTCGTAATGAGAACAATTATTAAAGAGCAAACAGAAATGGACTTTGTGACTTTGACCAGGAGACGGAATTGAACAGACTGGAGAGCCTCGTGGCGTGTTTTAAAATGAAAGTTATCGTAAAATCTGGATTAGACGGGCACCTTTAATAGAAGGGTACATCTAATATAAATGCACCTAGAGCTCAAAAAGAGCACATTCTTGAAATTCAAACGGATTGAAATTAGTCTTATCAGAATCCTCGTCAAAAGTTGGCTAGAGAAGTCACAAAATATGTTTCAAATCTCTTCTCCAATAGATGTTATGATCCATTTTGAAAACTCAGAAACATTTTTTAGGGGATGAAAAAATAGAAGGTCATTTCTTTGTAATACAGGTATTACGGTGTACATATTTCAGCTTGGCAACATGGAATCCACTTGCCCATTCCGTGAACAAGTATGGAATCTTGCAAAAACTTCCGATGAGGTCAAGAATTTTACGAACTCTGATAAGGTTAGTTTTTGGCAACATTCGTCGTTTCCGCTTAACTCTTATCTCGAAATTTTTGACATTTTTCATGGCTATTTCAGGTTAAAACAATGTTGGCAAAACTGACGAATTACACGGGACAAACGGTTGACATTGATAACTTGTGGATTATCACGAATGCATTGTACATTGAGGTAATAGCACAGAAATGAGAAAAATGAGTCATCTGGAGCACACATTTTTCAGCAAATTTATTTCAACAACACAATTCGACAGAAAAATAATTGGTTTACCGATGACTTGTATGCTCAAGCGGATGCTATTAACGATCAGGTTCAACTTTACCAAAACGGAATTTTCAATAGTATGGAATATCGAAACCTTGAAAGTCATGATTCATACTGTTTCAGCGGTACCAAACATGGTGAATGGTCATGACGTTGGAGTGTTGACAAGGAAAATAAGAGGAGGACCGATTTTGAATGATATGGTCATGCATATGAATATAAAATTGGCTTGTCAGGGACAGCCAACTCCGAATTGTACATGGATTAACAATCTGAAGAATTATGTCTATTCGGCAGTAAGTTTTTTACCCAAATCTGTGTAAAATCTCTTGAATTTCTTAGCACGACACAACAATCTACGCCTTCTTCTCTGCTCTCCTCATCGAAGAATATGCTGTGAAACCGAACGGAGGATATCCATTGTATTCTGCTGCAGTTCTTCTTGAGCTATACGTGGATAGTGTTGATAAGAAGCCATACTTCAAGATGATCTATCACGAACAAGAAGGAAGTGGATTCAAAATTATCACCAAAGGAATCCAAGGGTGCCCACAAGATTCGGATTACTGTAGTTTGGATATTTTGAGAAACTTTTCTCAGACGATTCAACCAGATCAACCAATTGATCAATGGTGCTACTCTGATCTGAATGCCTTTGCAGGAGTGCCAACAGTATCTTTCCTTCTCTTTGCAGGTAATACTTTCTCAAAATTCTGAATTAATTGAATCTCAATTTTCAGCAATCTTGGCTATTCAAAACAACTTCCTTGGACTGTTTTAAGTCCTAAATCATCAAGATCATGTATCATAATTTATTTTAGTTTTTGTTGTAATTTACACGTAATTCAGTTTCAATGGTAATAAATGTGTCAATACCCTGGTATAAATCATTTTACAAAAGTTTTCAATTCCTCCACACACTTTCCCAACATATTCGCTCCTTCCGTTCTTCTGATAACCTGATCGTTCAGCCAACTTTGAAGACATTCAACTGTGAAATACGAAGTATCCGGATCATACAGGCGAATATTTGTGAAGAATCTTTCAGTGTCTTGAGCGTAATAGTTTCCTTCATCGAAGAATACTGCATTCAATCTGAAAATCCATGCAGTTTTCAGGATTTCAAACAATTTCTGATTGAACTCACGAGGCAATATCCTTATCATCTTCCTTCACTGTTTTCACCATTGTAATTCTTGCAGCGGAACCAACTTTCTCGGCTTTTATTCTTTCAAAAGCCAATGGTGTCCAGTCGGTGAGAACAACAGCAAAACAACGTGCGGATCCAATCTCTTGTCCTGGAAAAAGAAAACTGTGAAATACAGTTTTTGAAAATTTGAAGAAATACCTGCCAAAACTTTTAGAGATGTTCCTTCAGATTTCTTCGCTCGAAGGGTGATTACTTCGAGATATATATCTTTTTTAGTTGATCCAAGACAAGGGTATCTGGCCACAATTCTGTCGGTTAGATCGTAAATGAGTCTCCGAGCTTCGCCGATCGCATGAGTAGATTGTTTGAGGATGTTGGCCATGAGACCCGTTGGATAACTGAAACAAGTGAAAATATTATTTTTCTGTAGATGATATTTTCCAAAATACACATTACCTAGTAATAATTGGAGGGTTTCCACTGGAATATATTCAGTCCAAAACAAAAAAAACTAGAGCTTTTGCAAGCGATTTTGAGCCAGGATATGGGATCTCAAAGAATCCCAGCTTTATATTGCCTGCAACTTCGAGAGCTCAAATCTCAAGTTACGTAAATATTCAGCGGAATTTTATTACAGATTTGGTCTATTCAGGGTCCATGTTGTCTAGAACCATATTTTCAAAAAAAGTAACGGTATTTAGCAATAACCTTTCTTGTTAGATCGCATCTCTCTACAGTATTTTTATGGGTGTCCAGGTGGGACGTTTGGTCCAAATCTAGCTGACCTAACCCCCCCCCCCTCTCTCTCTCTCTCTCTCTCTCTCTCTCTCTCTCTCTCTCTCTCTCTCTCTCTCTCTCTCTCTCTCTCTCTCTCTCTCTCTCTTTTTCTCCTCTTGGTGCCTAAAGGACTAACTAAACAAAGAAGCCCCCTCAGACGGTCCTACACATGACTCACTTTTTGCAGTGCATAACCAAAAAGTTGAAGACGATTTTGAAAGAGAGCTTCGTGTTTTCAAACCAACTTCCAGTTTTGACGGAGCACGACGAGCAGTCTCCTCTTTTGTCCTTGGTACGACATCGCCACTGAAAAATAAAATAATTTTTAAAAATAAAACTACAGTACTCAGACTAACCTCGTAGCAATTCTTTCTCCTTCTCAAATGCATACTTCTTTCGCATTTTTTGCACTGTTGTCTCTTTTTGATAAAACCTCTCTGCATTAAAATTTGCAAAGTTTTTGGATAGTTATCCAAGTTTCCAGTAATCTCTTGTATAATTTGACTCGTTGTTGGAGGTGGTTCATCGGAATCATCAATTTCTACCAACGCTGATAATTCTGCTGGTTTCGGAAAGTGTACGTCTCCTTCGTCAAACGTCTCTTCTGTTTCCATTGGATACACATTTCCGTCCAGTTGTGAGAGTGCGAAATGCAGCGTTTGCGCGTAATCGAAGTCCTCCAGGCCCTCAGTATCCATGATTTAAGGATCTGAAAATGAACAGTTCCAAATTTTAGTAAAAATGAATCAATATTTGTGAGGAAAAAAGGGAAGAGGAAGGTTGGGGGGGGGGGGGGGGGTGGTTGTGAGATAGAAAACGACAGAGAATGTGAAGGAAAGAGTGGAAAGAAAGACATGGGGGGGGGGGCGTAGGGGGGTGACACCCCCCCCCCCCCCCCCCCCCCCCTTCCCATCTCTTTGCCTCCTCTTACACTCTCTATTGATCCAAAAACGAGAATATTCAGTTGTGTTACCATTCAAGTATTCGAGAACTGTATATAGGAGGGAGGCTTTCGAAAAACCGTAACTACAAAAATTGAGGTCAATTCTTTGTGAGATCCAATCGAGGACGGAGTCGTACGGCACAATTTAAAATTATGTTACAGTACTCCACAGCTTCAAAATTTTCTGAATTTTGCATTACTGATCTCTCCGATAACTTTTGAAAAATTGTATTCAACTCATTGCTAATTCGAGAGAAGAGTGCTTTCGAATAGAAGAAGGACAAGAGGGAAGGAGAGAGAGAGAGAGGGTGCAAATAACAATACGCAACAACATCGGGGTCTGTCTGCGTCTCAGCTTCTGGTGATAAATACAAAAATATTTTGGCAGAATAGCAAAGAATTAGCAAATCTAAAAGTCTATAGATTTCAGCTCAATCATGTCGTTGGGTTCCATTTCAGGTTTCAATTTTTTAAAGCAAAAAAATCTGTGTTTAGATGATACAAGACACAGTTTGTGGTGCATTCCAATCCCCTACTTTGCCTTTCAGATCTTACAATTTAGGTTCAGAATGTTAGGAATTATAGGGTTGTCTTCCAATCCTCTAATCTTTGCAACACAAATGCATACCTTTAAAATTCTGGGTTAGAATGATGCTTGTTTTCCTCAAACTCTATACAATAAAAAGTTCACGGTAAAATTTCTATTTTTCACTTTTTGTTCTCTCCAGGCTGCCAAAAACTGCCAAAAAATCCCGGGTAAAATACACTGTTCATTTACACGTGAACCTCCTTATCACCCCCGGAGATCTAGAGTAAAGATCTGGAGCAGAGATAAGAAGTTGGTATAAAAGAAGAGCGATTCCAGTAGAATCTCCATCGAGTAAATCTCAATCAACTCAATCGCCATGGCTCAATCCGTCCCACCAGGAGACATCCAGACCCAACCAAACGCCAAGATCGTCTTCAATGCCCCATACGACGACAAGCACACCTACCACATCAAGGTGATCAACTCGTCCGCCCGTCGTATTGGATACGGTATCAAGACCACCAACATGAAGCGTCTTGGAGTCGACCCACCATGCGGAGTCCTCGACCCAAAGGAGGCTGTCCTTCTTGCCGTCTCTTGCGATGCCTTCGCTTACGGACAAGAGGTAAAGATTCTGAATCTAACTGATTTCTAATTCCCCGCTTTCAGGACACCAACAACGACCGTATCACCGTTGAGTGGACCAACACCCCAGACGGAGCCGCCAAGCAGTTCCGCCGCGAGTGGTTCCAGGGAGACGGTATGGTTCGTCGTAAGAACCTCCCAATTGAGTACAACCCATAAGGAAGATCATTAAACTCCAAGAGTTTTCACAATAAACGATTTTTTCAATCTCTTGTTTGTTTTTTTTTGTGTTTTGGAGATGTTCAATCTTGTCAGCTTTCCGCTGTGTTCGCAATCTTTCCACCGCCAGAATCAACTTTGTTGCTTTTTAAAATGAACTGAGAACGATCATTAGGAAGGGTATAACTAACTTTCACACCAGAATCTGAAAAAATTGTTGTTAACAACGTCACCAACAATTTCCAACGACTTTCAACAAAATTAATGATTAATTCGAACACAAAATGAAATAATTTTCAATTGTTCCATCACAAACCAAAATCAATGTATATTTCCCAAGGTTGCAGTTTCCCTTCTTCAAAAAAAATCATTTCTCCCTTCGATCTCCCGCAAAGTTCACGCAATATGACCTCCTCCCATTGCTTCCTCGAATCGCCAGATGTTTTGGTTTTGCGTTCCCTTCTCTCGCTTTTTTCATATTCAATTGTGCCAACAAAATTTTTGAAATTTTTGCCAGTTTGTCACCATAAAACACATTCCATTATGTGACGTCTTCTCGGCGCCTTTGTCCGAAGAAATTAGTAAGGTCCATCTGAAGAGTAGAGACATCTGGTCTTTATCTCAAATCCCATTTCTTTTGTTTCGTACATTCTTCTCATTCGGCTTATTAGTTTCAATGAGAAGAAGAAGAAGAAGTGCCCTCTGTCCATTGTGCCCTTCTTGTTCCTCCGTTCTTATTCCAATTCTCTGTTCAGTTGTCACTCATCTCGCGCACAAGACATTCCACTTTGTCCTCTCCCTACATCATGGATTACACTACTCTGTCTTCTTTTGCCCCAATACGTCGTCTCCCAGTGGAAAGGGGTTCTCAATTTAATTTGCCATTTCCACGTGTCACTCAACTTGCCATTTATTCCCTCCTTCATCCAAAAGTGTTCTCTTGGCTCTTTTTAACGTCGCGTCGACGTTGGTCATTTACATTTCCCGCGCTGGCGACCTAGTCTGCTCTTGCAAAAGTTCATGTGGTCCTTTTTTGTATATATTTTCTAGAATCCAAAATTTGAGAGGAGTTTGGCTTGAGATTTTGGAGTAGGACACCACAACGGAACTGTTTTTGTTAAAACTGTAAACAGTCTGAAAGCATTTCCAGGACATTTTTGTGACGGTTTGGGAAGAGTAACTTGAGCGAGATAATGGTTTTAACGGGTTGCGACGGGCATGGTCAAGTCAATTTTTCGAAAAGTCTTCATACTCGTTTTAAAGCTGAGAATAAAATGTCCCTGTTCGGAGTTTTCTAGTTCGATGAAGATCTTTTATTCTACATTGTTTATCAATAGACGTTAGAAAAATATCTCAAGGTGAAACCCAAAATTTATAAACTGTTCTTACATCAAAAATCTTGAATAGGTTTCAAAATTTCTCAAGATAATTGATCCATTTTCAATAATTTTTTCAAAAACGGGCCGACGAGCCGCAACCCTGGTTTTAACCAGAAATGTTAAAAATTGGAAGAATGTTGATTTTTGAAACTTGATATAGAGTCGAAGAACATTGACGACTTCAATCTTCTACGGTCCCAAACTCTGCGATTCCAAAGATCTATGAAATCCTTTTTACATGGATATATCCATTTCTTGGGAAGTACTAACTCCTAGACTTATGAATGTGTACTCGGCATCACTTAATAATTCATACAGAATATTCTAGAGTTTCTTATTCCGTAAAACTGACTAACAGACAAGATGCATATGAATCTAGAGGCACTCTCCATAAATTAGAATATTAACATTTTTAGATTTACTGTGTACACACTTTCTTAGGATCATGTAAAGGATAGTCTCGAATGTTCAAAGTTAGGATTTTAATTTTCAGAACATAACTCCCTTTCCAATATTGTGCTTTGTTTATATCCTTTGAACTCTCTCTCCTTGATCTTTCAACCTTTTTTTTCGGATCCTACACACCACCCAAACAAGTTCACTTATCAGTTCTACTTAAAGTGGATTGAGCGATTTTTGAGGTATTTAGGTAAGCAGCAAAAAGACAAGGTCTGCAAACAACTCTCACGTATCTCACTTGAGCCCGTGCGGGATGCTCCATCGACTCGTCTCGTCGTCTGCGTCTCTCACCATTCTGTGACTATCTGTCTGCCTATCTCTACAATTATTATCGGCGGGATGGATGCCTACACCTTTTGCCCCCCCCCCCCCTCTCTCCTCATTTTTCTCTGCGTCTCATTGATTCGTGTGCTCTTTTGGGGTGTCTCTCACACACAAAGTGGTCTCTTTTTCCATTCCTTTATTACCTTTTGGTGTGTGCCTGTATTCATATTTGCCACCTTCGTTCCCCCACCAAGTGTCTGGTGTCCACCCTGATTCTTCCCACCAACTAAGTACACTTTTTCCCAGAACGCCTAGTTGACACTTTGGCTCAGCAAAAACATATTGATTTCATTCTGATCTTTATCTATTAGAACATGAGTCTGTTCCTCTTTTTCCCCCCGTAGTTTGAACAGTGTCATATGGTTGAGAAGGAATCCGAGATCTTCGAGTGGTTGTGACACAATAATCATGAGCCAGATGGGGGTTTTGCTCATTAAGTGGTCATTTGGTGTCTCGACTTTTTTGGTTATCCGAGATTTAGTTCTTTGTTTCCCTGTCTCAATTCTTCTCACCTTTTGATTAGATTGAGCACGAGAAAATGAAATTGCTCAATTCAGTTTGGAGCAAACGTCGAGTCAGATAATTAGATAAGTTCCACTGAAAAACAAAACATGTTACGAAATTCTTTGGAGAGTTCTTGCCCCTGGTGCTTTTTCTCGTTGGAGTTAGGAGAGGTTTTCAGTTTTTAAATTTCAGTATTGACAGCTTACTTTTTGCTGAATTATACATAAGTTGCGGGTTCTGATAAGGAACATCGGACGGAAAAAAGTTGCTTTTCGAAAATACATTTACAGAATAGCTCGGTTTTTCTTTTCTCTGTCTCTCCGGATTTTTTTTTCAGAAATTTTTTTGAAATTTTGGAATACTATCCCTGAATGTTTTCCCCTGAGCCTAAAAATTAAAAAAAAACTTGGAACTATCTAATTCGAGAAAGACTATATTAAACTTTCCATGATTTCTGACTGTGACTAGTTTAGAACTCAAATAAAAGATTCTGACGACTTCCATCAAAAGTCCTCTCAAACTAAACCCTTCCGAACCAAAAAAGCTTTCATCGGAATGTAAATGAAATAAAAAGAGCTTCTATTTGTTGTTCTTACCCAGAATTGCGTGTCCATCTTGGCTTTCTTTTCTCTTCTCGTATAAATTCGGCTGACCAAGTGTCACCACTACCACCACTAGGGGTCTCTTTCTCGTCTTCTGCTTCGTCTTCATTTTTGTTTATTTCTCTAAATCTCTCACTGTTCCACTTCAATTCCACCACTTTCCACCACAATCTCTCACCCTTTCCACCATTCCATTCCCTTCCTACAACACACAACACCCCATTTCTTTCCATCTGTCCTTTTTCTCTCCTTTTCTATTTTTCTATTCCCTTTTTGTGTGTGAGAAAAAAGAATTCCCCAGCGGGCTCCCAGAGAGCCTCCATACATCCCTGGACATTCAAAAATATGCCCAAAAATTTCCGGAGAGTGGAAACTTTCTTGCCTTTTTCCATTACTCCTTTCTATTACACAAAAGTTTTTACTTTTTGTCAGTCTCGCCACTTTTTGTCCCCCAAATTCCCAACATTTTGGTGCCAAAAGTACTAGAGCCAATTTCATAAGAAACGCAACAAGAATTCAATTCAAAAATGTAATAGTTTACAGTAACAAGGCAATTTTGCTCTTGAAAAAAAACTTTGCAGGAGAAAAAAAAGAGATCCCTCCTGCAAAAATCTCATCTCTATTTCACTTTTTTCATCTCTTTCATGTGTGAAATGACGTGACGGTGTTCACACCCTTTGATTTACGACTTCTAACTTCTTGACCATATTTTACTTTTTTCAGCTATAATGGCAGAGTCTCCACCTCGGGTGGACTCGTCATTAAATGCTCCAGACGTCGGGGATCCGACGTCAATGATGGAAAGACTTCGGATGAGAGACCAAGAAGATGATGGAGGGAAGGATGATGGTAAAGGATATTATGAAACTTATAATATTAATGATTCATTTTGAAGACTTTGACAATAAGTCGGTTTCTTCTGCTCAGTACTCTCAAGCATCGGAGGCAACGACAGCTGTCAAACAACAACCGTTTTCGCACACGATGACCAAAGTGAGTATTCTGAATTTGCATTTAAATTGAAAAAAAAGAATTCGGGAACAAATGAAGTCGTTTAGAGAATGGAGAGAAAACTGGGAAGAGTCAACAAGAATTTTTTGAAGAGTAATTTATCTATTCTGGCAGACTTTTTGACCCCTCAAACTTCGAAAACTGCAGAAGTTCACAACTATGAGCTTTTTAAACTTCAAAAAATTCTTCTTCCATACTATGTTCAGTGACGACAGCTATCTGAAATTTGAAAAACTTCAAAAATTGAGCAGCTCTTATTAACTTTTCCAATTTCAGGTATACTGTCACATCGACGACGAAACCGATCCCTATATGCTAGAAGTACATGTACCACCGGACCTCATTACCCTAGGAGATTTGAAACGAGTATTAATGAGAACGAATTTCAAGTACTACAGAAAAGCGTTGGATCCTGACTCTGGATAGTAAGTTTTTCACTTCCTAAAATCTATTACCTAAACACCGAATTTTCAGCGAAGTGAAAGCAGAAATCCGAGATGATTCTCAAAGGTTGACACCATCTTCAAACAACCTTTTCGAGCTGTTTTTGCTAACCATCGAAGGATCAACTCATTCGGATGGAAGTAGTGGAAAAATGAGAAAATATCCTTCGGTGCCAGGACCAGCGCCCTCTAATCGGAATGGACCACCAATGAATTATCAGCATGCTGCGTATCAATTTGATAACTCAAGTGAGTGTTTGATGTTTTGAAAAATTTTTGGCCAGGAAAACTGTGAAAATAGCGGAAAAACACTGAATTGAAAGATACTGGCCAAAATGAATACCAGCACTGGTGTTTTTAGTGGAAAAGGTCAACTTCGAGGTTCTGAAAAAGTGGTTCCGAGAAATTTGATTTTTCTGAAATTTTGCGAATGAACAGAGCAACTCAAGAACTCTATTTTTGTAGTTGACAACTTTTTCATATGATTGCAATCCAGTCAGTTAGGCAAAATTGACTAACTTCACCTCAAATTTGGTCTCATTTTGGAGCCTTTTGGCTTCCACGGGACCTAATTAGCTGGATCGTAGTTCTATAAAAAAGTTGTCAACTACAGATATAAAGTTCTTGACGTGCTCCAAATGGCAGAAAATCGGATATCTGGAAGCCACTTTTTCAGACCCTCAAAGTTGACCTATTTCAATGGAAAACGCTAGTGCACGCATTCATTTTGGCCAGTACTGTGTTTTCGTCAGGAACGAAATATCAGTTCAAAAAGATTAAAATCAAAATTGAATAATAAGAATGCTAAAATCTCGATATAGTATTACTCGAATTGGCGATATCTCCTAGGTCATTAGTAATTTTAAGTTTTTCAAAAAATATCGAGCATAAATGAACTTACCCTTATATTCCAGCTCCTTTGAAACAAAGAATAGAAGATCATATTGTGTTAGAAAACGAAAAATGCATTTCATTCGAATAATGAAATTTTGATCATCTTTTTTTTCCTCTACTACCACCCATTCGGTCATAAACTTCCAGATGTCTGTTTCATTTTCATTTTATCTATTTTTCCTCGGCTATTCTAGTATTTCTGCTCTTCAGGAGATCAATTTTAAAGTTTCTTTCTCAACTTCCGAAAAAAATTAATTTTTGATCCTTCCAGTGATGAGCACGGATTCCGAGTCGATGATCTCAGCTGCCATACCCGGATATATGAAGAGTGCTGCCTATAATCGACGATTTCCGCAGCATTATCTAGGTCAGTTTTAATGTTTTTTTGACGGATTGAGATCTTTTTGAGATCCCCGAGTCTAGATTACTGTAGCTAGCTGGGAGATCATAAAATGAACATCCAGAGAGGACGCAAGTCCTCTGACACTCTGGACCCAATAAAACACCCCTCGTTAAAACTTGATCACATTATCTAATCACATTTCACCTCTCTTTTTATTTTCATGTTTTATGTTGGTGTTAATGAGTGAATCGCCCAGATCACCTCGAAATAGTGTACAAATCGGAGTGAGTGCGAGAGAAAGGACCAATTGTTTCAAAATTTCTCTCTGGTTCATCCGGGAGTGTGTGTTGGCTGGCTGCCAGTCAACCCAACACACGTTTGAGATTTGCCTCTCCTCTTTTCAATTCAATGTTTGTACATACATTTCATTTCGATTCATACACACTTTTATCATTCTGATTCTGATTGAATTGGAATAATGGTGAATGATGCGAAGCCATAGTTGTCTGTACTGATTCTGTGTTTGACTGTATGAATTCGTAAAGTTTAAGTTTCTTTTTTTGTTTTATAGCTTTCGCTGTAAAATGGATGATGTTTAGTTTGGAAACTTTGATTTACCTAGTATTGGATTCAGAAAATTTAATCAAAATTTTTAAGCGATGAAACTTTTAAAATTCAATTTTTTGTGTTAGACAACCTCTAAAGGGCCATCTGGATTTCACACCAAGTTTTAACAATTTTAGCATACTAGAATTATTCTCTTCTACGGGCTCTTTGACGAATTTCCAAACACTTTTTTATAGAGAATTTTTCAGAAATACATACAAAAGCACTGTCGAGTGAAATTTTAACAATATTTTTAACAAAAATCCCGTAACAGAGCATAATTATAATCGGCAAAAATCGTTGGGTTCATCTAAGTTTTTTGTGGCCTTAAAAAATTATACCCTTGGGCCACATTTAGTTTTTTGGGGCCAAATTTAACTTTTTGGAACCATTAAAACTTTCGTGACCATCAAACTTTTGCTTGGGGCCATCAAAGTCAAAAATGTTCCAAAAATCAAGTTCAATTAGCAAGGCCAAGCCAAAGGCCAATTCAAACAAGTCGGTGTTCTTTGACACAATCTCTTTTGAATTGTGATCTTTTGGTGCTACTCCAAGTTCTCTCTCAAAAAATCGTCGTTTCCCTTTGTTGGGGTCATTGAGCTAGTCTTCCGTTTTGCTCTTCCTGGTGAGAAACCGTTCTCTCTTTCTCTGAATCTCTCGCTCTTTTCCTTGTCCGTGGGAAAAAACGAAAGGACCGATGAGTTTATCACAGTGTTTATCAAGATGCTCTCTTTTCTCTCTCAATCCACTTGAACACTCTTCTTTTCGAGACCTCATACCACTTCACCCCACTTTTAGTTAGTTTTTTTTGTGCCCCGCTCTCGTCAATTCTGTGTATGTTTCTACTTGTCACTATTATCGTTTTTCTGTGTTGGAATGGTCTCTATTATCCCTTCACATCGATACTCTTCTCATTAACACTTCTCGTTCCTTTCTCTCAAAAATAGATCTTTTCCAGGATCTGTGGTTTTATTTACTTTAGGAAGATTTCCTTCGTTTCTCCATCACTTGTGATTCCATCATGATACCTATCCGAAAAATGAGGAAAAGAGACATTTTGATAATGATCTCTCCATTTTATCCGCTTTTTCTACCTCCGATTAGTATTTGTCTATCCCATGTGTAGGTGGATTTTGATTAGATTTCGTCATTAAAGAGAGCCACAATCTCATGTTTTAATCGAGATCAATCTGTCTTTTGCAACATTCAAAAAGTGTTCCTTTTTCTTTTTTATTGATAAACAACTCGTTAAGTTTTAAAGTGTTTATCAATCTGGATTGATAGTATCGATTTGACCACCTCAAATTTTGTTTTTCAATTGTCTGTGATGGTTTTTGAGCCTCAAATTGCAAGATGTTTATATAAATAACTACCTGGACTCGATCCACCTGATTCCACTTCTGCTGGATATATTTTCAACTTATTGTTATAAAGTTTTGCAAAGTTTCATTTCAAATTTCAAATTCAATCATTTCAAATAATTTCAAATTTAATCATGATTTCATTTCAAATTTCAAATTTTCGAACTTTTAAAGAACTGAAAACTATGTTCTATCCCAAAAGAGAGTCTTCATTGGTGAAAAAGTTTGCCAATAGAGCGAGAATCTCTTTGAAGTACCCGCCACGTCATTACAAAACCCTGTGGATCTTGGGTTTTTGAGCTTTGAGGACTTTCGGTTTTCAATCTGAACGGAATTTTGCTTTAAATATGGCGATTTGACTATGAAATTTTTCGAAATTTTCAATCGTCCACCCCGAAGGCATTTTCTAGGTTTTCCGAATTTCCATTTTTTCAATAGTTTTTTCTTGAATCTTCATAAAGTGCATGTGTTTTGAACTTTCTTGTTTTCGCCTTCCCAATCTCATTCAAATCAAATAAAATGAGATCTAACACGACATGCGTCAAGTCTGATTTAAGTTTAACGACATTGTTGATTTGGGGGTCTATTTCAAGGTTTTGAACTATTGTTGATCCTCTTCATTCAGCTAATATTTTAGATTCCATTCTATTCTGTCTGATTGAAGTTCTTAAATATGAGTAATTTTACTGTACGTTTACTTTTGGCCCAGATTTCATAACATTTTTGGACCTAGGAAGTTAAGAAATAGATTGGTCTCCCCAAACTCTGATCACATGATAAAAGTAAAACGAGAGTATCTGTTTCTGATCCAAGTGCATCATGAGCCACTCGGCACGATCCGGAAAATTTATGACCCCCCCCCCCCCCCCCCCCATCGAGGTGTGTTTCTCATTGAATCACTTTCTTCTCACTGCTCTTTTTCTCTCTCAATTATCCTCTTATTACTCTTTTCCCTCTAGAACTTTCTATTTTTGTGTGTACAATACTCTGTTTCTAGAGAACGACACACGAGTTACTCGGAGCTCTCTGAGCAATGAGTATCAAGTTAGGAGCTCGAGAACGAGCAATCCCAACTACTTCCAACTCCCCATCCACTTCGATGACGACTTCATCCGACGTCCTCCGTTCACTTTTATTCACTGCTAAAGAACGAAAAGTCCTTTCGACATATACAGCTCCACCATCAAATCGACATCACTCTCCCGGAGTCGTTTCCCAGTTAATCAACAAAATTGAACAGAAGACATCACCTCCGTCAACGTCTTCTAGACCGAAAAAGAAGAAGAAGGCTCCTCCACTTGCTCAAATTGATGATCTTGACCTGATTGAAGATGAAACTCCGGAAGTGATAAAAAGTCCCAGGAGGAAGAAGTATACAGGGAATCCGTTGGGAAATTTGAAGATCCTGAATGGTATTCTTCCTTCCAGCAAATCATCAGAAAATAAAGACAACACAAGTGTTCCAAGTACTGGAAAGAAATTGAAGAAGAGCAAGAGCAAGAGTAGAGTCGAGCCAGAAACCGAGCCGCCATTTCGATTAAAACGAACTTTAACGGATCTAACGAACAATCATACACCTGCAGGATCCACGTGGCGACAGATGGTCACAAATTCTCTCGGAGGTCCACTCAAAAAACGACTCAGCGAAGGTGCTCTGTTCTTTCCTGGCACCAGCAAAACAGCAGATGATTGTGACGACGAGGGGGATAATACTAAGACGACAACGAAGAGCAGATTTTTACAACGACGGAAACAAAGCGAAAAAAGTGCAGGAGGCGCCGCCAACGGAAAAGAGTCCGGTGGTTCCGCCTCCTCTTCGTTTTTTGGAGCTCTTATCAGATTATCTCACTCGGCTGCAAGTTTAACTTCTTTAACTTCACTTGGTGGTTCGAGATCCAATTCTGCATCTCCTTCAAGTTCAAGATCCAATACGAAAGAATTCAAAGAGGAACTGAAACCACCTCAACCACCACCACCTGATCTCATTTCTCCAGTTGCTGCCCTTTCCAAACCTATTTTTTCACTTGAACCTATTTCACCTCCTGTTTCTTTGACTCCTCCATCTCGGGAGCTTCGAAAATCCAAAACGTGTCAAATCACCACCGACCGTCCTCCAATCATTCCAAGTATTACCATTTCTGAAAGTCGAAGTTTGAATCGAATCGATCGTTGCCGTCCGGTTACTGTAGATGGAAGTGGTCTTACTCCGGATCGTCGACCACTTGTCTCCAGAAGAAGCACGATGAGTCGAACGATGTCTTTGATTCCAACAAGTCCATCACTTCCACCTCTTTATGAGGAAGAAACAGCAAGTACCGCAGCGATGGTGGAGGAAGAAAGAGCGGATAAGGTGCAGAAGAGAAGGATGAGGAGATATGGAGGATCGAATACAACGAGTACATATCAAGGAAGAAAAGATGTTGCTCCAGATGCGTCTCCACGAAGACATCTTATTGGATTCTTACATAGAACATCACATTTATCATTGACTTCTGAATTGAGTGCAGATGCATCGTTTTATTTGATTGGTTAGTTGAAAGATAATGAGAAAAATAATGGGATTAGATTAAAAGTGTGATCAAGTTTAAGAGAGGGTGGAAATATTTGATTCAAAAATTAATCAAGTTTTGATTTCAGGTCATCGAAGGCATCTGGAAGAATCGACGATTGGATCTGAATCCGATGCAAGAGTATTTTCAGATGACGATGATAGGTAAGTCTTGAAAAGAAAAATTCAAAGTTTAAAAAAGAGATCATATCGAAATGATCACCCTGGTCTTGAAAGTACCAAATTTTCCCTTGAGAGTTTCGACATTTTTCGTTTCTCATCTTCTCCCTAAAATCTAATACCTTTTTTGTTTCTTTCCAGTCGGTCACATTGAGTGACAAATGACTGGGCTTATACGGAAAAGAGTCCTTCATCCTCCCCTTCCTCTCATTGTCGCCCATTTTTGTGCTCTTTCCCATTGCTCCTCTTTTCGTAAAACTTCAAAAATGAGCGGTTATATGACCGACGATGATTTTGAAAGTTCTGATGGTAAACCATATTATTCAACTACTTCCACTTCCACTTCTGATTATTACTATGCAATTGGAACGGCTCCGCCGAGCTCGACTGGTGCCACAACTCGAGATGTGTCAGTTCTTTTTTCATCTTCATAAATCTCGAGATAAGAAGACACCTCGTTAAATTGGTCTTCGCTATCTAGAGCCTGGTAGTGACTATCACAAAGAGAGCTTTTAGTGTATTGCACTATGCGAAACCAGAGGAGATGAAGACCAATAAAACTTTGGGAAAATGAAGAAAAAGATATGGCGGAACGGAGAAAAAGAGGAAGGGGAAGATGGATGAGAAGAAGTGGATAATTGCTTTCGATAAATCTTTCAGTTCTTGTTCAATTGAAAGAAACGCAGAGGAGAATGGAATTTTGTGGCATTTGTGTGTTTTAGTTAGGAACAAAATGAACTTTTGAACCCTCACACTTTTGAAATTATCTAAAAAATAGTAAATTACAGAGGCTCCACAACAACCGACTTCACATCAGTCTCCCGACAACATGAAAAGATGGCAAAGAAGAAAAAGAACAAGAGGAATTTCCGAAAACCCTCCAGAGCATCATCATTTTCCAGTATCACAGAATCTTCGATGAGTCTTGATGTGATTACTGTAAATTTGAATATGGATACTGTTAACTTCCTTGGAATTTCGATTGTTGGACAAACTTCGAATTGTGGAGACAATGGAATCTACGTGGCGAATATTATGAAGGGAGGAGCAGTGGCATTGGATGGAAGGATTGAAGCTGGAGATATGATTTTACAAGTCAATGAGACAAGTTTCGAGAATTTCACCAACGATCAAGCTGTTGAAGTATTACGGTATTTGAATTTCAAATTACTATGAGGCTAGAAAAAATGAATTTCAGGGAAGCTGTAAGCCGACGAGGTCCGATAAAACTGACAGTTGCAAAGAGTTTTGAAAACGGACAAAGTTGTTTTACGATACCACGGAATAGTAGAGAGGAACCAGTTAGACCGATTGATACACAGGCCTGGATTCAGCATACAAATGCGATGAGAGGCATGCCGAGTATTGTGGAAGGTGAGAATAGATGAAAAAGAGTTCATCCAAGATCATCATTTTTCAGAAAGTGCTCCAACCCCGATTCCCGGAGAATGGCCACATGGTCGTCCTCCAAGCAGTTCCACCGTAACATCAAATGGATCGAATGGTCAGAATACTGTAGTTGGAAATGGTACACAGTTTCATCTGGATATCCATACTGATAAGAAGAAAGTGGTGGAGATTATGGCCATGCCGGGCTCTGGGCTTGATATTAAAAACCGGACGTGGCTCAAGATCCCTATCCCTATGTCTTTCCTAGGTAAGCAATTTTTCTCTTCTTCATACAAGTACCTGTTTTTTCTGTAGGATCCGATTTGGTCGAATGGCTATTGGATCGAATCGAGGGGCTCCGAGAGAGGAAGACTGCCAGAAACTATGCAGCCGAGCTGTTGAAATTGAAATATATTGCACACGTGGTGAACAAAGTCACATTCACTGAGCAGTGTTATTATGTGCTTGGCGATGAATGTGCAGGTAAGGAATCGTTTTAAAGACGGTAGAACACTAATTGGGATTTCTGGGTTTTGGTATCATTCAATGCAGAATTAGGACCAGAATTAGGGCGCGGGAAGAAAACTCTTTTGTACCATGGCCCAAGAGAATTTTCTTCCCGTGCCCTCATTCTGCATCGAATGGTACTAAAATCTCGAAATTTTGGGTACTCCCCCTTCAATTCAGAACATTCATGTTATTTTCAGACTATGCTCGATTCCGAAACGAAGACGGTGGGCCAAAGTATCAATGGACGATGGGAATGAATGGATTGTCAGCTGGAAATGGTAGTTCTGTAATGCTTCCACCTCCACATCTTCCCCCTGGATTCAAGGGAATGGCTCCGTCTATGGTGAGCGACGGCGAATCGCGCATGTATGTTATGCACATCTGAGCCATGTCTTATTCTCAATTTCATCACCGTTTCGACCTTGAAAAACACCCGGTTATCAATTTTATTAGTGCTAATCATAACTTAATTCTAAGTCCAAGTCCAGTTTTCACGAAAATTAGAAATGTTCGTCGTCTCCAAAAAAAACTTCCCGGTGACCAATCCTTATTATCGTTTTCCGATTTGTATTCTTATTCTTATTATTTTTCCTCTTGTGTCGTCCTTTTTTCTGTTGCATTTCTTTCCCCCACCCAATTCACACAAATTGCGATCTTCTTCACGAGTTCCCTATCTTTGTCTGAAATTCAAAAATTCGCACCTTCTCTTTTCCTTGTCCTCTCTATATATTGCATTTCTCTTTGTAATGATTTCCTTCTATCACCCATTCTCTTTTAGCATGTAAATGTATTAGTGTCCATTGTTGCCATCACTCAAAAGAATGTTCAGACAGAATAATAAATATTCTGAAGTATTCATTGTTATCCCATTTTTAAAAATAATTGACAAGAAATTTGAAAAAAACAGGTAAGTGGATATGCATCGATGCCTTCGTCTCCGTTCCCAGTTCAATTTCAACAGCAGAGAAAAGAAGGAAGTACGACGAGTGGAAGTAGTGGAGGTGGAATAAGGAAACAGTGAGTTTCGGAATGAAAAATGAAAAATTTTTGGTTTCTGCTTGGAGAATTTCTGGCCGAGACAGAGGAAAACTTTGCCAGCCCGTAGAGGAAACTTTTGGAAAATTTTTGCAATTTTTCTATGTTAAAATGACACAGAATATTCAATCATTAAAAAAAGACTCATTCAGGAAAAACTACAAAAAAAAGTATTTTTTGCTATAAAAATTCACACCTAAAGTTTTGACTTCAGAAACCCGTGCCGAGCCGACAGAATTTCTGATTTTGACCTGGTCTGGCCCGTAGCTTCTGGGTTTCTGTAGTTTCTACGGATTTGCTTCTGAAATTCGAAAATATTCAGTGGAGAAATTCTATGCTCACGGAGATATCCTTCTCTAAAGTGCCTCTACCACCGAAAAAAGTCTATAACTCCACATCGCTATTATTTTTCCAGAAGAGTCGTTGTTCTCCCCCGACAAGGCCATCCTCCTCCACCGCCTCCTTCACATGGAAATGTGCAGTATGACGATAGTTCAACGATTTATGAAGGATCAAACAACTCATTCCTTGCTGCAACCGGACAACGTTACGAGTATAACTAGCTAGTCGTATTTATTTTGAAATTTAGTCATTTTGTATTTTTGGTGCTTTCATAAATTTTTTTGAATTTTCTACAGTTTTATGTAGAGGAGAATGAAATAACATCAACCTTGAACAGTTGTTCCAGAAAGAGATCAGGAATGTTGACAACCGCAACTTTGTTTGGAACACATCATTTTCATAACAAAAAAGGTTTCAGAGCTTAGTTTGTTAGAAATTGAAAACTGTGATTTATGCTATGAGTCCTTATCTTCAACAAGTAACTTTTGCAGTATCATCACCTCTCTCTGACATCATCTAAACTTTTCACCGTTATTCCAGGTAGACCCCCATACTTTTCCCCTATCTTCTATCTTCATATAGTTCAAGGACATTAGGTTTTAAATTCGTCGAACCGGTCAGTTGACCACTCCAAAAAATTCTCTTTAGATTACTTCAATCAGTTTACTTTTTTCTTTATTTCTCACCCCCGATTCCGTGTAGTTTTTGTGTCCGTCGAGAAATCTTGTTTTTTTCCCAAAAAATACGTATCGACTGATTTTTTCTTAATCAACATTGTCCTTACCTGAAAGTTGAATCAGGTGTTTTCTTCAAAATGATTTTACTGGTTTTATCACCTTTATTGCTAATGAGCTTTGTTGAATCTTCCGAAGCGTCAGAATTAGCAGAATTTCGGATGCGAAGAGCATTTCATAGTGAGTTTTGGAAAACGAAATTTGAAAATAGTGTATATTTTCAGATGAACTGTGTAAAGCACATCCAGAAATGTCATCTTGCGATCGTCCATTTACAGTGAGAGACTATAGAGAAGAGATAGAAAAAAGGGAAAATGACGAGAGCTCGGATACAAGGAACTTCCAGGTGAGAGCTGTTGATATACCTTTTATAAACACAAGTTTCTATTTCTATTCAGTTCAATTTTTATGGAATATCTAAAAACAGATTGAACTGCAAATACCGTAAAATCTGTATTAGAAGGGCACCTCTAATAGAAGGGTACCCGGATGAGCTCAAAATGAGCCCATTCTTGAAATTCAAACGGATTGAAATTAGTATTATTAGAATCCTCGTCAAAAGTTGATTGACACGACAAAAAATATGTTTCAAATCTCTTCTCCAACAGATGTTTTGTTCCATTTTGAAAATTCAGAAATATTTTTTTAAGTGGTGGAAAATAGAAGGGCATGCCACATGCCCTTCTGATACAGATTTGACGGTTATTTGGCTAAGCAAAGTAGTCAAGAACCAAAACACAAACTTTCTTGAATCACATTCCCTTTTATTCCAGGCTAGTAGACGTGCCGATTGGGTAGACGACGAGATGGACGAGAAAGATCTGGAGTACTATTTATGGAGAAAAAGAAGGCGTCAATATTTGAGAAGAAAAGCCGCGGCTATGTAAGTCGTTTCGTTCAAAATTCCGGAGATAATCAGAATTTTGAAGGAGAGGATCTTACAGATTGAGGGAGAGATATAGGGATAGATTGGAGGAAGATCGCGAGAGAGAAGAAGACGTCAATTATCATTATCATTATCATGAAGCACCAAGATACGGTTATGGTAGATATGGTGGCGGATATGGAAGATATGGGCCGTATGGAGGGTATAGTGGTTATGGATACCCGTCGTATGGCGGTTACAGTGGTTATGGTGGATATGGTGGAGGCTATGGATACGGAGGAGGTTACGGTGGTGGATACGGTAAGATTTCTGGAAAGAGGTTGGCCGTGTAAAGTTATTTTGATTCAGGATACGGAGGAGGCCTCCTTGGAAACATAGTTAACATTGGTGCTGGAAGTGGTCTTGGAATTTCGACACCCATTGGTGGAATTGGAATTTCACATGGTTGGGGAATCGGAATCGGATGAGTTCTTTTGTCCAACTTTCTTATTTATGTACATTATTGTTTGAATAAAAACTCTGACATTTTAAAAACTTTATTTCACCGAGTAAAGAAAAAAGTGCTATTCGACGGGATGGAAAATATGAAGAAGGAAAATGGTAAAGAATGGTGAAGGAACGTGCAATACAGTAAGAAAATGTGGATGAAATTGTGTGAAAATTGGAAAGAGAATGGATAGAATGTATCTACTGTTTGAGAGTGTTTTGTACACGGAACAAGTTGTAAAGCTCATCGACAAGAGCCTCGTGACGGAAGCTAACACGAATATCAGGAACATTGGTACGGTGGATGTCATTTCCAAGAACGCCTTCTTCCTTGTAGTTTGGTCCCAGCCAGTGAATTTTGACCTGGAATAAGTACCTTTTTTTAGGTTCAGAGAAGTTAGAAACCGACCTTATCTTCAAATCCACTCTGCATAACACTGTTTCTTGCCAACTCGCACATATCACAGGATGAGAGTTTCCAGACTTGTGCAGCAATCGAATACTCTTCCATCAATGCTTCCTTAGTGTAGTGGAATTGAAGTGGATCATCAGTAGACAAGGATACATTGAGTCCCTTTTGAAGATACTCTGGCAGTGGATTTCTCTGATAACTGATGAACAGAGAATTGTTGGAAAGTGGTGACATGGCGATTCCGATTTGGGTCAAGTAATACAAGTATTGAAGGACTGGAACCTTGCGGAGAAGAATTCCGTGAGCAATACTTTCACTCGTCAGATATCCAGTAAGCAAGTGGGAAACGTGTCCAGCTTCTCCACAATGTGGACGGAGAGCGAATGTGTTGAGTCCACGGGCACGACGGAATGCATTCAAGGCACAGATGTTGGCGTACATGTAGAAGAGATAGTAGTTGTATGGTGGATTCTCCAAATCGGTGAACTCTGGTGGGCATGGAGTTGAACGATCGAACTGAAAAGGATTGGTTTAAAATGAGTACACTAGCAGATGGGCTTACATGAACAAACTCGTGCTTGCTCTCGTCATCGACTGAATCGATTCCAGAAACTTGTTGAAGGAAAAGATGAAGTTCCGGATGAGTCGATGGATCGTTGGTGACTTCGAAGAGTGGAGTGAACAAGTTGTCGAGCATATCATCGAAGTTCTTCACCATGTTCTTGGCACGATAGACGTCACTGAAAATGAAAGTTTCTGAACTGAACGCATGAGTAAACGCTTACTAAAGTCTTGGAATCTGAATGAGCCATCTAGCATTTGGACTCCACACATCGTGAGTGAGTGCCCACTTGGCCAAGTTATCCCATTCCGACTTGCTGCGTCCGTAGATGGAAAGTCTTGGCTCGGCGTGCTGGTACTTACTGTCTTCCAAATCAGACAAAACTTCTTTGAGCAAATCAGCAAAATATTTTCCACCAACAAAGTTGTCAGTCTTGATGAAGATTTCACGAAGAGTCGATTCTCCGACTGGGTTGTACTTGGTGTTGAACTTATCGAAACGATGGAAAGTGTTACGATCAGCATGCACATCGAGCATATCAACGGAGAGATCATAGGCATCAATTCCCATCTTCTTGAAGACTTCCTTCATGGTGACTTTGGTTCCATTGTTCTCCAGAACAACAGTATCAGCTTCAGTCTTTATCTTCTTCTTGATGAAACGGAGCAAGTGTTTCTGATTCATTGAGGAGGCAGCGTGAATGTGAGTGTCTACTTTACGGATATTGTAGAAATCACGATGAGAGACTCCTTTCTGCTCATGGAGCTCACGGAGCTCGTTGAGAAGAACATGAAGTTGGAATTTGTTCTCGAGGTAGGAGAGACGACGGAAGCAGAAAGATTTGCTGAAATCGAAAAAGTCAGATTGCATTGGCTTTCGATCTAAAACTCACAGTGGTCCATCTACAATCATCGCAGTCAACTTCTCAGTATCATTCAAAAACTCTTCCTTCGTCACATTCACATTTTTGAAAATAGCATCAATTGAGCCATCTTCGTTGCAAACCTCAATCTAAAATATTCGAATTGAAGCACCTAAAGTGAGCTAACTCAACTCACCACTCCACGATTACGCTTCAACTTGTAGTACTTCTCGTACTTTGGCAACGGATCATTCTTTCCCCAGTGATCCTTTGGTGGATCTGGTGGATTGAAGGATGTTTGGACGGCTGAAAAAAAGGAGAATATTTCGAATAGAGACTAAACTAATCATTGCAAATTGTCAGAACATAATCAGTACTGTCATACGGTAGAAGTAGAAGAAGTCAAGAGGACAAGAAAACGAACAGAAATCGGACACACTACGAAAAAAAGTGTTTGTTGAAGAGAAAAGGTATGAAAAACGACTATTAGTAGAGATTTTTGTGTTTGATCACTCAATTCAGGATTACTGTAGGTTGAAACTAGTCTGATTTAGAGATCCACTGTTATCGGTTTAGACAGGAGGAGAATAAAACCAAAACATTAAATTTCGGAATGTCACTCAAAATGTCTTACCCTCCAAGTCCGGCACGCTGGGCGGATGGAACAGGACTTTGGCTAAAACATTCTTTCAGAAAAAGTTTCAGATTCTAATGTATAGATTTTTGATTTAAAGAAAGAGGATAGATTACGATTAGAAGTTTACTTTTGTGTATGTGAATATATCTCAACCTCAAAGTGCCCTTGGTGAAAAAGTGCTGCTTACTATCACTGAAACTTTCATGAATCATACACATCTCATACCCCCGCGTCTGGAAAAGACGCCTGCCAAAACTTACACAATTGTCTAACTGAAATAATATGTTAAAATTTCAAGTTATAAACCCAGATGATCTTAAAAACTCACTTGTCTCCGTATTTTTGACTCTGTGTTTGGGCAAATTAGTAGGATAATGCCCAGTGAGGAAGTTGCGAGTTGTCGATGGGAACTGATTTCCAATACGTTCCATGTATTTGGAACGGAGATGAAGAGCTTCGATGAGATGTCCAGAAGCAGTTTTCAGATCTTCCAGAGGAACACCGCTCAACTCCTCTCCAGTGATTGCCATTCGCTGATAGTTCACATCAACGGCATCTCTGAAAATGGAGGGACTATGGAATTCCGATGACTTTTTTCTGGAATACCTGAAAGTATGCAAATCGACGAGTTGTGGAGACTTGCATCTTGGCTCCGTTTGAATTTCATCGAGCACAGATTTCAACGATGATGGAGAGAGACATCCGTCGTTTTGGGATTCAAGGCGAGCTCTGAAAATTGACAAGTTTTTGAAGAATTGGAAGGTTTTGGAATCTGAAATCGAATAATCACTTTTGTTTCGCATTCCTCTACACTATCAAATATTCAGAAGATTTTGCAGGGATAATTTCAATGAGTGTGACACATCACAAATGGACAAAGCATGCAAGCATTCAATTTCAGTAAACTTACTTCACTTTTGCCCACACTAAATGCAAATCGGTATCCAGCACCATACTTTCTAGATTTTTGTAAGATTTTTAGAGTTAACAAAGGAGAAAGCAACAGAGAAAATTAACAAAAAGTAATGTAAGAGTTTTTTTTTTTCCTACAGAGTCATAAATGTGGTGAGTCAAAGAAAAATTTGTTGTGCGATTAGATATGTTCTATCTCTCTTCTTCCGGAGGATTATCTGATACGGATAAGGAGAAGCCACTAAATGAGACACGCTTTTTGTGTCGTGTGACACTGACTAAACCGAAATCTAGAATAGTGAAACCGTAAAGTTGTTATTGTGTTTTTTGCTTCAAAAAATGATAACTGAAAAGTAACCGATATTAAATCGAGATTATCACGTAATCAGTTGCAATTCAGGCGTAAAATCTGATGTTCTGAGAACTCAGGAAAAATGAACTATGATATAAAAAGGAAAGCTCCATTCTCTTCTTTCAATCAGGCGTTCCATTCGCAACCCTTCAAATTTCATTTTCACATAAACTGAGAATGGGAAAAAATGGGAAAATTCTTCCTGGTTTAGGTGAAATTGAGCTGAATGGGAAATCTATTGTGCCTTGTGCTAAGAAGATGGAGCTAATCCTTTTCAAAATACAAAAAATTGTTTTCTCTCATTTCTTGAATCAGAAAATCATCCAGACACTTTTTGTAAGCATACGGTAAGGGGCAACGAGCGAAGAACAGAAAATGAAGGTTAACCTGTGTTTTAGTGCTTTTTTCTCCGAATTCTGCGGTGACCAAAAGTCGTCTCCAACTACAGAAGTAGATCCTTTGTTCGCGAGTCCCATTTCCACGTGAGCAACTGTCATTCGACGATTCTTACTTGGCGCTGTGACATCTTGCTTCTTCTTTGGAGTCGTCTTCGTCAATTTGTCTTTTGGGACTGTTGGTTTATCACTGAAACAGAAGTAACACGCACATGCACAACACGGGAGGTCTTGATTAGAGTTTCACAGGACAAGAAACGATACAAGAAACCGAAAATGTTAAAGATTTTAAAGTTATTGTTTTTATAGAAGATGATAGGATAGAGGAATAGTACCAATTTTACGACGATTTTGTTTTCAAACTTACAGACAAGACCAACGTCTCGACTTTGCACCCTTTTCGCTAAACCAGAATCTAGAAAACAAAATATTCAAAAAAACTAACCGATTGGAAATCTCGATGGTTCTATGATTACGAGACTCGTTCACTTCGATTGGAGTCGTCGAGATCTCGAATGGAGAAGCTGTTGAGTGATCAGAATGACCCATCTGAAAATATTAATTCTTTAAGATCCTTTAGGGATATTGTACTCACCGCATAGGCCTTCTTGAACGGTCCTGAGTCGAAAACCTCACTGTCGACGGTTTCTGAAAAGTTTAAAAATGAGTTTTCGAAAACAAAAAAGACAATTGAAACCAACAACATTTAACATCACATTCACAATACCATTATTCTTACCAATTTGAGCTTCTGATGACAGAGAACCTAAATTTTTAAGATTCAATATTTAGGTTTTCAAAATAAGCAACCGATAGAAGCATTATTAATGTATCGTATCAAGAATATCTTACTTTTCGATCCCTTCGGATCACTTTTCTCATTCTTCACTGGACTAGACGACCGTTTCCTTTCATTTTTCTCTCTAAAATCTCAATTCAATACTTTTTCGGTTCTCACTCTCACTTCTGTTTCTTCGCCTCATAATATCTCATCGGTGGTTCAGAATCTTCTGGAGACTTTTGTTTCTTCACTTTTCTCTTCGGACTCGGTGAATCCGGTGGACAAACTACGTCCGTCGTTTCTATTTTCTCCCTAGAGAAATTTCAAAACGATTTTTCAAAATGTGACAAGTTCTCACTTTGAATTAGTCAAATCACTACTGACAACCGGAACGGGAGCGAAAGAACTAGAAATGCCAGGAATTGAGAAATCAACTTCTGTCATATTGAATGAACGAGCTTTCATCGCTTTATTCGGTCCAACGATTGTGTCAGTGGAACCAATTTTCGAGAGATTAACATTGAAAAGTGGAGATCCATCGGAGGATTTGAAAATTGATGGTTGGATGTTTGGAGGATCCGGGACATTTGGTTTCTAAAGAGAATAGTTTCTAGGCTTTTTAAGCATAATTTTTGAATGAAAAGATCTCCTTGGAGTACTGTTTCTTATAAAAATCGCTCTCACCAGCTCGGCCGCCGAAGGAATCACTTTCTCTTGGTTTTTCACCGGTTGAGCCGTAACTACTTGTTTACTAGAAGCTACACTAGATTGCTGCTGGAATTGGCATCCATACGAATCAAAACTTCAAGAAAACTGGGCAACCTGTTTTTTCAATGTCGACTGTTTCGATCCCATACTTTTACTTTGCTCGCTTAACTCTTGGTACGATACACTAATAACTGATTCTACGGGTTGTTGAGTGCATGTGGCTTCTTCATTCCACGTATCACTTTTTAGGAAAGATTCCACGAAGCAATTTGAACTACAGTACACGTGAATATTCAAACTTACTCATTCCGTAGTCACGAATGTTGTCGAGACGATTGGGGTGTCCTGACTGAAAAGAAAGAAGGTCATGAAAGTTATTATGAACATCAAGAATACCTCAGAACTTGGCGATGCTGCCGCGTGAGCCTCCTCATCGCTGTGCTCGGCGGCCGGAGTAAAGAAATGGACACCGTTGGTATCCGTTGGCATCTTCACTGAAATTCCGAAAAATGTTGCGGGTGCACACGATAAAAAAAGACAATGAATGAGAAAAAACGGTGAGGAGTATATCGTTATCAGGAACCCAAGAGACGGAGAGCGATCATTAAAATGTACATAAAAGATTATAAGCAGAAGAAGAAAAAGTGGCACCAGACTGGCGGGATAGGAAATGGGAAGAAGGAGGAAAAGAAGGTTACTGATGAAATATTTTCGAAAAAGAACGAAAACAAAAAGTTCAAGGGATCATGATCACGTGCTGCTTGTTATAATAAACGAGGAATGATGGTTGGACATTGACTTTGTTGACAAATAAAAAGGATCGAGGTCTCTTTTCAATATTGCACAAAAGCCATAAATAATGGGAAAGCGTAAGCGATGGGCATTGAGATTCTGAACAGGGCTGGGCGGCAACGAATTTCGGCAAGTCATTAAAATTTGAATAACTTTTTTAAGGGGGACCGGGTAAAAATACGGTCAACAGAAAAATTTTCCTAATTAAAATAGCTATCGATTGGTTAGAAACCCTTCAAATTTCATCAACAATGAACGGAGTTACGCCTTGTGTTGCCGAAATGGCCAAAATCGGTAACTTTTTGGCAACGCAAGGCGTAACTCCGTTCATCTTTGATGAAATTTGACGATTTTTTAACCATTTGATAGCTATTTTAATAAGGAACATTTCTTATGTAGACCGTATTTTTACCCGACCCCCCTGAAAAAATATATTATTGAATGAGTTGCCGGCTTAGTTGCCGCCAAGGTCTGATTCTGAAGACTTCGAATTATTAGATTTAAAATAAGAACTTTTGTTTTGAAAATAGAAAAAAAGCTTGGGACTTCATAGAGAGTTGAGGTAGTTCCTCAAAAATTAGTGGAATACAGGGAGACGTTTTTTCTTCAGAATACAGCAACTCTAAAACTTGATTTCTCGAGAAAACTACTTGAAAGCAGTACTCTCGAAAATGGTCAAAAGTTTCTCAAAAAATCTACTAGTCAACCCAAAACCTCCACAACTCCAAAAGTTCAGAATCCTGAACCATCGGATCAAAGTATCAAGTTCCAGTCGACGAAAAAGGCTGATATCGATAAAAAGAAGAGTGAGGGTCTGCACGTCTCACTCGTCTAATCGGCTTTTCTGGTGTCTTCACCACCTCGCGTGAGCCGACATCATCTTTTCTCTATTTATCTTTCTCTCTTTCCCTTTCAGAACTGATAAATGTTTTATAGATAACTGATATCAGCTCCTTTCATATGAAAGTGTGCGTGTTGCATATGTTTCTGAAATCGGGAGAGAGAGTGTGGGAGCGAAAGAGAGTGCAGAGACAAAAGGAAATAATTGAATAGTAGGTAGCGATAAAAAGGACAAGGCGTTGACACTTTTACAATTTCACAGCTTTTATGGGTTTGTTTGGAGGTAGATGGACATGTGACTGAAACTTTTCAGAAATAAAAAAAGACTATTAAAAGTGCACACAGTTCAAGAATGAATGACTGAGTTTTGCAGAGTTTGTGAAAAAGATTGACGGTTTTTGAATTGAGATCAAGGAAACAGGATTTTGTGTTATATTTATAAGAATATTTTAATATGAAATAGAAAAAGTATCCAACCAGGAACACAATTCACAACTTGCAAGAATTTAATTTCAAGACAGACTGGATGAAATGAAAAAAGAAAACTGATGAAAACAAAAACAATATTATCCGATTTTCCTGGTTATCTGTCTTCAAAATCTTCCTATTTTCCCGACAAGAAGGCGTCAAAGATTTCCGATTAATATTGTTTTTTATTTTTCAAATTAAACCAGATCGAGGCGCAAAATTGGATGCAAGAAAGTTTTGATTAAAAAGTGACACATCTTCTGCAAACCTTCTATACAAATGAACAACAAAAAGGTGGCAGAAAGAAGAAAAAAGAAACGTTGTACCCTTCGAAGAATATCAAATGACCATGCATCATGGGTATTTTCCACTAAGTTTTCATCTATTAATCTCGCACGAATTGCTTGCAGTTGTGATTCAAAAAGTAAATAGATCCCATTTCTCAACGATTTTTTCCTTCCATTTTTTTTCGAAAAGCAAACATTTTACAATTTTTCGAAACACGATTTGATGGGAAATCTATCTAAATATCTACCAAAATTGGGATAGAAAAGGACAACAAAAAACGAACAGCTCCACACAATTTGGAAGATGAGAAGAAGAAGGAGAAGACGATGAGGAGAGAGTGGAAAGAGAAGGAAATGTAGTGGGAGTGGTCAGCAGACTGGAAGAGAGAGTATGGAAATGTGAGAGAGTACAGAGAAAGAGAAAATAAGAAAGAGTAGGGAGAGGACCCTTTGTAAAAATGAATTCTCGGATGGGTGTCCGAGAGTAAAAAGTTACAGCAGCTGTATGTTTTTCCGGGAAAACAGAGTTTCAAGAATCAAGGGTTAACACACAAAAGTTGCAGTAAACGTTTAGAAGATTTAGGTTTATCAATGAGTAACTGAAAATATAGAGAGACGTTTGGAGCAAAGAAAAAATTATAAACTCGAATCGAAGAACAAGATGATCATGACTTATAGTGTTTTCGTTTGCCCAACTAATAGAAAAAAAACTTCATCCATAAAATTTTTTATCAAAATATGTCATCCGAAAATATCATAATTTTGAAAAACGACTCAAAAAACTAGATCTTCTGAAAACGTTTGGGAGCCGAGATAATTGGCTTGAAAGATGGCAGATGCTGCACTGTCTGTGCTTTTGTGAGGCCATAACTTGGTTCACGAGACCGTTTTGAAAATTCTGATTGCAGAAGTGAAAAGTCCAAAGTCGGTTGTGTCTATACCCAAATTTTCAGGGAGTGGGCGGTTCACAAGCACTCCTAGTGAAACAAAAATAAAATTAAAATTCAAGATTCATTTAGAAATACGTTAACGAGTTATGAAGTAGCCATCACTTTAATAAATGTAATTTCCATCAAGTTCAATTTTTAGACGTAGATCTTCTTCTACCAGATCTCATTTTCTCACTTGGTTTCACCTCTTTTCCATACATCTTTTCTTTTTTAAGAGCAAGTTTCTTCATTCGATGATGTTTTCTGAATGTGATCAATCTCCTCAAATCTCTCCATCCTAGAAGAATCTTTCCGATTCTCTCCTCTCGTCTCAATCGATTTACCATTGCCTGTTTCTGACGTCTTCTCTTCTTCAGAATCCTCATTCTTTCCTTCTGATCCACGTTCAATCCGAGTCTTCTCAACTCGACCTTCTTCTTCCGATGACGTCTTCTGAGCTTCTGACGTCTCCGTTGTCTTCTGATTCCACGACGCTTCTTCCGTTGCTTTCTCTTGATCCACTTTCTCCACAGATGTCTCTGTCTCTTTCTCATCTTTCTCATTCTTTTCTGTTTCAATTCATCCATCGATGATGGATCCGTCTGCTCCTGAGTTAACATTCTTGAAGTCAGACCCATTGAAGTTTTAGAAGTCGGTTTCTGTTTCTTGGCAACGAATTTCGGAACTTTAGTGATCGTTGGAACTGGGAACTTGGTTCGCGTGTTTTTCTTCTGAGAACCCTTAACGCTTTTGTGATTTCGAGAGAAAGGATGCTTGGATTTATTGTTGATCAGACGGTGTCTTCTCAACCGTAATCTTGTCTTTCGATTCGGTCTCCGTTTTCTCCATCTAACCATCATCAGCTTTCCGTACAGCTCCACCAATTTTACAAATCTCTCACGAACAATTTTATAACCAATCGATCGTTCAACTCTTCTTCTGGATCTTGTCCTTCCCAACATAATCAACACCTGAAATACAAATGTATTCCGAATATCTTCATAACCGAATCTACCTTCATTCTTCTCTTTTCCTCTCGACGCTTCTCTCTCCACCACTTTAATTTCTCTCTCATCCGTTCCCTTTTTCTCCTTTTTATCAGCTTTTTCTTCAACACCTTCAGTGCCTCTCCTTCTTTCTTCTTTGCATCTCTTTCACTCTTCTTACTTGTTCTTTCAGTCTTTTCCTTCTTCCTTTTCTTGATTCTCACTTTCCTTGCAGGTGGGAACCAGTCACAATTGTTATGATAGAGAATCTCGTATTCTGCACATGTCAATGGACGACAATTCTTAATCATTTGTACCGTCTGATGCTCGATTGGAGGTGGTGTGTAAGTGATTTTTGTCCATTGATCCATTATTGTAAGAATGTCTTTGAAGTTTGGACGTTTCATTGGATCCTTATTGAAAATCTTTCTGAAGTAAGCTTTAACGTCAGCAGGTACTTTTTCCGGTAGTTTGTGAATGTCCGCTCCATTTTTACATTCCCGAATTGCTTTTTTGTCGTCTTCTACGTCATCCAGAGGTTTCGATCCATTAGAGAAGATCTTAAAAAGCGTCTTTTGTCGAAATTAACTCGGGTTGTTTACCTCATTACACATGACTCCGTAGCTCCAAACGTCGGACTTTTCGTTAAACACCATAAACTTTTTCACGTCTCCAAGTGATTCTGGTGGATACCAGGCCACTGGGAGATTTCCAGTTGTGTTCACAGCTGTCAAATTGATTTCCAATTCTGATAACCCAAAGTCTGCTACTTTCAGAATCCCGTAACGACTGAACATTGCATTTCTGGCGGCCAAATCTCTGTGTACGATTCCTCTGAAATAATTTTTGGAATATTTGAACCAAGCAAAGCGGATTCTCACTGCTGAGACATGTAAAGTAATCCTGAAGCAATCTGCCAACAATAGAGAATCTTCTCCCCGAAGGATATTTTAGGTCCCTGAATTATTAAACAATTAATACAAAAAAGAAGAATAATGACTCACATATACATCAAGATGGCCAATCAGACTTGTTGCCATGATTTCAATGAGCAGAATTGGGGATGGATCATCAATCGAGACTCCAATCATCTTGGTGATGTATGGGTGTTGTAACTTGCTCATTATCGTAGCTTCTCTCATCAAGTTTTCACGTTCTCTTTGAAGCGTGTCTCCGTCGCATTTCAGAATTTTAACAGCAACCAGACGACGTCGAAAAGCACACAGTTTCACGTCACTGAAGTTACCGCCACCAAGTCTTACTGCATCTGGAGGACATCTGAAATTACAGACTGATGATCGTTCTGAAGGTATTTCTAGTTCCCACACAACGTGACGCCGTCTAATGAACCAATCTGGCTGTGTTTTTGGAGTTTTCAATTGCAACTTTGTCATTCCTATGTATTTCTTATGAAAGTGAGCAATTAAATCTATCAAAGTTCTGTGAAAAGATGGAATCTGATCCAATTGCCATTTGTTTCCATGGAAAGCTGTGGTAAAGTGATGAAACTGAAATTAAATATTTGTAACGAAAAAAATATGAGAACGAGCCTTTCGGGAGTTTCCCTGAACAGAAGCAACGGAGAGAATGGTTCTCGTAACCTGAGCAAATATAATACTGCGAACAAGGAATTCACCATCTACAGCATCCTTCATGAATTCCTGAAAATCATCGATACTTCAAAATCCAACTAAATAGTCCTACCTCTGCTTCATTTTGTGAAATGTATCCCCAGTACCAATCTTGTTTTGTGAATCCTCTTTTCTTCTGTTTTTTGCTCATATTCCATTTTCCTCGACGTCTTCTAGATGGTGCGGTTTGCGGCTTCTCCGGTGCTTCTTTCGATTGTTTCTCATTTGAAGCCGATCTTCTACTTCCTCTCTCTTTCGGACTTTTTGGTTTACGTGGATCTTGTCTCGAAGGTTTTTTTCCTTTGTCATGTCGTCTTCGATGACTTTTACGTTTTGATGGTTTCTTCATTTTGAATAATCAGAAATAATCAGAAATCTTGTGTCAGCAAAAGAAAGAGTTTCACGTGCGAAGCAGAATTTTCAGAGGCTGAGCACGGCAGAATTCACAAAGCTTTGTAAAATTCTGGAACCCGAGATATCCATCTCACGGCACCCTATAATGGAACTACGTTTCACGGCGACCTTTTTTGACATTTTTCATATTTTTAAAAACAGCAAACATTGGTACTGAAAATTCGCGTCATATATGGGTCATCCCGATCCGAATCATGGTGACTTTTTTTTATTTTCATTCAAAAGGTTTCGAACACGAAGTCAAGGTTCTGGAACTCCAGATATCCCTCTGCAAACTATTCCCATTAATCATTTTCCTGAATCTGTGACGTCTTCTTCCCTCGGATCCCCTTCTAAAGATTTTATCCCATCGATCGGAGAATCAACCGCATTCCTCAATTAATTTTCAATTTTTTCCGTATTTTTTGCCTGGCACACTGCCAGAAGAACTTTCAAGAAAATCCCGCTCTAAACAGGTATTTCTTCAGATATTCGACACAGATTTCGAGATTTCCCCTTCTTCTTCGTCTTCTTTTCCTCCGCTCGAGAATCGCAATGACGGATCGGTGGCCCGTTTCCAGGGGAAAAGGAGATTTGAATCTTTTATTGAGGAAAAGAAGGATGGAATACGACATACAACACACTATGAACATTCTTCTGAATCATGTTCATCTCTCTTTTATTTTATAAGAGAAAACTATTCTTTTTTTTCGTTTCCCGAAATTTGCATTAGCAACGGGAGCATCTCTTAGAAACCGTTGCCAGTGCTCTTTCCTCCCCGACTTTCACTTTTTTTCCCATTTTCCTATTCCGCCTACTGAATAAAAGAGAAACAGGAGACACCCTTACTGGGGCACTAGATTTGGCAGTAATCCTTCCGAATTTTTATATTTTACATTGTATCCCAACTAATCGTTTCTCGATTTAAACCATACCGAAAAACCGATATGAAAAGTGTGAAGAGATTGAGACAAAAAAGTGTTTCCCTTTTTTGCACTTGGTCTGTTCGATACTCAAGTTCTCTGACTTCCTTTCAATCTTTATCTATCAGAAGTTGACTTTTTGGTTTGAATATTAACAATGTTCAAATCATTATAATTTCCCACGAAGACTAAAGTACTCCCTTTATCTCATTTTGCATAACTAAAAATGATAATTTACATGAATACAAATTGCTTTCCAATCGTTATATCATTCAACGAATCAATCCACATCACTATATTTTCCAGAAGCCACATCCAAAGCACTCCGAATTCAGCCCAAAAAAATCCAGAAATCGTAAGTTTAAAACAATTACAGGTTACTAGAACACATATAAAAGCAAAATACTCCTCTCTGCAGAGCTATGAACCATTAAAAGTTTTTTATGTGTAGGTGTAACCCCCGAAGAATAGATGGACGGGGCACATACACCCTTTTTGTGTGTTGTATTGCATGTATCGGACAAAATAGGCGATGCTTCCGTTTTTTTTGACGACAGTTTTGTTGATTTTCTAGAAACTTTTATTTTATCAAAAAAACATAAAGAGATGTTGATTTATTGATCCTTTGGGGGGAATCCCGGAAAAATCATTGGAACAAGTCCGGAGAGTTTTCTGGAAACTTAGTCTAGATTGAACTTTTTGAGTTATCGTAAGATCTATATTAGAACGGCATGACCTTCTATTTTTTAACACCTAAAAAGATGTTTCTACATTCTCAAAATGGATCACAAAATCTTTTGGAGAAGATATTTGAAACATATTTTGTGACTTTCTAATCAATATTTGACGAGGATTCTAATAAAGTTAATTTCAGTCCGTTTGAATTTCAAGAATGTGCTCATTTTGAGCTCATAGGGGTGCTCTTCTAATACAGATTTTAATGTAGATGGAATCTTCTGAAAAAAACGCTGAAAATTTCTGGAAACTTAGAGCCCGAATCTCGATGTTTGTTCATCACATCCCAGTAGTATAGTTTTGAAGCTAAAGCTTAAAAATTGAGTCCCCATAACCTTCAAAAAGTATGACAGGTCTATATCCCAAAACTCCATGGAAATAGTTTTGAGATTCGGAAAGATTCATTCAAACAAACATCGATGTTATAATATCTACATCTTCCCTATTCCACCCACACGAAGGAAATTATCCCATGATAATAATGAAATGATAAGAAGTTTCCCCTTTTTAACTTACACTTTTCAGGTTCAGAGCATAACAGAATGTGAATCAGTACTTTTAGAATGACTTCATAATCATACTGATAACCAATGACCGCGCCCAAATGCCCTCTTTTCCTTTTCAGTCCTTCCAATATTTGTCCATTGATGAGACGTTCGGTGCCATCTCGACCCATTTCGTTTATCATTTCTTCCCTTTTCTTTTTCTCTTTTTCTCGCCCTTCGGGTAGTCTCTGACCGATGGTTCTTATCCGATGGTTCTTTTTTATTCAAATTTTCAATTCAATTCATATTCTTTTGGGGGGGAGAGAAATGAGCGAAAAAAAAAATTGTCGATCGACTAGGTGAAAGATGACAAAAAAAGCTGTATACTTTGTTTGGTTTTTTTGAATGTCGGCGTGTGAATTTCAAATGTATTATGTGCGATTCTATACGCCTTTTCTTCTTAGAAAATCTATCTGTCTGATATTTAGAGTTCGACCTATACTCGAAATCGTTTTTCAATTCTTTGAGATAGGTTTTATATTATAGTCTGCTAATGCGCTTGATGATTTACTTTAGCTACAAAACACTATCATGTTGAAGACTTTCTTACTTGAGACATACTAAATTTTATTCTAGATTTGTTTTTAAATGCCTTTTGAGAGCAACAATAATCGTACTATTATTTCGAACTTTAACGGTTGGTAAGCCCTCTGTTCGATTCCAATAGTTTCCACTTAATTATCCAAGATCCGGAATGCTTCAAAATATCCCCTAGTTCCCCCTTTATTTTTCTCCTCCGAGTGCATATCTTTCTCTGTCATCTAAATCGGCAATTCGTTGGTAGGTCACTCCAAAGAGAGGAACTCAATTTCGTGTTTCCTTCAAAAAGAAGGAAAAGGGATTCTTGGCTACCATTTTTTTCGTTAAGAATAATAGGTCAATGTTTAGGTCAACTGCTCTTTGAGTATAAACATTTTTGAGAAGGAGAGGAAGAAAAGGAGAAGAACGATTCCTCCGGAAGAATAATCAAAACATTAATGACCACACTTTTTTGTTTATTTTATTGGAGAGTAAAATGGATGGAGTAGTGTCCTAGAGTATTCTCGATTTCAACTCCTTTGTCTACTTATGTTTTGAGACATTGCTAGACTAAAATTCATCGTTTTTAGCCTCAGCTAACCTTAGATTTACTTCCTCAAGACATTCAAAAAACGAATTTCGGCAACACATTCAGGTGTATATAACTTTTTTCAGGGGGTTCGGGTAAAAATACAGTCAACAGAAAAAGTGTTCCTCATGAAAAAAGCTATCGATTTGCTAAAAAACTGTCAAATTTTGTAAAAAATTAACAGAGTTACATCATGTGTTGCCGAAAAGTTCCTGATTTCGGCAACTATTTGTCAAAACAAGGCATAACTCTGTTCATTTTTGATGAAATCTGACTGTTCTTTAACCAGTCGATAGCTTTTTTAATAAGAAACACTTTTTCTGTTAACCATATTTTTACCCGACACCTCTGAAAAAAGTTATTCACTGTTGAAGGTGTTGCTCAAAATTCGTTGTCTAATATTCCCTAGAACTTTTTGAAATTCAAAGAAACGTCTCAACCAATCCGAGGCTTAGCTAACCTGTAAACATGCCAACCAGTAGTCTTCAGAAGCGTGAAAAACAACGAAACCGTCAATCTTCATTTCCATAATTGCTCTGTTTCAAACCATTTTTCGTGTTCGTCTTGACCATCAAAACCCTTCTTCCAATTAGTTTTATTCAAACAGTTTTCTAACAAAAAAGTCGGCAATTCCTCATTAATTAGTAAGGAGATATTCTTCAAAAGTTTGTGAGGGTCATTTTTCCGGTAAAGGACATTTTAGATTTAATCTCACCCCCAGTCACTTTTTCCCTCATCTGTCGGCGCGGTGACCGAGATTTAGTTTTTCTCGAACTCATCCGATAAAGAGAAAGAAAACCCGCTCACTTTTGGAAAATGTAGAGATCAACTGATTCTATCGATCTTTTCTGCTCATTTCGTTTGACCTTTGGATCTCATACTAGCTACTATCCATGTTCCTTCCGTTTTCCTGCAACTACCTTTATCCAGCTGCTTGCTCTTCCTGTTCACTTTTGTGCACTTTCTCTCTTCTCGACCTCAATTTTGCTGCAGAAAGAAAATACACAAAAAAGTGTGAGGATACCAAAGAAGCGGAGCGCAATACGGGGCAGCTGCCTTTTTTTAGTTTTGCAGCTGTAAAATGTCGACCGATTCATATAGGGGACACTTTGTTTCTATGTGTACATTTCTTCGAGTTATTTCGAACTCCAAACTTTCTTTCATTTGTGTTTAGGTTATCGGTATCGTTGAGTAACTTCTGGTTTTCTCAAATTGAATAAGTCTGGATAGGGAGACAAAATATCTTATTTAATAAGTTTCGCTTTGAAAATTAATCTCTACATTCAATGTTTGCAAGTGCCCCCCAGAAGAACATGTCGAATTTGTTCTTGTTCGATATCAATTGAATAGAGCAATCTCGTATGTACAATACTATTGTATTCATATTACAAACAGTCCCGTCTCCTTTCTCTCCGGAAAGATGCCGTCCATGACCTATTTGTTTAGCTGCAAGTGAGAAGAGACAGAGAGCACTGTGAAAAATTGAAGAACTATGCTTCACCGAGGCTACTTTCGGACAATACCTGTGAAATTCTTTGTGGCCCGTGGCTCAATAAACCAATTTCAGTCTGACCCGGTCATGACAGGTCAAGTTCAGGTGAGCGCATTTCGGCTCACTCACAAATCTTCAGTTTCCAGATTTTTTCCGTACCGTCCACTTTTATTTCCTTTTCTTTGCGCGCTCTCTGGGTTTATCCGTTTTCCTTCCTCGTAAACTGAAGGAAAAATCAAAATTTATGTTTTCTCCCCTTTTCAAATCAAATTTTTAACGAAAAAGGTGTATGTTTCCGATTTCAAGCACTACACCGTCTTCCTTGATCGTGTCCATGTTGTTATCCGTTCACTATGTTTGTAGTTTTCAGTCGAAAAATAATCTTTGTGTTCTCACGTACACTTTTTACTATATATTTAAGTCTATAGCAGATTTACGATCTAATTTGACGAGTCTATAGCCGATTTCGAGAAGGGTTGCCTCCGGGAAACCGTTTTTTTGGATTTCGCGCCAGCGATATCTCACCACGAAAAAAAAATTTTAAAGGAACATACCGTAGTTTTCAAGTCAATTTTCAATTTTTTCTTGTTTTTCGAACGTTTTTCAACAAATATCGGCGCAAAATTTGGCATTTTGCGTCGTTTTCGCATTGAAAATTGAAAATTGGGCGGAGTTACGATGGAAAAACATGCGCGGATTGCAAAAACCTGAAAATTGCAAACTGCGGCACTGTTTTTCGGAGCGAAAATTTGATTTTTCTTAAAATCTAAGCTTCAAATTTCCGTTTTGGGACCACGCAAATCAGTTTTTCCCTCCCAAATTTGTTTTGTTAACCTCGATTAATACTGAATTTTTGCGTAACACTCCGTATACGCAGAAATTGATATTGACACACCCGAAACGTTTCGAGCCGCCCATTTGCTCTGAACGTTAGCTCAGCTGTGATCGTGAACAATCCGTTTTCTCCTCGATAATCGATTTATTTTTATTAATATTATCATTGAAATTTTTTGCAGTTTCGAAGCGAGATGATGATCGAAGATGATTGGAACACAAGCGGGCCTCTCGAAAAGGATATCTTCATTTCAGAGATTCACAATCACAAGGACACGATCGATGTAAGTACCTTTTGAACATCGTAAAGAAATGGGTCAAAGCGCGAAAAAAAATGTCAGAAATGTTGCTTTTTTCTAAATCCATTGTCACTTTTTCAGTAACCTAATTTAAATCCATTTTCCGTGTTTCAGATACTGAAGCTATTCGACAACGATATGGATGGGTTCGGAGATGAACCGATTCGCATCAAAATGGAACCGAATGATGAGACATCTGGTGAGTTTTTTTTCGAGATTTCTAGCCGTTTGCATTCAACCCAAAGAATTCAAAAAATTCCAATTCTCTCTAATTTATGGTCACAGTTTTGATAAATTATTTCGCGAACGAAGCCCGAAAATTGATAACAATAAGGCTGCCAACATCAAACTACAGTCAAGTTGAGTTCCGCTTTTCCGCAAAACTTTCAAAATTTATAATTGGAACTGAAATAAAGCAAATAAACAAGCGTTAATCTTTGCACTTCGCTAAAAGCTTGGAGATGAAACCACGCCTCCTCTCCACTTTCGTACGCACGTTTTTCGTAATTGTCTTGGTGTTGATGTTGAAGAGAGTGATAACGTCATCGGTCAAAGAAAATGCAAAGAAAAGAAAAAGAAGCAGGAGCAAAAGGATAGTAATCTGATGAAAGTATGATATCGGTTTATATATCGGTCATGGAAAACCGGGCCGATGCGGGCCACTTATTTTCTACTATATAAATTGAGATTTTTCAATCGAAACTTGTATGAAAATGTAGCTCTCGATGGGATCTACGGAATGACATACAAAATGACCATATTTTTTGGCTCAATTTTGTGCCGTTTCCCGTAAAACACCCGGTCCGACCTGACTTTCGTTCATTTCGCCGGGCCGGGGTCTGTTTCAGGAAGCAGCACAAAATTGAGCGAATAAAGATGGTCGCATTGTGTGTCATTTCGTAGATCTCATCGAAACCTACATTTTCATATAAGTTTAGATTAGAAAATCTCATTTTATATGGGAGAAAATCGATAGCCCGTGTCGGAAATCAAGGTTTCCTCAAAGTTGAGCTGGTTCGTCAGATATATTGAAAAAAAAAACACGATTTGTCCATAATAAAATTCGAAAAAACGAAGAAGATCGAATTTCCCGACTTTTCAACATCTTGGTTTCTATTCTCCGAGGTTCTTCCCCGCCGAGCACGGATACGTGAAAATTCGGAATTCCTAATGCACTTTTCTGCTTTCACCACATCAAACATCAATTGCAACATCGTATATTCACTGTTTCAATCCAAAACCGTCGATGACAACATCTCGTTATCAGCTCTTCTCTCCATTTTACGACCGCCATCAAGTATCGATGAAATGTCTTTTCGGTGTCATGTTTTTCACCCCAAAAAAATGACGAAGAAGGTGTGACTGGCTGAAATTCTGAATTCTTCCATCGCCATGTTTGTTTGCTCTGAATTTGGTATCACTTTCTTTCAATAATTAAAGTGTAGAAGCCATACGAATAAGTGACTAACAACATGTGCCTTTGCCATCAGGCCCTGTAAAATGTGTTATCAGTTTTTCTCTCCGAAATTTGTGCTCTCATCTCTGTCTTCTCAAACTGCTCTCTCTAACTATCTCGTTTATCAAATTAGCGTCCTCCATCTTTGTATCTGTTTCCCCCTTGTAGAGTTGCTGCCGCCTGCCCACCTGTCAGTGGGTTAGAAAAAAGAAACACGAACAAGGAGAACAGTGCCGAAACTATTCTTCCTATTCTGAAAGCTCTCTCCAGATTTCTGTAGATATTGTACTATAACTGTAACTATGAACATCTCGTCTTGTTCTTCAATGCCGATGCCCGTGCCAATGCAAATGGCTCAAATGCATATGGCAATGAATAACAATCCTGAAATGGATCAAATGATGCATCCCATGCAGAACTTTCCAATGAAATGGGAACCTTGCACTCCTCCGGATGAGAAACCTCCTGCTCATATGTTATTCCCTCCCGGAATGTTCAATCAATCAAGACACAGTAGTAATGGAGAAGGTACGTTTATTAAGAAGTAGAAACATTTCTCCCAACAGAAAGTCACTGTTTCTCTGTTTGTGTGCTCACCGAATCATAGTTTTCATCACTTTCCTTTTTTTATGGTTACCTGAATAGTTTTCTTATCAGTGTGCCATCATCATCTCTGAAAGTTCAGAAGAACATAATAACCAAATGAACATTGGGATTGTCTGGTCAAATTTGAGCTTCAATACGATCTCGAAATTCACTAGTTTCGTGCGATTTCCCAGCTATCTCTTCCAAGTGTTCTCTTTCTCGCGACTAGAAAACATTATAATTATCGCAGTCATCGTAACTGATAAGCTCATAGTTGCTGCAATTCCAAATTGTTCTGCACTTCTCCGAAACAATGGCGTCCTGATGACGTACTGTTCTCTTTTCAGAACTAGTTAATCCTACCTTGTCACCGAGTGAGAGTACCCCATCTTACAGTTGCCAGTACACTTTGTCATCCAATTAAGTATGGCGTTTCCCGGAACAAACGAAAAAACGAGCGCCTCGTGTGCAGGTCATTGACGTAATTGCAATTTATGACCCACTTATTCTTGATCGAAACATTTGTTTACTTATCAAAAAATGGGTAGATTGATAATGTTAGAAAGTTATCAAAAAAAAGTGAAAGGTAGCTGTTGTACAATCCTAAAATGTTTCGAAAATGGAACAAAGAGTGTCAGAAGGAATAAAAGAACATGGATAGTCAAGAGAGATTGGAGCAAAAAAAGTCATAAAATAAATTTAATGAGACGGTATGCTACTGATAAGGTATGGAAATAGGAATGTAAGTGAAAGTATATGACACTTGATATTGATGTTTTTTCAAAAAAAAACTTCTCGGTTGTTCAGTAATTTCATTTTCACCGTCTGTTGTCAGTCCGATTTAAAGGCGCATGCAATTATTTCGAATTATTCTCGCAGCGAATAACTTCGACAGTAATCAGAAATGCACTCCGGTGGGATATTTTCGAAGTTATTCACGCCGAAACTCATTCGAAATAATTGAATGCGCCTTTGAATCGGACTGACAACAGACGACGAAAATGTAATACACATCGTACTGAAACAAAAAAAAATGGGTTTAACATCTTCATCAATCTAGACATAAGGCGACAGTATGAAACCAGCAAAAATTGCACCGTAACGCTTAATGAATATCGAAATCTAGCAAATTTCTGAAACAACTATTTTCAGACTATCATGGATCTTCATCTGGTAGCCCGTCTTCTTCACTTTCTTCTCCAAACGAGTTCAAAGATGAGCCACTTGGACTCGATATCAATTTCAGCAGCTCTCTTTTCAATGCACCATTCAGTCCGTCTGGCACTTCTTCGCAGTAAGTGAAGCTACCAGAGAAACGGTATTCACGTTTCCCCGCGGGCCAAAAAGTAACAGAAAAACGTGAAAATTAAAATGAGGTCACTGGGTCGCCGTGACCTTTCACGTCGTTGGATTTGAGTTAGTTGCAACGTGTCAAAACGGTGTTCATCTTTCATTTCTCGTTCGTTTCGTAACGATACTTCTTCTAAATTTAGTGATCAATCTGCTTATCCGTTTCCAGTTCCGATGCATCACTTTCAACACAGCCCGAATTACAATTTGTTGAGTGTTTAAAAATATTTTCTGGAATTGTGAATTATTCCGTAAAAGTTCATTGCTAGCTAGTAAAAATCTGTACGAGAGTCAGTCTTTGAAAACTCACGCTGTTAGAAGCATTTTTCGAAATTCTCAAACAAATGTTTTCAAAGCAGTATAACCGTCCGTAAGCATGTTTCAGCAGTCCATCTTACGCAATGATGAACAGTGGTCACTCAATGGCTCCACAGCAGCACTCTCCACTGCCGCCTGTTGCACATTTCTCGCATAACCACCATCTCCATCACCATGTGATCCAGCACCATCCCCAGGTACGTTTTTTTTTCATTAAACTAGCAGATACTGTTTGAAGGAAATTGTGGAACTTCTTATAACTTTCAAAGCTTTTCAGCAGAACCTTCAAATGGGCATGAACCCAGTTTTCACCAATCCTGGGCCGCAGTATGTTGCCAACGTACAGCACAATTTCCTTTTCAAGGATGCAACCATCTACGAAGGAATGGGTTGGTCTTTTTATTTTTTTTAAAGCTTTTCGCTGAAAGAACCGATCAGCTTCTTCTAAATATCAGATTCCTATCACATTGGTTTTTAAAACGTTGTCAATATTTTAAAGAAATCTCGCGGATACTGGTCTTCCACTACCTTTGATCTTTCTTACTTTAGAATCGTGCATCTACTTTCGCTTCTTAAAAACTTTACGGTTATTCCACTCATCGTCATATTTTCTATAATTAGCGCTACACTTCAATGCGTTTCGCTTGTAGGTCCTTTTTTCTCCGGGACACCCCAATTATTTCGTTCTTTCAAGTCTTCTACTATCCACGTCACGATCAGATGACGTAAGCGGTTCTCCACCTTATTTCTCGATCCGGTTCTTTTGCCACGTCATTATTCCCATACTCTGGTCGTAACGTCCCTAACTTCAAATTTTTTTGAATGTTATTGAAAAAATTTCAAGGCGCGAAGAATTTTGGAATTCTTTCCTTATCTAGGTTACTGCTTTTTGTGAATACAACATCCCCCGTTCAAAATAGATTCCACGTCATAAACCAAAATCATCTGTCAAACACGATTGGTTTTCTGAATGTGCTGGCAGTGTCTTTCGGCGGTTGCCCCGGAACATGAGAGTGGCTGGGCGCATGTTGCATGCGTGGCGGAGGAAAGAAGAAAAAGAAGAAGGACTGCCACGTCACTCGCACATAGTCTACATTCTCTTTGTGAACAAACTGTCACCTCGTTTCTACATAATGTTCTGAAAAGTGAGACACTGTTCCGCGGCAAGAGACAATATTTCCTAGTGTTTTCAGTTTAAAATTTCAAGATTCCACGTCACTCAGAGTCTCGCTGCTGAAATTGTTTTTATGTTTGATATTGTCCATGAGAATTCGGAAAAAACAAACAAGGACTACATTCCCCATCAGCGGACACAAGAACATCTCAAATTGAGATGCCAGTCTGAAAACGGGTCGTCCACGCGCCACACACATGCACATACACCACTCAAGTAGTGCTGATGATGCTTCGCATTTTGCCACGTCATGTGACACGCGTCTGTCCCTTATCTATTCTCTCGGTCTCTACGATTCACATCGTCTTTCACCCACTCCTGACTGCATTCTGCTGCTTACACCCTAGTCAAAAACTCCTTTCGTCCTTCTTCCACTTCTATCACCATCACAACTTCATCAACGAATCTTTTTTTTCGTTTTTTCCAAGTCCGACTCAGCTTCCATTTTTTTGAATCGTTGTTTCATCATGGCTTTCTACTCAAAATCGTTAGAGCAACGTGCTGCTCAACATATTCGTTCCCAACCGTCATTCAGCAAGAAACTGCTTCATGGGTCATTTATTTTGTATTCTGAGCGCCCTTTTTAGCATTGAAAATGAGATGCGGTTCCATCTGCCAGTAATTTCCTTTTTTGGTCCACCCCATCTCAAGCACCAATTCCAAAAAGTGAACTTATGAACACATTTCCTTGTACCTCTCAAGTTCTTAATTTATGAAAAATGCATGGTTTGTGTGTATTCTCTGTTCCCATGAAAATATTTTGACGTGGCAATAATACACAAAGTCTATACCAGAGAGAGTAAGCAAACAAAAAAACTATCGAAACCTATCCCACGTTTCCCACCGACCAACCATTGAAAAGCAATACTTGAGAAACGAAAAATATTATGACGTGGCAAAAAAATATTTGCATTCAATTTCCAAATGGCTACATATCAATTCCTGGAGAAGCTATTAAGAAAATTGTTAGGTTATTTTTACCGCTCCGACTGCTTCCGGCGGTTTCCCAGAACCATTGGGGTACCCTAATGGCCAACGGGGAAAAATAGGGAAATGGCCACAAGAGAATGTGGAAGCAAGGAAGAAGAGAGACACGTCCCCATCTATTTTCTCTTCTCTCTGACTTCTCTGACGTGGCAAAGTGTGTGTATATACGGAGAGACCACTCTCGCAGGCCTCTTCTTTTTCCCACTGTTTCGTGGGAAGTGTCGGCGTCTCTGAGGTTATCGTACGTCCGGTGCCCGTCTCTACGCCTCTAATCGGTCGGTCCTCCTCATCTGCCACGTTGCGATCACTAAGTCTCTTCTTCTTGCATGCTCTTTTGTTGAGGGTCGTCGATCGAAAAACCCTCTTCTTTTTCGAATGGCCTCTTCTTGCCTCTTTTTTCTATGTCCTCACACGATCCATTTCCCACAGGGCCTTTTTGGTACTTTTTTTCCTATTTTCCACGTCACCATCATTATCTACATCATAAATGAACTGTATGCTCCCCATCATATAAGACATCATATAAGAACTGTGAAAAGACAACCGCTCGAACGATGAGTTTCCCACATAAATTATACAGTACATCACAGACGCTTATCTCTCTAGAGCTTCTCTCATGGAAAGTTTTCTTTTGGGAACTTATCAATATTTCTGAACAAAATCTCTCCCTTCTCCGCCTCTTCATTGTCTCCTCTACCACTCGTTTTTGCTCGATGATGACCTGTCTCCTCTTCTTTCTCATCCCATCTCTTCTGTAATAACCGTGACTCTTTTCATTTCTTGCTCTAGTTGAAATTGGGATTACTGTAGAACTGGAAAACAATGGCGACACGATGTACTGCCAATGTTTTCATAAAAGACGAAATCAAAGAAGAGCAACTAGAAGATCATGGGATAGAAGTAGACTTATCGGCTATTTTAAACACGCGAGCTGGAACACATTCCCATGATTCAAGTCCCGATGACGAAGAACAAGAATTGACACTTACAAGTGAAGTCTTTTCGCCCCCGGGAGCCGATGGCAGCGATGATGCTGAAGGTATCAAAGAAATGATGGATGTTGATGAGTTGTTATTGTGTACGTGTATCTGGATATTGAAAAAAAAAGTTTTTTAAACCAATGTGATAGTGAAAAAGATAGAAGAATGTTTCTTCGATCAAGAATTGTAGTAAATAATGGAGATTTCTTCGCGTTTTTTAGTACTCATTATTAAAAAATGTGTGAAATTTTCCAATATCTAAAATTGCACTGACTTCATATGTTTATCATTGTGAAAGTAATTATATTTATGTTTCTAGGTGGCATGGGATTAGCGGCTGCCCAGCAGCAGTTGAAAGCGAGAAACAAAATGCACGAAATGGCACTTCGACAACAACTTATTTCTGACCAGGTGAGACCTAAAATATATTTTAAAGTTTTTGTTATAAAAACATGGTTGTTCATGTGAAAATTTTTTTTGCTTTCAGAATATGGCGACGAATGGTGATCTGATGTTATCTGCCGAAGAAAGAAGAACTCTGGTCCAAGAAGGCTACCCAATTCCAACAAAATACCCTTTGTCGAAGAGTGAGGAAGAATCGCTGAAAATTGTCCGTCGCAAAATTAAGAATAAGGTGAGTTTTTCAAATCTTGAAAAAAACGCTGCTCGTGCAGCCAATCGAGGCATTGCTATAATATTTATTATTCAGTTGTCTGCCCAAGAATCACGCCGAAAAAGAAAAGAGTATATTGATGCCCTTGAGAGCCGTTTGCACTGTTTCAGTGAGGAGAACAAAGCTCTGAAACGTAGGTTTTCGTTTTCGAACAGCTGTTACAGAAAATTAATTTTTTAGAACAAGTCCACCAGCTGGAGGCATCAAACCGTGATCTTCAACAAAAGTTGCATCAATACGAAAGTAAAGAAAAACGCTAGCTTTCCATATTTGTTTCCTTGTTTATCTCTCGCTTCATTCTCTTTAAAAAACGAGTATTTCCCCCCTTTTCCACCCCTAATATTGTCACCCCCTAATAAATCCAGTGATTTAGTGTTCTGATTTTTAAATTATCAATTTCTTGTATCCATTGTCAGGGAAGTGAACGAGAATGCCACAAATGTATTGTTTTCTATAATTCCAATTTCCTCTAGGTGACCCCATTTTTCTCCATCTGTTCGAGTTGTTCATGTGATATTTTCAAGCTCTCAAGCATCCCTCTTTCAGCTTCCCATTGCCTTGATGCTGTTTTAACCTCTCTTTTTCTCTCGTCATGCTTCATTAAATGATTCATGTAATATCCCCCATAGATCATGTATCATAAATCCTACCCCGGGGTATTCGTTTTATTGATTCTAATGTTTTCTTCCAAATGAAAACAAATCGACTGTCTCCATCGAGTCGGTTTCAAAAAATGTTGTTTTTTAAGAAGAATTTTTCTGGGACACTAAATTCACTACCTCCTCGCATAATTCTACCGCCTTATTCTATGTCCCGAATTTTACTTGTATTTCTCATAGAAATGCTCCCCCCATTTCACTTTCCAGCCAATCGCTTGTTCTTGGTGTTCATCTGCCACTTCCTGGTATTCCATAGATATAAATTATTGACTTTGAAGTATAAATTGTTACAACAAAGCAGAAATTCAAGACAGTGGATCACAATCAATGGAGAATGTTCGTGATTGAAAGAAGTTATGAAGGAATTTTAGTTTTTCAGGGACAAAAAAAAGAATTTTGAAAGTACGGGAAGTCGCTATTTGAAAAAAATAAAACTCAAACTTTCAGAAGAAGAATAACAAAAACCGTAAAATCTTTATTAGAATGGCATGCCCTTCTATTATCCCAAAACCTCATAAAATATTCCTGAATTCTCAAAATGAATCATAAAATTAGTTGGAGAAAAAATTTGAATCATATTTTGTGCCATGTCTAGTCAGCTCTTTCAGGCTCCGCGACGTTTCGCAAGTGTGACGTTTCGAAAGTATGACGTTTCGCAAGTGTGACATTTCAAAGGTGCTATATTTACCAAGTTCAATGTTTTGCTTTTTAAACGTCACACTTTCGAAACGTCACACTTGCGAAACCTCGCGGAGCCAACGTCTGACGATGATTCTAATGAGACTAATTTCAATTCGTTTGAATTTCAAGAATGAGCCCTTTTGGAGCTCATCGGGGCGCCCTTCTAATGCAGATTTTACGGCAAGTTTTTTCGAAGTTTCGTTATCTAAATAGGTTACTGTAGGCTCCAGAGAATCAAAAAGAAAATCACCCATTTGGAAGAAGAATCCCAATATCTAGATCCCCAAAATCCTCAGAACACAAAAAGATATCGTATTTCAATCGTCCATGATTCCAATGTCTGTCTTTATTTCTCTTCCCTATCTTCCCATTTCCCACTATCCATTCCCCAACTAATCTCATTTTATCCATTTTTCGATGACTGTTTCCAATCGTTGTACTCTAGACGATTCCGTATAAAAACTTCCCCGTTTTTGTTTTTTTATGGGCGGTTAGTCAACTTAACCCCCAGCTCAACCCCGGGGGGATATAAATGAAACTAGTCGGATCAGTATTTCCTCATTTTGAGGTCTACCCATATTTTTCTATTTTTTTCGAAACTTTTTGATCAAAATAGTCTTCAGAATGCTTCTCCGATTTGTAACCCTCTTCCTTGTTGCTCTTTTTGCCCTATCACTATCGTCAGATGCTCCACCACCACCGTCAAATGGAACTGAAATGGAATCAATGATGGGAAATGGAACAGATCCAGCTGGACCACCACCACCAATGGATGGAATGAATGGAACGGATACAGTTCAGGAGAATGGAAATAAGACTGGTGAGTTGGAATTTCAGAATTTCATTCAAACTTTATTATTGTTATAGGTGGAGTCATGGATTGGATTAAATCAAAACTTGGAAAATAGACGAATAATATGAATTTAAATTCTTTAAACTGTTTACGACAATAAACTACAAAACTGGCGACAATCCTGTAATTGAAGTTTGAGATTTTGTTCGAAGATGCTCAACAGACGGAGCTTTTCGTAATGTAGACTTTTCTGATTTCGGAACATTTCTTCTTTCCCATTTTTGAATTATCGATCGGATTCGTTCGCCCTCTTTCTTCTCACGTTCCAATTGACGGATTCTTGCATCTTGCTCGTTCATTTTCTTCTGGAATATTCTACAGATTCCAACTTTTTAAAAGGGGACCCTACCTTTAGATTGGTCTTCTCAATATCTGCAGCTCTCAATGTTTCCAATGTCATCGTCGCCAAAAGATCTTTATTCAGTTTGTCCATTTTATCAATTGTCTTCAGGGTGTGTCGTTCCTGGAAATATTTCAGTAATCTCTACGAGACGAGACATGCCTCTCGCTGGTCTTCGGGCACGGTGAAACTTTAAAAAATGAACATGCGCTCTTGTGACCTCATTTCATGACGAATTGAACAACAAAAAAGACGGGCATCATCCTCAGATAATGAGGATCAAACTGTGAAAATTTCAAGAGAATTGGTCAACTTTGAGTATACGAAATGGTTAGCTACAAATCTTCGATACCAAAATTATTACCGAAAATTCACGAAAAGGGCCGTAACTTGCTCCATTTTCGAGGTATCAAAAATCTAGAACATGGGCATCAGCGTAACGTCATTTCTGATCTTTCTGTAAAACTGTCATCCACTCGGTTGAGTTTGAACTGAGTTACAACTGGGCACATACAGACGGACATACAAAATTTTCAAATGTTATTAGTAAAGATGTTCATCGAATTGAATTTTACCTGAATAATCTTCGCTGCAGTGGCCACAATTGTTGGGGATGTTGCCTGTTTTCTACCATCACCGCCTCCAGTTGATTTTCCAACTTGAATATCTTTTCGTACACTTTGAAGACCACGAAGAATGTTTTCAGACTGAAAACCTTAGTTTATGTGGTGTTTTCAAAAAAATTGTTTTCCAAAAAAGCTTACAATGAATCGGTTGTCATTGACCACGACTCGATAGACCGATTCTTGAGCGATCAATTCTTCAATTCTGTCAAAAATCGCGTCGAAAACTCCTCCAACGTTTACATTCAATAATTGAGACACCTGAAAAAAACATTGAATAAATTTACCATGAAATCTGTATTAGAATGGCATGCCCTTCTATTTTTCCATCACCTAAAAAAATCTTTCTAAATTCTCAAAATGGATCATAACATCTGTTGGAGAAGAGATTCGAAACATATTTTGTGAACACGTACGTACGTCCCATACTTGAATATGGATGTGAAGTATTCCATCCATCTACCGTTCTACTTACCAAAAAACTTGAATATCCTCTGCGTTTTTACTCCCGTAGAGTCTTCCAGCGCTGTAACATATCTTATACTACATACTTTGATAGACTCTCACAATATGATCTTCATTCTATTCTACATCGCCGAGTCACTCTAATTCTTAAAACATTCTTCAAAATTATTACCTGTGAATACCACTTCCCATCTCTCAAATCTCTTCTCAAACCCGGTCAATCCCCCAGATATCCGTACCTCCTCAAGTCTATAGGTCTTCCTCAAGACTCATTTTTGCACGCCCATCTAGCGCTTTGGAATAGGGTAGCCGCGAAAATCAATAAACGAATGTCCAGTGGCGGTTTCGACACATTTCTCAAATCGATTCCCTTTGATTGTCTTGTAAGTAGTTAATGTGACCATGTGGCTATTGCCGGCCACTCTGGTCATTAATTTTATTTAGTCAATCCCCACATGATCTCCCCACTTTTACCGGTTCTTCACTTATTAATGTATATTATTCTTTTTTTTTTGTGGTCAAGACTAAATAAACAAATTCAAATTCAAAACTGCCTAGCCAACTTTTGACGAGGATTCTAAAGAGACTAATTCCGATTCGTTTGAATTTCAAGAATTTGATAATTTTGAGCTCATCAGGGTGCCCTTCTAATAAAGATTTTACGGTAATTTAGAACACTAGATACCTTTGAAATACAGTTTTCCAAACTAGCAATCTTGTGTTCAAGATTTTTTCTCTCCAGATCACTGGCCAACAATTCTTGCTCCAACTCTTCAATTTTATCAGCTGCTTTCGAATATTCTTCTTCTGAAACTCTTGCTCTGAACAATGCATTTCTCTGTTGTTTCGCTTGTTCCAAAAGAACTCCTTCAGCACTTGAAGCTGCTTTTTCAGCCTCAAATCTCTTTGTTTGTTCTGTATTTCTCTCTCGAACCAAATCTCTAATCGTTCGTTTTATATTATTCTCCGTCGGTTCAAAATCGGAATTCAGAAGAACTGTTAAAGTTTCCAAAAAACTTTTTCTTTCAGTTTCTGCCGATTTCAAAAGAATAATATTATTCTTGTTGGCAGTTGACATTTCCTGAGAGTATGAACGGAGACAGCGGATCTCCGCTTTCAACATTTCCAATTCCATTTTTTGTTCATTAATTGTTGAATTCAGAAGAGTGACGTCATGGTTGATGCGGGTTTCATGGTCCTGGCGGATTTCGATTTCCTGCAAAGAAGTAGAGTAATCTCAATAGTTTCGATAACTCACCTTTCTGCAAATTCCATGCATTTCTCTGCTCTGTTCCTTATTTGTTTCCAAATGATCCATCAATGTTGAAACGTGATTTTGATTCAATGTGAGTGTCGACGAAAGCTGAAAATTCCAGAAAATTGAACTATAGTTATTAGGAAACACCCACTTGCTGCAACTTCTCTTTCAATTCCTGGTTCTCATGTTCAAGTTTTTTGCACTGTGTTTGATACTTTAGCAACTCTGTCTCCAAAAAGTCCAAATTTCCAAACTTTGAATCATCCTCAATTATTTTCATTTCCTCTTCATCGATATTGAAAGCGGATACTATTTTCTGATGGAACGTCTTCTGAGAATTCTCAACCACATCTAACTTCTCTTGTATTTTTCCAAGTTCCTCAACCAACTGCTTGTTCTGTATTTCCATTTCTTGGCTTTTAATCTGCCATTCCTCTTTTGCCTGTATATTTTCAGCCAACTCCAATTCTAATTCTGGAAGTCTCTTCGAGTTCTTCATTGCTCGATCCTTCCATTTCTCAGCTTCTGCTTCGATTTCTTTCCTCGCCTTTTCATTTGCTTTCAGTCTTCTTTCCAAACTTTCCAATTTTACTTTCGTCTGTCTTTCTGTTCGGTTTTCTCGAATTGTGTACGTGGCTGCGACCTAAACAGAAATGAGTAACAGAAAAGTGATGTTTGAATGAAAAATTTGAATGAAAAACAAACAGAATCAGGAGATCGAACATCTTCTCGTGACATTTCATGATCTCCAATATTTCGTTTATATGGTGATGTACGTGGACGAAGAGTCTGAAGATTTCGATGTTTCGAAATGAGATGAAAAGTGCAAACTCACAGTTATGATTTTGTTGCCTCGAATGTTAAGAGTTGACGTTACCAGAGCTTCAGAAGACAAATCCAATTGATGCACAGATTCAGAATTCGGATTTGATCCTGAATACTTATTAGGACTTTTAGGACGAAAAATAGTGTTAAAAATATACCAGTTTCTTCTTTCTCTCCTTCATCCACTACATTTCCAGAATCTCTTATTTCTTCAGAAGGCGACATAGTTAGAAAGGACCAAAATAGAATAAAGTGACACCAATAAACAGGAATGAGGTAAGAATAAGTTGACGTAACACTTCCTGATGCAATGAACCTTTCTATAATTGGTTGCGAACGAGAGGAAATGAAAATGGTGGAATTTGCATAAGAAACAGGAAGTATGGGTGCATGCATATTTCGTTTAACTTTTGAAGAAAGTTCATAAATACTCTGAAACTTGTTCGGAAATAGAAAAGGAATTACTCAATGTTTAGGTAAATGAAAGTTAGGCAGTTTTGAATCCAGTGAAAACGTAGCCAGTTGAACTTTGACTATTCTGAAGAAAAATCTATTGAAAAAGTTGAAAAAACTGAAAAAAAACCGTTGAAATTTCCACTTCTTTTTCCATTTTGTGAGTTTTCCCTTCCATTCGATAGCTGATAGTTACCAACGCCTGGATGCCAGTTTTCAATGCCGTCGGCTCGAATAATGTATAAATCTGAAATCAAATATGAAAATTAGGGACCAAGGCTGGGCGGCAACAAATTTCGGCAGCTCATTTAAATGTGAATAACTTTTTCAGGAAGATTGAGTAAAAAATACGGTTAACAGAAAGAATGTTCCTTATTAAAAAAGCTTTTGTTGCCGAAACGTTGCCGATTCTGATTATTTTGACAACTTTTCAGTGACTCAGGGCGTAACTCTGTTAATTTTTGATGAAATTCCACGATTTTTCAACCAATCGATAGCTTTTTTTGATAAGGAACATTCTTCCTGTTGATCGTGTTTTTACCCGATCCCCCTGAAAAAAGTTATTCACATTTGAATGAGTTGCCGAATTTTGATGCCGCCCAGACTTCTGTCTTTAAATCACCTTGAGACTATTTTTGAATTCAGAATCTCCCATCGAGGCAAATACATTATTGGGGAATAGAACTGAAATTTAAAAATTTAAACAATCAAAATCAGTTTCGCTATACAGTTAGGCTGAAAAATTGACTCCATGTCGACCTGATTTTGATCGAAAAGTTTTTGAAATTGGAAAACTTTCATGTTGATCAAGGACTCTTTCAGAGCATCGAGTTGAATATTGACTATTCTGAAAATATGCTGAAAACAATATTCAATCGGTTTTCAAAATGCTTACTTTAAATTTTCAGATTTGTTTTCCGAGTTGACAAAGATGAAGAAACAAAAGACAATAGCGAAAAAACTCTGAAAAACCATTTTTCAGAAAATGAAAGAATCGGACGGGAAACTTTTATGGACGGTTTACGACCATAATAATTTCAGACAGGTTATCTTTTTATTGCTTTCAAGGCCCAGTAGTCCGGACTTTCCCCTCATTAAAATCAGACTTCCCAACGAACATCCACCTTTTCCAGTGGATTCCCACGAATCCTTAATCCTAAGTTCAAAATTTTGATTGTGAGAACTTTTTTGAATTATCTCGAAAATTCTGCGCCTCGATTTCAGACAGCCTCCCACAAAAACAGGAAATCTTGTCCGTGCACACCGGAACTTTACTAATTACTTTGTCTCAACTGATCATATATTTTTAGTTTTCTGGTTAATAACTCAACAAGTGAAGCGAAGAAATTCCAGTTGAATGAATTCGTTTTTCTGTTGTATCATATTGCTTAATCAAAATTTTTGATGACTCCGAGTTCTTGTAACTCTAACTAAATAAACTTGAATCATGAATCATACAACAGAAACTTCTGAAATAAACCAAACCAAGTGTGAATTGGCATTTCAAATCACTTATCATCCTGTATACCGGTTTGCACAATTTTGGACATTCTGCGTATCGTTCCTAGCTATTCCAGCGTTGTCTTTTTTCCTATTGAAACGAATAATTTGTCTTCGATTTCATGGAAACATTAAATTCCTGTTAATTTGCTATTTCTTCTCTTCTATTCTATTTGCTGTAGTGATGACTTTTGAATTTGTAAGTTTTCGGTCTCTTTCAGGTCAATTGAACCATGTTGATTTCAGGGTTACCACTTTATCGTTCCCTTTTTCGCTTCTTCAAAATGCAATCTGATTATTGATTCAACTCTTTTTAAAATTGGTCATCTTTCAATGACACTATTCATGACTATTCCGATGTTACTACCAGTTGGATTTTCTCTCGAAAGATTTGTTGCACTCGGAATGGCACACAATTATGAAAATGTTCGGACTTTTTTGGGTCCTGTATTGATGGTAGTGCTCGTGAGTTTCCATTTGTTGTTAGACTTTTTCGATCAAATTTGCAGATGTTAACTGATGCGAGTTTGATATATAATGTTTTTCAAAACGAGAAATTCAATGATCCTTTCATCTCGTTCATCTTGATCCCAGCAACTTCTGCAGTGCAGTTCAACAATTACTTCTGGATTCTTCTCTATGTGGAAATCAGTAATTTCATTGCTAACTGCATCCTCTTGATAGTTCACAGTCATCTGAAAACTAGGCGAGTGATTTTCAGAATCAGAATTACCTGGTGAGTTTTTAGTTTCAGATTCCTTCGACAGCGACGAACACTATCAGTGAGATATGAGTTGGAAGAGATTTCTCAATCATCTCAATTCACTCTCATCGTTAGTTTCACTCATCTTCTCTTCGTCGGATGGTATCTCATTGCGATTATTTGTGTTCGTACCGTTGGGCAAGACTTTTTTGGCGGATACGTACCGTATACAGTGGCAAGAGGAGTGTACTGTGCAGTACCCACATATAATCTTATCATCGTTTTCGTTGGAACCAAATCACTACGACTCATGAACATAAGAAGACATAATCAAGTTCAATCGACCATTCAAATTAAGGCAACTGGGAGCGAAGGGGCCAAAAATTATGAAAATGCGATTTCGAATCACTGGAATTCGATCTCCAGCGATATTCATAGAATTAGATTTTAATTTATTGATTCATCTTGTAATAAAAATTTTACAGTACCTAATTTTTGTATCGATTTTTGTATCGCAAGGTGGTCGTATTTTCAGATTCCCAGACCATCAGAGCTGTAAAACGACCTGCCCTTTTTCGTATTACAGAGAATTCTTCACGTCTTCAAGACTATTATAACCATAAATTATGCAAACAATAGTCTACAACCTGATGGACAATGCACACTTATCTTATATTTCTCAGTTGTCTTTTGTTCATCAGAGATACCGTTGAGACCCACCTGATGTTGTAAAACCACTCCTCTTTTTCAGGTCCATCTAGTCGGTCCTCATTCATTGAGTTCTTCTATAATCGTCCTTTTCCAGATGCAACATAACTGTCTTGTCTGCTCAACGGTATTCGAAAACTATCATGAGTACCAGGAGCATATGAAAAGCCACAAAGGACCGCTGAAGTGTCCGAAATGTGAGAAAACTTTCGCCTACAGAGCAACACTGAAAAAACACTTGCTCATTCATACCAACGAGAAGAACTTCGTTTGTCATATCTGTAATAAGGCAATGAATCGGAAAGAGAACATGAAGGTTAGTGAGCGATTTCATGAGAAACTTAAAGTATTGATTTTCAGAGACACTATGAGATGGTTCACAAGTTGAAGGACGGATCAAATACGACGGAGTTCCAGAAGACTTTCGCTGAATTCGAGGAAAAGTTCAATCACATTTTTTTGACACCAAGATCCGTAGAGTCGAGTCAATCAAAGTTCGACTTTAGACGTCTCGGAGAAACTCATGGATTGGTAAGATTTCCATTCGAATCCTTTAGTGAACTGTGAATTTTCAGCCGTCAACCTCAAGTTCTCTCCTATTACTCGGAGCCATCCAAGGTTTCCTGAGCAACCTCCAACGGAGTATCAATGCTAAATAAACTACTTATAGATTTTGAAACATTCAAAATTACCAAATCTCTCCCCTAATAACTATAATGTATCCCAAATCTCCCTGAATACCTTTTTGATCTCTTGAAAAGTATGTTGTATGAATAAGACACGGCTGAGAGTCACGTACTTCCAATGTATCTGATCTCCTCTTCTTTCTTCTGCTTATTTTTTCGATTCATTTCCTCTTTCATTTTTTTTCTAACGTTGTCTGGTACGAACACTGTTTTCTTTTGCGTTTTTTAGTAAGATCATTTGTGATGTAGAAGGTTTGATTAAATGAAATTCGATAAGTTCTCACGATTATTCTCAATTTCTTCGTCGTTTTTTCGTCGAACGAAATCTTGCTTCTTTTCTTCCCACGTATTCCTTCTTTCATCATTTTTTGTAACTTCAAAATTTGAGGAGAATGTAGAATACCAATTATAGTTCAGTCCAAGGCTGTCACACAGTCGGCCCTTCTGGGTATATTCTTTATGGTTCGGGAACTTCTGTTTACGGAAACCTACGGCGGCCTACTCACGGCCCGGACCGCGGCCCAGCAGGGCCGGCCGTGTGACAGCCTTGGCTCAATCAACATATTTCAGAGAAATCCTGCAGAATGATTGATTCAAATCAAACGGAATGTGATTTAGCCTACTTAATCAACACTCATCCCTTATATCGGTTCGCACAATTATGGACTTTTCTAGTATCCTTGGTTGCCGTTCCATTCTTGTTACATTTTTTATTAAGCAAAGTAATGTTTCTTCATTTTCATGGGAATCTGAAATGCTTGCTCATTTTCTATTTTCTGAGCATTCTCTCATTCTCTGCATCAATGTGTTTCGGATTTGTGAGGATTCAGGAAGAAAAAGGATTCAGTAGTAGAACATTTTTCAGGGCTACCACTTTATCGTACCATTCTTCGTTTCCTCAAAATGTACGTTGATTATAAATGTGACTCTTTTTAAATGGTGTCATTTGCTCGGAATGAGTCTTCTAACAATTTCAATGTTACTACCTATTGGATTCTCGATTGAAAGGTTTGTTGCATTGGCGATGGCAGAAAAATATGAAAATGTAAGAATCTTTATCGGCCCGATTCTCGTATTCGTTTTGGTAAGTCGTGAAATGAAGAAGCAAATCATTTTATAATTAAAGACTGGGTTAGATTTGAAAATCGTCTACTCTGTCTATCAAACGGAGAGATTCAATGACAACTCTATATCATTCGTTATGACTCCAACGACATCTTCAACTCAAGTTAATATCTACTTTTCCTCCCTTCTCGCTGTAAAAGTATTCAATTTGATATGTAACTGTATCCTGATCAAAATTCATAATCGCATGAAAAGAAGGTATTGAGAGTTTTCTCTCTAACTTCCAAGTTTGAACTTCAGATACTACCGAAGAACCCATACACTATCTCTGCGATATGAAATGGAAGAAATTCTGCAATCTTCCAAGTTCACTCTTATCATCAGTTTCTCCCACCTATTGTTCTATGGATGGTATCTTATCGTCACTATTTTTGTGCGATTGGTTGGAGAATCATTTTTCGGGAGTTTCTTGAATTATACGGTGTTTCGTGGAATATACTGTACTGTTCCAACGTATAGTCTAGTTATAGTTGTGATTGGACACAAAGCTCTTCTTCATCTGAATATTCAAAGACATAATAGAGTTCAATCGACAGTTCAAATCAAGTCGACAGGGAGAGAAGGAGCCAGGAATTACGAAAATGCAATTTCAAGTTATTGGGATTCGTTTTCTCATGGGTTGGATAGAATAAATCATTGAGTTTTGAGCTTGTTTACAAATGAAACAGGAACTAGAAATAAAATCGTTGAATTCAGCTAATGAGCAAGAGATGTTTTGTAATAAGTCGACGTAATATGGTCGGTTGGAGCTCATTAATTTGACGAATTCGGTTTCTTCAGAGATACAAAGTTTTGTTTGGATGCAATTTGAGGTCAAAACCTTGACGTTTTTACAAGTTGTTGACAGCGGTTTGTTCCGAGTTTCTTCTCATCATACTTCTCCATCGAATTTCGATATTCTACCCATTTCGCTTGATTCTATGATCTTAATCCTCACGAAAAAGTATACATGGCACGAAAACTTTTTCTTCTAGAAAATCATTATGCATCGCTGATTCAGATAGCCTAATGATGGGAAAAATAAGATCAACATTACGAATAAGGATATAAATAAAATCTCATCGAACTCTAGACTTTTATCAAAACACACGACTTCAAATCGAACTCTTGCTTTTTCCCAAGATCTAGACAAATGAACTTTTGATATTTTTTTGTTCAATTTCTTCTTTCGCCGAGTCTGAAGTTCATCCAACCAAAAAAATTCCATCTCGGGGTAACACGAACCCGATTTTTTGTGCGTCGTCGCACTGATATGTGAAAAAAAGAGCAGAAGAAGCTCTGCTATTGATATCAGTCGAATCAGAAGAACATGGTTGTGGTGAATCAAACGAAATGTGATTTAGCTGTTCAAATCGTATATCATCCTGTGTATCGTCTATCTCAATTCTGGACTCTTACTGTTTCTGTATTGGCTGTTCCCTCTCTCCTGTATTTTCTTTTTCGAAGAATATTGCTTCTTCCGTTTCATGGTAACTTGAAAACCTTGTTGGCCACATACTTTGTTTGTGTATTTCTTTACGCTTTGGTTTTGTCATTCGACTTTGTGAGTATCGCAACCTTTTGATAACTACGGTTTTCTATGAATTTCAGGCGTACCATTGCATTGTTCCATTTTTCATCACTTCAAGTTGCAGTTTGATAATTGACGAGACTTTGTACAAATACGGTCATGTGACCTCTTTATTTCTCCTAACCACTCCAATGCTTCTTCCGATTGGATTCTCAATTGAACGATTTATTGCAATTGGAATGGCTTATGACTATGAAAGAGTTAGAACTCTTGTTGGACCGATTCTTTCATTCGCGTTGGTGAGCAAATTGTCTTTTAATAAAGCTATTTCTGAGTTCAGGTTAGCCCAAACTTCATTTTCTTCTATTTCATCTTTCGAAATGAAACGTTCACGGATACATTTATCTCATTTTTGGTTCTACCTAATACATCTGCTGTTTCTTTCAACAACTATCTATACTACCTTCTTTACGCTAAAATTGGAAATTTTTTCTGCAACTGTATCCTATTGATAGTCCACCAAAGGTTCAAGAGAAAGTAAGACCACCAAATAATTATGTAATATCCATTCCTATTCAAGATTTCTACAAAAGCAGTCGTCACTATCTGTTCGGTATGCGATGGAAGAGATATCTCAGTCTTCCAAGTTCACTCTTATTCTCACATTTACACATCTTCTATTTTTCGGAGCGTACACGATTGGAAGTATTTTAGTGAGAACTTTGGGAGAATCATTTTTTGGAAATTTCTTGAATTACTCCGTGGCAAGAGGTGTCAATTGTGCAGTTCCGACGTATAACTTATTGATTGCATTTGTTGGTGTAACAGCGTTACGTCGTCTGAATGCCAGAAGACAGTCAAAAGTGTTAACGACGGTTCAAATCAGACAAAAAGGACAGGAAGGAGCGAGGAACTATGACAATGTGATACGGCAGCAATGGACTATTGTGCCTGGTAGAATTTAGGATTATTGGTTGATGTCTTGTAATGTATGAATGTTTTATAAATATTTTTGATCAGATTGTTGTCTGAATTTGCATAAAAACAGTACACCTATCAGAGTTGTAAGGAATTCCGGCTTCCGACTTCCGGGCATCTTTTCCCTTCCGACTTCCGACTTCCGGCTAAGAATTTTTTACCTCCAACTTCCGACAAAAAGTCGTTGTTCACAAGCTAATAATTCGACACTTTTTTTAAAAATTTTTTGGTGTATTTAGGCAAAATTTCAAAAAAATCGACATATTTTATCGAAACTGAGAATTTTAATTCTGACCCGACGTTCCTACTTTTGCTTTCCGACTTCCGTCAAAAAATATTACTTCCGACTTCCGGATTTCAAAATTTCCCTTTCTTACTACTCTGATATAGAGCTATTAGTTAAAAGTTAGTTTTGCTCAATACCTTCCGTACATGCACTTTATGATAGATTTTCTTGAACTCAACTTTAGCAAATTTTGTTTTGCAACGCTTCCCAAAAAGTGCAAATGCACTGGAACATGTTCCAAAAGTGATCTTTATTTTTGCTTCAGGGACCCAAAATTCAAAGTTAGACAAACTTTATTATAGAATTCTCGTTCTAAACTTCCTACTCTCACACTTTCATGTATTTTTTTAGATCCGAACTGTGTCTGCTGACTGGAATATGTTCTCACCCTAATCTAACCTTTAAAAGTTAAGTTATCAAAAGATCGAAACCAACATGTTTTCTCAGAAGATCTCCGAGGCTCATTCAAATCAGTCCAAAACTTTCAATCTTTTGATTTCTTAAAAGTTCTAAAAAATCTTTTGACTCATTCAACCGTACTTATTCGATAAAACATTGATGATTGACTCTGCTTTACTAAATCACACTTTTTTCTAAAAATGAACCAAACGAAATGTGACTTGGCGTACGAACTAACGTACCATCCGATATACAGACTCTCACAATTGTATACTTTTTCCGTATCTGTTATAGCGGTTCCAGCTCAATTATATTTGATGGTCTCTAAACTTTTCGGTCTTCATTTTCATGGAAATTTGAAAACTTTACTCATCGCATATTTCATCAGTATCACCTTATATGCAGCTATTTTGTGCTTCGACTTTGGATACCACTTCATTGCTCCATTTTTTATCAAAACTAAATGTGATCTTATAATTGGGAAGTCTTTGTTCAGCGTCATTCATGTTCCCTCTTTATTTCTACTGACAATTCCAATGATGTTTCCTCTTGGATTCTCTATTGAGAGGTTTGTAGCAATTGGGATGTCAAATAGATACGAAAAAACACCCACAATTCTAGGACCAATCCTTGCTATCATACTGGTAAGTGACTCTCATTAGAACTCACTGATCAATTATTCCAGCCTCTACCTAATATTCTCATATTCTATTCGATATTTCATAATGAGAAATACGATGAAATCTTCATCTCTTTTCTTATGTTACCCAATACATCTGCTGTTAAATTCAACAATTACATATGGTATTTACTGTATCTGAAAATTGGAAACCTCGTGGCTAACTTCGTTCTTTTGCTGGTTCATAAACGTTTTAAAACAAAGTTGGTAACTTTTTCTGCCTGAATCAAAGTGTTTTTCAAGGTACCTCATCCACGAAAGGTCGTTATCGATGAGATATGCATTAGAGGAAATATCCCAATCTTCAAAGTTTACACTGGTTCTCACTTTCACTCATCTTCTATTCTTCGGAACTTATACTGTTTGTAGTATTCTTGTTAGAGTCTTGGGTGAACCATTCTTCGGATCTTTTATCAATCATTATGTGGCAAGAGGTATCAATTGTGCTATTCCAACCTACAATCTTGTCATCGTATTTGTTGCATTCAAATCATTAAATCTTCTAAATTCGAAACGATCCATGGAAGTACAGACAACAATTCAAATGATAACAACTGGAAGTGAAGGAGCGAGAAATTACGAGGAAGCAACTATCAACCGATGGGCAACTGTTAAGAGTGGAAGACTTTGATCTTTTGATTTTTTTAAACTGTTGACACATGTTGATAAACAATTTCATTTTCTGTATGTCCACCTGTAAAATAATTAAAAACACCTCAAACCACAAAAACGGATCACTGGTTCATAAATCTGATTGTTTGTAGTTTGGTCAAATTTACATGGATCCCTTTCTGAGTACAAAATTTTGATAGTCTTCATCATTTGTTTGACTAAAAATGTTCATTCAACCATCTTCAGCTTTGAAATTTTTTATGAGCTTCTCAAGATTTTTTAGCGATTCCTTGTCCTAACACAAGCTGGATCTTTGCCAGACTCTCTCACTTTTTTTTCAAAAGTTCCAGAGATTTCTCACGATAATAAAAAAACGTTCCAGATCACACCTCCAGTCTGTTTTCAAGGACATTTGAACTCAAAATCTGAGTACGTGAGCCAACTCTATATACTTGAGCTTTCGATTTCAAAATCTCAAGCCGAAACTCAAGAGCGTCGAACCGAAAGATACACTCGGTTTTGGTAATTTTACGCTTGCTGTGCTGTTGATATAAAAACTTTATACTAGAACCATCGAACCACATTTCTCGAGAAATGGCACAAATAAATCAGACGAAATGTGAGTTGGCTTATCAGCTCACTTATAATTCTGTATACCGATCATCCCAATTCTATACATTTTCTGTATCATTCGTCGCTGTTCCTTCTCTGCTCTATTTTATCACAAAACGATTGAGATACCTTCCGTTCCATGGAAACTTGAAGGCATTGCTCATGGCCTACTTTGTCAGTATCCTACTGTATGCTCTTGTGCTGTGTTTCGCTTTTGTAAGTTTTATATTTGGATTATTTTACATGAAACAACTCTTGCAGGGTTATCATGCTTTTGCTCCACTTCTAATCTCATCAGACTGTGGATTGATCATAAACAAGACCGTTTTCCAAATTGGCCACGTTCTCGTTCTATTCTTCCTAACAGCTCCCATGATGTTTCCGATCGGATTTTCCATCGAGAGATTTATCGCAACTGGAATGGCAAATCGTTATGAGAGTATGCCTACTGTAATCGGCCCTGTATTGATTGTCATTTTGATCATGCCAAACTTTTTTGTGTTCTATTTCCTGTTCCGGAATGAGACATTTGATGATATCTTCGTCTCATTTCTCATGTTACCAAGCACTTCTGCTACTCAATTCACCAACTATCTCTGGACTTTGTTTTTCATTAAAGTAGCGAATATCTTCTGCAATCTATCTCTATTAATTGTGCACAGTATTCTGAAACCTAAGTGAGTTCCAACGAGAAAGCTAGACTTCCGGGAGTAGAATTCAATAATATTTTCAGATACCAAAAAAGTTCTCTGTCGACAAAATATGCAATGGAAGAGATAACTCAATCGTCCAAATTTACTCTAATTATCACATTCACTCATCTTCTCTTCTTCGGAATCTACACCGGTTGCAGTATTCTTGTTCGAGTTCTCGGTCAACCATTTTTTGGAAGTTTCATCAATTTTTATGTTGCGAGAGGAATTAATTGTGCAGTTCCTACCTATAATTTGGTTATTGTCCTTGTTGGATTTTTATCTCTTCGTCATTTGAATTCAAGTCGATCGAAATCTGTTACCTCGAATATTCAGATTCAGGCGATTGGACACGAGGGAGCCAGAAATTATGATAATGCTATCACAGAACAGTGGGCAACCATAACACGAGGAAGTGTATAAATGTTATTTTGTTTGAGAACTTTTTCCGAATACATTATTTTGACAAACTTGAAGCATATGATATGCTGCATATCTTTAACTTTTTTGTTACCAAAAATTGCCATTGACTTCCATGAATCAATGTTACCGTATACCGGTAACTATTCAACCGGTAACTCAAACTCCACGGATATCTCCAACATACAATTTGCACACACCCAAAACTGCATCTCGAAGTTGTCTGAGTCATAATTATAGATGCCTTAAAAAGTTAAAAAGAATGCACTGAAGAAGTAAAGTACACTAATAAGTATAGGACGTTTTAAAGATCCAGGAATTCTTTTTAAACTTTTGAAAACTCTCGTTGTCCACAGATGAAGTTCGAAAATGATGTTTTTTGTAGTTTTGGACTTTCTAGTTTCTTTGTGTTCTGAAAAGCTCCAGAACGTCTATGTTTTAAAAAACCGGTGCGCCGGTGGTTTCAAGTTCCCACAATCATGAGATAAAATGAAATTAACTTTTGTTATGTAATTTTGAATATCCTTTCTTTGTTGTGTCAAAAGATCATTTAATTTGGTCACTGTCCCATAGAGTGAACCGGCAAAGTGCGGCTGCAAGTCTAAAAATCCGAAATCGTGATTTCAGCTCAGAAAAATGCTTTTTAAGTAGCGTCGTTTACTTATTAGCCGCCCTGTATATTCAAAGATAGCATTCCATTATTCATAGCTTTCTGATCCCATTTCCTCTTTATATCGGAACAAAATAATATCATTTTAAGGTCATTTCAGTTATTATATTTTTGATTATGCCTACCTCTGCATCTGACATTCTCAGAATTCTTTCCCACCATTATAACTGATCTTATTTCCCGGACGCTCGACTCTTAGCTCTTTCTTTTTGTAAAGGCTATTACCAAACGCATAATTTTCTCGCTTTATGCATTCAATCTCGTCCCGTTTTTGTTTAACACCCAATCACATCACTAAGAAACAAGATTACATTTACCCCGTTTATCTTGAATTCTCCTACGACACTTTCTTTATTTTTCAACACCTTTACTTTTCCTGTTGATTTTTCTCACTGGAAAATATAAACATTTAAGAAAAAATGTCGGAAGAAAACCTCATAAGGTGTGAATTAGCATTTGAATTAACTTATAATCCAATATATCGAATCGCTCAATTCTGGTCTTTTTTCGTTTCATTACTTGCAATGCCTTCGCTTCTTTATTTCATTTTCAAACGGATTGTGAATCTTCCTTTTCATGGAAACCTTAAATTCTTACTTATTTCGTACTTTATCGGAACACTTTTATTCGCAACTGTCACATGCTTCAATTTCGTAAGTTGTCTAGATAGGCAGTGTGGGAAAACTGAAAATGATCGAGAATCAGAGAACTGGCTAATGAGAATAATTATAGGGTTACCACTTCTTCGTTCCCTTTTTCGTTTCATCAAAATGTAGCTTGATAATCGAACGAAATTTATTCAAATATGGACATCTAGCAGCTCTTATATTCATGACGATTTCAATGCTTCTTCCCGTCGGATTTACGATTGAAAGATTTGTTGCATTGGCTTTGGCACATAGTTATGAAAGTGTTCGAACATTTCTGGGCCCTCTTCTTGTCTTGTCTATTGTAAGTTTTCTTTATTTTTTCAAATGTTATTTCAATTTCCAGAGTGTGATCGATTCCTCCATACTGTATTCCATTTATTATGATGATCCATTCACAGATAACTTTATCAGTTTCATTTTGATTCCTTCGAACTCGGCAGTGAAGTACAATAGGTTTTTCTGGGCACTTGTGATTATTAAGATATCGAATTTTTCGTGTAATTGTTTCTTGTTGTTCATGCACAAGAAAATGCATAATAAGTGAGTTTCAGTCCATGTAAAGTTCAAGATTCATCAAACATCGTAAAACCTCTAATAGAGGGGCACAGAAAAATTAAGTTTGTAAACCTTCTCTTGAAAATATATATAATCAACTTTCTGAGAATCACACAGATTTTGCGTTTAGTAGCTGAAGAGTCTATTAATGTTTGCTGGGAGTTTTCCAGAAAGAAATAGAAAATTACGGTTGTGCTGACTCTCTAAAGTTGTGTTTCAGGGTGTCCTTCTATTAGAGGTTTCGGCTCTATTGCAGAATAAAGGTCCCTTCGAAAAATAGGGGTCCCCTAAAAAAATAGGGGTCCCTTCAGGTCCCTCTAAAAAATAGGGTTCCCTTCAGACCCCTCGAAAAAAATAGGGGTCCCTTCGTCCTCGGCTATAGTACCTCGAAAAATAGGGGTCCCTTCACATCCCTTGAAAAAAATAGGGGTCCCTTCAAGTCCCTCTAAAAAAATAGGGGTCCCTTCGTCCTGGTTTAAAGAAGCTCAAAAAATAGGGGTCCCTTCAACTGCCTCAGAAAAAATAGGGGTCCCTTCAAGTACCTCAGAAAAAATAGGGGTCCTTTCAGATTTTTTTCTAGTTTCCGTTTCCTTGCTTATTTTTTAACTTCATTTTTGAAACTTGATCGGTTCCGGTTACTAAGCCTTTTCAAAATGAACTTTAAAAAATGGTTAAGAAAATGGAAAACTAGAAAAAAATCTGAAGGGACCCCTATTTTTTTGAGCCTCTATAATCCAGGACAATGGGACCCCTATTTTTTTGAAGGGACCTGAAGGGACCCTTATTTTTTTGAGCTCTTATAATTGAAGACGAAGGGACCCCTATTTTTTTTCGAGGGGTCTGAAGGGACCCCTGTTTTTTAGAGGGACCTGAAGGGACCCCTATTTTTCGAAGGGACTTCTATTCTGCAATAGAGCCGAGGTTTCACAGCAGGTAAAATTGTTAATCAAAGTTCTTTCAGATATCGAAAACATAGTTCATCTTTATCTGCTAAATACGAAATGGAAGAAATCTATCACTCATCAAGATTTACTCTAATTGTAACATTCAGTCATTTACTTTTCTTTGGATGGTATGTTTCTTCGATTCTTTTCACTCGAACTGTTGGACAAGATTTCTTTGGTGGATTTATCAATTACACTATCATGAGAGCAGTATATTGTGCAACTCCCACTTATAATTTTGTTATTGTATTCATTGGACTCAAAGCACTGAGACATCTGAATCTGAAACGAAACCATAAGATATCGACAACAGTCCAAATCAAATCAACGGGGCACGAAGGAGCTCAAAACTATGACAATGCAATTTATGGTCTCTGGGATTCTGTACATAGTGAAATGAGCAAGAAAATGAAGTACTAACAATTAAATAAATAACTTTTTGTAATGTTTGACGCATTTCGTTTTGATATTAAATTGCAAAAATGATGAAGCAACGAAGAAGGACGTCGTTGTAATTTTAGAAGATGTGAAATCCGAATCAAGCTCAAATATTGCCTTCCTCTTCTTTACGCCTCCTTTCTTCATCCTGTCATTTTCCTTTTTTTCATTTACTTTTTTCTCACGGCGTTTTTTGAAAAACAGGGTGAAAAAAGACGACGAATTTAGAACTACAACTAGTAGACAAAGTGTATTCTGTATGCATTTCATGTTTTCTTCTCACGTGTCTTCTCTTTTCCAAAAAAGAGAGTACTTGAGAACACTCGAAATCCTGAAAGTGAGAAAGAACTTTTCTAGTTCACATGTCGTCTGGATCTCTATAATCTCTTTGATTTCTCCCTATTTTTGTGCTCATTTCCCTGCGATTTCCGCAAAATAAATTCCCACGTCTTCCGTTTTTTCCATGAAATTGTCATTTGACTATTCGGAAAGGATCTGGAAACGTCAAGGTTCAGCCATAGAACCAGTTGTGCTATTGTTGATGTTTCAGATTTCGGTGTTGTTTTTGAGTAGTGTTGTAGTCCTGAGAATTTCACTGTTGTGGCTCCCATTTTCAAGAAAAACAGTTTTTGATAACAAAATTCTATCTTGCTTAATTTTTCTTCTGTTTTTTTGCTTTTTTTTATGTTTCCTAGCATCCTCAAACTAAAAAAAGGCTCCGCGACATTTCGAAATATGATGTTTCGAAAATGTGACGTTTCGAAAGTGTGACGTTTCACAAGCATTTAGTTTTGCAAGTGCGACGTTTCGCAAGTATGACATATCGAAAGTGCGATATTTCACAACTACAACATTTTGCTTTTGAAACGTCGCACTTACAAAACGTCACACTTGCGAAATGTCACACTTTTGAAATGTCACACTTGCGAAACGTCTTACTTTCGAAACGTAATCTTTCGAAGTGTCGCGGAGCCAAAAAAACAGAGAGTCCGAACTTTTCTAACATAACCATCTCAAACCAGTAAAACAAACGTCATCATATCGAGCACAAAACTTCTCAATTACAGCCAATAAACTTATCCGATGGGGCCAATTAGTTTCCCTTTTTACTAGTCCTTTCACCCTAAATGCCAAAATCTGAAAACACTACAACTCTGCAACTGAACCTCTTGAACTTTTTTTTCCAGAATCAGATGATCATGATTTTTGAAAACGTCAAAGCTCTAGAATCCTCTATACAAACCGGAAATTGATTATCATATTTTCCCGTTTTCATCCCATTCACCCGTTTGCAAACAAAACTGAACATAATATAATCAATCGAGAGCTCTATAGGCTATCCTGTGGGCTCCATCGACTATAACGCTGTTCAAATAAATCCCAGTGCAAAAAAATAAGCAAAACAACAATTATGTATATGGTGGTGACACTTTTACACCTCTTTCATCTCGTAATTTTTCTTTGGATGCACCACAAAATGAACCCCTATTCTCGAAATTAATAGGAAATTATGCAATATGCGTCATTTCTTTATTTCGAAAATAGGACAAATAAATGAGAGAGATGACCAACCGACCCTTTCTGACGTTTTGCACATTTGCACTCACCATTTTTGTTTCCAATTTATTTTTTGACCTCTAAACTCAATGAAACGTTATTTTCTTGAATAAAAACTCCAACGACCCATTCAACCGAATCAGTGAAGAAAAATGACATGTGATAGAGAAAAAATCACAAAAATGTATCATCCTACTCCTCCTCCTCGTTTTCTCTCTCTCTTTTCGAAAAATAACTCTTATTTGCTTGCTCAGAAAATACTTTCTTATTTATTTAGGATCATCACTAAACACCCTTCCGAGTGTCTGTTACTTTTCTTGTTCTGATTGTCAATGTGAACAAAAAAATAATGGATCGAGAATACTTTGAAATTTGTAAAGAGGTTCGTTTTTTTTCCGGATTCTATGTGGGTGGATTTTGATTGCCCTTGGGGATCCAATGTCAGGAACATGAATAAATTGAAATTCAAAAAAAGAATGCCCTCCCAAAAGTTCATTCTCCTCGAGATCATTTTTATTCCCCGATGGATTTTCAGAACAGCAATACAGCATTCACAGTTGGCTACCAATTGGTTTATCTCATAAATGTGGTTCTATCAGTCACTTCTGTCTTCACATGCACCTATTTCATCAAAACCTTTATTTGGAAATCCACTTTCCACCCTAATTTCAAAGTGAGTTTTCAGTATTATCCGAGTTCCTACTCATCACTTTTTAGCTTCTTTTGACAATGTATTTTTCTGCTGCAATATTCCATTCCATCCTATTCACTGCATCATATTTAATGATGATTGAACGGTTTCTGGATTATCAAACTGAATGTGATATCAATGTTTCATTGGTTCCCTATATGATTGTTCATAGCTCAATTGCAATTTGCTTATTTTGCGGAATGTTGACACAGGTTGGTCTTATTGAGCCTTGTTATTCTGGCCTCTTGATTTCAAAGCATTCTGCCTTTTTCCTGATCTTAAAATTTAAAAAATATGAGAACTTTTGAGAACAAAATTTTCCAGTCGAATGCACCGATAAGTTCATACTACAAAGCAGAGTTCAAACGAACATGAAATTAATGGAAGTTTAAACGTGCTGTAAAATAGTACTATTACAAGAGCACATTTAATAGAAGGGCACCCGATGAGCTCAAAATAAACACATTGTTGAAATCCAAAAGGATTGGAATTTGTTTTATTAGAATCCTTGTCCAAAGTTTAATGAATACGTCACAAAAAATTTTCCAAATATTTCTCCAACAGATGTTATAATTCATTTTTTGAGTTCAGCAATAATTTTTTAGGTGATGGAAAAATAGAAGAGCATGTCCTTCTAATACAGATTTTTCGGTATCTACGTTTTCTTCCAGGTGTTCATGGTAATCGAACGACTATTCGCCACAATAAAAATCGAGAGCTACGAGCACAACACCTCATTCAAACATATCTTGGCGTATTTGTTCTTTGTATGTTCTAATCGCATTTATTTCTCACGATCCTTGTTAATTTTCAGTGTATCGTCCTTCCAGTTTCTTTATTAGTCTGGGCATATCAAGATGCCGATTATAGATCGCCAGTCATTTCTGCAATCAGTCCTCCAAAAGGTGTCGAGTTTCGGGTAAGGATCTTTCCATCTCTGCATATTTTAATCTTCCAAATTTCTGGTTTCAGTTGAACATTCTCTACATTTTCTGCTTCCTACTCGCAATCCTTGCTCTTATTTTGCTCCAAATTGTGAGATATGTCAACAAAAGGAGGGAGAGCAAGTTAGATTTAGACTTCCTGATTGAAAAAAATAGAAAAATGTTTCAGGATTGAGATTAGTTTATCCGGTCGATTCCAAATTGTGGAGAATATTGATACAACTACATTCATCTCATCAATATTGATCATAAACATGATCATTTCCGTTATTTATATCGTTGGAATTTTCTCGCTCAGAAACTTCGAGTTCGATGTTTTCATCAACAATCGTGCAGGATTATCTACTGTAAAACTTGTTTTCTATGTAAGCTTTTCATGAAAATAATAAAATGAACAATTTCAACATTTCAGCTTCATCCATTATTTGCTTTCCTGATGCCTTTGATATCTAGCTATCATCTTTCAAAAATGAGAGAACGTCGATTGAAAAGAAGAGAACATCTTTTGGCAATTAAAACGAAGGGAAGAGAAGGATCCGATGCTTATAATCAGTTACTTCATGATCAATGGCAACAGCATTTTCTGAAATAATTGAGGAGCTGATTAAGAAATTTTTGATTCATATTGTTAACTGTTGTAATAAATTTTGAAATAAAATGGCTTGAACACGAAAGTTTGAAAGTTTGAAGATAATTGAAGGACTTTGCGATGGAATACTGCTGCAAGTAGTAGTGCTGACAAGGGCTTCCTCGAACACTCGATTTGAACTTTTTCTGAAACTTTGGTCCTAGACTGAATTGACCCTGAAAAGCCCAAATCCGCAATAAAGTGACCAAATGTTTACGTAACTCGAGATATGAGCCCTCAAAGTTGCAGCCAACACTGAAATTGAGGTACTTTGAGGACGCATATCTCAACTCAAAATCACTTTCAGAATGTCTAGTTTTTTTAAGCTTAGAATTGAGTGTATACCAGAGGTGAACGCCGATAATCTGTAAAGTATCCCAGCTTCTTTTATTTTTTTTTGAGACCATTTTTCAAAGTTTCCCTACCATTTGGGTGGGAATTTTAGCCTCTTGAGGCACTTTGAGGGCTCGTAACTTGAGTTACGTGAACATTTAGTCACTTTTCTTTTCAGATTTGGGCTTTTCAGGGTCAATTTAGTCCAGGACCAAAGTTTCAGAAAAAGTTCAACTCAAGTGTTCAAGGAAGCCCCTTGTGAGGAAAATTGGTTTAGGTTGTATGAGTTTCTATCGATCGTTAAAAAAACTATGTAGAAATTTCAGATGTGTTATACACGCTCGTGAAAATCCATTTTTTCTATAACCAATTTTTTCCATCTCGCCAATTCTCATCTTTCCAAAAATCCATTACTCGAAAAGTTTCGAAAATCTTTCTCGTCACAATTTGATCAAGAATGCCACAAGATGCAAGTGAGTTTTATTCGTCTTGATTTCTTTTTGATATCCAGTCAAAACGAATTCAGGCGATGGATACGAGCGTCTTGCAGATGTTGCCGAGGCAGCGAAACAGGAGGGAACCGAATTGAAGCATGTGATTCGGGATGTTGCCAGAAACTATTCTCAATTGGGCTCAGATATGCACGATTACTATGACAAGAATTTGAAAAAGTTTCCAGAGACTGTCGAGCAAACTGCTAATGACTTGTATCAATCATCGGTAAGATTTTTAAAAATTGAAAGAAAACTTCTATTTTTAAGCAAACATTCAAAGAAGATGTGAACAAGTTTGTGGAATCAATGTTGGATACGTCTCCACCGGAGAAGATTACGGGGTTCAATATCTCAAAGGTGAATGAGCTCTCTAGAAATTGCGAAGATTCATTTGAATTCAGATTTTCGCCAACTCCATCTTCCTTCTCTTCATTGCTTCGATTTCTCGGTTCATTGGATCTTATATAACTGCTCCAGTCTTCGGAATCATCTTCCTCAACTGGGGAGCTATTCTTGTAGCAACCATTGTGATTCCGATTATCGCCAGTTACGTCTATCACAATTTGAAAGTGAGACATTTGTCTGAAAAGCGAATCGCAAGTGCTGGATTCATCTTCCTCCAATCTGTTCTCATTGGATTTATCAACCAAAACGATTGGCTGGAAACTGTCCCGTATGCTGTTCTGACACAAATTGTGAGCCTCCACTTCCATTTGTTTTGAATGTTTGATTATTTCAGGTATCATCGTTTTCGTATCCGCTAGCTGTGGCACATACTGACAACAGACAAAAGATCCTTGGATTCGTCGCAGGATCCTCACTTTTCTTCCATTTGGCCAATGGATTCTTCTTTTCTGGAATGGACGGAGCATTCTTGACAATTGCGATTCTGTACACTATCCTAGCCATTGCTCTCATTCAATACGCAATCGCTTTCCGTTGTCAAACTGATTTCGATATGATGCACCTAACAATGCAATACGTCTTCTTGATCTCAATCGTCAGAATGTTCGCTGTGATGGCTTTCGGAAAAGACAATTAGAGAAAAGTTCATTTGAATAAATCATTTATTTAAAGTTTCGAAAATGGAGGTTGTGGTTGTTTCGAGAACGAGGCCATGCTAGCCTTCATCAGGTCATCCGTGAATAGTTGGGACATATTCCAAGTCGCCTGAAACTATTTTGTAATTTTCGTCACATCAGACATGGCAAACCGGGCCAACCGGGCCGACGTGGGCCAGCGATTTTCTCCCTTTTAAATTGAGAATTTTCAATGAAAACATTTATGAAAATGTAGGTCTCGATGAGATCTACAAAATGACATACAGAATGGCTATATTTATCCGCCAAAATTTGTGTTACTTTCAGTTAAACGTACGGGCCGATCCGACGTACGCTCATATCGCCGGCCCGGGCGTATTTCGAGAAACAGCACAAAATTGAGCGAATAAATATTGTTATTTTGTAGATCTCATCGAGACATACATTTTCCTATAAGTTTCGATTGAAAAATCTCAATTCAAATGGGAGAAAATGGCTGGCCCGCATCGTCCCGGTTGGCCCGATTTGCCATGTCTGGGTCACATTCATCTTTCCGTACCACATAATTCAAACTGTCCTCAATAGTATGATCTCTTGCGTAATTCAGAACATTTTTCGTTCCCTGCACTCCAACCGGACTTTTCGAAGCAATCAGTTTTGCCATCTTCGTCACCTCATTTATCATTTCGTCGCGAGTGTCAAAGACACGACTGAGAAGACCTGAATGAATGAATTCAAACCGAAACGAACAACAGAAAATGAACATACCGAATTGAAGTGCTTCTCCAGCTGAGAAATGACGGGCGGTCATACAGATATCCTTGATCCAACTGTGATTCCCAACGACTTTCGGTAATCTGTTCAGTGTTCCAACGTCAGCTGCCATTCCGATATCAACTTCTTTTACGGAAAGAACAGCGTCTTTTGTGGCAACTCTGACGTCGCATGCTGTAGCAATGTCGATTGCAGCACCAAGACAGTATCCGTGCATTGCAAGAATCACTGGTTTAGAGCACTCATCAATATAAGTAAACTGTTTTTGCATGTGCTTAACTGTTCGGAGAAGATTTCTCCCCTTTCTCGCAGAATCATCACTGTCACTGTCTCCATTCAAGAACGACACACCTGAAAATTCCTTTTTCATTTGTTGAAAACCCATCCAAAGTAATACCACCCAAATCGAGACCAGAGCAAAAGTGTTTCCCCTCTCCCTGTAAAATCACCACTCGACAGTCTGGATCTGCATCAATCAACTGGAAGCAATTTCCGATTTCACTGAAAATTTAAAGTTCAATCACAAAGTTCTTCATTGATCTTCAGACTTCCAAATTTCCATGTTCAATGCATTATATTTGGTTGGACGATTCAGTGAAACTTTGTAGACGAATTCTCCTAGATTTTCCACTTTGATCAATTTGAGAGAATCGTATTGTTGCATTTTTGAGGAGTGGAAAGATCTGAAAAGTGAGATAATCTTTTGAGAGAGAAATAGGGAAAGTGTGAAGAATAGTCTAGTGCAAAACTAAAGGAAAATAGTCTTTCAAGCATTCTGGAGATATTCTAATTGTCTGAAATCGTAGTCGACAGAAGAAAACCGAACAAGCACACAGGGCTTACGCGAACCGCCAATTTTCTCCCATTTAAATTGAGATTTTTCAATCGAAACTTATTTAAAAATGTAGGTCTTGATGAGATCTACAAAATCACATACAAATCAATAATATTTGTCCTCTCAATTTTATGTTATTGTGGCAGTAAAATGCGGCTGGACTTGCGCCACCGCACTCCACTTGAAAACGGTCCCGACACGGTGATTTTTCCACTGGAGTGCGGTGGCGCAAGTCCAGCTGTATTTTACCGCCACAGTACTTTCTGTTAAACGCACGGGCCGACTTGATGTGCGTTCATTTCGCCGGACAGGGCGTATTTCGGGAAACATCACAAAAATGAGCGAATAAATAGTGTAATTTTGTATGTCATTTTGTGATCTCATCAAGACCTACATTTTCATATGAGTTTCGATTGAAAAATCTTAATTTAAATGGGAGAAAATCGCTGGCCCGCTTTGTCTGAAGAAAACAATGTTTTTATTTGTATGAATTTGCGATGGTCAAGACTATTGATAAGGTGTACCTACAATGTAGTGTTATTAGTATCCAAATAGTTTCTTCTCTTTTTCTTTCACGTGTGTTATCCGTATGGACAGATGTGTTATCTGTATGGACTGATAACATCGACTGCGGCGGAGAAACAGTTGTTCTTCTCATTTTCGATTCAATGACTCTGGGAATGGAGAATCAATTAAATGCAGGAAGAAGCATCAGAAGCATGCTTCTTAACATGAAGAAGTATGTGAAAGAGAAGGACACCGGGAAAGTTGTAAATCAGCCAGGCGGTCGAAAAGAGACACGGAAAAGAACGTGTTTTTCGTCCGTTCACGTACAAGTGTCTCGCTCTCAAGGCTAGCTTCTTCTATCTATTCAAACTAACTGTTTTCTCTTTTTTTTCTCACAGATTTCTCTTTTTTCGTCCATTTCCATAAAGAGATAATTCGATTGTGCGAGTGTTCTTCTGAGGGAATCAAGATCAACCTATTAGCATAGTCTGTGTTTCTCTCTATTATCTTACAAGCATCCTTCGATGCGCTTAAAGTGCAATCTCTTCTTTTCTGGACGCAATGATTTCTGAGAACTTCTTATTTCATGGATATCTCATTCTTGTTTTTTCATCCTGTTTAGTTGCTGCTCAATTTGTGTCAAATGAGAGTATAAAGGTGAGTGGAATGAAAAAAGTGGGCGGTTACGGTAGATTTGATGAAAGAAGAAGAAGGTCGGAAAGGACACTAATCCTTCTAGTTCTGCTTTGAATTCGGACATTTGCATGGGTCGAGAAACTTGAAGGCTAATTCATACATTCCGTAAAACCTTTAATAGAAGAACAAGTCCTTCTATCGTTCAACCTCCTATAAACCGAAATTTGAATTTCACAAAAGTATCAGTTACTAATTTTTGAGAAGCAACTCATAACGTGTTTCACATCGATCCTAATCTAATTTTGACAAGGAATCGATTGAGACTATTTTCAGATTCACAAGAAAAAGTGTTCTGTTCGGGCTTACTTGGGCGTCCTTCTATTAGAGATTTTACGGTATCCCTGCATTTTCAGCTCCACGACATTTTGAGACCATCCGATACACACCGCCTGTTTGATACGCTACAGTATTCCGTCCAGGAACAATACTCTGATTCTCATCTCTCATTTGTAAGATTCCATTCCTTTCCAATCTTCAATCCTAAATATTCAGGATGTATCCACAATTTATAACTATTCCGAAAAACCAATATCAATTGGAAAGTTGAATCGGAAGTACAGAGATATTCTGTTTGAAGGGGATATGGCTATAAGTTATAAACAATTGAGTCTGATTGTCAATGGATCTACTGAGTATCGGAAAGCAGCGAAGCCTCGTTTGAAAGGAAAGAATTCGAGAGACAAACGACAAGCATATTTGGATCAAAACTATCCAGCTACGATTTGGAAAAGTGGAGTTCCATTCATGTTCCATGAGTCATTGAGTTTGTTTCTAATTTTTTCTCAATTTTTTACTTTTAAACTTTAGGTCCCGGAGCAAAGGCAGCAATCCTGAAAGCAATCCATTTTTGGTATCGAGAGACTTGTATTGAATTCCGTCCGAGGACATTCCAAAAAGAGGTAATTTTGTTGACTGAATTCTTTCTTACTGTATTTTCTTTTCTCAGTACCTGCTATTCATTGGAAATGACGAAGGATGTTGGAGTACGATAGGAAAAGATGCATCACAAGGAAGACAAGTTGTCAGTATTGGAGATGGATGTGAGCATGTGGGTTTTGGGATCGAAAAGTTCATTAAATTTAGAATACAATTTTAGTTTGGAGTGACTTCTCATGAACTGGCTCATGCTCTCGGATTATTCCATGAACAGTCGAGATACGATAGAGATGAGTCAGTCACCTTCAATCCAAGAGTGGTTGAGAAGGATTTGTTGTTCAATTTTGCAAAGGTATAGACTATACCGTATAGTACAAACTTGCAGAACTCTGTTATATCTTCGTCATTTTTCAGATTTCTCCACGTCAACTCTCTACCTATGGATTACCTTATGACGTTGGCAGTGTTATGCACTATACACCGACCGAGTGAGTTATCATCTGATTATAGGCTTAATGAATACAATTTCAGATTCTCTAACTTTCCATCTATCCCAACTCTAACTGCAGTCGACACCAATCTTCAACAAACAATGGGACAGTTGGAAGGGCCTTCGTTTGTAGACGTTCATATTGTGAATCAACATTACCAGTGTCAAGGTTTGAAAATTCATCAAGACTTATAACAATTCAGATTTAAGATAAATGTGCTACCAAAGCACCATGTCAAAATGGAGGTTTCACAAACTCCAGAAACTGCAAAATCTGCAAATGTCCAACTGGATTCGGAGGCGCTTATTGTCAGCTCATTGCTCCATCTTTTTCTAAATTTTGTGGTGGTGTTTTGAATGCAGAAGAGGTATTCATTTTCCTTGCAGAAAAATTGTATTCTTCTGTTCCAGACTTCCAGAAGATTCGACATTACAATTCGACAATCTACAAATTTGCGGCCAAAATCTTGTATTTATCACATAAAGGTAATCGTATTTAGTTCGATAGTGCCGCATAGTTGATTTAAGGCTCCCGAGGGGAAGAAAATCATCGTGGAAATTCTGAAAATAGACTCAAGGTGCATTGAAGGTTGCTATATAGACGGATTAGAGTTGAAGATGAGAAAAGATTATCGTCCCGTTGGTTACAGGTAATTGTAGGATTTGATATTAGCATGAGCTAATCAAATATTTCAGATTCTGTTGCCCTGGATCTTCCAGGAGGAGGATCATGTCGGAAACTAATCTTGTCCCGTTCATAGTTTATTCGAAAGAGAAAAACTTTTCAGTTTCTTTCGAGTACTCATTTGGTTAGTTTTTTTCTCTGGATCATTTTCTAATCGATGATTATTTAGTGTCCTCAAATGCCCGATTTGACGATGAGAATGTCGTTCAAGATGTTGTCATAGATAATTCCGACGGAGTTTTTGTATCAGATTCTGATTCTTTGCTACTTCAAAAGTTGGGTTTTCGAAGACATTTATAGCATTTTCTAAATAATCAATTTTATTTTGTTTCTCGATGAGCTTTATCACCAGTCCCTGCCGTGCTTTCTCTTTTTGTTGATATGACTTTTCACTTTTTCATTCAAGGTGAAAAATATATAATGAAATTTCGAAGCTGATATCATTTAATTGTTGGCAAAATGTCGATTCAAAATTGTGGGGTGAGAGAGACTTGTATCACAAATATCACACAAAACTTTTGGCTTCCGAAGAATTCTCCAAATAACAGGTGATTTTAGGCAGGTGAATACATCGTTTCGTTAAACTGAAATTAGAATAAAATTGTAAGATTAAGACAGGTGAATAGTCTCGTTTTATGGAAAAGCTACAGAACTCGGAATCTGAAAATGACACGTCACCGTACCTGATCAAATGAGAGTTCCATGATCGACACCTTGTTGCTCATCATGATCACTTCTCGAATTCTCTGGAAAATGTGATTTGAATTTACGAACTGGCAACTAAATTGAGTACTGTATATAGGGGTTCTGCTGAAACCCCCATATACAGTACTCAATTTGTGTAAATCCTCACCGGTGGTTCTCCATTCCGAACATGCCGTCGTTTGCATTGAATGTATGTTCGACACTTTAAAATCACATAAAACCCGATCATTTGAATTATGAAAATCGTTGGGCACACGATGAGCACAATCCTAGCCATCAACGAATCTCGATGGGAAATGTTACCCTGGAATATTTTTTTGTTCCTTTTTCTGTTTTGTTCCAAGCGAACCTCAGAAAACAATTCGCCGACTGCAATTAGAGTTGTGATGGCATTTAGAACGGCGATGAAGAGATGATAAGCAAATGCAGGCATTAACCATTGGGTTTGAAGCTGAAACATGTTTGGATTAACTGAAAAGTTTAGGAAATGGATTGATAAACTTACTCTTGTGGAATAAAGAGAGTAGAGAATGAGCCCATGGGAACTACAACCGCCGACCAGGAAGCAGACAAATGCAATTTTCGCTGAAACAGAAACAATTGAGATTTTAAAAAGGACAAGAACATTTATGTTTCGAAAGTTGTCCATCTTTAAGGGATACAAAAAAATGTACTCTGAAGTTGTTGCATGGAAACTCGAGTATTCCCAACAGGGATGAGCGGCATCGAACTTCGACAACTCATTTAAATGTGAATAACTTTTTCCAGGGTAATCTGGTAAAAAAAGGTCAACAGAAAAAGTGTTCCTTGTTGTAAAAGCTATCGATTGGTTGAAATACGGTCAAATTTCATCAATTATTAACAGAGTTACGCTTTGTGTTGCCGAAAAGCAGCAGAAATCGCCTAAATCGGCAACTTTTCCGCAACACAATTCGTAACTATGTTAGTTTACAATAAAATTTGACTTTTTTTAAATCAATCGATAGCTTTTTTAATAAGGAACATTTTTTTCTATTCACCGTATTTTTACCAGATTTCCCTGAAAAAAGTTGTTCACATTTAAATGAGTCGCAGGAATTCGTTGCCGTCCAGCTCTGTTACGAAAGTTGAAAAACAATTTTTTCTGATATTCTGGAGATTTCAAACTCTCAATAAAAATGTACAAGGAAGTTGTTGCATGAAAACTCGAGTTTTCTCTAATCCACAGAGTTTCCAAAACTTTTCTATGCTCCTTACTACTTTCACTATTTGATACACCTCAAAACTCAATGGTCAGCGTAGGCGATTTCCACATCAAAGAGCATGCCAATGACAAATTTGAACCCACATTTTTTAGCTCAACCTAAAGATCATACACATCTGGAACCTTTGATGCTACAAATCAGAATTCCTCATCCTTGAACAATTTTGATTATTAACTTCCAAAAAAAAAAAACAAACGTCAAAAGTTGTGATAAGGAAAGAAAAACAACCAAGATCACAACTTTTTTCCCACGGATCACATGTATGAACTCACCGGTCAAGTTGACTGAATCCTCATAGAGATACCATGGGAAAATCCATAAACCAAAAATGAAAACTCCTAGAGTGGCCAAGATTCCGAAGACACCGCAAAATGAGGCTACGTATTTGATATGGATTCCACCGCACACTCGAAAACGATCCGCGTTCTCGTCGAATTCCATTTGGATTCTGAAATGAAGTCAAGAATTTCTTGAAAAGTGATTGTATTAGGTAGGGAGGGGAAAACAAAAAGGGGAACTATAAAGTTGAGGTAAATAATATTCAGATCTTATTGGCTGAGACCCGATTGTTTTTCAGGTGATACTTTCTCTCTTTTTTCTAATTAACATAGTAGACGAAGAAGCATGAAAGTTGTGAATGAAAGAAGGAGGCGGGCGGATATGTTGATTAAAAAAGAAAAAAGATAAAACATGGAAATGAGCATGTGAGTGGAGAAGAGCACAATTGGTGCGTGTGTCCATTGGCAACCCGAAAATGTAGAAATAAATTGAAAAAAAGGAGAGAGGGAAAGAGACAAGCGTCATTGAACCAATTGATACTTATATAAACGAGATTTAGACTAGAAATTTCGCTGATTTGAGTGATGTCAAATTCAGAATCTGCAAGGTAGTTTGTATTTGGAACCGTTCTGGTTCTTTGGATTTTTGTCTTGGGAAAACGCTCCCTAGTAATCAGCACGAGGAAGGAAGCTAATTCAAAAACAAAATGCAATTATCAATTTCGGAATTTCGGAACACTTTATGTATCTGTATTATCAAAATGTCAGTTCTAACTTTCAGAGCAGAATTTAAAACCGAATAATATACTTAAAAAGGAAAAAGTCTCATTAATAAATAGAAATGCTACAGATCTTTGACTGTTTTACTCCATTTTTTTCATTCATTTATAAAAAGGAACTAATAATGTTCTTCGAACACACAAACTGCCTCATTCACCAGAACTCAGAATAGTCTACTTCGAATCAGAATAAAATGATGAAAATAAGAAAGGGGAGGAGATGGACACAAACTTTTTGAATAGAACTATAATCATCTCTAATTGCGATTTCAAACCTATTTTCTAAACTTTTCTCTCGAGATTTCAAGTACTTCTTGGAAAAGTGCAGAAGAAATTCAAATCATCATCTTTTTTTAGGAAATTGATATTTATTTCAAGAGAGAAAAGGATAAAGAGGGAAAACCTTCAATCTTGCTCTTCTACTAGGGAAAATGTGATTTGCAACCAGACCAACGAGAAAAAAATTAATCGAGAATGTTGGCTTTGGTCTGCAGTTGGGGAAATGAAGAAGCCTGCGTCAGGCATGAGAACCAAAGCGAGAAAAACACGAAAAATCAGAACAAAACCTTGAGTCATTTTTCTAATTTTCAGGTATGTTCCCGGTCTCTCAAATATTTTTCAGATCCGGTACTCTTCTCTGGTTTTTATACTCCGAAACGACAATATGATGACGGAAGTTCTAGTTCTTTCTGACTTGAAACCGATACAATTTTACAATTTTTTATCGGTTCTTCGTCAATGTTTTGATATAATGTATGAACAGACAATATCCGTCTGTGTTCGAAAACTTGAACCCAAATGATCTAGTTTTTTGAACGAAAAGGAGAAACAAAAGGAGAGTAATTAGTCAGTGTCCAAAAAATTAATGAGTTTCCTTTGCAGAGGTACTCTGTTTCGTTTCAGACTAATAAGTGCGGTTAGAGCACCCAGTGAACGAGGAAACTACAGAAAGTTTTTGTATGATGATTTCTGATTTCAGAACTTCAGCTAGACAAATGATCACTTCCGAAAAAAGTTTATGGTGATTGCTTGTGTGAAAAAAATTTTGGTGTGAGAAATTCAAAGTCGAACTTTGAGAAGTTAGGGATTAGTCAGCAGTTGGGTTCTGAATTCAGACTGTAATTGCAGTTTTCTGACCAAAAGTCATTTTGACTACTGTAGTTGTGAAAAGTTTTAGTTTTTGACGTAGGGCTTATATGAGGCGTCTGAGTAAGTTGAATTACTTCTGAAATCCAGAACTACAGTAATCCGTAAATTGAAATAGAAGGTGATTAGAGTTCTCAAATCAAGCTGCCGTAAAATCTGTATTAGAAGGGCATATCCTTCTGTTTTTCCATTACCTGAAAATATACTTTCGAATTCTCAAAATAGGCCATAAAATATGTTGAAGAAGAGATTTGACACATATTTTTGTGACTTCTCCAGCCAAATTTTGACTAGGATTTTAATAATACTAATTTCCATTTGAGTTTTAAGAATGTGCTCATTTTGAGCTCATCAGGTGCCCTTCTAATGCAGATTTTACGACATTTTCTTACTGTTATTACGGGGCCGTGGCAAGTGCTAGGAACATGAAAATTTGGCCCCTGGGTGTTTTTTTGTATTCTAAACCGAGTGACATTAATAGAGTTTTTATATCTTTTCTAGCTTTCCAAAAACACCCAATAAAATGGGTGGTCCTATCGATATTGACCGCACTGTATCTAATTGATAAATATGGCTGTCGTAGCAAGACGTGTTCTAATTCCAAGTATCCAAAAAAGCTATATCTGTTCCGGTTTCTCCCGGGAGCCTCTATCTCTTCTAATTAGAACACGAACTCTACGAACGGAAACCCAAAATCCCTACAGAATACCTGCAAAAATGCACTGAACGTGTTTCTGGAGAAGCTCGAAATCTTTAATTTCAAGTGTCACATGTTAACGAAATCTCATGTCTCTCTTTTCGTCCGAAAGAAATAAGTAAAACGAAAGAAATAAATGGCAATGGTGCCGGTTAGAGCTCAAACCAGGGGCTCCAGTAATTGAATTTTTCAGCCGTTTTATCTCGAATTGCAGCTGCACGAACTTTGGCTTCGACTGGTGTCGCTTGTTTCACAAAATCAATGTTTTTGGGATTTCGACGAGAAAATTGCTAGGGCGGAGCTTGTGGAGTGTGTGTGAAAGTGATATTTTGACGGTTAGATGCTGAAATGGCAAGCTTGGTAATTTGAGCAATGATTATATGTTAGAGGATAAAAAGAGATGGAAATGAAAGTGTGCACAATGTCAAGGAAAAGAAATTCGAATTTATTTAGTCACAGCTTGAAATGTTTGGTTTCGTTTTGAAAATACAGGCCCGATGGGAAAATTGAGTGAAATAACAATAAAGAAAACAAAAACAGATCGTAATTGAGCACCCGTTGTAAAGAAAGAATTCAAAAGTAAAAGTACATAAAATCATAAAAATGACGTTGGGGGAAAAGCACTCTAGTCGATCGAGCTCTTTCAATTCCGCTCTCTTGACAAATAATACCACCAGTAGAACACTGAAAATATGACTTTTTAGGTGGAACTGATTTCATTCAAAAACCCACCATTGAAAGCAGCAAACATTGCTGGAAATGCTTTGGCTGCAAATGAATCTACTCTCGCTCCCATATCAGCTGAAGCTTCTCTTGAACTGTTGTTCTTCCAACTGACACCGTTTCCGTTTGTTTCTCCGCTGAAAAAAAACAATAAAATTGACTATAGTTACTAATATTTTCGATAGGTTTAGGTGATATCAGTTTTTTGATTATTTGAAAATATCGTAGGAGATTATTGGGTTTTTGAATGTAGATTGAACAAAACAAGAAAAGTATTCAGAAAAAACATATGGTGATTGTTTTGGTTATTAAGAGGAACTTTGCCAAAGGAGCTTATAAGCTTATGGAGGAAATAAAATATTATCAATTTTTTCAAAAATTAACCGCGCTCCATTGAGAACGAGGCTGAAATTTGAATCTCTGGATCTTCTCATAGCCTTTTAGATCTTCGTGTACTTCTCTTGGCTAATGTGTGGTGTGGTTCAATTTGCCAACGAAGTGGCGCGAAAGCCCAGAGGTTCGAATTTCAGCCATGTTCTCAATGGAGCGCGATGAAAATTTGAAAATATTGCTAATACCATATTCACATTTGATTGAGTTGCCCAAATTTGTTGAGTTCTGATACTATCAATCCCTTCCATCCCTTACTCACCTAATATTATACAACTCCTCATCATCATTGTTGTTAATATTGTAACGCACAGAATTGCACTTCGATGTACAAGAGTACTTCCTGAAACTCATTGGTCGATCACTGAAACAACTGACACTAGACATCTTTTCACATCATTTGTCCGTTCCACTCACTTTTTTATTGTGCCTCCGGCGATTGCTCGCTGAAATTTGATTCTCCGTGACCTCCTCTTGATTTCTGTTATTTTATCAACGAATCCGACGACTGCTAACTCGACGAGTGAAAAGAAGATAAACGCGACACAAACGAAAAACCAGAGATCTATGGCCTGAACGAAGAAGATTCGAAGTTTAAAAGTGGATGGATCAAAACTCACTTTTACGAAAGAGACACGTGGCAGATTCTTGACAATGTTACCGAATTGGAAAGTGAGTGCCATTAGAGAGGATACTCCAAGAGTGATTCTGGCTGGAAGTGCACGAGTATCGATCCAGAAGGCAATCCAGGAAATGAAGACGGATAGATATGTGGGCAGGTACATTTGGAGAACGTAATAACCGTATAATCTTTTAAACCTGAAAATGAGAAGTTCCTTATTTTTCTCAAATTCTGGATATTGGAGATTCCTATCAGGAACTTTTTTTGCTTTCTTTTTCAATCCCTTTTGTTGAGGTCTAAATCTAATAGCCGAATGTCTACACCTTTTTTTATATTTTCGTTCCTCTTACCTAAAAGTAACTTTGAGTTGATCCCACATTCCAGCCGTATACTCATTCGACGTTTTTCCCCATGTCACATTATAAAATTGAAAATCAGGTAACCGAAAATCTTCAGGAGGCGGCATTGTTACAGGAGCCCATTGCTGCCAATTCAATCGAACTTCTGCTATATTATACGAATATGATTCAAAGACAAGATGACATTCTTGTGCGTCAATTGGAAATCTAGACAATTCGAAGCTGCATGGCGCAGATACTTGAACTCGGTAGTTGAGCCAAACTGTTCCTGAAATTTAAAAAAATGAAGTGTTATCTTGTGCCGTTATCTGAGAAAGAACTTACCATTGGGATAAATAATAAGAAGAATATTAGATGCGGGGGATTTGTGTACTTGGGTACTTTTGCTGTTTACAAAACAGACATTGGGCGTCCAAAGACGTTCACTAACATAACTATCCAATGATAGATTTGTTTTGCAAGAGATGTTCCTGGAAACAAAAACAAGAGAGTCTCGGATATTTGAGATATTACTAACCGATACTCTAATCGAGGATCTTCCCATACTTGACTGAACCAAACATCCGCAATGAATGAACTTGAAATCTCGGATATTGATGAAATGTCCTGAAAATTGTGAACTCTTTTTGAACTTGCAATAGTGTTTTTTGTATGAATCAGATTCATAAACTAATTTGCTTCTGAAAGTGACGCTAGAAAGTAATTCAATTGGATATGATGTCTATATTTTTGTCACAGAAGGTTTTGCAGTCTAAAAAAAGAAAGACTCACTTGAACAGTCAACTCGACGCTGACTTGTACCGAGTTGTTAGATGGTACCATTGTTTTGTCATAATCTTGTAGTAGATCCTGAACACTTTTTTATCAGACATTTTTACAAATCAAAACTCACAGTTAAAATGCTTCGCCTATGATTAGAATTGTATTCACAATGTGCCGGATCCACTAACGATTCTGCAGTTTTGACCTCTTTTGCTACGGTGGAAATGAGAAGCATATAGATGACATCGTGCAGCATTCTAGAATTCATAATTCAGAAGAATAGGGAAAGAAGAGTTCGTTCGGAGCAGAGCACACAATATTCAGACACAAGGAATATGAGGGTGTAAGAAGAGAGCGAAACAGGATTCACGCAAATTCGGAGACCATTGAATTAGAGGGGCGGTAAACGAGACGAAGAAGCAAAGGACTGGTTGAGGAGTAAAATATGTGTCAGCGAAAAAAAAGTGGAGAAGACAAAAAGTTCGATAGTGGTGTGAGAAGAGACTAACCAACCAAATGGTGAACTGGTTAGGCCAGAGCCCCCAACTTTTAAACAGATTTAGAAGGAGGAGACGAAATGAAATGAAAGAAAAGGGCGACTGTAAATAGAAATAGAAGCCGTGTGTCAGTGTCTTGACGTCTTCTAACAATAGGAGGCTTCCGGAAGGAAAATTCGAAGAATTTTGGAATTTAGGCTTCCGGATGATGTCAAAGTGATTGTTCCAATGTTCAAGGAGCATTTTTATAGAGGAATGGGCGGAACCAAATGAGAGGTTTCTGCGAGCATTTGAACCTAGAAGAATGACTGGTCTAGACAAGAACACATTATAGAATTATGTCATAGATTGGAACGATATAGTTTATAAGGATCTAGAGATTGTTACCTAATCCTGGTTTAAAAAGTCTTTGACTCACTAAAAACAGCTTAGATAGCGGAGTTTTCATAGAATCATCAGTGTTCAGATTCTCGAGATGATCAGAAGATTTCTTCAGAATGATTCGGAAAGTTTATCACTTTTTCTAATTTCTTCTGTTGACTTTCAACGTCTAACATTTTCGAACTACGGGTCTTTGTTTCGTTGATTCTTTTTGGGAGAGGCTCCATGTTTTTTTTTTCGAAAAAACTTTGCACTTTTTGTTGTTTCCGGTTTACACCATTTTCTTGGTAGTATAAATGATAGTAATCGATTTTCTAGAAAAGTTTTCTCCAGAGATCAGTCAAAAGTGAAGCTATAAACTAATGTCTCGTGGGAAAAATGAAGTTCAAAAAGTAGGCAGAATTGAGGAAAAATCTGTTTTCGTGAGTGTTTGGAACTCTAAATAGAAAATGAGAGAAAGAGAATGAATTCATCAGAAACTAATGATTAATCCTGCCCTTGGACTGCTCCCTGCCAATGACATATTTTCTTTCTGTTACTGGTCGATGAAATGATGAGCAAGTTGAGAAAAAAGGAGAAAAAGTGTTCGGAAGAAAGGGAGAAGGGGTTAGGTCCGACTCGATTATAATCCGGTGAGACGAGACGAAAGTAACAAGTAAAAACCAAAAACAACTCAAAGATATTTGGGGAAGAGAAGAGAAACGAAGAATATATGGGGACACTTTTGACGACATTCTGTATAATCAAGATTTGATTAGAATCCGAATCCGGAGAGTTCGTTCGAAAAGTGTCTAGCCGAAATTTCCGAAAATTATTGACCAAGACAAAAGGAATAGATTTATTTTTGGGAACCGTGGACCTTCAGAAAGAAGTTTGTTTTTGGGAAAACTCCAATTCTTCGAAATGTGTTACTATGAACTTCGGTGTTTCATTAATCATTTTGAACTGGAACCAAAATAACAAGTAGTGGAACCATCGACTCAACATCGAGTTGGCTCATTTTATCGGTGAATTCCAAGGAAGATTCGAAAACTGGAAACAAAAGTTTCGGACTCTCTATTTTTAGTGAAAGCCACATGATCCTACTTTTGACAAAAAAAATGAAATGTACGTTTTGTTTCTCATTTAAAATTTGACAAGTTTATTGCAATACTGATGTTGCCTTGGACAAGCTAAACATATATACATCACTTCTAAAACTGGATAACTGAATCAAGGGAAAAGCTACGTAGTTAAACTATGAACCTAATCCATTGATCTCGGGTAAACATAACTTCCTCATTAGCACTTGCTGTAATTTGATCACAAAAAAGCTGTTTTTTCTCATTAATTTTTGACGTAAAACAAATATTCGGACACATTTTCGGATATTTCTAGATTCTCAACTATTTTCAGAAAAATCGGAAGTACTTATGCAATTTGACACGACTAAAAAACTGGCACGTGCAATAAGACAAGTTAAGAATGAAAAAAAAAGAAAAGAGGTCGTCTTTCTTGATTCGTTCTGGAATTACAGAAGAAATGAGCCAGAAGGCGTTATGATGACGTTGCAGGAATTCTTCGACTTGCAACTCACAAATGTGTTCCACCGGAATAATGTTCTTGAGAATGTATTTTTGGTCTTTTCTAGAAATGAGTGGGGGTTTTTCAGGAGTGATGTATTTTTGAGTTTGAAAACCTCAGAATTCGAGAGTTGATCAGAGAAGTGAATAATTTATGGAATCAACTACTGATTACATCTACACTTTCTTCGAGGAGTGATTTTTGAAAATTCTTGTTGATGAGATCTAAGGATCTAATGATCAAGGTTGAAAGGATATTTTAAAGGTTCAGAGTGCAAATTTACATAGATGTTAATTATAGATCCTAGGAGATCTTGAAATCGTGAATTAACTTAGGTCTGAATCAGGGCTGAGCGGCAACGAAATTCGGCAACTCATTCAAATGTGAATAACTTTTTTCAGGGGGATCGGATAAAAATACGGTAAACAGAAAAAATGTTCCTTATTTAAAAAGCTATCGATTGGTTGGACAACCGTCAAATTTCATCAATTATTAACAGAGTTACGCCTTGTGTTGCCGAAAGAATTACATGGAATTATTACAGATCCTAGGAGATCTCGAAATAGTGAATTAACTCGGTTCTGAATCACAAGGTTAACCATATCTGCTGAGATCATAAATTTCATTACGACGGAATGAGTCAACTTCTGAATCACTTCTCCCCCAAAAAGGATAGTGTTTTGATCAAAAAACATTTTCTCTATTTAAGAGTGATTGTGTGAAAGCGCCATCCCAAATAGTCATTCGTGCATAAAAGTGAGGGTAGAGAATGAAGAAAAACGTGAATAAAATTGGAAATTTGTGTGTATTTGAGTCGAATGTGTAGAGAATAGCAACATTACCAGATTGTCCCTCGGGACGGGACAGCCGGCCCTGTGTAATCGAGTAATGAGAAGAACGAATAAACGCTTCGGGCTCTGTTTTATTTTCACTTTTTTCGTCGTCCCTAAATCTGATCGAAGCGCACTGATGTTGTTTTAAGAAATTAGTCGAAAGGGCATAGGAAACTAGAGATACAAACAAAACTTAATTTGATAATATTTTGGGCTATGGTGTTTTAGCTTCGATTCTAGAACTGAAATTCAAGTTCAAAACAGCGCCCACTGAAATATTCATTAGAGTTACTAGTACTGGAAGGCTGACATCAAGAGTACTTGCGATTCTGAATAGTGTAGACTGGAAAATTACAGAATCCGAATGACGAAGGTCATTTCTTCATAATAAGAAAGTACATGGGTTAATTCTGAATTAGTGATGTATGGACTGAAAATTCTACAAATCTAACTGAACTTCTCATTTTCAAAGAATAAAACCTTGCATCTTGAAATTTGGCATGTTTGTAGCCAAAGACTGTATGAATAGTACTCATAGTCTGTTGAAAATCAAAATTTGCTCCGGGCTCCAGAATTTTACATGATTCGAAACCAAAAATTTAACTTTTTCTCAGGTGAATTAATTTTTACCATTTTTTTTTCAAAAAATGTTAAAAATGTCACACTCACAAGTTAAACTCAGTATACTCGCTTGATCTTTCAGATATAGTAAGATCTCTTCCATCTAATCTTTCAAAGTTGATTCTAGTTCTCACCGATGAGAATTTTGAGTAGTAAACAAGGGCTAGTAGTGGTGGGAACTGGTAAGATTCTAGAAAATCCATGGAAGAAGACACAAATGATATCAGAAAATGGAATGTCCAGTAGACCAAAAAATGATACGTTTTACATAACTGACAATTTACGCATCATTCAGGATTTCGAAACTTGTGTTTTGGTTCCGAGTTAGAAGTAGTAATTTTTAGACAAAATATTCTGAAGAAATACTGAAAACAGAAAATAAAATAATTTATCGGTTCAATCGAAACTTTGTAGGCTTGTAAACTTTGTAAACTTTCAAAGTATTTGAAGGTTCAACCGAAAGATGAACTGGAAACGGCAGACAAGAGGCAAGTACACTGACTTTTGGAATCCCAAGTTTATTGGGTCAAAGTCTACTTTATATTAATTTGCTACTCCAAAAAAAAGAAGAGGAAATGAAAAGGACGAATCGAATGAATTATGAAATGAGTGAGGGTGCCAGCTATGGTCACCAGGAAACATTTCTTCTTAGACACCTACACGCGATGAAAATCATTCAGATCACCCCTTGTCTTCAGAAGCCACCCTCAAATGACGATTCGGAGGAGAAAACCCTGAAATTAGCAGAAAAGTGTGGGTGAATGTGTTATGCCCTTTGCTCTTTTTTGTGTTTCGTCACTACTATTGGCGTAGTATAAGAAAAAATAAGAAGAAGATGGCGAATGGAAGAAGACACATAAAAATTTAACGATACCAACCCATTGGGATATTAATTAAATGTGCCATCGAGCTGACAAGGTTCAGGTCTCTACGAGTACTGATAGAAAAGAGGAGGCAAGATGGCTCAAAGTGCTCCGAGTCTAGTAAAATATAATGCGGTTTGAAACTGGAAGATCTGGGGCGCTCTGAATCCAGTTGTACCCCAAGTGTGTTCTGGTCTAGAAATTTCAGCTCTGTATTTCAAGTATTGTGAGAAAAAGAAGTCACATCACTTCAGGATAAAAACTAGACTTTTCAAAAAACCAGACTCTATTTTCGGTTCGAATTTTCGACAACTTCAAAACACTATCATTTGAAACAGGAAACGAGGTTTTGTTCCAACAAACAAAATAGAACAAAACACAGAGACCCTTTTTCGTTTCACACCAACACAACGTATCCTTAAAAATTCATAAAACGCTCTCTCCTTTCCGAGTCATTAATAATTTTGGAACGAGATTGGAGAACATGCTCGAAGGGATGTAAGCGGGAACAACAACAGAGAGAGGCCTCAATTTTTTTGGGAAAAGAGAGAAAGAGAGACGTTTTTAATATTGGGAGGAGCATGAATACATTAATGTTCCATTTTTTTAGAAGTAGTGGAATTCTGAAATGAATTTTCAGCCTCGAAAAACAAAGCGAAGAAAAAACTGAAAGTCAAAGCATTGAAATCTTCTAGTCAATGATGTCACCTTCAGAACAAGGGTGGGGCCTACAAATTCCGGCAACTCATTCAAATGTGAATAACTTTTTTCAGGGGAATCGGGTAAAAATACGGTCAACAAAAAAAAAGTTCCTTATTAAAAACGCTATCGATTGTTTCAGAATTCGTCAAATTTCATCGAAAAATAACAGAGTTTCGCCTATAGTTGCCGAAATTGTCAAGATATCAGTACTGCTTCAGAGGATTGACAATTATATGTAACTAATGACTCGAATTACAGGGAAGAAGCATTACAAAGATAACTGTTAAATCTTAGCTAGCATCACAAAATATCCAAAATTACAAATGCTTACAGTTACAGTTCACAGTCTTCCTTCATTCCGATTTTAGCTTTTTTCAGTTTTCTTTTCTCAAGTCTCTCTACAGTATCCAAGACTTGATATCATACTTAAAAAATTATGTTTTAAAAAAAGAAGCAACCAATTTCGAAAAGGTCGAAGAATGTTTCAAAAAAGTTTTGCAAATTGTTTGAGAACTCGCGTGGTTGCCATCTATTAGCATTTGAATGAATTAATTAATTGGATGGAGCAAATAGTGGGAGTTCCAACTGCAAAAGTGCACGATGTCTTTTTATTAGTTAGGTCACAATATGGGAGGTAAAAAACGACGGGGATATTTTAAGAAGAACCCAAAATAGTACAAGATGAATAGTATTGTCACGATGTGTTCGTGGGGTGGTCCGTTCTTCGATTCCCTAGTTTTTCAAGTGTTTTTGTCTTTGATTTGTGCCGTCGAGATGTCTTGAAAAGAGAAGAAAAATGGGAAAAAGATAGAGGAAACGATGATGAAAAAAGAAAAAGACCGGAGCAATTTGTGGAGCAATAGTTAGCTCTAACACAGAACAAGAAAAAGAAGAAAAGAGACATGATGGTGCTCTCTGCCACCAGGTTTGGAAAAGCGACTCGATTAGAGAGAATGTCTCGGTCCATGGGAATAGGAGACATACAAACCAATTGTTTCTTCTATGGAAACAAGAAGAAGAAGAAGGAAATAGGAGAGAGAATAAAAAATGAAAAAGCAGGAAAGGTTTAAACATCTTCCAGGACATATTCTTCTTTTTGTTCTCTATCGCTCTTTTTTTATAAAGGTACGGAAGTAAAAGGATGGGATTCTTGACCTTCTGCTTCTTGGGTTACAATGGTTCAGGGGAGCTTGGATTTGTGTTTTTGACATTCCGACCAATTCAAATTGTCTTCAGATGGTATAAAATTCATCAGAACTTTTTATCTGGATGAGACAATTAAGCCTCTAGTTTCAGTACAAAGTTTCAAGATAAGAGTTTTAAAATGCAAGTATTGATTCAAATAGAGTAGATTCAAGTATTGGCAGTTCAGAAGCTTGAAGTTTAGATAATAAAGTTTGTTATATAGTTCTGCAGAAGTTTTCTGGTCTATAATTAGAAATTTTGCATTTTGGGGCAGCTTTGAGATCAGTAATAGACCATCTTAGCCTAATGATGGATTACTTTATCAAATGATAATAAACTGAAGAATACCTACAAGCTAAATCTGATTGAGATTATAGGTTCTGAAGGAAATTGTGATCTGAATTTTACAGAGTCAAAACCAGAGAAACCTCTCATAGAAGGACACCCAAAATGTGACCCCGAAAAGAGCACTTTCTCAGATTTCTGTGCATCTGAAAGTAGTCTCAATCGATACCTTGTCAAAAATAGACTAGAATTAGTATGAAACTCGTTATGAGTTGCTTCTCAAAAATTAGTAATAGATACTTTTGTGAAGTTCGAATTTTGATTTTGAGGAGGTTGAACAACAGAAGGACATGTCCCTCTATTTGAGGTATTACGGTATATGGAATCCACAAAAAAGTTATATTAGTTTTGCTCTCTTTATCAGGAAAGCCACGGTTATCCGGTTATTACCTAGAAATCAAATTTGCTTTCATATTATCACTCTTGATTTCCAGCTATTTCACTTCCCTAAACAGAACAAGAAGACCTCAAAGCGGCCGTTCCATTATCAAATCATATTATTCAGAAGTTGAACACACAAAGTAGAAAAGAAGAAGATAAAAAAGCAAAAGAAACAAAAGAAAAAACAAAAAGGGAAACAGACTGCGCGATTCGGAAAATGCCAATTTTCCCACCGCACACGGATTATAGTTGTCAGGCAAAAAAGAAGGCAGTCGAGTCACCGATATTTGAGAGAAGACTGACAAAAAGTTAGATGATGATGGAGTTGAATTTTAGGAAGTTGTGTTCATGAGGGAGGTTGGACGAGGAAGTTGGAGAGGAATGGGATGGAATACTGTATTGAAACAGCATTGAATGAAGAAACTGAACTGCGAATTGAATTTTGAACTTGAACTCAGACACTTAGAAAACTGAAAGCTCAGATCAACCAAAGGTGTCAGTTCCCAGAAAAAAGAAAAAAGTTGCGAAAAACTTTTGAAAAATGAAAAGTGCGAAGAACTCGTTCGAGTTGTATTGGCTTGATGATGATCGATCGTTTCTGACCATCAATCTGACAAGAATAATCACTTTTGACGAGTCGCCGACAGAGACGGACTCTCTCTGAGCACGAGTGGGGGTCCATTGTGTAATAAAAACATACGGAAAACGATGATTTACTTGCTCCGTATTATGTGGAAAAAAATGGACTCACATCGATTCTATTTTGTGTCTTCCCAACGTTCTTTTTAACTTCTTCTTCTGGATGAGTTTGTCAAAAATGTCATTTCCTTTTCGAACTCATTTTGGAACCGAAAAAAGACTCTTTTTTGTTTAACTGAATTTTCGTTAATTCTATTATTTTAAATGAGAACAAAATACATGTGGGTTGAACTCTCCAGTAAACAGTTCCAAAAAGAAGCAAATTGCTTCCTTGTGACCCTTCTAAGGCTAGATATGATTGGAGTATCTTATATAAACTGAAACTCTAATTCTCATCTTTATCCTTTACCACCAACACCAGAGGTTGAAGTTCTCTATGTCGTTTGAAACGGATAATGCACTATCTCTTTTTATTTCTTTTCTCTTCTAATGCCACATCAACCGCAACTGTTCATGACTCTCCATTTTTTCCTGATCATCATCACTTCTGCTCTTCAATTACAAGGATCACATGGGAAAATGTTAAGCATGGATATTTACTAATGAATTTTCAAAAAGAGAGAGAGTCAATGGAATGAGCAAAAATTGAATAATTTGAAAGCGAAATTTGGAATTGGATATTGGTGAGCAAATTGGGGAAATTTCGAGAGAAAGAGTATCAAGAAGAGATGGTCGGTTAGGAATTGAGACATTAAAAATGGTTCCGGTGCTTCTATTGAAACTGAAATTTGAGGTTTTGAATGCTTTTGGGGCACATATTATTTGCACTGATTTCCAGTGATTTACACAGGCAATTGGTACGAAACCAAAGTCTAACAGAACGGTTTCAGATCCGTAACTAATTAGTTGAGGATGTTTAAGCGATGAAGCATTAAAACAGCTGTTTTTAGCTAAACCCGGAAACTTCGAAATGTCGCGGAGCTTGGGCCCGGACCGAGAATTTTAGCTCTCAGCCCGGCCCGTTGCAACATTGTTGGAGATGAATCCGTTTTACCTATGTTTTTACTGGCTCATTTGATAAAGGTCAGGTAAATCAGTTTTTTCGCAAGCTGACGAAAGTTGAAAAATCAGAAATTGAAGTGAAAACAAGAACTGACACCAAAAGATGTTAGAACCAGCTAAAAACATATCAAAAACCTTTCAGATTTCCCCATCAACCCTCGCCTATTACCACCTACTCTTATCACTCTTTTCATTGGTTTTTTCTTTCTTTTTTGAAAGAAATCCTAATGGAAACAAAACAAGCAAAATGAGGAACTAAAGAGTTCTCTCCTCTTGAACTCTCTTTCTTTTTTCTCTAGACAATAACTGGCAATTATTCTCGGATTTCGAGGACCTCCTAAAGCTCGCCGAGGCGTGACACACAATTCTTCCTGGGAGCACAACGCGGAGCCGCCCCGAAAATGCTCCATTTTGTATTAGAGAAAAGTCCTCCGAGTGAAAACTCATACAATATTGATGGATTTAAGTGCACGAATTGATTATTCGGTCATTTACTCGTTTTGTACACGTGCGGGAGATGAAAAATTGAATTGAATTTTTGAGTTGACCAAAAAATATTACGTACAGGAAGCAAGAATCGGCAAGAGTAAAAATTACGATTATGATGTTGACTTATGAAATTCTGCACTGTTAAAATCAGGAATGAGGATTCGGAACAAAACCGAGTATTTCCGAAAAGTTTTAAACAATTTCACCAATTTATCAAAAACTCAAGCCATCGAATGAACCGAATGAACAATTAAATCAACATGATGTCGCTGTTTCGACCCTTTTGACGCCTTCTCCGCTTCTCCATAAGTGACGACCCGTTTTCTGTTGCAGAAAAGATATTTGAATTGATGCCGGAACTCGGCATTCAGCAATAAATAGACAAAAATATTGATGCCAGAGTTAATGCATGTGAAGTATGTGGAAGGCTTCGAAACGAATCTGACAACCTAAAGAAGTGGGAAAAAATGATTGATTGGGATTTTTGTTGGCACTAAACCTCTTCGAAGTGCACTTGCAAAATTGAGATTGTATTTGGAATGGAGACAAGTACAAATGATATAAATGAGATCACAAGACTGTATCGGACGTTTATTATTTGACGACGCACCAATCTGAAAAATTGAGAATTGCTCGGATTCTGGAAGCTAGGGGGGAGTTTGAGATACTGTAAAATCTGTATTAGAAGGGAATGTCCTTCTATTTTTTATACACCTAAAAGTAGGCTAAAACTAAAACTTTGAATTCTCAAAATGGATCATAACATCTGTTGGAGAAGAGATTTGAATCATATTTCGTACCTTGTTCAGTCAAATTTTGACGAGGATTCTAATAAGACTAATATTAATCCGTTTCAATGTCAAGAACGTGCTCATTTTGAGCTCATTGGGATGCCCTTCTATTAAAGGTGTCCTTCGATTAGAGGTGCCCTTCAAACACAGATTTTACGGTATTTCAAAAATTCTTTTCAAAGAACTCACTTATTTATCGTCGACGAAGCCTTGATCATTGTTATACAGTTTATTAGAAAACTGAACAAATACCCACAAATATTGATAATGTAGATAAATGTGGCGTAGTTATTTCCGAATGCCGCTTTTCTTCCACAATAGTATATTACCTGAAATCTTATTTTAACACAATTAATTCTTTAAATATTACCTCCACATTTCTGTTGACATATGCAATGACAAAACCAATGAATAATGTTGGAAGAAGAATAACAAGAGTTGATCCGAACAGAAAGCTCGATCTGAAATTGGTTTAATCTTCTCCTATTCTCAAAACTTCATTCACTACCGATTCCTTCCATTTTTATGAAACCAAATGGGAGCAAAAACCGCGAGAGCCCTCTGGATTCCAATAACCATTTGCACGACAGGTGGCCAGATGTCTCCTAAAAACGAAAGTGTGACACTAAAATGTTCGCTTTCTCTCACCGATTCCTCTTAAAATAAGCCAAGGTTCGATGGCACATTGCCATGCAGTTCGAGTTGGAAAATGATGGGTTTGGATGACTTCAGTGTATAATTCTACTCGATTCTTCCCCATAAATAGAATGGCGAGTGTGTTGAAGGTGTCCGCCAGACCGAGAATCATAAGAATCTAAAATTGGAGTTTTTTTGTGATAGCCAATATTTCGAATATCTCACCCGGTTCCTGTGCTTCTTCCGTAGAGTTGGTGATGAAAGGAACACCGAAAATAGAAGAATATTGAGGGAAAAACAAATCGCTCCAAAAAATACATTCATTCTGAAAACAGCCGGCTGACATGAGCTTCTTGCACTCAATTTCAAACCTGTGAATCGAAACGAAATCATGAAGATCTTCTAAAAGTTTAGGTGTGACACTGCTTGTATTCATTTGATGATTAGACCGGAGAGGGCGAATTCACATTTTACGAAAACGAGGGAAAACCGATATAGAGAAAGAAGACGATGATGGTATGACATGGAATGCTCTCGATTCGATTCGAAAGAAAATATTATTGCAACTAATTTAGTAGCGATGAGAAGAGGAATCGCACTCTATGTTTTCAGTGGGGGAAAACGGAGGAGAATAGTCTCGTGTCGAAATTAGAGTATATGTATACAATACTGTACATTCAGGTGTTTGTTGTGAATTGTGATATTTGGGATTAAAAATAAGATTCTGGAATCCCTTTTTTGTTTCGTTTCTTTTTGGACTCGATGATTTCACCATGACCCAATGCTCAACATTACATTTTCCCATTCGCGTCAACTCCAGCTTGATGTGGCTTTGGAGTTTGAAAACTAATCCGGACCTTTTCAGGACGCAGACTTTTGTTTGATTTATTTCTTCTACGTTTCTTTTTGAAGTAAGGACACATGTGAGGATGGGAATGGATCTTTGTTTTGGTGAGCTGGTTACTTTTTAAAGTTGTTTCTCAAGTAAGGAAAAACTGCTGCTAGACTTTTTTTTCTTTTAGGAGCCATCCGCTTGATTTATATCTTCTACTACCTGTTTTTTTTTCCTTCAAGACCCACGTGAGGATTGAATTCGATGCTTGTTTTGGTGAGCCACTTATAATTTTGAAGAATGTTCTCGATGTGACTTTTAAGGCACGCCCACATTTAAAGGAGGTGTGCGGGTTTTTAACATAAATGCTCAAATAGGGTAAAAATTTCTGTAGTTTGATAATATCGCAATGAAAACGCTGAAGAAATTTTCTTACATCTGGAAAACGCCATCGATGTGCGATTTTCTCATACTGTAGTGGTCCCTTTCTCGCGAACCGAATTCCGCTTATTTTTAGCGAAAAACAGGGAAAAATCATTTGTGGCAGTATGTCAGGTGATTTTCTAGCATATCTTTACTATTAACAAACGCAAAATTCTGTGTGTCTGTGTGTCTGTGCTGTGTCTGTCGCCGGCCCTAGCTCAGTCCCCAGTGGACCGATTTTTTTCAAATTTTGGCAGGTCATCAGAAATTCCTTCGAGATAATGCCCGTCTATTTTGTTTTTCGATTCATGGAGAATTGAGGTCACAAGAGCGCAAAAACCTCCATTTTGAGTCCATTCAGTAGTTTTTCTCATGGAAGGGGAGAGAGTGACGAGTTCACGGAATTATTTTTTCAAAATTTCAAAATTTTCATTTCTAAAATTTCACGTTGCCCGAAGGGCCCCAGAGGGGCGTAGCCCGTCTGGTTATGCAAAAAACTAAAATTTTTCGGCAAATGGGCTAGAAAATTTACCATTTCTGAAAATTATGAGAACATTTAAGCGTTTTCATCGCGATATTATGAAAAACAGACTTTTTTTACCCTATTTGAGCACACTACCTTTAAAGATATTTTTTAGCTTGTTTGATTTTGTTTTTGGCTATTTTGCTCGCTTGGGCACCTGTTAGTTACATGTTCTTATGGGGCTCACATTTCTGTTTTTTTCTTAATAGATAGTTAGTTCATTTTGATCTACGAAAGAATGAAAATAAGTTCGTTTAAATGTCTCCACAGCTCATGGAATTTTCGGGCATTCCGCCATCGAGAGCTGCAGTAAGACATGCGGAACAGTAGCTTGTCAGACTGACGGCCCCAAATAATTTGAAAATTGTCAAAGAACATTCTCTAGAAAATGTTCTTACAAGTTTTTGTCTCGTGTCTTATTATATCCAGCTTACACGATATCAAACTTTTCAGGGAACATGCTCGATTTTTTTCTGATCCTACTTTTACTTTTGAAGAATAGTTCTGAAGGATCGTACATGATCGTCGTTTCTGGAAAACCGAGCGACTTCGGAACTTCTGAAACAGTTTCGGAATCTTGGGAGTCTTGTCTTGCTAGCTGCGGAGCTGATGATGAGTGCATAGTAAGTTCTCATTGATTAGATTTCAGGAAACTGTATACTTCAGGCTACCTACAAAATTTCTGAAACTCAATGTCAAGTTTTTTTATTCGGAAGTCTTACCGCAATTGACAAATCATATTCAGGAGACATAATAGGAGTGAAGGTATTTCATTCTGATATTCATAAAAGCGGTGTTTATTTTCAGACGGAGCTATCAGTTGATGAGTGCCCCGCAACTAATCCTTTACTGTTGGAACCAGTTTACAGTTTCGAAAATAGTGATGGACAATTATATGTCACTGATCTGTCTATTGATGACTTCCAGAATTATAATCTAAACTACAGTATCCTAACTTGCCCGGCCAATACAAAACTCTTCCAGAGAACTACCGTTGTAGTTTGTATCGGTCTTTTTATGTTCGAGTCACCTCTCTGTAACAATTTTGCACAAGGCTCAGCCCTTTGTAAATCTGAGAATGGCACACTTACTGGTCCTGCTAACAGCATTGAATATGAATACATTCAAGGTATATTTGATGAAAATCTCGATAAACTATTCCCGTTTTCAGCCCAATCAAATTCCTCATACAACACATCTAACCCTGGAGGATATAGTTATCTTGTATATTGGATCGATGGAGTTGGTACCAATACAAAATATGTTTACACATTCGAAGATCCAACTCATGATGGTATCGAAAATTATAAATTTGCCGGCGAGTCACCAGCATATTCGGGATCCAACTATTGTTTATGTAATCCAAATCCTCTTGGATTTTATATAGCGGACAATTTGTGAGCTGAGTAAATAGTTCGTAGCAAATGGTGAATTTTTCAGATGTTCGGAAACTTATTGTTGTAGTTCCGTTTGTTGGAGAGGAGCCCTGTGTCAAGTTCCTTACGCTACGGAAGTCGTTTGAATTATGATATAGTTGTAATACATTCTGGACGATAACGAAAAACTTCTGATTTGAATTTTTCATTTTATGAACATAAATATACAAGTAATACGTATTCAAATTAAAAAACTTTTGGCCTGACAAACTTATCGAACACAGTTTTGAAAGACTTCTTATATACCACTTTGACTTCTTCCTTTTGCTCCTCATCAACCAGATAATTGTTACCACGCAACATTCCGAAATACCTCACATCCTCGTCCAATCCTTTTATAATCTCATCTTCCCCATATCGTTCAATTTCTTGCAGACTTTTATGAATTCTGAAAACCCACATAAGTTTTGATTTCAAAATATTCTAAATTTACTTTTCTGAACATCTTGGCTCATTGTGCACATTGTGCCATTTTGATACAAATGAATGTTGAAGAATCTGCTCGGCCAATGATCGATTCCAAGGCGATATTTGTAGCATCTGAAAAAAACAACTTTTGGATTCCAGAATTCTCTCCTATTCCTTACATAAGATAGAACGTTTCTTGCTTCTGAACTGGCTATTGGAAAAATAGTAGAGAACGGAAAAGATGATTTTGGACCACATGAAACAATGAAATCTCTGATCTGAGGCGATGTTATCTTCTTGATTGCTTTTCTCTCGGGACTTCCAAGATATTCGATAATCATTTTTATTTGGGAATATGAATCGGTTCCTGGGAAAATTTCTCGACGAAGCAACATTTCGGCAAGTATGCATCCAGCAGACCAAATGTCCACTCTATAAAAATAATTATTCCAAAATAATTGCTCACATTATTGCAAAAAAAAATTTCAAAACTTACTTTGTATCATACTCTCCCATTGATAACAGAATCTCCGGTGCACGGTACCAAAGTGTTGATACGTACTGCTGTAAAATCACGGGGTCTTTTGAAATTTTTTTATTTACTTACAGACAAGTTACTACTCATACTGGAAGTTCTTGAAGAACTTGATTCAGTAGGAGCAACTCTTGTTGAAGGTCCGGATCTAGCCATACCAAAGTCGGCGATTTTCAGAAGGCAGTTTGAATTCAAAAGGAGATTTGAGGGTTTCAGATCTCGATGGATTATAGAAGCGGAATGGAGATACTGTAAAACAATCACTTTGAAATTCGTCACCTTATGAAATTTATGTGTACCTTCAAACCACGCATGAGCTGATAGAATAAATATTGAAAATGATCTTCTCGAAGGTTCTGAGTGGATCTCAAAATCAAATGTAGATTTGTTTCCATTAAATCCATCACCAAATAAACATCTCTCTCAAAACCAGAACCCGTTATGATAACATCAGTTGCACTTATGACATTCTCATGAGAAACTTCTCGAAGAATTCGAATTTCTCTCAATGCACATTTCGCAGAAGATTTGCTCTTGTAAGCATCACGCACTTTCTTTATAGCAACGGGCCGTTCGAATCTCTAAAAAGCACCGTTCTTATTGTTTTTTTAGGGAGAGAACTCACGGAGTCAATAGCTTTACAAACAATACCAAATGCTCCAACTCCAATCTTTTCTTTAACCACGTACGGAGTTCCTTCCAAAGAAAACTCTGAGCGAGGTCTTCGTTCAGGAAGGAATACATTCTTGGAATAATAGTCCGGTGCTCTATGCAAAGTAACAGATGACCGATTGACAAACATGTTTTTGGTCAGAACTCTTACTTTTTTGTTGAAAATGTCACTTTTTATCATCGAACTCCTCTGCTTTTATTTGTGAGAATAAGGTGTGGCTGATAAAACACAGACACCTCGTACCGGATGGTTCTCAAAACTATTTTATCGAGTGTTTTCCATAAGACCTTTTGTGCTTAGAATTCCGTGTATGATTCAATTTGACGTTAATGTATTCGAAACATCATAAAAATCTCTGTTTAGGGTTGGGTTTAGAGTATTGATGCCCCCCGCATTTGGTCTTATCAAAACTTCCTTTTTCTGATAATGTCTTTATCAGAAAGCTTCCAGATTAATCACACGAAAAGAATTACAGGTATTTCATGATGAATACCTACTAGTTTTTAGTCTATTTTTTCAGAAGTCACATTTCTGAAAAAAATATGCACAGTCGAAAAAATAGTGTTCAGTTTATTGTCAAAATAATTTAACTACGCCTCGTTGTTTTCAGACTTTTCAGCTCACAAAGCTAAATTTGGCTTGAGAAACTGTAAAGTCTGCAAAAACCGAGTCGCAGTTGTTTAAATCCAAAAATATCATGTGACCTTATGCTTACAAAGTCAGAGAATTCTCAAAAGCCGTCATAATAACCCGTTTTATTATCACATTTCATCACTGATCAACTGAATTATAATATTTTAGAAGTACGTCACAATGTCATACTCCACGATCACAATCATCTTTACTTATCTTCCTGAGCTCCTGTCGAGACTTTCGCAATCTTACTATTCGATCTTTGTCATCAAGTTTTGAAGAAGTATCACTCTGAAAAAATGACAAAAGATTAGTAGGAATCATGAGTTCAATTCTTACAGATGCACGTTTGTCTCGTATTTTTGGAATGAACTTTCGCTTTTCACTGTAACCTTCACGGATTCGATCAATATTCCGTTTATCGGGAAGATTTCTGGATTTTTTGAAAGTTGGAATTCCGCCGGAAAGCCTGAAAGGAGAAAGTAATAGAAGAAGCAATGAAAAAAGTTCAGTCTCACATTGGAGGGGCACTCGAGGTACTTGCAACGTCTAACGGCCAGTTGATTCCGTTTTTGAAAATTTCCTGAACCATCAGATTACTTGTGGAAGGTTCCATTCCACTGTCCGTAGAGCAGTTTTCTTCAGAATCTCTGAAATTGACTATCTGTTTCTGAACTGATTATTCATCCTTACTTTCTATGAATATCCACTTCTCTGACAGTATCAATAGTCTCTGCTGAAGACAAGCTAGTCAGTGTCTCATCAGAATCATATTCGAAATCGTCCTCTTCTTTTTCTTCCATTTTTGATTCGCGTGCTGAAAAGTAAACCGAATGTTACAATAATCTACAGTACTACTCACTCTTTTCAAATTGTCTCATTGCACCCAAATAATCTGTCGGATCCTCTCTCGGACCCATTTTTCCTTCTTTATCCGGTTCAAATATCTGATTGGAATGCTCGTCAAGATACGGTGGTGGCTCTTTTCTGGAATTTGCGGAATTCAGATTATGGAATTCGTGGTCATTTCTATCTGAATTTTGTATGGTCGGTGCTTATTATAGTTTCTTTTTTCAAAACTTTGAAATTGTTAATTTTTCCAAGATCTGTGAAGATTTTCTTTTCAGCTTTTTCCACTTGTCCGAAACAAAAATGTTAAAAAAATAAAAAAGACAAAGACAATCATAAAAAAAACTTAGGAACATAAAGATGTTATCTTTATTTGGTTAGAATCACATTTACACAAAAGTTAGCTTCCTATCCGACCATATTCTCAGGAGCTCTTTTCTGAAGAGCATTTGCAGAAGCATCTCTTTGCGCCAACCTGGTGTCGTAGCTGGTACCACGTCGCGTTTCGAAAATTCTCGCTTCTTCGTCTAATCCTGCAACGACTTCTGTTCCTTCGTACTTTTCGATGGCGTCCACATCGACTTGAACTCTAAATAACAGGAAAAAGATGGGAAATTGAGTGAAATTTTGAACAGAAACTCACCTTGGCGGACAAAGCGGTTCATATTGTTCATTATGGTATTGTGCCATGAATGGATGTTTCAGAATCTGATCTGCCGAGTAACGCCTCCATGGAGCTATTTGAAGAAGCTGAAAACTTTTTTCTATGAATTCTAGAACCTATATTCCACACATACATATGAAACCATATCTCTTGCTTCTGGACTTGCTTTTGGGAAGATTGCAGAAAAAGGGAGAGGTGTCTTCTTTCCACAGGCATCAATAGAGTCTCTAACTAATTGAGAACTAATCTTATTCAGAACTTCATCTTCTGGAGTTCCCAAGTAATAAACGATCATTTTGATTTGAGACACTGAATCCTTCCCGGGGAATAGCTGCCGACGAAGCAGCATTTCTGCGAATATGCATCCAGCAGACCATAAATCTACTCTGAAATCATTCAAAGTCATAAAGTTGTTCAGAATGAACTCACTTTGTGTCATATTCAACCATAGAAAACAAGATTTCCGGCGCTCGATACCAACGAGTTGCTACGTATTGCTAGAAAATACCAATTATTTTGCATTCATGTCATTTTTTCTTACTGTCATGTGTCCTCCAACACTTGCATCATCTCTTACAGTATTCGACGAAGCACACGCTCTTGCCATTCCAAAATCAGCAATTCTCAGTAGACAATCTCCATTTAGAAGAAGATTCGATGGCTTCAAATCGCGGTGAATGATTCCGGCAGAGTGAAGATACTGAAAAATCTAGTCATGTTTCTCTGTTGTCTTCCCTCTTTGTGTCTATCGCACTGCCCCGCACCCCTGTGTTTATCTACGCCTTTTCCTCTCCTCTTCCCTCTGACACATGTGGCCGAGGGGTTACGCGCGCGACCGACAATCGGGCAGTGCACGATCGACTCCCTCACAGTCAAGGAGGAAAGTTTCCATGCACCACTCTGAATGATAATGTGGATTATGGTATACCAAAAAACTGAGGCTGTTTTGTTTTGTGTTTTTGAAATACCTTCAAACCGCGTAGCAGTTGGTAGAAAAAGTATTGAAAATGTTGCTCCATCAGTGTTTGCCTTGAGTGAAGAATCTGATGAAGATCAGTCTCCATAAGATCCATAACCAAGTAAATGTCCTTGCCATGTGCACCTTCCGCTGTGAACATGTCCAATACAGCTATGATATTCTCATGAAGAAGTTCTCGAAGAATCCTCACTTCTCTCAATGAACGTTTCGCCAATGTGTGAGCAGTGAATGCGCGTGGAATCTTCTTGATGGCAACTTGTTTTTTGATCCTCTGAAAAATTGAGGAATTGATAAAAATCTCAAATGTTCAGTCCTACCGTATCCATAGCTTTACAAACCACTCCATACGCTCCTGCACCAACATTTTCCTCTGCCAAATACGGAGTTCCTTCTAACCAGAATCTGCCGTCTAGACGAGCATGAGAATCTGCAGCAGGAGCCGCCATGCTTTTCTGAAAATCGAAAATATGAATCATGTAATAAAACCCGAATATTATTCAAAATTGTCTATACCTCTTTTCTTTGGGAAACTTTCTTGGAATAGTAATCAGGAGCTCTGTACAGAGACGTTTTTGCACTCATTTTCAAAATAAATGTGACTTTCAGATAATATTATTGCTGATTCTTATGTTGGCTAATGAGGAGCCTTTTATAGACATAAAACTTTGGAAAAAAGAGGTGTGGTCGATAACTGCATGACACGAAATGTTTTCGATATGAAAATTATTCGAATCATTCGGTTTAAGACTCGAGGAAAGTCAAAAGTACTCACGAATTTTAAGAATGACGACTGAATGACAACGATGCTCCGTTGATTCCTCTTATCACCATTTTCTCCCTTTCGGCTCCTTTCTTGATTGTGTCACAAAAGGAGTGGGTGGTGATGAAATAGTTGTTTTACCTGCAAAAAATGAGGAACATTAACCTTATCCCACTTATTTTTTAATGGTAATTTGAACCGTTTTAGTTTTGAAAACTTTTATGAGGTGATATCATTGGGACGAAGAAAACCGAAGGCGATTATGATGAGAGAGGAACTTATTAGGAAATTACAGAAAAAAAGGGCGAGGTGAAAATGAGAATCGTTATCAGTGCATTGGAAAAAAAAAGGGAAAACGGAGAGTTAATTGCCGATTCTTTGATTTTTCGAGAAGGAACTCAGAGAACTTCTTTTAAAAAAGAAAATTATTTTTGAAAATAAATCAATCACTTCTTGACAGGAAAGTTAAGTATTTGTCTCTACAGCAGAATTCTAACTTTTCCAATTCAAAAGCGAATTTGCAGAACTGTACTAAACTCTATAAACCAGTGCATCTCAAAACGTCGAAAACTTTTTGAAAAATCGGAAAAACGGTATCCCATAATTAGAAAAAGAAATCGATAAGATCATTGAAAAAATGATGAAGAAATTGAGAGATAGATGAAGAGTGTAGAAACGAAAGAGAAGATGAAGAAAGACGTCTTCTTCTTTTCAATCAAGTTTTCTTTCCCCCCTTCTTCTCAATTTTTTCTATCATCTTTTTGTCTCGATATCTGTTCCTCTATCTATCTTACAGTTTTGAGGAAGAGATTTTCAAAGATTTGGAAATCATTGGGTGACTCAGAATTTCTTTGAACGGATCGGAATTTTAGGGTCGATTCTGAATTCTAGTGTTTCAAAAGGGGCATGTGTTCAAAAGGAAGTTGGAATCTCGATTTTCAGAATTCCAGAGAAAAAAATAAACAAGAAGAAGGAAGAAACAGCAACAATAGTTTTTTATCTTGTTCTTTTTTCAATTGTCGTTTTCTGCGCAGACAGTAGTTTCGTCGTTTTCTCCTATTCATCTCTCTTTATCTTTTCTTGCTAACACATATTTCGGTTGAGAGGAGAGAAAGGTCAGGTACTCCCAGGGGGCTTTTGTTTGCTGATTATTGATGGTCTATATTGATACACACGTTTTTTTTTTCGGCAATGTATAAATCAAGATGTTTGGCAGAGAAAAATAATTTAATGAAGAGAATAAATTAAAATAAAAAAAAGCAAATAAATTAGACAGAAAGTTATTCAGCACTTATCTCCTCCATTAGCTGGTCTTCTCTTGATTCCGAGAGCTCTGTTGGCTTCGTCAATACGAAGATTCTGAAGAGAACGACGCTTACGTCCTCCACCTCCGCATCCACAGCATCCACATCCACATCCACAGCAACATGGACGACAACAAGTACAACATCTAGTACAACAGCAGGTACGGCAACAAGTACAGCAACGACGGCAACAACAGCAGCATCTGCAAATTGATTAGTTTTATTGAGGGTGCTATAATTATTGCAACGACTTTGAACTGGTTTAAAAATTGATACAAACAATCGATCTTAACGAAAATTAGCATACAAAATGTTGGAACGCTAAATAAGTCCAGAAGTTCAGAGAATCTTAGAATTTGGACAGCTACAAGAACCCCAAATGTGGAAGCTATTTGGCTAGCATCAATGCCCTAGGTGCCCACTGGTCATGATCTTTGAAGTGTGATCATCACAAAAACCTATCTAACTTTTATGAACCTGATAGATACCGGCCCAAATTTTTTTCAGCATGTTTATCTAAAAGAGTTTGATACACTTGCCAAATTTCATGAGATTTGCGCTTGCCTCAAGTGAGTTATGACTGCGCACCCTGTATGATGAAATGATTCTTAAAACTATACCTTGGTCTACAACAGCAACATCCACATCCACCACCTCCTCCTCCACATCCACAACATCCACATCCACATCCACAGCAACCACATCCTCCTCCTTGTCTTTTTACTCGAGATGATCCTAATGTATCGATTGATGTTTCAGAAGTAGAAGACGGAGAAGATGTTACAAGAGCAACTTCTGTTGACGACACCGGTAGTACTGCTGCCTGTACCTGTCCATAATATGCACCAAGTGCCAGTAGAATAGAAGAAAAAACGATGGCTTTGAACATAATTAGAGAAGAATCGAAATGTGAAATGAAATGATCAAACGGCTGCTCATTATATAGTCACCTACTTTTTTAGGTACACTCTATTTGTTTGTCCGTGCGCGCGCTTGGCAAGCTCACGCAATGAAAACTGACAGTTTCCGGTGAGAACTGCCTGACGGAAAAATGGATATAAAAGTGATCAGAAAGCAGGGGAAGGTATCCCATCAATTCGAAATGTCCAAGATTGCATATTCCAGTTTGGCCATTCTGGCTATCATTGCCATTTCACAGGTAGATTTTTCTCACTGAAATTTTCGTTTAGCTGAATTCCTTGTAGGTTCAATCAGCAGTGTTACCAGTGTCATCAACAGAAGTTGCTCTTGCGACATCTTCTCCTTCTTCTTCTTCATCTGAAACCTCAATTGATACATTAGGATCATCTCGAGTAAAAAGACAAGGAGGAGGATGTGGTTGCTGTGGATGTGGATGTGGATGTTGTGGATGTGGAGGAGGTGGTGGTGGATGCGGATGTTGCTGTTGTAGACCAAGGTATAGTTTATTAGAACTATATCATCATACAATCATTCAATTTCCAGATGCTGCTGTTGTTGCCGTCGTTGCTGTACTTGTTGCCGTACCTGCTGTTGTACTAGATGTTGTACTTGTTGTCGTCCATGTTGCTGTGGATGTGGATGTGGATGCTGTGGATGCGGAGGAGGAGGACGTAAGCGTCGTTCTCTTCAGAATCTTCGTATTGACGAAGCCAACAGAGCTCTCGGAATCAAGAGAAGACCATCCAAGGGAGGAGATAAGTGCTAATTGCGATATGGGTTTCAGTTTTCTTCATATTTTATTTAACTTAATAAATATTGTATTTTTCGACCCAATTGTATAGCAATCAACATTTATAATGCAACGTGTTATTACAAGAATATATTTTTTACCACTAAAGATTTTCAGATTGTCCATCGAAAAAAAACTACAATTTTCAAAAAAAAACGTGTATGACCTGATCGTGGAAGTTCATATTCCACTAATCTGATTTACCAACATGGAGGTTTTCAATCAGTTCTTCGTCTACATTGTCTTCTGAATTTTCATCAAAAGTCGATAGAATGTCGGAAGAAAATAGAATGGCTGACAACGTTTCGTTCACTGATGTCGGTGATCCAGTTGGAGGTGGAGGTCATCAAGGAAACTCATCTGGAATGCTCGATTTGCTTGGATCGATGGAGAAGAAGGATAAGGGAAAGAAGAACAAGAAGAAGAAGGGATCAAAAGATAAAAAGAAGAAGAAGGAAAAGACAAAGTACAAGAGACAGAGAAAAGTTGACAAATACGAGTCTCAGAACTTTTTGTATCGTGTCGAAGGATCATTGTTCTGTGCTGGAATCAGTGAGTTTTTCACCCTAAATTTATGCTCTCATTCTCAGTTTTACAGTTGTCGGCATGATAATGCTCCTTGTATTCATCATTCTCGGAATCGTATTCTCTGTGAGAACCAATGGAAATATGGTCAGTTACATGGCACCTTGGTGGGGATCTGCTGATGAGGCAAAGGATGATACTGGAGAGAATTAAAGAAGAACATCAAGGATGTGGCATAACTCATGAAAAAGTTTCCTTTCATTTAGTCTAATAAACTCGTAATTATTGTAACTGTTTTTTTGTATAATTGAATGTTGAATTCAATATTTATTAAGTTAAATAAAATAGAAAGAAAACTGAAATCGCAATTAGCACTTATCTCCTCCCTTGGATGGTCTTCTCTTGATTCCGAGAGCTCTGTTGGCTTCTTCGATACGAAGATTCTGAAGAGAACGACGCTTACGTCCTCCTCCTCCGCATCCACAGCATCCACATCCACATCCACAGCAACATGGACGACAACAAGTACAACATCTAGTACAACAGCAGGTACGGCAACAAGTACAGCAACGACGGCAACAACAGCAGCATCTGGAAATTTAATAATCTAGAATGACGAAAGGATTCTAAGAACTATACCTTGGTCTACAACAGCAACATCCACATCCACCACCTCCTCCTCCACATCCACAACATCCACATCCACATCCACAACAACCACAGCCTCCTCCTTGTCTTTTTACTCGAGATGATCCTAATGTGTCGATTGAGGTTTCAGATGAAGAAGAAGAAGAAGGAGAAGATGTTACAAGAGCAACTTCTGTTGATGACACTGGTAAAACTGCTGATTGAACCTACAAGAAATTCAACTGAAGAAACTTTTCAGTGAAATTGATCAACCTGTGAAATGGCAATGATAGCCAGAATGGCAAGAGTAGAGTATGCAATCTTGGACATTTCAGATGATCTGGATTCTTCATATCTTCTTCTTTTTCCGACAGCTTATATATCCCAAGAGCTCTTACGTGTGTCTCTCCGTACACATTTTGCTCAGCGCCTCCCCAATTTTTGACAGTTTTCCGGAAACCTTTTTCCCATTGATTTATTCGCAGAAAAACCAAGTTTTGTTTATTCAGAAAAGTCAATGATCTTCAGATTTTTTCAGTGTAGTGACTCGATTTTAATTGTTTTTAAATAAAATTGCTCATCCTAATTCCATTCTATTCTCCATTGAACAGTTCAGGGGATCCCTAGGTGTTTGAACTGCTATAATATTTATGAAGTGTCTCCATTATTCCATGTTTTCTCCAACATTGTTTAACTAAATTTTCAAGCGACTCCATACTACGAAAATCATAGGTTTAGTAACGATGGAAACCATCATTTTCGTTGTTATCCGATGTTGTTTTTATGCTGTTTTTCCTCTCGGTTCTTGTTCATTTGCCGAAATTCTAAAAACAGATGATTCCATCGAAAATTCGATGAGTCATTGTTCAGTTGTCAAACATTACACGCTTTTTTTTCCTTTTGTTTCAAGTAGTGCAAAAAAAAAGAGAGAAAAAACCTAACTTTCGCCTCAAATTGAGTACGTTTCGCTTCACAAGTTCTGCTGTAAACAATTAAAAACGACTGGTGGAAGGGACTTTTTCTCCAGAGCTCATCTTCTCTTTTTACTTTTATTTCCCTTTTCTCAAACCACGAAGAGAAAAGAGCAGAGTGGTGTCAAGGCTTTCGTTTCGTTTTGAATGATTGTTTGTTGCAAAGAAAAATCACCTTTCTTTTTCTCATTTTTTTCCTTGCCTTTATTCATTGCCAAGTGAGTAGAGCAAGGTGTTTTTGTTCGTTCGTCAACTCAGTTTCATTTTCGTAATTAAGTTTGTTAAAAATTACCGTATTTACTCTAATAGACCGGCACCTCTATATGTCCGGCACCCTCTAATAGACCGACAGTCAGATGATCATTTTGAAAAATGAACCGGCACCCCAAAAATATATGAAATTAGAAAATACTATTTTTTGAGAATTTCAAGTGATTTCCTGTGTTTTACACAAATATGTGGGATTTCACATAATTTTGATGGATTTTCACTTTTTGTAACTGCTCGAAAAATGCTTTATCACACATTTTTTCAGTGAAAAAGCACCAAAAAGGTCGTTATGTTTTTACATACACTACAATTTTCTTTAAACTTGTACATTCGTGTATTTATTGCTAATGGCCAAACCCAGACAAGCATTTGTCCTTCTCCTTCTGACCATATCATTTTTGAAGGTACAGAAAGCTGATCCTTTTCATGCGACATGATAAGGAAAGGACATTTTGAACACAAAGAAGCATACATAGGCACCGCAATGAAAGGGGCGTGGCCTCTCATTTTTTCTCTTGGGTGAATCGGGTCATCTTTGAGGACTTGTTACGGGGCTCCGGACTTCGTATCAAATCAGAATTTAGTGAAACAAGGGGTAATTAACACCGTAGAATTCATTGGTGATAACAGTTTTTCATAAAAACAAAAGGTTCAAAAGAAAAACGCCAAAATGACCGATCGGCGGCAGAATACCGCAAATTTAACTTAGTTCTAGGTCGAACACGCATAATTTTTTTGATGTTTCTAGTAGTTCAAGATATTCTCTAAACGTCCAAAACCAAAAAATCCAAATCCACATTGGCCAAAATGTTTTGACTCCTGTTAAACTTCAAGTTGATACAGAAAACAATTTTCAGTGATGACCCATAGTTTTTTTGATTTCATAAGCTTTAACTAAACCAAGAGAGGCTGTGTTAAAATTTTCAGAACGTTTGATGAAGTATGACTACAAAAATTTACGAGTCGAAGTGAATATGTTCTCTTTTTTTGTTAGTTTTTCCCAATTTTCGAATTGATGCAGCTCGAACACGCATGTTTTGATTTCATATTCGGAATCCTCATAATTTTTCCTATCAGATGAATGTATAAACGCCTATTTTCGTATTGGCCAAAATTTTTAATTGCCTTTTTTCTGTTTGAAAAATCGCGAAAATCGAAGAAATTGATGCAAAAAAAGGCGGCTGCCGACCGCCGACAGTCACACATTCGTATACAGGTTCGGCGGCGCGCGCCGACTTTGCCTCCATGGCCTAGTGGATAGTGGCTGTGACCATGAAAAAACACAGGTTAGGTTCAATTCCAGAATTGTCCCAATAGATTTTTTATGTTTTGTTTACCTAGAAAAACACTTTTTGAACACCATTAGTCGCCGGTTTTGTGTGGTTCTGAACTTTTTCCAAGCCTGCCGCCTACCCTCCACCAAAATAATTCGTAGAAAAAGTGCGCCGCACGCTTGCCATCGCCCCTCCCACTTTCGCCACGCCTCCAACGACCATGCCCTCTGCAACCTCCCAAGAGAAACGCAGTGCAAAAATGAGGTCAGAAGAATGACTATAACTCGAGAATGGGCGAATATTTTTGAATGAAATTTTGGGAAATTACTATTTTCGACAAGAGGAACACAATCATATACAAAACATTCTAATACGACAGGTTTAAAAATAATGCTGTGGTCTCTAAGCATACATAAACATCAGAGAATGTAGTTTATCGTTCGATATTATTACCGTGAAACCTCATAGAAGGACATCCTGAAGACCAACTTTCGAGGGTCCGCACAGCCGGAATTTTGTTTTGTTTGTGGTAAAACTTCCAGCAAAGGGAAATAGACTCTTCAGCTACAAAATGCACTATATGTGATTCTCAGAAAGATGATTATATTTTCATGAGAATGTTTACAAACTTGATTTTTCGGTGTCTCTGTTAGAGGTTTTACGGTAATTGCAATGAAGAAATAGACAACATAATGACATTATAATGATAATGTAGTATTTTTCATGCTTGTATACTTCCATATCTCGAACGTATGTATAAAAGTAAACCTTAATTATTACAAAAATCATGTAAGAATATTTATTCTCATGTATTTCTACAAGCCATTTGCGATGTTTGCCATACATGTCCATCAATATCTACCTTCCATATTCCTGCTTCTGATCCTGTCTCTGCACAAAACGCCAAAGTTGGCTCAACTCCCAAATTATTTCCCTCTCCTTCTTGGTTTCCGGCTTCGATGATAATGTACCTACTAGTGGTCCCTGACGGACAACTCAATATCGATCTGAAATTTCAAGTCAATCTTGATTTAATAGAGTTTTGTGTCTCACACGCAGCTCTGCTCATCGATAGTATATTCATTCATAACATTATATTGATAAGTGTATCCAGCGTCTTCTAGGGAATATGAGACGGGAACATCAGCTTCTTTTGCACACCAATTGCTTGCACTAGGGATTCCATACCCCTGACATACGGTATTGTAGATTTTGGAGCACACCGAGCAAGCTAGATTTATTCAGTATGTATTTCATGTATTGAGCTTATAACTCACGGAAAGGGTCTTCTGTTGTTGTAGTTGTTGTAACTGAAAATTGATGACAGGAAATTTGTTAAATTCAACAAAACTAAAAAGGCTTGCTTACCATCCACATTCTGAGTTGGGATGCAGGCTAAAATCACTTCAACCGTAGAAGCAACCCAGAATAATCTTTCAAGATGAAACATATTATGAGAGAAGCCAATATATACCAAACTGCCCGAAAATATCACTTTTATATTAAGCTACATGATTCCAGTTTTTCCTTAGGAAGTTATGGAACAAGGTGAAACAGAGAAGCTTAATTTGATTTCACACCAGATGACCATTAAAAATTATCAATGATCAATCATTTAATCTGTGTCCTTTTGATGTTGTGTTTCCTTGTTTATCAGTCAGAATCTTTATTTTCTTCTAATTATTCTGGCACGTAATCTCTGTTATTCCAGTAGCTTCATGCCCTTCTAAATAAGCAGTCCATGTTCCAGCATACGTTCCAGATTCAGCACAATAGAATGTCGTTGGAGATAATCCACCAGACTCTCCTTCTTGTGTATATCCGGAGTATGTAAGAGTGGAATGAGTTCCCGATGGACAAGTCAATGTTATTCTAAATTTTATAGTACTTCTGTTCCACTTCTTTTTAGACTTACGTGCAAGCCATTTCATCATAAACTGGAATATAGTCGACATAAAAGTTTGCAGATTCTGTTGAATACTCAACAGGAACATCTTCTTCTTTAACACACCAGTTTGTTGCACTTGGAATTCCGTTTCCTTGACAGCCGGTATTATAGATTGGAGAGCAAACGCTACACGCTAAATGTGAAAGACTGACATTTGGAAATGGATCTTAAAACTAACGGAAAGGGGTAGTCGTCGTTGAAGTAGTAGTTGTAGTGGTTGTGGTAGTCGTGGTATCTGGTAAAATTAAGAATACTTATAATATAAAACATGACAAAGATGGAAGACTTGTTTGGCTTTGATTTTCTCAATTATATTTTTCTAAATTCTAATAGTTTCCCTGAAGTTTTGATGTTCACTCCCACTATTCTGATGATTTTTAGTGCTACAGTACCCTGGTACCTGAAAATAACTTACTCTCAATGTTCTGTGTAGGAATACAAGAATTCAAGACTTCAATCATTGAAAAGTACAGAAAAACGTGGAACATTTTGTTCTAGATCAGACTAAACTATCCGTCAGGTGAATCCACCTCATTATCAACCTATTACGCAACCCGACGAATTCCTGTTCCTTCTTTTGATAATAACAAGTGTTTTTGTTTCGATGAGGCAGGTGTAGACAAGCTTCATTTTGGAGGAAACAGACTGACCAACCGTATTATCAATGATCGGATAGAGAATAACATTTTACACTCGAGGTGTCGGTAAACTGTCGGATGAAGGTTTCGAATCGTTCATTTTTTTCCAGGGTGCATTATGGATGCGGACATGAAACTGTTCCAGGAGAGCATAAACGCCTAATTCTGAAAATGTCAGAATTGGTTTAGTCCATTTAGTGCAACTCTAAACCCATGAGCAATAATCTACTGGAAGACCGTAATCCGTAACTGAACTTTGACAGGCTGTATTCTAAACAGGCGAAATGGAGCATTCTGAAGTTTTGAAATTAGATCCTGGTAACCGAGAGATAGATTACGGTCCGCACAGTAACTTGTAAACAATAACACAATTTTCAACAGGTGGGCGGAGCTTTAAAAATTGTTTACAAATAAAATATATCAAATTTTTCCTGGCGATCTCTTTGAATAGACAATAGTGGTAGATCCATGTTTTCATTCCCTACAGTACTCTTATGAAAAAGTGTGGTGCATCCCGAACCTCCTGAACAACGCGTTTTTTTCTTGTCTGTTGTCTCTTTTTCATTTTTTCTTATCACTGGTTGTCATTCATACAACAGCAAATACTTCTAAATGTTGTTCTCTACTCTCTACTTCCCATCTACTTCCTTCGTTTCTAAAATTGTTCAACTTATTGCCTGGAACAACTCATTAAATTTTCAGTTTCTCAGCATTATATGAACTGGTGTACGTACACAAACAAAAAGAAGCAATCAATATATTTTGTGGTTTTACATTGGTTCTAGGCTCATGTAAACAACGCCTTTCACTCATAATGAAAGACTGGGCGCCGGAGAGAGAACTCAGCGGCGAAGAGTGAAAATGCATGAAGTTAGAGATAACAGAGATTTGAGAGACGACAGTGAAGCGAGTGCGCGAATGACCCCGAGACGCCGCGATTAGTTGCTTCCGCGTGGGAATTTCTCACGTTTAATGTACAATTTCTAGGTTTCTTGTGTGATTTTCTTATCTGGGTTTATCGTTAAAAAATATCTTGAAAATTCAACCAGAAACTGTTATGCAAATCACAACAGTCACCAATGTTTGGGAGGTTTACGACCGAAATTCGCGAAATAAACAAAAGTTTACATAAATATTTCTCGATTCAAGAATTCGGTTTAAACAGTGCTTTTTGGCCAATATGGCCAATCATAATTTCGTTTTCTGAGCTCAGTCTGCCTGAATTTTCCAGATTTCTCGGCAGCGGTGTCCCACCACGAAAAGGCTACCGTAATATATTAAAATTTAAAGGAACATACACTGATTTTCAGGTCAATTTTTTATTTTTCAATGTTTTCCAAACGGTTTTCAACGAATTTCGAAGTAAATTGTTATTTTTAATGTTATTTTGCTCCAAAATTTGTTGAAAATCGTTCGAAAAACATGAAAAATTGATAAAAATATTTAGTTTATGCTCCTTTCTCAGTATACTGTACTTCTTTAAACGCTCTTCTGGAAAAAAGCAGAGTTGACAGCAGTGGCTCCGAAATACGAAAGATAATGTGCTCTTCAGATGACTCACTTCTCCCACAACTAATTTTCAATATTCGTCATACCAATTTTCAGTTAAAAAGCGACTGAAATGTCTCATTTTTCATGTTCTCTCCTTTTTTCTCTTTTCCTTTTTTTCACTGGCAGTTTGTTCAATGATTCATCGCGTTTTTGTCGTTTTCACACCTGTAGAGATTACGAAACCAAAAAAAGAGTACTTCCAGTGGTAAACCAGCACTTCGACGTCTTCTGAATTCGATCCATCTGAATCAGAAGAAATGGAGAGCGAAGATGATGAGTCAAGGCGGCCTCGGACGACGTCTAGTGGTCACTTGGAACCAGCAGATACGACTCAGAATAATTCCGGTAAGTTGAATTTTCTAATTGAATTTTTTGCTCTCGGTTGATATCATACAAAAACCAAAAATCACAGTTTTTCTCAAAAACTTGCACTTTCTTTAGAAATTCTTTCGACACGCTAAAGTCAACAAATTCTTTTCTATTTTTTCAGTCGACTCATCTGTAATGCATGATCGTGGAATACCAGGACTTCTTCCGGCTACCCAAGCATCAGAAAAACAGAAAAAAGCCGTCATCCGATTCCGTGATCACGAGGGGAGAGCCGAAAGTCCGCCGAGCAATTTGAATGTTCGGAGGAACAGCAAAACGGTTCATATTGACGAGGTTAGAAAGATCAATGAAGATAAAATTAAATATTTTGAAATTGATTATAGGTGGCCTCTCCGCAATCCTTAGATTATGATGACAGTGACAGTTCGGATGACGATGAAATCCAATATTGTGACTGTGTGGCAGCAGCTCTTCAACAATCCCTTCCTGGAACACCTGGACGGAAGGGCATCATTCCCTACATGTCAATCTACGATACTCAACAGCAAGCTCGTAAGCGTGGATACTGGATACCTGGAGTTCCAGTTAATGCGAAAATCGTAAAAGTGGAAAGGAACACAGATCGAGGAATTCATTTTATCAACACCCTTCTGTAAGAATTCATAGCTACTTAATGACTGAAATTCGAGATTTTCAGCTATACAATCGAATTAGAACATGGACAATTCCGATGGAGTGTTGTTCGAAATTACAAAGATTTCACACTTCTCAACAATCGCTTGATGGCTCATCGTGCTCGTGAACAATTCATGGCTCCCATCAAACGGTATTGTTTTTTTTTTTCACCAAAATTTCAATTATATTTTTTTTTCTTTTTGGTTCTAGAGCCTTTAATATATTAAGTTTTGAGCTTTTTTGCGATTCACCCCTGCTAACTATATTAACCCCATTCAGATTTCGTGGAAAGGTTCAGGATGAGTAAGTTTCTCAAAGCTGTTGTGATCGTTTCACTTTTGTCTCTGTGATCGGCTCGTTTTTTGAAATTGCATCCTTCTTCATTTTTCTCCATTTTTCACAAATATAAGTTTTTGTCTTCAGAACGCAAGAACGATTCGATAATTATTTGGAGCACATGGGTATCGATATAATTTCGGATCACAAGCCTGATTGTCCTTACTCCAATCAAAGCTCCAAGAGGAAGAGACATCCGAAGGTAATTTCGGTTTATTGAAATCATTGTCAAAATCCATTTTTCAGCTTGAGGTGCTGAAACGGGATTCTGATGGAATTGAAGAATCTAAAAACACCTCTGCCCCTCTTGCTTCCGAAGAGTCGCCAGGAGATATTGAAGAAGCTCAAAAGAAAGTGGCTAGTATGCAACAAGCCGTTCAATCCGGTATACTTGAAGAAGAAGCAGATGCCACTGCGAATTCTGAAGGAACTCCGAAACGACAGCGACGTCAGCAACGGAAAAAAGATAGACACACACTGCCACGTTTCCCAATGATGCCTGACTCGATGGTAACCAATTTGGAGCACAGAAAAGAGTTATTAGAAAATTGGCTTCAAATGGTTCTTCACATTCCGATCAACAGAAATCACCACGAAACTGCTGAGTTTCTGGAAGTTTCCCGATATTCGTTCGTGAATGAACTTGGTGGAAAACATACCGAAGGATTCGTGAAGAAGAGACCTGGAGGTTCCAGAGTTTTCCTTGGATGGAAGCAGTGTTGTGTTCGATATTTACTTCCCTGGAGCAAAAGGTTTTATTTTAGCTTATTTTAAAAACTAAACTATTTGAATTTTCAGATGGCTCATGGTTCGTGACTCGTTTGTAGCTTACATGGATCATCGAAGTGAACAAATCCGAATGGTCTTGCTCATGGATCGTGACTTCAAGGTTGCTGCTGGTGGAAAGGAAACTGAAGGAATACCAACAGGGTTGATAATTACCAACACACAACAGTAAGGCTATATTCTGAACAGAAATAATAAAAATTCTCAAGTTTTCAGCGAGCTCGACTTAAAATGCCGTCGTCTACAAGATACCGCAACATGGAAATACATTATTGAGCAGGCGATGGGTGGAATCGGAAACATCTGGCTGCAACCGCATCGCTTCAGTTCCTCATTCCCAGTTCGTGAAAATTGTCATGCGAAATGGTTTGTCGATGCGAAGACTTACATGGAATACGCAGCTGATATGATGGAGTTGGCTCGGGAAGAAATTTATATTACCGATTGGTGGCTTAGTCCGGAGATTTATATGAAACGGCCGGCTCTCGAAGGCAACTACTGGCGACTGGATGAGATTTTGAAAAGGAAAGCAGAGCAAGGAGTCAAAATTTTCATACTGCTTTACAAGGAAATGGAAATGGCGCTTGGATTGAACAGTATATACACCAAACGAACACTTCAAGGTCTTCATGAGAACATCAAAGTCATGAGACATCCGGATCACTATCCATCTACTGGAACATTCTTCTGGGCACACCACGAAAAACTTCTTGTCGTTGATCAGTTGATTTCATTTGTCGGAGGAGTCGATTTATGCTTTGGAAGATGGGACGATCACAGGCATTTGCTTACTGATCTTGGTTCCGTTCAGTATTCCGGCGCACATCAAGTCAATACAAATATGGCAAGTGGATTGAGAAGTTTGATGACTGCACCATTGACACTCTCTCCATTAGGTCTCGAAGAACACGAGAAAGTGACACCTAGAAACGAGAAAGGTGAGAGAAATGGATCAGTAAAGCATGTGGCTGTGGAAGAGGTTGATGAACCAGCAGAAGTAACGGAGAGAACACAGGAAACAGAAGTTGATGACGATGAAACTGAAGATGTATCAGAAGATCCAGAAGTGAAAAAGATAATGGAGGAGACTGTATTCACCGACAAAGAAACTGGGGGTGTCGTTGTTCGTACTCTGAATCGATTTCCAGTTGATGAAGTCACGCGTCACTCAAGTCCTGCTGATCCACAGAAGAATTGGAAAGAAACAAAGACTACTGTAGTTGAATCGACATCTTCCTCAGGTGGAATGATCACAAAGACAACTACCACAACGACAACTGTCAAGGTTGTCAAAGATAACACATTGGAAAAAGAGAAGAACAAGAAAGATCTCCGTCGAGCAGTAACTTCTTTGGATAGGCAACGGAAACATGTACCCCGAGAGATTCTTGATAAAGCTGGACCAGCACCATCGATGCTTGAAAAGGCTGCGAAGAGTGGAATGGACTTTGCACAGGCTGCAGAAAAGTACAAAGAGTATGTGGAAAGTGGAGCAGTCCAAAAAGAGAAGCATCGTGCACAAACTCCACCGAATCGTCGGAAAGCCAAGAAAGATTCAAGAATTACACGAGCGGTTGGAAATTGGAAAAGCAACAGAGCGAAACGGAAGTGGAAGCAGATGCTTGAGAGCAATGAGGCTACGATGGGTTATGAGTTGGATTGGTTGAGATTGAGAGAGATGGATGATAAAGGAGATGGAGAGGATCAAATTGATGGAGGTGTCAAATTGTGGTACGGAAAGGATTATGTCAACTATATTGCAAAGGATTTTGTTGAAGTCGATATGCCGTTCCATGGTGAGTTCATTAGTAATTTTAAAAAAGAATGTTGGAAAGATTTGCAGATTTCATTGACCGTGGAACCACTCCTCGAATGCCATGGCACGATATCCATTCCGTAACTTTTGGAGCGCCAGCTCGTGATGTTGCTCGTCATTTCATTCAAAGATGGAATGCCACAAAAACTGAAAAACTAAAAGTTTGTGGTTAAAATCCCTCTCCAAATTCAAAATTGCTCTTTACAGGACGATAACAACTATCCATACCTTCTTCCAAAAAGTTATGAGAACGTTCGAGTTCCACGCGTCTTCAAAACTGCGAATGCGTCTGAAATGGTCAATGTGCAAGTGCTTCGTTCGTTCTCAAAGTGGTCTGGATTGATAAAGCAAACAGAAGATTCAATCCAAATGGCATATCTATCCCTCATCGCTAACTCAAAAGTAAGAGTAAATTAAAAGATCTTTCTCAAGTAATACCTCGTACAGCACTACATCTACATTGAAAACCAATTCTTCGTCTCGATGATAGATTCTGTTGATGTAACAAATGAGATTTGCAAAGTTATTTACAACCGAATTGTTCGAGCTTACAAGTAAGTAGTACTCTTGAAATCAATATCATGATTACGCCTGTCAGAGAGAAGGAAAACTTCCGTGTCTACATCATGATTCCACTTCTTCCTGGATTCGAAGGTGACGTTGGTGCTCCTGGTGGATCATCCCTTCAAGCAGTTCTTCATTGGACATATCGCTCATTGAGTCAAGGACCCAATTCGTTGATTCAGCGACTAAAGGCTGTCATGCCGGATCCATTTAGATATATTCACGTTGGATCCCTTCGCACATACGATCAACTTGGACAAAAATTGGTAAGTTTTTTAACTCAGAATTTGTTAATTTGTAATTTGAAAAACTGTATAGTTCTGAATTGGGACTCTCTTATCACTTTCTAGTTTTTTTTTTCAACGAGAAATATATTTCCATAGACCTGGAAATCGAACAAACAAATTTCCTTCTCTGTATTGCAAATCATAAAATCGTGGCTTTATGTCTGCCTTTCTCTGCTTCCCTCTTCTCTCTACACTTTCGTATATTTCAGGTATCCGAACTCATCTATATTCATTGTAAGCTCTTAATCGTGGATGATGAGACTGTTATTATTGGATCAGCGAACATTAATGATAGATCACAGGTGAGAAATTAGTAAACAAGGATATTAGTTACTTTCCTTTGAAGAAACAAATCCAGACGGCGAAGATAATAGCTGGGAACCAGAAAAAGAACATGAGCACGATGTCGATAATGACCCAGACATCGCATTGCTTTGTGTGCCACCAGATAGCCAGAGGCTGAAAATATCAAAATATACATTTTCTGTAGAAATTTTGTTAGAGCTTACCGGCAAGAAAATGCAGAGAACAATTTCAATAATTACATCCCCGTCAGGATGCCCCATGACTTGAAACAGAAATGAAAGACCGAAAGTTTCGAAATTTGAAAAACTATTTCCACTTCCTCTCGTCCCGTTTTATATATGTACAATCAAGTCATATTTCCTGCCGCCTCTACCACGGGAAACGATAAATAAAGCATCTCTTGCTCACCCCGCCCTTCAATTCGCGGGTCTTATCAGCAAATGTAGTGATTCATGTGGCATTTTTGCTCTACATGCACAAAATGCTCGTTTGATTCTGAGGAAGGAATTAGAGAAATAACAAGTAAAAACTGACGAAAACTTTTTCAGTGTGGTAATCGAGATTCCGAAGTGTGTTGCGTTTACACGGATGTTGTCAAAGAGCGATCAGTGATGGACGGAAAGCCGTATGAAGCTGGAAGATTTGCGAAGAGCCTCCGAATGCAGTGTATGAGGGTGCGAAAAAACAGAAACGAGACATATCATCTTTGATTGTTTAGGAACATCTCGGACTACTTCCGGATTCTCGACGAAAAGCCAAGTTCCCGTATGCGGTATCCTGTGATGACCCAGTTGCAGACAGCTTCTATGTCGATGTATGGCAATCAACTGCCAAGAGTAATGCACAGATTTATGAAGAGGTTCGTGTGAATGGGAACCAAGATTGAAATAAATTAATGTAACTCAGGTCTTCCGCTCCTATCCAACAGATTATGTAGAAACGTTCGAAGAGTTCCAAAAATGGACATCACAAATTCCAATGTCGGAGTACGCACCGCAACAAGCGGAAGAGCGTATTCGCGATCTTAGAGGTACGATTATGCTTCTACGTTTATAGTTTCGACCATCTATTGACAAACCTTATCATTCCGACTTGTTACGGAAATTCATAGTTTTGTAATGTCATCATTGTGAGAATTCAGCAAAATCAGAAACGCACGAATTGCGAAACAAAAATTATCTTTTTTTTAACAGGTGTCCTTGTCGACTTCCCTCTGAACTTCCTTTGCAAGGCCGTTCTCACACCTGGAATAACATCAAAAGAAGGATTAGTTCCCAGTGCTGTCTTCACCTAAAGCCAATTTTAATACCAATTTCACCCGCTCGTTGCCAATGTGATTCTTTCAGAGTTTTCAGCTATTTTCTTGTGTAACTGCCGGTTTTTTCGTGTTGTTCTGGCAGCTTTTGATATTTGCTTCGCCTTTTTTGCCTGTGAAATATCCTTTTTTTAGTTCAAGTTACAAATCTAACCGGCCATTTTATGCCTATTTTCAGAGTCTTTACGAAAAGTTTTTTCATGTGCTAGTATTATTTTAATATATTGCTTGTCACACCAAAAAACGAACCCTGCTCCCAAAATGCCAAATATTAAACTCAGCTGATGATAACTGATTACTTATTTTTTAAATACGCCATTAATTATGAACATTTATTTTGATAATTTCTTGTTGACTTATTAGCAATCGTTCAACATCGGAGTATATCTCAGCTAGAACACAATAGAAAGAAAAAAGTAAACCGAATTCCATTCCAGGAAAATAAATACGAAAATGGGTGATGAAGATGGAAAGAAGAGTGAGTATTCTCAGCTAAACAGATTTTGAGCACTTGGAGTATACTGTATTCCAGAGACCACATTCGAAATGCCTCCCCCGCCAAAGCCTCTCTCATTCGAAATGCCAAAACCTCCAGTTCTTCAACCGAATATTTCTGCGATTCTCCAGAAAACAAATACAGAAAACGTAGTGAAATCTGATTCGATTCGTCCACTGAATCCCCCAGCTCCTCCTGTTTTCAATCCTACCGTGAACCCATTCGCACCGAGACCTAAATCAGTGTCACCGAATCCTGAATCAACGCAACCTACTGCTCCTGATCTAGACGTTAAACTGGAGAAACGTCAAAGCGTATCCCCTGTGCAAAGCCAAAAGTTAGAAAAGCAACAAGAAGTTATCAATGTTGCTTCTCTAACAGTACCTTCCTCCAATGAAGAAAAGGCTCAAAAACCCACTTCATTGAATACGGCTGCTCCAACTACAGAAATCCCAATCACACCAATGATTGAGGAAACCAAACAAGTAAATATTTAATTTTTGATTTGACTTTTTTCAAAAGCAGAGCAAGTTCAGATCACCTCGCCTGCAGTAGTCGAAGTATCTGCTCACGAAAAATCAGATGTTTCCAACAACGTCTTCACAGAAAAAGTCGATATGAGTGGTGGATTGATGAGCTGGTTGACGAAAACAGTTACCGAGAGCAAACTATTGAGCGATGTGGCTGAGAAGGCGAAGGCTGGAGTGGAAACGGTTATGACGACTTTAGATCCCGGAATGAAACCGTTTTTGGCAGAGCACGGAGTGGTTAGTATATAGACGGAAAATAGAATGTCAAACGATTTTCAGATTGAGTTTGCTCTCTTCAACTGTGACGCTGACGTGCTCACAGTCGCATCGGATGCATTCACACGTTCAGGTGCAATGGCGATTTGTCGTGGACTTTCTTTCGATGAGACTACTGTCATTACCAACTTCCGACCATTAGTAGCAGGAGATCTGAAAGCTAGAAAGTTGTGTGACGCTAAAATCGAAGCAGCACGAAAAACAAAAAAAGCTAAAGAGGAAGCTGCAATCGTTGTAACACAACCTTTCCTATTGGAAATTTCTGGAAGGTAATCATAAATCCTCATCAAAAACATCTTGAAATATAAATTTCCAGACATTATTCTGCCACCAAAGTCATGCTTCATCATGGTTCTGTTCACTTTGACGCAATTTCACAACTTCTCGAAGTGCCGGAAACAATTGTTGAAGCCATTCAAAGATCAGCTAAATCTGAAGGATTGCCTGACGACGAATTCTCAATCTCTGTAACACAGGCAATAAGAAATGTAATATAGTGAGCGGAGAATCATAACTCTTACAAATAAGTTTCAGGTTTATAAAACATATGTGACATCTTGGGAACCGGGAAGTCTGGCACCATATGACGGCAAAGAGCTTCTATCTGTGGCCTTCTCCTCCGTTTCGCAACAACTTTTGCGAAATTTGGCTCCAGTTAACTGAATCATGCTGATTGAATTTATGCCCTTTTCCCCTCTTGCACTATTAGACTGGGTTGTTTACTCTCAACACACGAATCGAGACATTTATTTATTGTGATGATGATCTTAAATTGTACTCTTTGACATTGTTCTTCGAACGCATTTGAAACGAAATAACACGAATTGGGTTGTAAATATCTCTTTGTATAAATAAACCGTCTACTAACATCATTATCTACCATCTCAATCATGAGCCCACACATGCCAATTGACCTGACCTTGTCTCCAGATGCGTTTGCTAATAATGGGTCGAGACATCGTGGAAATCGAAGAGGCGCAGAGAAATTAGACGCATTTGTGCGTCACGGTGCGTGCACACAATGCATTGAAAAAAAGCGCTAGACAGCCGACGTTCAAATTCATCATCTGTTTGCACTATTTTCGGAGCTTTTATATTCTTTATGATCTGTCTATGTACTTTAAAAAATCTTATCTAAACTCATTGTTTTTTCGTCTTTCAGATAAGACAAAATGACCGACTCTCCATCGCCAATCGATTCCTCTTTTGACGCCTCGGATGTCGCCACACCGTGTACAGTTATCGCTGCAAAAAGTAGTATAAGAAATCGGGAAACGCTTGATGAAAGTGAAGATGATGTTGAAAATCAAGAAGATTATACAGAATCCTATCCAGAACATGATGATGGTACTGTTGAACATGAGGATCTCTCGCACATTTACATGGATGATCTATCGAAAGAGTTCAGCGAATGTGCTTCATCGGTTATGGAGCCTCTGCCCAAGCCACATACATTTGCCAGGACAATAACGAAGGTAGAATATTCTCAAAAAAACCAGATGCACGACATTATTGTTTTTAGGTCTACTATCACCTGGATAACGAGGAAACTCCGTACATTATGGATGTGCATGTTCCTCCGGATTGCATAACACTGCGTGATGTGAAGCGAAAACTGCCAAGGACAAATTACAAATACTATTGCATTGCTGTGGATCCTGAGACTGGACAGTTAGTTGAATGAGGTATCATTTTTCTGATATCTAATTTGTTTACCTTTGTAGCGAAGTGAAAGCTGAAATTCGAGATGACTCTCAACGATTGTATCCACTGAAGACTGGAAAATTTGAGTTGTTCATGTTGACTATCGAAGGTTCGGTTCATTCCGATACTAGTTCTGGACGTCACCGAAGAAAACATGGAGGATCTTCAAAGGGAAGTAGCAGTTCAAGAGAATATCGGAGAGCAGCCCATCATTATGATAATCCTTGTGAGTTAATGCGAAAGTTCAGCATTATTAGGCATACATCTAGGCCTTTTGGGATTTCGCGGGCAGTCGATTTTCTCCACTTCGAATTCAAATTTTTTGGTCAATCTTTATACCAAAATGTAGAACTCGATGAGATCTATGAAATGGTACTAAACCACCATGATTTCCTTTCTCAGTTTTTGCCTGGAACTTGTAAAACATCCGGTCCAGTGTTTTCGGTCCGGGTGGACAAAAACTGAGACAGGAAATCATGATGATTTTATTACCATTTCATAGATCTCATCGATTTCTACATTTTGGTATAAAGATTGACCAAAATTTTTAAATTTGAAGTGGAGAAAATCGAGGCCCGCAAAATCCCAAAATGGCCCGGATCACATGTATGAAATTTACAGAATTTCAATAGTGAATTTTTCAGCGATTTTCTCGGATGATGATTCACAGGCCTCTTCGATTCCAACTTACATGAAGAAAGCCGACGCCTTTAATAAGAGACAAGCTTCTCAGGGATATGGTAATTATCACCCACCAGTATGTCGCAAAGAACACTTTCATTTCTCAGATCGTCACCAACCACGTCACATGCTCCATGAACATCGACATCAAAACCATTATGAAGATTCGACATTCGATATTACCGAGGAATCAAATGAGCCTTATCGAGACGGTGTTACATATTACGATGAAGATGATGATGATAGTCGATCTATCAACACCGACTTGACATCGGTCTCTCAGGTCCAGCAAAAACAAAGATGGCGTGAGATACAGCAGCAGAGAGAAATGAGAAACAAGTGGAAGCGAAAACCGTCACTATCCACAGCCTCGTCGTCGATGTCGAGCGTCACAGGTAAGAATCATGGAAAAAGAATCGAAAACCCAGCAGAACTCCAACGATTATTGCATAGATAGATAAGATAGAATATTTCAGAATCCTCAATGGGCCTCGAAGTGATTACTGTTCGCCTGAATCTCCAAAATATGCCTCTAGGAATGGTGCCTGCTGGTCTCAAAACCGCTCAAGGAGTAGATGCAGGATTGTACGTTGGAGACATTCTCGATCGGGGAGCCGTCGCTTTGGATGGGAGAATCGATGTGGGAGATATGATTTCGGAAATCAACAACATCGACTTGTCCAACTATTCGAATGCAGAAGCAGTGAAACTGCTCAAAGATTCTGTTGAGCGTCATCAATATCTAACTCTGACGGTGGCCAAGTCCGGTAATGCGAGAAAAGCGGTATCCTCAGCGTTCCCGAGAAATCCCAGAACGGAACCAGTCCGTCCGATTGATCCGAATGAATGGGTAAAACACTCAAATGCCATGAACAAAATGCCTAGCATTTCAGAAGGTGAGCTAAATACAAAACATTTATCTCAATTTCATCGTTCAATTTCAGAAAGTTGCTCCACGCCTATTCCTGACGATTGGCCAACGAACAGTTCAGCAAGTGGCACTCCGTTTGGTGGACCACTTTTAGATATAACTCAGTTGACGATTCAAACGGACAAGAAATTGGTAGTTGAAGTTATGGCGGCACCTGGCTCTGGGTTAGATATCAAGGATAGAGAATGGCTTAAGATCACTATCCATATGGCTGTCCCAGGTAAAGATCTAGTGGAATGGCTATTCAAGCACGTTCATGGATTCCGGAAGAGGAAAGAAGCAAACAAGTTCGCCGAAGAGATGCTGAAGCTTGGCTACATTGAGGCCGTTCCCATGCGAAGCTCATTCTCCGAGAATTGCTTGTACATATTGGGGAATGAATGTGCTAGTGAGTTGAAACTCTACACTGCACGTCATAATTATGGATCCTCTTGACTCATCGCTTTTTCAACCGAGAATGAAATAGTTTTGGTATCAAAAAATGTAGTTTTCGTATTGTAATTCATTACTTGAGTATGAATATAAATTTTGAATTTATGGGAAATAACTCTTACGGATCACATGGAAAATAAATTAAAATTAGTTCTATCAAATCCTGATTTTCCAGCTGATCCGTAAAAGTTTTGGTTTTGAAGTTCACTGACAAAATGTGTAGAAAACAGCGAGGAAACCGCACCAGGAAATATTTCAAAGCTATCATTATAACTTTTTCACCAACAAACCTTGATTCTTCGAAAAAATCCTACTGAATTTTATTTGTATCATGGATTTTCTCGACCAATTTTAGATGCTCTGTCCGTGTTTTGAAACATTTCACACCGCTTTTACAATGGCTTCGACCATTTGGGTGGATCACGGCGCACCAAAATTTTTCATTTTGTTCCCCAACTAAATTCAAATCTTATATGCATACTCGAGTAATGTATTACTTCAAGAAAAGGACATTTTTCGGGATAATCCAAGTAAAGCCCCCCACCTCAGTAGAGCCCCCCACGTTGATTTGAACCTCAGCAGGTCCCCCCACCCTGTACAAATCGGGTGGGGGGCTCTACTTCGGTGCGGGGGGCTATAATTGGACGATCAGATCCAATAATCATCCCCCACTAGTACAAAGTGGGGGGCGATTCTTTGAGAACCTGGGATTCTCCAAGTATATGGTGGGGGGCTAATATTGGAGGATTCATTTTTGGAGTTGAGAGTGGGGAGGGGGGCTATATTTGGATATACCCCATTTTTCTAAACCAAAACGATTTTTTCAATTATCTTCGTTCTCAGGAAAAATTTGAAAAATCAGGTGGATCCATAATTACGACGCGAAGTGTAAATTTGAAACATTCTTCCGATTTTAAACTCAATAAGATTCTTTCAGACTACACCCAACTTCGTGCTCCTGACGGAGGATTCAAATATCCTCAAAGTCAAACATCAACTGCGTCAGGCCACAGTAGCAGCAACAATGTCTTCCCTCCGTCAATGTATCCACCAAAAACGAGACCTATAAAAGTTGCCGCTGACGTCCATGCTCATCACCGGAATTCCGCCGTTTTGAATTCAATGGTCAGTGGATACGCGTCGATGCCATCGTCGCCATTTCCAAACGCGCCGAAACCATCTGCTGCTGTTGATGTGCGTAGTCAGACAAGTGGGAGCAGTCAGGGAAGCTCAAGAAGGTACGAAACAATGTAAAAATTTTCAAATTTTGAATTGTTTCAGATATGTGGAACTGCCTCGGAAGCCAGCATCCCTAGGAAGTGGATCCGGGATAAGTGACAGTATCAATTTGGATCGTGTTGCTTCGAGGAGTTCGTTTCGTGCGGCGATGAGTGGAAGTCTACGTCAATTCAATATTGATAACTGATCAATTTTTATTCTGTTCTTTGTTCAGCTTCAATCTCATACACTGCTCGTCATAATTATAAGTCCACCCAAATGTATTTGATTTTTTCCAAACTGCGGGCGGCTTTCTGACTTTCTGAAATTAATTGACTAAATTGAATCAAATACCGTATATTTCTACACTAAAGCGGGATAATTGTTGTCTCTTACTTTTTCCATTCATCTCAACTTTTTCCACTCTGACCTTACTCCTTTCAACAGTATTTTTCTGTTTTCAGTTTTAGCATTTCCCTTGTTCAATAATCAATCTTCCTGACCTCATTTAATAATCTTCCTGTTAAATAAATGCGTGAACTTTTTTTCTTTCCAAAAACCACACATCCTTATGACGTAGAGGTCATTGCATCGATGACGATGCGTTCCCTACGTTTCCATCTGGATTTAAAATGCCTGTAACCCTTCCGTTGATCGGAAAAGAGCTTTGTCTCTGGTGTGCTGAAGGTACACATCTTCTAGATTTTATTTTTTTTTGTTGAATTTGAATTTCTTTTTCAGCGGTTCACGTATGTCCAATTCATAGAAATGCGAGTGTCTTTTGGAATGATGTATCTGTTAAGAAGTATTCAGATGATAGTGATGGATTCAGAATTGTTGATGAAAAAGATTTGATAAATGTGGAAAGATCTGTACATTGTAGGTATCGTTTGCTCAAAATGTTTCAATCATTTTTTTAGATTCCGAGAATGGAGATTTTATTTTCCCCTCGAATGGTTCGAGTCTCCCGATTTCTACAGTGTTCCACTTTCAAAAAGTTTCCGAAATTCCAGCACCATATGATTTGAGCGACACTTTAGGAGGGCCAAAGAAAGAAAAGGTGAAATTTATAGTTATCGGTGATTTCCTCAGAAAACCCAAATTTCAGAAGCCGAAAAAGGATGTCTTCAAAAAACCGAAACTGCCGAAAGAGCCGAAAGCAAATGAGAAACAGAAGAAAAGCGCCTATACGAAAATTCACAAAAATGTTAGTTTTTTTCTAGAAATGTCATTTCATAAAAAATTACAGGCAATCAAATCAATTGCTGTTGAATACAAAAAAGGAAAAAAGTGTGATCAATCTCAAAAATTGGTGAGTCCAATGTAACCAAGAGGCTACATTTTTCAAAGAATATTTTCAGTTTCTTTGTGATATTTGCGAATTCTCATTCACTCTTCGACACAATCTGCAAGCGCATCTCGTCCAATTTCATGGAAAAATTGAAAGCGAGTTTCTGGAGTTTTCGCGTTTGCCCCGTCAATTTCATACATGGTTTCAGATGTTTCCGATGAGAAAATATCACTTTTGAAGGAGTCCTTTCCACGGAAGACAACTTCGGAAGACATCGAAGAAGTACTTCGAAATGTGAACGTTCCATCTTCCTTGATTTTGTGATTTTCTTTCAAATTGTTTGGTTATCAATAAAAATTATAATAATAGTTACTGTAGTTCATTCTTGAGATTGATTATTCAAAGAGACTCTAACCAATTTTCCGATTTTTGGATTTAGGATTTCTGAAAACAAATAAAAACCAGGGTTGACATCTGACTCCTTTTGGATAAAAAGCAAAATTTTAAGGTATTTTTAGGTATTCTTGAAATTTCTAGGTTTTTTTAGGTATTCTTGAAAATGTTAGGTAATTTGCGAAATGTTCTAAAAATGTGTTATAGAAATCCTTCGAACTTTTATACATGAAATAATGACGAAAACTGGGAATTAGAAGTTGGGGTCAAAAAAAAATTGGTCGAAATTTTTCCTGATGGGCCCGGGCCCGGCCCGGCCCGTGGCAGTTATCTACCCGGTCCTGTAATTATCCAGAATAAATTATACAGAATACTTTGTATATCGTAAAACTTCTAATAAAAGGGCATCCAAGTGAGCCCGAAAGGAGCACTTTCTCAGATTTCTGTGCATCTGAAAATAGTTTCAATCGATTCCTCATCAAAAATAAACTAGGATCAATATAAAATACATTATGAGTCGCTTCTCAAAAATTAGTTATGGATACTTTTGTGAAATTCGAATTTTGATTTTGAGAAGGTTGAACACGGTATCTGCTTCTGAAGTTTTTTTCCAACTTTTCCCCCCGATAAAATCTGAAAACCTATATATTCCTACTGTAAATATCTCCCTAAACAACAAAGACCACTAAAAACTGATAAGTTATAAACCCATCTGATAGTGTTTTTTGTTGTTCTCCTAGAGCCTATTTCCCCTGTCGGTTATTGACTCCATGGCAACAGCTTCTCTTCTTCGTTTCTTTTTTCTTTCTGTGCCTCCCATCATCTACTTTTGTTATTCAGCTGGCCCACGGCGCCGTCGCCCGCCACATATACACTTTTCTGTTCTCTTTTCTCCGTTTTTCTTTCCCTTATCAGCAAAAATGCAGGTGGGATTGGATTATTACGTCTCAGTTTCTCACGCATTAGTAGGCATGGGAATATTTATAAGAAAATGGGAGCTACAGTAATCCTTTTAAGATATTATTTCACTATGTGGTCCGAGGGATTAGAGCGTATTAGCATTTAGAAAAGCGGAAGTTTTAAATCCCATGTTTTGGTTTATCTTGAATTCTTCTAGTGACCTCAGTTTTTCATTTAATGTTCATTTTCAGATAACAATGAATTTGGTATTTGATCCCTCCAAACTCTTTAAATTTCAATCTCCGCTCCAGTTGACAATATACCTGAAAAAATGCACAAGATTGGAGAAGAAGATTCAAAAAATCAAGGATCGAAAGAGTATCTTGATGGCAGAGATATGTTCCCCAGAAAGTCCAAAAAGTGAGAATCACAAACAAGTGAGTCATTGATTTTTAGAATCTTCTCTAATAATCTCTTCAGAAGTTTAAGGAGAACAAATTTCCAACTACAGAAGGCCTTCTTCCTTCCGATGGATCTGTAAGCTGAATACTTCTATCTTTCGATTTTTCTCTTCTGTCTCTAATCTTTATCTTCTTTCATCTTTCCTCTCCCTTCTTTCCTTCTTCGAATACAAATTTTCAGTACATTTGTTATGAATGCAACAGCGATGAGAGATCTCCATATCAGCTATGTGAGCACATTGCTATTTATCACAGGTTTGTTATTATTGGGTTTTTATAAGACATTTTTGAGGAGCACTTAAATCTTCTAGAACTTATGATAGTGTAAAATCTGTATTAGAAGATGTCCTTCTATTCTTCCAACACATAATAAATATTTTTCAGTTTTCAAAATGGTATTTTTCAGTTTTCAAAAAATCATATCCTCTGTTGGAGAAGGGATTTGAAACATATTTTATGATTTTCTCCCCTCTAAATGGTGATTTTCAAGACAAACTTCATATGAAAATGTAGAACTCGATGAAATGTGCAGAATGATGTTAAATTCAGTGAGATTACGCTGTTCGGGTTTTTTCAAATGTTCGTTAAGCACCGAGCCGTATAATTTGGCCCGTGTGAGCTTGGCCCGTCAGCGTTCTGATGTTTTCTGAAAAATATAGATGTGGAATTAATTTAAATATTCTAACTACCATTCTGTAGATCTCATCGAGCTCTACATTTTCATATAAATGTTGACTTGAAAATCACAATTTAAAGGGGAGAAAATCGCCGACACGGATCGCAAACCCGAATTAGACGATATCCTAATTTCAGCCCAGTAGATGCACGTGTTTGGAGATGTGTCTACTGTAACACCTCCTTCGGAAGACGTGGTGGTCTTAGAAGACACGTTCAGATGGTTCATATGCAAATGATGCATAAGTGTCCAATCGAAAACTGCACTCATCCGGGATACAAGTGTACAAAGGTGAAACTTCAGAATCTGTAACTCTGAACATTTTCAAAACGTTTCAGGCGTTGAATGCTCATGTCCGAACTCATACCAGACCATTTGCATGTGATCGCTGTGATGCGGCATTTGCTCGTAAAAACGACCTCCAGATGCATTTATCAACTCATTCACGATGACTATTTTCATGTAACTTCTCAATATATGGGACCTCTTATTTACTCTTCTGTGATAATCAACATGTACTCATAAACCTCAAAGTCCAATAAAACTGATCAAAGACAAGAAAAAAGAGGTTGCTTCCGGAAAAGTGTCAAACGGACTAGGCGCAAGTGCAATCGTAGACACGCTTACGTAAACAAGAAATTGATATAAAAGAGAGGTTGATTGGGTAATTGAAACATAGAACCAATTAACATGAAGAACTTCATTTACTTCTCATTAGCCATTCTGGCAGTTATTTCATTTTCACAGGTAGCTATTACTGTAGTTTTGAATTGATTGAAATATCAAGTTTGAAGGTTCAATCAGCAGTGTTACCAGTGTCATCAACAGAAGTTGCTTTTGTGACATCTTCTCCTTCTTCTTCTTCATCTGAAACCTCAATCGATACATTAGGATCATCTCGAGTGAAAAGACAAGGAGGTGGATGTGGTTGCTGTGGATGTGGATGTGGATGTTGTGGATGTGGAGGAGGAGGTGGTGGATGCGGATGCTGCTGTTGTAGACCGAGGTATAGTGTTTTGAATCATTTTTCAGATACCGTAAAACCTCTTATAGAAGGACAGCCTTAAGGCCAACTTTAGAAAGTACGCACGACCTTAATTTTTGTTATCTTGCGGTAAAATTTCCAGCAAACAAAAATAGACTCTTCAGCTACAAAACACACTAGATTTTCAGAAAGTTAATCATACAATTTCCAGATGCAGTTGCCGTCGTTGCTGTACCTGTTGCCGTACCTGCTGTTGTACTAGATGTTGTACTTGTTGTCGTCCATGTTGCTGTGGATGTGGATGTGGATGCTGCGGATGCGGAGGAGGAGGACGTAAGCGTCGTTCTCTTCAGAATCTTCGTGTCGCTTTGGCTAACAAGATCGAAGGAATTGCTAGAGTTGTGAAGGGATCTGGTGTTCCTGAGATAACCCCATTCAATGATGCTCCAGTTTCTGTTCAGAACAAAAAGGATGCCATCAACTAGAAAGGATTATTTAATTAATTAATTTTAACTTAATTTTAAGTTATGGTCTTATAAATGAATTGAGCTATCATGTTTCTTTTCAATTCCTAGACTTGTTGAAGCGCCCAAAAGGCACTCCGTTGAGCTCAAAATAAGCACATTATTGAGATTCAAACGAATTGAAATTAGTCTTATTAGAATTCTCATCAAAAGTTGGATCGACAAGTCATGAAAATGTGTTTCAAATCTCTTCTGTTTGGAATTGATACCGAAGACGGTCGCGTTAATTTCAGTAGTAGGATTGCAACGAATATTACCCTGGTTGAAATTCATTAGACGATTTTACTAGAGTTATTGAATCTGTAATGGCCGGATGCGAATAATCATTACTAGAATCATAGCAAAACCAAATCAAATTGACTAACAAACTTGTCAAAACAGCTACTGTAATTTCAATGTGAAGTATTTTATTTCGATTTTAAAAAACATATTTGCTATTTTGCCGTTTCTTCTCCTTTCTCCTTCGATAACTTTTTCACAGCTAACACATCAGTAGAGGGAGAAGGCAACGGAGCACCCTGAAATGTATTCTTTCCCAAACATGTACATTTTTGCAACCTACATCCACTGTTTCATAACTGGGTCCTTCTCTTTTCCGAACAGATGGAGCATCTTCGATTGTATCATCACTCTTCTCATTCACTTCTCCTGGTTTCAGAGCATTCCGATGACGACGAGCAGACGATTCATTGGCAGTTGGAGTCGGTTTCATTGGTTCCGCTTTACTCTCCTGAAGAGTTGTCATGGATTGTGTCTTTGCTGTTTTCTTTATTTCATTATTCTCATCATCGGCATATTCAGATCCTCGGTGAGGGGTTGTTGGCTTGAATATGGGCTTCTTTTTATCTGTAAACTATGTTTTTTGGAAAACAAGAAAGATTTCAAAAACATACCATCATTGAGCGCTTCTGAGTGAACAGGTGAAATAATTCCTTGGGGATATCGTTCTGGTAGTTTCTTTTTTGTTTCCTTCTTTCCATCTTTTTTCGCTTCTGGAGAATTTTTTATTGGCGTTGGTAGTGCTTTCTCTTCTTTCGTTGGAGTCATTGCAGTAGCTGTTTTTTCTCTAAAATTTTAAATTAAAAATTAATTCACTAGATTGTAACTTACGGATTCAAAAGTGTGGACAATCTTGATTTCTGTTTTGATTTTTGCTTCGATTTATTCTTTTTCCCCGAGTTCTTCTTCTTTTTCTTCTTCTTAGAAACATTTTTCTTCGGTTTGGACACCGTTATATTTTTCTAGAATCATTCAATTTTTGAGAATAAAGTGAGCCCCTACAAACCGTCTGCTGCTGTTCCGGGACCTTAGCTGTAGATTTTGCAGTACAGTTCACGATAATTGTAATAGTTAGAATAACAGAAACTGTTAGAAATAACATTGCTCTGAAAAACCAGGTTTAGAGGGCGTTTTGAGGGATCGGGAAACTTACATAAAAACCTATGAAGAATGGTCATATTTGGTTTTAGTGTTTTTTCTAGAAGACGGAATCGTTTCAAACGTGGAGAGAGCACGCTTGAAAACTGGAATCTCGAAAATTCTGGATGAAAGGCGCGTTCCGACTAGGACTACTTCGAAGTATTGCATTTACAAGGAATGTGTTTGAGGTTACGATTTCAACTTTTTTGCAAATTTGGGGAAAGCTCATATCTGCTTTCAGAATCACTAACTCAGTCCCGTAACTTGAGATACGATTTTTTCACTCATTGGGCAGAAATTGTCGTTGTTATGGCTCAAATTATTTTTTAAGTGTAGGTCATTGTTAAGTACTAAGTTCTGAGTACAAACCAAGAATTCTTTTTAAACTAGACCGTCCGGAAGTCATTTTGAGCCAAGATGTGGGTCCTCAAAGTCCGTAAAGTGTTGTTAGCTACAACTTAGAGGTCTCATACAGGCTTTTTGCTAATAATCACGGCCTGGAAAACCCCCTGTTTATCTAATACCAATTTTCAAAATCCAGATCGAAGGTTATGTTTTCCTATTATTTTTCTAAAAAATATCATGTTCCAAAGTCTCTGAACAACTGTGACATCACAGTTAACTTTTGAAGGCATTTTGAAAAATAGAAACGTTAAAAATTTTTCAAATTCACTCATGTAGTACATAGTGAGCTTTCCGGGCCCGGCTGGGCTTTGAAAAACTAAAAAAAATCTCGGATATTCCTTTTTGAAGATGGTCTGTGTTTCGAAAAATGGATTCAGACGAATATAGAACTCTCAAAAACAGTTCTTCTCCTTTTCCCAACTCCCCGAATTTGGTCTCCCATACGTTCTCGAGGTTTCATAACCCACTCTCTTTACCCATTTCCTGAATGTCCCCACCCCCACCCCTCTCTTCGTTGAAACACTTTCAAGTGGTTACCATAGAGACCCCCCCCCTCTTCTTTTAGCACTAAAAACTCCCTCCTCCTCTTTTTCGTTTTCTCTTCTCTTCTCCTCACACACACGCAAACGTAATCGCATGTGTCCCCTCGTCCATTTAATCCTAAAAGCTGCTTCTGTGCTCATGCTCATCCGATAATATTATGCGATTATTACTACTTTCCCTATGTTTTTTGTTACCGCCTTTTGAAGCAGCTCCACAACTTCAATGCTATCATTGTATTAGTCAACTGACAACTACTGACATGACTGCAAATGAGAGAATCGCACTGAAAACTGCACTTATTACAAGGTCAGTTTTTATTATTTGAGGAACTACGGTTTAAAGAGGGAGTGAAATATTCTAGAAATACTGATTTGTATACCGTAAAACCTCTATTAGAGGGACATGTCCTTCTATTGTTCAACCTCCCCGAAATCAAAATTCGAATTTCACAAAAGTATCCATAACTAATTTTTGAGAAGCAATTCAGAGTGTATTTCATATTGCTACTAATCTATTTTTGACAAGGAATCGATTAAGACTACTTTTAGGTACACAGAAATTCGAGAAAGTGCTCTTTTCGGGCTCACTTTGGTGTCCTTCTATTAGGGGTGACCTTCTAATAGAGATGTCCTTCTATTAGGTTTTACGGTATATGGATCAACTCAGAATTTCGAGATAATAGAGGTATAAGTTGTGAAGAAATTCTAAAAATTTGCCTAAAAGAAGATATAGGCTCTCAAAGGAAATAGGGACCTTTCGGGTAGCTAATTTTTCTGATTTTTGTACTGAAAAATATTAACGTAAAATTAATTTTTTTTCACGAACTACCTGAAGCCAATTTTGAGTTGAAAATATGAAAAATTAGCTACCCGAACGGACCATTTTTAGCACCTTTGGCAACCTATCTTTTTTTTGGAAAAATTATCCAAATTTTTTCTCAACTGAGACTCCCATTGTCTCGAAATTCTGAGTCGGACTATACAACAAACCCAAATTTTTAGAATAGTTTACTCGGTAAATCTCCAACTTTTTTCAAATTCAAATTTTCAGATTCAACATTCCCACTTCCAACGAATTCTGTCAACTAGGCGGTAGTGAATTACAATTTCGTACTGTTCCAAGAGAATCTTGTCGCGGAATCAACGACACTTGCATTAGGATTACATCACAAGGTTGGTTTTTCGGCTCCGCGGCGTTTCGAAAGTGCAACATTTCGCAAGTGTGACGTTTCGCAAGTATGACGTTTCGCAAGTGTGACGTTTCGAAGGTGTGACGCTTCAAAAAGTCGTGGTCCACAGGTGAAAAAGGTTTCATTTTGAATTATTCAGGTGATGAAAACCAGAAACTCGTGATCCGCGGATGTCAATCAACTCTCGTGAAACCAGGCGTCGACTTGGTTACCAACTACTCTTGCCACCATACTTCGGATACAACCTCTTCCGAATGCATAACCAGCTGCCAAGAGCCGCTTTGCAACAGTTCACACGGGCCAACACTAATCCTTTCGCTAATTTCTGTGTATTGCCTCATTGTTTACTAATGTGCATTTTCTTGTGTTTATTACTGAAAACAGAGAGCGTTATTGGGAATAAAATAGTTGTGTAAAACTTTTAAAAATGAATTGAAGCTTCAGGAATTTAACATCTGAGCTTGAAATGAGCAAAATGGGAGATCAGTTATCAGTCACCGGAAATTGAAAAAAAAGTAGTTTTAATTATAGGGGAAAAAATAAAAATGGAAGAGAAGGACATCAGCGTTGAATGCCAAGTGCAGCGAACGTTTTGCGAATTTTCGACATGGTATCATAACGCTGAAAAAAATAAGACGAGTTATTTTAAAGAAGTGAAACACTCACATCTCCATGAGCCGTGGTGAGTGTGCTGTTGACCATGACGACGTTGACGTTATCACGCATATCCAATCCATGAAGAAGTTTTGGTGACAGCCTATTTTTTAAATGTTATTGGACAGATAATAAGGAGTACAACTAACAAAAAGTATTGTGTCTTGGTAAGCGCTCCACTGGTTCCGTTCCACAATCCAACCATGATATCGAACACTTTTCTCTCATTTGTTGGGTCCATTCCTTGGTTGATTTCATCAATGCATCTGAATGGAACTGGACACAATTGTTGAAGAGCAAGTAGGTAGAGCATAGTTGCGACACTTCTCTCACCGCCGGATTGAACCTGAGAACAGAAACTTCGAAATTTTTTGGAAAATCTTTCAATTACCTTGTTGTCCAGACGTTTCAAGTTCTCTCCACTTCGGAACGATACCATGATCATAATACCGTACTTTTCAACGTCCAGCTTATTTTCAGGTGTTTCCAGACTAACTTCTCCTCTACAATTGAGCACTCTGAAGAACTTGGTGTAGTTTTCGTTGATTTTTACAATCATTTCCTCCACTTCTTCCCGCCATTTGTCAATTTTTGTGCCGAGTTCGTCGTGTGCGGTTTGACGGTTTTGAATCAATCGTTCGTATTTCGTAGTTTCGGCCTCTAATTCGCTATTGATTCGTTGAAGTTGATGCTCATGTTCGATTGATCCATCCGCACCACTTTCTTCAACTAGCGCCAATCTCGTTTTCTCGTTAGTGATGGAATCTTCCAAATCTACCAAGTCGGTAGGAACATTTAAATCCTCGAATAACTGCAAAACCAAAAGCTAATCATGAAAATTATGTTAGTTATTACCTTGTTCATCGTCTCATACAGCGTCTTATCAACAGGATCCATAGTCTCAACATCTAAATGTTTCAGCTCACATTCGTTTTTCAATGCAACTCGAGCCGCTTTCTTTCTTAGCAATGATGTTTTCAATTTATCTTCAGCCGCAATTTTGTCTGCTTTCAGGTCGTTAAGCTGATCACGAAACTCATTAGCTCTGGCGTACAATCTGTGTGATTTTGCCTTCGCAATTGTTTCAATGAAACTACACTGACCGATTTTGCGATTATCCTTATGCTGCTTTTTCTGGAAAAAAACGAGACTTCAGATTCTATTTTAAAAATTGAGAATGCTACTCACATGATCTTTCAAATTATCTTCAAATCGATCTTTGACTTTCTTCGGGATTGCTGCTAAAACGTTCTTGTATTCTCGTTCAGCCTTTTCAACGTCGTGATGTTCGTTCTCCAAAGTTTGGAGTTTCTCTTTTTCAAGCTGCAGCGTTGTTCTCCATTTGGTTTGTACTCCTTTCTTTGAATTCCATTCCATTTCTTCTTGTCGTATACCACTCCGCTTAGCTGCGATCTCTTGCCGTTTATTTTTGATTCTGGCAGATTCGTTTTGGATTTCCATTTCCTGAGAAAATATTCAAGTCACAAAAAAAAAGATTTTGATTTCTCACCAGTCTTTTACACTCCTGAACTTCGTCCGAATCCACTTTCTTTGCCTCCACTGGTCTCATGAAACAAGGATCCATCCAGGAATACGCTCTCCGCATTGCAGATTGAGAATTGACAGATTGATTTGAATATTTAGATCTTGATAGATTGAACTGAAAACAAAGAATAGAAGCATTGAAGACAGAAACTTATTCACTAACTCTAGTATCATTAGCCAGATAGACACCGAATCGATACTTGTCTAAAACGGCGTTAATAGAATCAATGTAACGCTCATCAAAGTTTCCGACTGGGATGCGATTAAGTCCACTGACATTCGCTAAATATTGTTTGAGAGGATCGGGTGCATCAAAACAATTTGTAACCAAATATTTGAATCCAAAATTCTTCACTTCTTGTGGAAGTTGTGCGTTAATTTCATCGTGATGAATTCGGTCAGGATTAACAACGGATGTGTTGATTCGCCAAGTTTGATGTTTTCCATTGAGAAGCAGTTCATCTTCTTTATACTGACAGACAAACATTTGACGATCACGCATTCCAATGCAATTTTCCAGTACTTTTGCAGCATCCTTTGTCTTCAGTACCATCTTTAAAAATTAATTCTTAGTTTTTTTTAACTTCATGCTTGAAGGGGGATTGCACTATTCTAAAAAATTGTTGATTTCTTTGCATAGTCCGACTCGAAATTTCGAGAAAATGGGAGTCTCAGTTGAGAAAAAATTCTGAAAGTTTGTCCAGACATAATCAAATGTGCTAAAAGTATCAGTTAGGGTAGCTATTTTCTCATATTTTCAATTCAAAATTGGTTTCGGGAAGCTGATGAAAATGAACTTTACGCGAATCTCTTGTCAGCTACCCGAAAGAGTCCAAATTAGCTCATTTGACAGCTTGTATCTTTTTTGAACAAAATTTCTGATTTTTTTCTCAACGAAGACCTTCATTATCTCGAAATTTTGAGTCGATCTATACAAAAATACAACATTTTGGAATAGTTCACTCCCCCTCACAGAAATATTCTTACATGGAGCATCGGTGAGTATACATCGCCTTTGAATCGAGATCTGTTAGCTTTATACCACTCCCACGCTGTCACAGCATCTTTACTCATATGCCCTAGAAAACGCAGACGATTTCTGTTATCATCGGAAGATGCGTCACGATCTGCGTCCATCTCTGCAAAAAAACTAATTTTTAAAAATTTTGCATATTTGGCTTACTTCTCTGAAGTTTCGTCCTTTGATTCTGCATCTGGTATACTGTACTTTCGTCAGCAGTACATTGTTTTTCCTCTGCGTCACATTCGCCTAAGATTTGCTTTGATTCAACCTGGAAATTTCTGTAGCCAGAGAAATCATTCACGGCTTCCTCAAGTTTCTTCTCAGCGGTTTCAACGATTTGACGACACTCTTCGATGTCACGAGCATGAGTGGCCGCTTTTTGTCTCGCATTTTTCAGACTCTTCTCCGCATTTGCAATCAAAATCTCAGCGAGTTGTTTGTTCGCTTTACTTCCAATTGCAGTCGTAATGTTACTGTTTGCTCTTATCTGAAAATAAAAAAAAATTTAGACATCACTGTTCATAATCTCACCAGGATGTTCATTTTGTCTCTTTCGTTTCGGATGATTTTGTCAAAATACTTCTCCTTTTCTTCGCATTCTTTGATCTCTGCCTCAACTTTCCGATACTGCACTAATGCCTCATCTGCTTTCTTTTTCTCGGAAGCATACGCTTTCTCGGCTTGTTCAAATTCCAAACATGCTTTCTTTTTTTCAAGAAGACGAAGTTTTGATTGAAGTGCCATTTTCTTGCGGTAATTTTCCACCAACGGCATAATCTTAGTTTTTGTGTCTTCCAAATGTTTCTTGGCTTTTTCAGTAGTAGCACACAACTCTTCAATTGTCGTAGAATCTTTTCGCTGCTCCATTAAAGCTTTGTGTCTCTGATCGAGATCATCAGATGCTGCTTTTTCTGTATTTTTCAACAGTTCCACGGAAGATTGTTCTGAGAAGCTTTTCACTTTGTCTTGAGCCAGGAAAGCACACGGATTGTCGATCTGAAAGTAAGCAGAATATATTTTGTTGAAACCGATAAACTCACCTGAATATTGTAACGCTTTCTCAGTTCGCTAATGTCATTCTGGGTAGCTTGGGCCTCATTGAGCGTATATGCAGGAGCTTTACCGATACGAATCGTCAACCGCACTATCTGTGGTCCTTTGGTTTGATCAGCACTGAAAAATCAGAATGATGACGAGAGATGCAGTTATCGTTAATACTAACATTGTGACTTCCACATATCCCTCTTGGCATCCGTGTCTGATGTATTCTGTGATTTTCTCCGATCTTCCCAAAGACTTCGGGCTACCTCCACAGGCCAAGCAGATTCCACAGATAATCGAACTTTTTCCACTTCCATTATGTCCTAAAATCATATTCAGACTAGCTGTTGGAATCAATGTTGTGTGCTCATAAGTCCTGAAACGTAAAATTGGATTTCGCAACGTTCACTGTAACTCACAGAAAATTGTGGAAAACAATACGCAGTAAAGATCCATCGGGATATTCTTGATGATCAGGAGGCAGAGTGTCATCACTGGACCCCGGGGTCATGTTTACCTAAAAAATGGTTGATTTTATATTGATAGTTGGGAAATTTTGAAGACTGATGATACTATGAGCGAGGAATGTACTTTTTCGGTGGGAAGCCAGGAATTTTGAAATTGAAACTCGCACGGAAATCATGCAACAGGGCGCAATTGCGAGTTCGACGAAATAGGTTGAATTTATGAACGGATTCTCAATAAAACATGCTAATATATTTATTGAACTCCAAAAAAATTGGAAATGGAATTGAAAAACTTGACAGTTGAAAAAATTCTGAAAATATGTCAAACAGAAGTGTTAAAATTTCGGAAAGCGGAAGAATTCCACTGCAGTTAGCCATAGCAATCATTTTTATTCTCGAAAATCTGAAAATAAATCGAAAATAAATTGAAGAAAAACGTTTTCTTTTCGAAAAAGATGAAAAACAAAAATGAAAAAGAGCGACTGCCAAAATTCGTTTCGAGACCCAATTTGGTTGTGCCATGCGCCTTGAAATGGCTACTGTATTTGAAACAGCAAATTGAGAATGGCTGGAAAACTTCATCGAGTTTCGATTGAAATCAAACAAAAAGGTCCTGTCTGAAAGAAAAATACCTGAAAACATACAGAAATTAATACAAAACTCTTCAGATTCGTTTGTAGATCACTTCCTTGTGCTGAAAACTGGAAAATATAGATGTGCTGGAAGTGTTTTTTCAGATCTCTGATTTTGACTATTTTTCAGTTTCCGGGTTTTTGTTTTCAGTTCCGCAACTAAAACAACAAAAACACTGCAAATCGAATCCGATATGATTGGAAACTTGTGTAGGGAAATTCCTACCAGTTGAAAAAACCAACAGATTCCAACAGACTATTTAGAGATTATCTAGACGACGTCAGATGGTAAACCGTGTGAAATACAATACAGAAGTTCAGTTAGTTATCGACGATGATGACGTCTAAATCGAAAAACCATCGACCGTTCAGCCCCGAGTATAAAAAGGTTTATTGTGTTAAAATGAAAATCATTGTAGCCAAGAAGAAAAATGTTGATTGCACTACTCCTTTCAGCCAGAATAATATCTACATTATCGGTTTCTGACGAAGATTTTGATCTCGTTTTTGTACAAGCTGTAGGTGTTCTCTGCAAACAATTTTAGAGTTCATAAATAGATTTTCAGCTATGGAGACATGGAGATAGGGCTTCACAGCATCCTTTTCAAAATGATAAGTTCACTGAAAAGGACTGGAAAAGAATAGGAAGTGGTATTGGTCAGCTCACTTATGTAGGTTAACAGATTTTTCTATATTTTCTTAGTAATATCTTACAGAAAGGTGTGAAACAACAAATCCAACTTGGAGAATCAATTCGAAAGAGATATATTGAATCAGGATTTTTACCTGAAAATTTTGATAAAAATGTGGTTCAATTCCGTTCTACTAATCGAAACCGAACCATAGTATCAGCTGAAGCTAACTTTCTCGGAATGTATCCTAATGAAGGGCCAGTGAGACTTCCAATTACTGTACCTGAGAATTATGACAACGATTGTGTTAACAATGTGATGTGCCAGTGCCCGAGGAGAGATGCACTTCAGAACCTAGCCAAGGAATCGGAAGAATACAAAAAAGTAATAGAGGATCCAAAAGTGAGTATTGTGATTTCCGATGATAGTTGATTTTTGGTTTTCAGACGATTTCTCTATTCGCAAAACTGTCGAAAGTCGCTGGAGAAACTATAAATGCAGAGAACTTCTGGAGAATTCCTGATACTTTGAGATGTGAAAAACAAAACTTTCCCGATCTTCTCAAGCAAAAGATTCCATGGTATTCAGAAGAACTTTTGGAAGAAATGGAATCTTTGGTTACAAGGATCAATCGGTTTACTTCTGGATTATACACTTCTAAAAGTTCAAATGGCTTGGATATTGGGAGAGAGATTCGAAAGTTGAGATGTGGTCCATTGGTATCGCAAATCTTCAGTCGAATGAAGGAAAAACTAAGTTGTATTAATCAAGGAACCAGAGCATCGAGAATCCAATGTCTAGAGAAATGCAGGAAGTTGAAGTATTACGCTTATTCGTCGGTATGTTTTTCATCAAAATTTTGACTTAGTTTCATTTAATTTTCCGTATTTTCAGCATGATATGACCCTGTATTCTCTTCTCACTGCACTTGGTCTTGAGAATCTAACGTCATCTGAAATTGGTGGTTGGCCTTCATATCTTCCCTTTTTGTGGAGCTTCTTATTCGCAAAAGTGACAATACTCCCTATTTTCGAGTAATTCTGAATCTTACTTATATATAATCCGCTAGAAAGTTTGTCTGTGGCTTGGTCAGGATGTCCGCTTTAGTTTTCCACGTACATCCACGTACATCTTACGTATCAAACTTTTTTTTGAAAAACTGGAGAGTTCACGCGCCAGAGGCGCGCAGCGACTCTGGTTATCAATAATGGTGAAACTCATCGATTCAATTCCAGATCATCTACCGTAACCCTTCATCATCTTATGCGCCATCAGAATTCTTCAATTTGACCCCACTGATCTCAAAATGCCACGATGCTTCTTTTTGTCCCCTAGACGTCTTCGAAGACATTTTCAACGATTTTAAAATCTCAATGCCGGTATCAGAATATTGCCAAGTTACAAACGATCTCTACTAATTTATTTTTGCCATTTAATTTATTTTGATAGGATTAGGAACATAAAGTATTTTTGAGTTCATATTTTTGCATAATCTGTTTTCAGGTTCACACAAAAACATTATTTTTGTTCTCTGTTTCCGGGAGACTGGAACGCTTAGACTGTGTATTTTTGGTCAAATATTTGATTTTCAGCTTTCGAATATTATTCAAAAATGTCCTTTGTATGGTTTAATCGGGTGCGTTGAACCAACACAGAGATTTCGGTTTTATATTTTTGTCACTGTTACAACTGGATATGTGGACAAAACGACATAAAACTTCTGGTTTTTCGACGTTGTTTCATTGATTCTTTTTTAAATTCGTTTTTTTTCCTTTCCCTTATCAACCTCTCAAAAACGCTCTAATTTTACAAATCGAACACTTTTCAAATGATATTTCTCACAGTTTTTTCAAATGCAATCAATTTTCTTCATTTCAATTGCTTTCTTTTTTGGAATTTCGAATGGATTCGAATCTAATATACCGAAAGAAATGGAACTTGTTTTTGTGCATACTGTAAGTTACCGTAAAACCTCTAATAGAAGGGCACCCAATTGAGCCCGAAAAGATGACTTTCTCAGATTTCTGTGTTTCTGAAAGTAGTCTCAATTGATCGTTTATCAAAAATAAGTAGAGTAGGATCAATATGAAATAGTTTTGAGTTGTTTCTCAAAAATTAGTAATGGATGCTTTTTTGAAATTCGTATTTTGATTTTGAGGAGGTTGAACAATAGAACGACATGTCCCTCTATTAGTGATTTTATAGTATTCTACATTTTGCTCCAAACTTCATCTGAATTCAGATTTGGAGACATGGTGATAGAAGTCAAGATGGACATTTGAACAATGATCCGGTGGATCCATCGAAATGGATAAAAGGAGGTGGAGGTTATGGACAATTGACTCCGGAAGGAATGGAGCAAATGTTCATTCTTGGAAAGAAATTGAGAGATCGATATATTGAAACTGGATTCCTTCATAACTTTTATGACTCTCAGCAGGTCTAATTACCGCAAAACTGGGATTTTCATTCGGTAGATTTTCAGATTTACATTCGATCGACTGATGTCAACCGCACCATCAACTCGGCTATTTCAAGTATGCTGGGAATGTTTTCAGCATCTTCTGCAAGACCAGGTTGGCTTTTTTGTCTCTTATAGTTCTCTTATTTAGAAAATCTGAATTTTCTTCCCAGGTATCGACTATCCAGATATAAAAGGATGGCCACGTGGATTCATGCCTGTTCCAATCCACAGTTCCGGACCTGCTAGTCAAGACTGTGTAGCCAGTGCATTTTGTAGGTGTAAACGTAGAGATGCTCTTTTGGAAATTGCTCACCAAGGAGAACAATTTCAGAAGTATATCAGTAGTGAATCGGTGAGTGTCAAATAATTGTCACAAATAAGTGAACCTAATTGACATGTTTTTTCCAGTATGTCAAAATCACCTCACAACTATCCGAACTATTCAATAGCACATTTACATGGGATAACTTATGGCAAGTACATGATGCTGTTATGATTCAGGTTTTGAGAGAATTCAAATTATCTTTCTTACTCTTATTTTCCAGTTAATTCATTTCCCAGAAACTGTTCATAATCAATCTTGGTTTTCTGAAGGATTCTTCAAAGATCTCGAAGAATTGGAACGACCATCCAAAGCATTTGTTTCTGGGCTATATGACCCGCCCATCGTCAAAGGGATCAATGTGAAGAAGGAAATTCTGAAAACTCGTGGTGGATCTCTCATCAACGATATCTCGGGAAGAATGAAGACTAAATCAACATGTGTGAGGAATCCGATTAAGTGTGATGGCTACCACAAAAACCTTAAATTCTATGCATATTCTACGGTAGGGGAAACAAACAAACATGAAAAATAACTTTAATAACTATAGCATGATCACACTGTGTATGCTCTACTCGCAGTACTTGGATTAGAGAGTATAGTAGCAGGTCCAGAAAAGTATGGAGAATGGCCAGACTATGCTTCAGATATCCTTGTTGAACTGTTTCACAACAGCACAGATCAATCGCCGTACTTCAGGGTGAGTTTTATACATAGAATGTTTCGTTTTCACGTCTACTTTCAGTTGCTCTACCAAAAGAACATCAGCTCTGCGTTCGAGGTATTCACACCACAAATAAAAGGCTGCCAAGGCCGCACTTTCTGCGACCTGAAAATTTTCGAAAACCGAGCGAAGGAGTTCAGACCAGATCGACCAATTCAAGAATTTTGTGAATCTATACCGGGAGAAGAAAATCGAGTAACCTCGTGGATGAACAATTTGCTTCAGAGATCTCAACCCTCTTCGGGCAGTGTCAATAATGTTTGTGCTCTCATTTTGGTGATACTTCTAATTGTTCTTTCATAAAAACATACAAACACTTTTTGAAACAACAATTTATTTCAACAACAAGACCATAGCTTATTCGTGGTCACTTCCGTTGTCCTCTCCGTCATTAATGTGGAAGTATCTGACTTCATAGGTGTTCTTGTTGACAGCGACCACACGGAGCCAGTCACGGAGGGAGTTTCTCTTGAGGTACTTCTTGGTAAGGTACTTGAGGTATCTGAAAGCGAGAAATGAATTTAATGAAGACAGAAAACAAAAAATACCTCTTGGAGAATGGGATCTCAGAGATGACGGAGACCTTGGATTTTCCGGCCTCGACCTTGACGCTGTTAGCGGCCAAATGTCCGGTCTTTCCGTTGACCTTGATCTTCTCGTTGAAGAAGGCTTCCTGAAAACAACCAGGGCTTACTAGGGGCCATAAATACCCTAAGCCTGGCCATTGCGATAGAGACGGGAGCTCTATCGACTAGATAAGGCTGAGGAGATAAGCCTAAAACTTACGAGATCCTCGATTCTGAGAATTCCGTCCTCAACTGGGTTCTTGCACTCAACGTTGAACTTGAGATGCACCTTCTTCTTGCGAAGAGTCTTCTTGGTAGACTTGGCGTGTGGCTTAGCGACCATGATTACCTGTAAAGAAAATAGTTGAGTAAATGAAAAATACTGAACAGGCATGAAGAAAGAGAATGAAATGACACACAAAACTACAAAAATTCGGAAAGCTTGAAAATTGCGAGAAAAACGAGCAAAAATCCGGCGCGCTGGGCCTAAAAAATGAGGAGAGTGAGCGTGCGGTTTCGCCGCGACAAACAGCTACGGTAACACTCGTTTCAACTGTGTCGCTGTCTCGTATTTCCACACCAAGTCTCTCAAAAAATTTTCGACACCGCACCGATTGCGAGGAAGGGGTTGTCTCCGAGGAACGGATTGCGAGGAAAAAGGGGCGGAGCTTCTTGCTGAAACCGTGCGCCGAACGGTTTCTTGCAACACGGTGATTTTCTCGCTACATTTTTAGTGGCAAAACTGAGAGAAAGAAGCTGACCAATGAGCGAACAGAACATGTCCGGAAAAATCGGTGGCCGACACTTTCTAGTCCCCGGCCGCGGGCATCTCAGTGTTATTTTCTCTTCCATCAGTTTTTTTAAATCCGTTAAACAAGTTTGCTGGTCGCAGGAAGTTTTTTTAGGTTTCCATTTTTTGAATATAAATTCTTAACAAAATTTTAAAGGACCCTATCTGATAAAAAAACCCTATCTAGTAAATTTTGAGAAATTCCGCCTCAAAGTTGAAAATGGGTGATGGAAGAGAAATTAACACTGGGCGTTTGAATTTCCCGCCATTTCCCGCGGCCTAACTTCCCAAAAATCATGCAATTCCGTGCACGGCCGTGGAAGAGAAACCCAAAAAAATGTAGCGAGAAAATCACCGTGTGCAATTTAATGCGATTGTGCAACGTGCGCGCGGTTTCAGCAAGTCGCTCCGCCCCTTTTTCCTCGCAATCCGTTCCTCGGAGACAACCCCTTCCTCGCAATCGGTGCGGTGTCAAATTTTCCGTTTCCAAATTCTATGATAAATTTCGTTCTGGAGAACGTTCTGAAATTCTGAATTTTTTGCCAGATATTTCAAATTAAAACATGTAGGTGTATCAAAGTTTATTAAAGATCTTGAAAAGTCAAAGAAAAACCGAGACAATAAAATACAGAAAGAACATAATCCAATAAGATCACTCGTAAGAAAGAAAACGGAAGTTCCGGAGAAGAGAAAGAAATAGGATGAAAGTAAAAATTGAAATTATTTTTCCTAGAAAAAAATGGAAGTGTTTCAGTTTTCAAAAAAATCAGTTTGACAGAAAAAAATTTAGTTACAATTCATCGGGAGGAATAAATCTCAGCATTCAATTGTTTTTGGTTATAAGAAATCATTATACATTTGTTGCTCTCATCGATATTTTCATAGTAGGTTGATCAGTGTTAGAAAGTGCTCTATTAGAGCCCAGCATACTCCTGATACGTTGTCGAAGAGTTGTGCGATCCGCGTTTGCTGAACTCAAGCTGACATCTCCTCTGAAATTAAACTTTGAATGTATGGAAATTGTGGAAAGAACTTTTACCTGATATCATCTGCAGTTTTCTGTTCTTCTTTCTTTGTCACAAGTTTCTTGAGCCATTGGACATCAACTCCGAGAGTATGCCGGCCAATCGAACCTCTTCCGTGCTTCTTTCTACGTTTACCAGCGTCTCGAGAACTAACCGGTAGTTGTTCATATGGACTAACTGGTCGATTTTCTATTCCATTTCCGACAATTGGTGTGTTATTGTTCTTCTCTTTCACAGGCTTATCCACTAGACCATGTAGAATCAGTTGCTCCGGTTTGGATCTCATTGGGGACGGTGGAGTTGTAGGAATCACCGCTTCTACCGATTCAGTTTTTGATTGCTCAATAAGATGCTCCACACACTGAGCAGATGCAACACGAGTGAATGTTGAGGTCTCCATTTTCGATGCAATAGTTGGTTCTGTATCCATTGCTTCGGATGAGCTTATCGAGGTGGAAGATATCAGTTGGGACTTCTCTTGTTGGAGTCCACCAGGAGGTGTTGAGGGCTCCTTGTCAGATCCACGACGGGAGACGTGATAGGCTACCACAGATGCATGATCTAACTTTCCAGGCATATCAGCTATCTTCTCACGGACCATCTTACGTCTGAAATTGAAAATAAGAAAATGTAAAAATGTATGAAAATGTTTACAGTAATTTAGGTAACTACTTTTTTAATTGCTTACCTCGCTCTCTGTTCTGCCTTTGTCATTTTTTCTCTCTTGTATAGTTCTGGATTTTCCAACACTCGACGTTTAGCCCTGAAAATTATACTTTTTAAAAAATTAGTTTGACTGAAAATAACTGACATTGAAAGCTGAGTCGCAAAATGGATCAATCGATGGCATAGTGTTGAAGCAGTCACCGGTGGATATTGGAATTCAGAATCTGGTCCCCTTGGAGTCTCATTCCCGAATCCATTCGCAATTACATCTCTCATTCTGACTAGCATCAATTCGTGCCGCTTTGCAGCATCGACGCATGGAAGAGAAGCGGCACATGGACGGTTTCTTGCATATTCGGAATTCTTCTCTCCACCACGGGTTGAAACATCAAGAGTTCTATCTTCTCTTGGCCTCAGTGCATTTTCTTTATTCTCGTGTTCGCTTTTTTTGATGACACAGAACTTGCCGACAACTGGATCAAAATTGTCAGAAACACCATCAGAAGTGATAAAAACAACATCTCCTTCTTCCACAAAAGTCATTGAACAAGTCAGATTATGAAGTTGGGGATTTCTTCCATCAACTGGTCCGAGTGCTCCTCCAGCATCTCTCATATCTCTCATTTGATCGATATCATGACTTCCAAGGGTTACTTCTCGAACTCCATAATGACTATTATAGACAAAACAGAGGGAATCTCCAACATTGCACACACAAAGTGCCCATCCATTACCTCGTTTAACTGGAGCCACGAGAGCAACACAGAGAGTTGTGAGCATTCCTCCTTCTTGAAGAATCAGAGAATGAGCTGAATGGAAAGCAGCGAGCATCTCGTGAAATACTTCTGTAGTATCTGATAACGAATCCTTGATGACTCGTGCATTCAAATGATCAATTGCTCCTCGAATCGCACATCTCGCTGCTAACCGAGCACCTTCTCCCCAATTTACACCATCAGCCAATGCCAATACACCATTGTTACTTCTTCCAACAACACCCCAAACATCAGCAATCGGTTCACCAGCGTTTACTCCAGTTATTGGATTCTTCTCGTATAAAGAAACACTCATTCCAAATGCTCCATTCTCATCGAATGCACTCCAATCGTAATCATCAGCTGAAGGGCGGCCCGCACTGAAATCGTGATGCTCCCCGTTTGGTCCAAGAATCGAAGAGCATGATCCAAGTAACAAAGAATGTCTTGAACTTTTCTTCAAATTCATTGATATCGGTGCATCCAAATCTTCTTCATCTTCAGCTTCCTCATCCGTTGTTCCATCAATTGAAAGTGACATTTCATCGTCAATATTAGCCATTCGAGCCATCTGATGACCTTGTCTAACTTCTCCAACTTCTGTTAATCCACCCTCTGGACCAGTGTATGATCCAAACACATCTCCTTCGAGAGCTTCTAATTGAATTGCGGGAAGATCGAGCCCAGTTTTTCCAAAATACACTTCTGGGAATTCGTGTCTTCTGAGGTCGATTCCACCCAAAAAATGTTGAAGATCCGAGTTATCATCTCCACGTGGCGTTGTTGGTTCTTCCTGAAAGTTTCGATTCTTCAGTTCCCATTCCCTTGTGATCAATCTATTTTATGTTCCCCTCTGGTCTTCCTCTTCAAAAGCAAATTCCGCCACCGATTTAACGACTCTGTTATCATTAGTTTCGGTGACTGACCAGCGCCTCCAACTGGCCGTGGGTCTATTCATCAATTTATCTCTTCATTTATCTTCCTTTTCACTGATAAGAAAATGAGAGAAGAGAAACGAAATGAAACAATTGTTCAGATTGGCCCACCTGATTTTCGTTATCCAGACTCGTTGACGGTCCAAACTTATTCCGGAGGAGACCTCGCACGTGTTTTCGTATAAATGAAGAAGGCATCGTTACCCTGGAAAGTCAACAGAAATGCTTCAGGAAAATTTGAAGATAAAAATGACAATTTGAAACATTCAAAGGAGACGAGAATTCTAACCAGGTAATGGTCCAAACTTAAATCGGAGTTATGAGTCGAGACTTATATCATTGAAAAGCTTATGAAAACTTAGCTACATATTCAAATTTACAGCTCCCCAATGCCCTTGAGAGCTGAGATATTCAGGTTGAAAATGTCATCTTTCATTATTGAACATGAACTCACGCGGATCAATTTTGGTTCAAAATTTGCATCTTTAGTTGAAAAAATGTACTGAAAACAAAACAACGACTTTTTTAGCCTCAATAATTCAGCTCACAAGGGGATTGGGCAGCTATAAATTCATATGTGTATCTAACTTTTTATAAACTTTTCAATAATATAGATCTGGACTCATAACTTTAAATTAAGTTTAGACCATTCCTTAGTAAGCTCAAAATGACGAGATTAACATTAGTTTAAACCTCGTTAAGTACCTGGTCAGGTCGAATATAGAAATTTTGACGAAAATTCAAAGTGACAAATAATAAGAAGGAATCAAAAAGGAAAGAGAGAAATAATTTCAACCTCTGTTGCATCTATTTCCAAACTAGTCCTAAAGTGGTTGTTTTTTGTTACTTAAAAAGTAGCCAAATCAACTACGATTTCAATTCAGTCGGTTTCTTCTCAAAGAGGTAATAATGTAATGCAGCAGAACCAATGTTCCTACGCCCATTGAATACGAAAAAAATGGCAAAAAAAACACCGGAAGGACAATTATTGGGAAGAGTAGAAGGGATGGAAGGACAAGAGAGAGAATGATTTATTGGCAACGGACACGTTTTTGACAAGCGTGAACGCTAGCGGAATACCTTTGAAGAAACTGCGTACGAAATACGTAGACGGAGGTGTCAATGATGATTCTTAAGCTTTGGAGATTCTAACACCTCCAAAATGTTGAAAGTCATTTAGTACTAGCTCAGAAAAAGTGCTCCAGAAGGCTTCAAAATTGGAATTTTCAAAAACAAAATAGTTGTACATCATGCTCAGATAATCAGGAACAAACTGTGAAAATCTCAAAAGAATCAGTTAACTTTGAGGCGAGTTATGTCTTGCAACACACTTTCGGTACCGAAATTATTACTGAAAATTCACGAAGAGAGCTGTAACTTACTTTTATTAAAAGACAAAGCATATGGGCATCATCTCGGAAAAATTTCTAAACTTTCTGTGAAAAAAATTGTCCAAATCGGTACAGGTTGAGCAGAGTTACAGCGCGCGATGTCAAAAACTAACTCTCGTTTTCACGGTGTACAATTCGATCTAATTGACTACTCTGGAGCTATTTCTTGTTCTCAATGAAAGCCAGAAAACAAGAAAACAACTACTTTTGTTTGTAGATAAACAAACTGAAGACTCTCGTACAAAAATTGGAAAAATTCAAATAGAGGTAAAAATGTGTATAGATAGATGGTGTCAATAAAGAAACAGTCATATGTATGTGTGCACATGTGTTTGTAATACGAATAGTACACACATACTGGGGGACAAGACAGTTTTCATGAAAAAGGAAAAGGCGACGACGTCAATTTAGTCAGTCATGTGGAGACGTGTTTACACTGTCAACCATTTGAGGAGAACGTTGGTACCGCCCATTAATAGCTACCTATTATCCAGAGAGAGAAGCCAGTTCGATTATGAATACGAGTTTGACTTTAGTGTAAATGAATGAGAAATGGTTGATGTGGTGATGAAGTAAAAAAAAATAGCAGGTGAAAAGTTGGAATATTCGGAAAGTGGGAAATCCAGACTCGGGCCGGGCCAGGCCGGGTCGTGCCAGTGGAACATTTTGCCGGCACGGCACGGGTAGGGAAACATAGGGAACATTTCCAAACTTTTTTACAATTTTAAAAAATATTCTTAATTTTTGGCTGTTAAAATGACACAAAATATTCAATACTTGAAAATATGACTTATTCAGGAAAAACCACCGAAAAAATAGTTTTTTTTGCCTTGAAAAGGCCGGGACGAGCCCTTGAGGAAACCAAACTTGCATTTTGGTTTGTGCATGTTTGTTGGTCAGTGAGTCGACTCTATCTTAATATAATCTGTCTTATCTTGGAAGTAATTTCAGGTTCCAAATACACTACTAATAGGATTAAAGTACATAAGACTAAAATAAGCTTCTAGTTTTACTGAAGCAATATTACAGAAATCTTGAAACAATACAGCTCCAGATGAAAGCCTAGTGTTGATCTTGAACACTCGAGGATCTAATCCTGAGTTGTTTGTAAACTAGAAAATAAAAAGATAATCTCAAGTGGTTTGCTCTTTCTTCTGGGGAGCGGAACCGAAAAACCGAAGGCACACCATTTTCGGAGGTCTCGATATGTTCCTATCTTGACCGTTTGGACAGAGAAAGGACAGCCCCGAAGGTAGGAGAGTGTGTTCAGGATATGAGAGACAGAGACTGTTCAGAAGAGACATTAAGAGACGCAGGTAGAATAAAGGTGGAAGGACAGCAAAAAAAGCACAGCCAGGCGGGACGGGCAAACGAACGGATGGACGAAGCAGCTTTACTTTATTATTTGGTTCGAAGAGATCAAAGTGGTTCCTTTTTTTCGTTCCGAAGAGGATTCTCTAACAGGAAGAATAGATTTGATTTTGAAAAAAAAAGAACTCGGAAACAAGAACAAAAGAAGAAGAATGAGCCATTCACTCAATCAAGTGTCTCCTAAAAAAAGAAAAAAGAGGGAAAAGAGGATGAACAAAAAAGGGGATGATTGAGTGTTTTACTAAAATGTTGGATGTGCACTAAAAGTACATTCTGGGTCACTGGACTTTTCAAACGAAAAAAAGTGCATGGAATTCGAAACAACTGAATAACGACTTTGGAAGGAATCCAAAGATTTGGGAAACAACTCGAGCAACAAATTTCGACAGCTAATTCGAATGTGAATAACTTTTTTCAGAGAGATCATGTAAAAATATGATCCACAGAAGAAATGTTGCTTATTAAAAAATCTCTCGATTGGTTAAAAAACCGTCTAATTTCATAAAAAATTAACAAATGTATGTTTGTATAGCCGAAAAGTTCCCGATTTTGGCGACTTCGGCTACTTTTCGGCACCAAAAAGCGTAACACTGTTAACTTTTGACGAAATTTGACAAATTTTTAACAAATCGATAGCCTTTTTTATAAGGAACATTTCTTCTGTTGACCCTATTCTTACACAATCCCCCTGAAAAAAGTTATTTACATTCGAATAAGATGCCGAAATTCTTTGACCCAGTTCACATGAGTCAAATTTCAGCGAATATAAGTGTGAACAAAGTGTGAATTTTCGGTATTATGCACTTTAGCAAAAACATCAAAGCAACCTAACAAGATCCACATGTCAATCGGAGGAATTGTTCTTATGTCCTTGAAATTAGAAAACACATTATTCAGTCTAGCAGTCTGTCATTAGGTTTATGGATGTGAACCCTACAGAAGACGCTGGGAAAGAGAATCCTAAATATTCTGAAATCAAAAAAGATCTTGCACGTGTTGATCTTGTACGTCACAAGAGGTCTAGGTCACCTCTGTCAAGAAAAAATATACACTTTTTGACATATCTCTCATTCGTCTGTTATTTCTCACAGGAGATGCCATGTGTTCCAACGAAAGTGGCGGAGGGGATTATAAATGAATTAGACACATTGTGAGCCCCACGAATTTTGAGAGAGAGAGGAAACGAAAAGCAGAGCATAAACATTTACTTGTTTATGAATGAAGACTTCGCATAAATGGGTTTTCTGGAGAAGAAAGAGCTTTGAAAATTGACACTGAAACAACGAAAATACGTTTTTGAAGAGGGTCGAAACGAGTGGAGAAGGAACAAAGAATTGAGCCAATTTTACGAGCACTTTCCATCTTTTTATGTTTTTCGTCCTTCAGTCGTATTCTTTGTTCATCTGTTCACAATGGTACCTACTTATGACACAATTTAACAAGAATCTCTCAACAGCATTCATAATCGAACGTAATCAAATGTTCTCTTCTTTGAATGAACAGATTTCCGAATCGAATTTTTAAATATAGAAATCAAAAATTCGGGAATCAGATGCGATTCGGAAATGGAGCATGTATGTGAAATATGAAAACAGATTTCTTAACTATTTGACTACAGTAGGATTTCGACGGCCGCGCCCGGCCGATTTTTCAAAAACTTCGACTGGCCCGTCTTCAAGCTGAAAAAATCCTAACTTTTATTCTATATTTGTTATTAATAGGTGTTATAAAAGTATCTCAAAGTGAAATCGAAAGTTAAAACTGTTTTTGTATCGAAAAGCTTGAACAGATTTCAAAATTCTTTGAGATAATTGATACATTTGTAATAATTTTTTCGAAAACGAGCCGGCCCGGCACATCAATCTGCAACCCTTGACTACGGTAATGCAGCTTAGACAGTATTTTTTTTAATTTGAAAAAAATCAGGTCATTACAAAATGGCAAATGGTGTTCAAAACGAACACCCAACCACTATGATCCACTCTGACAACACCGCCTAAATAGCCGTCGATTAGCCGGCGACTTAACCTAATCTACTCAACAAGTTAGCCGTCTGTTTGAGCCGCCAAAATCCAGTTGTACTTTTGGTTTCCCGAAGGACTGGAGAGAATGCGCGAGAAATCGAGGTCGAAATTGAAATGAAATGCCGAACACAAAGAGTGAATGGAGTCAATGATTTGCATGCGAAAAGCCAAGAAGAGAGGGGAGGATTATTCAAATAGACTCATCTCTCATTCATCATTACAAATTCGTCTTCAATGAGATTGTCAAGGAGTAGGGGACAGAGAATGTTTTGATTTAGCATATTTTTGATGGACTTGTGGATTTGCATCAGAACTATTGTCTTTTAGGATCCAAATCTATATTGATCTCTTGTATTTCTTGTTCAAGAACACAAATTATAACCAATTCTTAATTCACACAACACACACAATAGCTTTCACCCAGACACCAGAATTCTACAAATCAGAAAAAAAACTTTTTTCTGGAGCTCAGTGAGCTCGAGAAAAAATGGAAAAGATGGACAAAGAGCGCGCCCATTTCGCTTGACCACACACACAAAAATGTCTTCTTCTTCCTTTCCGTTTTTCCTCCAACAAAAGGTGTCAAAATACGCGGAAACAAGAAGAGAGAGATATAAACACAGTGACCGGAAAAAAGAATTGGTTGAAGCATCGATGAATGCACGTTTTCTCTCTCACTGAAACATTTCTACGCATGAATAATAAAAAGAATGAAAACGACGGAGACGACGTCTTTTTGCAGAACAGAAGAAGAAATTGTGAAGGAGGAAGGCTTGTGTGCATAATTATCGGAAGATATAAAGTCAATTAACCTTTTGACTCTTTGCTCACTTTAGTACCCTTCCACTAGAATAATTGAGTGGGCCGCGGAGGGTTCAAAATTCAAACGTTTTATTGGATGAAGAGACCGTAAAACCTTTAGTAGAAGGGCACTTTTTCAAATTTCTCTGAAAAAAGTCTCAATCGATTCCTTGTCAAAAATAGACTAGGATTAATATGAAATTCGTTATGAGTTGATTTTCAGAATAATGGATACTTTTGTGAAATTCGATTTTTGATTTTGAGGAGAATGACAGAAGAACATGTCCTTCTAATAGAGCTTTCACGGGAATCTAGCTGATGATCTAGTAGAAAAATCCAGAATCTTTCAGTCTCTTTCTTTGGGTAATACCTTTTAGAATAGTTCAAAATATACGATTTCCCAGTCATAAACCCCCTTCTCGTTGCTATTCATACCTTTTTCACTTTCCCCCTTCAAGCTTTCTGTCGAAAATAACGACTATACGATTTAGCTTTTTAGAGTAAAAAGTGGAAAAATTCCTGTCAGGTTCAGAAAAAAAACAAGATGATGATGTTGGCGACCTCCATCCATAAATATATCGAATAGTAGGAAGAGAAGAGAAATATGAAATGAGCAGAGAAATGAAGGAAGAGCTATTAGTATGGCGAAGAAAAAAAATAAATGAGTGTTGGAGATGTGACGGAAGAAATATGATGATGAAGGGGAAGATGGAATTGGGTTTTTAATGAGAGCATCTTCGGTTATTAGGTGCTTTGGGGAGAGTGGATCTTTATGTGATCCTATCCTTCGGAAAGTTAATAGAGACTTTCGTTATTATATATTTCTTCATCTTCTCAATTACCTATTTTTTAAAGGAGGGCAAGACAATAGGGATTTCCTGTTCAAGAGGCTTTGAAGGTCTAGTGGTATTCTGGGTGGCTTGGACGACCCACTAAAATGCATTTTTCGTTAAATAATTCAAAAAAGGACAAGAATTCTGAAAAATGCTGAGTGAAAAAAAGAAGATGGACGAGGGTAAACACAATAGAGTCTCTTGCTCTCACATCTACTACTACATCCTCTCCCATTTTTTCTCTATCTTTTTCTAGTTTTGGTGTTGTTGGTGACACGATCATGAAGAAACGCAGAGAAGAGGGAAAAAAGAAGAAGAAGACACGGGCGGTCACTCTCCGGAGGGGAGGGCTCCACGACTTCAATGCTATATTTCTGCACTAAGTAGGAAGATGGAGCAAGAGCAAAAAGGAGGAAAGAAGCTGGATGTGTTGCACCACCACATCTGTATAGTTGAGAAAAGGAGGCAAAAAGTTGGAAGAAACGAAACATTTTTGGAATCCAAACTGACAATCATTCTGTCAATTTTTGGGAGCCCAGATTTTAGGGGTGAAGCGCGGAAGTGAAAACTGTGGAAAACGAACAAAATCTAATTCTTTTGATCCAGAGTATTTAGAATGGAAGAAAACAATGAACCTTGTCATCGAAATTTGAAAATTCTGGGCGCCAAATTTTGCCTGTTTCTTTGTCTACTTACACAGCTGGAGTGGACCGAGTGTGATTTAGGAAGGTCATTTTTTACGTTATAACACATGTATGCGGTAGGGATACACTTTCAGTAAACTTTGAACATGAAATTTATTTTAAAAATAAATTTGAAATACAGTAAACAAAAAATGTTTTATCCTGTCTCCTTTTCTGGAAACGATGTTCTATGCTGTCTGATGGGGTACTGTAGTAATTCTAACATTTTCAACATGTGATGCACCGGAATTGTCCCTCGTTTTTTTTTTGTTGCAAATATGTCTATTAAAACAGGAACTTGGTTCGGAAAAAGTCGCAGTTGATCATTTGATTTCAATTAAATTTTCCTAAAAAGTCGAAAAAGTTGAAATCCCTAGCATCATTTTCATTTTTTCCGATTGCTCGATCACATCCTACTGTAGACTTTGAAGAGCCATAAACAGCTTCATAGACTTCACTCAAAAATTTCAGAAAACTGAAACTTATAAACTTTGCTAAAATTCGAGTTTCAGGCTTTTGAAGTTGAAATTCGTTGTTCAGAAAAAGTTGTGGACGGTAGCAAAAAATAGTTTAGAAGGATCTATTATTATTGATACTGATGAATTTCAACTCCAAAGAAAAATTGTTTTTTATTATTCTCCATAACAAAAAAAGTCTGAATTTCATTCAAATATGATTTTATCTTATCCAATACCGAGTTTGAAACTAACAGTTAAACAACAAAAAACATTTTAAATAATGATCAGAAGACAGGAGGCTTGTGATCCGGTGATACAGGACCGTTCGGTTCTCCCTTCGTAAGCCATGAGAGGGGCTCTCTGGTGAATGTTCGGAACGCTTCTAAAAATTTGAAATAAACTGAAATTTTGAGTTTTTGAAAACTCACTAGCCCATTTGGAGTCTGGATTGATTTCATCTTGGAAATATGCATACGAGAAGACGAACATTCCCAAACCAAACGCTATCAGAGAATTCTAGAAGAACAAGAATGTTTTGTAGAATATTCGCAAGATTACCTTACTTCTCTGAAAGAAAGTTTCTTTCCACCTTTGGGTAGTTGATTTTCAGTGATTTCCTTCCATTCCTTTTGGCCATCTTTTCCTCGAATCAGAACGCGCAACATCCGTGTTAATCTCATTCTGCTGAAAGAGTTATTTTCATTGAATGGAGATTGGGATATATTTAACATAAAGATAAACAAGATTCTGATTCTAAACACTTGTAAATAATCCGATATTCATGGAAAAATGTAGAATCATTTAGCAAACGAAATTTCGATTCAACTGAATACCGTACTTGAATACTGTAGTACAACATTGGGTCTTGAGATTGTTTTGGAATAGATCGATTGGACTGGAGAGTTTTATTCTTCGTATTCTGATTTCCACTCTTCCACATTTTTTCTTGAAATTTATGAAAATCTGCTTTTAAATAGTTCCACTCGCGAAACAAAAAAAAGAAAAAGAAAAGCAAAAAGCAGTGTGCATTTTGTCGTCAGTTGTCGTGCTTGCGTACCCGCAGATCCACTCATTTCCACGTTGTTTTCATAACATTCAGATTTTAAAATCGATAAATTCCAGTAATTTATTGACTGAAACTGGATCAAGCCCGGTGATGGTCGATGCCGCTGTGCCTGCGAAGGCTGATATGCTGGCAGCGGCCAGAAAAAAGGTTTGATGCGCCGAAATCCGCGATTTTCTAAAGAGTTATTTATTTTTGCGATTTTCAGCTGAAGGATTTCGAAGCTCGTCAGAAACTCGAGGGACGTTCATCTCCAGCATCTAGCATTATTTCATCGGAACCAGGAGGTGGTGCTGCTCTGAATGGACGGAGCAGTGTGGTCAGTGAGGATTCGACAGCTCTTCAAATTCCACAATCGTCTTCTTCGGCGCAAAGCTTGACAACTAGAAATGGAACTAATGTAAGAATTCAAGTTATTTTATTGTGTTCTTCTGTAAAAGTTATTTTTTAGGCTTCACCGTTTCTTCCAAACGGAAATGAGTGGTTTCAAGCATACACGCAATTGAAGACTCAACACGACGAATTGGTAATTGTGTGGAATAATTACTTTGTACATAGTATAAACGCTTTAATTTTTTTGCAGTGTGCACATTATGCACAACTTCATTCTGCGTACTCCCAAATCAATGCGGACGGTGTTCATGTAGATGCGGAAAGTCAGATTGTTCAGCTGCAAAATGTTAGTTTTATTCCGTTCTCCTGTATTGACAGTTTCATTTCAGGCTCTGTCCGCAATGGTTGAAGAAAAGGTCTCATTTCAAAGCGATATACGACAATATAATCAAGAAAACGATATGCTCCGGCATAGACTAGCTTCCGCAGAAAGTTCTTTGGAACAATTCAAAAATTCAGCACCTTCTGATTCTCATAACAATTCGGATGAATTCCGCAAGCTAACTGAAATCATTGCTCAAAAAGACAATCTGCTTACTGCACTCCACCAAGAACTCGATGGAGCTCGGCGAGAAGTTGCTTCAGTTCAAGCTAGTCTGCTAAATGTGCAACATGAACGAAGCGAGGCGCAAGCTCGAGTGAAAAGTTTGGTAAAAGAAACGGCGGCGCAGGAAGGACGAATCGAACAATTGAAAAAAGATATCCAAATGAAAGATCTTTATTTGAAACAACTCGGAGTTTCTGGATCGATAAACGGCCCACATCACGGAAACACTAGTTATGAGAGTGTACTGAATGAGTTGGAGCAAGTTAAATCAGAAAAAGTGCGAATTCTCGCTGAGGCCGCCACAATGAAAGCACACTATGCTGATCGAGAGCATGCACTGCAACAAAAACAGGCTGAAATGGCGTCGGAGATAGAGAAGCTTCACGCCCAATGTTTTGCATCGAACGACCAACTCCAAAATCTCGAACATCAACTGCAACTCACTCAGTCAGAGTTACAAAGAGCTCAGCAAAGCGATACCATGTCACAATTCCAAGACGAAGCTCCAAAAATTACCGAAGAAGACGTTGCGCGACGAATTAAAGAGGCTTGCTACGTTGAAAGAGGAAAGTGGGAAAGGAAGTTGGAAGACGATCAAAGGAGAAGAGAAGAAGAGATTCTCGAAAAGGACAAAGTGATTTTCGAACGAGAACAGTCAATGGCTGAACTTGAAATGAAGTACCGTCTTTTAGAAGAAAGAACTTTGGAGTCGAGTGCAAGCGGCGCTGATCTCCTATCACTTTCAGAGCAACTTCAAGTGGGTTTTGCATCTCTATCTTAAAAATATAATATAATTTTTTCCCATTGTTTCAGAACGAAAAAGCGACTGTATCGCGGGCTGTTGCTCAGAACAAAGAACTCAAAGAGCGATTATTGGAAACGGAAGATAGATTCGTCGCTTTAACAGAAGAAAAAGCTGCTGTTGAATTAGCCAAACAAGCAGCTGAGCATCAAGTCAGGGAACTCACGAAGCAACTGAATCTGGAAGCGGCTGGTCTTGTCGGAAATCTGTCAGAAGTTATTGCAAGCCAACCACATTTAGATGCAGCTCCAGAATCCCAACAAAACTATGATAGTTCTCAAGTTGATAATCAAAAGTCCTTGGAAATGGAGAACATTAACATGGAGTTAAAAGAAACTCTTGAAACTTTACAACGAGAGAATTCCGAAATTCGTTTGAATCTGGATCAAAAAAGTTTAGAGTTGCAACAAGTACGTGCTGAGCTAAGAAGATCTACCACTCACAATGAACAAATGGATGAAATCATGAGGCAGAACGCGGAAGATGAGAATCAAAACTCGATCCATGTTGAGCTTACGCAAGCCGTCGGTAGAGTTCAAGAACTCGCAACTGAGAACGAGCAAATGAGAGAAGCATTGAATGAAGTTCGTCTACAGTTAGAAGAAGAAAGAGCAAGCAGAAGAGCAGAAATGGATCAGAGGGAGCTGGAAAAAGGTCAAGAAGCTATAGAGTTGAACGAAGTAACTATGCCCAAAGAAGTTGAACAACAACCATCTCGAGAGCTTCACGAAGATTTGTGGGCACGGAAAGAACTAGAAAAGCGATTCGCCCGAGCCATGATGCAGAACGCGGAACTTGTAGAAACAATTGATCGACTTGAGCATATAAACCAACAGCTTGAACTAGAAAATGATACCATCGCTGACCATGTGGTTCTCTATCAACACCAGAGAAAGTTGGTCCGTGAGAGACTTCGAGTGAAAGACGAGCAACTAAAGGCGATGGAAGAGGAAAGGTCCAGGACTGTAGCAAGATGTCAAGAGTTGCAAAATGTTCTAATGACGGTGCTAAACAAAGGAGGTATCTTGAAGGTGTGTAAGGTTGCTCTTGATCTCATTCTATGTTGTACTGCTTACAGGAGTATACGACTACATCACTCGCTCGAAAAGCTGCTCGACGCGTTTCTCGAAGCTACAGTCATTCGACCGTTGACGAAATGAGTGGTGATGAAGATGTTGTCATCGATGCGAAACTGGAAGAAGTACCAGAACGAGAACAAATTCATGGACAGGGAGAGAATGTCAAAATGAATGAAACTTGTCCGTCACCAACCGTTCCAGATTCACTGGATGGTCGAACGGAGCACGATTCAAGTGTCAATGAAGATAAATCGACCCCGTCCACTTCAGAACAACACCCAGATGCTTCTGTTCGACGTATTCTGGAGATTATTTCAGATATAAGCGTATGTTATCATTTCTGTGTTCTCTGAAAACTGATCATTTTTTAGAGGCCGCAACCGATCCCTTCTGGACAGCTTCATTGCACCCAGTGCATCGGTGAACTACAGGAGCTCTAGTTCTTCATAAATTATCTCTGGTCCTCCTACCGTCTTATTTATTATTAGTTTTCCATTGTGGGTAGTTTTAAATATTTATTGTCGTCCTTTCTACATAATCATTATAAAATAACTAGGGTACTCTCCAAGCCTTTCCTATCACCATTTTAGTCGTATTCTTTCCCGTTTTTTGTAAATTTCGTCTTTTCCCGTTGACCCGTCAAATGTATCTTTGCACCCGAATCACTTCCAGTCGCCTTCTTGTGATAACAAAAAATGTCTAATAATGTTCCTAATCGGAAATATAATGGTATTCAAAATTGCTTTTCATTTGGGAATAAAAATAACCGTGATGACATATTCAGTTTAATTCACTCGACAGGTGAAGTTCTGTAATCCAAGTTCTAAGATATCTTGCAATCTGTTTGACGTACCATAAACTGATTAATGAACTAGAAAAAAATAATTACAATTGTTTCTAGGAATGCGACTTCCATGTGAGGTATCATTCCAGCGATGTAAAGCAAATCCGAGACAATTACCAACTACAACGAAGGCTCGGAAATGCTTAGCTGTTTTGGAAAGACTACGGCAGGTGATTATTCCTCAGCAATCATTCTGTATTAGTTTATAAATTGAGATATCTGAGAAAATTCAGATATAGAATCCAACGCTTCGTACCTTCGAATCATTTCTTCCAGACTCCTCCTCAATATCAAATAACATTCGCAGTAAGTGATGATAAAACTGGAAACAAGTTCGATCTCAGCCAACCGCCGACGATCATTGATAGATTCGTTCAAGACGGAAAAGTCACGCTCATCTTCCCAACGAAGCCTAAAGTTTCAGTTTTCATGAGCAAGGTTGTTTTTTTTTCTAAATAATTTGAAAATTATTGACAGTGTTCAGGCCCGCCCAGAAGATCTTAAACAGTTTATTGAGACCATCAGAAATATTTTGAGAGGAGAAGCAGTCGACTTGCAAAAGAAAATTGTAAGTATTTCAGGAGTGAACATTGCGTTATTTTTGGAGATAAATTTTTTCTTTTTCAGGTAAAATTTTCCGACTTCAAACCGAAGAATATCACTGTGACTACCCAAGAAGCATACAAAAAACAAAAACTTGAATTTTCTGCGTTTTTGCGATTTCTGAGTATTGAACCAATTAACCTGCTGATGCCAGATCCCGCGTGGGCCCGGTGCAAGAACCTCACAAATCTTTTAATCAATGGAAATCCCATCGGAATTCGGGCTCAGAATTTAGAGGTTTTCAGTCAATTACCAAACTTAGAAACACTTGAACTAAGAAGCTGCTCACTGGGTGCAATACCAATTCCAATTTTCCGGGAAATGTTCAAAAATTTGCCGACTTCATTAATTGCACTGGATGTGAGGGAAAACCAACTGACGGTATGTTGAATTTCCAGAAACTTCTAATTATTGAAGCTTTTTTCAGATGTTTCCACCAATTTTCCATCTAAATCGACTGCGATCTATCAACGTCACGTTCAATAACATCCATTATCTACCATCACGCATTGGTACTCTGCAAAACCTTTATAACATTGACCTCAGTCATAATTCAATGACTTCGATGCCATACATTTTCCCAAGGATCCCGAGCATACAACACGTCGGGATTCACGCAAATGATGAACTAGTGAGACTGTGAGATCAGATTTTTTGAAAATCAAAGACGTACAACAAATTTATAGACAAGAAGAGATTGGTCCGTTGGTCGTGCGGAAGCTGACAAGCAAAGTAGATGGTCGCTCTTATACTCACGCTGGAGGAGTTGATACGCTGGTTTCTATTGCGGCGAATGCGCTTCATCGTGCTGAGTGAGTTTTATCACTTGCACGGTCTCCTCAATTCAAAATTCAAACTGCAAGCTACAGTATGACGAAATCGTATAAGTTTTGCTCTAGACTTGCCTTGCAAAACTTTTCAATTTCGTCATACTGTAGCTTGCAGGTCGAGTTTTGAATTGATGAGACCGTGACTTGTCATTTTCTCTAATCCTTTTACAGGAACCGAAACTCAATGATGGTCTGTAAACAATTCCTGCCACTCTGCCTGCGGTTTCAAATGGACGATTTGCTGTACGAGCAACCAGGAATGTCTTCATTAGAAATGTGTACGAGCTGCTTACGACTCCGACATATTCGTGTGATTCGGCCACAAGTCATACTCTCTAGACAAATTGCTCACGAGGTAGATGTTGTGGACAGATTTGTTATTTTCAAGTGAGTTCCGTTGCTCGAGAGTCTACTAACTGATCCGACAAATGCTGTTTTCAGTAATCTCCTCTGCATTGACTGCCATCGTCAGTATTCCGTTCAAAATCTTGAAGAACTTCCACTTTCCAATGATTTTTTCAGTTTCGCAATCTGATATCAATATGGTCTCAATTATCTTTTCTAATGTACATATACTCGGTTAAGAATCAACTTGCCAACACATTATAATCATGAATCTCACACTCAATTTGAATCTCAATAAAGTCTCATTTCGAAATCGTTTTGTTTTCATTTTTTTTCCTGGATTATGCTCTTGTTGCTTTCCATCTTTATGAGTTATCTCTTTTTGCTACAAAATTCTCAGGTTACCCCCAAAAGTTTAGGCGAGATGTCGAATGTGGATGATGAACTTGAACAACGGCGAATTGAGAAAATCTCCGAAGTTCGAGCGGCAATAGAAAAGTTGGATGGAGAGAAGTTCAAGAGGCTGGAAAACCTAAAAAGAATGGAGCGGATGCTAGACAAAGAAGTTGAATTGCTTCAAAAAGTACTTTTTTAGAAAAATATATATTCTCTTATAACTGAATTGACTTTCAGTCGTCGAAGAAAGCACTGGAAACACACCTGGTTACCTGTAATTATGCATTTTACAAGTCAATCATTGATGAAATTGAAGCAATTGACAATGCGGCTTCCGTTTTGAAGACCTTCAAACGAGACGAGGTGTCAGTTACGGTAGATATTGTGACGAAGACTCCGCATGTTTGGGTGAGATTTCTACTCTCATGTTCTATGCCAAATTCTCTTTTCCAGATCAAACTTGTAAACCGTCCAGCAAAAACGGTACTGATCGAATATCGTGATGGAAAACGAAATGGCGACGTCATTGCTCAAATTAAGCAACATCTTCATGTTTCAAAACGATTCAACAATCCGAAAATTCACGTCCATTTCAAAAACGGAGTCCTTCGGGAAATGGCGGAAAAACTAACTCGTCATGGTATCATTGTGATTGGAGATCGTATCGAAAAAGAGCATCCGACATTAGTTGGAAAATGGAATGAAGATCTCATTAGGAGGCTCGAGGAGGATTATGATTCCGAATGGGATGACGACGAAGAAGAATCGCCTAGGTTAGTCCAAAAGTTTGCCGCCAGCAGGGGTCGAACCTGCGACCTTGGGCTTATTAGACCCACGCTCTAACCGACTGAGCTATGGCGGCACGATCGGTAGAGAATCAAGAGACCTAGACATGTGTGCGCTTGTCCCTCTCGTCTCTCATTTTCTCCTATTACAGGCCAGCCGCGACAGAACACGAGTCTTCTGTTCCAACGATAAATCTCGATATTTCCGCGGTTATGCTTCTTGTTTCGAATATGTGTGAACCTTCTGGGGCACGATATCGGTTTAAGGAAGAGATGATCAATAAGCATGTGGAGAGTGAACGGGAGAAACCGGCGAAACCGGCATTGTTGGAGAAGTTGAAAGGTGAGTAATGGGAAGTCTCACATCTAATTAGACTCATTTCAGGCCATCGTCTGATCATGAGTCAGTTGGCGATCGACAGAGTTTCTGAAATAGTATCCACTGTTGGAGGGCCAAATGAAAAAGTCAGATTTGCCGAGCTCATGAAATCAATCGAGGCTATACCGGATAAGGAATCAGATGAAATCGGAAGGGTACAGAAGCTAGCTGATATCAGAGGGATCACCTCAATCACCAAAGTATCCATTATCATTTTGATGAATTCCTAATCCTATAATTTCAGAGAGTCTTCTCGTGTGCTGAATTGACGAACACAACTACCGTAACCGCAAACCACAAGTTCTTGACACATGCAAAAGCAAAAGTAATTTCCTTTTCTACTCATTCACTTTTAATATTGTCTGCTTTCAGAATATCTTTTTCAATGTCATCGAGATCCCGCCACGCCCACTTACCGAGCAGAAGGAAGCTACTGCAGAAATCATTTGAATTTGAAAGGAATTAATTATTTTATTTCAGTATTTATATCGTAAGAATGATTTAGTGTATGTTTGAATTTTTAGGTACATATTTCATTCATTTCTTAAATTATGATGATCTTTTTCTCCCCGTTTTTGTCCTGAATTCATGCGGTTTCAATATTTTCCGAGTAAACTGATGATCTTAATAACTAGTTATTTTTTTTAATTCTGGTTTGATGCCACTTCCGTATTTCACTTCTCTCTTCAATTCCAATTTCGATTATCTCTATATTCACAGACGAACAGTTTCCGTGATGTCGAAATATCCAACAAGTCGAGCAAAAGTTATTGATTGTAAGCAAGGAGCTGTAAGAGCTGTACGATATAATGGTTAGTAGATGCAGTGTTTCAGATTTGCAATGTCCTTTTCAGTTGACGGAAATTACTGTATCACATGTGGAAGCGACAAAACTGTCAAACTATGGAATCCACTGAAAAGTAGTCTTCTGAAGACGTATTCTGGTACTGGAAATGAAGTTCTTGACGCAGCTTCATCGTCAGACAATTCACAAATTGCTGCCGGTGGTGCAGACCGAGCATGTACAGTATTCGATGTGGAAACGGGGAAACAATTGAGACGATGGAGAACCCATGGAGGTTTTCACTTTTCCTTCAACCCAATTGAACTTTTCTGATTTTTCAGCACAAGTGAACGCTGTAGCTTTCAACGAAGAATCATCCGTTGTCTTTTCTGGATCCATGGATTGCACAATGCAAGCATTCGATTGCAGATCTCGAAGTGAGAAGCCTATTCAGATATTCAATGAATCGACTGACGGAGTGATATCAATTGATGTGAATGGTCACGAGATTGTTGCTGGAAGTGCGGATGGAAATTACAGAATTTATAGTGTCAGAGATGGAAATGTAAGTTAACTGCATTTTTGTATTCGTAAATATTTAAGAATTGCCTCAGATGACGATGGATTATATGGGTGACTCTGTGAACAGCATCAGCTTCACACCAGATGGTAATTGTCTCCTTGCTGGAGTGATGGGTGGAAACGTTAGATTGATGGACAAATCGAGTGGAAAACTGCTAGCCAGCTATAAGGGACATCAGAACACAGAATACAAACTGGATTGTCGAGTACTTCAATCAATCGAACACGTTGCAAGTGGATCAGAAGATGGCTTTGTTTACATCTACAGGTAATCATTCTGTTATTCATTTTGGATTCTGATCGTTTTTTCCAGCCTTCTCGACTCGCATATTGTTTCAAAACTGGAACATCCATCAAAAGTGATTCACTCGTTGACTGCTCATCCGAAGAAAGAACGATTGATGACAGCAGCAGGACAAATGGTTTATCTATGGGTAGCCGAGGATGACACTGAAGTGCTGGGAGAATAACTACGAACAAACGGATCTCAATAAAATCTCTTTATTTTCATTTGTCAATACATTTTTCTGTTTATATTATGATGGCTATGAGGAGTCGGATGTGTTTTGAATGATGTATGAAATGACAACAATATTAATCTCCGGAGACAAGGTTTCAAGTAGGAAAGACACTAGTACATTTTGGTTTTTTGTAATCAGAAGATTCTACACGCAAGCGAATTTTGGAGAGGACTTTGGATTTTCAGGAGGAAACTGAAAAAAGAATTGTACACGAAGAAGATGACGAGTTTTTGTAGCTGATGGAACATTTTGTATTATCAGGAAGAGAAATCACAAAAGGATGAGAGGTTTCGAGAGAAACTAGAAAGTGGAAAGGTGACCAGAACGAAAAGAAGAAAATAGGGTAAGGTAGGAATTTACAGATTCTGAGGGGTTGTGTCCGTAGTAGAAGCAGAGACAGTGAACATATCATCAGCGGTGCTAGAATGATAGTCATCCAATGAATCATCACGACTTCTCATTGGGGATAAGAAGACGGGCTGGCGGCGTTGGCGTTCACGAATCTCACCAATTGCACGCATTATTCGACACGAGGAACCACCACTGAAAATTTTCATATTTTATGTTAAAGTATTTAGGATTACAGTCATTTTTTATTTTCTCAAATGATCGTCCCGAGTCCAGTATTTACGAAAATAGCAATATTTTTGCACAAAATCGTTAAAAATCGAGAAAATCGATTTTCAAAACATCAACTTACATTTTTTCTAACCTAATTCAAAAAATGTAAAATTTTTCGCTGATTCGAATGCACCTAATATCGCTGCTCAAAACGCATTTTGAAGCGAGTTATGAGCGTTTGAAGTTTTGGTGAGCCAGTCTGCCGCGCGCGCGACAGTAGATTGTAAGTCGGTAGCGGCGAGCGCGACAAAGTGAACATTTGTTCATGAAAACTTTTCTGTAGCGTTTGAGCAGCGTTATTAGGTGCATTCGAATCAGCAAAAATTTTACATTTTTTGAAATAGGTTAGAAAAATGTAAACTGGCGTTTTGAAATCGATTTTCTCGAGTTTTAACGATTTTTATGCAAAAATAGTGTTATTTTCGTAAATACTTGACTTGGGACGTCATTTGAGTACTAAGCTATAGTCATAATAACTCACCCAACACCAATGCTCAACAGCTCGTCTCTTGTGACGAAATCAATCAAATCGCTCTTTGTATAAGCTTCCGACGCAATCAACGCAGTAGATCTTTCATCAATATCCAATCCTCGTAACCAGTTGACAAGTTCTTCTTGTACTCGTGTCACCTGATAATTATTCTCGGTTCCTGGAGGCATTATAATCTTCTGGGCGGTTGGTTTAGATGCAGCGAAACTTGGAGGTTGATTAGTGAACGTTCCGGATGGTTGAGCACCACACGAAGCACTGAATGGAGGAGTTGGAGGAGCATGAGCAACTGGTGGAGTACGGAATGGTGGATAGGTATTACGGTACATGGCGAAATCTCGGAAACGATTGGCTCGAGTTAATCCGGACTTGAGTTGAGCATTGAGTTCTCTTTCGACTTGAAGCAGTCTTTCGATCAAATTCTCGTTTTCTTCTTGAAGAGTTCTCAATTCTTTTCGATCTTCTCTCACTCTTTCTTCTCGACTCGGAGGTCTACTTTCAATTAGAACTTCTCCTTCTGAAAGTGACGAATTCCGAACTGCAGCGATTGATGAAGTTGACGGGAGATTGTCTTGAGCATGGAGGAGAAGGGAAAGATCTGGACTTAGAATTGAGATGGCATTTTGGACAGCTGAGGTGATCAAATTGGAAAGAGCAAACATCCAATGTGGTTTGATATCGAGACGACGGAGGACTGGTTGAATTGAATCGGAGAAATGGTAGAGGGCAAGGTTGATCTGTGCAATTTTGGGAGAATCGTAGTCGAGAAGACCTCGAATCTCATCAATCATCTTTTGCATCTTGGAATTGTCCTTCTTCAACAAGAACTCTCTCATTCCTTCCAGCAACATTTCCAACATACAAACGGTTACAACGAGTTCAGTGTCACTTTGAGCAATCAGAAGAGTACTCCATGAATCGATGATCTGAAAAATAGAGATTTATTTTAGGACCTGCTATAATTTTGAATCTTACCATGTCTTTGTAGTCTTGCATGAATGCAGCGAGGGATCTTCGACGCTCCGAATCTTTCTGAAGCATGAAGAATCGACTTGAACTGTTTGAACTCTCATCGGAAATAGTTCGGTTTAGAAGAGCAGCTGAGGAGAGAGGAGATCCAAGAGTGGATAGAGAAATTGGAGAAACAATCAATTGAGGATGAGTAGTATCATCGACAATCGGACTGGATGGTTGACTCAGATGGAATCCGGGATGTGACATGTTGGTTCCTGCAGAAGACTGACCATCTGGAACTGGACTGCTTGAACTGAATGTTCTATTCCTTGCATGATCGATTTTCAGATGAAGTTTCTTCTCTTCTCTCGCAGTCGACAATGCATTGGATACAGTTTGACTGTGAGCATGAGAGAATCCAGCAGTGAGAGTTGCAGATGTTGGCTCAGGAGTTGGTGGAGATCTTTCGACGACTCCCATTCCTCCGATATGACTTGTTGAACGAAGCATTTCTCTTTGATTTTTCGATTTATCTTTCTTTTCCTTATCTTTATTCAATTCGATTTTCGTGGTTGGCTTCTTGTTGATTGATCCACTTCGAGTTCTTGAAATACTGTAATTAAAGGAGAAATAGGAAATGATAGAGAACCAAAAAGCTAACTACCGAAAAAAGAACTCAAAAACATGAAAAAAAGAACTTACGAATGATGATGAGCAATGAAAGGATCCTGAAGAAGATCCTTTGCAGATGGACGATCACAAGCCTCTGGCAAGAAACAACTTTTAATGAAACTTCTGCACTTCTCCGTAATTTCCGTCGGAATTGGTGGATGAGTTTTGAACATTCCCACTCTGAACATTGCTGCTTGTGGATTCTGCATCTCAACAAATGGAGGTCTTCCAGTTGCCATTTCAACCATTGTACATCCAAATGACCAAATATCAGCCGGTGCTCCATATCCTCTTTGTCCATGATCAATCACTTCTGGAGCCATGTATTGAAGTGTTCCAGTGAAGGTCTCTGTGACTGGATTTAGTCCAGCGAGTCGTTTACATGTTCCGAAATCGGATATCTTACAGACACCGGAATATGTGTTGACTAGGACATTGTCTCCTTTGATATCTCTGTGAACTATTTTCTGTTCATGGAGATATTTGAGCCCTTCCAGAATTTGTCTTCCATAGATTACCATTGCTGGTTCATTCAATGGACCCCATTTCGAACGGAGAAGAGAACTGAGTGATCCACCAGGAACATGCTCCATGAAAATCAAGAATGTATCATTTGCTCCTTCTTTTCCAACCAGGTCACATCCCAAATACTGGACAATATTCTGATGACTCAACGTTGAATGAAGACCGATTTCTTCCATCAAAGGTTGTACTTCTTCATCGAATTTCACTTCGATTTCCTTGACAACAATCTGTCTTTGAGTATCCATGTCACGAGCAGAGTATACAGTTCCATACGTTCCTTTTCCAAGAACAACACGTTCATTCGAATTGCTCAACTCGTATTCGAATCTGATTTTCTCGTTATCCGGATTGTTCAAAACCTTCCCTTGATAGTTTCCGTCTCCCACATCAGCCATGGATTTCATGTCGTCGAAAGCTCTGAGAGTAGGAATATAATAATAAGAGAACAGATCTGTTAAGATTCTTACTTTTTACAGTGAGATTTGGTTGGGAACAAGAGATTGAAGTCATCGGAATTCTCATGGACATAGAGGAACAATTGTCGATCGTCTCGTTTTGATTCAGTCACTGCTTTGATGTTGTTTCGTGTGAAGTGCCAACGATGGATACCTGAAATTTTGAATTTAAAAACTGAATTTCGTAAAATCTGTATCAGAAAGGCAGACCCTTCTATTTTTCCATCACTTAAAAAAAACTTTTTTGAATTCTAAAAATGGATTCTAACATTTGTTGGAAAAGAGATTTGAAACATATTTTATGACGAGTCCAGTCAACTTTTGACGAGGATTCTAATACGCTTGAATTTCAAAAATGTGCTCATTTTGAGCTCATCGGGGTGCCCTTATATTAAAGGTACCGTTCTAATATAGATTTTACGGTAAATCAGAAATAAAACAAACCTTTGAGCTCCGATTGATGAATCTTCTTCTGTTGACTATTCTCCAAAACATGACTCAAAATGACTGTTCCCTCTTCGTTATTCAATGTCAAATATGACGGAGTGAATTCTTTGTTCAATTCCAGAATCAACACCGGATATCTTGGACAATTGATATCCGTGTCTGCTTCAGTCGCTTCCATGAAAAACTCACTCCAGAAGAGGAATTGTTGTTTCTCTTTCTCAATCGGACTGATTGTTGCAGCGCATCGGTTTATCAATTTGATATTTTCCATTGTTGATTTCAAATACCAAACCGGAGGCTTCAATTTGACCATCATCAGTGCAGCTTCACATGCTTTTTGATAGTTTTCTGCCAAAACAGAAACCTCAAAATAAGTGGCAACGTCCCAGTATTCTGTCAAATTTTGAAGTGCCCCTTTTCTTCCGAGAAGAGAGTTCAGAACGACGGCGATTTGTTGCATTTCTAGATTATTCTCGAAATGCTCTCCACTTGCACGAAGAAGAGTTGTCAGATTGATTCCAGAATATTCCAATGGTGACATTTCGAACGCTTTTCGATACCATTCAATTGCACTGTTCAGACTATCGCGATCTTCGTAATTTGAGGCAATAAATTTGTCTTTGTAGATTCGACCGGCTAGACAAACAACATCTGGACTCAATGGACCATTCTTCTCTTCGTTTTCAGTGGTTCCTCCAATCAGACTGAGTACTGTATTCAATGCCAAATCACGATCTCCACCTTTGTTTCTTCTGAAAATATGATCACTCGAAGAAGTTGATGAAAAAAATAGACTAACCGATTCAATGCAAACGCATATTGATATCGAATAACAGGAGTGTCGACGACTTTTGCACAATCTGTGATTCTCTTCAAATCATCAACCAATCGAATCATTCCACCGTAATTTTGATTATCTCGATATGAGAGCATCATAAAGGATACGGTATCCGGATGAAGTACGTCTGGATTATCCAAACGAGTTCTCATTTTATCCAGATAATCATTCTTCTGATCTCCATCTGTTATCTCTCGAGCCTTTCTTAAATCTGACATGAATTTCTCTCGAGAATGAGCAGATGCTTCGACTTGGACACTTTTCAGAACTTGCTTCATTCGATGTTGGAATGTTATCATTTTTGTATTTGAAGCATTTGCTCTGGCGAATGGAGGCTTTGCATCATCTTCATTCCCGTTCTAAAATGAAATGAAATTATTCATTTCTAGAATATACCCTTACCTTATCATAACTCATCAGCATACAAGATTCTGAGCTATTGATGTAGATAATCATAGGAAGATGTGCATGTGTTTTCTTTAGAGCATCCATAATATGATATTCGAGATCCGGAGCCAGATAAGTGAGTATCATATTGTATGATTGTCCCATACTTTCTCTGACTCCGATATGATAACAGAGACTTGGTTGCTGATGGGTTACGGTAACATCAACCAGTGCCACATCAGCATTGTAAAACAGATCGAGAGTCTCCGTTTCGCCAAAATCCAGTTTGTCGAAATCAATTCTCTGAAAATTATGAACATTGGGAAGTTTGCATTAAAAGGTCGGTATTTATATCAGTGTTGAGCGGAATTCCTTTTCCCGTAAAAATAGTTTCTCTCCGTTTTCCTTTTTTCGTTTTCCGGAAACTGAAAAATTTTTCCGCTATCCGTTTTCTGTAAAAAAATTTTTTTTTTCCGTATACGGTTTTCCGCTTTCCAGAAATTGGAGTTGCGATTCCGCTCAACACTGATTTATATCTCGCTTGCGTGCGAAAACTAGAATTCATATCAAACAAGCACATTTTTATAGTTTAAATCTCTTCTGATGACCGTAGTAGACAGAAGAATCCTACAAAAGTATGGAGAACTACAAAAAGTGTGTTCGAAAACAGAATTCTTTGGTTCAAAGATCAATCAAATATATTGAAAAATAATCAAACTAACCGTTAGATTAACATTCAGGGTATCTGCAACTTTCTGTACATCCTTTAATGCCATCTCCCGAACTCTCAAGTTTTTCTGGACTTTTTGATCAATCACAATTACAACATGAAGTTTTCTGGCGTTCCCCGGGATCACTGTTTTATCGAAGGACCCATTTGTAGATGACGTTGGAGCCATTCGTGTTGTGTGGAATACTGTAGGAGGCGGAGCTCCACGTGGCGGAAGCGGAAGTGGGCACACCTGAAAAAACGGTGATTGTGGTATTCGAATTCTGAGCTTTTCCTCTAGGTAACCTTTGAAACTCACTCTTCGGAAAAGGGAAAAGTTTTGGAGGAACGATAGAAGAATCTTCTTGAATTCAAACATTCTTAACACCAATCCGCGCGTACGGACAATGAAGAATAATAAAACGAAAATGGCATTTTTCAACGACTCGCGCACTTTTTTTCAATTCTTAGAAACCCTCTTTGAAGAGCCCTGTCACTTTATGAAGACGTCCAATATATCTCCCGCACCGATGAATCGCCAGACACTTTTTGACAGAGTATTCCACAAATTTTTGAAGAGGTCTCGATGGAAAATTTCGAAGAAAAAATAGAAATAGGGTGTTCTCCCACTAATTAGGTTGGTTCGGGGCCCGAAGGGAATTCGGGGGAATTTAGAATATTTGGGAATATATATTCAGAAGAAGAGAGAACTCACATCGTTGGAAATATCATGATGCTGCACTTGCTTCTTGTTGTTCTGTGCCATTTTTTTCTGATTTTTCTTTGTTTTGTGCATAAATGAGTTGAGGTTGATTGGGCGGAGCCAGGAGTCACCGTATGTGCTCGCAAAAAATTGTACTTTTCTTATCCGAGAACCATCAAATCAGAAGATAGATGGGCGGAGCCAAAAGAAAAGAGAATATGTGAGGGGAAACCTGAAAAAAATGAAAGATAAATTGTGTTCTGAAAATGGAAATGAAGAATCGCTTGGATGACCAAAAACGAACATCAGATAGAGGAAAAGAAGATTAAAAAATAAGTGGGTGTCTATCAAACTGATACCGAAAACTAAACTGGACAAGTTCGCAAAATCAAACAAAAAAGTGTTAAAACCAGGAAAATTAATATGGAAAAGGTCATTGGAAGTTCGAAACTTCTTCTCACTAGGGAATGGTCCCAACTTAACTTGGAGTTATAAGTCGAAACCTATATCATTGAAAAGCTGATAAAAAGTTAGGCACAAATTTAAATTTATAGCTGCCCAATGACCTTGTGAGCTGAGTTATTTGTGTTCGAAGTAGCTTTTTTCACTGTTTTCAGTGCATATTTTCAATTGAAAATAGACAAAATTTAATCGAAATTGATCCGCGCGAGTTTATGTGTTAAATAATTGAGAAAAACAGTGAAAAATGATATTTCGAATCCAAATAACTCAGCTCACAAGGTCATTGGGCAGCTATAAATTCAAATTTATACTTAACTTTTTATCAGCTTTTCACTGATATAGGTCTCGATTCATAACTCCAAACTAAGTTTGAACCATTCCCTAGTCAAATTTCCTATTACGTTTCAGATTTGACTGGTAAAGCTGAGTTTTAAAAAAAAAGAAGAAGTTGAAAAAAATGATAAAAGAGACGCAGATAACAAGGGAAAATTGAAGAAGAAGAAGCGTGTTGTAGTATCACTTTTCTTCTTCTTTCTCTACTTTTTTCATCTTCTTTTGGCCACTGTCCTGTTTTATTTTACACTCCATTCTCTTCACCGGCAGTTCTCTTTCTCTCTTTTTCTTCTTCATCGAATATGTGACAGTGTCAAGAGGATTATCTATTTTCAAATAGACACACATCGGTTTCTCGATTCGATTTCAGATGTGAACACTAATGTTGCTGTCAAGGTCAGAAGTTCGAATTTAAAAACAAGAAAAAGATGAAAGAAAAAGAAAGAAAGGTTACCATTCTATCTCAACTCAATCTGTATTATCATTCCTCTAATCGTGTGATCTATAAGTGATCTTGTGACGAAGAAACTGTTTCTACGAATGAATCGAGGAACCCGTACAATGGCGAAGATCTAGCTTCGTTTCTCGGAAAAAAATCATTAAAAAGTGAAACTTTTGTGACGCTGAACTTTGTGATTTGGTCTGTACTACTAGAGATGTTCTTGAATTGTTTTTTGAACAGAAAAGAAGAGAGATTCTTGCAGAATTTCATCGGAATTAGGATTTTATAGATTCGTGAGAGATCAATCAGCAGCAGAATTAAAAGTTTGGCGAGTTTTGAAAGTGATAGAGGTTAAGAGAGAGGAATATATGAACTAAGAACGTGACTTTCGACATGAGAAAAAAAGGATGGACATCTCATTTCAGACTTGCATGATAAGAACATATTATATATGAATGTGTATGTTTCACGGGAATCGAGGAAAACAAGAACTCGAAGTCAAGAATTCTAAACAACCCATTAATCAGAAAGAGCAAAAAATAAAGAACGCGGGTTTTGAGACAACCCGAAAGTGTCCAATGACACCAATCACATGGCCATTGTCACGTTGTTTGTTAGGAGCTTTTTTGTCTCTTTTTTGCTCCCATCTGTTTTTCTTGGTCCTTCTTTTTTCTATTTTTTTCCTATTTTTTCATTTTCATTTTCAGCAGTCAGATAAGGAATGGAATGTTGAATGAGATGTCGCCGCTTTGACGAAAAAAGAAAAGAGAGTAAACAAGAATTAGACGAAGAAATGAAGATAGAGAGAGTAGAAACTTTAAAATATTCCAGAAAAACGCAGGTGATAAGGAAAAAGAGATGGTCTCTCTGCAAGGGAAACTGATACCGATAACAATAAAGTTGCAGAAAGTGTAGAAAATGAACGCAAAAGTGAGGGAAAATTTGGAATTGGATAAAAAAGAAGTATGCTGTAAAATTTGTATTAGAAGGGCAATTTTCCAAAAACCTAAAAATACATTTCTGAATTCTCAAAATGGATAATAACATCTGTTTGAAGTCAATTTTTGACGAGGATTCTAAAAAGAATAATTTCAATCCGATCATTTTGAGCTCATCGGGGTGCTCTTCAAATACAGATTTTACGATTTTTTCAAAGTTTCATTTCTAAAGCGGTTACTGTAGGCTCCAAAGAGTCTTATTTTCAGTCAACAGTCTCATTGTTTCCTCAATCCGGAATATGAGGTAACCAAATCAGAAAAAAACTTGTGTGGTGAATTAGAAAAACAATTAGTACTCATTCCAACTACAGACATACTTAAACGGACAATAAAATGAAGTAGAAGAAGACACGTGAAAGTAGAAGTAGATCATTAACTGAGAAGTGGAAAAAAATAGGGTGAAAGGGTACAGAGAGAGGGGAGAGTCTTATCAGAAAGTGATCAAAAATTGAATTGTGACAAGAATATTATTACGAAAAAAAGAGAATTTGGAATGTGTGTATTTGTGTGTCTGACACGCTTTCCAATTCAGTTCAAACCTTGTGATTTTGATTTCTGGATATCAGTTATTTAGTTGAGAGAAGTGATTATTGATGTGTTCATATGAGAAAGAATGGAAACAGAAAGACGCAGAGAAACAGAGAAGTAGTATGGTCTTATCAATGCAAACTGTTCTTACTCCTCTTCTTCGTTTTTCCATTTTTTCTTCTTCTTGTTCGATATTGTCGTATGACTTGTGTACGCACCCACTCCTTGGGACAGATTTTTACACATTTTTTCGAATATTTTTGCATATTTGAGGAAACTATGAGCAAATTCTCTTCTTGATCAGTTAGCATTCACACTCTAAAACTATAATTAACGGGTTTCCCCAGCAAAAGATCTCTGATATTTCCAACAATCACACCCAGTTCTTGATCGAGTATATTTACAGATTCTAGATCATGTCCCTAAAGATGAAAAGGGTTTTTTCTTCTTCTTCCCCCTCCTTGTTTACCAGACTGATCATCTATGGGACACGAAATATATAGATATGTACAAATGTTGTTCACGGTTTAGTCAATTGGCTGTTTTTGTGAAACTTGATCAACTAAAACTGTGTGAACACTGTTTTTTTTGTGCAGAAAGGGAACAGGAAACGGAGACTTGCAAAAGTTTGGGAGCTCAATAGGGTTCCGTTAAAGTTCAATTTGACTAAAATCATTCAGACAGTTCCGCTGAAAAAACTATTGGGAAATATGCAGCGGACATTATTGAATGGCTTATCAACAAATCGAAGTTTCGAAAGATTACTAAAATATTATATGCATTCCTGTCCAAATCCGGCCCGCGGGCCACCGGAAATTTTCTGAAAAAAAATCAAATTTTCATGAGAAAGTTTCTAAATTTCATGAAAAATTTGAAAATAAAACAGAAACCAGAAAAAAAATCGGACTTTTTTCAAAAATTGGCCAAAAATTCGGAATAATCGGGTCACAAGATCCGGAGTTTGGGCATGTATGATTATATGTGTGATCATTATTGCTGACTGATATCCTCAAAATAAAAGGTCCCTTTCACACATCAACGGATCGAAATTTCGAAAGATTACTAATGTACATGTAATCATTATTATTAACTGACCATCCATAGAATAAACTTTACATTTTCTCACACCTTTCTCTTTTTTTTCGCACCATGAATTAGTCCCTCTCACAATCTCATTCATCAAATGGTCACTCTCCATTTTTTTTCCCGCAAACACTAAAATTATAGGGAGGAGGTCATAAATTGCTCCTCCGTTTTTCCCCGTCTTCTTGAGAAAGAAGACGAAAAAAGTGACGGGCCATAAAACAAATTGTCAAACGGGAAACGTTCGGAAGTAGAAGAAGAAGCAGAAGACAACAAAAAAAAGCAAGAAGCGAAAAAAATGGATAGCCCTTCTCTGTAGTCTCCATTCCTTTCACGGGGCTTTCTGGGGAGCGAGACACACACAGAAACCTCAAAGCTTTGGAAATAGTGTTCTGTTGGGAGAGACGCAGAATAAGTGCGCAAAAAAACGGCAACAACCTATGTGGAGAAGAGATAGAGAATAGTGTGAGATTCGAGGAGAGTTTTTGGATAGCGGAGTGAAAAAATGAAGAAGAGAAGGGAGAAGAAACAAGACTCATTGATTTTGTGTTCGCGAAACTTGGAGAGAAATGGAGCACTCATTCTAATTCATTTATTTTTAAAATGAAAAATGTTCACAGAATTCGAGAGTGATCTAATCATTCGCCTCTCAAAAATCTCCAAAAGATCCGTACCCTTTTAGGTCGAAGAATTGAAAAAAGAGCGGAAAAAGACTGTTTGGCGAAGTTCGATGAAAAGATCTTCAGGTAAGATTAGATGAACTTTTGGATTAAAAAGAACTAAAAGAATCGAGAGAAAAACGTTTTTTGTATTCAAAATACTCCATGTGAAGACCATAAACAATACCGTTTTGAAATTGGTATTTGATATGTGAAAAAACAATCCCGAAAAATAAACAAACTGATTTCAGAAGTCTCGAGGAAGAAGAACTGTATGAATCATTTGTCACTTCGAGGATAATAAACAGGAAAAAGAACGGTCCTCTCTCTGTTCTGTACTGACCTCTCTGTCTCTCGGAGAGGGCCCTCTTCTTCAGAATCAATCGATTCGTTCGCCTCTCGGACCACTTACGTAATCCTCTTTGCATAGAGAGAGTAGTCAACACGGTCTTAACAAAAGAAAAAACGAGAAGAGATGGGGCTTTATGATTCTCTGAGGAATTGAAAAAAAAAACTAGGAAGAAGAAGACGAGAACATAAATATTATATTAATCTGCGAAAGGCGTTGAATTTGAATTCGATTCGTTGTCGTTTGTATTACGGATGACTGAAAGTTTTTATGAAGGATGGGGGAAGTTTTCAAGGAACATCTAGAGTTATAAAACTTCTGAAAAACTTGTTTTGAAAGAACTATCGATTGGTTAGAAAAATTAGCAGATTTACGCCTTGTGTTGCCGGAAAGTTGTCGAAATTGCCAAAAACGGCAGCTTTTCGACAACACAAGGCGTAACTTTGTTAATTTATGACAAAATTTGAATAATTGTTAACCAATCGATAGATTTTTCAATAAGGAACATTTCTTATGTTGACCGTATTTTTACACGATCTCTTTGAAAAAAGGTATTCGCATTTGAACGAGTTGCCAAAGTTTGTTGCCGCCCAGAACTGGACTGGATCCTGCAACCTATGAATTTGAAAATCTGAAAAACAATCCCTTGAACTCGTCACTCTCCCTTTTCTATCCTCAAACTATTCATTTATCTTAAAAGAGAGGTTTTTAAGCTCTTCTGACCTCATTTTTTGATAAATCGGGAAAAAAAAATAGACGGGCATCATCTTAAAGGAATATCTGATAACCTGTCCAAATTTGGAAGAAATTGGTCCAGTGGGGACGGAACTATGACAGGATTCGAACACGGCACAGAAAGACAGACGAACAAAGTTTTGTGTTCGCTAATAGTAAAGATCATAGGTTTTATTGGTTTCTCATATCAGAGTTTGTTCAGTCGGAGCAATACTCATTCTGAGACCAGCTGAAAAATGAAAGAAAATCCTGAAAAACAGAGAATGAAGAGAATGAAAACGTCTTCAATCTCGAAGTCTCACTATTCACAAAAATTCTGAAAGCGAAACTCTAAATGATGAAAAATCTAATATACAATGTAGCCCAATTCAATCATCAGAATCATAATGTATTCTATCAGTTTTTCGATTAAAAACTGACAGAATTCGTGTTTTTGTACTTTCCAGAATCCCCGCCCTTTTTTTCAAAATCTATGTTTCCAAAGATCAGATTTCAGTTTCCTTTGTCTTTGTATAGTAGTGTTGAAATCAGAGATTATTGAATTGGAGAGATACGACTTTTGGAGATTTTTTGTAGTGTAAGCATATTCTCAGGAACATGGAAACGGGTTAAATAGGATCAAAACATGAAACGGATAACTGAATATTCGGTGAATATTTTCAAGTGAAGAAGAAGTAGATGTGAGATGAAAATGGGGTTTGTGTCGGCTGGAACAAGACCTAATTTCGTCTGGCACACACGCACATACATACCAATGTCTCTTGGGACCGCTCAAACAGATGAAAAAACGACGAAGGCGTCGGCATTCACAGAATAACCACGAAGACGAAACTGAGAGAAAAGTGAATTGATGAAAGCACGGTGAATTTATTGAATATTTTGTGAGCTCCTAATTCGAGATCTGAGGGATAACGTTATCATCTGACTTGTCCTTCATTCCTCATGTAGATAATATGCTTGAAAAATACTATAATTATTACTTTTATTGCAGGAATGTAGAAAATTAACTGATGGTCTGAATTTTTCTACAATGCGGTCAATATTGATAGGACCACCCCCTTTTTTTGAGTGTTCTGAAAATTCTAAAAGAGATATGTATAGAAAATCTGTGAAAGCCATTTGATTTACTAGTTAGACGAAACCTCTCGAAAACTGGAAATGAGACATCGGAAAAGTTTTCCGTATAAACGCTCGGTTCCATCGCCACATATGTAGTTACTTCCGAATGATAATGCTCCAATATTTGTTCCTTCCATTTCTCGTGTAGCCTAATCCAACATCCTACTATTACTGGGCACCATAACCTCATCGAAATCCGCTACGGTACCAATTGTAGTCGTGATACCCGGAATGCAGATGTTCATAGCCAAGAAGTAAGAAAAAATGAATATGATTCCATCTTATGTATTTCCACACTCTTCCTTCCCCGAAACTTTTCTATTCAACTTTCATTTGATACCTTTGTCTGAACACTTATTCTTTAAAATGTACACTGTCCAAATTACTCCAAAGTTAAATTTTGAAAGTTTGAGAGACTCCTAACCGCAGTCACCAAATCTTTCTCAAGAGTGAGAGAGTTTACAATCAATGGGGACTAAGAGGTCAACGCACCAACAACGTGTCAATCCAGAAAGATATACAATAGGGCTACAGAACGCACCATATTCGTTCATTGTATTAACCCACATCGTCTTGACAGAAGAGATCAATAAGTCTTCCACAAAATACTACGATTCACCAACTGCTTGACTTAAAGATTCAACTAGATTGCAATGCGTGCCAATTTACTGAACACGTTCCTTTCGCTTTTTGAATTTATTTTTATACTATTAGCTCTATTCTATAAATACCTCACTGGAAAAGAAGCCAATCATAGGTTCCCTCTTCGTCGCTTGCCTGAAGTCGCCCTGATATGTGTCATAGACCAGATGAATCCTTTCGAAATGTAAGTGTTTTCAGCGATTGAGCAATTCTTATAAATATTTTAAGTTCTTTCGTTTTGAACTTTTGTATATTTTTTTCATAACCAAAAGTCAACAAGACCAGAAATGAGAGTGTAACGATTTCTTTTAATCAAAATCAACTAATTTAGACAACGAATTTCAGTATAAATCTATCGCTAACAAGTTCGAAAACCAAAACGACTATCAAAATGCTTAGGAAATCGCTGTGCCAATCCAAATACAAACTGAACATTGCTGTTCTAGATATGCCTTCAGTGTGTTTTTCCAATTTTGGAGCTGCCCACCACTACAGTATCAATCTGATAAACAATTCTCGTATGCATAGATTGTATGAATTCCAAGAGAAAGAACGTGATATGATAATCGAAACTATGTGGATTCATTCAGAAGACGTTATGAATGGAATCAAAGTTTGGACTGAATTTGTTAGAGTGAGTATGAACATACTCGTAGCTTATTTCAAATGATCCATTTACATGATTTTAATTTTTCATAATAATTGTTTCAGGAACTGTTCCTGATGCCGATATACATAGTGGATATGGAATTGATTAAAAATGTACAACATATCGATTGGCTAAAAACTCAAACCACAAGGATTGAGAACTGTGTTTTACGAAGCTGTGAAAACGTCACGGTTGATTCAGACGTCAACTATTTCTTGAATAGTTTTGAAATGATAAGGATTTGTAGAGTAAAGGCCAGAATAAGCGAGAATTGCATTCTACACTTGCCACTCAGCTTATCCTACTTGGTAGTGGACCATTCAGAGTGCATTCAGTTTTCGCAACTTATGAGGCTGAATTGTGAAACTATTTGTCTAAAGGAAACTCGGTTCACTGGTGAGGAATTGAATATGTTTTTGAAAAGCTGGATGTCGTCGAAATCTCATTGGAAATTGATTCATTTTCAAGTTCTGATCGAGTCACGTCACTCTTTTGAAGATATACTGGACCTACCTCATGAAGTCATGGATCCGCACATGAAACGAGTAATAAAACGGTATTCTGTTCTTATCTCTACTTTAAGTTCTCCCATTCACATTTCAGGGGGGAACAGGTTTCGGAAGTAAATGGAGGAATCGATATAAGAAGAACTTCGGATGGAAAAATCGGTTCAATTTTCATGGACAGGAAACCAAAGTATTCATCGATTGTTATGGCTGCGCATTTCAATTAATCACGAACCTCACTACTCTTTAAAAATAATTCTAATTCTTTCGAAAATATTGCATACCTAAATCGAATAAATTTTCTCAAATGTGTTCAATTCTCATTATATTTTTTTGCATTTGCATGGTAGCCAACGATTTCTCTGTGCGTGGGACTTCGAGGTATTTGAAATTCAGTGGGCTCCAGAATTCCAACTCGATTCAAAAATCCCTTAAAATTTCTCATGTGGATATCTCAAAAAAAAGTGCCAGAAGGGGGTGGCAATAACATTTTCAGGTCGGTTAGTGATTGATTCACTCTTATCAGATGATAGTTTTCTTCGGTTATTTGTTTTTGTTATCTTTTTCTATGGCTTTTGGAATTCAATTTCAAAGCCCGAGTCAAACGTGTGCACAAAGAAGTCGAAATAAAAGAAAAGTTGACGTAAGCGATTTTATTTCCAGTGCAACAGATTAAGGGTGCAACTTCTGAATACAATTTTCGTCTCCTATCTTTTTTCTTTTTACAAAGGCATCTCTTATAATTTTCAGATCGACATTTTACTCTTGTTATTTGCTCCCCTAACGAGCAAAATTTTTTTTTAGAACATTGATTGCGGTACTCCTGTGCGTTCTTCTCATTGGAGTTGCGAACGTGAATCGTGTGACCACCCAATACATCCTTCGGGAATGAAAGTGGGGGAAGTCTACCGGTTTGTGAACGCGGATTCTAGTGGATGGAAGAACGATTACTTCATCCCACCGTATGCATGCCAGACCGATCACATTTGGTATGTCTTCCCAGACGTTGGAACCTTCCACACCACAGTAAGTCTTTTTCCTTGGGAATTTATTTTTACTGTAATAGTGGGGCACCTCTAATGAGCATTTTCTATGTAACTGAAAGTAATCTCAAACAATTTTTTGTCAAAAGCAGATGTTCAATACAAAAAAAGCTATGAATTGCTTTTGAATAATTCCCAAAAAGTGTATTTCTGTCAAGTAATTAGCAGATTTTGAGGTTGCTTCATGCTAATGTTTAGGGGTACTATTACGAAATTCGAAATTTCATATCGAAGTAAATAGTTGAACAATAGAAATACATGCGCCACACGGCATTTTGAATTTTCAGAAATTCCACTAGAAATAACTAATTTTCAAAAGAATTTATTTTCAGCTCTGGCCAAAGCACTGCCCAACGCCGAAGCCTTTCAGCATCACTGCTTACAAAACCAAATAACCGATGAAATGTGTGAGGTTCAACCTGAAGTATAGGGGTTGCTATGGCTGCCAAGAGATCCCAAGATGCCTTTTGCGGGGAAATCCGGAAGACGAAGATGACCAACGCCAATGCTAAACTTGTTGATTGTAGATGAAATAAATATCACAAAAAGCTTATTTCACTTTGGAACCTCGGCTTAAAAGACACTGACGTAACACTGACTCAATAACGACTTTCGGTAGAATTGAGGATTGAGATGTGATGGGAATCTAAAAATTGGCTCTTCATCGAATTATTATTCCATAGGAAGACTAAATTAGTGTCCTAAATGAGGATGTACCGATTGGAATTGATTCATTTCATGTAGAGCATATCAGAAGTGACATTTTCATAATATAAAATGGTCTGTTCAGCATAATTATTTAGCATAATGTTTAGCAATATTGAGAATTTCTCGACTGAAGATAATTCTAGGACATTCAATTAGGAGAAAACGTGTCTTTTTCTACACAATGCTCTACAATAGTTTTTGAAATTTCGATTTTGACTCTATAATAATTTCAAGTATATGGAGTATAAGTATATCGAGTATAAGTATATGGAGGAATCAATATAAAAATAATTTTGGATGGGAAAATGGGTACAATTTTCATGGACAAGAAATCAAAACACTCATAGTTTGTTATGACTTATTGTAAGGGATGTCACTACCCCTTAAGTTACTGTAATTTACAATTGAATTATTTAGTCTGCTACTGAGCCAAATTCTCCTTGGAATTTGTTTTTTTAGTTCGTTTTACTTTGACCTCCGGTGACTCAGGCTCTCATTAATTCCTAGGCTGGTCACTTGTCCTGAACAAGTAGATTCCCAGCTTCCGTCTTTCATAACACTCTCTGATAATCACGAAACTACAGTCTCATCGAAAGATGATATCATATTCTCTCATTTACACATTCCCTTTCTTCCCCCATTCTTGAATTTCCTTCTGATGTCACGCCCCTTTTCAGAGAAACTATAAGAACGATTCTGATCGTGCAATCGAGGTTCCTTTTCCAGCTTATCTTTTCCCATCCATTTCTATTCTATCCCTCGTTTGTGGCCGGACAGTGCCCCGAATCAACATAAGAAGAAAAAGCAAATCATTGAATTGTACTTCATTGAGAAAAAATTAAATCTTGTACATTTGGGCTCCTTTTCTAGCCAGCTCATCCGCTTTTTCGTTTCCGTCGATTCCAGCGTGGCCACGAACATGAATGAACTTCACCTAAATGTTTGCTGATTACAGGAGTATCGTCTGGATTTCTCACACCTTTATCTGCTGTCTCAAACCATCGATTTTTAATAGAATATCTTTGTTGAGAACATCCGATCCAGTCGAGGTTTTCCATCCTTTTCGTTTCCACCCCTTAATCCATATATCCATAGATTGAATGAGAAGCTTTGAATCTGTTTTGACGACTATCTTCGGAAGGCGTTTTGCAATGGCCTGAAACAAGATAATTCAATAATATTCATCTATCAATGAATCGATTACTTTTTCCAAAGCTTTCTCCACCGCGATGAGCTCTCCTCGGTTGTTAGTAGGTGCTCCATAGACTGGTCCACACTCGTTATTCTCATTGCCATCTCCCCAAAATACTCCCCATCCAGCACGAGCATTGGCTCTTCCGTTTAATGAACAGGCACCGTCGGTGTAAACGACTGGAGCATCCACGAACTCAGGATCGTTTACTGAAATATAATTGTTCAGAATAGGCGTTTACTTTCCGATACTCACCTTCTTCTTCAGGTTTTGCTCTTTTCACTGGTGAGCATCTCAACGTCCCCTGGAACTTTCTTTTCCTCGTAGCCCCTGCGGAAGTTGTCGGAGAAGAACTAGTTACTGGTGTCTCTGAAAATAATACAATTCTGAAGAATCCTTCAAAAATCCACCGACTTGCTCCTGGTACACTCAGATTGTCGGCGACAAATTTGCGTGCTTCCGCTTCGGTTGCAAACTTTTTGTATCTAAAACTTTTTGCTCCTGAATTTCTCAGTGGGTAACGAGATAGACAAGGAGAACTACCTCGCGCTTTGGAATCCGTCAACTTGCGCTTTGCACTCGTTCCACGTACGGTAGATTCCAACCTAGAACTTATAAGTTTTCTAAGCTTCATTGTAGGAGTGATTACCTGGCGGCCACGTGCCACTGCATAATACTGATCGTTTTTGCCCATCCCAGGCTGGACTTTGTTTTTATAAATAGAGGGTTCAAAATCTGAAAGCATTGTTTTGTGATGACGGGAGTTTGAAAGTCTGATGATCGGGCAGTCAGAAGAAGGTAATTTTATATTGGAAGATAGCCATGAAAGTAAAAAAAAGGAGATTTTTTTGAAAAATTTAGTTTTTCTTCGGTATAATACACTGATATTTGGCAAAAACGAGTTTATAAAAAGTGAGGAGTCCGTATAATACAGTATGTAATAAATCGAGTTCAAAAGCTCAGTCGCGGAGTTCAGCCAATCTTTGTGCCATTCCCTCGAAGTCTTCTGTGGCTGGTGTGACCGTTCCACCGATATTCGATTTGACAGCGAGAGGTGCTTTTCCAAGTTCTCCTTGTGTGACTTCCCAGAGAATGTTTTCGACTTCTTCCTAAGAAAGAAAACTTTTGAATACAATTCTTCTTTTATAGCTTTTTTGAGTTCACCGATTTATATCTTTCGATATATTTAATTTTTTAAAAAATCATTATCTCACAACTCACTTGAGCTTTCTCTTCAAGATCAGGCGCTTCAACGCTTTCCAGAGTGTCTTCAATCATTTCTTCTATGATGCCGAGCTTCATCATTTCCGCTGACATTTCTCTCATCGTCTTCATGATTTCAGGGACCTAAAACTACACAATTAAAGAACATTTCTGATGTTAAACAAACTTTAACAAGCTGCTGCATACTCTTCATTACTTCTGTTGACTTCTGTAGTGATCCTGCCATTCTCATTGTAGCCAACTGCTCCTGCATACACATTATCACAGAGTTGATTTGAGCTTTCGAACAGTGTATTTTGCTAATGGCCTGAAAAAAATTTTTTTGAATAATCTTTTTTTGTTTCTTACTTTTCTCGATTGGATCATTGATTTGGCCAAAATCACGCAAACATCCTTATCTCCTTTCTTGGCTGCTTCTTTGATTTCTTTGGTAACTTTCTGCTCCTCTCGCTGAATTGAGTAGACTTGACGATCCAACGCTCGCATCTCCTGACGCATCTTTCGTTGCAGCTCTCTCACCTCTTCTTTAGGATCCTTTTTCTTTCCAAATAATCCCATCATCTGAAAAAAGAAGTTACGAAATCTAGCATTCTAATTATCGAGTTCAAACCAGTATCAAATATTGTTACGAATAAAATTGAATGGTTTATAAATTGTGAAACTCACGAAATATAGCAAGGAGCCAGCAAAAAAGTTGAGAAACCGCTTCGAGGAAAAGCTGGAAAAGAGAAAAATGTGAGAAAAAATTGTGCGCGCACAGTTGCCAAAGAGTCTCAGGCTCCGCCCACAAAACCCTGCCGCACTCGCGTGGGGTTTTTGGGAAACCTATTGATTTCCATTTTTGAATGCTCTTCGTTTGCGCAACATCTTCAGAGTTTCTCGTTTCAAAAAGTAAATTTTTAAGCGTTAATTTTTAATTATTGCATTTAGCCTCAATCGTTATAAAATTTATAAAAATAAGTTGCGAAATATTTGTGTCATTGGCAAAATGATTCAACACAGAATGCCTTATCGTTCTCTTTTTTTTTAATTTCGTATGACTCACTTTTAGCGTCTGCGGTTTCAGCTTTTCTTTATTATTTTTCAAGTGCAAACAAACGTCATATTTTTTTCAGGTAAATAGAGACAAGCCTATCATCAATTTATGTCCATCGCAAATCTCAACAGACCAGCGGGTAATACTTGGAATGTCTGGTTTTCTAATCAGGAAAAATATTTTCAGACGCCTTCGAACAACTTGAAACCGAAGACGGTGTCCGACAAGGAGTTTGCCACATTCGCATCCAACAGCGTACCGGTAGAAAGACTATCACCACTGTCCAAGGTGAGTTCGCTTTTAAAAAATAACCAATAAAAACATTTGTTGCAGGAATCGGAACCGAGTACGACCTCAAGAGAATCGTTCAATACTTGAAGAAGGTGAGTACTTGAATTAAATCATTGTAAAAGGCTAGAAAATCCGCTCTGTCTTGCTGTTCTCCTTCTTTTCTTTGTCGATGTGTTTCGTGATTTCTCCAATAATTCTAGTGGCTCTTCTGATTAATTTGGGCGCATTCTCACTGAAAAAGCTGGAAGCAGCAAAACAACGGCTAGTATCATTCTCAGAATTTATTAAATTTTCAGTGAGAATGCGCACTCTCTTCCGCACATTGGCCAAATTGGTCGTCTTTCGCTGTTTTTCTGTCTACCTTGTTGCTTCATGGTTCGTTCCTGACGAAGTCTATCAATCTGCCGAAGTAGCACACCATCTTGTTTATGGCACTGGACATCTTTCATGGGAGTGGCACCATTCTCTACGTTCATTCTTCCATCCAGCAATAATCGCATTTATTCTCAAAATTCTGAACCTACTCTCTCTTGATACCCAACTATTTGTATACCACGTTCCGCGCTTAGTTCATGCTCTACTGTTCGCTCTAGCAGATTTATCCTTTTTCAAAGTTTGCTTACGATTATGTAAAACCACTGGAATAGCTGAGAACTCTTTCATAACCTATTTATGTTCCTGGTTCATTTTCTATTGTGCCCCCAGGACCCTCTCGAATTCTCTTGAAACATCCCTAACTTTGATAGCTTTGAATTGGTTCCCCTTCGAGGGAAAGAAGTACAAAGGTGTAACCTGGCCCTATATTGCTCTAGGCGTCCTAACGATTGTAATCCGACCAACAGTATCTCTCATTTGGATTGTTTTTGGCATGCATCATTTATTCCACAGTCCCCAACCATTTCGTTTAATTGTACGCACTGTTCTCCCCGTTACATTGCCCATTCTGGCTGGCACCATCGCGATTGACTCCTGGGCGAGTGGAAAACCAACAATACCGCTATGGAACTTTTTGCAATTCAATGTCCTGCAAGGAGGAAGTGCGTTGTTCGGCGTACATCCGTGGTACTGGTACATCGTCTCCGGAATCCCAGCCGTGCTCACCGTTCAAATCGTCCCTATCGTGGTTGGCCTACTGGGACCAAACATCTTCCGACCCACGTTGCTGCCATTCATCGCAACAATGTTCTACATATTGGTTCACTCTTTTCTACCCCACAAAGAGCAGCGTTTTCTCCTCCCAATTATACCATTGTTGTGTATATACGCTGGAGGAGCATTCCAAAATTTGAAGAAATGGCGAGGAAGTGCAATGGTTTGTATGGTTGCAATCAACATAGGAATCGCTATATTCACATCACGCTATCATCAAGTTGGATCGTTTGCTGCTCCTCGCAGGATTATGGAAGAATGGAGAGGACAACATGGAAAACTGTCTGTTGCTGCATTAATGCCATGTTATTCAATCCCAGGACATGCGTATTGGCATACTCATCTAGATACGCTACGCCTTCTTGATTGCTCGCCCGATCTAGATCAACGTCGTAGTCCTACCGAACTGGACGAAGCTGATCAATTCCATGCGAATACCACCAAATGGCTTCACGAGAAATTTTCAATGGAGCATCGTAGTTATCAGAGAATCCTGATGTATGAAAAGATTTACGAATCCGCACGACTTTGGTTCGAAGAAAACGGATGGCATCAATGTATTGAGAAGATCTGGCATTCATTAGCCTTGACATCTTCTAGGGAAGACAATTATATGATTGTGTTATGCCGCCATGGGTACTAGGTTTACATTCTCCTTTTCAATCTATTCATATCCTTTCATCTATCTCATTTTTTGGTTGTGCTTTAATTATTATCAGAGCTTGTTTCTATGCCTTCTTCTGCAATGAATTGAACTTTTTATATCACACTATTTGTTCCCAAACCGCCTCATTTACAGAAGCACAGTTGTAACGGAACCATCGTCGAGCATCCAGAATACGGAGAGGTTATCCAACTGACCGGAGATCAGCGTGAGAAAGTCAAGGACTTCCTTATCAAAGTGAGTAAAATATATTCTCCTGGTTTCAAAAAGGTTCACATAAATTTTTCAGGTCGGAATCGTGAACGAGTCCAACTGCAGAGTGCACGGTTTCTAAGCTGCATAAGTCCAACATCAAACAAATCATGATGACCTCGTTCTCCCCCGTTTTTTTCTTTTCTCATAACGTATTGAATTCCTTTCTATTTCGCTTTGGTCTATAACTGTTTCCTCTCGCCTGTACCCTTTCCTAACAAGGATCTGTTTTCCCCCCAACCCCTTGCACCATTGTGTTCTTCTTCCTTTTCTTTTTCACATGAACTTGTTATCTGGTTTATTTCAAATGGATTTATTATGTTTTCAGATTCTAAAATGTTCGCACCGTCGGAGCAGATAAAATTCAAGTGAATGTAGGAGAGGAGTTATCAAAGGAGGAAAGAATACCCATTTTTGAATTATTGTATGGAGCAAGGAAGCGGTGATGAGGATTATTAGGAGAAGTGGGATTTGAACCGAAGCACGACTAGAAGAGAACATCGGGAAGCACACGGGAACGTAAAATATCTACAGAACAATTTGACGATCGTCGAAGAAGTGCGAACGGCGCATCGCGTTGATTTCGTGTCGAGTTCTTCTATTCTTTGGAGTCGTGAAGTCTTCACCGCATCTTCCAGTCGGTCGGAATGGTGTTGTGGCGGTTACGTTTCGGTTTTCATCAATCTGAAAAAAGATAAAAAGAATTATTACTGGTAAACAATTCTTACCTTTGTCAATGCAGTTGAATGACGATTGAAACTTCTCGGTGGTCTCTCGATGGTACTCATCGGAGGCAATTGCTTGAAATTTGTCTTCTGCCATTGAACAAAGTGAAGAGTGCATGGAAGATGACTTTCGAGAACGGAATGATGTGTCAGCATCATTTGAAGTGTTGGGAATGGTTTCTTTGTGGCAGAGAGCTGAAATTTGAACATTTTCACACTGAAAAAGTTGAGAACCACACAAAACCGACTGCTAATGATGTTCAAAAAGTGTTTTTCAATGAAAACAAAACATAAAAAATCTATTGGGACAGTTTTGGAATTGAACCTGGCATGTGACTTTTCATGGTCACAGTTACTATCCACTAGGCCATGGAGGCAAAATCGACGCGTTTTTCAACGAATTTTCGTAGAAAAACGAGTGTAACATTTTTTATTTCTCACCTTAAGTCTGAATCCTTGTTCGTTTCGGATAATGAGATAATGAGAGATTCCAGCTGGATTATGTGTGACTGGAACTCGCATTGAAAGTGCCAAACATTTCGTTTTGCTCTCCGAATATCGAATCACGAATGCTCCCTCCGGCTGGCTCAGCAGATTGTACACCATCGAGTCTCTGGAAAAATATGGCTTGTTAATTAATGGTTTGAACCGAATAATCCTTGGATAAACATTCAAAAAGAGAGAGGGGATGGGTTAATTGGTTTCTCGGGAAATGCTCCGAGGAGCAGCTGTCAGCTAAGTGACATTCCCATGCCTTTGGGAAAAGTGGAAATTTCTTTGTTTGTGTTGAAGCATGCTAACAGGTGTCTTTTCTAATTAGGTAATCACTGGGAACATTTTTTCTAACTCACTTTGTTGGTTGTCCCACAAAATAACTGCAATTATCCAGTTGCTTCATGAGTGCTTGATCTATCGGATAAATCCATTCGCCGAGTTTTTCGTCGAAGACCAGAGATGTTTGTGGAACTGGAGGAACTGGTGACGTGGCAGTGGAAGATGATGAACCATTCGAGGAACTAGAAGAAGCAACAGAAGACGTCGATGTGGTTGTAGACGATGCACACATTTCTGATGGTCTCGGCTCTTCTGGAACTGGCGATGATGCAGCACAACGCATCTGATTCTGGAGTTGAAGAAGTTGCTCGCGAGTTGGAGCCGGAGGTTCGATTGTGCTCATCTGGAAAAATGTGTATAGGTTGATCGGGGAATGGATGTAAACGGAGGCTGGACCTTTCCTGGTGACAGTTACGTAATGTTTTATAACACTAGACGGTTTGGACCTTCTTGAAAAGGAGACGAAGAGAGTGGGTAAGAGAATGACGCAACTAAATACTACCTCTGTGTGAAGAGAACCAACTATGAAACAATTATTCACGACTCGATAAATAGTGACAGTTTAGCTACTGATAAGTTAAAAATTTTTCAAAAACTTTTCACAAGTCAGATTGGTCTCCCATTTATGCCTAGAAACTAAAAACAACAAATTCCGGCGACGCATTCAAATATGAATAACTTTTTTCACGGGGATCGGATACAAATACGGTATAAAAAATGTTCCTTATTTAAAAAACTATTGATTGGTTGAAAAACCATCAAAATTCATCAAAAATCAACAGAGTTACACCTTGTGCTGCCAAAAAGTTGCTAAAGATGCCGAAATCGGGAATTTTTTGGCAACACCAAGCGTAACTCTGTTAATTTTTAATGAAATTTGACGGTTTTTTAAACAATCGACAGCGTTTTTAATAATGAACATTTTGTCTGTTGACCGTATTTTTATACAATTTATCTTAAAAAAATTATTTAGATTTGAATGAGTTCCTGATTTATGCCTAGGAACCTGGGAAACTCCTGGGAAATCGGAGCAGATTCGAGAAAATTTGAAGCCGTTGATCAATTTTTTAACGCTACTAGTCTTCAGAGAGACTTCCAAATCCCTTTTCCAAAAGTCGCTAAACTGTTATGACAAGCACATGTCAAGAACAATCATGTACAACCTACAACTTGACATGTCACACTCGTGTCCTTGTCATGTAACATGACCTGATAACCATCTCTGGGGGGTACGGAAGGAAATGAATGTTACGTCATCAGAAGGCCAGGAAATGCGACCGGATGATTATAGGTTTGGCGATAGAGCGAGACAGAAATGACCGGTGCATGCTCCGTTTGGCAATTAGGTGGTCACTTACTCGTTTCGGATTCACAGATGACGTTGAGCTCGATAGGCGATGAATTGCGGAAGAGAAGACGGCTGATACAGGGCGACGTTTTCTGGAATAGAGAAATGATTTTGAGAATAAGACTGTGAATTTATTTTTGGTAAGACGAGGAAAAAGGGATTGAGATAATTATAGTCGTAAACCGCAGAATGGAGACGGTTTTTACGACTTTTGGGTTGACTGTTTGGGTATTCAAATCATAATTGATTTTTCCTGTCGACCTAGGAACGTCTTCGTTGTCAACTGTTCAACTTAAAAAGGACGTAACATAATTATTTTTGTTGAGAGTTTTACATGGTTCGACGCAGAATTTTTGTGAAAAAAATAAGTCCTCTTGTAGCATAGTCTGAAAATGTCTATTTTTTTATTTTTAAGCCAAAAACAGGCCAAAAACTAGACATTTTCAAACTATGCTCCAAGGGGAAAATTCCGCGTCGAACCATGTCAAAATCTCAAGAAAAATGTTAACAAAACCTTACCGTTTACACTGTGCAGTCTCATCAACTGTTTGACTGCCCTTCTTTCCCAGAAATCGGTTGAGGAATACTGTAGACGCGCTGCGTTTTTCAGTCATCGTTGATGCAGTGTTCGTCGGGTGCATCTGGAAATTACAGAAAATGTTCTTTGATACATAAGTCAAAACAAGGGAAGGGAAGTAGACAATAAACGAATCGTCTCTTGTGAGAAGTGCTCTCTCTGGGAGACGTAACAAGAACAAGACACTTGATTTGTTTGTGTTCGACGCTCCGGTTACCATCATAAAAACGGACGGGAGACCTAAAACTGCAAACACTTGCAACTGGGGACTAACATTCGTATTGAGGGATGGTTGGGAAACAAGCGATACAATGAAGAACTGGAGCAAAAACTTATCTAAAATGGAACTCGAAAAAAGTTTAGGTACTATAATAGTATGTTAAGCATGCAACTTCCTAATTAATGAGTGATGCTCTTCACTATATGGAAAACGAGATGACATCTCCTAGTGTCCCTCCCGTCAAGCTCCACGGGGTGTTAAGCTCCGCCCACTACTCCTCCCCCGAGAAATCGAGAAAGAACAATAGAAAGCGGGTAATCTTGAGCGAGGAAGGAAGGAGACGTTAGCTATGATCGTAAATGATCATAAACTCAGAGTCGGCGGCTTTTCCGGAGAGGGCAGTTGTGATGTAATCACAGAGGAAATGAACATCGTAAAATGGTTGAAGGAAGAGGAATAGAGGCAGGTGTCTCGATTCGAGAGTAATACGTTCTCATGCTTATCGAAATATATAACAAGATGATAAAGTGATGGTTCTGATGATAACGAAGAACATGAGAGAAAGGGGTCCTAAAAGTCGAGAAACCTTTAAGCAAATACCGACAGATAGAAATGTATCATGGCTGGTTCAAATGAGAATAGCTTTTTTTAGGGGAATCTGGTAAAAATATGGTCAACAAAAGAAATGTTCCTGATTAAAAAAAACTATTCGTTGGTTAAAAACCATCAGATTTCATCTGCAATAAACAGAGCTATGCCTTGTAGTGCTAAAAGTTGCCGAAATCGTTCAAAATTAGCAACTTTTCTACAACACAATGCGTAACTTTGTTAATTTTCGATGAAATTTGACGAATTTTTTACCAATCGATAGCGTTTTTTGATAAGGAGCATTTTTTGTGTAGGCCGTATTTTTACCCGATCTCCCTGAAAAAATTTATTCACATTTGAATGAGTTGCCTAAATTTGTTTTAAAAAAGTATCGTTTGAAGACAGAATCTAGAAGACTGTCTTCTCTCATTGATTTTATATTGAGCAAATGTTGAGAGTTGTAAAAACATATTCTCACGATTCTTGTTACCATAAAAATCAGTCGGTGTCTTCAAATTTTACAGCTCATTATATTGTTACAACTACCGGGGTGCGTTATAATTAGAACAGAGGAAGAGAACAAGAATGAGAAATTGCTCTTGGTGTTATCACAAGATTTAGTCAAACAAAAGTGATGAACTATGTACTTGAGATATTTTTGAGAGCTCTGATGTTATTACTTTATTACTCACCGATGATGTTGAAACTGTCTTGGTGTTCTGGTTCGATAGGAGTTCAGGACTGGCACTGCGGAGCAAATTCTGGATCTCTTCAGCCTGAAAATAGCATATTTGAGGTCACGGAGTACGGTAGAACTGAAATGAAGAAAAGGGATCGACGATCTAACAGAGACCACCATCTGTTGTTTATCTAAATAGCTGTGTATATAGTAGAGGACACGCTTCATCTTCTTTAACCAGATAGATTCTTCCTTCTTCATGGAAAAGATTCCAATCTTCTTCCGCTCAAGGGAATTGGTAAGAAGTGAACAACTGGTGGAAAGGGGGCGGAGAGAAAGATTGAATCGGAAGAATAAGAATAAAGAAAGGAATAGGGCATTGGGTCAGTGATGAATGGGTGTTTCGAGATGGAGAAACGCGGGAAGAATTATTATTATGATGACGGTGAAAACTGTTGATTAAAAAATTAATTGGATATTCTGTGGAGACATGGTCTCATCCTAGTCTCTGTCAAGTGTGGAACCACGCGCAGAGGATTTTCACGTCTTCTCGATAGGTGACAGTCAGGTTAAGACTATCTGGATGGCTAGGTGGAAGTGAGAACGGAATTAGCACCTATGGTTTTCCATAATTGGCATAAAACGATAGGAGGTCATTTAGGTTTGAACTTCTTATAATAGGTTAGGCCATGGGACTGGTAGAAAAACGTAGTACTCCTAGTACTCTTTGATGAATAACAAGCTGCACCGATTTTCCAGTATAATATTTTAAACAAATTCTTGAAATACATTGTATTACAATCATTTTGTTTTTTGATTCATCACATTTGAACAACTTGGAAGAAAGTTGTCACGATTTGAAGCTGCAAAACTTGAGTTTTGTTGAAATTTCCGAAATATTGGATTTTCCAGAGAGCCGAACATAATATAACAATTTCCTTGCACAGGCTTACATAATTTTTTATGCTCTTTCGAATGATATTACTTTAACTTTATAAGCGGTGGGACACTTGGGATACATTCCAAGTTCGGGTAGGCCGATTTTTAGACTTCAAAACTTCCAAAAAGTGATTTGAACCCCTCTGACTATAAATCTTGCTTCTTCTAACTGCTTCGCGTCGTATTACGAAACCTCTATCCAATTCAGCCAAAGATCCGATTTTTTGATAAAGCAAATCTCAACTTTTTCTAATTGAGGCAAGGGCCACCGTGCCAGGGAGTGCGCACATCTAGATCAAATCAGATAAAGCCAGCATTCCGATTTCGAAGAAGAACGTCAGTTGGAACAGTGCCAACTGAGTGATCTACCGTCTATTTGGAATTGCCGACCGATGAAAATGAAACTGATCGAAATAGTATATAAATAATGGAGAGGAAAAAGAAATTGAACAACTGACTTTTGGAAGATATCTAAAAGTGCATTCGTAACAGTTGTCTAGACTATCTAGTAATACTTGAACCTGTGAGAGAACATAAAATCCAATGAGGACAAGACATAAATCCATAAAGACACGAGTATATCGTTGAAGATATAACCCATCTGGGAGCAGGTGTTATCTTCGGTTTTTTGTGGGTGGGATTGAACAAATTGCGGTTTCGATGATTGAAAATAAGGACAGATGGATGACATAAAAAGACATGGTTCAATTTTGAAATTATATGATTCCGAGAAGATTGAATTAAAATCATGTTTTGAAGCAAGGACCAAATACTGGGTACTCAAGGTGTCCGGACTGTGAAAAACCCAGATTCTGAGGATATCTTCGAAACTTGTTATATTAGCGATATTTTCAAAGTTACACCGCGCTCTATTGCGAACATCGGTGAAATTTGGATTTTGAGCTTTCCCGCTTACCTTTTCCCGGTCGGGGGCAACATGAGGTCCCAAAATTACCAAAAAAATTTAAAAAATCCGATTTGATCTCGAGGAAAACCAGACTTCAATTCAAATTTCAATCATGTTCGTAATAGAGCGCGGTGAAACTTTGAAAATATCGCTAATAGTTAGGCCAAATGGTTTGCAATATGAGCAATACTAGAATTGTAGCTGTTTCTGAGGAAATCGTTGAACAAGAATTCGATAAGTTTTTTACCCAAATCCTTTCAACTAATCTTGATTTTAGATTCATAGAGTATAGTAAGACGGAGAAGTTTCGAGAATCAAGTTTCCAATTAAAACAGTAAAATAGTTCCTATTACATGGACCATTACTCCTACAATAACTGTTTAGAACAACGTAATTTATACTTCAACACTCATTACAAAATAAATCACCGTACTCCTTCTCTTTCTCTCCGAAGGCGCCTACTAATAAAATCCGTGTCACCTTCTTCTTCTCCGTTTTTCTCTATTATTGCTCGCGTGCCGTCGTGTTAAAAGCACTGTTATATGTAAGCGTACCGACAGAAAGGCGCCTAATAATCGACGCCATTTCGATTCGCCAAAGGGTGAAAGGCAAGCAAAGAGGAGGAATTGGCGCCAATTGTGTTGAATGAATGAAATGGAAAAAGATTTTGAGTCGAAAGGGAAGAGTGAGTGATTAGTGATCAGGGGGCTAATAGAATCAATATCATTTGAATTTCAAATGATATGGATAATTATTGGTTTTTTGAATTTGGGGGACTTATCTTTCAGATTCTCACAAGAATCTCCGTTGATCGGAAGTGCTAATCTCAGCGCCTTGCACCCAAACTAAACACGAATTGATACAATCTAGATGCTACAGTACTCTGAGAAAAGGACAAAATAGTTGGTGACACATGTCAAAAGCAATTCTCATCTCTCTTTTATTCCTATTTATATTCTAGAACATCATCGGAAAAAACGAAGAAAACTACGGAAACAAAGTTATTTGAAAACACGAAATCAAGCGGAAATGGCGGAGACGATCAGTTGTTATTGGCGTCCCGCAAGAAAAAAGTTAAAGGTGGTTAATTTCGAAAAAATGAAACGAATGAAATTGAGATGAGAGAAGGTCAATTTATTCGATGTAAATGAGACGATACGAACAAAAAAAGGTAGAGAAGAGTCATTTTTTGTTTGGGGTGAAGAATCGGAATGAAGAGAGGGTCAACACGTGTGGGTACTGATGGTCTGAGAGTGTCACTTTGAAAATTGAGATGGAAAAGAATTGGCGAATTGGCGAAATTTACGAGTTTTTTCAGGTGTTACTTGTTATTTAATACTGAAATGTTACTTCAAGAAGAAGTTACCGTAAAATCTGAATTAGAAATCTGAATTAGAAGCACCTCTAGTAAAAGGGCGCCCCAATGAGCTCAAAATGAGCACATCCTTGAAATTCAAAGGGATTGAAGTTAGTCTTATCAGAATCCTCGTCCAAAGTTGACTGGAAAGTCATAAAATATGTTTCAAATCTCTTCTCCAAAGGATTTTATGATCCGTTTTGAAAAATCAGAAATATTTTTTAATTGCTGGAAAAAATAGAGAAGCATGCCCTTCTAATACAGATTTTACGGTATGCAAATTTTATGTAAAATGTACGGTATGTAAATCTAAAATAGGAACTCCAGTTCAGAAGAGAAAAATCAGAGATGGAAATGAACGGAAAAGCGAAATAATGTGTCAGTTTTTATTGTGAGTCATGATGTTTTATGCCGTTTTAAAAACGCTGTTCCGTGCCGAAAGAGAATTGATAAAAACATAATTTCAGTCAACTCTAGTGACTCATTCAAAAACATAAAACAGCAAGATACAACAAGTTTCTGTACTCTCCAAAAAGCCGTGTCGCTGGGAGCATGCACAACGGTGCACACTTTTAGTCATCTCTCTCTCTCTCTCTTTTTGTGAGTCATTTCTATTCATGCTCAACAGTGAAAGAGAGACCTTTAGAAAGTTGACACCTACAGGGTCTACTGCCTTTTCATTCAATCGGATGATCCCCTATTTTTATACTTCATTGAGCACTACGGTCATTTCTCGAGAAAGGAAGGAAGACACGGTGGCATGCGGAAGGATTTACGATCCGGAACCAAACCATTAACGTGTTCAGCTGTCAGGTGGAAAACTTGACAGTTTACGATTCGAACTTTTCCCAAGAGAACTGATTGAATCGAGAGAAATTCAAGACAACCATCTGTTACTTCTAAAGGTTAGACAAACAGTTCAAGAAAGTGAAACAAAATTGAATTTCTTCGATTCGAAACAAGTTGAGAGGCCAATAAAACAGTCTGCTGAAAAGAAGAGGAGGATCGGTTCAAAAGTGCGCCTAATCATCAAAACCAAATTAAATCAAATAGAAAACCGGTAAGAAGAAGAGAAAGGTGTCGACATGCCGATTTTATCGGGTTTTAATTTCTTTCGATTTGTTCACAGTGGGTGGTCTCTCACTTTTTGATTGAGCAGCAAAAGTTTAGAATTGGGTTTGGACCCTTTTCGTACTAATACAAGGAAGATCGAGAAACCTGATGAGCTCACAAAACCCACTAAGCCTAAAAGAGTTTGAGCTCACCTGCTTGAAACTTTTACAGTGGAAGACGTGACAGAGTCTGCGATAAGTTCTTCCGATTGGCTCCGTTGCCACGTATCCAACATTATGAGTGTCGGGACGAGCAGAAGATTCAGTGACACGTCGAAGTGAGTGTGACATCAGAATGGTCTGAAAATGATCTATTGAGAAAAAGTGAAAAATGACTAGAGTGTATCGGCAGCTGGGAATGATTTTGTTGGTTGTAGGGGACATCTGCCCGGATGGAGTGGGGATAAATGAGGTTTTTTGATTTGATATTATTGAATTGGGTCAGTCACAGAAGATGTAAGACTTTGAGGAAGAAAAAGCGGATGTGTCAATGAGTGACAAGGAATACGTTGGAGAATGATTAATTGCAGGCAAGGAGGGTTCATTATGGATTTGAAATTTATTCCTTCATGTGACATGGTAAATGAATAACACTGTGTTGTTTTTTGGCCTCCGGGACATTTCGAAAATGGACGTTTCGCAGTATGCCATTTCGAAAGTGCGTGTGCAACGTTTGTATTTGAAGCATCGCACTTTCGAAATGTCACACTTGCGAAACGTCACACTTTCGAAACTTCAGACTTCCGAAACCTCACACTTTCAAAACGTCACACTTTCAAAACGTCGCCGCGCCATTTTTGTGGGTTCCTGGACATTTCGCAAGTGATCACCTCAAAAGTGGACATTTCGAGAGCGGACATTTCAGAAGTTTGGAATCGTGTTTTCGCCTATTTTTAAAACTTTTTCATATATGAATGAACTTTTACTTACGAAAACAGGCTATATTACTCAGAAAAACGCAAAAAAATATACAAAATTTCCGCATTCGAATTGTCTTACTTTCGAGATGTCCACTTGCGAAATGTCTCGAAGTCGTTTATTCGTTCATTTTCCATGTGTATTCCAAGAACCGATTCTGGGATTCGATTTGTGCTTTTGAAAAGAGTGAACACTCCGAATTCCCAACCGTATCCCTTATGAACTTCCATATACAGATTCCCTTTCTTTTCACTTTTTCAGAAGTTTCATGACCTCATCTGCATTTCCCCAGAAGTAAAAGTGCCTCTCGAACCTTTTCAAGTTCGCCATTCCACAATTTATGTCTCGAACCACTCCCACCCATTATGGTTTTCTCATCAATCAAAAAACACTCCCTTTTCTCTTTCTCGAAGAAGAAAAAGTACACCCAGATGACCATCTTGGCGCAAAACCTCGACCACTATCTCTGAATCTCGTTAGCTGTCACAAAAGTCCTTGAGAGGTATCAAATTCAGGAAACACTCATTTGGCAGTTTGCGTAATAAATATGCATACACATGCAATCCAAGAAGGGGGTACTTAATTAGCAGAAACGGGAGTTCATCTCTCAGTTTTGGTTAATTATATGGTAGAGGTCACTCTCGAGACTATTTTATATTCTAAAGAGTTTGAGTGCTTTCAATCTCCAATATGGCTAAAGTTCTTTGGTCCCTCTCGTGGGAAATGAGAAAATCTTGATCCGAGTTGTACATATCTAATTTGTCGTTGCGTATGCACCGCAACCTCGAAATCCCATAAAATCGTAGAGGTAGATCATAAAAGTTGGCGGTTTATGATTAGTTGCCGACAAAAAGCCGCCGTTTCACCCACAGAAGGAGAAACAAGTCTATAAAAACTGAGATGCTATTGTTCAAGGACAAGAAGAATATCAATGACACAATATACATCTGGAGATACAATAGACACACATGTCCAAACCAGGGCCGGGCCGATGGAGGAATTTTTCAGCGGGCCGGCCTGGCCTGGCCCGTTCGGTCCGGGTTTTGACACCCAAAGTTTTTCGTTCCGGCAGTCAATTTTTGCAAAACAACATCCCATTTTTTTCGACTGTTTTCTGTTCAAATTTAAAATATTTCATACTTTTAGTACTTTCATTATTTTTCATGCAATTTAGACACTTTTCCATGAAAAATTGCGTTTTTTCGGAAAATTTACGACTGAAATTTCCTACCCGGGCCTGTTGGACATGTATGGTAATAGATCTTTTTGAAAACTCGTTTTTTCAGAATTCAAAAAATTGTTTCTCCTTATTAACCTATTCTCGATTGCGCAACGTCTTCTACTGAAAAATTCATGCTTCATCGGTCATGTCAATTCATTCCATAGGCGGCACGTCTTCAGAATCCAAAAAGCCGCAAAACAAAGACATTGTGACCGATAATCGAGGGTGTTGTCGGTGGTATTGTGACAGACGCGCAACACGTGTTCTTTTATTGTGCAATGCTGTTACTATAAACACAGAGAAGAAGCAGTAGATGAAAATGAAGGATGACGCTCTAGTTAATTGGTTCAATTTTCAAATTGTTTTAATGACACATTCTGATGGAAAAGTGAAGACAGATGAGCCCCCACGTGGGATGAAGGAAATTAGCATAATATGAATGAGCATTGCGCAAAAACAGAGTGTCTCAAATGAAGAGGTTCTCACCTTCTCACAACTAATCTTCACTCCCGAAATCGCAATCGACAATTCCACATTTTGAGGCACTGAACTGCCAGCCGGCACATACGAGTCGATTCGTTTTCCCAGATTCTCCACATATGATCCAGAGATTGGAAACGATCCGATATACTGAAAAAGAGAAACATATTGAACTCATTGTGACCTTGTTGGTTCGGCTCATTCAAATATTTTGCGGCTCTTTTCTAAGAGAGACATTTGTATTTGGCAAGTACTTGAGTTCTACTTGCTACTTGTTCAAGTGCCTCCAACTGAGAGTTCCCCGGCGGAAGTATGGAGGTAACATAATCATGGTCACTTGACACTTTTGAACATGGTCATTGGATTAGGATGGGGAGTCCGGTTACCGTATTTGGATAAGGGGTTTTTCAATGATTTACTTATTTTCCGGATCCTTCCTAGAAGCTAGGTTCAAATCCGGACCACCTTGTGTTTCTATGTGACCATAAATCATAAACATCTCTCAATTTCTTTATTACCCATCAACTCTCTTCCGGACAGCGAGCATCCTATTGCCCTTTTTATCTGGTTGTAAACATCTGACAGGTCGTGAACCGAGCAATTTGAAAAGAGAGACAGAGACAGTAACCTGATATGCTCCGATATCCGAGGAGAACACTTTGATCAGCTGCGCAATTCGCAGGGATACTGTGTCTCTTTTTTCGGAACGGGGAGTGTCTTCTTTTTGTTACCGCCCGGGTGGCAACAGGTGTGAAGCATATATAGAGAAAAGGATGAGGTCATTTGGAAATTAATGACTTTTGAATGTGAACGGAGGAATGTTACTGTCTAGTAAATGAATGTTGCTATCAGGGCTGAGCGGCAACGAATTTGGGAAACGCATTCGAATGTGAATAACTTTTTTTCAAAGGGATCGGGTAAAAATAGGATCAGATGAAAAAATGTTCCTTATTGAAAAAGCTACCGAATGGTTAAAAAACCATTAAATTCTATTAAAAATCAACAAAATTACGCCTTGTGTTGTCGAAAAATTGACGATTTCGGCAACTATTCTGCAACTCAAGGCGTAACTCTGTTAGTTTTCAATCAAATTCGACGATTTGTAGACCAATCGATTGCTTTTTTAATAAGGAAAATGTTAAATGTTGACAGTATTTTTATCCGAGTCTCCTGAATAAAGTTATTCTCATTTGAATGAGTTGCCGAAATTCGTTGCCGCCAAGCCCTGGTTGCTACAGACTTGGCGAATTCTGGGTCGGGCCGGGTCAGTGGAAAATTAAGGGAAAAAAGGAATAAAATTTGTATTTTTTCGCTGTCAAAATGCCACAAAATGTTCAATCATCAGGAAACACCGCGAAAAATAGATTTTTTTCTTTAAAAATTCACATCAAAATTTTGACTCCAGAAACCCGGGCCTGGAGTCTCTACTTACGAAATTTTGAGGACAGTAGGAGAAAATTAAACTAAATATGAAATTAATTCTACTTCTAGTTTTGATGATTGAGCAGTGGACTATCAGAAAATCGAGTTTTTTTGGACACTTAACCTTAAAAGTCCAACAAAAGTTGAAAATTCCGCAAAAAGACAAACCTGAACACTCCAGGAAGCAGATGGAAGCACGGAAGACATCAGGAACGCGTTTCGTGTCTCTTCGTAGTTGTTCGATGTTAAATTTTCAGAATAGTTACTCGATGAGAGAACGTCTGAATAAAAGGTATTCGAGGAAGAAGTCGACTCGTCGAGATATTCCTCTTGCGGCGCCAAAGGGGCGTGGCTTGATGATGTATTGGTGGTAGGGGGGAAACGAGAAGAAGGAGAAGGTTTGATGGCGGTGGAGACAGAGTGCTGGTACGAACAAGGATGGGCGGAGTTCTCGTGATTCTCGTAGATCTCGTTGAGTTGACATTCAGCCAAAGAGTGGCGTAGTCTGAAATCAGTTTACCGTTCGAAAAAATGAGTTATTCAGAAAACAGTATACCTTTTCCTCTCCTCCTTCGTCAATCCATCGAAATTTGGACTGTTTGAAGAATTGGATCCTCGTTGAAAATGGTTGAGGAGCGATGATTTAAGGCGACTGTACATTCTGAAAACATCAGGGAAGTTGTAGAGTATTTATACTTATAAGCTGGAATATAAGTGTTCATAGCGTTTTAAATCTTACTTTTTAAGAATTCCTATAGTAGCAGGCATCTTGATAACTTATGATGAAGAATATTTTTAGACTCAGTTCCTAACGTTAGGGATTACTGTAGAACATGTTTTCTGTGAACCACTTTTTGTTTGCGTGAAAAAACATTTTTTGTTTTGCGTGAAAAAATAAAAGTTTTACAGACCCACCCGAAAATGGAAATTCGGAAAACAAGACTAGAGAGAAAACAAAAAACAACACATTGACTGGATCAACTGAAACCCGTGTACATGTAATCCTCTGCAATTTTCGCTTCCTATTTCGTTTTTTTGGCATGCCAATTTGTCTTTTTTGGTTGATCAACCAGAAAATATGTTCTTTTTTCGCATTCAAAAGCCATATATTTAAAGTTTTGTCGGTATCAAGGATTTGAGAGGACGACCTCAAGATTTGAAGAAAGAAAACATTCGAAAAAGATGAAAAGAAATCTGAAGAGAGAATGTTTTGTTTCGGTCCGTGTTAACTATGTCTGGCAGATTTTTGAGTTTGAAAAGCAAGGATACGGTAGCGGGTTTGGGAATCATGTTTATGGGAAATCATCAAACTAAATCAGAAATTTAAAATTCAAGATACATCTACGAATCCTTGAACCACAGATTCGAGTTCCAGAATTTCAGCAGAGCATTCAAGCTGAAATAACTTTTTTTAGGAGAATTGGGTAAAGAGATATGGTTAACAAAAAAATGCTCCTTATTAAAAAAGCTATCGATTTGTTAAAAAAGCGTCAAATTTCATCAAAAGTTAACAGAGTTACACCCTGTGTTGCCGAAAAGTTGCCAAAACTGCCAAACTGGGAAGCTTTTTGGTGACACAGGTCGTAACTCTGTTAATTTTTGATAAAGTTTGACGATTTTATAATCGATCGGTAGCTTTTAAAATAAGGAATATTTCTTATGTTGATCGTATTTTTACCCGATCCCCCTGAAAAAAGTTATTCACATTTGAGTGAGTTGGCGAAATTTGTTACCGCTTAGCTTAAGCTGTTACTCAGAAAGTTAAAATTAAACAAGCACTACAAATTATTGAACCACAATTTTGAGTCCACCATCTCGGGAACATTTTAGCAGAATTTGAGCAATATTTTGAGGTATCCTACCACTTTTAATGCGCATAACCTAGATGTGGACTACTTTTAACGATAGTTCTGAAATCTTATCTTCAGTCCCATTCCTGAGTATTTTCCAATCTAGAATCTCTCCCTTCTGTTATTATTGACAGCCTTGAAGCTATACTTCTGAGCTTCCAACTTTTCCCATGCCAATCATACCGACTTCCTCCACCTTCCAATGAAGGATGTCTCTATAGGAAGTATTGAAAGTGACACCACGAGTAGAGCTCATCTCCCCAACACACATTGACACTGTCACCAAACATATCTTCTCTCCTGACACCACAGTAAGGCCTAATCAGGAAACAATATGTCTGGGTCTCTCACTTCTCCACACTCTCTCGCCGTGTATCCAACTGAGAAGTGCAAACATGCGATGGAATGACACTCGGTCTCCTATAGAGAAAAGAGGAAACAAAATGGAAATTTGTTTGTGGTACCAATGAAAGGATAATCTTCCTAGAAGGGGGATGCTCTCAGAGTCGCTAATGGCGTAATTGGCTAACAAGGGAACCATTTTCAGAAACCACTTCGAAATTTTTTATAAATTGGCTCATTTATAGAATCAAGTACTGGCTTTCGAGTGTGCTAGGTGGCTACCTGCGCAAACTTCTAGAACTCGAGATATTTTGCTCCAAAGTTTGGTGCATTTTTACCATATAAACCACCATATCCGCCCTCCAAATGACTCTCGCTTTCCCTCTCGTTCTTCACCGCCTTGAAAGGATGTGAAAAAATGTGTTGAATGGCCGAGTGGATAGGGAGCGGGGATGGTAATCTGGTGATGCAGGGTTCGTTTCCACTTTTTGTCACTTTTCTTTTTATGATTTTTTACAACATGTTATTAGTTTTTTACAAGTTTTTATTGCATTTAATCGCTTGTGTTGTCTTCCTAGGACCCCAAAGAAAGTGTTCTGACATTTTGAAAAACTTTGATTTTTTTTCGAAAATTGGAAAGTTTCTCCATGCCAAGGGTTGATGAAAATTTCGAGAAATTTTTTTCGGTTGAAAATTGTGTAGAAAATCTTCCGTTTTGATAGAATATGGTATTTTGTAAAACTACATGATGTTTTATGCCACGAATCATTGGTTTTCGTATAGCTAGAGATATTTGAAAGAGAAACACAGTGACATGTTTTTTGTTCTGTGCTCTTCTTCCAAGGTTGTCAGCCACCAATTATTGTCCGGTCAATTCTAATATGATATTCTATCAAAACGGAAGATTTTCTTCACAATTTTCAACCGAAAAAAATTTCTCGAAATTTGCATCAACCCTTGTCATAGAGAAACATTCCAAATTTCGAAAAATTGAAAGTTTGTCAAAATGTCACATCACTTTCCTTGAGGTCCTAGGAAGACAAAACAAGCGATTAAATTCAATAAAAACTTGTAAAAAAACGAATATCATGTTGTAAAAAATCAAAAAAAGAAAAGTGACAAAAAAGTGGAATCGAACCCTGCATCACCAGATTACCATCCCCGCGCTCTATCCACTCGGCCATTCAACACATTTTTTCACAGGCGGTGAAGAACGAGAGGGAAAGCGAGAGTCATTTGGAGGGCGGATATGGTGGTTTATATGGTAAAAATGCACCAAACTTTGGAGCAAAATATCTCGAGTTCTAGAAGTTTGCGCAGGTAGCCACCTAGCACACTCGAAAGCCAGTACTTTATTCTATAAATGAGCCAATTTATAAAAAATTTCGAAGTGGTTTCTGAAAATGGTTCCCTTGTAAGTACTGTTATTAAAATTAGAGAAAGTGTCTTCTGGGAAATTTGGCGAAAAATTACATCTTCGTATTGTTGGGGATGAAATTTTCTACAGGTTCAATTTGAAATTGCCGAATTCCGTAACAGTTTCAAAATCTATACTGCCATTCTAATTGCCACCTGTCTTCTTCATTTTTCGCAACATTCTTCAGACACGGACGTCCGCAATTAGATCGTCACGGAAATGGTTGAAATTTCGGAGAATTCGGTTTCAAGATGGTTGCCAAGATAAGAAAAAATACTTTTGGAAATAGCATCAGAGCTTCTCAAACCTCCAAACCGAATTCAAAATCTAATTGAGAAAGCCTCCAAAAAGTTTGAACAATTCATTGAAACCCGATTCCTTTCGAACATCGTTGACTTCTCAAGAACCCTTTAGTCGCACCTTTCCGTGACGTGGCAAACACTTGTTCAAGTGATCCGTTCCACCAGTTTCTAGCTCATCAGTTCCCTATTTGAACAGGCGGTGTGAAACGAAAAAGAGAGGCGATGGTTGATACACTGGCATAAAGCTCATTGTGCAATGGAGATAGTATACATTACGTTTGACATGGCGTAACACTTTTGGTAAATACCATCGGTATCCTTTTACGAACGAAAGGAAGGGATTTCGGATTGGGGAAGGTGACGTCGGAAAGAGGATTAGGGACAGTGTATGGATAAGGTTCCGCAATAGATACAGTCAATGAGAACAAAGAGAAATGAGGTGAGAGGGAGATGGTACGGGTATCAGAGGTGTCGTCGAATTTCTAGATCTGTCAAAAATACCGTAAAATTAGTATTAGAAGAGCATGCCCTTCTATTTTTCCATCACCTATAAAATTTTTTTCTGAATTCTCAAAATGAATCATAAAACCTGTTGGAGACGAGATTTGAAACATATTTTGTGACCCGTCCAGCTAACTTTTGACGAGGATTCTAATAATACTGTTATCTTCAACAATGTGCTCATTTTGAGCTCATCGGGGTGCCCTTCTAATACAGATTTTACGGTATATGATTAGTACTGCCCAAAAATAATGCGCCCACTGGAATTTTCTGTTGAAATAGGTCAACTTTGAGTCTATGAAAAAGTGGTTTCCGAATATCAGACTTTTCTGAAAATTTGTGGATGTACAGAACAACTTTAAGACTATATTTTTGTTGTTGACACCTTTTGCATAGGACCACGATCCAGTTAGTTAGGTCAGGTGGAAGCCAGATGGCTCCAAAATGATCGGAATTAACATTGATAAGACGAAGTTGCCTCACTGACTCGATTGCAATCATATAAAAAGGTTGTCAACTATAGAAATAGAGTTCTTGAGTTGTTCTATACAATAACACAAATTCAGAAAAATTGGATTTCTGGAAAGCACTTTTTCAGACGCTCAGAGTTGTATCATTTCCACTGAAAACACCAGAATTGGAAACTAATAGAAATACTGTACACAAGGAATTCCACATCGGAGTCAACTTTCAGATTCCTTACATTCTAAGGGTTTTTGAAATTCTAAGTTTTGAAATCATAGAACTAAAACTAAATGTTTTTACAGCAAAGGATTCAAGTAATAGCAGCACCTAAAGTCTGGCTAAAGAGCAAACTTGATAATATCCCAGCTTTTTTTAACAATTCAGAACCTTCAGGAAAAAACTTAAGAAATGATCTAGAAACATGTCTTAAGACACCGCCATCTCTTAAAAAAGCAAATACACATGCAAAAGGGGAACTCACGAACATTCAAACTTTATTATTTACTCTAGAACTAGATGAATGAATCGTTTTTAAACTGAAAGAGACCTCACCACAATTTGTTTCGTTTCCTCAGTTCCTATTGGATTCCTAATCGAATGAATTTGAAAAAAGGCGTCGTTTTGTTTCGATTGAAAATTCTTGGGGAAAATCTGAAAAAATGTTCTTAGTTTTTTTCCTTATTGTACTTTTTTAGCACGATTACGAAGAAAAATGAGGAAAGGAACGATGGAAGGGGAACAATAATAAGAGAAAGTTTGTTTGCATTTTCATTTTTACACACAGAAATACTCATCACACAATCTCAAGTTACCACTGATACTCACATGCACTTTCTTTGAAAAAAATAAGAGAAGAAGAGGAGTTCAAAAATTTTGAATGCAGAGGTGACGGAAAGGAAATAACGAGAAAACAGAAGGATGGCGCAGGTGTCGGGAAGACGGTATCAATCAAAGGAATATTTGGAAGAAATGAGTCAGTTGGTGTTGAAACAAGAAGAAGGGATGGCACGAATTGAAAGAAGAAGAAGACGGATGAGGTATTCTAAATTATGAGAAAATGGAGTAGGGATTATGGGAGCAAGACGAACTGATGGTTCCATTTTGGGACAACACGAGGGAATTGGTATTCGGAGAGATTTAAGGTGGGAACTTTTGAGTTATGTGGGGTTGTCCAGAACAGGTTCTTACAACTGTTTTCCGCTCGATTGAATCGAAAATCTGATAAAATTTTCCAGAGATCCTTCAAGAATAAAGAAAAATTGTGATTGACTCTCAATTCTGATCACGCCCTCTTTCAATTCAAAATCGGCTCAGTCTGTCCAGGCAAAGGGAAAAGGTAACGACCGAAATGACTTCTAAAGTACAATATAATTGGTAGAGCACGCGGTTTTTTGAATTCAAATTTGTGAAGTGATTTCATTTGAAATGATTCTAAAGATAACTGACGATAACAGGTGGAAAATGTACATAAAGAATTCGAATGCGGTAAAATATGTATTAAAGAAACTTCTAATAGAAGGGCACGGCGATGAGCTCAAAATGAGCACATTCTTGATATTCAAACGGATTAATATTAGTCTTATTAAGCTCATCGTCAAAAGTTGAGTGGTTACGCCACAAAATATGTTTCAAATTTCGTATAAAAAACTGTACAAAATACAGCGAACTAACTTGTTGAGCTAAATTCAGAAAACGTTCTAGTATAAGTTTGTTTCAGTGCTTTCAAGCGTCCCGTAAAAAGTACTGTTCTCTAAAAGTTATCATATCAGGAAAAAACTTCTTGAGGAGAAATGGAAACTAAATGAAGTATGTAGGTAACCTTAGCAGAAATGAGAAACATAATGCACTTTGTCTCTTGGAAATCACCATTTTATCTTAAACATTTTTTGATTACTGTCAAATTGGAAAATTGATTCAAACATATTAGAAAATAAGTAAAATTATTGTGATGGAAACACTGATTCATTCAAACAGGTGAAAAATTGAAGGTGGGAACTTTCTCAGAAACAAATGTGCACACATTTTCCTTTTTCTCTCCAACAATCAGTGATAAAACAAAGTGAAAAAGCGTCGAAAAAGTTTTGCAGGTCTACAGGTCAAGAGGTAATAACTGGAGGTACTTGTGATGTGAGAATTGCTCTTTCTTTTCTCCATTTTTCTTTCTTACTAGTATTTTACTAGTCTCTCTTATTATATTTTGATCAGTATCTACCATTTTATTTGCTCAATTCGCAATGATGAACCCTCTAATTATCTCGAGAAAGTGTTCGGAACGAGGAGCAAATAGAATCAATGAACATCAAAAAAGAGCCGAATGGAGGAAGAGAGGAACTGATTGGCATGGAAAATGTTGATAAGATAAGGGGGAATTAACGAAGAATCGAGTTTTTGAGGTTAGGGAGTGCAAATCGGTTTGATTCAGTGTCAATTATCGAATTAAGAAAAAAAAAGAGAGAATGAGATTGATTTCATTCGAAAAACAGGCTTTTAGTTGTTGGTTTTGAGAAGGAAGACAGGTGAAAAAAATTTAAATAAGTTCGAAACATTCAAACCCATGACAAAAATGACAACAATCTAATAGTGTGAGGGTGCTTATGTGGCTGTTACGGTAATTTATTGCATTGTCGAAGTCTAGTGGCAAAATATTATTTTGAGAGATATATTTTCAGCTAAATTTTAAAAAAATGTTTGACATTTTTTTCTACATTTTTTTGACATTTTTCGGACATTTTAGGCTCCGCCCACAATTAGGCTCCGCCCTCAAACGTAGATGCCTGCACTTTCCGGATTTAGGAAGAGAGGGCGGCGGAAAAAAAAATATCTTTTTAGGTTCTGAAAAAATAGAGGAGCATGAGGGAGTTTTTCTAATACAGATTTCACGAAATTATCAAGAGAATCAAAATATTGTAAATTGAACATTGAAGCATGTTAAAAAGAACCAAAAAAGTTTCACCCTCCAAACGTTCTTCGCTTAATTTCCTGCTCCCCTGATTTCTTCAATTAAAAAAAGAAACAATCTAGAAGGACCAATTCGAATGCAACATAAAAAAGAGAAGATTTTGTGGGTGCCAATGAGATTGATATAAAAAAGAAGAGATATCTGGGAGAGCAATGAAAAAGTAGGGAAAAGAAGATATGGAGGGATTGGCAAACACTTGTTTATATCTCTCTGGTCATTATCATTTATTTAGGATCCGAGACAAAAAGAAGAGAAACAATCAAAGAGGACTGGTTACTTTTACTAGTAGTTTAATAGCTTTTTCACGAGTGATAAGACGAGAATCCGAGAAGACAAGGAATGAGATCGTTAGATGGGTGGCGGGGAAAATGAGAAGAAGTCAATTGACCTGAATCAGAAGCTGTGGAAAATGAAAAAAAGATTCTGAAGACGTGAAAGGAAAGTTAAAATGTGAAAATGGGGAATAGTTTCTGTTCAGACCTAGTTTTTTACACATTCAGAAGTAGAACTCTATTTTTTTCGTTAGTTTTTTGTGGGTTGTCTCAATAACTGCATTTGGTGTTTTTGGCAAGTCTCGCTTTTCCAGAAAAAACTACAAACCATATTAGCAGTTACTGAGCTACCTACTTTGGTTACTACTTCTCCCATTTCTTTCTGAATTCGAAAATCGCCGGAAGCGTAACATAAACTCAACAACGGCTAAAAAATGAAGTACATAACTCACTTCTTACTACTGCTTCCGTCTCTCTCTCTCTCTCTTCAATTTTTACGCATCTCATTTTTCATATTTTACAACTACCCATTGATCGTCTCTCATCCAGCCACAACACAATGGAAAAAGATCATCATGTTTTGTGTGACACATCTTGACGAAGAGCATGACACATTTTACGAGAAACATTGAGACAAATGGGCAAAAACAAATGGGATTGTGATCAAAGAGGAAGATGAGGGGAAAAAATAAACAAAGTTTTGAGAAACGAAGAATTCAGAAACCCGATAAAGAAGGAATTGGATAAACTGATTTTCTCATATGCTTCTTGTTTTTTTTTTTTGGTTTGAACAATTTGGAATATATATATAATAGAACTAGAAAAATGGAGTCGAAAGAAAACATAAAAACAAGAAAATTGGAATCAGAGATGTATTTTTCAATTACGAAGTTTGGTATCAATATGAAGAAGGCTTCAGACTTCAGGAGAGTACGATTTTCTTCAAAGAGGCTCTAACTATCTAGAATCTTCACCGTTTGATAGCTGAAACCAAACCGTCCTAAACTAGAACAAAAAGAGAACAAAAATCGTTCAAACTTTTTTTGAAAACTGAAAGTTGTTTTCTGTTGTGGTCACTCGACAGACCCGTTCACTGAGCAAGAATCCGAGTGTAAACTATATGAAATAAATCGGACGACGAGTTCCCCATCCCTGTCTCGTCCAATTTTTTAATGGCGCTAAGGGCACTTAGCTCTATTTCTTCATTCGAGAACAAAAAGTTTTATACTGAACTCCAGAAGATATAGAGACACAAACTGAATGGAACAAAAAAACTGACCGAGAGTCAGGAAGCACTTAACGGACAAACGGGAGAGAAGAGATTGATGGGTGAAAAGGGACAAAGTTTGGAAAGGAAAAAAGAGAGTGAATGGGTAATTGGCAATGTGGTTTCAGTTGGTTTTTTTAGGTTCTCACTTTCATTGTACTAGTTCAATTATTTAGAATAGAGAGTGAGGTCAAACTGAAAGTAGGAATACAGTCATTTTTATTTTGTTTTCTGAAATGATCGTCCCAATTCCATTATTTTCGAAAATAACAATATTTGTACACAAAAATCGCCGAAACCCGAGAAAATCTATTTTCAAAACGCCAACTTACATTTTTTCTAACCTATTTATGAATTTTCTCGAGTGTCAGCGATTTTTGTGCAAAAATATTGTTGTTTTCGAATGCAGAAATTTTTTAAAGCCACTGAAAAAATAGAGGGGCGATATGAATTTTACGGTATTCTAAACCCTTGAACACATTCACGGAGGGACCATTCAAGATTCTGATTTTACATTGTCTCCTCCAAATTTTGAAAACAGGAAAAAACTGAACCTTGTAAGTGTTCAAACCGAAAAAAATAGAGAAGAAACTGACGCAAAGTACCGGAAGAGAAATAGAGCTTGCAGTTCATACAAACTATTGAATAAAACATAACGTATCGTTCAATTGAATGTCCAAAAATCAACGGGCACACCGGAATGAATAGGGAGAGGGAAAATGTACGGAATATGCAAAAAAGAGAGAAAAACTGTTTTTTCTCTCCCTCTCTCTCTTTCCCGGCTTTACTTGTGTAGAAACGGTACATGTATGGAAGTAACAAGTGAGTTTTCTGCATGTTCCAAGGCCAATACCTTTCAGTAATCTTTTTTGCCTTACTATCAATATGGAATGTTTTAAGGGAAAAAATGAAATAAGAAGCTTAGGAAGGTATCAAACTTCAGGTATGATCAGTAATATGTAAGACAGAAAACCACGGTCAACAAAAAAACAAATGTTTCATGAATTGTGTTTGATCAAAATGGCAACATTAAGCTTCAAAACAAGAGAAAGAAGAAAGTGAGAAATATCCGGTCGAATCTCTCTCAGCAATCACAAAAATGATAAGCCATATATTGCGGGGAGGCAAAACGAGGGTCTTTGTTTGGTTTGCCTTGCCCAGAAACACTCGCACACATTTTTGGATTTATGATAATTGAGAAGAAAGAAATCTCGTGAGACGAGGAATGGAATGAAACGTTATGAAATTATTCTGTTCAAGAACTGGAATTTTTTATGGCTAACATAGGGCCAACGGAGCGGAAGATGGTCGGGAGGAGAGGAGAAAATATAGTAGATAGAGAGGGAAAGAATTTTGTTATTATTATGAAAATGGATTATCTCTCTTCAACGAGGATCTTGACTTAAGTACTGAAAACTTGAAAGTTTGAAAAGTTAAGGTTCTGGATCAGGAGAAAAATCTGAAAATGTTTTAATAATCAACTTCGAAAGGAAATTGTTTTGAATTAATATTGAAAGAAGCACAGACAACTGAACAGTTTATTGAAAAGTATTTGTTGAATAGGACAATTGATTTGATAACATACAGAAAGAAAATGTGAAGTAAAGATAGATATCTGACGGTATTTCACAGCGGGAGACGCAGCAATATGAATAGAATTGTGATAAAAATATGGGTTTATCTGTTCTTCTTCTTCTTTTCTTTTTCGCCTCATATTCATTTATCACCTTCGGAACAGAATGGTAATGAGGACGAATCTGGAACCTGCAATTAACAAATGATTGATTGCTTTAATTTAACCTGAATTGGCAAAATCTTAGTTTAACAAATTCTTTGTAGAGATTCTAGAGAAGAATTTCTAGAACTAAGAATTCATTTTTCGAACTCTTTCTGTGCCAATATGGAGTCTCTTACGAATCAGGAGTTTCGTTTGGGAAGATTCTGAATCAAATAGTCGTTTTTGATTCCTGGCCAAGACGTAATCCAAGTCTTCAGAAACTGACAAAGTGTTTTGCTCGAAAAGTCAAAGAGGCCGAAAATCTGAATTCGGGGTGACTCGTGGAATCACGATCTGGAATTTCGACTTCCAATGGTTATTCCTGCCTTTCCTGAAAGTCGACGGTACTGCAAATCCAGCTCCAAAGGAAGTTCTTGAAGTGTAAAATCATCTGAAGGATTATGTCTAATCCGTGTATTCATTGTATTAATTGTCAATTCAACACAATAAATGTTTGTAAGATATTTGATTCTTCTGAAAATTTCTACTTTTTATTGACCTGTACAATTTTCTAACTTTTTATTGCCAATTTTGCAAAATTCGTCAAACTTGGCCGAGTTTTGCCACTCGCGCAAACTCGGCCGTCATTCCATTTGCGCTCTATTGACAATTCCCGCCATAAAATTTCAAACACGGCGCACCGGTGAATTCACATTTTTGCGAATTATTGCATACAAAAAAAGATTTATCAGTTTTATTGGACGTTTTTCGCATCCGAAAATGGAAGAATCTTCTGAAAAGGAGCTAAAAAAGTTACGAGAACTTATCAAAAAGCAGGATAAGTCCGCACGTATTTTGGTAGGCTGTTCGATAAGCTTCATTCAATAATCACGACTTTCTTACAGATATTGCCGAATCAATTTTTCTTCGGAAATCATGTTATGCCAATTTTTTCCGATTTACCGATTCGTATCGGCCAGAGCGTGAAGGTAACTTTCTATGGATTTTCGTTTTTTCACCATACTATTTCAGAACAAACTTACCATGTTCATGACCGTTAACGGAGATCCGAAGCTTGGCTACAAACAAACTAGTCTCGCAATTGCTCTCAGTCAGATCGCACAAATTAGAGTGAGCATAACGTTCAATATTTCGATTCTAGCATCAACTTATTTTTAGTTAGTCGAAGAGGAGAACAACGGGGTTGGACCTCCCGCAATTATTGTCACTCTAAAAGAAGATGGTGCACAGCAAGTATTTCAACGGTTTCCCGGCTTGAAAGAGCGTGTTGACGCATCAGTGTCTGGAAATGAATGTTACGGTAGAGATATGATGTTCCTCTTGAAAGTGTTCCAAGGACAGCAACGGAGTGCACATATCAAGTACGAGTACGTGGACAACGGTCAAAGTATTTCTCGCTTAATTGAATTCGATGAAGCTAAAAGTATATTCACAACGGAGGTGAGCTGAAACAGTGATGATGTGTATCTTTCAATTTGCGACTTCAGATTGATGCAGTACACAAGCAGTACTTGTTGGAGAGAGTGATAGAAAAAAAAGGAAGTCCAACCACGGAATCGCAACCGTTTTTTAAAGAGGTGGATCATAAAAGTTTCACGACGATCTTAACGCAGCGTGGAATTGAGAGAGATCCTAACTGCCGCGGTAGCTTCCGGCGAATAATGAATTTCCGAATGAAGAAACCTGTGCCAGTTAACTGTGAAGGTAAATATCGTTTTCATCAATCATTCCAATCCCTTAATATTTCAGAATACTCGAAAGGACAGGCTGTAGGGATTTCTGTTGGAAAGCCGGATCAGCAGTATGTGCAAGAGTGTATCAAACTTGAAAAGGTTTTTCGAAAAAGGTATTCAGTTGCGCAAGACAACATGACATATTTATGATTTTTTTTTTCAGAAAAATGGACGGGAATCTGGCAAAGGTGAGAAAATTTCAAACAGAATCTCGAGTTTACCACGGGCACAGTGCTTCTTGTTTTTACGTTCATAACCAAAATTCCCGAATGTTAATTGTGATCGTTTTTATATAACTTCCCCTCTTCGACATCCACTATAATTTTTAGAATCTTCGATGGCGGAATAGAGAAGGCTGGGTATCACCCTGCGTTCAGGATGCCGATAAAAACCAAGTGGGATTACACTCAGAAGGAGCAGACGAAGGCACCGGAATGTATCTCTATATGGTACGCAAAACCGCTCATAAATTCTTGCTTAAGATGTTGAAGAATAGAGTGGTCATGTTAGAACAACATTTGAAAAACACTCTTATTTTCTCGAATTAGGAAAATTTAGGGTCAAGCGAACTGTGAGAATGAAGGTGTACTCTTCAAGAAAAAAATCTTTGAGGATGGAATGGAATGTAATGATCCAATTCTCCAGAACAACAATGGTTTCAACCATCAAACTGCTACGTACCCAAGTGGAAACGATATAACTGCGGTAACCGAAGGAATGAGTCACATCGACATGTCATCCATCATCCCTGGTTGGCATATTGGAGCGGCACATTATGGTTAATCGAAAAATAAATAAAAAGCGTAACATGAATATAACAGTTTTAGGAGACCCTAACAATCGTCAGCAGTATTACGATCCTGAAGCATTGATATATGATCTGAGTGCAGAGTTTAATCAAAACACATTGTCACAGGTTTGCCATAGTTTGCTAACAATCCTTGTCCTTTCATAAAGTCGTAAATGTTCAAACTTAAACTGATCACTGTGTTCCGGAGTTCGCTCGCATCTTCTCGAAATTTCGTTTTCGCTACAAGTTCAAAGTCTTGATTTTCAGGGAGACAACGTGTTCTCATCCTCATTTGCACAACGAGAATCAAGTTCGTCACCGGTCCGTAAGACTGCGATTTCATCACTCAACAAGTTATAATATTTTCAGCCGACGCAAGCGAAACAACGATGCATTGTTGCATCCGGGGAGGAGAAAGTGTGCGTGTTTCCTGTGACGAGGCTCGCAATTTTCGCCAAAGATGTGAGAACTCTGGATCGAAAAGAATTTGTCAATGATATTGTGATGGAGTTCATGGCAAGCTACATACACCATTACAGAATAAGCGAACAACTGTAAGAACACTATGATAGAGATTATCTAGAACAAGATTTGGTTTCAGGAGAGCTAAAGTTCACACCTTCAGTACATTCTTCTATACCAACATATCGAAAGAACTGCCTTCACTATGTTTCTCCCAGCGGAGACCGATCAATCCAGAGCACGAGAGATTGCTGAAGTTCGATAGTATTCTACGCTGGACCAAGAAATTCGATCTGTTCAAAAAAGAATACCTCGTAATTCCACTGAACGAAGATCTTCATTGGATGTTGATCGTTCTAATCAATCCTGGAGGCGCCATCGTTGACTTGACCAGTGAAAAGAAGTCCAGGAACGCACCGAAAGCGTATATGCTCTTCTTCGATCCATTGAGCGGGCTAGACCCCAGTAGGAGAAACCACATGTCCCATTGTGTCAAGTTGTGGCTCCGTGCCGCATACCAGGAGTACAACCTTCCAGGAAAAAAATTCGCCTACCCAAAGACAATGATCTTCGACGAGAGCCGCATCGAGGTCATTCGGCCAAAAAACGTGCCCGTCCAAAACAATTTTTATGATTGTGGGCTGTACGTTTTGCACTACATCGAAGGAATCTTCTGCTCGCCAGCTGGGCCTATTGTACTAAAGGTGAGATCTCAATAATGCGACCTTTCCAATATCTTATATCTGTTTTAGGACGTACCGGAACTCGATTGGGCCGAAAGATGGCCGGAGGCAGAGAAAATGTGCGACTTGATGCGTGACAAAGTTTACAATTTGATTGTGCACTTTTGTGACGAAGAAGGTCGCAGTCGACTCGCTCAATACGAACGCGTAGCAAGAGTCGGACTGTCTCGAGAAAAGGAATTGAGGAAAAGTCGTCGTCACAGCGCGGCTCAGTTCCGTCGCACACGCCGCCATCCGGATTATCACGCTCGTCATTATTCAGCGAATCCACCGTCAAAGGATATCATGACCGGAACCTCAATCTTCGCCAATCCTCGAGACCTCGCTCTGATGCCATTGACCCAACGAGTTCGCAGTCTTCGAATACCCGAGGAAAATTTCCCTATGGCATATTAGAAGCTACTTCAAATCTTCTCTCCGAATTGCCATAACTTGTCCTATTAAATCTTGATTTTTTTTTCGTTTTTTAATCATTGTTCGCTTTACTGAAGCACGGTGATTTTCTCGCTACATTTTTAGTGGCAAAACTGAGAGAAGACAGCTGACCAATGAGCGAACAAAAAAATTCCGTGGCCGACATTTTCTAGTCCACGGCCGCGGGCATCTCAGTGTTATTTTCTCTTCCATCAGTTTTTTTTAATCCGTTAAACAAGTTTGCTGGTCGCAGGAAGTATTTTTAGGTCCCCATTTTTTAAATATAAATTCTTAACAAAATTTTAAAGGACCCTATCTGACAAAAAAAAACCCTATCTAGTAAATTTCGAGAAATTCCGCCTCAAAGTTGAAAATGGGCGATGGAAGAGAAATTAACACTGGCCGTTTGAATTTCCCGCCATTTCCCGCGGCCTAACTTCCCAAAAATCATGCAATTCCGTGCACGGCCGTGGAAGAGAAACCCAAAAAAAATGTAGCGAGAAAATCACCGTGTGAAGCAATTTTTTACCTTTTTTTTTACAAATTTTTTTTTTCAAATCTAATGATTTTGCCCCACTATTTCCGATGCTCCTTCATCATGACCCGTAAAAGATAGCTTTTTAATGTTATGGTTACAACTTTTCAGTGGATCTCAAACTCGTTTTCTCCTTTTTCAATTTTCCGAAATTCCTTCAAATTGTCTTTTTATTCTCCAAATCTCAAGTTCACAATCTCAAACATATCAGAAGCGGTTCAACTTGATTTATCAGAATCCAAGTATATCTGTAATTCCCGTTTATTGGTTATTTATCAACAAACTTGTGTCAGTTAGAAATAAATTTGTCTCATTTTTACATTGAAAACGGTTCATTTCCCGCGATAAAATATTTTTGCAACCCTGGCAAGGTTTCGTAGCCACGCCCACTTTTCCGTGCCGCACTTGCTGAATTGTAAGCAAAACGTCTCCGAGAACAGATTCAACACTTTTAATAGAATATCCGTTTTTGAAAACAAAATTTTAAGTAAAATCTTTGATTTTAGAATCTTCTTCTTTGCTTCGAGCTCATCAACCAAAAATAAAAATGTCGATTATGAGCTATACTGGAGGAACCGTCGTCGCGATGGCCGGCGATGAGTAAGTTTTTTCTAATTGAATGCAATTTGAAAATGATTGTTTGAAAACGCAATGTTATTTCTAAGTTTTTCAGATGTGTCTGCATCGCTTCAGACCTTCGCATTGGAGAGCAGATGACTACAATTGCAACGGATCAGAAGAAAGTTCACAAGGTAACGGACAAAGTCTATGTGGGACTCGCCGGATTCCAATCAGATGCTCGCACCGTTTTGGAGAAAATCATGTTCCGCAAAAATCTCTACGAGCTCCGTGAAAATCGCCGCATCAAGCCACAAGTACTCGCTGAAATGATCTCGAATCTCGCTTACCAGCATCGCTTTGGAAGCTATTTCACCGAGCCACTCGTTGCTGGACTCGATGACAAGAACAAACCGTACATCTGTTGCATGGACACCATTGGATGTGTGTCAGCTCCGCGTGATTTCGTTGCTGTAGGAACTGGTCAGGAATATTTGCTCGGAGTCTGTGAAAGTAAGTGAATACTATTTAAAACGGGGAAATCCTTCTAAAAATATCAGCTTGATCAGGTGATTGATGCGATAATTTTTGCAGACTTTTGGCGCGAAAACATGAAACCAGAGGAGCTGTTCGAGGCCACATCCCAATCTATTCTCTCATGCTTGGAACGTGACGCTGCATCGGGATGGGGAGCCGTCGTATACACAATTACGAAGGACAAGGTGAATGTATCGACGATCAAAGCTCGCATGGATTAATCCAATGTATTTTCATCCAGTACACTTTTTCATCTAATTTATTTGTTTCTTTATGCCCTGTCTCATCCCTTTTCATCCCCAACCTTCCGGTTATCATACTCTTCTACACTTTTTTTGAGCCAATTTCATCTTGATTGAGAATAAAATGATTGCTGTTTTACGTATAAGTAAAACGCACGCATTGATTTTCTATGATTAAACTATTATTTATATGGAACAGGATAAACATTAACACGGAAAGACTAGAAAAATTTAACGATGCAAGATTCTCAAGAGTGTGTTTGATTGTTTGCAAGATTCTAAAGAGTGTCTTTCCTTCCTCCTGGAAAACAAACTTCTCCTCGATGTGATCTTAGATGAATCGATCGTTTCGTGAGAAGAACCGAGTCTCGACCATTGACAGTCACCAATGGAATTAACACGGACATTCCAGCATTTTCATCTGAATCTGATACCAAACGAGGGTGTTTTGAAGGTGGAACCGATGCTAAATAGATTCTAAAATTTTTCTCTATAAATTTGATGTTTTTTCTATATTAAGATGCCTCCAAGAATCGGTTTTTCGTTTCAGTTCCGAACAGCCTCCGATTCCATATTAGATTTTTCGAACAAAGCAAGCCATAGTTTATTGTAGGCTACAATTAACTGTTTGTAGCCAAGCTTGAACAATTTGTTATTCAAAAAAAGAAAGACACAGATTTCAACCTCACCGATCGGAAATCATCAAGACAGAATTTAGTTGTAAGGGATAGAATATCCCTTATTAGGTATCAGTAATTAGATTCCAGATACAGTTGTGATACAGATTCTAGAACTCTCTAGTTTGTTCTAGGTTTCTCCTTTGATCGGTGACGCATACAATTGCCTCTGGGATCAAAGGAGGACATTCCTCTATCTGTCCAGGACAGAAGTTTCGCGCTCCGCTGCTCACACACTCTCTCTATTTCAACCCTCAATAAGACATTCTTTCAGATGCCGACAGTCTCCTGATCTGATCCTTGGTCCCAACCCTCCCGGAGGGGCACGCTCCATCACCACAGGCAATTTTGGGGAGCAGGTTGGGGTGTATGTGGGTTGTATGTGGGAGTTACCCAAGGATTTTGGGAGTTACCGGTAGAAAACGGGAACTACCCATAGAAAATGGGAGTTACCCGTTGATTATGGGAGTAAGCCGTTTCGGGGGGCATGTGGGGCCTACTCGGGAATCGGGTTATCCCCACTTACCTCCCATACACGCGGGACCTTTGTGGGAGATATGTGGGAATTTTGCTGGGAGGTAAACGGGAGGTACATGGTACCTGCTCGGGAGGTAAACGGGAGGTACAAAGAGTGCTGCAGACACAATTTATTTGTGGAAGGCACGAAAACTTTTTTATTGGTCAATTTCGAAAATTAAATTTTCCATGTTTTTCCTATTTTTCCCCATCTTTAAATCAACCCGATCGCTCGATTATATAAAAAATAGGTTTGTTAATCCGCTTAGTTTAAGTTTTTTCAGTTTTTTTCACTTCAGTGCGAGGAGACTGAGATCACAACATCTCTGATCGGAGCTCCAGATTGGTTTCAAAACCGAGGAAACAAGCGTCAACACGCCGAACTGTTAACCGTAGTAAAGTAAGTGTGACTAATTGAGAGCAGTCATTAATTTTTATGTTTTAGAGAACTTGGAGAAAATTTGGCTCGTCAAATTTTGTATGGAACAAAACGCAGAGATCAACCCGACAGTCCATTCGAATACGACACTGATAATTATACAGTGCGGTCAATATCTATAGGACCCCCCCCCCCCCTATATTTGGGGTGTGGAGACCGAACGAGAAGAGATATCAAAAAACTGTAAACGCCAATCGATTCAGGATGCAAAATAACCCCTAGGGACCAATTTTCATCCTTTTACCATTTTCCATGGCCTCGTACTAACGAAAAGGTACATCTGCAGGCGGTCAATATCTATAGGACCCCCCTGCCGTTTCAGAAGAACTGGCCGTATTTTCCATTGGGTTTTTGTCCTAAAATATTGAGCATGAAAATTCATGACGATTGATACTGGTTTCCAAACCAAAACAGGAGAATTTTGCAGTTTTAGAAGGGTCAAAGCATTTTCAGCACATTTTTCGGATTTTGCTTTTTCTGTCGCAAAAACTTCTGAAATTAGTCATTGGGTTCCGGTAAAATCTGATAGGTGAGTGCATACAGCGTGTTTCACAACATTATTAAAGCGTTTTAAGCTCATTTGAACTTCAGTTGAATCTTTTTCAGCCGTTTACAACTTCTCCATACATCCCACCCAAGTGAGTTCGTTGTCTTTGATGAAGTTCTAAAGCCAGGTAGACCATTCTTATTTAAGAATTCTGTGTTGAACAAGATGCCTGACTCTTTCTGAATCTAATGATACCACATTTTCCATATCTAGTCTTTTGGAAACCATAATTTTGCCCATTTTTGTACTCTACTTCGAGCGCTCTGTGCTGGATATCCATTCAGAGACTTGAAGGCCGTTGATGAAGGAAATATCGTTAGAGAATAACCAAAACGCATAAATAAACATAATGTTAGTTTAAAGACAGAAGAAATAGAATGTTTAAACTCCAAAAACCCTGATTTAAACACTGGTCGGACAATTTTATAAACGAGGCTTCAGTCTTGCTATTCCCACGGTTTGGGTAGCATCCAAAAGTCTCTAAAGGGCCTAGATATGGAAAATGTGGTATCATTAGATTCAGAAAGAGTCAGGCATCTTGTTCAACACAGAATTCTTAAATAAGAATGGTCTACCTGGCTTTAGAACTTCATCAAAGACAACGAACTCACTTGGGTGGGATGTATGGAGAAGTTGTAAACGGCTGAAAAAGATTCAACTGAAGTTCAAATGAGCTTAAAACGCTTTAATAATGTTGTGAAACACGCTGTATGCACTCACCTATCAGATTTTACCGGAACCCAATGACTAATTTCAGAAGTTTTTGCGACAGAAAAAGCAAAATCCGAAAAATGTGCTGAAAATGCTTTGACCCTTCTAAAACTGCAAAATTCTCCTGTTTTGGTTTGGAAACCAGTATCAATCGTCATGAATTTTCATGCTCAACATTTTAGGACAAAAACCCAATGGAAAATACGGCCAGTTCTTCTGAAACGGCAGGGGGGTCCTATAGATATTGACCGCCTGCAGATGTACCTTTTCGTTAATACGTGGCCATGGAAAACGGTCAAAGGATGAAAATTGGTCCCTAGGGGTTATTTTGCATCCTGAATCGATTGGCGTTTACAGTTTTTTGATAACTCTTCTCGTTCGGTCTCCACACCCCAAATATAGGGGGGTCCTATAGATATTGACCGCACTGTATTCTTATTGTTATTGTACGTTGTTTGTATTTTTTGTAATAGTTTTGTTAATAGATTTCTAATGTACTTTCTAGTGATAATAAACTTTGAGATTTGAAACATGTTTCGTTGTTTGGGATGCAAGTGGGAGCTAAATGGGATCTGAAACGGGAGCCATACGGGAGTTTAATGGGAGCTAATCGGGGGCTTCCACTCACCCCGCGCCGCGTCTAAACGGGAGTTACCCAACGAAAACGGGAATTACCCGACGAAAACGGGAGTTACCCGACCATTTTGGGGCGGCTCCCATATGTTCTTGGGAACCGCCCCAAAATGGTCGGGTAACCCCCGTTTTCGTCGGGTAATTCCCGAAAATTGCCTGAGCAGATTCATCATCAACGCCCACTGTATCCGGATAGTCTTCCTTGGCTCGCCGACGGAAACTTTGCCCCAGTTTCCCCATGATCTCACCGTTTTCATTCCTCCACACATTTCAATCCCAAACCCCGTCCATCACCCTATAAAAGCCCTCAACGCGCTGGATCCGGGCTCGGATTTATCTTCTTTTGAACTTATGATATTATTCTCGATTCTTGGTCCCACCTCCTAGGGATTATTCCTCTTTTATGTCTCCCCTTTTGTTTTGCCACTTCTCAAGTCAGTAATAAATCTGTAATTACCGATGCGTTCCGGTGTTTAGTGTTGGCATCCCAGAAAGGTATCCAGTAGGCTTTTAGTTAGTGAACAAAGGCTTCATGACGATATACAATTCTTCTAAGAGAACACCTGAAAGAAAGGGAAACAAGACGTTGAGATAAACAGTGCGTTTAGAAGTGGATGTGTAGGAGCGACATATTGGGTAGTGAGCCCGTAATCGCCCTAAATGAACCAGAAACTAAACACTAGGGATTTAAGAACAATAACCATCAAATCTTTATTTATTACTCTCCCAAGAGGACGGTAGATGTTCTTCGACGAGGCATTGGTCGTAGACGAGGACAAGGCGATGGAGACGATCGATGGTAGAGTAGAGCCTTCGTTAGAACTTGCTTGAACTCATACTTAAACTTGAATCGATCTTCATTGAGGATTCGACTCTTCGCATTGACATTGACACGTAGAAGATGGTCATGGAGATGAGATTGATAGTAGAGATACTGGAAGAGTTCATGTAATACTGTAGATAACTAGTATACCGAGTCCATAAGAGTTGAGGATGGATGAGCGGGGGCACACATAGGCGAGCAACCGAAACTTTGGAAATTGGAAAAGCGCGAACCAAAAAAATTTTGAGCCTGATTTTTCAAAATTGGACCACATAATAAGCATGTATTTATTATCTTTCATGCCAAAGTTGCGAACCCACAAACCCCTTAGAGCCGAGTTACAGCCAGGCGCGACCCCAGCGCGAACCCAATTTTCCCGGGTTTTCCGGAAAGCCGCCCACGTGTGTTCAGGGGTGACTTTTTCGATGTGAAATTTTTCTCAAATAAGTGGTACACTTTCGATGATCGGCTCCTGGGATATGGACGTTAGAGCTCAAAAAGGCCCGTTAGGCTTATTGACCAAATATCGGCTGAAAATAGTTTCTGGATTCTCAAACTTTTGAAAAATCCTGTATTCTGAAGTGTTCTTCCAAATTGCAAAAATACTGTTTAATTTTGGGGAATTTATTTTCGTCATGTATTGACCCCATTCGGCCAAAACCGGCTTGTATATCGCGAAAAAACATTTTCCACAACATTTAAAAATTATTTTTGCCACTTCAGAACGCATGTTTTTCAAAACATGAAATCACAGAAATTTACGTGGCAAATTCAAACTGTGTTCTCTGTTGCAACCCCGTGCTCCTGCAGGATCCTGGTTTCTTCCCATGTACCAAAATACGAGTTAATCAATACTGTCTTCTCTAGTATTACTCACATAAAAACAGACGTTCTAACTTACTCTTCTCCCAAAATATTCTCCCGTTCCATTAACATGCCGTTGCCAATATTTTCTCTTCCTTATCTGGTGTTGGCTGAAATTTTCAACCAAATTGCGGCGACCGAAATGTGAGTTGACATAATTTATTTGCAGAATCTCAAACATTTTTAGAGTATTACTCTCGTCAATCTCCAAGAAATGCAATAAAATCATAAAAGCGTGCAGAAGAAAACACGAGAAACTCAGTTTAAAGATTCTCGACAATGGGTATTCCGAGTTTTCTAACGAAACTATGATACTTCTCAGAGTGCGAGACTTATCACAAAATGTCGAATCGACTTTCAAAATAAGTATCGAAAATCACAAGATTCATTGCAAAATCGATAGGTATGGGTCACTGGATACGTTCTGGGAGGACACTGAACGGGGTACAAAATCATGTACAGAGTATATTTGTGACCTGTTTGGTATTGCTGTCTCCACAATTTCGTATTGTTCAACTAATGATATGGGGATAGTAGAATGGCTTAATCAAAGACAGCGACCTTTAGAGAATTTTATTACAAATGTAACAAAGGAGGTTGGCCAAGAAGAATATCGCAAATTTTTAGGGTGAGGAATAGTTTCACAGCTGTATGGAAGTGGAAGTTTTTTTTCAAGTTCATTCATACATTACTCAAAGTATGATTTCCTTAGTTTTGTGTTGCGTGTGCAATTTTCTCCTTTGCAGCTTTATGGTACCGTGAATAGAGGATCATTCAAGTACAATAAAACAATTCCAGGTGCAACGCAACAAAAACAATTTTTATCTCCGCACTTGCTCCTAAAGGTTTCCGGTTTCTCGAAAAACTTCCAGTCGTCGAAATGTTGTATGTTGCCCACTGCGAATGGATAACTATTGACCATTTGTTAACAATGGAAATCCAAGCTCTCGAAACTTGTTCAAAGTCCAATCTGACCAATCGAAATATCAACAACTTTTTGAAACACTGGTTGACTGGGAGGTTACCTCGACTACGGTACTTTTCTATGCAAATTAGAAACGTCATGTCGGAAGTTGTCTTTCAAGACTTTACAGAAATTGTGAAATCCGTGAAGAGGCCTAGAAGATTTCAATGGTAGGTCACGGCGATTATTTTGTAAATTTCTTATTTTTTCTGTTTGTTTTTGGTGACGCGTTTCTCGATACAGTCGAAGGAAACTAAAATTTTGATAGCAAATTAATTTTCAAGAGGTTTTGCAAAACGTTTGACGTTTGTTTTTTTTTAAAACGTAGTTTTTGGAATTTTGTGAATAGAGTTTTTGGGAGTTTTTGTCGACTTTTACTCAACGTGAATAGAACGTGAATAGGTATGCTCGTCAAATATTTGACGTGCATACCACTAAAGTCAAACCCCTATGCGAACGGGAAAATAGCAAATAATACCAAAGCAAGTGGGTATTTGACAGCCCGTCAATATTCTCCTTCTATGGGCCTATTCACGTTGAGTAAAAGTCGCCGAAACAACCAAAACACCTATTCACAAAAACTACCGAAAAACGTGAAGGCCAAGAAGAGTTTTGTAGTTTTTGGCAGTTTTGTGAATAGGGTTTTTAGGAGTTTTTGGCGACTTTTACTCAACGTGAATAGGCTCATTACAGGCATCGGAATTGTGTTGCAGAATTCAACAGCTCTTGTGACATTACTAGAAAAGATGGCGTGACAGCTTCTGTCGTTTGCTTCAGAGGAGATGAACCGGAATGGACGTACGTGACAGTTTTGGTTTGGCCCTGCTTATAATAATTGATCACAATATTTACTAATAACATTTGAAAAAATTGCATGTTCGTATATGTCGCTACTCAGGCAAATCAATAGGCGCGCCCGTATTCTTACCCTAGGGCGCCGCCGGGGTTTTTTTTGGGGCGCCGTTTTTTTTAGCCTACATTTTTTGCTCGCTTTTAGATAGGGATTTTTGGAGGATTCGAACCCACACGCGTGAGAACGATAATCAAAAGCACTATCCACTATACCAAATAGTTCACGGGGAAGAACAGCCTACATTCCAATTATATACTTTCCGGCAACGTATCTTTAAAAAAAGAGCACGTGACTTTTCAATAACATTTGAACCATTTTTTTTCGAGGTTTTTTTTGACTAGGGAATGGTCTACACAAAAACTGGCGTTTTTACAAGTTACCTATACCATTCGAAAGCTTATGAAATTTGCTACTAATTTCAACAGTGGTATAGCGCAGTGGTAAGAATTTGGGATGTGAAGCAGGGAGTCTCTGGTTCGAGTCAGGCTTGCTCGGAATCGGAAAATCGGAATTTCCGATTTTCCAATTTTCCGACTTTTTTCGGAAAATTTTTCCGACGGGAAATATTCCGACTTTTTTTTTCGGAAAATTTTTCCGACGGGAAATATTCCGACTTTTTTTTCGGAAAATTTTTCCGACGGGAAATTTTCCGACTTTTTGTTTCGGAATTTTTTTCCCGACGGAAAAATTTCCGACCCAACTTTTCGGAAAATCGGAAAGAAAAATCTGAAAAATTGAACAAAATTATTGGAAAACTGAACAAAAATATTTCAAACTTATTGTGTTCTTTGGTTCATATCTTGTTAAATAAATGTTATTGGGCAAATAAGTGTCTGAAATGTCGATATATTCAATGGAATAGCAAAAATTCTGCTTAAAAGCCAATTTTAGACTATTTTGAAAATTTTTCCGATTTTTTCCGTTTTTCGAAAAAAAAGTCGGAAAATTTCCGGTCGGAAATTTTTTTCCGAAAAAAAAATCAGAAATTTCCGATCGGAAAAAATTTTCCGAAAAAAAAATTCGGAAAAAAATATCGTTTTCCGATTTTCCGAAAACTTTTTTCCGAGCAAGCCTGGTTCGAGTCCATGCAATACTAAATATATTTGGATTTTTGTCGATATTTTTCTTGCCTATTTTTTAGGTAGCAGACTCATTCTGGAGCGTTCTAGCATACAATACAACAATGTTGAGCATTCGAGGATGAATTAGTCCAACATTACGGTAGGAAATATTTTGTGCAAGAATTTCAAGATACTCAAGTAGTGGGAAATTTTTCCAATTTTGTCAAGTTCGTTTTCAAAGAAAAAAAGATATTCTTGTTTTCATGTTATCCTCGTAGAATTCAATTTTGAAACAATATCTGGTAGAAAAATTTCATAATTTGATATGTAAGTCCTCAAAGTACCAGTGAATTTTAATCCAGAAAACCTCGAAGTCAAAATTGGGAAATTCTTTTACTATTTGGGTAAGGATATCTTCAAATTTTTGCTCAAAAAGGTTTCTCTCGAAATGCTGTGCAAATTTTTCCTCACAAATGCGTACTGTGTGCTAAAACGATCCAGCATGAGTCTGTCACCAAAAAAATGGGCAAGAAAAATATCGACAAAAAATCCAAAAAATATTTAACACAGCATGGACTCGAACCAGAGACTCCCTGCTTCACATTTCAACTCCTTACCACTGCGCTATCCCACTGTTGAAACTAGAAGTTCTTCACGTCAAATATAAAGGCCACAAAGAAGCCACGTCCGCAAACTCGAAAGCTGAAAACCTGAGAAGCAGAAAATGTTCACTTTTTTTGGAATAGGGTCCGCGTGACGCCCGGGGTCAATGGCGCCCTAGGGTAAGAATACGGCCTCCCAATCAATAGTAATCTATCGTAAAACCTCTAATAGAGGGATATGTCCTTCTATTGTTCAACCTCCTCGAAATAAAAATTTGAATTTTACAAAAGTACCCAATACTAATTTTTGAGAAGCAACTCATAATATATTTCATATTGATCCTAGTATGTTTTTAACAATGAATAGATTGAGACTACGTTTAGATACATAGAAATCTGAGAATGTGCTCTTTTACGGTAATTCATTAGCAATAGAGACCGCAGAAAAAATTTCAAACTTGTCGTATCCACGTCCAAGCGGTTTTCACAATTCCATTAGACGAGTTAATCTTGATTGAAAATAAAATGATTGCTGTTTTACGTATAAGTAAAACGCACGCATTGATTTCTTATGCTTAAACTATTACCAGACGGGCTACGCCCCTCTGGGGCCCCTCGTGCAGCGTGAAATTTTTAGAAATGAAAATTTTGAAATTTTGAAAAATAATTCCGTGAACTCGTCACTCTCTCCCCTTCCATAATAAAAACTATTGAATGGCCCCAAAAAGGGGCTTTTTGCGCTCTCCTGACCTCATTTCTTCATGGATCGAAAAACAAAATAGACGGGCATCATCTCGAAGGAATTTATGGTAACCTGCCAAAACTTGAAAAAAATCGGTCCACTAGGGACTGCTAGGGTCGGCGACAGACACATCACAGACATACAGACACACAGAACTTTGCGTTTGTTAATAGTAAAGTTTTATATGGAACAGGATAAACATTAACACGGAAAGACTAGAAAAATTTAACGACTAAATCATGTTTGTAAGTATTGGGATGGAGAAGTGTCAGTGCTTGATGGAGCATGACGGCCGATAGTCCCCATACTCTTTGTGTCGAATGCAGATACTCGTCAGTTGCGTTGTGGTGAACCTAAAAAAGTTTTATAAAATTGAAGGAAAATCTTATTGACAATATCACCTTGAACTCGGTGGAATCGAATGTTGGCAGTGTGTACTTCATTTTCTTGCTGTGAAATTTTGTGAGGCCAGCCTCTCTTTCTAATTCGTCCAATGGAATCGTGAAAACCGCTTGGACTTCATCGGAATTCACATTCAAATTTTCGAGTATTTTCCCATCGCGAATGTATCCAACAATCGGAGTGACAACGAAATCAGCTTGTCTTCGTACAACACTTTTCAAATGACCCCATATTTCGACACTATCAGAATCCAATCCGATTTCTTCAAACGTTTCTCTTAATGCAGTTTGAGTTGTAGTCTCTCCAGATTCTTTTCTTCCTCCTGGAAAACAAACTTCTCCTCGATGCGATCTTAGATGAATCGATCGTTTCGTGAGAAGAACCGAGTCTCGACCATTGACAGTAACCAATGGAATTAATACGGACATTCCAGAATTCTCATCTGAATCTGATACCAAACGAGGGTGTTTTGATGGTGGAACCGATGCTAGATTCTAAAATTGTTCTCTATAAGTTTGAGTCAATTGGTTTTCTATACCTCCAAGAATCGGTTTTTTGTTTCAGTTCCGAACAGCTTCCGATTCCATATTATCTTATTATTCAGATTCTTTGGACAAAGCAAGCCATAGTTCATTGTAGGCTACAATTAACAATTTGTAGCCAAATTTGAACAATTTGTTATTCAAAAAAAGAAAGAAATAGGTTTCAACCTTATCGATCGAAAATCATCAAGACAAAATTTAGTGAACAAAAGCTTCATGACGATATAAAATTCTTCTAAGAGCACATCTGAAAGAAATGGGGAAACACGACGTTGAGATGAGAAAAACAGTGCGTTCGGAAGTTCAGAGGGGGGACGATAGAACTGATATGAATCGGAGTGTGTGTGTGTACGTTTCGAATACAACAAAGCATTAGAAGTTTAGGAGAAAAGGGTTCAGGGGTTGCACAATTTACAGATATATCTCGACAGAGAGAGTAAGGAGGCTATGTTCTCAAAATCCATCAAATAAAGTGAATAAATTAAAAACTAGAGTTACATAAAAAATCAAGTTTTCAAGAAGAAAGCAAGGACATGTTATCACAGTTGGAAAACAAAGAACAAGATGTAATTATTTCTGCACTCTTGACGATGAAATCAGTCTGAAAGTACGTCATAATCACAAATTGGAGATATGAAAAGAGAAACAAAGAAAATGAATCCCGTATTTTCTACCCGCGATGTGAAAAGAGACTATGAAAAGGGAAAAAAAGGTTAAAGGCGATAGAAACAATATTCACATGGTAGTGGTGGATAAATGTTGAACTGAAAATACAGAGAAAAGAAACGAAGGGAAAATGACAAAAAATGGAACGTATTAGGCTTTGGGAGGAGCGTTTATTTGACTAAACATGAGTATGCACAACCAAGACGCCCCGGCGATTAGAACCACGAAGATGGAGTAGCTGCAAAAAACACAAAATGGAAATGAAAAAATTCGGCGATTAGTGAGACATTCAGGTGAACAATGGTGGGAGGTTACAATGAAACACGGAGTTATTTCTGAACTGCCCTGAATAACCCAACAAATTGTTACTTCACATAACATGCACATATTCAAGCAGTGATAAACAAAAGCAAAAAAATGAAACCCCACTCAAACATAGATACAGTAAGACGTGCACGTTTACCTTTTATTTAACACAGAGAGATAGAGGGTCACGAAAATCTGAAACCATTGGAACATAAATTAGATGAAAACGGGGAATCTAGTTTTGAAACTGAAAAGAAAGGGGATTACCTCCATGGAAGAGCTCTGGTCATTTTCTGCGTATCCAATAGAGTCTGCGGCTCATCGGATCCACCTTGCGATCTCATATGCATAACATTATCGGGCGAACGATCCAAAATCTGTGAAGAAAACTAGAAATTTTTGTTTAGAATTCGACAAACCTGCTGGTGGGCAGCACTCGTGATTAGCCTATTTTCCTGTTCGAAACTCTGCGTCGTCGTGTTCAAAGCTATTTCCAGTTTCTCATTTTTCTGACGAAGTCGTTCGTTTTCCTCTTTCAGTTCCTTGAAATCTTGAACCGAAGTTTTACTGTCTTCGCCAACAGGACGATTTCTGCTCTCCTGAAAGTATAGCAACTGTCTCAATATTTCTGTAATTTTATTCAATTACCAGCTCATCAATAACGGCTTTCGCTTGTTCCAGAGCTCTCTCATTCGTTTCTTTTTCCACATTCCGCTTTCGAAGCAATTCTTCCATATCTGTCAACTTCGCTTCCGCTCTCATCTCGACTTCTCTCATTCTCTCCACCTCAACATTAGCTTTCTCCAACTGAACTTTCAACTCGACAACATCTCCGCTGGCATGTTGTTGATTTTTGGCCAGTTTCTCATTGAGATCAGCAACTTGTCGTTCGAGCTCTTCCATTTGTTTCATAGCCACTAGTTTCTCCTCTTCCAAAACTCCATTTTGACTCTTCATTTTCATGATTTCACCTTTGAGCGGTTCAAGAGATTCGAGCTCTTGAATTCTTTCTGTGAGTCGCTTGTTCTCAATTTCCAGAGGCAATTTGGTTTTCTCACTGAAAGGTCTGGGGAAGGTGAGTGTAGAACGGATAACTGAGAAATTAACTTACTCAAAAGATAAATGTCCTGCTTCGAACATTGATTCGTGAAGAGATCGTGGTGTAACAGCTTCCTCTGAAAGCAAAATTTAAGATGAAAAAATAGTTCAAAAAACTCACTGAAATGAAGTTTATTCTCGAGCTCATTCCTCTCGGCTATCAGATCGTCTTTCCGATCCTCAAGCTCTTTGACTTTCTCTTTGTATTGAATCAACTGAATCTCAAGTTGCTCCACAATTCGCTTTTTAGACTCCAGTGCCACATTCAGTTCAACATTATTCGCTGTCAATGTTCCTATTTGAGAACGCAGTTGAACGATTCCAGCTTTATTGTCTTCATCTATTGTAGCGGTTTTCACATGGTGTTCAAGTCGGGCAGTAAGTGACTTCACTTGTCCTTGCAGATCTTTCACTTCCTTTTCTTTTTTCTTTGCCAATTCAGCATCTGCCTGATGCTTATGTGCAACAGATTTCCATTCCTCTAGATCAGACTGAGCAGCATCCAGATGACTTCTGATCATATTGAATTCTTTCTGTCCTGATTGAAGCGTATCGTTTTCCTTGGTTAGTTTTTCTAGTGTCCCTTGAAAATGTTCCAAAGATGCTTCCAACTCGAGAACTCTCTCTTCCGCGTGCCGTTTCTTCTGTCGAAGATCTTCATTCATTTGTTCGAGAATACTGAGTTCATTCGGCTCGGAACAAACTGACGTATCAAGTTGGGCAGTTTCGAGCGCTTTCGTCAAACGATCCACATCCTTCAGTAGATTGTCTCTTTCAGAGCGTAGTTCATCTATTTCACGTTGTGCTTCACTGAGAACCTCGTTTTGAGACAATGTTCTCCGACGTTCTCCAGATAAATTTCCGTTCGAAGATTCTGGCTGCGAACAATTCAATTCGTCTTGAGAACCATGAAGCTCTGAGATCTCGTGAAATGTTGGAACTTCCGGTAGCTCCGCCATCACGATTGTCACCATTCTCACTACATTTTCCATCATCTTGTTCTTCTTCTCTGTTAGTTCTTGCGAATATTGAACGTACGTCTCTGCCGTCTTTCCTATCAGAGAAATCGATACAACAGCCATAGCGATATCAACAGCAACCGGCAAATCTGTCTCCTCCAGTCCATCGATACGTGAATCAATTTCGAACCACCGAGTGCCAATAACTTTTCGACCGATGATATGAATGTAATCAGATATTTTTCGCCACAGTTTACGGATATTGCTTCTCTTCACAACAACGTTCGATGTAGTGCGCATTCCTGGCATAGTTTCGAGCCATTTCTCGTCGAAGAAGTCTGAGTCACTGTAAACGTTTCCAATGGTTCACAGATCTATGTTTTATACTTACATGAAATGTAGCAATTCTGCAAATGCTCGACCATTACAAAGACTATGAGGATCATCTAAAGGCAAGTCAGTCGCTTGTAATCCACTCATCTGTAATTCGAATATTGATTAGATTCCTAGCTTCCCGCACACCTACCCAAACTGCCAAATCTGCTAAATCCTGTCTTTTTTCTTCTAGAGCATGTTCGTCGATGTCGATCCTCCGACTAGTGCCGATCCCTTGACCATCTGTAGAATCTGCAAACTTGGTGTTTCCGTTTTCTGACGTATCAGACTCCGCGTTCGTAAGATCCAACATGATTTTAATCTGAAATTCGATTTGGTAATTTTGAAAAAAAAAAGTCAATGAGAGTACGCGAGTTTGAGGGAAAAAATGAACATGCAAATGTAGGGACCGCAACGTGAAGGGGCGGGGCTTAAACTTTCTTCTCTTGGGTCCGTTCTGCCTACTTTGGATGGCTGAAACTCAGCTCCAGATGAACCAAATTTAATGAAAGTCGACGTCCATACGTAATCGGCTGCGTAGATTCCGAATATGTAACCTATTTAATCCTAACTTCTCCCGTTTCACTGATATCAACAAAAAAGTGAAATTTCTCTTAGTTGTTGCTTTATATCAGGTGAAAGTATCACGAGGGACACATAATTTTTTTTTGATAATCCGATAAATGAATTGATTTTACAACTTGTCTGAAGGTTTCAGAAAAATTTATTCGTGCCGAAACGTAATAATCTAGGTCAAACTTCAGGCATTATTTGTTGTTGACTGAAATGAAATGATTCAAATTTTTACTTAGATATGATTGAACAACTTCTCAGTAGTCTCCTGGCAAAATTTCAGAAAATTTAAGCAACTTTGAGCTTAGTTTTACTCACTCGGAAGAGGCGGCAGTCGGCAACCGAGTCGGTTTTTCGCAGTTTTGAGGTATTTGCAGCACGAGGGACACATATTTTTTTAACAGATTCGGATTCTACGTAAAATTTGGGTCAAGATGATAGTTGAAAATCGAAAATCCACTCGTGCCGAAAAAAGTTACGCATGTTTGTTTCTGCGATTTGCTGCAAAAATGCTAATTCAATGAAAAAATCTTTTGATCAGAAAAAAAGAGATAGTCACAATTACGTGTAAAACTTTTCGAACAACTTTTCCAACGTCACGAATAGTGTAGTGGATATCCCTTCCGTTTACAAAAATTTACACCCAGGTTCGACTCCACTCGAAAATTTTTGTTTTTTGAAAAAATATTCACGTGAAATTAAATCAAAAATTACATGCGGCGAAATTGCAACTTTTGACCCCGCCTTCAAAACCGTGCCTTATGCAACTCCCTCAAGAGAAAATATACTGAGAGCACTTGGCAATAAAACGTCTATAACTCGAGAACCAGTAGACGTAATGACTTGAAATTTTGACGGAAGTCTTATGTCAAAGAGTAGAACATCCTCAAATGAAGAAATCTTCACAAAACGGCGTTTGAAATTTATGTTGCGGTCCCTATGCAAATGTTTTCCAATTTTGAACACCAGCTATTTTCATCATAGAATATCACAAAAAGCTCAAGAAAAAGGCAAAGAGACAACTGTTTGAAATTTGAATACGAATACACGGCACCCTGGCACTCCAATTTAGCGTACTGTAGAATTCTGTGAGACCGCAAACACCGCGGCGAAATGCTCCGCATTTGCGCGTAAAATTTTGGGCACGATTTCGCGAAAACTTCAACCTTGTCGCCCATAGTTTAGAACAAAATTTTCCGGTCAAAAACAAATAGAAAATGTTAATATAAAAATTCTACATCTGAAAAGTATAAGAACATCAACTTTCGTCAAGTTTTGAGGTAGAAATCGGCGAATTTCGTTAAAATTTTCAAATGAATAGAACTCCTCTTACGCTGAACTAAAATGCATGTTTTTATGCTTTTTGAACAGGAATTCTCTCAACTTAAAAAAACTAGAGAATTGTTTATAGAAAATAAGTCTGTTTCTCAAGAAATTTATCAATAAGTGATTTTCCTGTTGTAAAATTGCAATAAATTTCTTCGGATTACTGTAGTTTACAAAAAAATATTTTTATGCGTCAAGGAAAGCTACACAAAGTGCGTCAACAATTGTTTTCGCATTTTGGAGGCGCAGGGTGCCGTGGAATAAAAAATTCCCAAATTTTTGATCTACTATTCAATTTTTCAAAAAAATTGGCGCCACCTAATCGATATAACATTCAAAAACATGAACGCATCGTTCACTTCTGCGAAATGCTTTCGATGAATCTCTACCGCCGGATAGTTGTTTTTATTGGAATCATCAGCATAATCAACGCAGACGAATTATCCGATGATGGAGGATGTGGGTTGCATTCGACAAACGTCGAGTTAGCTCAAACAAGGTCCGCTCAGGAGCCAGCGGATTATGTGGTGAGTAAGAAAACCTTTTCAACGACAACCAAATCAATTGGACTACAAAAATGTTTACAGACTCTGGATCATCGATTGATCGGCGGAGCTGAAACACGTCCTCATGCGTGGCCATGGACCGTGCAACTTCTGTCTCGACTCGGACAACACAGATGTGGTGGATCGTTAATTGACCCGAATTTTGTTCTCACAGCGGCGCATTGTTTTGCAAAAGAGTAGGGAGTATTGATTTTTTAGTGCACAAAAGAAATATCGATTTTCAGTCGCCGCCCGACATCCTATTCTGTACGTGTAGGTGGACACCGATCTGGTTCGGGGAGTCCACATCGTGTTACAGCAGTTTCCGTTCATCCGTGGTACAACATCGGATTCCCGAGCTCATACGATTTTGCTATTATGAGGTACAGTTAAATTATTAAGGTGATCGGGACTGAGAAAATGAAGAAATCAGTTTCAAGTTTAATGAATTTGAGATACTAGAAAAATGAAAAGCCAAGTTAAAATTTCCAGAATTCATCCGCCTGTGAATGCGTCCACGACGGCAAGACCAATATGCCTGCCACGTCTTCCCGCCATCGAAAATCGCCTATGCATAGTCACTGGTTGGGGGTCAACTGCTGAGGGCAGCTCTGCATCGGCACCCGCACTCCGAGAAATTCATGTGCCTCTCTTATCAACTCTTTTCTGCAGCAGTCTGCCTAATTACATCGGAAGAATTCATCTACCATCAATGTTATGCGCTGGATACAGTTATGGAAAAATCGATTCGTGTCAGGTACTTATTTTAAGCTCTTTGGATTTTACGAGACCCCACGGAAAACGGGGAAAGGAAAGCGATCGGGGAACGGAAAACGGGGACAATGGGCGGAGCCAGCCAATCGCCGGACCATTTTTTCATGTTACAGTGCTTAAAATTGCGCGCCGCAGCTTGCAAATTCAAAGCTCCGCCTATTGTCCCCGTTTTCCGTTCCCCGATCGCTTTCCTTTCCCCGTTTTCCGTGGGGTCTCGATTTTACGACTTTCAGCCTTACCGAGTATAGAGCGCCTTACGAGATTCCACGTGAAAACTAGTACATTATTTCAAGTAAAGAATGACCAATTTCTGAACTCTTGAAAGTTGGAAATTCATAGGTCACGCAAAACTTATTTCATTTTAAGCCTATTTCAGGGAGACAGTGGAGGTCCCTTGATGTGCGCTCGTGACGGTCATTGGGAACTGACTGGTGTTGTTAGCTGGGGTATCGGATGTGCTCGACCCGGAATGCCGGGTGTTTATGGAAATGTGCATGCTGCATCAACATGGATAAATTTGGAAATGAACAGACTTCGAATCTAATTCTTATTTTGAAATCAACTACAGATTGAATCTGATACAATATCTCGAATCACTGAACTTTTTTGTGCATATTTTTCTCTATTTTCAATTTCTTCTACTTACTCAAGAATTTATGTGAATGAAATTTTCAATTAATCATAAAATTTTAAAGGTAATTAAAAGAGGGAAATGTAACTCCATGAACACAAAATATCACTAGAAAGCATCAAATAATTTATTTGTTAAGCAGAGTGACCATGGCTGGAAGGAAACCGGAAGCATTATTTACAGGAAATGAGCATAAATTACAATAGTAAGCGAGAAGAAATAATCAAATTTTTCTCTTTGTGGCAGTGAATCTTTCCTGATACGCATCGTATCCTGGCAAGTCTTGGAAATCTTTAAATTGGAATCGATTTCCATCGTAAGAAATCACAGATATTGTTGAGGATTCGAGAAGTTCCTGGGTGAATTCGGACTTTTCGAGGCAGTTCTCATCAACACGAAGAGTACGAAGTCTTGGAGCTTTTGACAGATTTGATGGGTTTAAAGTTCTGAGACGATTTTTGTTCAGACTCAGCTCAATGACCTTCAGTCCTGATATCTAAAAAAATTTCTTGAAATTTGATTTTTTAAAAATCTTTACTTACATCATCTGGGAGGGTTTCGATTTGGTTTCCATTTAGATTGAGAATCTCTAATTGTAGGCAAGCAATGACTGCGACAGGGAACTCAGTGAAGGAATTTGATGAAATATCGATTGTCCGTAAGTCTGTGCATCCAACAATTGTATCTGGTAGTCTATTCAGTTTATTTCCGCCCAAATTTAAAATTTCGAGCTTTTTCAATGATCCGATCTCGTCGGGAAGGAACTCGAGACAGTTGTTGGACAAGTGAAGTTGCTTGAGCTGCGAAAATTGACTGATAAAAATTGGAATCTCTCGAATTTTATTCTCGCTCAGCTCCAAATTTCGCAAAACTTCTGACAACTGCTCAATCTCATCCGGAATTTTCTTCAATCCAGTTCCTTTCAACTGTAGAACGCGACTTTTGCTTGCCATTTCAAGATGTTTGTTAACAGTTGAAGACGAGGGGCCTGACTGTCCTGAAAAATAAGTGCTTGTGAAAATCGATAAGAATAAAATACTCACCGATAAGTTTCCGCGCATTGTTAGCTACTGATTTAGATTTTGAAGATTCGTTTCCCATTTCCTGTAAGAAGACGAGAATATAAATCAAAAACCAGAAAGTTGAGAACCGGGTTCACGAAATGTCGTCAAATATGATGTTTTCTGTGCACACACCAAGCAAAACGCAAAAAAGTTTCATGAAATTTTTATTTTTTTTTTACAAAAATTGTTGGTTTTTGCGCAAATTTTCGTTATTCTCCAGCTTAATTGGATTAATTTATCGAAATATCTAACTGATTATTTCATAACAAAGAAAAACTAGGAACTACTTTTACCTGTAAATCAGCGGTGTGCTTTTGCGAGACATTTCTCTCGAAAGAAATACGAATTTCACGTGGAGCGTTCGATACGAATTGCTCAATTTCATCTCGATTCAATTGGTTATCGTCAACGTTCACTGCGCGCAGTCGTTCGCAGCGCAACAAATTAGCGGTGTTGAGTGAGAGAAGCCGGTTTTTGTTGAGGATCACACTGATTGCACGCAGCGAATGAATCTGCGTGAGAGAAATATTATGCTAGAGTAGATTACAAGTGGGGATACCTCATCAGGAAGTTGTTCAATCCGATTTTCAGTGAAAATGCATGTTTCGAGATTGGGACATTGACAAATGCCCCGAGGAAATTCGGTAAATTGATTTTCAATCGCTTCTACAGTTTTGAGTGAGCTGCATTTGGATAAATCAGGGAGAACTGTCAGGTTGTTTTGTGATACATTGAGAACCTCTAGACATGGCAGAAAACCAATTTCAGTTGGAAGAATCTCTGTAATTCAAGTTTGGCGTGTTTCGTTAATCGAAAACGAACCAAGTTGGTTACGGGCCAGATTTAGCTGTTTAAGCTGAGACATCGACCCAATAAAAACGGGGATCTCTGTGAGATAATTAATGCTCAGGTCCAAGTGTTTCAGCATTGTCAGTGCTTTCACGTCTTCGGGAACTCTGTGCAGCGCTGACTCCTTCAGGCTCAAAACCCTAGTTTTCGAGGCATTGGCCAATCGTGCACGTACTGTCGGATTGTATGAATCGATACCCATCTGGAAAATTAGATATTTCTTAAGTGAAACACATAAAAATTAATGCACAATTCGAGAATCTAAAATAAAAAATCGGTGACAAAGAAAACGATGGTTTACGAGTTGCAACGACACTCCGATATAACGAGGCACTCTCGGTTTATCCAACACAATTTATCAAATTTTATCAAATATTTCCCATCCGTTTCCCTTCATTAAAAACATTTTCTCTCATTAATATTGGTTTTCCAGATGTCGGAGACGTCAGAAACTGGGCCGGATGCAATTGACATTCTTGAAAAAGAAGTGAGTTATCACATTTCCACGAAATATTCCAAATATTGTGCTTTCAGATGATGTCTTTTTGCAACCTCATCCCCGTCAATCTGTGGGGATTCGACGACGACGTGAAAGAGTCTTTGAAGATGCGGAAACATAGTTTGGTTAATCGCCAGTTGAGCAAAAGTGAGCTGCCATTTCAAGTATAAAAATAATTGTAATCGTTTGCAGAAGAGAGAAAGTCAATGTCTTCACAGCAAAAACAACACTTGGCGAAAGGCCTCGGCCTTGTCCCAAATACGGTACAAGAAGTACTTGAATGGATGTCAAAAAGCAAACAACATTCGAAAGTCCAACCACAGAAAGTAGCGGCACCGGTGAAAAGACCCGCTGCTCCGACTGTCAAAAAAGAAAATCAGAAGGTGAAGAAAGTTTTGGAGATAAAAGATGATCCTGAATCTGACGACGATTCTAGTGATGAAGAGGAGAGCGATAGCGATGATTCTGAGGACGATGTTCAGGAACCAGTCTCCAAGAAGCAGAGGAAAGAAGATTCTTCCCAGGAAGGCGAAAATGACATGAATGGAAATGATGATAGCGGAGCTGCCGGTGACGAAGAAGACGACGACTCAACAGATGAAGAAGAGGAAGAAGTTCCAGCAAAAAAGGTTGTTGCTTCATCTACGCTCAAATCTAATGAGAAGATCGATAAGGAGATTAAAAAGTTAGAAGATGATGAGGACAACGAGTCTCCTGAAATCAAGCGACAAATCGCTTTGCTCCGTCTCCAGAAGAAACTTAAAGAAATGAAAGTTGAGAGAAAAGGGAAAGGTTCAGCGAAAGTAACAGCTGCTATGGCAGAAAAACTGGCTGAAGAGAAACGTTTGAAGCGAAGAGAAAGCAAGCTGAAATTGAAACAACGTCGTGCAGAGGAGAAGAAAGTCAAAGAAGAGGCTTCGGAAATGTTCGTTTTTAATAAATAAATAGTTCGATTTTTCGAGATTTCAGGAAAACGGAGGCTGTCGAGAACGGAGAAAACGATGAGACCAACGAAAAGAAGAAGTCTGGAATCTCCTTCAATAATCTTAAGTTTGAAATCAAAGAAGACAAGCAACGAGGAAAAAAGCAGAGAGTGGGTTTTTTTTTTAATTTTCCGACATTTTAACCAAACGAACGATTTACAGACAGCCAAAAAGGATCGTGCTCTAAAATTGACAGGAAGAGACTACAAATCTCTAATTGCAAAAGTTGAAGAGACCAAGGCAACCATTGCTAAAGTACGCGAAGCTGACCCCCACAAAGCAACCATCATGGAAGACGAGCTGAAATGGGAGAAAACTTTGAAGAGAGCTGCTGGTGGAAAAGTGAAAGACAACCTGGAAATGCTCAAAAAGGCACTGGCGAAGAAAAACAAGCTGAAGGAACGAAAGAAGCAGAAGTGGGAGAACCGAAACAAGAAGGTTGAAGGAGAGAAAGAAACGGTTAGTTTTTTAAAGTTTTTAAAAAATTGATCATTTTTAGCAATTTTCATCCAAAATTGAACTTGTGAAGTAATTGTGAAGGGTTTTTCATACTGGATCCTTCTGGTGGTTTCTAGACGCTTCTAGGAGCTCCAGGATGCTTCAGAATCCCTATGAAGCTTCCAGGCCGCATCCGAACCATTAAGAATCGTTCAAATTCTCTTAGGCCTTCTGAAGCCGCCATGAGCCTCTAGAAGCCTTCTGGAGGAATGCAAAGAATTCAGAAGCATTTTAAGGGATTCTGGAGGATCCCAAAGGCTTTAGGAAGCTCCAGAGCGGTCCTGGAGAGCCCAGAAGGATTCTGAAGTATTTTTGAGAAAAAAAATTGAAGAAAAAATTGAATGCACACTTTATTGTAAGTCAAAGAGAGAGCGCCGTTTCGGTGGGGTGAATGATGGCCCGTGTGTCTGTCATCGGCACGTCGATCCCCAACTTATGGTCCAAGGTAGCAAGATTGATCGGTGCGAGCCTTGAAGACCTGTTGTCCTGGGTTGGTGGTTCCTCCGGATCCTTGATTGTTATTGTTGGCTCCACCACCATTTCCTCCAGAAGCATAGTCCTCACGAGCGTATCCAGATGATGAGGCGTTTGCTCCCATGTAGCCAGAGCTGTATCCACCAGCGCTCATGTAAGCCGACTTGTCCGCCATTGTGTTGATGTGTTCTTCGAGAGGTTTTTCTCAGAATACTGATATTAGTGAGATCCTGCTCGCCTTATATGCTGTGAGATCTGGGGCAACGATAAGAGTTTTTCACTTTTAATATAACGTCAAGATAGAACTTCACGTAATTTTTCAAATTTCAGAAGCAAGAGAAGAGAAAGAAGAATCTCCAAAAACGTATTGACGACGTCAAGAAGAGAAAGATGAACAAGCTGAGAAACAAGGGAAGAATCCTCTAAATGCTAATTGTTATTCTTGTTTTCTTTTGTTGAACCAACCTGTTAACTGTTTCATTTTTAAAAACTTATTTGTTGTTATTTTTACACATAAAGCATTTTTGGAAGCTTTTACTTGTTATTCTTGTTGCCTGTAAATACGGTGTAATACATTTTCATTCACATAAGTTTTTACGAAGAGATAAATGTTAGATCTTTCAGCAGATGGCTGACGAACGTAGTTTACGAGACCTGCTGCTGGAATCAGCTGACGACTTGGAACATGTACTCAAAATGGTTTGTAGTCTCGGTGACCAGCAGAAAAAAGTAGATTTTTCAGATTGTCGATACATTAATCAACAGAGAAAGGAGTATGATGTTGAAAAGCGGGGAAACTGTGAACAACATAATCAGTTTATTCGATGCAAAAGAGAAACAACTAAAAGAATTATTGGGAAGAGTACCCGAGTTCCAGGAACGCGAAAATCTGATTCGTATTCTGAAAGCGCATGTTCAAAAACGAGATGAAGTGATCAATACTATTCAGAGCAATCTGAAAGCATGTGAAGTTGCTCTGACAAGATCCAGCTACCATGTATGTCATTTTTCAAGTAACTATACGATACCAAACAGATTTACAGGCCAATCAAAAAGTAAAACAAATGAATGAGGCTGCATTACGACCTGTAAACAGTGAAACGCTCATCAAATTGTCTCATCAAATCAGCAAGCACAATTCGGTTTCGGCTCCATTGACGTGGCAAATTGGAGATCCGTCACGTCCGTTTCCACAAGAACATGAATTCAGAGCTGGTCATCTGCTCAATCCGAAAGTTCAAAGCTCTGGTCCTCAGCTTTTATTGGGAAAGAACATTGCCCAGAAACCAATTATCACAGTATGTTGATTTGATCTGTGCGGGGTCAAAAAGTGATGTTGAGATCACAATTTGATCATTCCAAACACATTTTTCTACTGTTCAAATTTTTAACTTAAATATTTCAGTCACCACCTGGGTCATCCTCAAACGGAGGAACGTCTCAAGTCAGAACTATCGGAACTCCACTTGTGAATTCCGCTACAAATGACGATTACAGCCCTAGAACTGGATACGGAACTGAGGACACACCACCGATTCAAGAACAAGTACTTATTGGGGCTACGCCAAACGAAAAACAATGGCAGAACCCAGGATCTGCAGGAGTTGCAACATCATCTCAGTCGCCGTTCACTGGCACGCCGCAGGTCAGTACGAAACACGCGCGCACGTTTATGTAGGGAGTAGACGCCTCTTCCCTGTGATGCACGGGTAGCGCAGCAGGTTACCCTTCTGTTTGTCAACTCTCGTCTCGCGAGTTCAATGCCGCAGCACACAGAAAGTCGAAACAGCCGGATTCAAAGGCTTTTTCGTTGATTACGTGTGCAATAGCAACGCCATAGGTATCATTCTTCGTCTTCTTAGACGCGGAACATCTAAATATGGCTACAATTTCTATTTTCACCTATAATGCAATTCAATTTTGTTTTTCAGAGTCCTTCCTCGTCTCCAAATGTTAAACTGAAGATCGTCGGAATTCCAAATCGTCCAGGAGGTTTGGATCAAGTTCAAGAAGTTCGTGATGTAGAGCAAATGTCATCAGACAGTTCCAGTTCGTCGGATAGTTCTGATGACGAAAGCTCGTCGAAAAAGGCACGGGGCAGTAACAAGTCATAAGCGATCTCTTTTTATTCTATGTGTAAGATATTTTGAATGAATTTTAATATATTTGAAGACCTCACTATTTCTTCTATGCGACGTTACTGTTTCCAATGCACGTGGTTCAGTGTCCACGTCATGTTTACCGCGATCAATCATGTCTACGTCTCTTCCCATGTTATCAGCCTTCTTTTTACCCTCATCCCCGGTATTCGTCTTGAATTTTTTTTGGAACTCCATCGCCCCAATAGTGATTTTTCCAAATTCTGAAATCCACCCTAAGAAAAAAAAGTTGAATGGAGCAAGTTAAGAGACGCAGAAGGAGAGGGACCACCCGTGTGATGAGAGAAGCGAAGAGTACGTGAAAAGATGCACAAAACATGTAGTGCGAGATTCAGCTCTTATTTTTTGTTTATCACATCAGCTGTTTGAGATTTTCGAGTCATTTGTAACATGAAAGATATTTTTCATTCACTCCTTTAAAATGATAGTAAAAATCATAAAAAGTTGCCTTCGTTCATATTAATTGCATTTTTTATACTGTCGTCTGGCCACAGATAAGAAATTATATTGGTCATCGGACACACAATCGCTCTCATCTTCACCACTGCCACACAGTGAAACAAGATGAGAATCTAATAGGGAGATGGGCTGATCAGATTGCCTGTTCTTTGTTCAATCTTACACACGGATCAAATCGTTTCCTATTTAGTCCCTCTTCTGGTATTCTCAAATAATGTTGATTTTTCAGGACAATGAACCACGCAGAATCCATAAAGCGTGCTGTAGACCAACAACTTTCAGCACATGATGGTTTCGAATCTCATATGTTTCGAGTAGGTAGATTAAAGGGAAATATAACATAATTATTTTCTGTTGAAATTTTTACATGGTTCGACGCAGAAGTTTTGTGGGAACAATAAATCCTCTTGGAGAATAGTCTGAAAATGTCTAGTTCTTGATTTATAAACCAAAAACAGACCGAATATTAGTACTGAGCGAGTGCAGATTCAATCCTGTTTTTGGCTTTTAAATCATCTTCTGACTATACTCCACGAGGATTTATTGTTCTCACAAAAATTCCCTGTCGAACCATGTCAAACAAAAAATAATTATGTTACGCCTCCTCTAGAAAAATAATCAAGACACTACAAATTTCCAGATTGGTGCCTACAACCGTTCAGTTGGCGAAGATGGAGTCTTTGCACTTCCTTACGATGATTCAACAATGGCTCTTCTCATATTGAGCACTCCAGACATGTTTGACGTGGCATTTCGGAAATGGGTTGTGCAGAAAACAATGGAGGTATTTATCTCAAATCGTGCTCTTTTAAATTATATTTTTCAGTTCGGATCATTTGACGACATGGCGGAGATAGTCTCTTCGCCGATTCAGAGCTTTTTGGAAGACCGACTGGAAGTTCTTACATCGGTAAGAAACTCTGCTATCTTTCGACCAAATTTTATATTTTTTAGCAACTTCAAACCGTCGAGGAGAACTTTGAAATCCTACATGACTACTCAATGACTCCCCAACGTCGCCCAAAGATCCTCATGCAAACATGTGGGCATGTTGCAGGAGCCGCTTTCTACTATCAACCATGTCATTTTACAAAAGATGATTTGTCATGGCCAGCACCTGGAAAAATGGGACCCAACTTGGTGAGCTTTTAAAAAGTAAAAAACAAAAAGGAGCCAGAAAAATCTGATTTTATTTCCATAAAAATCGAACGCATTTGCTTCGTAGGGATCTCTATGGGTTGTACTCGATTGGGAGGTTCTTACGACGAACCATACCGTCTCCCTGGAACCACTCGCGGCGGAACTGCTTGGCGGCTCCGTCTGGGGTGTTGGTCCACTCAACGGTGATACGGTCGTTGTTGGTGTCCTGAAAAATGGGTGATTAAGAATCAGATGGATTTAGAATCCTCTTTACCTCTTGTCCGTAAGCGAAGGCATCGCAGGAAACGGCAAGAAGGACAGCCTCCTTTGGGTCGAGGACTCCGCATGGTGGGTCGACTCCGAGACGCTTCATGTTGGTGGTCTTGATACCGTATCCAATACGACGGGCGGACGAGTTGATCACCTTGATGTGGTAGGTGTGCTTGTCGTCGTATGGGGCATTGAAGACGATCTTGGCGTTTGGTTGGGTCTGGATGTCTCCTGGTGGGACGGATTGAGCCATGGCGATTGAGTTGATTGAGATTTACTCGATGGAGATTCTACTGGAATCGCTCTTCTTTTATAGCAACTTCTTATCTCTGCTCCAGATCTTTGCTCCAAAAACACAGGGCAACTCACGTAAAAATACTTAAATATTCAAATTTTTTTGGAGTGCACGCAAAAATAACTTCAAAAAATCCACTTTTGTGCCGAAAATAAAAAAAAAAGCGATTTCGTTTTCACAGTGCTAAAAATCGACCTCGGGTCCTCTGGGTTCCAGGTTTCTTCTGAAATATCGTTCTAAAATTTATTATTAAAGGGGTAGTCAACTATTCCAAAATGTCCCACTTTTTTTTATATGAATCGATACAGAATAACAGGGAAAAGAAAAAACTCTCTTGGGGAGGTAGCTGAAAATGCCTCTGAAACGATTTATATGACCTCAAAGTGGCGAAATCCTCGATTCCCGGCCCCCTTTTCAACAGTAATTTTCACGGGGAAAATTTCCAGGCCCCCTATATTTTTGAACCCCAAAAAGAAGTTACATTTTTGAACAGAAGAATTTTTCAAAAATATAGGGGGCCTGGAAATTTTCCCCGTGAAAATTACTGTTGAAAAGGGGGCCGGGAATCGAGGATTTCGCCACTTTGAGGTCATATAAATCGTTTCAGAGGCATTTTCAGCTACCTCCCCAAGAGAGTTTTTTCTTTTCCCTGTTATTCTGTATCGATTCATATAAAAAAAAGTGGGACATTTTGGAATAGTTGACCTTTAACAAAGCTTTCATGAGATTCTTTCAGAAATTCATCGGACTCAGTCTCCATCCAAAATACGGTGGTCACTTCGCATTCCGCTCCGTTCTCATATTCCCGAATGTTCTGATTCCTGATTTCAAAGAAAGTGTGCCCCGTCCAATTCTGACTCAAGCTGATGATGTTCGTACAGCCCTCGAAAAATTCAATTACAACTGGAAGGATTCTGGATTCCGCGACTTTGGAAATCCTTCTCGGCGTTATTCAACAACTCAAATGGAGTTCTTTGGAAGACCAGTTTCAGAGAGATGGGAAGTTCTTCGGCCGTGGATTGATGGTGGTGCGAAGAATCTTGACTAGGCTCACGATATGTCTTGATAAAGTAGTCATAATCTTTAGGTGCTGTATTGTGGCGGTAAAATGCAGCCACCGCGTAGAAGGAGCGCCACCGCACTCCTGTGGTAAAAGGTCCCGACACACGGTGATTTTTCCACTGGAGTGCGGTGGCGCAGGTCCAGCTGCATTTTACCGCCACAATATTATATTATATTTAGCTTTCCTCATTTTGTCATTATTCCCAGTGATAATTCTACCTTGTATTCTATTTAGTTAGTTTTCTTTATTTAGAACCCCCGTTATCAATTTGGTTGTGTTTTTACTTATTGCTTATTATCGGTGAATTTATATGGAATATTTATTGCTCAATAAACTGTCGGATACAGTAATCTTTTTAGCGAGGAGTTGCCCCTGGCCAGTTTGGAGGTTGAATTGTGGCGGAGACGTTCGTTGGGTCAGCTTTCGGAAGACCCACGTAGACAGAAGGTTTCGGCTGAAAAAAATACGTTCTATGGTTATTGAACTAGCTGCTTCATACATTTTCAGTAGATTCTGGAGCGATATTTCCTACGATTTCTTTGGTTGGTTGCTCCGCTGCCACAGGGGTTTCCGACTTCTCAGCAGAACATTTTCCGCCAACGGATTCTGGAGCAACATCACCGAAATTCGGCTTAGGAGAAGATTCAAGAGACTTTGGCTGTTCAGAAGAAGACTTATCCGAAATTGGTGCAGAATTGGAAGAGCTGGAACATCCGATGAAGCTCCAGAAATCTGGCTAAAATTGAAATGAATTTCTGGTTCCTTTACTAGAGCTTCTTACAAGTCTGTCTCTCAAATTCCAGACGATTATTGCTATTCCGGCAACCGCAACCACCACAATCGCCTCTTTTCTATAACTTCTTTTCGGAATTGCCGATGTGACTGATTGCGACATTTTCGTGGAAATGATGGGAATTCAAAAAAAATTAGAAATTTATTCTATTCAAGAAATTAAGTACACAGCGCGCGTGAGATGGGAAATACATTTTTACAGAGTTGTTGAAACAGAGCATGCATGTGATCCGGGCCTTCAATTTTCTCTACTTCAAATTCAAATATTTGGTCATTCTTTACACCAAAATGTAGAACTCGATTAGATCTAAAAATGGCACAATAATCACCCAGATTGTCTGTCTCAGGTTACGTTTAGAATTTGTAAAATACCCGGGCCGAAAACAAAAACTGAAACAGTCTTTCAAACAGACAATCTGGGTGATTTTACAACCATTTATAGATCTCATCGAGTTCTACATTTTGGTGTAAAGAATGACCAAAGAATTTGAATGTGAAGTGGAGAAAATTGAAGGCCCGAAAAGGTCCGGATCATATGTATGAAACAGAGGAATGATTCAATCGAATAGGGGTTGGCCATTGATTTCCACAACTCCTTCATCACTTTCGTCCACATTTTCAATCAGTTGATGATCCATATGGTGGTCACCCATATCATCCACTTGTTCTTCTGCGAGGACTTCATCTTCGTTTACAAGAATCATTTGCTGGAACTAGTCACCATCAGCATTAATTTAAGTACATTATTACTCACCATATTCGACCAATCGTTGCCCATGTTCATTTGATAATGATCGTACCCGTTGTCTTCTACAACTCCTCCTTCCACTTCTCTTAATGCTATCATATCTTCGTCCTCCACAAGTATATGTCCGCCATCTTCTTCCTGATCCCCATCAATATATTGCGGTACCAAATGCAAAGGATCGATAGTTCCATCGGGATGTTGAACGGGTACCAATTGAATCTTTCTTCCACTCGAATTCAGATAGAACAAAGGTTCATTGAAGTCATATCCATCAGGCAATACGATTTGCATTCCCTCATAAGGCAAGTCTTGACCATATTCTTGTGCTTCCTCGACTTCCGTGTTATCTTCTTGCATCATTGGTTGAGAAGTCGAAGGCATATCGTGCGATTCTACATTATTTTCAATTATTACTTCTTCGACTGGAGCTGGAATATGAAGGCGTCTATGTTCAATGAACTCGGGACGATTGTTGAACTTCGTTTCACAGCAAGTCCAAAATACTGATCCGTTTGAGACTTCGATTCTGGAAAAAAGATAATGTTGTCTTTTTAATCTTAATTAAGACTAACTCAAAATTAGGAAGACCTCCAGTTTCGACCATACAACAAAACGACGTTTTTGAATGTACTCGATCCATATGCTTGAACAGTAACCGTGGACGTTCTAATTTAAGACCACACTCAGGACAAGTGACTCTTCCAGCTGTATCTCCTTCTGAAACTACTCCTATAACCGGTTGCCGTACTGTTCCGTCGCTGTTCAAATCGTTGTTTGCTCGTCTTCGAGCAGCTTTTTTGTCTTCATCCATCAGGTATACTCGACGTGCTTTCAAATATTCCGGTAGATTGGTCCAAGAAGTCTAGAATTGTTTCAATTTTAAAAAACTATACGAGATTAGCTATGTTTCCTTACAATATTGTGAATGTCGTTCTTATGCAGATTGAGTTCGGACATACTCTGTGAGATGTGACCGCAGAATTTACAAATGTACTTTTTTCTTCGTGTATGATGAGATGCAACATGAGCGGCTAGTTTATCACCATGAGGAAACACTAGAGAGCATGATTCACAGGTAAGTCGTTGTACTGCCTCCACTCCAAACTGATCTATCAGTTGTAACCTCAGCTCGTCATTCTTCTTATGAGCTCTCTGATGGGATTCCATTGCTGTTGGGTGAGCTATATTGACCAACATATTACAAATCGTGCATGATTCATATTGATCAGCTCCAATCGAAGGGCTATCTGAAATTAAGAATTTATGATCATAATTCTCTCAAAGTCTATTCACTTCTTCCTAATGCAAGCTTCATAGCTTGATGCGCTCGTGCTTCGATTCTCATTCTATCCATCGCTTGTTGATCTCGTGACCTGCTTTTTTCGAACTGTAAATATAAAATTATCGGAATTCAATAATTCAACGTTTCGCACCTCTCTTTTTCTCCATTCACCGGCAATTGTGTTGATATCAGAAAGAATCTCGTTCATATTCTGCGGATGAGATTCTTTTCCATGTTTTTCTAATCCAATCGAAGTTAGAAATATTTTGTCTTCTCCACAGAATCTACAAGGGTAGGATTCAACTTCGTTCGCCGTTCCGGGTAACTGTTTTGGCTTGAACATGCCAGGGAGATTCTGGAAAATCTGTATAAAAATTCCGATTATTTTCAAAAATACTTACGTAATTCACAGTTAGCACTCCTGAATGTACTTCGAATCCTTGTCGTTTTATTTTTGCTCCTTCGTCATCTTGTATTTCTGTAGCGGAAAATGTCATTAATTATATTTTAGCTGGGAAAAACCAACCTTTTCTGACCGGTTTTCTCACGACGCTTTTCCGCATAATTCGCGGCAGTTTTCTTGGACCTCCACCAATTATTGAAGCCATCTGAATACCAATTTTAGCGTTTCTCTAGTTAAAATAAGCAGAAAATCTGAGAAAAAAAATGCAATCGATAAAAATTCAAATTTCGCAGCCGCGCTCTACTGCACATGAGAAGAGAGGAGAGACTTAAAGAAAAAAAGGAGGAGGCCGGACTAAATATCAGGCTTCGAAGGGGTTCTTCTAATTGGGAGATAAAGAAAAGAAATCGTAAAAAGTTCTCGAATTTAATATATATGTGAAGAAACTACGATTTGAGATAGAGACAGAGACACTATGACAAACCAGCATACAACACGTTTGTCAAGATCGATAGATTCTGACAGTCAATTGACTGATCAATAACAAACGCACGAAAAAAAAACGTCAGACAATCATTGTCAATTGCTTATATTTGAAATCCAATATGTTTACCAATCTAATAACCAATCAAATTATTCAAAAGAGTTTATTGTTCTCTCAAGTACAGTAACCCTAGTAAGGGGAGTTCTTGTCTTTTCCAAGTCACCAGGGCAGAGATTTTGTTTTATTCAAATTGAAAGTCTTGCGCGTTCAGTTTCCCGTATGAAGTTTGAACTTTTAAGTTTATCTGAACTCGAAAAAGATGATAAAACGAAATTGAAGAGACACAGATTCAGTAAACAAAAGTTCAAGTAGAAGTACACATGACTCGTGTATTTGAGGGTCCAAACAATTCTGGTTGATTGAAAATATCAATCTTCGGAAGCGTTCTGGAACATTTCTGAGGTTTTCCATCCTTTCCTTTCTACTTCTCTACGCATTTCAATTCAACTGTAAATGTATATTTCCTCTAATAATGACAGATTCAAAATGGGCAAAGATGATGATAAAAAGAGGCATTTAGTTCGAGGGGTGCAACAATTCGGTGGTACAACGGGGTACAAATTTGTAATTTTGGGCTACGAAATTCAGAAGTACAATAATTCGGGGGTACCAAAATTTGAGGATAAAAAATAAGAAAAATTCGGAGGTACAAAACAATTAATAAAATTTCATGGTACAACAACTTGGGGAAGTGTTCTGGTTGCCAAAACTTATTTTCGTACTTCGTCGGAAGTGTTAGAATGTGATTTCGGCTCAGGTAATCAGAGGTTTAGTCGAAACTCAAAGTATTATTCCATTTCGAAAGTCCCTCCGTTTGAAACGTTTATTATTTAAAAAAATTACATTATAAAACTTGTAATCCGTTCGTTCCTTAAAGTTTAATCGCAAAATCATTATCTTTAAGATGATTTTCCAGAAATTGTTCCTCTGTCCAATTCCATACTCCAAACTCGAAACACTCCGGTGTGATTGTCAATGATGCCACACGTCCATCCGAATCTCGAACTATATAGTGATGACTGATGATAGCCTTTTTGCGAGTGCCACGTGTACATGGCACTTCATACTCCAATATTAGTGGATCTTTGTCCAAATCGAGTTGTTTTACATCGCATCGTTCCATTATTTCGTCCACATTCAAAGATGCTGAGTCGCACCGAACGCTCGTTAGCGTTATATTGTCATAGGCGCCTTTTGACTTCCACGCTGACAAAAACTCAGCCACTGTGGTACTATCCAACTGACCATCACTTATTCTGCGTACTCTCAACATTTTTCCAGCAAATTTTCTCAAAAGTTCACCAAAATTACCGTGAAACAAACCAATCTTGAGCTCGGGAATCTGACACATTCTCGGGATATCCAAAAAGTCACAACTATTCATTTTCATGAGGTATAGGTATTCCATGTTCGGCGAAAACAACATAAGCTCCTTCAACTTTCCTTTTCTATACAATGAACAAATAGCGCTTTTGGTGATATGCTGCAGTATTGGAATGTGATGAGTTTGTTTCCCCCAAAATGGGTATCTTTCAATCACGATCAGTTGGTATTCAATAAGAGGTCCGAATAGAGTGTAGATCATATTGTGGAAGCATCGGAGAATATGCTCTCCGTGCTCTTGCTCCCCAAAAACGATAAAAGGCTTGTGGTCGTTCGCGGAGCTGAAAGTTTCGGCAATTTGAGGTTTTTTTTTTTGCTATAATCATTCCGTACTATTTAAAGTGGGATTTAAAGTGGTATGAATTTTTTTTTACTTTAAAGTGGGAAAGTGGGATTTTAGTCATTTTTTGTTTTAGATGCTCAAACTCGACCGATTGATCTGATATTTGGTAGTTTTACTACTGAATGTTTGGAGAACATATTTTTTGCACTTTCAGGCTGATTCAGCAACCCACAAAATTTCTTCTGAATGAGAAAAATCAAATCTTTCCAAATCGGGATTTTTTGATTGGATTTTGTCACGAAACTCAAAATACCCATTCTGTAAATTTTTTTAATTCAGAAATTTGTAAACAACGACACAACTTTCAACAGTGGAGCGGAGCCTAAAAATTGATTACAAATATTGTTTCTTCAATAAAACGTCGGGAGAAATTCGTCAATGTAGACACGCCCCTTTTTTACGTATGCTTGTAGATCAATTTTTATAAGTCCCGCCCCTTGCTGACGTTTTATTGAACAGACAATATAATAGATCAAATTTTTTAAATGTGATTTCTTTGAATCAGCATGCTCTCAAAACTATGAAATATCAAGTCAATCGGTCAAGTTTAAGGATATAAAATCGGCCCAACAAAAAAGTGTCCTAACGAATGCTTGCCACTGCATGTACAAATCAAAAATGTCAAAAATACCAATTTTGTCCAGAAAGAGCAAACGCATTTCAATCAGCGAAAAAGTTATTATTTTTAGCTTCAATGCTTGCGAATCAAAACATTTACTCACCAACAACTCAACTCCAACCCAAATAGGTGCAGCTTGAAAACAGTACTGTCTCCAACTTCCGAAGACGGTTTCATCTTAATATACGGATTTATATTGATACCCGTAAAACAACGTATGATTTCCCACGAGTTCTCGCCTTTGGAACAAATCCGAAACGGTCCGATTTTCGGTAATTCATGCTTCAACAGATTTTGAATAAAGAACATTTGCTTCTTGGAACATTGCGAGAACATCAACAAATCGGCGACTGGCAAGTGACTCAATATCTCTTTGTTAACCAAATACGGTAAGTTGTTGAATTTCATGACTAATCTGAAAACAAGTTGTTGAATATTCAAAAATATTTAATTAAAAGATAAGAACAAAACTATATGGATTAATATGTTCTAATTTGGCTACCATAATCCAACGGTGACATTAAACATCTGATGATCGCTCTTGCATACTGTACAACCTAAACCACTTTGAAATCATAATAAGGATTTTCCTTGATCTTTCGAATCCAAGAAAAAACATATATGTAAAAGAGGACATACTTTTTTCAGTTTAATAGTTTTCAATCCTCAGTCAAAATATTCAAAGACGATAAAAAAAGCTATAGTGTAAAAATGGTAAAAAAAAGACAGAGAAAAATCTTGTGTTGCAATTCTGGGTGTACGTAATATCCACTCTGAAGACATCATATCTGGTCTCCGAAACTAAAACAAAGACACGTTATGTGCCCGCGAAAATGCATTTAATACGGAGTGCATCAAGAGTACAGGAAAAATCGATCCGTCTTTGTCTCGTACATTCACCACATAGACACGGGCACAATCAATTAACTCATATTTGTGAGGTGTACGGCTCATATTGATTTCAGGTTTAAACGACGGCCTATATCGGCCTATATTTGGTGATTTCTTTTAGAATGAACCTATTTTTCGAACACTGTTATTGCTTTCAAACCAGGCATAATTATGGAAAAAAGGAAGACAATTCACGAAATGGTAGACACATCATAATAGTTTCATTCTAAAAATAATCATCAAATATAGGCCGATATAGGCCGTTGTCTAAACCTGAAATCAATATGATCCGTACCCCTCACAAGTAATAGTTAATTTTATCTTAATATAGTAGTTTAGTTTTTCCTCAAGTCTCGGATACAGTAACACTAGTAAGGGAAATTCTTGTCTATTCAAAATCACTGACCTCCGGAGATCTTGTTTTACCACATCTTCTAAAAATCTTCTAATTCTTACATTCAGTTTCCCGTGTGAAGTTTGAACTTTTAGGTTCATCAGAACTCGAAAAAGATGATAAAACGAAATTTTGACCAACACTTTTTTACTTCTCCATGCATTTCAATTCCGATGTAAATGAATATTTCCTCCAATAATGACACATTAAGAATGAGCAAAGAGGATGATAAATAAGATGTTTGTAGTTCAAACTTTTAAAGTTTCTCTCTCCCATTTTGTCATCATTTCTAGCTGAAAAGAAAACATGATGACAAGAGGAAACTGCCATAAAAGGAAGGCGAGATGTGACCCCCTACATTCGAATTTTCTTGAATTGCCCTAAAATGGTTCACTATAAGATTTCCTACTTTCCAATTCGGTGGGCTGGAGAAGTCCCTCGCCAAATTTTGGCCTACGCTGGACAGAAATTTGAGGATAACAGGATCCCACAGGCTGATTGGCCAGCAATCAAGCCATGTAAGTTTGTTCTTCTCTATTGTTTCCAATAAATTTTTTTTCAGCTACTCCATTTGGCCAACTCCCAGTACTCGAAGTAGACGGAAGACCCCTCGGCCAATCTCATGCAATCTCTCGTTACCTTGCTCGTCAATTCGGAATCAACGGAAGATGTCCATGGGAAGAAGCTCAAGTAAATGCAATCGCCGATCAATTCAAAGACTATTTGAGTGACACTCGTTCATACAATCTCGTTAAAATGGGCTTTGCTCAAGGAGACGCTGACAAACTGTTCACCGAAACCTTCCTTCCCAACTTCAAAAAACACTACCAATTTTTCACAAACTTTTTGAAGGCCAGTGGTGCTGGATTCCTGATTGGAGACTCGCTGACCTGGGTGGATATTCTAATCGCCAATCATACATCAGATCTTCTCAGTGATTCTGGATCAGTTTTTGCTGCGAACGACTCGATTTTCGACGAGTTTCCAGAACTGAAGGCTCATCAAAAGAAGATTCATTCGATTCCGAACATAAAGAAGTGGATTGAAACTCGCCCAGTTACACCACTCTAAATGCTCTTTGATTCTTTTCTTGTTTTATAATTTGTCATCTATAATAAACTGTCTAACTCTTCAACTGTCAGCTTTTAAAGTTTACAATACTTTTTCCTAGAACGTCATCGAAAAATTTAGTGATCGAAAATTTAATGATAAAAAAGTTTCCGTCATGCATCCGGAAAGTGAAATTTCGATTCTGATGATCTCTACTGAAAATGCTTTCAGTGTTAGACTTTGTTCTCTTTTCTGCATTTATAAGAGTATAGATTTTTGTTTTCTTTTTTCTCATCTTTTCTGATTCCTTGATATCTCTGGGGTCAGCTGTCAAATAGCCACAACATAGAACACATGATCTTAACCTTTTCACTTGTTTTCTATTGATTTTCAACATCGTCTGAGCTGCTGCAAACAATTTCATTTTAGTTTCTGCTGTTCTCATATGCTTCCTTACATCATACCACATTCAGAGAATCACGTGAAGTTGCTGGAATTCCTCTGGAATACATTCTAGACTGTTGCACATTGTGCACATGTGCATCTCTATGTTCTAGTCCCTGTGATGTTTGCATACCTTTCTTATCAGTGACCCCTTCGCCACGTTTTCCATAATCTTTTAGGGAGGGCGTGTGATACCTGATGGCCTGGAGAAACATTTCGTTCTCGTTGACACTTGTGGTTTCTTTTAATTGAACTTTCATTTTGCCCTTTCTGAAGTTTTTTTTTTTAAAACTGGTAAAAAACCATTCTCATCCATTTTGAATTATATTTGAATTTTCAAAGAAGCTGGAATTAAAGAGGGCGTAACATAATTATTTTTTGTTGAGATTTTTACATGGTTCGATGCAGAAATTTTGTGGGAATCCTGTTGGAGCATAGTCTGAAAATGTCTGGTTTTTCATTTATACGCCAAAATGAGGTCATAATTAGTACTGAGCAAGTGCAGATTCAATCCACCCCTTTCAAATGAAACTTCTAGTTTATTAGTTTTCTAATAAAGAGAAGAAAAAGTTTATCAAAAACAACCTAACAAAAAATATGGAAACCTGAAATTGAGTCATTCTTCCTCCGTTCTCACTCCTTTATTATGCTTTCCTCTTTCATTCACTTTCAGTCATTTTTCTCAATTTCAGAACTATGGGGAAACTATCCTCATTTCTCTTATTCGCTCTAATTTATTCCGCAAACGCGGGTCCTCGAATCGACTGTCTCCCGGAGCCAAATGGAAATCAAGGAGCTTGTGAAGCAAGAGGATGCACTTGGCAAGAAGATGATTCTGGGGTTTATAGCACACTTTTTAAAATTCTGAAAAAAAATTTTTATTTTCAGAAGAATGCCCCCTGGTGCTTTTTCAAGGATGGTGTTGGCTACAAACTAGATTCTCAACAAGGATCAACGTACAATTTGAGGAAAAACAGTGGTCCATCGAATCCATGGGGAGCAGATTCAACGGAAATCAAGTTGACGACAAAGAATATCGGAAGTGTTCTCAATGTTCATATTGGGATTGATGGAAGGTTGGTTTTGATAATGGTCTGAAATATAGTTCAGAAATTCCCCAAACTTTCGCCATTTGCTTGTCTTGGTGTAGTAGCAAAATCCTCAAAGTATTTTTTTTCCGTCCGGAGCCGAGAGATTCGTGCTCAAAGTTTCAAACGCTCCATTTTAGTAATAATTAGAGGGTGTTCGGAAGATAATATTTTCAGTTTTATGATATTTTCCGACCTGAAAACTTGCCAGCGTATGTAGTTTTGTCTACACTATTCAGGGGCTTAATTTTTGAAAGTAAAACATTTTTTAATTTCGAAAAAAATCATGCTCATGTTGAAAGTTTCAAGAATTTCTGAACATGTAGGTCCTGATGATTTCCTTGTTAGGAGTATTCATTCCTCAATTTCAAGCATCTAACTTTCTTTCAGTGCCTTTAAATTAACTTTAACTCACATCATCACTCTCTGATTTCCAGATACGAGCCCCCAGTTGACTTCCCAAGAGAGACTCAACCATCCGATGAATCCCTCGTTCTCTCCACTTCCAGTTCCGGTGACTTCTTTTCTTTCGCAGTTGTCCGTCAAAGTTCCAACCGAAAACTCTTCGACACTTCCATCGGAGGACTCATCTTCTCTGATCAATTCCTTCAAATTGCCACATATCTTCCAAGTGAAAACATGTATGGATGGGGAGAGAACACTCATCAGACTTTGAGAGTATGTTTCGAATTGAAAATCTGAAAAAAAAGACAGTTTTTAGCACGATTTCACCAAGTACTTAACCTGGGCAATGTTCGCCCGTGATCAACCTCCAAATTCTGGAAATCTGGATACAATGAATCTCTACGGAGTTCACCCGTACTATATGATTCTGGAGCCTGATGGCAAAGCTCACGGAGTCCTCATCGTCAATTCAAATGCACAAGAAGTGACAACTGCTCCAGGACCATCTTTGATCTACCGTACCATTGGTGGAAATCTCGATATGTACTTTTTCCCGGGACCAACTCCTGAAATGGTTACTCAACAGTATCTGAAATTCATTGGAAAACCATTCCTTCCCGCTTATTGGGCATTGGGATATCAATTGTCTAGATATGGATACAAGGAATTGGCCGAGATGAAGACGAGAATTCAGGCTGTGCGCGATGCTGGTATTCCAATTGATATTGGTTAGTAATAAGAGAAAAATGAAAAATGGATAGAATTTTTCAGGAGTTGCTGATATTGACTACATGCAAAGATACAAGGATTTCACAACTGGAGATGTAAGTCTAATCAACTTTCACGGATTTTTCCAGAAATGCTAAAAACAACAAATATTTTCAAAAGTTATGAACATTTTCCTTTTTTCCTACCCGGGCAGGCAGAATTTTCCACTGGCCCAGGAGGAAAATTGGCCCAAAAATAGCCTGTCCCGGAATTCGCCCAGCCTGGATTATACGATATATTTCAGGACTGGGCTGGATTCGGAGACTACGTTAAGACTATGCATGACTGGGGAATGAAGCTTATTCTGATTTTCGACCCAGCTATCGAAGCAACTTATCCATCATTCCAACGTGCAATGTCTGCAAATGCAAAATTCATCGAATGGGAATCAAAATCTCAAGTTCAAACTTCAATTCAGAATCTTTATCCAATGGCGAAAGACACTAAAATCATGTTGGGAGTTGTCTGGCCAGATAACCACGTTGCATTCCCCGACTTTTTGGATTCCACGAATAACACTCAAAACTGGTGGATTAACGAGTTCGTCACCTATCAATCTCAAGTTCCATTCGATGGAATTTGGATCGATATGAATGAACCATCGAATTTCGGAACTAATCAAGACCATCCGTGGTATTTTGACAGTGACGATCATCCAGATGATGCTCCGCTTTTCTGTCCAACAAATGGATCGAACACTTGGGAAATGCCACCGTACAAGACACGGGCGGTTTGGAGATTCGGTGATGCCAACAATGGAGCATTCCTTTCAACGAACACTTTGTGCATGTTGGCGGAGCAGGACGGAGGAAAACAAAGATTTTATAATGTCAAGAATTTGTACGGATTGACTGAAGCTATTCATACTCAGAAGGCGTTGTTCAAATCGACTGGAAAGAGAGGAGCTGTGGTTTCAAGATCAACATATCCATCATCTGGAAGATATGCTGGACATTGGTTGGGAGATAATACAGCAAGATGGGAAGATTTGAGAACTTCTGTTATCGGAGCACAAGAGTTCAACATGTTTGGAATTCCGTAAGTTATTTTTAAATTCATAATTAGCTAAGCCTAAAACTATTTCTGGACGTCTAATGCGAACCGAATCATGTTGACTTAAAGTTTGGTCTAAAAATTTTGTTTTTTTTGTACCTTACAAATTTGACGGCCTAATTCAAAAATCCGCCGAGATTGAGTTGTAGATTAATGTCTGAATTATAGTTTGTGTATCCATCTTTCAATATGGGTCAGCCTGAACCAAGTCATGTTGACTTTTATATTTCGATTCAATAGGTTATTTGGCTGAAAAATAACGATCGTAGGCAAATTTGGCTTCAAAATGGTCAGGACAAGATGAATAACATTTCGAGTAACCTTGAAAGTTTCCAAAATAGATCAGGTTTTTTAAATCCGGAACAAAACGGAACAAAGTCTGAACGAATAACTCTATTCAAGAGTACATGCCAAAAATGAGATGAAATTTCTTTTTTTTTCCCCAATTTTCAAACGAGGATGCCGTGATTAGATCAAATATTGGCCATAGTTTAGGAAAAGGGTGTTCTTGATCTGGTTTTTATTACTCATAGATCTGCAAAAATTGTTTTCAGTACGTCTGAAATTTGGCCCAAATGGGTCATCCTGTCTTGTGTCTAAAAATCAAGAATCCGAACTTTCTATTGAGTGAAAAAAAATATAGTGAACTATTGTTCATAACAACAAAAAAGGCAAACAAAGAGACACCATAAAACAAGAAAATAAGTAGTCGATATGTTTCATTTTTCTTGATCATAAGTTAAGTATAAATTCGGGGAAGATGAATGGGGGAACAAAAAGAACTATGATGTGACCATGAGATTCGTGGAAATGATGTGTTGTCGTATATACACTTATTACACTTGTGATGAGCATCCGTGAGTGGAATGAAATCCGTTTGAAAGCTGAAGAAGCTGAGCTAGAATTAGCCAGTTTGTAGTGAGTGATGAGAAATTGAGCAATTGAGATAGAGCTCGGTTGAATTCAGAAGGCGTTAGAGTTGAAGATTCAGAAGAAAAACAGGTCTGCACAGTCGGAAAGAGTTCCGCCGTCGATGCGAATTGAGGGAGGGCAACGATCCATATCTGGAAATAAGATGGTTCAGTTTAGTTAATTAGAAGAAAACATGAGAATAAAAAAGAGCAAGGATATGTGTTTACTTAGAAAATCAGTATTAAAAAAAGCACGGTTTGTAGAAAAGAGAGTCGCAATGAGTATACGGAAAACCGTTTCGAGCAGGAACCGGAGCTTCTTATAGCGGAAATTATCAATGATTCTAGAAGTTTCTACTCTATTTTGGGAGGAGCACTTTATTCCGGTAGCTAATGAAGAAAAAAATTTGAGAGACCCGTGGAATTCAAAAACTTGCTGCTCTTAAGAACTAGTCAAAATGAAATCATTCAAATTGTTTAAATAGTTTTGAGGACACACAAACTCTTGATAAGCTGACACAGTTTCAAAAAAAAATGCAAAATGGAGTAAGATATTGTAATGAATAGTAGAAGAATAGTGTGTTTATGAAGTGACAATAGACGAACCCACTTCCTGATGTGATAAATCACAATTTCTTATCACTATATATCAGTGACGACGATTCGATTCACTTTTGATTCGGTTCGTCAAATGAGAAAAGTGGATCTGATCTGACTAGATGAATGAATCAAATTGATTTTTTTCAAGAATTGGTTTGGGAAACTACGGCAGAAACCTATTTATAGATAAGAGAGTGTCTGGTACTTCTTCTTTGGAGGTAACAACACATTACACTTCTTTTTTCTCGCCCTACCGAAAAATGTATGCAATGCTGTTGGACTAGAAAAAGCAATGGAATTTTATTAGCTTAGTCACATCATTACTAGCCATTTTCTATTGGTATTGTTCTGGGAGAGAAGGGAGGAACTGTGAGTCAGTGATTTATAGGGGTCAGTGGAGGATTCCAGTGGAATGATGCAAATGCAAATATAAGAAGCTGTGATTTCCAGATCGAAAGGTCACACGTGTCAGTTGATTTGATACATCACTTTTGTTGCAGACAACAAAATATGTAAACATGTGATTGATTTCAGTAAATTACATATTGCAAAAACAGTAGTCGAATTTAGACAATCTGATTGCTATTTTTAGATTTAACGAATCATCTGAAATAATGAAAGTTTGCAGTAACAAGAACTTTGAGACGATCTTTGATAAATTAAAGATCAAACGTTTCTCAAGAACGTATTCATCTTATCAAAGTCTAGACAGATATAGTATTAAGTTCGACTGCAGACTATACTCAAGTTCTTAAAATCGAGTTATGTCTTCAAGGAATAGTGGAAATTGGTGAAATTTGGAAGTTTTTAAGAAATGGTAGAAAAGTTCTTATAGTATTCTGTTTTGTTTTGTGCTCTCCGAAAAGAAATCTTGACCAATACTGGATTATCCTTTTTAGCCACAAGTCGAGCCATGGCTTACAAGGGAAGTGTTTTCGGAGGGGCTTTGAGAATTTTCTGAAAATTGGTACACTAGTACTTTTGACTATGCTGAGAAACGTGGTGAATTTATTTTTTGCCCCTTGCCCCCGTGGGCCGAGATATCAGCTAAAAAAGCAAAATCCAGTACAAAAATTGCCGATTTTTAAAGACCTGTAACTTTGCTTCTAGGCACTTCCAAAAGGTCTAATTTCTTGTTTTGGACTCACAATTGTTTGTTTAACAATTTCTGATGCTTTTTGGAGAGAAAAAATTTTGAGCCAAAACTTGAAAATTTTCGACCATTTGGGTGCAAAATTTTTCCAAGTTTTTTGGATTTTCAAAAAAAAAATTTCAACCTTCCAGATTATGGTTGGAAACGATAGATGGATATTTGTACAGCACTCCTCCATATTTTCGTAACAATACTTGTCACTTTTTCAAAAAATTAGATCAGTTATGCGCCAAAAACCTTGAAAAAAATTCAGCCATAATTTGACCTATAAAAAGCACCCTAATTAGTGAAAAAGTACATGAAATTTTCATGAACTGTACTACAAACCTCCATCTATCGTTTCCAGCCAAGAACTGCCAGATTGGAAAAACAGTTTTAAAAATCCACGTGCTTCAAAATCAGAGATGAGCGGAATTCCGCCTTCCGCCTTCCGCTTTCCGCCTTCCGCCCATTTTTTTCATTCCGCCTTCCGCCTTCCGCCTTCCGCCGAAATTTTCCAACTTCCGCCTTCCGCCTTCCGCCTTCCGCCAAAAAATCGGAAAAATTAGGCGGAAGGCGGAATTTAAAAAATTTTTCAAACTTGATAAAAACAGCGCTTTTTCGGTCAATACATGCTTGAAACGATAAAATTAAGCAAAGCGGCGGCAAAAAATGTATCTTTTAGCCAGGAAAATCCAAGAAAGGGTAGGCAAAATTCCGCCTTCCGCCTTCCGCTTTCCGCTTTCCGCCCATTTTTTTCATTCCGCTTTCCGCCTTCCGCCTTCCGCCAAATTTTCTACAGTTCCGCCTTCCGCTTTCCGCCTTCCGCCAAAATTTTAAAAATTCCGCCTTCCGCCTTCCGCCTTCCGCCATTTCAAAAATGCTCTTCCGCTCATCTCTGTTCAAAATATTTCGCACCCAAATGCTGGCAAAATTTCGAATTTTGGCTCAAAAAATTTTTTCTTCAGAAAGTACCGCAAATTATCATACAATCAATTCTGAGTCCAAAACAAAAAACGAGACCTTCTAAAACCGCCTTGAAGCAAAGTTACAGGCTCTCGAAAAATCCCCTTATTTGTACTGAGGGACAGCTTTGTCGGCTGATAACTCGGCCCACGGAGGCAAGGGGCAAAAAATAAATTTACCTCGTTTTTCAGCATGGTCGAAAGTACTAGTGCACCAATTTTCAGAAAATTCTCAAAGCCCCTCCGAAAACACTTCCCTTGTTAGGCTTATGCTCAGGTGCAAGCGCAGCGACCGTCTGCGGCATTCTAGTACTTCTGATCATGGAAACCTTGGCTTAGGCGCAGCGACTGCGCCATTTGGGATGAAGTTAGGCTTAGACTCAGGCGCTGGCGAGGCGACTGCGCCATTTGGTTAGGCTTAGGCTCAGACGCAGGCTTTAGACTGCGCGATTTGGGCTGATTAGGCTTAGGCTTAGGCTTAAGCCACATAGTCGTTCTCTAAGTTTCTATTAAGAAAACTTAAAACTTAGGCTCTTCTTTAACCAAGAACAATATCGCAAGAAGTTCTCAAAGTTTCCGAGTAAAAAACACAGAATCTGCTTCCTTAGAAGACACCTATTCTCAACCTGATACACAATAAGAAACTCTAGGAAAACCCCACCTATTTTAACCCTTAAATACATAATCTAATCTGATCACTAAAGAAATCCATGATCGGTTCAAAATGTGATTCACTAAAACCGTTTGAACGGGGTGTGGTAAGGTGTGAAGAGTGAAATGGTTAAAGGATTCTTCCTTCTTTCGATCTTCACGACTCCACCTCTTCTTCTCCATTTTTTTCTCTGTTATTCTACGAACGACGTTTTTGCCCTTCTTACCGTATACCTTCTTCACGCCTCCTTTTCCATGACCATTTCTACTCCAGACGCCTCCTTTTTTTGTCTTCTGTTTTGATTAGCCTCACACTGGCCGTCACACCCTAATTATAATTTGATATGCTCAACCCGTGAAATCGTGTTAACACATCAAATTGAAATGGAAGAAGATGGTGTGAAGGGAAAATAATGAAGAGAGAGAACGGTGCCTTGCGTCACGTATTCAGATGAAATTCCACATGTTGCCTACAGTAGGACTATCTAAAACGGGCAACAAAATTGTCATTGTCGAGATCGAATTAGGAATGATGGGGCCCCCTTCTGTTTCGTTTTCAGATGGGGAGGAGGAGGAGGAGGTGGTGGTTTTTTGTGTTGTTGAACCGCATCGACCGAAGGTGTTTTAGGGGGAGGGGACACACCCTGTCCTGTTCTCGTTTGACGTCACAATTCATTTCGCCTGATGCCACGACGTCTGCAATTATCCTCCGTCTTCCAACAACTTAACTGACCTCTCGATAAGAGTCTCTCGCTCAATTCGATCTGACGTAGCGGTTGTCATAAAAAACAGATGATGATAATGAGTTGGAACAAGTGCTACTGTAATCAACGAAACATCTTGAAGTCCTTGAGTGTTCTCCCATCTGGAACCACGGAAAGAGAGATTCAGCAAGAACAGATTGTATCAGAAGCTTTTGGGGAGACCGACATTTTGATAGGATGAAACCGACGTACTGCTTTTTGAAAGTACAGTATGCCTCTTCTGAGGCACCTGAAGCTCACCGGGGTTGCAATCCGGGTCGAAACGGGCCGGCGCGGGCCGGCGATTTTCTCCCATCTGAATTGTGATTTTCAAGTCAAATGTTATATGAAAATGTAGAACTCGATGAGATCTACAGATTGATAGTTAGAATATCTAAACTCCATGTCTATATTTTCTATAAAACGTCGGAAGGTGGACGGGCCGAGCTCACACTGGCCGAAATCTCCGGCCCGTGTACTTTTTGACGTTTTATAGAAAATATAGACATGGAATTGAGATATTTTAAATAGCAGCTACAATGATGGTCTTTTGTGATTCACTCACACGGTACTCAGTACCACCCAGACTTTTCCCGATATACTCTTTCTAAGAAGACATATAGTTCCGAAAATTAAGATGGAATATGAAGAGTTCACACTCTACATACAGTACTGTCCAAAATAAATGTGAGCACTGGTATTTTCCTTTGAAATAGGTCAACTTTGAGAGTCTAAAAAATAGGTTTTCAGAAATCCGATTTTCATGAAGTTTAGTGGATGTATCAAGCAACTCTAGAACTCTATTTCTTTAGTTGACACCTTTTTCATAGGACCATGATTCAGTTAGTTAGGTCGCGTGGAAGCCGGAATGCTTCAAAATGAGTCGAAATTTGAGGTGACGTAAGTCAACTTGACCTAACAAATCGGATTGCAATCTTATGAAAAAGTTCTCATCTACAAAAATATAATTCTTGAGTTACTCAATACATCCGCAAAATTTCAGAAAAATTGAGTTTCGGGAAACTTATTTTTCAGACCCTCAAAGCTTACCCTTTCCACGGAAAACTTTGGCCAATACTGTAGTTAGAGTACAAAAATATTCACTATACAAATCTTAAGTGGTTCTAAGTATACTTTTTCTTAATCCCCAAAAGAATCCAGCAAGAATTCCCCACTTTTTCAGATATGTGGGAAGTGATGTCTGCGGTTTCCTTGGAACAACTACCGAAGAACTCTGTTTGAGATGGCAACAAATGGGAGCTTTCCATTCATTCTTCAGGTATTTCTAAATCTTCAAAATGCTCAATCTACATTTTTCCAGAAACCACAACACCATCGGACAACCAGCTCAAGATCCAGCCGTTTGGCCATCCGTCGCCGCTGCCACAAAGAAAGCTAACCTTTTCAGATATCAATATCTGCCATACTTGTTCAGGTGACATTCTATACTCTCTCCTCTACAGTAACCAGTTGATTTTAGTCTCCACTTTGCCGCTTCTCAAAACGGAGGATCTGTAATCCGTCCAGTATTCTTTGAATTCCCAACCGATGCAGAGACTTTCGATCTTGGTTACGAGTTCATGTGGGGATCCAGAATGTTGGTGGCTCCAGTTATCACTCAAGGAGCAACTTCTGTGAATGTGTACCTTCCAACAGATCAGTGGTATTCCCTGTTCGACTACAGATATGGAAGTGTTATGTCTCCTGGATACTCGACAGTTTCTGCTCCAACAACTTCCAGAATTCCAGTCTTCGTTAGAGGTGAGTACCACATTTCTCTTTGTTATGCGCATTTGCTGTCTACAGTAACCGTAATGGGAACGAGATAATCCAGTTGTTTTTTCTTTCTAATTCAATCTCTGCTCTCCACTTCTGTTATTTTCGATTCGATTCTGCAGAAAACGAGAAAACGAGAAGGGAGACCAATTGTCTAAAATTGGTTTGCAGTGGGAAAAGAATACTTCCACATTCCAGACATTCTCTGGTCATCACATTATCTACGTAGTGAACACGAAAATGGAAGCCAATTAATTAGAGAGAGAGAGAGAGAGAGAGAGAGAGAGAGAGAGAGAGAGAGAGAGAGAGAGAGAGAGAGAAATGACAGTATGTGTATGTATGTAGACGTGAAGTGAGGAAGATGAGATGAGATCAAATTCATTCTACCATGATGTGCTTTATATTTGATACAGGGCGAGATCAAAGATAGATTTTCGACTACAATGTGTTGATATTGTACGGGAGTATATGTGAATGTTAACTGGGGGAATACTTGAGGGAAGTTTTGAAGTAAGCCTACTACAGCACTGGTGTTTTCAGTTGAAATAGGTCAACTTTACGGGTCTGAAAAAGTGGTTTCCAGATATCCGATAGTCATGAAATTTTGTGGATGTATCGAACTACATTTCTGTAGCTGACATAGGACCACCTTCCAGCTAGTTAGGGCTTGTGGAAGCCAGAAGACTCCAAAATGATCGGGATTCGAGGTGACGTTAGTCAAATTGGCCTAGTTGACTGGATTATAGTCTTATGAAGAAGTTGTCAACTACAGATATAGAGTTCCTGAGTTGCTCTAATCACCTGTAAAATTTTAGAAAAATCGAATATCTGGAAATCCCTTTTTCAGACCCTTAAAAACCAATGCGCGAATTTTTTTTGGCCAAACAAAATTCAATAAATTCCGTCATGTGGTGGCTCTATAATGAGCATGATTCATTTAAACTTTACGAAACAGTCTGAAATTTTACACAGAAACTAGAGTGCAATAAAACCGAATATGTCCATGAAAAATTTTCAGTGAAAACACAGTAGAGTAGATCACTGCGATCATGATATAAGTATGCCCAATGAGAACGCAATTAGAAAAAACTTTAATTTACTCTGAAACCTCAATAATTGATTTACATTTCTTACGGTACCTTTTTAGCCTTCATAAAATGATTTCTCTATGAAAAATGAAGACTCAAGAAAGCCTCTGACTTTCCTGATGAAGATAAGAAGTTTTTTTCTGATCGTCCTTTTGGTTTCAGAAATATTCCACCTTCAGAATTCAAAATGAAGGTTGAAGAAAGTTTCCAATTGAAGATGAGAAGCTCCTCTGATATTACTGCAATATAATATAATTAAAGTCATTATTTATATAAATAGCTGCTGCAGCAAAGTTATTTGATTTCAGAAAAATTACACCTTCAGAATCCCTTTACTAATTTTTCCCACCAATTCCAGGATACAGTGTCATCCCCCGCCAAACTCCATCCACAACAACCACTGCCACTCGTCAGAATCCATTCGAGCTCTTGATTGCTCCATGTCAAATGGAAAGAGGAGAGGGAACATTGTTCTGGGATGATGGAGAGACGATTGTAAATGATTTCAATTCTCATGACTACCATCGATTCGATTTTGTTTACAATACAACAACCACTGGTGGTCTTCTCACGATCAATCATTCCAAAAAGGTTTGTGGAATTTGGGAAAGTTCGCAATTGATTTCATGATTTCAGAGTTCTAAAATCTCTCTTCCGACACTTGACATCATCGAAATTTTCAACTATCCAAAGGCTCCAAACTTCCGATCTTTCACTATCAATGGTCAATCAGTGAATATCAATGTTCAGAAATCCACTTATTCTGGAATCACGAAAACATTGTATATTTCTACACCAGGGCTTATAAATTTGATGTCTTCGGATTCTATCGTTTTGCAATGGTCAAATGCAGGAAGCAGCTTGTCTGACGTCTCAGTGGATGGTGGCAAAATGAAAGCTTTGAATACAAACCGATACGAAGAATTGTACTTCTAAAAAACTAATTTTGTATTTTTGTAGGCGGTACTCGAAAATAGAACTGAGCGCAATGGAACTGTGACAAAATAGAACTCGCTACAAAATGGAACTCGGCGCGATAGAACGCGGCGAAATAGAACAGTAACTAAATAGAACTGTGACGAAATAGAACTCTTTCTACAGTAGCGCGCCGCAGAGCGCTGTTGCGCAAAGAGTTCTATTTCGTCACAGTTCTATTTCGCCCAGTTCCATTTTCACACAGTTCTATCGCGCCGAGTTCCATTTTGTAGCGAGTTCTATTTTGTCACAGTTCCATTGCGCTCAGTTCTATTTTCGAGTACCGCCATTTTTGTAAGATGTTATGAAAAGATTAAGATAAAAACATACTATTTATGATTTCATATTCAATATTAAAGGGTAAGTTATCTCATTTTCAGGATGCAATAAATAAATATCATTCACAAAAACAAAAAAATCAGAAAGGATGTTATAGTAGTTGATCAAGTAAAGACAAGTTCCAACATGAAACAAAACACTAAACTAAGAAAATAAAAAAGAGTGAGCATGCAATAAAGTTCTAATAGAGAAAAGATTCTTCTGCACTTGAAAACAATCCTGGACGAACTTTCAGAATCGGTGTTTCCAAATTGACATGATCCCGATTGTTGAGTCCGCGTTCAATCATTTCGTGAATGATCTGCAATGTTGACTTTCCAAGCGTTTCCGGCATGTACAAGTAGATGTAGCAGAGGCAGAAAATGGACGGGATGACGAATAAGAACACGAAGCACATACTGCCGAAGATCTGGAAGATACAATAAAATCTCAATCCTATCGATATAACTTACGCGGAAAAGGGGAATTGTGGCAAAATCAGTGAGTGCGATGAGTAAATTGTGAATAGCAAAGCAAGCTGAGAAGATGGTACAGCGATGCCGTTGACTGACGAGCTCTGGTGCCACGAACCACGACAGTGGGCCAAGGACCATTCCGAACGAAATGCAATAAGTGAGTAGAGATGCTAAACAGGCATATTTTGCCCAAGAATATGGTGTGACGACAGAAGACGATAGGTGGGAGAAAAATGCGAAACAGACAAGCAGGACATTGGAAAGTATTCCGAAGAGAATAAGAAGCTTTCTTCTCGAGAATCTGTCGATGATGGAAGCTCCGAAAATTGAAGACAGTGTAAGAACCACTTGCGCCAATGTAGAACACACTTGGGACACTTCGCTGAAAATGTATTTTCCCTCATTTGCCTTCTAATGTTTTGTACTCACTCTGGGATCCCAGATTCCAACAGGAAATAAGTCGAAGATTGGAGTATCGGATAGAACGAAAGAGTGAGAGATAGAGTGGCAAGTGCAAGGCGCATTGCTTGACGAAGATGCCACTTCGAGAGCAAATCGACAAACGTTGAATCAGACATTTTATCGGTCATTCTCTCGGCTTCATAATCATCCATCAACGCTTTATTATCGGAAGACTGTCCTTGGAAGTATTCCAGTGATGCCAACGCTTTCTTTTTATCGTTTCTGAAAAAATGGTTTTATTGTTGTGGTGTTTCTTTCCAAAAACTAACCTCATGATCATCAAGAACTTTGGAGTTTCTGGGATGCGCATGACGAAACAAAACGATAAAAACAGTGGGATCAATGAGAGGAGAAGCAATCGAGACAATGATTCTCCGAGAACTGATTTCATTCCAAGAACCATTCCGAGCACACACATTGTTCCATATCCAATCTCGCACAAAAACGATGACATTCCACGGATTTCGACGGGAGATGTTTCTTGGACGTACAGAAGTAAGCATGCGTCTCCAAGTGGTGATACTAGGGCAGTTAGTGATCGACCGAAAATCAGACCCCATGGCATGTAAAAGCACATTGAGAAGTATTGAACTAGTGTGGCGATGATTGTCGTTGTCACACAAACAATATAGCCAATTTTTCTCCCATATTTGTCGGATATCATCGGGGTCATCATGGCTCCGAAAATTTGAGCAACAAACCAGCAATTTAGAGTTGCAGACTGAAATAATGCGATTGTGTTCTCATCATCTGGTAGTCCATCTTTGCGGAGAGAAGTGGCGATGAATCTGAATCGAGCAGTTTGAAATTGATCAGAAAATATCTCTCACGTATGCAGTTTTTCTACGGCTGTGTTGACTGAAGAGTTAGTGAATCCAGATGGAAAATTAGTGATTGCCGAAAGGGCAGCATAGATTGATATGAGTCGGAATGTCTGCCACCGCATCTGAATAAAAATTTAGATGTTATATTTAAAAAAGAAAGAAACAATAACCTAAAAATGAAATCAGAATTGCAATGAAAGGGAAAATTCTGAACAGAAAAAATAGGGTTGGCGCATTTTTGTAGATTAAAGGAACATGCTACAGTGCGCAAAGGTCTCGTCGCGAAACCATACCGTAACTTGATTTTGTTTTTGTTTTCGAAGTTGATTTCTTATTTTTTCACGAATTTTGCTTTCGAAAATGCGTTGACCCACTGAAATGATAATGTTGCAGAATCTGAAAATCATATTGATGACATGCCGAAGGGAGGAGCTTCGTCTTTAACACCGGTTTATGCCGGTCTTCAAGAAGATCTCGATGCCTTTTTGAAGGCCTATATGGAGATGGAGTCGATAAGGTTCGCTGAAAATAAAGTAGCTTATCGAATAATTTTTTTCAGATTCACCGACTACAAGAAGCTATTTGAACACCGAGGAATGATTCAACTTCTTAGCGGCAGAACCAACAGTGCGGAAATCATTGAGGTAACTGTAACTCTTCCAGTTTTTCCCAAACCAAGTTTATTTTCAGTACAACGAATGTCTGCTGGTTTATTGTCTTCAGTACATGAAAAAGTTCGTCTGTCAAGGCGTTCCTCGATGCTTAAAAGAACGCCTTTTCGGCCTGTATTCCCTTTACACATTTTATTATGTCCAACAAGATAATCATGTTGTGAAAGTGCGAATGGATCCGGATGCATCGAGCCAATTTCGAAAACTCGCGGAGTTAGTTTTCCAAGAAAGAATCTTGGACGCCTATATGGTATGCTTGAAATTGATGGAAGACAAAGCAATCAAGCATGTCGCTTTCATTAAAATCGTAAGAAAAAATATTCGAATAGTATATTGCTTTCCTTTCTTTCAGCATGATCCAGTCAACTTCAAACGATTCTACACCGATGAAAAAGTGACTGGTGTCAATGTTAAAACAAACCTAAATGATCCACTGAGCAGTGTGAAATCAATTAATGAGTCGCGCGAATTCCTGAAGTTGGGATACATTCATACTGAGTACGCAAGATCGAAACAACGTACAGGTTTCGATGGTTGCCAGTTAGTCAACGTTCCTAAAAAAGTCGACGAAATTCTTGTGCAAGAGTCTCGTAAAATGTCCATGAACTATTCAGGCGTTGACGAGGTTGGTTGCAGATGTATAAACTAGTATCATGTTTTTATATTCAGATAATAAACACGGACCACTCATCCGAACAACTTGCGTCTCGTGGAATGTTGCGTTCATCTACGAAAGAACAGGCATACTCTTCTGATCTCAAGCTCACTCGATCCAGGAGACATCGATCAGCCACCCGTTTGTTTTTAACCGCAAATAATGCTCTAACTGCTATTTTCCAGCATTGGATGTCACATCGGATACTTTCGAATTTGAAGAAAACTTTAGCTGTGAAATCAGGGATATTAAGAAAATCAAAAAAGAGCTGCCTGCGGAATCATCAAAGAAGAATAGAAGACGTCGTTCAGTTTCACCGCCGGGTGTTCCAGTGGAGCCGAGCTCTCCAGAAGAGAAAACTGTGGAGAGAAAGTATCGACTTCGCAATAATGTATGTTTCTTTGTGCAACGAGTTTGGCAAAAATCTGAATTTTCCAGACTCCAATAAGCAAAGTGGACCTTGATGATAGTCTAGTATCTTCTCCGACTTCTCAATTGAGTGAGGTTGAGCATGAGGAATATTCACCAGCCCACAAGAAACCAAAACGATCAATGACACCGGAAATTGAGACCAGAAAGCTTCGAAAATCTGTCAAATTGGAGGTGATGGAAATGAATTCTTATGAAGGAGTCACAATGCCAAAGTCCATAATTAAGTCAAATAAAGTCAACGCTGTTGTGAAAGCAGAACGACGCGTAGCTTTCCGCGAAAATGTAAGGAAAAAGTGAATGGATTCCTGTATAAATAATGACTTATAGAATGATGGAGAACTTGACACTACTGTACATGAGATTCCGAAAGAATCTTCGTGCGAAGATGTTTTTGAAAAGGTGAAGAAGATCAAGCAGGAGACGGAACCCATGTTCTTTTTGCCACAATCAGACACTGAACAACAATCCGACAGAAATAACACACATGGTACGTCATGGTTAACGTTTTGATTGTCACCTTCAATCTTTTTATAGATGAACTTTTCGACGATACTGACATGTTCAAACCACTGGAAGCGGAAGAGCCAGATGATGTCAACATGAACGATGATGACTTGCTTATGTTTGAAGACTCCGATGATGAAATGATGATCGTCGACGAAATGTAACACTACGTTTTCAAGCTTTACAAATGTTATCCAAGTTTTTACTCTACGTTTGTTATACTGTTTTTCTGCACTTTTTATTTGTATACTGTTACTGCATTTGTTTTTATATGCTTCCCAGCCACTGTTGTATTTTTTCGTTTGCTTTGATTTTGATTTTGTCTAAACTTGTCAAGCTGTTTGCGAAAAATTTATTACAAAATGTTCAGAAAGAAGTGAAGTAGTATTGACTACTGAAATGTTGATAAATTAAATTGAAGAGTACAAGAACTGGGACCAGTAGTAGGGGTCTTTCGGAAAAACAAAGAAGAAACAGATTGGAGAAACAACAATTATAGTCAACTCGATGCGAGCCAGTCAGGATTTTCACGAAAATAAGGGTAAGCATGAATGGGAGAAAAACGACCCGGTGATACAGGGAACAGCTTCATTTCACAAGAAGATTGATCGAGCGAAATCTAGTCTTCATCTCGATCGTGCCGTTGGAAATTGACAGGAGGCGAGTGAAGAGGCTGATTTTGCTGTAAGGGGTGATTTAATTTAGGATATTACAGTAATTTTACATTTTTTTCTAACATATTTCAAAAAATGTAGAATTTTTAGAGTTAAAAAAAATGTAGAGCTGATTCGAATGCAACTAACATCTCTGCTCAAAACGCTACAGAAAAGTTATTTTATGAACAAATTTTCACTTTGTCGCCGCGACAAAAGAATATTGCGTTTTGAGCAGCGATATTAGGTACATTCGAATCAAGGAAAATTTCCAAAAGACAAACCTGTTGTTGCTGAACATTGACCCCAAGCATTGCATTGTTTTGCGGTTGCTGGGGTTGTTGTTGCATTAGACCTGGTTGGGCGAGTTGAGGATCATCGAAACGATGTTGTGCAGCAAGTGGAGCAGCTTCTCCAAACACGGCAACTCGATGTTGTTGTTGCAGTGGAGCAGGTTGTGGAAGGGGGTCAGAAGCTGCAGCTGCCAGGGAAGGATTTGATTTTGACTGAAACGAAAATTTATATTTTGAAAAAAAAAAAGAAGATAATTTTTACTTTGACAATGGGGCAAGCAAAATCCACATGTCGACTTCTGGCTTCTTCTTTCTCCCAGGAACAATGAACGAATGGTCGTTGAACATAATTATAGATCACTTCAGCTTTATTGAACCGTTTCTTTATCTTCTCCTTGTGAGTCGGATACCCTTCCATTCCCAATCGAATCTTTTTGAGTCCTCGTTCTTTTAATACTTGCTTCGCACAGTCTCGATTTTCAGCATATTTGAAGAATTTATAAAGATGCGTAGAGTAGACAACATGCGTTGTTTCCTCGCCCATTTGGGGTGGGTACTCATCATCCCAATCGACGACGTCATCGTCGAGAAGTACTACCAGATGACATTCTCTTTCTCCATGTTCCGTTGAAGCAACCAGTTGAGGTAGGATTATTTCCTCTAGGAACTGTGAGAATTGCTCTCGAGCTCCTTCGTTTGAGAGTTCATGAAGTAAAGCGTGCAAGTTTTGACATTTGACAGTCTGTGCATTGAAAGGAACCAATAGGTAATCACAAGCTTCACGCAATTCGGACACAGATACCGAAGATGGACACCTCATTGTACCCGATTGATAATAATCAAGAATCGCTCGGAAACATGATGCAGTCATTCCATCCGCCACTTCGAATTCGTCTCTTTCATTTGGAGACACGAGATCGGCACCCAGATCGCCGCACGATGCTCGCATTGAGAACATTCGACCGAGCATTGTATCTGGTTTTGATGTCAGAAGACGTTGTGAGACAAGAAACCTTGTTTGATCGACAAGTAGACACACTTTGTCGCCTTCTCCCGGAGAACAGTCTACGGTGTTTCCAGGGCGACCTCCCAGTTGAGACATCAACATTTCATGAGCCGGTCCTCCGAGAGACATTGAACGTTGTCCACGGTAGTGACCGTCCTAAAACATTAAAATGAAAGGGATCTACACGGGTTTCTTTGAACAATACCTTTCCAGAATGTTTGAGTGCCGGTGGAAGTGGGGGCGTGGCTAGAGATCGATCAGGATTCGATTCACCCGATGATGAGCAACCTGCGTTTCGCGCTGGAGATTCTGGAAATAGAGAAAGTGATTCCTGGGTAGTTGCCTCTGAAAAGTCAACAAAGGAATTTCAAATGTGTGGTGTGGGAGGAACGCACACTTTCAATAGATTGAAATACAGAAAAATGGGAAAACAATGAGCTGGCTTTCCCAACGAATTTGCTCATGTACTTTTTTCTCAAAAACAATCAGATTCATTTGAACAAAAAGAGAACGAAATTCACTAGAAACCGATTGGGGGAAGTCTTTCTGATCTTAATTTCCCGGCAAATACTCATCGACTACACTTGGAAAATTGACTACAGTTGACTGATAGATTACTTCCTACCCTTTCTGAGACTGTATTTCAGAGAAATGTCCCATAAAATATACGTTATCTTATTTTGAAATGCGTAGTCATTGAGCCTACTGTAGTTAATGAGAATTTGCCTAATTTCCCTTATTAAAAATACAAAAACTCTTACCAGAGGGGGAAGGACTTGTATGACCCGAAGAAGATGCTGATCCACGTCCTCCAACAAGTGAAGACTTGCGAGTAGTGGATGTTGAAGCTGATGAACCAGCTTGTGATGAAGAAGACGTGGCGGCAAAAGCAGGTACTGTAATGAGGAATCATTATGATTAGTATTAGGATTATGTAAAGCTTTTCATAGGATAATATCCCTAATAAGTTACTGTAACTAACCAGAAGACGACAACGCCGAATTTGGAAAAGTGGAGTAAGAGCTCATAGTAACTGGCGCAAAAACAAAGTGAATGAGAGCTTTTAGCCGTTGTTTATGTGTATGGAATAATGATTATCTCGGGGCTTTGGAAGATGGATTGGAGAGAAGGAAATATAGAGCGTTTAGCCTCTTCCTCGCCTAGCTAGGGGTGCGCAAAGGGGCGCAGCTGATATAGAGAGAAGCAGACAAGAGTTCGGAGTTTGAAGAGAGAGTTTAGAGAAAACGACGACGATATAATGATGACAATGGAGCGACATATCGACGAGACATAATGTGAAACCATGATAATACTGAAGAGACGCCGAGAGATCATCAAGACGGACTGGATACGAATAAGAGACAAGACTAGACAAGAAAAGAAGAACGGAAGGAAGGGTGGTCGCTGCTTCCTGGCCTACTTTAATCAAGTGCTTTTGGCTCTTCAAAAAGTGTGTCTTTTTCTTGTGTCAGCTGAGTCGTTGTGGCTTGGAACACGTGAGAATGTAGTGATTGAGATCTTGTTAGTAGTACAAACTGTTCGATCTTTCAGTATCCCCATTTTCCCAGTTCAGTTTTTTTGAGCCTGTTGAAATGTAAAGCAATATTATTGGGTGGAACTACATATTTACATTGATTCATTGTGTATTCATATGCCATCTTCAGTACTTTTTTTTCGTTCGTTTTGAAAATGAAAAGCAATGATAAGGCGAGCAAATAGAACATGCTATACAAAAAACAACTTTTTGTATAAGGAGTAAATATTGTATTCGAAAAGATTGGAAATGATTCTATACACTGGGTTCTGGAAGACTGTTTCAAATGGATGAAGTTATGATTGAAATATTTTAAGCTCAAAGAAAAGTGTGCCTCAGAAAACTTTGCAATGAGAACCCAAGGAATGAAAAAAAAAATCAAAATCTTTTTTCATCTCTCAACGAATCGAGATGGAGAACTGAAAGGTCACAGTGATGATGACACTACTTTACACCAATAGACACACATGGAGGTAAAACGACAAAAAAAGAGAGAGATTGAAGATGAAGATGACGACGATAGGCGCCGGGTATTCTATTTGCAAAAAAAACTAGTAAACCGACAAAAAAAACTTTTGCACGCTGTTCGGATGAGAACATAAGCCTGGGTTACTGTACCTACAGTAATTACATATTATCAGAAACCTTCTAAAAATATACACTAACAAAAAACCTCTAGATGAAACAATACTAAACGACAGCTGTGGAATTCGTTTTACAACTGGGTTACTGTACCTACAGTAATCTTTACTAATAACATTGGAAAACTTCTGTATTTATGTTTGTTTTATGTTGCAGATTGTAACTAATCTCAAACTGAACCAATTGGGATGAAAGTTTTACGAGAAGATCAGAAATTTGTCTACGTTAATTTCCATGTATTCAACTTTTCGATTGCTCCAAAATTGAGCAAATTGTGGTTACATATTTTCTGAATTTTTCTGAAATTCGACATTAACAAAAACCCTTTGGAACCAATAAAAACCTGGATGAAACAAGTTTTCAACAAACTATATCTTTGGAATTACTGTACCTACAGTACTACATATTATCTGAAATCCCCTAAAATAGACGCTTGTTATAACTACTTTTGGTAGAGGTGAGTAATTTTGACCGAATCTGGTTATTTCCTAGACAATTCAAACATCTCAAAAGTCAAGTTTTCCAAAACAAAAAGACTGAAGAAATCTAAATGGTTGAAAATCGCTTTTGAACCTTGTGCAAAGAATGGAGGAAAGATTGGGGGTAGATGGGCGAAAAAACATAAGGGAAAATGGGAAAGCGCAGAAAAAGAATTCGAAAAAGCAGAAGAAGATTAGCCGGAGACGGACGGACGGACGGGTGGACGAATGGACAACCGAACTGATGAGAAGAGGAAACTCAAACAATGTGGGAGTAGAAGAGAAAAGAGAGAGAGTCTCATTTTTGGAATATTTGTTTCTTTTGGAGAACCATTCTGCAGAAGAATGGTCATACATTTTAAAGTAACATGGGAAATCCATCATCTGCAGAAATAGATCCGAAAGAAACCTTATGAAAGAATTAATCCTTGAGCCGTCTGGAGCCAAGAAACCTTTCTTTCTGGGGAAGGGATTCTATAAACTCGAAACATTTACTTTTCAACTTTCAAAATCCCTGAGGTGTCCTCAGGTGTCAGAGTGACGTAAATCATAACTGAAAGGGAAGACTTGAAAAACAAGAAAAAATTGGGGAAAAGAAACCGACAGATGGCAACAATTTGTGTCTGTCATTTCGCAACCTTGCGGCCACCTGTTCATTTTTTTTCAAAACTTTTTTTTCTTCCAATTGACTTTTGCTTTCTTGCACTCTTCAGATGAAAAACAATCTATCAGGGCTCGAAAAGATGAAGAAATCAAGGAAAGAAATAAGATTAACTGTTCCTTTAGACTATCTAATCTGCCTCTGATCCTTGCAATCTTTGACTCACTCACCTTCATCTGAGAATGTCACTCTCATCTTTACAGGGGTAGGTAATAATGAAAGTAGATTAATATTCTAAATTTAGAATTCCTTGGCAGGTGCTGGTTATGTATCTGATCACAACCAGTTATTCTATTTTCGAAAAGCAGCCACAATCTTTTTGTAATAATTGGATTTCTAGGAAGCAGGAATCTGGAGTCAATAAGCAAATACGTGTTTGTTTAAACATTAAAAACATATGTGGATGGATGTTTAGAATCCTCTATTCTTCCAAAACGACGTCGTCATTTTCTAAAGGTGAATGAGCCGGAAACAGTCAATTGCTTTAGAGGCCAATTTACGTCACAGAGACGACGAGGAGCAACAAAAAAACGGAAATACCTTTTTTGAGTCCAGCGGGAGGTTGAGAGTGCGGAGTTGCTGGTTTGGCTCCGAAGGACCACGAGACCTGGAAAATTGAGATTTTAAGATTCATGAACGTTGAGTTGGTTTGTATTTGATTTTTCTAGATATTACAGTATCCCCAGTTCAGGGATTACGGTAATTCTTCAAAACTCATTTTCTACCGTAATCCCTGAACTGGGGTTACTGTAATATCAAGAAATTTTAAATTCAAATGATTACATTTTCGCCGTCTGTTGTCAGTCATTATTTCGAATGAGTCTCGCCGCGAATAACTTTGACAGTATCCCACAGCAGTGCATTTCTGTACCAAGTGGATTACTGTCAAAGTTATTCGCGGCGAGACTCATTCGAAATAATTGCATGCGCCTTTAAATCGGTAATAGTTTGAGTTTGATGTTACTGTATCCCAAAGTTTGGGGATTACGGTAGACAAGGAGTTTTGAAGAACACTTTTCGATATAACGTTTTGAGATACTTTTTCAAGATATTAAAATTTAAAAAACAATCGAATCACCTGCTGAGGTGCACGAACAGCTCGTACACTTGAACTTCCAGCATGATCCTTTCGAGATCTATCATTTTTCAAACATCCACGACTCGAAGATGATCCATCTGTTTCGGCACCTGTTTTGTCTAGAATTTTTTGGATGAAATTTACTTTAAAGATTCAGATTTACCATCATTGTCTAACGAAACATCAGATTCATCAGAAGTGTTGTCAAATAGACGGCGAGCCGGGACTTGGGGACCATTAAAATTTATAGTGGAAGAAGAAGAAGGAACATCCTTCTGTTGTTCATTGGATTGCGACATTGATCGAATGCAAAGTGAATAGATGATAACGTTGATAGTATAATTACTGCAGAGAGTTTTTGGTATTGATAGGGAGATTGAAAGATGTTTCGCAATAAAATAGATACGGTTGATGGTTATTTCGGGAAAGATCAATGGAAACAGGAGATAAAGATGTACTTTGAAAGTTCACTGTTCAGAAGGGCGAGAATTCAACAAAAGTCAATATAATGAAGTAAATATTAGCGATATTTTTTCTTTTGATATTCAGAGATACCAAAACTAATAAAAATAGTTCATTCGAGTTGATTTCGAGGGGGAAAAGCGAGCAGGAACTCTCGAATGCCCACTTTCAGGCAATTTCGCAATGGAGCGCGTTGTAACTTTGAAAATATCGCTAACAGTTCTCGGAAAAGTCAATTTTGAGAGATTGTTACAGTAATCTTACAGTAATCTTTGGACAACTATCAAAGCTAATTTTATGTAATCAAGTGTTAAAAAGGCATCATTTTCAGGAAATTTTGAAGAATATAAAGCAGCTGAAAGTATGCATAAATCATGTTTTGAATATATAAACTTATTCAAAACATAGTCACCTGCTCAATGTTTCATCAGATGAAACAGAATGTGACATCTGAAATTGAAATAATATTTTTATATTGGTTCCAAAAAATTTCAACTTGACGGATGTCGACAGAGGGAAATGAGTGGCTTTTGGAAGGCGACCTGGGCCACCAGTCAGCTTCTTTCCTCTTTTTCTCTATCCGTCTCTTTCATGTGATACACTCTCTCACTCCCTCTGCAACTTTTCACTTTGATTTTCTGCGTCTCACAGCGCTCCACTGTCTCATCGGGTCGCTGTGAGACCCGTTGTGATGACGCACGCCATGCGCCTTTAACTCTCGAGCGACTGTTTCTGGCAAAATTCCGTTTTGAAATCTTTTTTGGTTTCAAGCGTTTGCTTTTCAGGATTTTGCTCTTGATTTTTGTTCAGAAACTATCATATTTTATAGCCATCGTTTACAATTCAACTTCAAGAGCTGGCCTCTTGGAATTCGCAAACTGTAATTTCATCATTTTTCAGAAAACGATGAGCGAGGAAGCCAAAGCACCCGGTATGGACGTACCAATCGCCGCTCCAATCGTGACGACGGACGAGCAAAATCTCGTTGTATCGTTCCTTCAGTTTATTCGCCAGAAAGTTTCCCACAATGAAGCTACACCGGAGCAAGCCGAAGCTCTTGAGGGTAAGTGTCGCTATTTGTTTAAAAAATTATTTTCAATTTTTTAGTTGCCATTCAATGCCTCGAGCACTCATTCACTTTAACTGATGCCTCCTACGCTTTCCAACCATCTCGACCACTTCTCGAACTGTTCAAGAGCACTGAAGGAGTCGCAGATGGAGAAAGTGCACTTCCAACTCCCAGCGAAGCTGATATCGCTCAAGCCAACAAATTGAAAGAGGAAGGAAATGATTTGATGAAAGCCTCACAGTTTGATGCCGCTGTTCAGAAGTACAACGCTGCTATCAAGCTCAACAGAGACCCAGTTTACTTCTGTAACCGTGCGGCCGCCTATTGTCGTCTTGAGCAATATGATCTTGCCATTCAAGATTGCCGTACTGCGCTTGCTCTCGACCCTTCATATTCCAAAGCCTGGGGGAGAATGGGTCTCGCGTATTCGTGCCAGAACCGGTACGAGCATGCAGCGGAAGCTTACAAGAAAGCGTTGGAGTTGGAACCAAACCAGGAAAGCTACAAGAACAATCTGAAGATCGCAGAAGATAAGTTGAAAGAACTGGAAAGCACGCGGCCAGCTCAAGCGGCTAATCCATTGGCTGGACTTTTTGGAGCTATGGGAGGACCAGGAGGCCTCGGAGGCATGCCGGGTATGGGCGCCCTTATGAACGAGCCAGGACTCATGGAGGCAGCGTCGCAAATGATGACCGATCCAAATTTGTCGAACATGGTGAGAGCTTATGAAATTTGTTATTCCGAATCGCCCGAAGTTTTGGAAAAATTACTTTCTCAATTCTTCTGATTTCAGTTTCAAAACATGATGTCTGGACAAGGATCGATCGCTGATTTGATGGCTGCCGGACAGCAAATGGCTCAACGTATGCAAGAAACGAACCCAGAACTTATTGAAAACCTTCGACGTCAATTTGGCCCAGGAGGTCCAGGAGCCGAAGGAGGAAACCCACCATCAGCTCCGCCACAATAAAATGATATTTCCATTACTCGTTTTTTTTCCGAATCACGAATTCCCAACACTAAATCTCCCCCGCTTCTCGTCTTTACTATTTGCTCTCGTGTGATTTCAATAATAGAGAGTCCTGTTTTCAATTTCAGATGTATAGCCGACTTCTCCCTATGATTGAACAGCATCCTCTCCATTATTTCAATGGTGTCCCCTCACCAAAGTTGATTAGTTGTTTTCCCCCTGTTTAGACCATATTTTCACCCATCAAAAGTTTTGAATTATCCGAGTTTTGTTTTGTTAATAAATACCATGAAACCCTCATACTCTTATCTCGTTTACCAATGTACATACACTGCTATTCGCACATGACCTAGGGGGCAACTGCGCTCCAGTGCAAAAGAATTGATTTAGGCTGCCAAGGCAAGATAGCGCGCGAGAGCCGATTTTTAATATTACTTTATGGTATTCGAGTTTTTTTCGTCTAGAAAAATAGAAGTTGAGTTCACAGATTTTCTTAAAATTCAGAATGAACCGTCAGGAGAGGATCAGACTATTCATCACGGAACAGTGTCGTTGTGAGGATCGTTCTTATAGAAGCAGTGTAAGCTCTGATTTCTAAACTGTGCACAAAAATCAGAATATATTTCAGTTTTTCCCGAAACAAATTTTCCTCGGAGATACACCTATTCCCCTTCCAGAAGATTCCAAAATGACATTCAAAATCAATCCAAAGGTAAGGTTTGTCTAAAAACTGGTTTAATCCATTCTGAATTTAGAGAAAAATTTGTTTCCGAATCTCCATAAAAACTCAAAAGGGACTATTCCATGTCGGTTTTCCGTTAACACAAATCGACAGTGTTTCCTTCAAGGACAAAACTGCAAAACATCCAGAATCTGCTATAGTCTTTTTGTTGAAAGAAGAAGCTCTTGAAAAGTTTGTTGATGCAAGTTTTATTAATTATGGAAAAAAATATCGATAATTTCCGTTTTCAGATATGCATGAATACGGATCCCACAGTTCTCGTGAATCCACTCCGAGACGGAAACAGAAAGCGAATGTCGAAATATTTGACAGTGATTCTTGGGGAAGACAGAAATGCTCAAGGTGGACAGAAGGGTGTCTATATGAGAGTCAATTTACGAGGGATGATTTTCACATTTACATCAGCGATTGCCAAAAAGATGATGATGAAGGATGTTAGTTTTATTGATTTGGAGCATGGCTTCGAAAAAATGTGAATAACTTTTATCAGGGAGATGGGGTAAAAACACGGTCAACAAAAAATGTGTCTTATTTAAAAAGCTATCGATTGGTTAAAAAATCGTAAAATTTCAACAGAAATTAACAGAGTTACGCCTTGCCAAAAAGTAGTCGAAATCAGGTTTTTTCGGTAAGGCGTAACTTTGTTAATTTTCAATTAAATTTGATGATTTTTAACCAATCGACAGCTCTTTTAATAAGAAACAATTTTTCTGTTAACCGTATTCTTACCCAATCCCCCTGAAAAAAGTTATTCACATTTGAATGAGTTTCCAAAATTGAACGCCTTTGAAGTTTCATTAATCTGAGATCACTTCAGTTGGAAATCATGTGGAATGCTGTATTGGACAGGGAATGGGGACTCGAAAAGCCGTGTGGAACCAATTTCGATAGGAGGGATAAAATGGGAGAAATGGATGATTCAGCATGGGATTGGTTCATGTCTTATCTGAAAGTGCAATGGGATTCGAGTCCAAGGGGAGGACTCTGGTTTTCAAAAACGAGTAGGTTATATTTTTATGGAAAACATAAAAACTGTTACTAAAACAGCAGATACCGTAAAACTTTATATAGAAGGGCAGTTGCAGAGTGCATTCTTAAAATATAGAGACACCGGTTCTTAACTATCCAAAATGCTCGTTTTCGGGTTTTTACCTTGGGTAATCCTCAATTTTCAAAAGATTTCCCTATCAAACAGGTTCATCCTCATTATATTTGAGGATAATCATAGCAAAATGTATGAAAATTCCTGTAAAATGTTCTTCGAAAAAATACAAGGGTTACTTTTTTAAAAATTCTCTTTTTCAGCTCCAATGGAAGAAACAAACCACGTTCCAACCAAATTCTTGGCTCCCACTTCTGAACGGACTTTTCTCGGCCCGATTGAGAACACTTATATGGGCCAAGTTGAGCAATCTCAATACAATACTGAGTATGATAATTCATAATTTGTATCCTACAAATTCCATAAATTGAAGGAATTCCCCAACACATGAGCCATCTCTCCTCTCCGATGAATACCTTGGCTCGAATTCTGTTATGGGATCAACGGGAACAAGAACTCCAGAATAACTATATACTCAGTTCAATTATAGTGAAATCTGTATTAGAAGGGTACCCCCATGAGGCTAAAATGAGCACATCCTGGAAATTAAACGTATTGAAATTAGTCTTATTAAAATCCAAATCAAAAGTTGACTCATACAATATGTTTCAGATCAGATTTTATGCTCCATTTTGAGAATTCAGAAATATTTTTTGGTGCCCTTCTAATACAGATTTTACGGTTTAAAAACTTTAAAGATATTTTCATTTTTCACATTCCTACGAACTCAACGTTCAATCCTTCACTTATCCATATTTTTAGAATTCATTAATCTTTTTCGAAATTTCTCTATATCCAAATCTTTCATGTTTTTACGCACCCCGGAAATCATTCACGATACTCAAGTTAACAATTCAGCCATCTGAAGAGAATTTACTTTTTTGAATTGTATCATCTGGTGATTTTATCTGCGTCCATATTTTCCTTAATGTTGTTATGTGTTACTTGCTCTGTGACATCAATAAAATCATATTTATACAATTTTTGATCACAAAGAATCATCTAGAAGTGACTGGTCTTTCTTCAATCCACTCTTTGATGTTTGGAATCGAATGAATCCTCTTCTGATGCTCCTTCATTTCTGGAAACTCATCGAGGACGTTCCCATCAGCTTCCAACAAATCTGCCGAATGCTGAGCAATCGCCAAATCAATCCATGTCAAAGAATCTCCAACAAGGAATCCACTTCCAGATTCTTTGAGATACTTTGTGAAAATTGAGTACATTATTTCATTAATCTTTTTCGAAGTTTCCAATTTTTTCATATTTTTCGCACCCAAGAAATCATTAACGATACTCACGTTGACAATTGAGCCATCCGAAGAGACTTTACTTTTCTGAAATGTATCATTTGGTGAGTATTTCTTTCATTCTTTTTCACTCTATCCATATATTTCTTAATGGGTTAATTGCTCTGTGACACCAATAAAATCAGATTTATACAAATTTTCATCACAAGAATTATCTAGAAGTGACTGGTCTCTCTTCAATCCACTTCTTGATATTTGGAATCGAATGAATCCTCTTCTGATGCTCCTTCATTTCTGGAAACTCATTGAGAACGTTCCCATCAGCTTCCAACAAATCTGCAGAATGCTGAGCAATCGCCAAATCAATCCATGTCAACGAGTCTCCAACAAGGAATCCACTTCCAGATTCTTTGAGATACTTTGTGAAAATTGAAAACATTTTCTGGAATGCTGGAAGGAAAACCTCTTTGTGAAGTTTCTCAACATCTCCTTCTCCGAATCCCATTTTGACACGGAAGAAAGGACGAGCCTCGAGGCGATAATCTTTGAATTGATCAGCGAGAGAATCCACTTGAGCTTCTTCCCATGAAGATTTTCCAGCGATTCCGAATTGCTTCGATAGATAACGAACGATGGTAACAGATTGAGCCAATTGTTTCCCATCGACAACGAGAACGGGGACTTGCTCGAATGGAGTGTCTGAAGAGAGGACAAATAATTACTGGAATACGGTAGAATCTTTCAAATCTTTTTCTATCGAGACTACTGTAGATTATTAAAGCAACAAACGAACAAAAATCAACTAACTTTTCTTCATAGCTGGCCACTCCTCCTTCGAAATTCGCTCATCAACGAACTCTTGTCCAGCATATTTGAAAACTTGGCGAGCGATTTCTCCATTGCCACGAGATTGGAAATAAATTAGTTTGTAGGAAACCATGATGTTAGAATGAAGTAAATCTAAACACCAACTCTTTATATACTCTCCGCGCAGGCCTGCTTCTTTCTCTGCGTCTCTCTTATTCAAATTCGTCATCTAAAATGAGGGCACAAACATCAACAAAACAGTCACAAAATTTCAACACATCTCTTCCAAAAAGATTTTTCATTTTATTCAATTCTCACCTCAATTACAATATGAACCGAGAAAATGGGGGCACTACACATAATTATTTAGCAACATGGATGCAATATATAAAATCATCTAAACATTTCTAAAATTAGGTGATAACAGTTGGAGCCTTGCGGTTCGTGAACTGTTCCATTTTACAAACATCAAGAGCAATGAGCACCAAAGGTTTGAGCAATTCGTGGGCTGGAAGAAGAAGACGGGATGAATCGTTCGAGGAAATGTATGAATCGACGTAAAGACGGATCGTGGCTCCGGCAGATCCAGTTCCAGAGAGTCGGAAGATCAACCGAGATCCATCTTCGAAAACTATGCGAAGTCCTTGTTTGGTTGCAACGGATCCGTCAACTGGGTCGGTGTATTGGAAGTTGTCAGCGACAGCAACCTAAATTAAAGATAACTGAATATTTAAGGAGAAAATATCTGAACATACCTTGTACGTAACGCCGTTTGCCGAGAAATCTCTTCCGACGAACGCAGGAAGTTGAGCTTCAAGGAAAGTCATAAGCAAGTTGGCTCCAGCTGCATCCACATTCTCATAGTCGTAGCGAGTGAACACGTTTCTTCCATACTTCTGCCAGTGCTTTGAAACGATTTCCTCTACTGATTCTTTGCGTTCGGCGAGAATTTGGAGCCAAGCGAGAAGCGCCCAGACACCGTCCTTCTCACGAATATGATCAGATCCAGTTCCGAATGATTCTTCTCCGCAAATAGCAATTCGTCCAGCATCCATCAGATTTCCAAAGTACTTCCATCCAGTAGGTGTTTCGTAAACTTGAAGTCCTTTGGCTTTAGCGACCAAATCAACGGCTCCAGCGGTTGGCATTGAACGGGCGAATCCGGCGACTTTACGAGTTTTGAAGTAAGGAATCGATTCGATATTATCAGCAATAACTGCCAAAGAATCACTGGGACAAACGAAGAATCCGTTCTTCCCAAGAATCATATTACGATCACCATCTCCATCGAAAGCAGCTCCCAAATCATGCTCTCCGGTGTGAAGACGTTCAACAAGGGTGTTGGCGTAAGTCAAGTTTGGATCTGGATGATCTCCTCCGAAATCTGGCTTTGGTACGGTTCTGAGAAGATCATTCGCGTCAGCTCCAAGGCAATCGACAAGGATCGTAGAGATGTATGGTCCAGTGGCTCCGTGCATCGAATCGAGAAGAACTCGGAATTTTCGGCCGGTCAATTCTCCGGCAAGAAGTGATTTGATTTTTGGGAAGTCGAAAATTTTCTGCATCAGGTTAACGTATTCCGAAACAGAATCGATGACGTCCACTGTGAAGTGACCGACTCCGTCAATATCATATTCGTATCTGCAATCAACAGAATTGAGTTAATACTTCTGAACCCAAGTGAGTACCTTCCAACTTGTGTAAAATCGCATTCCAAATCTTTAGCAATCAAATACTTGTCGATTTTCGTAGTGATTTGATAGATTGAATCGGTAACATGATCCGGAGCAGGGCCACCATTCTCGCAGTTGAACTTGATTCCGAAATCTCCCTTTGGGCCTCCAGGATTGTGGCTGGCAGTGAGAATGATTCCTCCATCAACAACACGGCCTTCGTGTCCTTTACGGATCAAATTGGAGAGAGCAGGTGTCGAGAGAAATCCGTTCTGACCGACGATTAGGCGGGAGAGCTGAAATTTTATTTATTAGTAAGGGCAAAAAATCTGAATGAAATACTCACTCCATTAGCAGCAGCAATTTTGATAATCACATTAGTTGCTTCCATAGAGAGGAATCTTCCATCTCCGCCAACAACCAATTGTGCTACCTTCTTTTTTGATCCAAGGCCAGCATCCAGAATAGCTTGCACAAAGTTTTCAGTGTAATTTTGCTGTTGAAACTCTGGAACACGCTTGCGGAGTCCAGAAGTTCCTGGTTTTTGACCGGCGAATGGTTTCGTGGGTGTTTCGACAGCGGCGATTCCCATTTCGGTACTGGAAAATAAAACGGATTGTGTAGAAAGAAATCGGGAAAATGAAGAAAATTAAGAGATAAGGCGGCAAAATAGTAAACAGATACTGATCGTTTCGTATCTTATCAGAAGAGTCAAGTGGTTGGTCAATGTTCATTGACTGTAAACACAATTTTACCAGGGAAAACTTTGGAAAAATTCCGAAAATTCACGATTTATAGGTGTTCATTCGGCATGCCAGACACATCGAGAACATAAGGAATTTATTTGTTTTCTGGTGGGTGGGCAAGAAAAGTTCAGACTTCTCACAAAATGAAGAGAAAAGAAATGTGACGAAATAAAAATCAGCATGGCGGCTGCTGTTGTTGGCGCGGAGAAGGGGAGAGCACCCACACACAAACAGAGACGATAGAGATAAAGAGAGCAACAAAATACGTGTAGAAATGAAGCAGCAACTGCCGATGTTCAACTAAATTCACGAAAAAAGATAGAAACGAAAAATCACAGCGATGAATTTATCTCTTCATAGAAAATTCGAGACGCGCTGTTGCTTATCAAGGTTCCGATCGCTACAAACTATTAGACTATTTTGTGTCGAACACAAAAAACGAAATGGAACTTCACAAGTCACATCATCGCGAAAAAATTGCAAGGGTGACCGCGAAAATGATTTTCGTTGTGAGACCCACTTCAAAATTTGTTTTGTGTGCCTTTAAAAGTACAGTAGTAAGGCAGGACTATTTCTTTCCAATTTTTCAAAAATTCTTTTCGAAAATAAAAATTTCGGAAAATTTTTTCGAACAAAAAAGCTAGAGAAGTTGTCCGAAATTTTTTTTCGAGAATTTCCGACCGGAAAAATTTTCCGAAGCAATTTGAAGAAAACGAGAACTCGTTTTTCCGATTCCGATCAAGCCTGGCACTGATTTTTCCCAAACTCATTGATCAAGATGAGCATGAAAACAATCAGAATGTTTGAGAGAATGACGAGAATCAAAAAAATATATAAACTTCGCACTTCGCTCTGTTATTGTGTACCGAAAAATTATCTGTTTATCAAAAAAAAAACTTCATTACATGTGAGAACAACAAAAATCACTTCCAGGATGTTTGAAACTGATCGAAATAAGATTTTGTGACATCTTCGAATACTGTGATTGGATTCACTTGTCTCTCTTCTCGTCTTTTATTCAAACAGTATATCTTCTGCTGAAATAATTCATCAATGTACTGTCTGATTAGTGAACCTACCGTGAAAGGTAGTTCTTTAGTTTTTCTTAACTGCCATATACTGATGAGAGGGATAAGAATGGCACCAAGTGCCAAATTTATATCAAAAAGAGAAATCATAACTTGTCCAGAATATGTACCAGTTCCGAGATAAACTCTTGGAACAACAATGAATATAATAACAAAGAAAATGAGAAATACAAGCATAAAGCTTATAGCTTCCAGTAACTGGAATATAAGTTTCAAATTGAGAATAACTGAATACTCTCACCTTTATAACTTTGACATTCTCTTCAACTTGAAATTTCTTCCCTAATGTATAGTTAACATTCTTCATTTTTCGAAGATTCTCAGCTTTCCATGATAGACGTTTGGATTCTTGGACATTGAATCGATGCAGCCCCATCAATACCTATGAGAAGTTATTTTGTACAATCAACAAAAAAAACTTAAACTCACAATATTTGCGAAGACAGCCCAAAGTGCAGCGAACAGTATTATATACAACAAAGAAGCTTTGACTAGAAAACATTTAGTTACATGTTAACGCAGAATTACAGATGAGTTTAAAACTTACAAAAACAAATGGGAATGACGAAGCATTGTGTATAAACAAGGCTAACAAATAGGCAAAAAACCGCCACCCAATTTCTAGGTCTCGATTCATAATCCACTACATAATAAGTAGCGAATGCTCGCTCTACAGTAACCACCAATACGGTACTTAAACTGGTACCGTAGTGTTCCATTCTTAATAAACCAGTCATCAGAAGATATGGTGTATTGAGGTCTGCAAAATGTATCAATTCATTTCCGACTAAAATTTTTCGTTGTTTTTCAGATTCTTATGATCAGTTACAAACTGGAACTTTTCAACTGTGAAGTCACACAAAACCCAAAATACAGACATCTGTTCTGTTTTTACGATAATAAGAGTGTGTTCTGCTCTTAATAGAAAAAGTCGTGATACACAAAATATTGGTTTCAGCTTATTTTTGAGTTAAAGTTACAGTAATGACCATAATGAATGCGATGTGAAAATAGGTTAACTTTGAGGGTCTGAAAAAGTGGTTTCTAGATATCCGATTTTTTTGAATTTTTGCAAATGTATAGAGCATCTCAAGAACTTAATTTTTGTAGTTGACAACTTTTTCATAGGACCACAATCCAGTTAGTTAGGTCGCATGGAAGCCAAAAGCTACAAAATTTGACGAAATTTGAGATAACGATAAAGGAAACTTGTCCTAACTAACTGGATTGTGGTCCTATGAAAAAGTTGTCAACTACAAAAATAGAGTTCTAGAGTTGCTCTATACATCCGAAACGTTTCAGAAAAATCGGATTTCTGGAAACCACTTTCGGACAAAGTGTTCTACAAATTTACTGAACACGACACATCGATAGTATCCTTTAATTAGATTTCCAGAATTTTCTATTCTAAATGTTTGGAACAGGCTACCAAGTCCGTTTCCTTTAAAAATCACACACCTGTAACAATTTTCAGCTGTACCATTATCATGTAAAATCTAGAAAAACTGCCGAGAAGATAAAGAAAAGTGAAGCAACGGAATAAACGTTGTAAATTCAAATGAATAATCCCGATTGAATTGACAAAGTGGGTAAAATAAGGCACGAGAAACATCCCGATAATTATCAGAATAATTTCAGATATATAAATGAATTGAAGAGTCGGAGTTAATGGAGCATTTATATCGACAAGTATCGGAACATCAAATGTTATATTCTCCCATCGTGCTTCCACCAAAGGAACTGGTTCAGCGAGTAGAGATAGAATTTTGGAAGGAAGATCCTGGAGCATTCAGTGTTTTATTTTTGCATTGAGTTTAAAATTCAAGTAAAAAGGGTGGAGACAGGTGTATTCCTCTGAACTATTAAGGTTGTCAGATTTTTTGAGAGACACGAAAATAGTGGTCGATCGTTGGAAAAATAATCGAATTTTTTGATCTGAAGAGGCAGAGAAAGCGAGTGTTTTTTACATCGGCTCAATGAGCAGTGAACTGAAAAAAGGAAGGAAAAGAATGCAACGTCAAAATAATGGCCACTTTTTAGGGGACTCATTACAGTTTTCGAAGAAAAAACATGTTAGTAATGATGGGTTTTTAATAAGAATGAGTGGCTGATAGCATGGTCTAGACCATTCAGACGAGAGAAAATGAAAAACTCTCTTTAAAAAAATGGTTTAGGGACATTTTGAAAGTGGTTTTTCTTAAAAGTTGGAGATTTAATGTTAAAATTGTTGTCTTACTATTAGAAATGATAAAGGAAAATAATCAAGAAAATTCAATAATCCTAGACACTAAGGTTCCGAATCAGACTGATTTTGATATTAAAATCGATATTCACAGTGATCGATATAATCGATCACGTGAGATATCGATTATATCGATAAATCAATCATAATCGATATAATCAATTGATTATGTCGATCTATAGATATCTACGAAAATGTAATAAAAATGTGATTTACGTGAACTTTCCAACAAGGTTTTAGCGAAAATTTCGATGATTTTTTCAATTTTTTTCAAGAAATGAGCGTTTTTGATATCAAATTTGATTATTTTGATTGTTCTGATTATTTTTGATATGTTAGAAATAGTCGGTTTCTGATTATTTTGATTATCATGATAATCAAAATCACGTAAATATCAATCATGATCAAATCGATTCGGAACCTTACTAGACACCATGTTGTCATTAATTGAATAATCCTAATCCAATGGTCTACCATTTTTTATCAGAAAACAGCTATCAAGGAAATACAAATACTGAAAAAAATGTTTGATCCTACCAAGAGACTCATACGAAAACGTGATTTCTCTAAACAAGTCATAGCAGGTGAATAGAGTTAAATGATGTCGGAAAATAAAATTCTCAAGAAATGAAATCAGGTGAAGATCAACGTAGTGATTATTTCGATTGACTAGTGAAATCTTGGAAGCAAATTTTCCGACAATGAGAATGTCTAGTGATGTTAGTCAGAGAGTACCGACGCACCTGCTCCATGCATACCCTTTAATTTTCAGCTTTGTCACAACTTTTCGCTTTTCGTTCGGCTAATTTAATCACAAAGTCCAGGTTCATCGATCAAATCTTGATTAAACGATTTCTGATGGTTTTGCAAGCTGCGATTGAAGGAAATTCAAGTGCAAAGGATTACGTTTTTAATTGAAATAGCATCATTATATGCATACGTAATTATTATTTTGCCTGTTAATGTGTAATAAGATGGTGAAGTTATTTGTGTTGTTTGGAAGCTCCAGCTGACAAACGCTTTACCGGAAAACAAGCCAATCCTGAAAACTTTTTACGAACCTGGAAATAACGGTGGCAAACGTCATTATGGGAAGGTGATGACGAATAAGTTCTGAATGGGAGCAAAATGAGTGGACTACATTCGCAGGTTAGAAATCGAAATTCACTGGTTATTTCTAGCCCCGGGAAGATTACGTGTTTCTGCGCAAATCTTTCAAACTCTTTACAACAAAATCTTTCAAAATTGGCTGCGCATTTTCCATTGTTCTCGATGCTTTTTTTCTCAATTTTGCTTGTTTTTGGCCTTTTTACTTTTTTTTAGGGTAATAATATGATTTTTCAACGATTTTTCAAAGTAAAAACTGTCAATTCACCGGAAATACACGAAAACTCCTAAAAATGCAATTTTTTCGAATTTTTTCCGATCAGTCATTTTTTGGGTAGTTTCTTTGGTTTTTTATAGTAAAAATACAATTTTACAACGATTTTAAAAATGAAAACGCTCAAAACGCATCGAAAATACATAAGAACTCACAAGTAAGAAAGTTCTCAGCTAAAAATCGAAAATCTTCGTCCTCGGGAGTTCCACGGTCTTCTGGAGTTTTCTGGAGTCGTCTGGAGGACTCTACAACAACGATACAAAAAGGAAATTTGAAAATCCGGACTGAAAACGAACCAAAATGACTCGGACGATTTTAATAGCCTGACTAATAAGCCTGACTTTCAGAGAAAATGTTCCAGGAAATATACCGTACATTATATACGTTTTCTTATTTTGGAATGTGTAATCATTGATCTAGTCTATGAGTATTTGCCGTGATGGTGCACCTTCCCATCTGTGCATTAAAAAATTATACGTTGTTTTGCAAAATACATTCATTGATACACAAGAATACAATAGAAGCGAGACCATTTGAGATTGTGGAAATGAATTAGAATGGAGTTTCTGGACGAGTCTCCAACCACTTCTTGATGTTGGCGTTGGAGTGAACCTTCTCTTGATGAGCCTTGAATTGTGGGAACGCATCGAGAAGAGATGCATTGGCAGCCAAGAGATCAGCAGTGTGCTGAGCAATCAGGATATCAACCCAGGTCAAAGAGTCTCCGACCAAATATCCCGATCCAGACGACTTGAGGAAGTTGGCGAAGAAGGTGTAGTTCTTGGTGAATCCTGGAAGGAACACGTCCTTGGCAAGAGCCTCGACGTCTCCCTCGGAGAATCCCATCTTGGCCATGAAGTATGGGCGGACTTCATTGAGATAGTCCTTGAATTGATCGGCGACCGAGTTGACTTGAGCCTCTTCCCATGGGCATTTTCCGTTCAACTTGAATTCACGGGCAAGGAAACGAGCGATGGCGTGAGATTGAGCGAGAACCTTTCCATCGACCTCGAGAAGTGGAAGTTGTCCGAATGGAGTAGCTGGAAGCGGGATTTATTCATAAAGAGCTAGGCATCTTTTCATTAATTCATCTCAAGTTTCAAATGATCTTCAGTTTTTAAAAAGTATTTCAAGGCCTTCTAATTGCGCATGGCCTTCAGAAAGAACGATGAAAACAACAACAAAACATTAAGTTTCTAGTCCTTGACCCCAAAAACAAGTTTACAAAAAAGGGGTAAGTTTTTTGAACGAATAAGAAAAAAACGATGATTCATAAGTTATGAGCTATTTATCAAATACTTAGAAGTTCTAGAAAATGAAACTCACTTGGCTTGATAGCTGGCCACTCTTCCTTTGGAATTCTGTGATCCTCGAAGTCTTGTCCAGCACAGGCCAAGATTTGGCGAGCGATCTCTCCAGCTCCACGAATTGGGAAATAGGAAATCTTGTAGTGGACCATTGTTGTCTTCTAACCAAAAACCGAGTGATCGATGCAAGAGGTTGTCGACTGAATGCCACCCGCCTCTATTTATACCCACAGCCGTTTTCCCTCTCCACACTCCCATTACTCTCTAGTTTTGTCATCGTTTGCTCTCCTCCAATGCGCACGTTGTTGACTACAAACCACAAAATGTAGTCACTTTTTGTTCTTTTTGTATCTAATATGTTTGGAGTGTTTCGATGGACATATAGACTAGACATGGATCGACACAACTTATTGTGCTCTTTCTTTGAGTTCATGGAGATCTGTGTAGGGGGTGAGAATGGGAATATTGATGAATCAATCATCATTGGAAGTGAGATGAGTAAAACAGAAACTGATAACAAAGTAGTTGACACAGAAAATCACAAAAAGCAATTCTGCCTTTCGGAGAAATTGTATCGAAATTCACGTGTTTCAAAAGGAATTAGAACTGATCTGATCAACTCTGTTTAGTTCAGAAATCAAAATTTGCGTTGGGATGTTTTTGATGAAATTGATGGTTGGGAATTGATTGAAACGTTCAGCAAACTACTGAAAAAGTAAGGGCTTAAAAACATTTGCTCGGAGAAACAACATAAAGAGTGGCGCAAAATAACTCGCATAAGTTTGAACGGCTATATCTAGAGAACCAGTTGACATGGAGACGTGAAATTTCATACACAAGCAGATGAAACGCGAGAAAAATACATAATGTCAGAAACATACGACTTTTTAAAAATGCGTAACATGGCGAAAATCAGAAGGGTAATGATTGGTTGCTGTACGTAAACTTCAGCTTGAACAACGGCCTGTTTCTCGGTTCATGCATTACATAGAAACTTGAAACTTGGCGAAAATATAGTTCCAAGTTTCTTGATCTGTTACTAAAATATTTGAGTTCCTCGGTTGATTTTTTAGTCGGAAAACTTAACTCAACATCCTGGAGCAATTCGATTTTTGAAAAGTCTAGAAATAAGGTGATATTCGAATAGAGAATTTTTATTGTAAGTGTGCCAATGAATATAATATTAACTTTAAGGAAATCTGACAATTTAAAAGAATACTTTCAAAATCACAGACGTTTGAACATTCTCAAGAGTTAATAATTTAGAATGGATAGTCTGGACGTGTTGCAATGTGTTGCTTGATTCTATCCAATCCCTGAACCTTCTTTCTATGAGTCAGCACATGTTTAAACTGCTCAACGACAGCCAAATCCTTTTCCAAAACGTCTTGAACATGTTGAGAAATCAACAAATCAACCCAGGTAAGAGAGTTTCCGACAAAGAATCCGTTTGGATTTGAGGCGAGAATGTTCTCGAAAAACTCGAAATGCTTCTTGAAGTTTGGAACGAAGACGTCGGTTCTCAATTGGTTAACGTCTCCTGGTTTGAATCCAGAGACAGCCGACATGTACGGAACGACTTCATTGAGATAATCCTTGAATTGATCTGCAATTGCATCGACCTCGGCCTCCTCAACATCGGTTTTTCCAGCCAATCCGAATTCCTTTGCCAAATAACGAGCAATTGCATACGATTGACCGAGTGGCTTTCCATCGACTTCAAGGACGGGAAGTTGGCCGAATGGAGTGCCTGGAAATATATCAAATTTATTTAGAAAAATGATATTTGATATAGTGCGCAAACAGAAGAATGAATGTTTGCGTTTCAGTTCAAAGACTAAGGGTTTCAAAGTTGAGAAATTCAAAAATTGAATACAAAAAATAAAATGAAAGAAAAGGATATTTTAAGATTCTAAAATCCAAACACTCACTATTCTTCAATGCTGGCCATTGTTCAAAAGTGACAGATTGTTCACTAAAATCCTTTCCGGCGTAGGCGAAAATTTGTCTGGCGATTTCAGCACGAGCTCTCAAAGGGAAATAGATCAGTTTGTAGTGAACCATGCTGTATCGTTGAATGAATTGTAAGGTAAGAAATACGAGGTTATTCTTATCATTTTTATATTATTGCACCGTCATCATTATTTGTTCTTTTCTCTGTGCTTTTGATGACAAAACTTGAGACTCTGAGCACAATTTTTCGCAGTTTTTCAAAACTTGAATCTAGTGTGAACTCGTGATATTGCATCTGCGTTATTTGATATTTGGCATAGACTAGGCTATAATTGAATTCTCTTATTTCTCAGGTTGAAGATCAGGAATAAATTGAATGAAGTTTTTCGCTATACATGAAAATACGAATTCTTGATTCATCAGCATCTGTATGATCTGTGGGGAACCTCCGAAACTCAGATAAATTACCGAATGAAAAATCGTGAATAAAGGATCATGAGGATAAGAATTGGTCCATAACATCTGAAAACGCTGAGATTCTTTCCTAAATTTTTTTATAAAAGGTCTCACAACCAATAGTGTGAAATCATTTCCCATACAGTACTTGTCAGAAAGAATGCGCGCACTGTCGTTTTCACATGTAATGGTTGCGAAGTGTTACCCCTGGATTTCTTTGAATCAACCATCATTTGGATGCACATATAGATGTAAGAAAAACCACGAAGGGATTTTTTTTGAGGGGCCCTCCTTCTCGAGATATTCCGATATTAAGATTTTTTCGATGAAATTTTTTTCGCTGAATTTGACAAAGCATAACTTGGGTTGTGGTTGATCGATCAAAAAGTTTCTATAACCAAAATATGCCAAATCTAATGAACTTTTGAATGATAATAAAAACATTTTGAAAAATTAATTTTTGAAGTTAGAAAATCACGAAAATTTGAAGAGCACCAGAACCAAATAGGTGATGGAACCATTTAATTTTGCTGAAACTGTTACCAAACGAAAGAGCGCAGTTGATTTAGTCGGTAAACAATAAAATAAGGATAGGTTTTTCGAACGAAAACAAAGAAAAATTTATTTTAGTAGTAAAAAATTGCATTTTTTTCAGAAAATATTTTTCTAGGTTCGGAAAATTGATAATTTTAAAGTTTTTTCTTGGTTTTTTTGGTGAATATCATTTATTAAATACTAAAAACTATAAGTAATTGTTAGAAAACACAAAATGTTTTGTAAAGTCTGATAAAAATTACGATCAGAAATTGGTGAACATTTTTGAATTATTACTGTACTTTGACCGTGTACTGTACGATTAAAGTTTCTTCAAAAGCTACAAAACTTCAAGAAATTAGTTTTAATGTTTGAATCTTCAAAATCCAACTGTTAGGTACTTACTCCATCTATTTTCACATACTGAAAAATATCAGTCAAAGTTGAGAAATGACCAGGTGGTCAAAATTTCGAATTTTGACCAGTGACCTAAAATTTTTGAAGTTATATATAAATTGCTTAATTTGAAACATTTTTTCAGTGGACACCAACATATTAACTCTTACGGTTTTTGTTTTACCAGACGGGCTACGCCCCTCTGGGGCCCTTCGGGCAACGTGAAATTTTAGAAATGAAAATTTTGAAATTTTGAAAAAATAATTCCGTGAACTCGTCACTCTCTCCCCTTCCATGAGAAAAACTACTGAATGGACTCAAAATGGAGGTTTTTGCGCTCTTGTGACCTCAATTCTCCATGAATCGAAAAACAAAATAGACGGGCATCATCTCGAAGGAATTTCTGATGACCTGCCAAAATTTGGAAAAATTATTTTGTTAATAGTAAAGATTGTTAATAGTAAAGATGTTTGTTAATAGTAAAGATGTTAGTTCTTACACAGCTCAAAACATGTATTCTCATGGTTGAAAAAGCTTTTTTTCTGGACGACCCATAAGATTTCATATGTTGGTGCAACGGAAAAAATGTTTCAAATTAAGCAATTTATATTTAACTTCAAAAATTTTGGGTCACTGGTCAAAATTCGAAATTTTGACCACCTGGTCATTTCTCAACTTTGACTGATATTTTTCAGTATGTGAAAATAGATGGAGTAAGTACCTAACAGTTGGATTTTGAAGATTCAAACATTAAAACTAATTTCTTGAAGTTTTGTAGCTTTTGAAGAAACTTTAATCGTACAGTACACGGTCAAAGTACAGTAATAATTCAAAAATGTTCACCAATTTCTGATCGTAATTTTTATCAGACTTTACAAAACATTTTGTGTTTTCTAACAATTACTTATAGTTTTTAGTATTTAATAAATGATATTCACCAAAAAAACCAAGAAAAAAACTTTAAAATTATCAATTTTCCGAACCTAGAAAAATATTATCTGAAAAAAATGCAATTTTTTACTACTAAAATAAATTTTTCTTTGTTTTCGTTCGAAAAACCTATCCTTATTTTATTGTTTACCGACTAAATCAACTGCGCTCTTTCGTTTGGTAACAGTTTCAGCAAAATTAAATGGTTCCATCGCCTATTTGGTTCTGGTGCTCTTCAAATTTTCTTGATTTTCTAACTTCAAAAATTAATTTTTCAAAATGTTTTTATTATCATTCAAAAGTTCATTAGATTTGGCATATTTTGGAAAAATTCAAAAATTCAGTTGAAGCATGTTTTGAGAAGAATTATCAAAATTGACTCGTCCAACTTCTCCATATTGTACTTGATAATTGCCTCGACGTCGTTGAATGTTGTCATTTTTTCAATTTGTTTTTCTGTTGCTTTTGATAAAAATCAAACTAATTTAATTTTTAAAACGGCGAAAAAAAATAATCAAATCACGTGACAAAGAATGTCACTGGGTGCCCCTTGATTTCTATAAACAGTATCCCGGATTTATATTAAGATTTTTTCGATGAAATTTTTTTCGCTGAATTTGACAAAGCATAACTTGGGTTGTGGTTGACCGATCAAAAAGTTTTTATAACCAAAATATGCCAAATCTAATGAACTTTTGAATGATAATAAAAACATTTTGAAAAATTAATTTTTGAAGTTAGAAAATCAAGAAAATTTGAAGAGCACCAGAACCAAATAGGCGATGGAACCATTTAATTTTGCTGAAACTGTTACCAAACGAAAGAGCGCAGTTGATTTAGTCGGTAAACAATAAAATAAGGATAGGTTTTTCGAACGAAAACAAAGAAAAATTTATTTTAGTAGTAAAAAATTGCATTTTTTTCAGATAATATTTTTCTAGGTTCGGAAAATTGATAATTTTAAAGTTTTTTTCTTGGTTTTTTTGGTGAATATCATTTATTAAATACTAAAAACTATAAGTAATTGTTAGAAAACACAAAATGTTTTGTAAAGTCTGATAAAAATTACGATCAGAAATTGGTGAACATTTTTGAATTATTACTGTACTTTGACCGTGTACTGTACGATTAAAGTTTCTTCAAAAGCTACAAAACTTCAAGAAATTAGTTTTAATGTTTGAATCTTCAAAATCCAACTGTTAGGTACTTACTCCATCTATTTTCACATACTGAAAAATATCAGTCAAAGTTGAGAAATGACCAGGTGGTCAAAATTTCGAATTTTGACCAGTGACCCAAAATTTTTGAAGTTAAATATAAATTGCTTAATTTGAAACATTTTTTCCGTTGCACCAACATATGAAATCTTATGGGTCGTCCAGAAAAAAAGCTTTTTCAACCATGAGAATACATGTTTTGAGCTGTGTAAGAACTAACATCTTTACTATTAACAAACATCTTTACTATTAACAATCTTTACTATTAACAAAATAATTTTTCCAAATTTTGGCAGGTCATCAGAAATTCCTTCGAGATGATGCCCGTCTATTTTGTTTTTCGATTCATGGAGAATTGAGGTCACAAGAGCGCAAAAACCTCCATTTTGAGTCCATTCAGTAGTTTTTCTCATGGAAGGGGAGAGAGTGACGAGTTCACGGAATTATTTTTTCAAAATTTCAAAATTTTCATTTCTAAAATTTCACGTTGCCCGAAGGGCCCCAGAGGGGCGTAGCCCGTCTGGTAAAACAAAAACCGTAAGAGTTAATATGTTGGTGTCCACTGAAAAAATGTTTCAAATTAAGCAATTTATATATAACTTCAAAAATTTTAGGTCACTGGTCAAAATTCGAAATTTTGACCACCTGGTCATTTCTCAACTTTGACTGATATTTTTCAGTATGTGAAAATAGATGGAGTAAGTACCTAACAGTTGGATTTTGAAGATTCAAACATTAAAACTAATTTCTTGAAGTTTTGTAGCTTTTGAAGAAACTTTAATCGTACAGTACACGGTCAAAGTACAGTAATAATTCAAAAATGTTCACCAATTTCTGATCGTAATTTTTATCAGACTTTACAAAACATTTTGTGTTTTCTAACAATTACTTATAGTTTTTAGTATTTAATAAATGATATTCACCAAAAAAACCAAGAAAAAACTTTAAAATTATCAATTTTCCGAACCTAGAAAAATATTTTCTGAAAAAAAATGCAATTTTTTACTACTAAAATAAATTTTTCTTTGTTTTCGTTCGAAAAACCTATCCTTATTTTATTGTTTACCGACTAAATCAACTGCGCTCTTTAGTTTGGTAACAGTTTCAGCAAAATTAAATGGTTCCATCACCTATTTGGTTCTGGTGCTCTTCAAATTTTCGTGATTTTCTAACTTCAAAAATTAATTTTTCAAAATGTTTTCATTATCATTCAAAAGTTCATTAGATTTGGCATATTTTGGTTATAAAAACTTTTTGATCGGTTAACCACAACCCAAGTTATGCTTTGTCAAATTCAGCTAAAAAAATTTCATCGAAAAAATCTTAATATCGGAATATCTCGAGAAGGAGGGCCCCTCAAAAAAAATCCCTTCGTGGTTTTTCTTACATCTATATGGGCATCCAAATGATGGTTGATTCAAAGAAATCCAGGGGTAACACTTCGCAACCATTACATGTCAGTCGAAATAGACCGACCTTGAAGGTCTTAAAAAGTGATTTCCAGATATCCGAATATTCTGAAATTTTGTGGGTGTATCAAGCAACTCAAGAACTCTATTTTTGTAGTTGACAACTTTTTCAAAGGACCACGATCCAGTTAGTTCTCGGGTGTCGGGCTGCAACTTTTGACCGGAAGTTGGTGGGGGTTCGGCTGTTGACCGGACTTTGGCCAGCTTCAGGTCGGAAGTTGAGGGGGGTTCGGCTTTTGATCGGATGTTAGCCAGCTTTTGGACGGACGTTGAACGACAAGGTCGCGATTCGGGTTATGCTGGCAACTTTTGATCAGACTTTTGTCGGCTTCAGGCCGGAAGTTGAAGGGGATCCGGCTTTTGGCCGGACTTTGGCCAGCTTCAGGTCGGAAGTTGAGAGGGGTCCGGCTTTTGGCCGGACTTTGGGCAGCTTTTGGCCGGAAGTCGCCCACAACTTTAGTGATGCGCGAAGGTTCGGAAGTTAACGGGAGGTTAGACGGAAGTTGGGCGCGGGCGAGATGGCGGCAGGCCGGAAGTTGGCCGGAAGTTGACCGGTACTTAAGCGCGTTGCGTGTAGGCGTCGCGTGTCATTTTCTTTAAAATTGTCTCCTAATTTTTTGTAATTTTGCTTGTTTTTTAAAGAATTTCTTTATATAAGACTTATAATTAATGTTGTAATATTTAGGAATCACATCAACACTCAAGAACAAGGAATGCCGGGAAGTATTCGTTCCAAAAGAAAGCCTCGTGAGTTTGAAAATGGGAAATGAAAACCTGTTCGGAAAAACTTCTCAAATTTTTTTCCGAAAATTTTTTTCGGAAAATCAGAAAATAAAAAATCATCGGAATCTCTAAGTTTTCGAAATTTTTCATATATATTGTTCCGATTTTCCGAAATAAAAATTCGAGAAATTTTCCGTCGGAAAAAATTTCCGAAACTTTTTTTCGAGAAATTTCCGACCGGAAAAAAATTTTGGATAATTTTTCATCTATACACTTTGATTTCAGAAAAATATTGCACGTCAGAAAAATTTCGGACAATTCAAAACGTTGCATACTTACTAGCCACCAGGAATCTGAACGAAATTGCAATTTTCAGGGTTCTTCTCAAGACTCTGGACGCGCGACTGGACCTCTCGCCTCTTCTTATGACTGATGAGGACTACTTTCCAATGTACGAACTCGAAATTCCGATCATTGGAGTGAAAGGAAAGACCATCAAGGTAATTAATTCTTTGACCTTTTTATGCAACAATTTATTCAACTTCAGGAGCTCAGCCAACGCACCAATGTCCGTATGCTAATACGCCAGCACCACCCACCAAAGATGTCCAAGTCCCACCTTCTTAATAATTTTAATACTTTGTTTTCTAATTTTTTCTTTGTTGTTTCAATTGTTGAATGGTTATTTTTTGCAATAAAATGTATTTTTTATTACGTTTTCCTAGTTCTAATGCAGCGGGAGGTCGAAGTTTAGCCGGGAATAAGTTGAACCTTGCCGGAAGTTAATCGGACGTTACTCGGAGGTTGGCCGGCTTTTGACCGGCGTTTGGCCGACTTCTGATACTGTCTAAGCCGGAATCCGACCAAACGCCGGTCAAAAGTCGGCTAACCTCCGATCAAAAGTTGCGGGCGACGCCCGAGTTAGGTCGCGTGGAAGCCAAAAGGCTCCAAAATCAGACAAAATTCGAGGTAACGTCAGTCAACTTGACCTAACTGATTGAATTGCAACCATATGAAAAAAGTTGTCAACTACAGAAATACGGTTTTTGAGTTGCTCTATACATCTGCAAAAAACGATTTCTGGAAACCATTTTTTCAGAGCCTCAAAGTTTACCTATTTCAACTGAAAACGCCAGTGCTTTTTAGCCAGCACGGTACAATCTCAGTTCCCAAATCTACAGTATCCCATGTGTTTTCGTCATCACAAAGTCAATAAAATATTTGAGATATCAGTCATTCGACACATATCTTCATTCCAATTCCTTCTCATTTTCATTTTCTTTTTCGTTTTCATTTGACGAGAGACTCACCAACTACCAGCCACAACAGGCCATCGGCAGCAGTTGGTTAGCAAGTTTCTTCTCACGTCTTCTCGTTTTCAGGAAAAAGAAGACGTTAGAAGGAGAGAGAATTTGTCTCTCTCTCCGTCATCCGTTATGGTTCTTCTTTAGAGAAAATGAAAACGGTTATTTGCGGCTTGATTGATGTATCATATTTCATTGGCAGGAAATGACAAGAAGACAAATTATTTGAAAAAATGAATAATGGAAAAGTTTTTCGGATTGGAAAAATATTATATGTTTCCGGTGGAGTGAAGCAATGAGGAACGTCTAGAAACTGATATTTCTAAAAACCACTGGTAGAGTTTCAGTGGTAAAGTCTCCTTGAAGTCTTTGTGTTTTATGCTTTTGAGGACTTTCAGATCTTGTTGATTAGAAAAAGAGCGATTTGAGACTTCTGAAAAGTTTTGAGCCTAATCACTTCGGTCACAAGCATTTCGAAAGCAGCCGGACGAGCGTCGTGCCATTTACTTGAAAAAAAACTGGATTAGGGATACTGTTTTAATAATACAGTAACCCATTTCGGGTGAAAACTGTAATCTTATTTCAGATTGTTTGTTTTAGCTTGATCGAAATTTCAAATTCTTTTCTAGCCTGTCAAAGTAGTTTCAGTTTTTCTTCACTAAAATATAAATACTGCGGGATTAAGGTTTATAGAATACCAGGAATCTGAGAATACCCAGTATCAGGAATCTATGGGCCCGACATTTTCTGAAAACCTCGGCACGACCTGTCTCCAAATGACATCAAATAATTTGAATAGATTTCGAAGATAATTTGAACATTTTAATAACTTTTTTTCAAAAACGTGCCGTCTTGTCAATCCGCAACCCTGAAATACTCTTCCCATTTCCCATACAGATCAGCATCACCCAATTGCACTTGTATCACCATCAAAATCGTCACCTCGAAAAAAAGCAACTCCATCAATTGTCCCTCGGTTTTTATCTCATTTTTATTGTTTCATTTGTCTTGTTCTGCCCCGTTTAGCGCCCTCTAAATCAGTGAGTGCGATTTGTGATCACTTCCATTCGGTTTTTCAACGGAACGAAATCATTTTTGTTCATCTTTCCCTCATTTCGATACAAATCTTCAATCTTTTGAAGTTTTTAATGCTTCAAAAATGAATTATCTTTCAAGATCTAGAAGAAGGGACATTTGAACCAGGAAGCAAGTATGATTTTTTGAACAAAACCGTTCATGGCTATTATCAATATTTGAAGAAGAAGGTTTTCGAGGAAAAACTTTCCCTTTTCAAGGTGAAAAAAGAGAAAGTGCAAAAAACAAACGAGAAATCGGTTCAACAGGTCGTTCGGAACAAGGCAATAAGGAGAGTATCTTTCGATTATCATCACTTGAACGTGGATGTGTCCGAAACGATAATGTTATCAGACGGAAAAGATAATTAAAACAATTAGAAGAAGACGATGTTTGGATCTGAAATAAATCAAGGATCTGAATTTGTATGAGAAAATTCATCAGGATAATGATTCTGGATTGAGACAGAAAATGCCCTCATGGGAAAACGAAAAACCCTTCTTTCTTCGATCTGAAAATTTGAGAAATAATATCTCATTTAATTGCAAATCCGAGCAAAAACAAAAGTAATAATAATATTGTCAAGTATGGGAAACCTAGCTTACCACCAGGGCTGGGCAACAGAAATTTTCGGCAACATTCAAATGTGAATAACTTTTTTCAGAGGGATCGGGTAAAAATACGGTCAACAGCAAAGATGTTTCTTACTAAAAAAGCTGTCGATTGGTTAAAAAACTGTCAAATTTTATAAAAAAATTAACATAGTTACGCCCGTTTTCAAACATGTTGGCAACTTTTTGACAAATCAAGACATAACACTGTTAATTTTTGATGAAATTTGACAGTTTATAAACCAATCGATAGCATCTTTAATAAGGTACATTTTTCCAGTTCACCGTATTTTTACCCAATCCCTCTGAAAAAAGTTATTCGCATTTGAATGTTGCCGAAATTTATGGTCGCCCAGCCCTCTTCATCAGAAAGTCTGCATTAATCATAGGTTTTTTCCCTCAAATTCTCTCATTCTTGGCCCAGGTTCAATCTCTGTCAGCCTTTTTTTCACCCCTAGTTTGATTTCTGATATTTGTTTGATGTTAGAATAGTTGATGCAATTGGAGTTTGATGTGAACGTATTCCTTCCCCCCAACTTGATTTACTGTAACATGGACCTCACATTGCTTCATCATCAATCTTACCTCACAAATAATACCACCACCACCTGATGTAAAAAATCACATGCATCTCCAATCTCCAACCTCATCGGAACGTCTTCTACTTCATCTTCTGAATCTCCCATGCCACACCCAAAAATGCCATCGTCGGTGTCCTCTAAAAGGAGAAGACGACGACGAACGGAGGGATACGTGATCTTATTATCAATATAAGCGTATCATCGCTACTTGAAATATTATCATTTGATAATGAGAATGTGAAGTATGTGTGTACATAAGGAATGGGTTGAAAAAATGGGAAGGATACGGATATCAAAAGAGGAAAGCGGCAAAGATTTTGATAGGGAGGAAAAAAAGGAAATGTTCTTTTGATGATGGGCATAGAACTGGAACGCGGAAGGAAAAGAACATTTGCATTGAGAATCTTAAAAATGAGCAATCTCTTTCAGACAAATTATTGTTGCTTTTGGAAGGGTTATTCCTTTGAGTCCAATCCTGATCTGAAACAAAGAATTATACCTAGTTCTTGAAGAATTTGAAAACGTTTTGAAGTTCAGAAAATGAACGATTCTAGAAGCATTCAACTGATGATATAAGTTTGAAACCGTTCAGATTTCTTTAATTGAATTACAGAATTTGAAATGGCTATTCTGAAACTTCACTACCAAGGATCAAGTCACTTTCGCTCCCCACCTTCTTGCTTTTCATCCCAACTCTAGCTCAAAAATCCCCAAAGTTTATTTTAGAAGAGGAACTGAAAGTGCACCCCCTACAACCACCACACCCTAAATAATCGTAAAAAGTAATGATCAGATCATCAGCATATCACATTCTACCGTCTTCTTTTCCTCCATTGGATCAAGCTTCTTCGTTCTGTCTCTGGCATGGGAAAGGGCGTCGAGTAGGTGGTGTTTCACCGGCCCTCCGAGACATGTATCTGATAAGTCGGCGACGACGACAGAATCTCTAGACTCTCCTCAAAACGAATGCTATTTTTGGCTGAAGCTTAGGCGATATTCAACAGAACAACAAAAAAAGGAGCAAAAAGGGTAGGCGACCGCTGCAGACCCGACCCGTTTATAAGGACGGTGATGGCGAGAGGAGAAACACATCGTTCTTCATTTCTGTCTTCTTTTCTAGCTTCTCATTTCGAGTGGAACATTTTTCTTTTTATTACTTTATATTCAATTCTAATTATTTTTCTTGTACTGACACAACATACTGACTAGGAGTTCGGTTATTCAGATATCCATGATTCTTCTTAACTTTTTAAATCTCCATCCTTTGTTCATTTGTTTAGTTTCCATCTTGCAGTATGAGCCAAGACGATAAGCAAAAGTTAGTGGAGGTCGAGACCGTGAAGAAGTTCGCGTTCTTCGGAATCGCCGTCTCCACTGTCGCCACATTGACAGCAATCGTGGCTGTTCCAATGCTCTGTATGTACATGCAAAATGTTCAATCCGGACTTCAAGATGAGATCAACTTCTGCCGTACTCGTTCCGACTCTCTTCGTGGAGAATACACCAAGCTCGATCAATTCCGTAAGGCCGAGAGCCGTGAGAAGCGTCAAACCTACCAATGCTGCTCTTGCGGAATCGGACCAGCTGGAGCCGTCGGAAACCCAGGACAAGACGGAGCACCAGGAAACGACGGAAGACCAGGAGCTCCAGGAGCCCCAGGACCAGATGCTCCAAATGATCATGTTCAACCAACTCCAGCCGATTTCTGCTTCGAGTGCCCACCAGGACCAGCCGGAAATCCAGGAAACCCAGGACCAAAGGGACCACCAGGACAGCCAGGAGCACCAGGAGAGCAAGGACCAAACGGACGTCCAGGAACCCCAGGAGCACCAGGACCACAGGGACCACCAGGAGCCCCAGGACAAGACGGAACTCCAGGACAGCCAGGAGCCCCAGGACAAGTTCGCACCGTTCCAGCTCCACCAGGAAACCCAGGACAGCCAGGAGAGCCAGGAGCCCAAGGACCACCAGGAGAGGATGGACGCCCAGGAAACGCCGGACCACAAGGACCACCAGGACCACAAGGAGAGCCAGGACAAGACGGAGCCCCAGGAAACCCAGGAGCACCAGGAGAGGCTGGAGAGCCAGGAAAGGACGGAGCCAAGGGTAAGTTTCAATTGCTTTACTTTTCGATTTCATTTTCTCAATTCTCTATTATTTTCAGGAGGATGCGACCACTGCCCAATCCCAAGAACCGCACCAGGATATTAATTTTGCTGTCTTCTTGCCTAAATTATTTCTCTTTCTCTCTACTTGTATGTATAATACCTGTCGAAACATTTCACGGGGCATTCCAAACCAATAAATGTATTGAATCAAAAAAAACATTGTCAAAAAAATTGAAAGAGAAGGTGAATGAAAGTAGAAGAGTAGTAAGACAGAAGAAAGAGAAAGTTAATGAAATGACGGTCATTTAGAGAAGATGAGAGACTCGTAAAATAGAACGATTATGATTGGCTTGAAAAAAGGATGCCAAAGTAAATCAGGTGATTTTCCGAGGAATTACCATGTAACACAACTGTAAGTTAGCAGTGAGGCTGAAAAGGACCGATTGACTAGTCGAGATACGGATTTTCAAAATAGTAAAAACACAAACTTCAAAATGTTTTGAACACCTTCTCTTTGACTTAATCCTGGATTTATCCCTAGACGTTCACTTTATTCTGGGCCTGAAGTAGATGAAGAGATTTCAATCTTCCGTTCATGTAACGATCAAATATCATACGTGCGATTGTTGCGGTTTTTAAATCCAAGGGTGTTACGAAACAGCATAAGGCTGGCCATTTGGGGATTCTGAAAAACTGATTAACATAAGAAATAATTGACAAATGAAAAGTATTTCTTGATCCAGAAATCCTGTCTTTTCCTGAAGTGCAGTAGAAGCCTGGGGCCAAAATCGGGAACTTTTCGGCAACACAAGACTTAATTTTTAATGAAATTTGACGATTTTTTAACCAATCGATAGCTTTTTTGATAAGAAATATTTTTCCTGTTGATCCTATTTCTACCCGATCCCTCTGAAAAAAGTTATTCACAATTGAATGGTCGAGATCATGATGATCTTTTGATTGTAATAGAAACTATCTGAAATTCCTATAAATTTCAAGAAGACAACACAGAACCTTAGTACACCTTTAAGATTTGAGAACTTCACAAATTTCAAATTTGAAAATCTGAAAATCAAAAATCCATCTGAACCTCAGAATCTCGATTTGAAAATTCAAAAATAGCACAAATTTGAAAATACGGAATCTCTGAATCTGAAAAATTTTCGCAGAATTAAATTCCAGATTTTCAGATTCCCGACCCCATTTTAATTTTCATCTGTAATTGAAGAAGGTGTGAACTGAAAGTACTGTAGTATCCCCTAGTTGCTCCATAAGGTCCCAGAAGCTTTAATCGAAATCCTCAAATTGTATTGTTCTCAAAATCAATTTCATACCTATCAAAAGTCTCAACTACTTCCGTCATTTTTCTGTTTTTCATCACAACGGCACGGTTTGCCTGTCGTGCCGATTGCAAGGAATGATAACAGTTCACATCGGTTTTTCCTTTCTTTTTTGCCCAGCAACGGTCTTCTCCTTCTTCTTCTCCTTTTTCTTCTTCAAGCCAACCCCAAAAACCAATCAGCCACTTGTTGGGAATCTCTCAATTTTAAATGATATTTCCATTTGACGTCTTCTTTTTTTTCTGGAATACCTACTCTCTCTACCATCTCAACGATGCCTAACAGTTACTGTAAAACGACGCTATCGGTTGCGAAGCGAAAGTATAAAAGAGGGGTTCGAAGATAGTGGAAACCATCACACTCACGGACATGGCCGACGAGAAGTCACTCAAGTTTGCCGAGGCGGATTCCGTCAAAAAGTTCGCCTTCTTCGGTAATTACTTTTTTGATTGCTTATTAGGTTGATCTATGCAACATCAGTAACACTAATTGTAATCTTTCCTTCTTCACACTTTCAATTTCTCTTCCAGGTGTGGCGGTTTCCACCATTGCCACTTTGACGGCTATCATCGCCGTGCCAATGCTCTGTTTGCACATGCAAAACGTGCAATCTGGACTCCAAGAAGAGCTTGTCTTCTGCAAAGCCAAGAACGCTGACCTCAAATCAGAGTTCTTCAAACTCGACAAAGTCCGTTCCAATGCCATCGCCGACCGTCAAAAGCGTCAATCCGAGTACCAATGCTGCTCTTGTGGAATCGGAGCTGCTGGAGCACCAGGAACTCCAGGAGAGGACGGAGCTCCAGGAGACGATGGAAAGCCAGGAAATGATGGAGAGCCAGGACGTGATGCCACTGATAAGGATGAGAAGCCAACTGCCGCCGACTTCTGCTTCGATTGCCCAGTCGGACCACCAGGACCAGCCGGAGGACCGGGACCAAAGGGACCACCAGGACCACCAGGAGGACACGGAGAACCAGGACCAGCTGGACGTGCCGGACCACGCGGACCACCAGGACCAGGAGGACCACAAGGAGAGGCTGGAGAGGATGGAGGCGCTGGAAACCCAGGACAAGCCGGACAAGTTCGTTCCCTTCCATCTCCACCAGGAGAGCCAGGACAGCCAGGAGAGCCAGGAGGACCAGGAGAGCCAGGAGCCGATGGCCGACCAGGACACCCAGGAAGAGCCGGACCACCAGGACCACCAGGAGACAACGGACCAAATGGAGAGCCAGGAAAGGACGGAGAGGATGGAGCTCCAGGAGCCGCCGGAAACGCCGGAGCCAAGGGATCCTGCGATCACTGCCCACCACCACGTACTGCTCCAGGATATTAGATTGTCTTTCAATTTTAATGTTTTCAATATTTTCGTATTGTTTTTGTTTCAAAGGAAAATGAAAACTTTCGAGTATTACTTCATTTTGTGTACAGTATCCATCGAAATCTGAGTATTGATGTCAGAAGTTTACATCAAAAGTGTAATTGAGAAAAAAAGAGAGATACGGTACGCCTCCATTAGCGACTGTCCATTTGAACCCTAGTTCCTGTTTTCGGTCAATTTTGAGAGATTGGAATTGTGATAAGAGAACCAAGTACTTTTGTTTAGACTTCAAGATGAGTAACCGTATCACAGTTTGATTTTAAAAAAAGGTATTGCATTTGTAATAGAACGAAAGTTCATTGGAACCTTCAGGCTCACTTCAACATGCAGTTGCTTTCCTTGAAATCGACCAGAAAACCTGAATTTTTTACCCCGGAATATCAATTTCTCAAAAGTTCAACGAGGGAACCCGAGTACAAAAAAAAGAATGCGTTCTCTTCGAATTCCTCCGAAGACGTTCAACGATCACAGTGTAACAACACAGAAGAAGCTGAGAAAAAAGCCATAGAAAAAACCTCGCGATTTTCGATTTTTTATCCCTCTGTCCTCGTCCTCTTGGCGCCAAAAAAAAGAGAAAAACATCTGTGATAAAGTTCAAATCTCATTTTGATTCATTGGATTCGAGAATGATTAGATGAAAAGGTGTCAAATTTTAATGGGATTGAGAAAGAATTTGGATAAGGGAAGGGATAAATGGAACACTAAAAGGTTAGGATGATGGAAGAAATATGACGAAGGATGGAGGAATGTTGCCTTGGAGAAATTAGTTCCTGATGAGTGGAAAAAAAGACTGGGAGGTAGAAAAAAAGAGGGAAATCGAATTGAAATGGTCTAGTTTAAGATAGGGATTATAGAATTCTAGTTAATATCACAGTTGAAGTCGAAATTATGAATCAACTATAGGGACCCTCAAAATTAGAACGTTTAGATTCGAATGAAACCGAGAGATGTGAAAAATCTAAAACTTCAATTTGACTCCTGATTGAAATTTGGGAAAACAGACTAGGAACTCAAATATAATTAGATAATCAATTTCGCAGTCAATTTCTGAATCAATCCTGAAGCGGTTAGAATCTAGAAAACAATAGCAACGAAGAAACAGCTTTGAGTTTTCATTTTTCGGCTTGAAAGCTCTCTACTCACCGAAAATCATAAATTTTAGGCTTAGTTATTAGGTTTAGTATATTTTTGGCTTATTAATGGATTTTAGGCTTAATTAAGCCTAAAATCCTATCTCAAATGGACAGAGAAGCTTCCAACGTTTTCCTTCTTATCCATTGTGACACTGGTCATTCGATACCTTTTCCCTTCGAATCCTTCCCTTCCATATCAACTGATCATTTTCATATATCAAAACGGATGCCATCTGGCTTCTCCTTCTTTTTTCTTCCCTTTTTTCCTCTCCATCTTCAGCTTTTTCTCTTCATAAAAACTGGCAACGGTACGGGGTGGGGCGAGAAAAAATCGGTTATCCATCGGAGACCGCCTGGGGGTGAAGGAGTCGGAGGCGAGTCGATAGAAGGATGGGGAGGGGCTTATCGAGTATAAAAGAGAAGGAGGTGAAGCTGAATCTCCATCGAATCATTCGCAGTTTCATATAGCAATATCTTCTATGGATTCTATTCTCACTTCATTATCATTTTCTATCACTTTTTTGGAAATTTATAGTTTCTATTTATCGGTTTATTGATCTTCCTGTTTTCCTCTTCTTCTAATATTCAAGACTATTCTGATTTCCTCATGTTTCAGATGGAGGAGAAGCAGAAACTTGTCGAAGTCGAGACCGTGAAGAAGTTCGCGTTCTTCGGAATCGCCGTCTCCACTGTCGCCACATTGACAGCAATCGTGGCTGTTCCAATGCTCTGTATGTACATGCAAAATGTTCAATCCGGACTTCAAGATGAGATCAACTTCTGCCGTACTCGTTCCGATTCTCTTCGTGGAGAATACACCAAGCTCGATCAATTCCGTAAGGCCGAGAGCCGTGAGAAGCGTCAAACCTACCAATGCTGCTCTTGCGGAATCGGACCAGCTGGAGCCGTCGGAAACCCAGGACAAGACGGAGCACCAGGAAACGACGGAAGACCAGGAGCTCCAGGAGCCCCAGGACCAGATGCTCCAAATGATCATGTTCAACCAACTCCAGCCGATTTCTGCTTCGAGTGCCCACCAGGACCAGCCGGAAACCCAGGAAACCCAGGACCAAAGGGACCACCAGGACAGCCAGGAGCACCAGGAGAGCAAGGACCAAACGGACGTCCAGGAACCCCAGGAGCACCAGGACCACAAGGACCACCAGGAGCCCCAGGACAAGACGGAACTCCAGGACAGCCAGGAGCCCCAGGACAAGTTCGCACCGTTCCAGCTCCACCAGGAAACCCAGGACAGCCAGGAGAGCCAGGAGCCCAAGGACCACCAGGACCAGACGGACACCCAGGAAGCGCCGGACCACAAGGACCACCAGGACCACAAGGAGAGCCAGGACAAGACGGAGCCCCAGGAAACCCAGGAGCACCAGGAGAGGCTGGAGAGCCAGGAAAGGACGGAGCCAAGGGATCCTGCGATCACTGCCCACCACCAAGAACTGCTCCAGGATATTAAGCTATGCTTTTTCCAAAGTTTGCTTCTTATTTTGGTAAGTTGAGAATTCCTTCGAATTCCTATTCTCAATTATCTTGTTTCAGGGTACGAGTATCAATGACAACTATAACTTCATTCTTCCTCTTCTTGTCAATCGACGAACCATCTCAGACATTCTCTCTCATAACCTCCCTAATTTATTTTGACTTTTTTCCTTCTCTTTTTTCCAAAATCCGTTGTTTTGCGCCTGTCCGTACAGGGTATGTGCGAGCTTAAACAGTGTAAATAAACGTCTTCGATAGAAAAATGTTATCAGTTATCATATAAATCAAGATTATCAGAAGAATGTTGTCTCATCAACACAAATTGAAACCTGAAGTGTTCCAAGTTTTCAGTTTTTTCTTTTCCGAAAAAGAGACAGGTAGCACTGAAGACGTGTTTGTTAGCCAGTTTTTGCAACATCATCATGACATTTTTGTGCGCGTCGCGTAGAGAGAAAAAGATGGAACTGGGTAAAGTTCGGGAGAAAATGAAATCGAATAAGGAGAAAGGGAGATAGAGAAATAACGGAAAACGGGAAGAATGGAAAACTGATTGATGGCTATAAACCATTTTGCCATTTTTGAGATAACGAGGGGTTAAAAAGATTACATTAAAAGTGTCTTACAAAGGAAGTATTTCTGGACACGTTGGCCTAAGGTACTTTCAGCCATGCTGAGTTCAAATCTGACATAACAACCGACTAATTTTTCACGTAACTTGAGACATGAGCCATCAAAGATGGAGCGGACACTAATATTGGGTACTTTGAGAACCCATTTCTCAGCTCCAAATCACTTTCAGATGGTCTAGTTTTTCGTTTCGTATTCAGAACTCAGGATTCACAGGAGTTCATATTGAATCTTGCTCCAGGGAAATTATAGTGTGATGTTATAAGCAGAATGGCCCTAGTTACAGTAAATTTATATCAACATTCCAACATTTTACGCTCAAAAAGTACCGTTAATTCTGTATTAGAAGGCCATGTCCTTCTATTTTTCCATCACCTAAAAATTATTTCAGAAATCTGAAAATGGATCATAACATCTTTTAGACAAGAAATTTGAAACATATTTTATGACAAGAGCAGTCGACTTCTGACGAGAATTCTAATAAGACTAATTTCAATCCGTTTGAATTTCGAGAGTGTGCTCATTTTAAGCTCGTCCGGGTGCCCTTCCATTACTATTTCTAATACAGATTTTACGGTTTTTTTGAAAATGACTGTGTCCATTCGGGAAATCAGGCCGCCCGATTCCATTCTTGAACCATCAACTTTTCAGAATTTTAAATTTCATTAACATTATTGTAAGAATTATTGTAAGAATTACCTTTCATTTGAATAGTTATAGTAAGCTGTTGTTTTTATACTACGCTCAGTGTGACTTCTTGACAAAATAAGTGTATATTTTCCTTTTTTGAAAGATCTATTATAGTTGAATAATTGAAGTTTTATGAAGTTTTCAACGAAAAATTCAGTCATTAATAAAAGTTCAGATCTCAATCCAGCCTAACATAACATGACGATCCAATTTGTTTCTCATTGACAGCAAATAACGGAGCCTCGTGTTCTTGTTGAAAAGTCGGAGATAATCCATTACCAGGAGAAGCTGTTGAAGTTGTTTTCGATGAGGATGGTGTACGGCTATCTCCTTTCGCATTTGTTGTCTCTGATTCTTTTTTCTGAAAGTTTCCGAGATTCTATTGTGAACATTAGAAAGAAAAATATAAACAAACCTTTGGTTTTGAATCTCTCGGTTTTATGGGAATCTTAGCCAACGGATTCTCCTCATCGTCATCAAACTCATCGGGTCTTAGTTCAGGTTCCTTTATATGCAAACTGATTTTTACGTCGTCTGAAGAAATTGGAAAACATTTGCTTAATTCAACTGCAAACCAACCATCAATATTCTTCTCATCACTTTTCTCTTTAGTTTTCTTTTTTCTCCGGAGTTTTGTTGATTTTCCGGTTTCCGGATTCTTCGGTTTCTTTTCCTGTAGTTTCACCTTTTTTGGAGGTTTCGCTTGTTTCATTTTCTTTGACTGAAAAATCCATATGAATCATATCTCGTCTAATAAACTATTTTTGATATTTTAGAAGTTTCAGTGCGCTCCACTGAGAACATTTCAAAATTTGAGCTTTCAGCCAATGTAATGCACTGAAACTTCGAAAATATCGCTAATAGAAACTTACACAAATCACGAAGACAATGCCAATAAACAATAAACAATACAACTGAAGAGTTTTGAATAAAATCTCTGATCCCGAATCAATAATCATTGCCACTCGGGATCTTCGAATACAAAAAAGTGGAAATATTTTTCTTCAGAATCAAACTTTAGATAGACGTGTAATTTCTTAGAATTTCTTAGTACGTGCTGCAACTTTGCTTGAAAATCATTTTTCTGAAGAATTCTGAAGATAGAAAGAAGAAGAACAAAAGAAAAGTTAAATGAAATAATTCATTGAAAGGTGTTATTCAAACACCTTTAAAAATAAGCCGACTTGTCATTTATGCCGATTCTGGCTGGGATTTCTTCTTTTTCTAGTTTTGTCCACTAGCATCGCTGTTTTCGTCAGTTGCACCCCACAACGGCTGCATGTAGCTGACCAAGTTTCCATTAGTGACCACACTGAAGACGATTGCTCCGATGATGAAAGCGAGAACGACCACGATTCCAACGACTGGAAACATTTGAAAAATATTGTTAAAAACCTCTGAAACTCACTGATTCCTGCACAGAAGATGGTGCCTTCGATACGGTACAAGAAGTTTTGCGACTCGAATTTATCTGCCTTCCTCACTTTCTTTGTCTTGGTCTTTCCCTTAGATTTCTTCTCTTTTTTCCCTTTCTTCGCTTTCTTTTTGTCTTCATCCTTCTTATTCAAAGTTCCGAGTAAATCGAACATTGCCGATGATCCACCATTTGCTCCTGCTGGTGCCGGAGACGGATCTCCTGCGTCAGTGAATGAAACGTTGTCATCAGCCATCTTCTATTTATGCCTCTTGTTTCTCTGCAAAATCTGTTTCTAGAAAAATATTCATTTCTATAAACCAACCGTTTAGAGCTCAATGAGCAACCGGCTCCTATGGAAATCTTTGGTTAGCAACAAGAGTGCTCAAAATGTTGAAGTGAGAAAAACCAAACGATTGGACTGAATGCTCACGATAAAAATCATTGAATCAGAATGCCACGTTTTTTCGAGTTATGATTTTTCATATGTCCAGAAAAAAGTTTTTTAAAGCGTGAATTTTAGAATTTTTTTTGCAAAATTAGGGTGCCAGATTTGTAGTACATCTTGATAAGCAACTGCTATAAATAATTGGAGAATGTGAAGATCAAGTCAGTGTTTTACTTTGACAGTAAACTCCAACCGAAGCCCAATCATGTCTTTGACCGCCGATCCACCAGCATGCACCGTCCCAGCCGCTGGAGGTGCTTCCACTCACAAACTCGTCAATGGAGGAGCCGACAAGCTCATCTTCAAGGTTTTCAGAAGTCAGAAGTCGAATTACTATTCTCAAATCATTACAGATCAAGTCGTCGAACAACAATGAGTACCGTATCACTCCAGTGTTCGGATTCATTGATCCATCTGGAACCAAGGACATCACCATCACCCGCACTGCTGGAGCACCAAAGGAGGACAAGCTTGTCATTCACTTCGCCAATGCTCCAGCTGATGCCACTGATGCTCAGGCTGCCTTCGCCTCCGTCACTCCAGCTGGAACCGTCACCATCCCAATGTCGGCTACTGCCTGAACGCTATCATGAATCGAAATAAATCGTTTTTTCAAATTTCTTGTTCTTCATTCATAAGTTCTCATGAGTACTAAAATGATCACTAGTATCTCATTGAACTACTATACACGGTGCACTGTATAGCAGCCCTATAGCCCTTGGGAAAGATGCATTTTTCTGCGCAAAATTTTCAAACTTTCAAACTTTGGGGACCGAGAAAACATCTGCTCGCTGTTGTTCAGTCTGTAGGTATTCAGAGTCACAAATTTGTCAGCTGTCGTCGATGAATGTGAAAAGTTCAATTATGGCCGTGTGTGTATTGAGGGGACCGTACCCACTTGAAGAAGCGAGACGATTGGTTTCAGCGAGGAAAAAGAGAAAACGTGTTCCAAGCATTTCAAAGAAGTAAATCAATTGATTTACAACTTACTTTTTACTTTTTTCGAAATTACATCCGATTGCTTAGCTGGTTCATTTTTGTTATTTTGATGGATTATATTGACTCCAATATCAAAAATGTGCACAAGGAAAATATCTTTGTTTTTTGACAAACTACCGTAAAACCTCTAATAGAGGGACATGTACTTCTATTGTTCAACCTCCTCAAAATCAAAATTCGTATTTCAAAAAAGTACCCAACTCATAATGTATTTCATATTGACCCTGATCTATTTTTGACAAGGAATCGATTGAGACTACTTTCGGCTGGGCAGAAATCTGAGAAAATGCTCTTTTCGGGGTCACTTGGGTGTCCTTCTATTAGAGGTTGTATGGTAAATCATTATAAATAAACAAATTTCCCCGATCATGAAGAAATTCTACTAAATGAAAATTTTGAGAATAGAGGAATCACAAGATCTTTAGAATCCAATAACACTTCAGAATATCTTGAACTCAGAAATCAGGAACCCTAAACCTCACATCTTACATGTAATGTACCCGAAGTGTCCCCCGGGGTTTTTGCTGAAAGTATGCTCATTGAAACAAGCATAAAAAGTTATTACATCCTGCAAAACCGTTTTTGCTACCGTTCACTAGTTTTTCTGAAAATCGACTTTTTATAAAATTTTTTGAAATTTTGAAAATTCTACTTCAAAAAATCATATCTCCGTTCATAGTTGTTAAAAACGGATAAACTAACCTGTTTTGTAATCAGAAAACAATGATTTTTGAAAAACAATAAGAAAAAATTATTTTTATGTTTTGGTACTTAATTTATGGACCGAAATGCAAGGTCGCCCCACTGCCAACATGTGCCTAGAATGAGCGGTATCCATTGGATTTGTTCGAAACATGTCTAAAACGATTAAGAATGTTGAATTTACTATATTTACTAAGTTTCAAAAAATTTCACCGTGAATCTCACTTTTTAGAAAAGTTTGAAAAAATCAATTTTTTGAAATTTTTGGAAAATGTCAAATTTTCCACAAATATTTCAACAGAGTACTAAACATATTGCGCAATTTTCTAATTCATCATTTTATAAGCTTTCGAACAAGCTATTTTTCATCAAATTTGAATGAGTTTGAAGCTGTTTATGGGTGTTCAAAGTCTACTGTAGGATAGTACGTTGTGACCGAGAAATCGAAAAAATGAAAATGACGCTAGAGATTCAAACTTTTTTGCATATTGTAGGAAATTCTAGTACAAATCAAATTGCCAACTGCGACTTTTTCTGAACTCTTCATCCAGACCCACAAACTACGATTTTGCTGAAAAATGTCATTAATAAACATAATCATCAAATTTATGGGTCTGGATGAAGAGTTCGGAAAAAGTTGCAGTTGGTAATCTGATTTCTACTGAAATTTCCTAAAATATGCAAAAAAGTTTGAATCTCTAGCGTCATTTTCATTTTTTCGATTTCTCGGTCACAACGTACTATCCTACAGTAGACTTTGAACACCCATAAACAGCTTCAAACTCATTCAAATTTGATGAAAAATAGCTTGTTCGAAAGCTTATAAAATGATGAATTAGAAAATTGCGCAATATGTTTAGTACTCTGTTGAAATATTTGTGGAAAATTTGACATTTTCCAAAAATTTCAAAAAATTGATTTTTTCAAACTTTTCTAAAAAGTGAGATTCACGGTGAAATTTTTTGAAACTTAGTAAATATAGTAAATTCAACATTCTTAATCGTTTTAGACATGTTTCGAACAAATCCAATGGATACCGCTCATTCTAGGCACATGTTGGCAGTGGGGCGACCTTGCATTTCGGTCCATAAATTAAGTACCAAAACATAAAAATAATTTTTTCTTATTGTTTTTCAAAAATCATTGTTTTCTGATTACAAAACAGGTTAGTTTATCCGTTTTTAACAACTATGAACGGAGATATGATTTTTTGAAGTAGAATTTTCAAAATTTCAAAAAATTTTATAAAAAGTCGATTTTCAGAAAAACTAGTGAACGGTAGCAAAAACGGTTTTGCAGGATGTAATAACTTTTTATGCTTGTTTCAATGAGCATACTTTCAGCAAAAACCCCGGGGGACACTTCGGGTACATTACATGTTAGAAATCTTAAAACTCCTAAAACTTAGGTCCCAAAATTTCCACGTTTCCAAGATTCCAGACACCCATAATATCGCTATCTGAAAAATTGATACGAAAATCTCATTTTTCCTCTGGTTTCTCAGAGAATTTTCTTGATTTTCACTCCAAATTGCATTTTTTGAAAAAATTCATATTATCTTTCTTCAAAACTTTTGCAGTTTTGAGCTCAAGAATTGTTTAAAATGCTCCGTTTCCCCCGCTTTCGGAAATGCCTTCAGTAATCTTGAAGGCGCATGGCCAAAATTTGTGCTCGCGGTCTTGGCACGGAAAGTTGATCCGTTGAAAAGTTGATCTCGATCTTTCTGATGTGGCAACTGGATACATTCTCGAAATGGTATTCACATCGAGAACACTCCCGGATGTTCTCGACCTGACCAGCGAAGGATACTGGAGCGATATGAAACGGAAGAGCAGAGAACTGGCAGAATTCGAAGCATTCGATATCAGGGATAATTTTCTTATCAGAATACTCCCTGACTACATGCGAGGAGGATGCTGGAAGTTATGTTTCTTTCGCTTGGTAAAATTTACCGATTTGAAAATTAGGTGAATCTCGAATTTCAGATTACTCTCTCATGGTATTTCAACATGAAGATTGATCCAGAAGTCGTGACGAAGATTGATGGAGAGGATGGGATTGTAGTCTAATTGGATAAGGAATCCAGAATCGAATGATACACGCTTTGCTCCGACGTGAGAGAAACATCTGAAATGGGAGTCGAGAAAATTCCGAAACCCGAAAAACTCTTCCGAATCGTCGATACCAACAATCGTAAAGAGTCTTTACTAAAGACGCAGACGATTCTGAAGATGAGAAGGACAAGGAAACGAATGATTCAGGAGAAGGATCGTCGACTGGGCCAGAAAAGAAGACCCGCGAGGATCGGAGGTTCCAATTCTCGCAAGCCGATCAGTTGGAGATGGTGGATTTCGTTATCAACAAGCTCAAAGGCAAGAGCAAACCTCCATCTCCGAAAACTGATTATTTCTGGACCGAGTTTGCGAAAAAGAAGAGCGAGGATCTTATGAAACGAGGACAGAGCTATCCAACATCGGCCAGCTTCAAGAAGCAGTGAGTATTTGCCGCGAATTTTGCACTAAAAATTGAATTATTTTTCATTTTAGGTAACACGATTCTGCCTGGAATCCAGACTATTCCAGTGAGTCGGGAGCAACGAGAATCATTGATGTCGTTGATGGAGATGGTGACAAGAAAGAGGAAGGGAGAAAGTGACGGATGCGATGCCAAGAGAAAGAAGAACTGAATTATTTTGTGTATTATTCACTGTTAAATGATTATTTTATTATTTATATCGAATTACTTATGAATTATTACCTTGTCATGTGATTACTTGTGAGAAAGTTCTGTTCAAAAACCTAAAGTCTTCGATCTCAGGGGTTCTAAGGGCTTCTGGAGTTCTCTACAACAATAACACAAAGAGGAAATTTGAAAATACAGCTTCTATCCACCACACCACTTCTGTACCACCATGAGGACCATCCGGATCCAACACCAACATCTGACAGATCTTCTGGCCCCCATCCGGTTCCACCTCTTCTGAAGACATTTGACGATGAAGATGGATGGATCACTCGGAAAAATCGCCTGCCGACAAAACGCCTACGCATTTCTGAAATTGTCATCGACAAGGAAGGACAATGCAAAAGAAATCGATGGAATCTCCGTCTCCACGAGGACTCCAAAAAATCCAAAGCAACCGAAGCCGTCAAACTGCTGAGAACCGCATAAGGGACCAGAGCTCTAACTCAATAAATCTGGTTTTTTAAAAAATCCCGACTGAAAATGAACTGAAGTGACTCGAACGAGTTTTGAATGATTATGAAGGATTCTAAAAGACTCCAAATAGATTTATTCTATATCTTTATAAGCCTGCTTTCAGAAACAATGTTCCAGAGAATATGCGCTTTCTTATTTTGGAATGTGTAGTCAGTGAGACCCGCAATTTATTATCCAGAATTCTTCCTAAATGTTTTTCGGCAAATTCATGACCAATTCTACTCTTTTTTTCCATTATTTTCACATACTTCTTTAGATCCTAGTCCGACCTAGTCAGACCGGTCTGAAATTTTGAGGTTACCTTTTACTAGTTTTTGTTTTTTAAGTTCTTTTTATTCGTTCGCTGACAATATATCAGAAAAACACGCGTAGTCGGAGGAATCAAGTGGTACTTCAACATCAAGGCTTTAATTGGTAAACTTCGACTTCGTTGCATAAATGGGAATATTTGGAAGAAGAGTAATACGATAACACACTTGTGACCAGCATTGTCGATAGTGGATTTTGATTAAATAGGGACAAGTGATAGTTGCGGGATAACAGTTCAAAGAATTGATGCGGCGAGAGAAAGTGGTAAAGCTAGAATTCTACAGTAAACATGAAAATTAGACAAGAATTGGAGGAGCAAGAAAAGAAAAACAGATGAACAGTATTTAGGCGAGGCGGTTACAGTTTGTGCAACGATTTTGAACAGTACATGGAACACAGCAGAGGAAGATCAAACCGAATGGGAATGTGAAGATAGTGAGCATTATCAGACAAAGAAGGCAGCACATATCTGTCTGGCGGGTGATGACTCCGACAGTCTGAAATTTCTGATTTTATTCATGAACTAGCATAATTCTAAAACTCACGCAACGCCGACATGGCGCTCCAGGTTGAACATGAACTATAACGTTGCTTCCAGCCGGATTCTGAATCCGAACAGCTCTCACGATTTGGTCGACTCCATCGGGTTGTGGGAGTCGGGATTGAGCTGAAAATTGTAAGTTTTTATACGCACATTCGTTGACTAAATTCTCACTGATTTGTGGCGGCTGGTAGTAGATTGGAGGCTGTCCACTGTAGTATTTCGGATCGTTCGATCCACCGTATGTCGGTGCTGCTGGATAAGACATGGCAGCCTGATACGATGGTGGAGGCATATCGTAGGCTGTCATCGCAGGAGCTGGTCCAGAAGATGCATGTGCTGGTGGTGGTCCAGCTGGAACATTGGACGAGGACGACGCAGCAGGTGGGGAGGTGACATGAACGACTGCTGAGTTTTGGATATCAGTGCTCGGATAAACGAATCCAGTTGGTGGTGGTGGACGAGTTGGAGACGATTGTTCAGGAGCCGAGGGGGCTGATGGTATCGCCGAACTACTCGATTCGCCAGTCGGTGGCTGAAAAAGATTTTACTATAAATACTATTTTCAAAAAAAGAATACTCACACTATCTGGAAGCGGCTTCTTGCCTGTTTCGTGATTATCTGTCATGTCGAAATCGAAGCTGTAAAATTGTGTTTTAAATCACTGGGAACATAGTTCAAGAAGATATTAAACGATTGGCAAAAACCAAGAAATACACCATTTGAAAGAAAAACTGAAGAAGAAATAAACTTATTTATAGTTGTCAACTAATCAAAGCCTAAACTGGAAAAGAGAGAACCTACATTTAAACACTCGTAGAGAATGAGCAACCAATAGAAAAAACGGGGGAATTGAGCAATTAAGAAAACATTGAGCATTTAGAGAAACAACTGGGAAAGACGGTAATATTTGGAAACAATAAACAAACTTCTTTTTAAATGGACCCTATCTGCCATAAGGTGGCATGCTAAAAAAACAATGAAACACGATTACAAACGGAAAATTAAATAATTCGAAGAAGATATGAACAGGGGATTGGTTTCGGGGAGACGATGGCGAATCTGCAAAAAAATAGGCTGATTGAAATATATTGATCGATTTTGGGAAAGAAACACCGGCAGAATTAGAGAATGATGGTGAAGTGGTTGCCTCCCAGTGGACGCGAATCATAATATGATAACAGCGGAGAACGAGAGAACAAAATAGAGAAAACATAGCCATCTGTTGACTGTGGACGTTCTATTGAATGCTACCATGACATTTCAATTCAAAAAATATAATGTTAAGGATTCGGATTGGGTTTGAACATACAACTACGGTAATGGGTAATTCAACAGTATTAAAACTTGGGACTGTTTTCTGATGTTGAATGAGGAAGAGAATAAGAAAAATACTTGTTCGTTCTATTCATTCTGAAGACAACAGTTGAGAGGAAGATGGCGCCACAACATGTCGATTCACAAGTTTTTGTACAGTAGAACAAAGTTTCGAATAGAACAATCGAAATCTTCGAAAGAAATTCTATCCACGGGCAGAATTTAACAAAAAAAACAATGATCGATCAGTAAAATCTAGCACAAACATTCATTTTTTATGCTTGAACAGTTTTCAATTGAATGAGATTTCGATTCTAGTCTCGCCTTCACTGCTAATCTTCCACGAGAAAAAAAGTGCGCAAAATGTAAAACAAAGGGAAAAGAAAAAGTCGCGTGGTCTATCCTTTTTGTATTTCATAATGAATTGATTGCTAATATGGCACCACATCTTTCGACCTAATATTTTTGGTGTTTATTTGAGAACAATACAATTTGGCAAAAATAGAAAGCTTTCTGGAATATTTTAGGTGGCATGAGGTGTCAAATTTCATAATTCACGCGTGATGTAGCAAATAGGAGCGGTTGAAAGAGTATTCCTTGGTGTAAATGTACTCCAGAAGCTGTATTCGAATTATTTTGCTTTCTAACAATTATTCACAAAGAATTCAAGCTGAACAAAACAAGCAAGTGTTTTCGTTTTTCTTGTAAAACGAAACCGCAGAGAAAACGTAAGAAGAATACAGCCATGGCGACGTCAAAAAGAAGAAGATGACAACCGGTTCATAGTGATAGAATAGCCAAAGAAACGCGAAACGAGAGAGGGCTAGATTCGATAATGTGACTCATTAACTTGTCAATTTCAAATTCAAATCAAAAAATGAATTTTCTCGATTAGTTTCGAGTAAAATTGGGTGATCAGTAATAATAATGAAATTCTAAATAAAAACTCATAAATTATTAGATTTCCCCGCAATAAAATCCCAAAGATCAGAAAACGGTTCTCACATTCACTGAAAACATAATTTAATGTGCAGCACTTATTTTTTAGTTTCTTTTGTGAGTTGAATTTTTCAAAAAACTCCTGATGAAAGTCGACACTGCGAACGAATCAGTGCATCTTTCGGACAGGAAAAAAGAGAGAAAAGAGCGAAGAAAATCAGTGATGAGAGGAGGAAATAGCGGACGAGACACACGGAGAAGCAGTTAGACACAACAAAAAAGAAGATGGATGAAAAGCGTTCGTCGAACATTCAAGAGAGGATTACGTCATCTTGACCCGTAAACTAGACGTGTGTCAAATCGATTGAGACCTATCTCTAATGCAAACTGTAAACAGTGAAAAGTTAAGTGAAGTGAGAGGTGCGACAACTGTCTTTATTGATTTAGGTCGCAGGTGCTATTTCTTTGAAAACTGTTCTCTCTCGGAAAGATCATCTGAGACAACTAGAAGGTAGAAACAGAATCGAGGATTCCCATTTGACAAAAATAATAACGAAAAAGGTCACAAGCGAAAATATAGTGTGACAAATCTCTTCTGGAATACTCAACAGTTTCGTAATAGTTCCGATTCGAAAACCAAAGAGAATGGTGACGTAGGTGTTCCTTTCTGTTTCTCGAAATCTCTTCACCCGTCGTTTTATGACCTGTCACAAGGATGTTGTGGGAGAAAGGAGATGAAAATTATGAATAGACATCGGAGGACTACAGAGCGGAATATTCGAAGAGACTTTCCTTTTTTGAAGTAGGATTCAACGAAATGTTTTTATTGCGTTAAAAGATGCAGAATTTGGCGCTGGTTCCGTTGTGATATTCGAAATCAGTGCTATTTTTACATCTTTTATAGCAAAATTATTTTTGGTCGGAATCCTCCTTTAAACATTTACGACAGAATAACGTTTTCAAATCTAATGTCAAGAATGTTGGTACAGCTAACCAATATTGCATTCTCAAGGTCTGCGGCTTTTATTATAAAACCTTACCAGCATCTGACTCATGTCACTGCATCATAATGTTTACGTTTGTTCGCTTGATAGACGATGAGCTGTAAAACAATAACGGTTCATTATTGTGCAGAAAGAAAATGACAAAATCTGACCTCTTAGAGGGAGCATCAATGGCATCTCATCGGCAACTGTGCATGAATGTTCTTCTCCGCGGAATAAATAGCGGACTGTGAGCATTTTCGGATCACCTGGACAAGGATCATAGAAGCCTGGTAGCTGACTCTGAAATTAGCAATTTTAGTTTTACTTGACCTGGAGGAAAATCATACCTTGATGGTATAAACTCTCAATTGACTGTCATTCACCATCGCTTGGAGAGGGACAGTGACATCAATTGTTCGTTCCCCAGCCAATGGATATGCTCTTGTTCCACTAACATCACACTGTCCATATCGAGCACTTTCAATTATTACTCCTTGTTTTGATTCTTCATCCCTTCTTATTCTTTCAGCCGTTGCTCTCATCAAATTGACAATATTGGCTGCTTCTTCCTTCTTCGCCACATCCACTTCTTGCTCACGGGAGTTATCCTCGAACATCATCTTGAATCTTTCCCACCATGGACGGAAAATCACTTTAGCAAGTCGGAAAGTGAAATATGGTAAAGCGACACCGTATAGCACACTCCGAGAAAGAGCTTCTTTATCATCACACAGCACAATTTGCCAATCGAAGGTAGACTGGCCAGCTTTCAATTTGAACTTGGTGTACAACAGGCAAGATGGGAAAGAGAAGTGAAATGAACAAGAAATTCTTGAATATCTTGAAAGTCGACGATCCATGCTGATAGCTGGGTTGATTCCATAGGTTGTCAATTGCACAGACATTTCAGTGACCGAGTCATTTTCTGGTTTTCGAATGAAGTATACTAGCCGGACATTCGAATTCACAGGCGAAAGTGTTAAGCTTCCAACTGCTTTCGCATGGTTATTTTCAGTATGAACCATTGTTGTAGTCAAAGCATTCGCAATGGGTGAGATGTTCAGTACGATGCTTCCTTGCCATCTTGTGTGAAGCCGCATCGAATAGACTGAAAGTAAGATATCTAGCATAAAAGTTGATTGAAAATACTAACTCAATGCGATCGATGGGATAAAAGCTTCATGGAGCATGTTGTACTGTAGTTGTGGTTGCACAATCACTGCAGCTCTTGTGAAAACATTTCGAGCGGCACGACACGTCAACGAAACGGATTCGGCGGAGAGGGATACAGTGTTCTGTAAACAATGATAAATTAGAAAAAAATTGGTTTGAGTGAACCTCTAGATTAAAATTTCCAGCAACTCGTTTCCAAACAGCTGAAACACTTCCATCTCCACGCCCATTCCCCGTTTTGACTCTTCCTGCAAGTCCAAAACGATCGACACCGGTGAACGCGCAATCTACAGATTGGGAAAGCGAAATTCCTAGTAACTGCGGAGGATATCTATCTTCTTCGTTTTCTTGGAACATTCCGGCGACTGTAGTTTTGATCATAAAAGTGCTGGTTGGATGAACTCTCTGGAGCATCAGTTCTCGATCCTTGAGTCGTTGAAGAAACTCGTACTCTTTCCGAATATTTTCTGGATTGGCTGATCGTGAGACTAACTCCCATCCTTGTGTATCAAGCCCTTGAACTCCAAGAGCGTCATAAATCGCTCTCTGCTTCGGATCCAGCAGTACCTCGTGAGCTCTTCGAAGTTTCACAAAAACACGTTCGGCATCTTTCTTCTCGTCATTATCAGTGAATCTATCCGGATGGAACATGAGACACCTTTTCCGATAAGCTTTGATAATTTCGTCATCTGTGGCCTGAAATTGGAATTTCTTTTATTTTAGTTTTTATTACAGATAATTACATCTTTAGGAACATTCAGAATCGCGTAGAAGTCGATTTCTTCCTCTTCTTCAAGCAATAAATCTCCGTCTTCGTCTCCACAAATGGAGGATCCTGAGGAGATGGACATCCTGAAATCACATTTTTTTGTAACTTTTCACTGATGCAATAAATTATTGAATTCAAATTGAGAGATATGGAATATAAATAAATTAAATTTGGGTTAGGAGCACTTTTCGAAAAAATAAAAATAAAATAAAACCTGGAAACTTGTAGAATCCAAGTTTATTGTTTTCATTTTTGTTCATCTCCGTTGAAAAAAAAACGAGTTTTGCGCAAAGGATCCGAAGGTGCGCCAGCTAGATTTGTTTGCGCATCTCTTGATTTCGGCGGGAGTTCAAAATTAATTTCTTTGTATTTCTGGAATTTCCGGATTTTTTTTTGGAAATATTTCCAAGCAGAACCGCTTGATAGAGCTGAATCCAAGCTTGTAAGCTAGCTTGCTTCAGGCGTAAGTTAACTTTGAAGCATTTGAAAGATTCCATCTTGCAATAAAACGAGTCTCATTTATTTCAAAAAAATTATTTATGAACATTTGAAACGGGAACAATTGATATGTGTTTATTTTCTGATGCGATTTGTCAAAAATTAGTTCACAATATAATGCGAAAAATCCAATTTATCAGCTACCTTGTAGAGGGCACTGTGTGGCAATAAGAGATCTTAAAGTGTAATAGATCACAATCAACAAAGGAGTCAAATCAAATTATTCAATTCATGGTTGGCATTTTTTTGGAAATAATAATAATAAATAGTAAGAAGTCGGGTAGTTGTTGTTGTTTTCTTGGTGTTTGGCGAGATGTTGGTGGAATGTTTTGGGGTGAGGGGGTGATAAGATCATATTGGAGAAGAGAACTAGGATTACACTAGCTGAGATGACGTTATGTTGGAGTCTCCGATATGGAGCAGGTGTCACTGTTTCCGTTGCTTTTTGACTGATCGAAGAGGATACTGAAAATTTAATATTTCCGGGATATTCAAAGGCTTCATTTTTAATCTTTCTGATCTTGAATTTTATAGTAAAATCGGAGACTAAGTCTAGGACAGCTGACATTTTTGTATGATTTTTGAGTTACTCTCGTATGATCCGAGAGAATCGAACAGGTGAACTTGCAGATTCTGACGATAGTTCATTTTCAGGCACACATACCTCAAAAGGGTCTGCACTGAATTCATCTGTGTAATCAGAAATCGGCTGCCCCCGTCTTTGTCGATCCAGGACTTCGATTGCTGAGAATTCATTGAAGTAGCCGTCTGGTATGCTCTTCCGATGCCTTCGCAAGATTTTTTCATTATCAATCATTCGTTCTAATTGTTGTATTGTCTGGAAAAAAGGGAAATGAGGTTCTAGAAGGATTTTGCGAAATTTTATGATTTCAGAGTTTCTGTAAATGTAATTGTTTTTAAATCCAAAGTGTCAGAAGGAAACCAATTCGCCCTCAAACTTTTTCTCATACCGTAAAACTCCTAATCGAAGGACACCCTGAAGGACAACTTTAGAGAGTCCGCACGACCGTAATTTTTGTTTTCTTGCTATAAAACTTCAAGCAAACAAAGATATTTAGACTCTTTAGCTCCAAAACGCATTGTAAATGATTCTCAGAAAGTTCATTATATTTTCATGATAAGGTTTACAAACTTGATTTTATCGCTCTCTATTAGAGGTTTTACTGTATCTTTCTGATCTCAGTTTTACTGATTCCTGAAGTTAAAACTAACCTGATAATACGGTGGTTGCACTCTCCTCACTATCAACAGGGGACTCGAAGAAATCAGTTGTGTGAGGAATAACACAAATAACAGATATCGAAGCAAGAAGTGATTATAAGTGTTGCTCATTTCAACACACTTGTGTTTTATCTGAAAATCTGAGTTTCGAATTTTGAAGAATAGAAGGAAGAGAAAACGAAATATAATCGTCTGAGATTGAGAGAGAGAGAAACAAGAGAGGGAGGAGGAGCGTCGGTTGCAGATGTTTTCTGAAAGTACCCCCACGATGACGTCGTCTGATTCTTCGTCGGCTAAGACAGTCTCTTCCACTTCTTCACTTCAGACATGCCAACAAATTGACAAACAACACATTGGAGACAAAATAAACTTCTGATTCAATTTACCATAAATTGGATTATCAGATCTATTTAAGAATAGTCTAAATGTATCAGAATACATCATCACAGAACGATGACGACGGAGTCAAGACTAGGGGCGACCGGAAGTAAATTACGCTATTTCCCTTCAGAAATGAGCAGCAAAAAATAGGAGCAGAATACACGAATTACTTAGGGTTGAATTAGCCTCATATGTGCCATTTCATATTTCAAAATTCCTTCTCTTTGGTATCGAAACCATACGATAAGCACTTTAATTGAAAAATGGGCGGAGCAATTGCGGATTGAAATTTCGAAATTTAGCGAATCCTTACAATCGCTTCTTCTTCTTCTTCCGAGTAGATCAACGTTCAGCTCAAGTCTCCAGGAAAAGGCGAAGACAGCGGATTAGATCTATTTTTAGATATATAAACGAGGTGGGGTCAGATAAAAATGTCAAAGTGCATTGGGGCAGGACATAAGTTCTTGGAAACAAATGAAGGGAAAAAATGAGCTGAAAATAGTGTGCACTGAACTGTAATCCAATAGGTGTGTCTGGTTTTGGAGGGGGCAAAAATTCGAGAAAAAATGAAGTTTGTGGTTTCGTACATCAACAAAGGAATACGAACAGAGTTTGCGGTTGGATGCGAATCTTCTTGATGTTATGAGCAGAAAAAAAGAGAAGATGGAACAATATGATTTCAACCGAAACTTTAGGAACACTATGACGTGCGATTTTCCCACAAGATTCTGATCACCCACGAGAAAATAAAAGAGGAAAGAGCAGGATGGTACAAGTCTGCAGAATAATATACTCATCCGGATAAAGACCAACTTGTAAACTAGATAAGAAGGATCATCTTTGAAACGTATTGAGATCGAGTACAAAAAGAGAACTTGTGTATTCTGAAGATTCCAGGGCCCGAAGAAAACAATCTCGGCTCGGCCCACGAGCCCTAGGATTTCTCGGACTCAATTTTTTGAAAAATCGCTAATTTGTGTTAAAAATTTCGTGAAAATTTGGAGTTTTTCAAAAAAAATCTCGATATACATATTTTTGCAAAACTGGCTCGACGGGCCGGGCCGAGGAAAAAACCAACTTGTTAAAGAATAAGAAGAGTCATTTTGAGTATTCGTAGATCAAGTACAAATAAGGATCTTCTGAAGTTCCAATGGAATAAAGTGAAGCCTCGAGATCTTTTAAACGAGAAACAAGAATCATATGTTAGTAAACACATTGTCTGCTTACCTCACACCTAGATGCTATCAAAAGATGACGCATTCATTTCAGACACAATGCATTTGTGTCTTGTTTCCTAATTTAAACGAACCCTCCCTGACTCAAATGGGATTAGGTTGGGTAGGAGAGGAGGCGAGCGAGTGCAAAAAAGATTAGAAGACGAGAAAAATAAGAAGAAGAACAATGGAGAATCAGAACAAAATGACGATTTTATCCACAACTACCTGGCCGTTCCTAATAAACAATCTCTCACTATATACTCCCCGAATGAGCTGTAAATCCTTCGGGACCGTTCTGACTGTCTAGCGGAGCATCAGATGGTGACGTCAAAAAAGTTCGAAACCAGAAAACTGAATGTCCATTAGGTCAACACAACCCAGCATAAAGTTTAGTGGTCCCCCCGAAAAGAGCTGATGACGAAAAGGGGAAGCAAAGAGAGACTTTTTGCAGAAATATTCTCTCACATGGGTGGTGGTGGGTGGGTGAGCAACACGGAGGGGTCCCAGCAAGTGGGGCGCGAAGAATTGAGAGGAGATCTAAAATTCGGTGAACAAACAATGATGATGTGAAAATTGGTGGAGGGAATATGAATCAGTTGGGAAGTAAGTCCACCTACAGTTCGTCAAAGTGGGCGGAGCCAATTTTTTCAGTTGATTTTTTTCGACAACACATTCAAATGTGAATAACTTTTTTCAGGGGGGTCAGGTAAAAATACTGTCAACAGAAAAAGTTTCCTTATTAAAAAAGCTATCTAATGGTTGAAAAAACATCAAATTTCATCAAAAATTAACAGAGTTACGGCGTATGTAAAGTTGCTGATTTGGACAATTTCGACAACTTCAAAGTCGTAACTCCGTCAATTCTGATTGAAATTAAACAGTTTTTTAACCATTAGGTAGTTTTTTTATGAGGAACATTTCTCTTGTTGGCCGTACTTTTACCAAATTTCTCTGAAAAAAGTTATTCACACTTGAAGCCGTTCAGCCCTGGTTCAGAGAATCTTGGATACGCCTGGCTAGACAATGTGATCTTCTACTCTTTTTTATTTAGCTTCTGAACAAAGTCCATCAGAACAGAGTAGTTCAGTCTAGGTCAAATGGAATAACTCTTTCATTTTCTCTCTCAACTTCTCAAATTTCATGACATTATGAAAATAAAATGGTTGCCTTTTGAACTACTCTCTTCATTCTATCTTCTTTTTCATCTCCACTTGATGCGTTCTCAAGTTAAAGAACGTTCTGGTATACTGTAGATCATTTGTGACGTAGTCATCTTCATGCAACGGACAGAAGACGACCTACGGTCAAATTGCAGAAAAAAAGAAGGGAAGGTGAAACTAGTGTAAACGGGAAGTAATTTGATTTGATTGATATAATTTTTCTGCAAATTTGATGTAGGGCGTTGCAGACAAAAACGAGAGAAATATATATTGATGAGTAGAGTAGATTTAAAGATAAAGAATGTGGGAAAACTTTTTCTGAAAACAATGGACAAGCGGATGACACATCAGTGACATCATCAGAAGGAATAACTGTACATCTGCATCATTCTTGACCCCATCTCTCTACTAACGTGACCATATTCCGCAAACAACCCTAATTTAGTGGTCTGTCCTCTCTCGTGCCCACGCATTTTGCAAAATGAAAACAGTTTGCAGACTGAAAAACGGATGGCATGTGACATCATCAAGTGGTATACCAAAATAAGGATTTTTCATTTAGTTTAAATCGGACCGAGAGAAAATAAGACATGGGAAAATGGTAATTCGAGATTTCAAATTCAACTCTCCCACACATAATCATGAAAAACTAAAAAGGAGTTTCAAAGTGTTCCTAACTTAAAAATATAACTCATTGACGTAGAAAAGAGCCACAGAATCTGATTTATTCTAACTCTTAGTCGATACGGATAACTCGATAAGTTTGTTTTGAGTGATTTCAGTGCTTGATACATGTTTAGTGCACCTGCTCCAGGAGATCCAGGCAGACCAAACTTAGTTTCAGGACTCCAACGTCATTTTGCAGACACAATGTGTGACGTTGAATAGTTTCAGCTTTGGAAGTTGAAAAGGGTAATAAGTTTCAGAGTAATTGATGTCTAGAGTGGGAGGCATTTTGAAATGAGGGATGAGTGGGTCAATTAAACATTTATTATGATCTTAAATTATTAAGTCAATGTTTCACCGCGATCCATTGAGAACATAGTTGAAATTTGAATTTCTGGCACTTCTCGCGACTTTGGAAATTCTCGATTACACTTTTTGAAGAATCGAGTGTTGTTCAAATAAATAGTATACGAAAAGTATATATCGACGCGAAAGCCCAAAACCTCAAATTTCGTCCATGTTCTCAATGGAGCGCAGTGAAACTTCAAAAATATCGCTATTAGGCTATAAATTCGATTTATAATCTTTTCAGCGTAAATCAGAAATCTCAAAATTTAAATCTGACAGATTCTTGCTTTAAGGAGGAAGACCTGTTTCCTAGAGTCCCCTTTTTATCTGATTACTCGAAATCTTGATTTCAGAAAGTAGAGAATCACAACACTTTTCCAGGAAGTCAGACTTCTTTCATGAAAAAGGCCAGTTCCATGAATAAAACGCGGAATTCCAGCTTATGAAATTTGAAAATTTTGAGTTATTCCAAAAAAATGTTTTTTAAAGGTAGTGGGACAGCTGTTTTCCGTGTGAAATTTCCGACAAATTCTGCATTTTTGCGTGAACGTGTTAGTTGTGATGTCTACGTACTATGCGTCAAACCTTACGACTGTTCATATTTTAGATCGACGGAAATCAAACAAAATAGAACTTTTCAGAAAAATTAAAATGTTGCTCTCCCACCCCTTTTAAGCCTCCAAACTTCTTTTTTTTCTCCCAACAGACATATCATTATAAGATTAACCGTCATATCCTCGAAATCCCACTCTTCAATACATTTTCAAGAATAGGGATTAATAAGTTAAGGATTAGACCATTTCGGATTTCGTCGAAATTTGAACTCGAGTGACGTGATGGAAAGAGAATAAAGATGTTTTCGGAAAGTTACAAACGAATAAGATTGTGCTCCGGGTAACAAATTAAAATGAACGCGTGACTGAATAGGAAAGTAGGTGTTTTCATGAAAAGAAATATCTGGAAAATGAGGAACTGAAAAGTGATAGTCTGGAAGAATGCAAAAGAAGCAGCAGAGGCAATAATCTAATTAGTTTTTGGGTTGGAACGGAGGAGGGAACAAAATGAACTGAAAGAAAATAGTGGGTCAATAAGGATCTGGAAAAAGTAATGGATCTGGCTTCCTTTTTCCGGCACTTTGGGACTTTTAGGTCAATACTTGAAACAGAAAACTGGAAAACAATTGAAATTGGTCCATGACGTGATGATCTTTTGGCTCACCCTCGACTACCGTAGTCCGTTTTTAAAGGCTGCAAGATGTTCCTAGACTACTGGACACTTGAATTTTCCAGTTTTTTTTCCTGACGTCGTTCTAATTCGGTAACCAAAAGTTTTGGAGAAGTGAGAAACCATGTGACTACTTGATGAGTCAGTGAAAGTAGTGTAAAAAGGTAATCAAGTGGTCAGCGGAGTGCATCCATGACGCAGTTTCGAAAATTCGAAACGAGGGGATAAGTATTCAGAAATGGGGGAGTCAAAACAAAATTAACATTCGTATCCCAAGCCTCTCTTCTTTTGAATGAACATACCCATATGTGTAGCATTTTAGTATATAGACACTTATCCTAGTAGTCGACACTAATTTTATGAAAATGACCACTACTATTTTGGTTCAGAGATGAAAAAGATAGAATCTACTAGAATAACGAGAAGTCTCTTCTAATTCTGCTGATTGGAATTTGAATTTGAAAATTTGGAAAAAAATGGATATTTTTTCGAATATGTTCTTGTTTTTCACTGCTTCTGAAGCAGAATTCCGAACGGGGGAAATTGATTGAATTCATTGAATTACCTACGAATTCTGGTGTTCAGAATAATATAATTTTCACACTATGAACTATGATTATTATGGCAGAAGGGATCAGGGATTTGGATTTCGGGGGAAAGTTGATAGTGGGTTCAGATAATGGGGATTAAAGTTTGGATGATGGTAATCTGAAGATTTTGATTAGTCTACACAGAGAGAAAGAAGAATCAAAAGTCGGAAAAAAGTTACCGTTATTCTATGTCTGGAGCTAAAGTCCAGGTCCTTAACTTTTAAAATTTCTACACTGAATTAGGCTTAAATTTTTCTGAGACGACAATGAGTAGATAATGAGGATTAATGTTTGGATGATAGTAATCCGAGAAAAAAGAAACAAACGTCGGAAAGAAAGGTACTGTAGTACTATGTCTGGGCCTAAACTTTTGAAGTTTCAAAATTGAATTAGGCTTGGATTTTAGAGCAGATTTCAGAACCTAATTTCTCAGAATAGGTTTGTTCAAAAAACTTGACAGATGTTTTAAATAGTATGATATTTCAGTTTCAGAACATAAGAACATTTAGGAACATTTGAAAATAATCTGATGTTCCAATTCCTAAAGTATCAAATCCTGAGTCTCAAAAAGAGTCTAACCCAGAATCTGAACTACTATCAGCCGCATACTCTGGCCCATAGAAAGTGACCCAGATGCATTTCTAGAAAATGACCTTCTTTTTCTTTTTCTTTTAGTTTCAACACCACTTCTATTCCGGGTTTGAATCAATTGGAAAAATGGTCCCAAGAGAGGGGAAATGAGCACATCGGTTTGCAGAAAAAGAAGAATTCAATTCTTCTTTAAAAAGTGTCGGCGACTTTTAAAGGAAAATCAGAATCTTTAAAATCTAGAAACTTTAAAGAGTAGAAAAAGTATTTATAACATTCAAATTGGCCAAAAAATCACATCATGCAACACAATAATTAGTTCCATCATAATTTTATTCTAGAAAAAAAAGTTTTACATGATATCATCATGTCTCCAATAAGAACGCCGTGTTTTGTGGCTATCAAAAGATCATTATTAAAAAAAAACTTTTACCAAAAACGAAACTAGGGAAATACAGAGTTTATGCCATGAGTGGCACGTCATTTTCAAGTGTGAATCGGACGCCTACATGACAGATCTGACACATAAAATGTCAATGAGAATACCAGGGAAATGTTTCTTCTGGTTTCCCAATTTGGAATTCACCTAATTGAACATTTGAAACCTCCTTTTCTGAAAAAATAGGAATAATTAGTTTCCAAATCAAGATAAGACTTATTTTTGTGCAATAGCAGGAAATGAGATGTTTCTTCTTCTATTTTGCAACATCTCCCTATCTTTCCTCTATTTTTGTTCGAGTTTTGAGTGAGGGCGGATAGCCAAAATCAAATTATTCTTCTGCAAACGTCATCATCAAAAATCGTGCCAAAAAACTAGTGGAGGCGTTGTCGGATATGATACATGGACTCCAAGTTGTGAAAAAAATAAAGTGTCAATCAAATTTGACGTCGACTCTTCTTTTAAATTATTCAGTAGCACAAGGAGCAAACTTCTGGAAATAAATTCTTAAGAAACGGTTCGTAGGGGAAATTAAATGAAATGTGAAAGTTCAATGAGCACACAGAAATACTTTTAATTGACTCTCAGATCCAGGAGAATGCCAACTCTTGGCAACTTTTGGGAGTGTATGGAAATGATAGAGTGAAGTTAATTATAAAGAAGAGTGTGAGTGAAAATTGACCAGAATAGAAGCAGATATATTAGGAGTTGGAGAAGAGGAAATCGAGAGAGATACATCATTGAAGAAGGGATAAATGTTCTTGAAGTTTATACAGAATTGATAGCTCACGTCACTTTTTATTTTCAAATTGTGAAACTGGAATTTGAAGAAGAAATTTGTAAAATTTATTAAAATAGCAAAGGCTGAAATGATATTCCAGACCGAACTCTTGATGAAAAATGTGTTTTTTTTCAGGATTGTAGAATTTGAATACGCACCTGCTCACTTCATTGCGTTGCATCTGAAAATACAGTTTGACATAAACTGACAACTTCTCCACTGAAGCGACGAATATATTTTTTGATTTCACACGAAGTATTTTTCCTGAACATTCCAGCGGATTCAGTAATTGCCGTCATATATTTTTCAAATTTATTAATTGTTTCTTCATCACCGAATAAAAATTTTCAGTCAAATTTTGCTCTCTAAATTAAAAATAGAGACTTCCAAGAAACACCGCTGCCCAAAACATGGACAAATGGGCGCCTGAAAAAAAATTCTCAAAGGCGCACAGCTTTTCTTACGAAAAATATCTCGGCACGACAGTCCCCTACCGTAGCCTATTTTTAGGCCGCGCGAAAAAATTTTTATTCATCTCGCGCAAATCCTAAAACTTTTGATCTTCAGCAATAATTTTTTTAAATGATTTTTGGAAATTAACCCAACTTTCTAGGGATTTTTAAAAATTTTATTATTAATTTAACAAAATAAAAAAGTGACATGACTCTTACTGACTGTTCCAAGTGTAATTTCGAAGCTCAATGCAATAAACTTTTCATATTATGCAAACTTCCATCCACTCTAAACGGCATTTTTCCAGAAACTTGTAACCGAAAATGCATGCTCCGCAAGGAATCCGACCTCCTCCTCCACTCGTTCCGGAAAAACCGGTCGGCGCAGGGACTAGGACTCCGAACGACGGATGCATCAAAAGGATGCTCGCTACCGGGGTAACTTTGTTATGCTTGTTTCAATTGTAAAATAAATCTTCCCAGGTTGATCGCTCTGCGAAAGTCTACCCAAAACTCGAAGCGCCCGGAACGAAAGGAAGGCCAATCGACATCCAAACCAATGTCTACGGTATCGAAGTGACGAAGGATATTGAATTGTTCCAATACAGCGTTAACATCAAGGCGGATCTGACTGCTACCAAAGAAGTAGTTTTCACCAAAAAGGGCAAAGAAGATTTCGTCGTGTTGGATCGACACAAAAAGTCTTGTGCGATTTTCGCACACGCCATCGGCCAGAATGCTGATTTCTTCCATCGCAGCTATAACAATATGATTTACGATGGCCAGAGCATGCTCTACTCAACGCTTGATTACTTCGAAAATTGGCCGGAAAATAAAACGAAGACAATGTTGTTCGAGGTAAACGGCGCCGAAGTCGCGGGGAACGATGGAGCTCTTCAAGATCTACAGAAACTGACAGTCATCAAGCTTGAAGTTTTTCCCACGAAAAATCCTCCAGTTGCCTTTACCAGAGATAATATCAGACGACGTGGAGCAGATGCGAACATCGAAGCTGTCAATCATGGTTATCAACAGATTCTTGAACTTGCTCTGAATCAGGCTTGTGTCCAAGATGTGTCACGATGCATTGTCTTCGAACACGGAAAAATTTTCTTTCTGGACCCAGAAAATGAGGGATTTTTGCCGGAGGACTGCACTGATGTTGGCGATGGAAAACATATGCGACCGGGGATTAAAAAAACCGTGCAATACATTGAAGGCCACGGACGCGGAGCAAGCAATCCTTCAGTCGTTATCGACGGTAAGTCGTGTAAGGCGCGTATTCTAATTAAACTGAAATTTCCAGGAATGAAAGTTGCGTTCCACAAAGAACAACCCATTTTCGAGAAAGTCAAGGAGATCACTCGCATTAATCCTAGCAATCCACTTCCTGATGCGGAAAGAGCTAGATGTTCGGCCGTCATGAAAGGTCTGGATTGTTATTCCATCCATACAGGAAGTATTCGTCACCACACGATCGAAGGAATTCATCACCAAACAGCAGTTCAAACTCGTTTTGAACAGTCAGACGGTGGACATGTTTCTGTTGTTGAATATTTCCGGACTCGTTATGGCAAAAAGCTCCAGTATCAAGACGCGAATCTCATAATTTGCAAAGAGCGAGGAAGAATCAACTATTATCCAATGGAATGCTTGTGTATTTCACCCAACCAACGTGTGTCTTTGTCCCAGCTCACCACCCAGCAAAGTCAAAAAACAACCAAGGAGAGTGCGGTTTTGCCGGATGTTCGTCAACGTCTCATCGCCACAGGAAAGGGTGCTGCCCAAATTTATTCAGAAAATCCACTTTTGGAAAGTTTGGGAATACAAATCACCCCGTGCCCTGTCATGGCCAAAGCTCGCCAACTTACTCCGGCAACACTTTCCGTCAACAATAAGCCGCTTCCATTGAAAGACAACAAGTGGATGATACGAAACTTCGCTAGACCTGCAACTGCTCCAAAAGTCTGGGCCATGTATGCTGTCGGGATGGAGAAATCACGCTTCTCGGTGCAACAGCTAAGGTGGGAGTAGATAAATATCTTGTAAAATGACGGTGTTATGTTTTGCAGGCAGTTCGGCGAAGAATTTGTAAACTCCTTTAAGTCAAAAGGCGTCATTTTCCCACCTCCTGCTGATTCTGGGCTCGTTCCGGCGAAGGACATCATGCATAAGTTGAACTGTGCTGCGCAAGCTGATTGTACCTTCGTTTTCTGTATCACTGATGACAATATCACCAATCTTCACCGTGAGCTGCCCGAAATGTTCCTGAAACAATATGACTATTTCAGAGAAGTATAAGATGATAGAAAATGAGTACGGAATGATTGTGCAGGACATGAAAATGTCCAGAGCAGCAAATGTTCTCACCGGAAAAAAACTTACATTGGACAATGTGATTAACAAAACCAATGTGAAACTTGGAGGATTCAATCACACTTTCCAAGATGTCAAGAAGTAATTCATTAGTTTTCGATAAATTTTCATAGAAACTGTTCAGAATGCTCGAGGGTACACTCGTGATCGGTGTTGGAATCAACCACCCTCCACCAGGAGCAGGACACAGTGCGGACAAAAAAGGAGAGTTGAATCCCAATGTTGTGGGATTCTCATACAATGGTGCTAAAGAGCAAGAATTCATTGGCGACTTCATGCTATGCACCGGCGGTGAGGATGTATGTTTCGCTACTTTTCTTTCTGGCACATACAATCGTTTTCAGACTCTGCCGATCATTGACGAAGTTGTGAAAGAGGCGTTGGAAGGATACCAAGAATCTCATGGGGGACTTCCTTCGACTGTCATTGTTTACCGGAGCGGAGTCAGTGAGGGAAATCATGGCCATGTCATGGCCTACGAAATTCCTCTTGCTCGTCGTGCTCTTAAAGATACAGAAGCCAATATCAAACTGTTGTACATCACTGTGTCAAAAGAACACACTTTCCGGTTCTTCAGATCCGATTTGCAATCCCTTTCAAGCGGTGGAGCCAGTAGACCTGAAAGTGTTTCTTCAGGATCAACTGGAAGAGGAAATACGGTACTTTCGGTCAATTTGTGAAGCTTAAATTTTATTTATATTCTCAGGTTTCTTCTGGTTTGAAACCATGGGATATGAACATCTCTCCCGGTATCACCATTGACACAGGAGTCACTAACCCAGCTATCAAGCAGTTCTTCCTAAACTCGCATATCACTCTTCAGGTAACAAAAATATCAATTGGTGTTGAAACTGAACGTTTTATTTTCAGGGGTCTGCAAAAACTCCTCTCTATTCAGTTCTAACGGACGACACAGAAGCTGGTATGGATGACTTGGAAGAGCTCACCTACAATCTCTGCCATCTCCATCAAATTGTGGGTCTTCCAACTTCCATTCCAACTCCACTGTACGTCGCCAACGAGTACGCCAAGAGAGGCAGAAATTTGTTCATCGAGGCCAGGTAAAATTAATTTTTCATGTGGCTCCCGAAATAGTTGATGTTTTCAGTGCCGATCACCCTGTATACCGTGAAGAAGGGTCTGAGAGAATCCATCTCAAAGGATTGAGCGAAGCCATCAACTACGGATCACGCAAGTTCCGCTTCCGCAGAATCAATGCCTAATCATGTAACATCCTCATCTGTTCAATTTGCCTAGCAAAATTATACTAATATATTGCACTTTGTTAAACATAACCTGTTGAATATGTTGAGAACATAATAAAAGTTAACCCAGAGAACTTTTTGAAAAAATATCTTTATGAGAGCGTTGCGCGTTGAAATTTCGCTGTAAAAAAGGAATTGGGAGTAGAACTGAAAAAAAACTTTAAATAAGATAAAACCAGGCTAAGCAGTGTTGGAAAAAGTAGGAGCATAATCACAATTTATTAGTAGTAACCCGTACAATATATGATGCAACAAGTGAATCTGTTATGACTTGACAGTAAAATTAGTTTGGTTTTTCACCGATTCATATGGTTCATGAAGTATACATATGAACGGAACGCCTTTCATCACATAAGCTGCGGCCAGCGCCTCTGTCACTTCTCTTTCATTCTTTCCATACACGAAGCATTTGGGATATTCACTCGATACGATTCCAGGCAAGAAACGAAGCCAATCGATATCCGCGTTATAACCGTTGCTAGGGTGGTTGAAGGAATTTTTGAGGTGTTCCTTTTGGAATCTGAAACATCGATCATGAGGTCAAATTCCAAGTTCAAATTTTTAAAGGAGGATTCCGGGCAAAAATTTTTATTGCTTGAAAAGATGCAGAATTTTGCGCTGATTCCGAATATCACAACGAAAATGCTCAAAAACGCCTCCAACCGCTTCAAATAGGCCCCTAAAACCCGGAGGTGTCTCCGGTGGCCGTGGCCGAACTTCGCCGAAGTCGCGCGCACAATGCAGCAAACGCGTTGCGCGCGCGCGTTAGAGAGCGCTCATTGGCTGACTCCGCCCACTTTAACGCGTTTTCCGCATTGCGCGCGCCACTTCGGCTAAGTTCGGCCACGGCCACTGGAGACACCTCCGGGTTTTGGGGGCCTGTTTGAAGCGGTTGGAGGCGTTTTTGAGCATTTTCGTTGTGATATTCGGAATCAGCGCAAAATTCTGCATCTTTTCAAGCAATAAAAATTTTTGCCCGGAATCCTCCTTTAAAAAACTTACTCAGATTCTTGTCGGGTATCAACAATGTAAATGAGATTGCGTTCCGTCCGCCATATTAATTCTTCTGATGACAGTCGTGGGCAGTGCAGTTGTGAGAGATCCGCTAATGACAAACCGCACATTGAGTTCGGTAAGCTATGGACGTCGCCTGCATAGTTTGCTGAAAACTCGTAGTTTCAATCGTCTGATTCGATATGATGAACTTGCCTTTCCAAGGACTAGAATGTACACGAAATGTGCAACTAGGAGGAATGAGCATCTCATAGCCTCTGGCACTCTTGATAATCTCTTCAATTGATAAATCTGGTTGATCGTGAATGATAATAATCATTTCATTGAAGCTTACAGCCAACAGTTTATCTCTTAGACGATTCAACATTGCAAGTGCAATCATCAAAGGAAATGCATTTCCATGTATCATAGTTTCATCCCAAAGTCGAACAAGTTTAGCAAGCGGAAGTTCGTGTGCGAAGCATGTGAGGAACCAGGGAATCGCGAAAAGTTCCGCGTCGAATCCATTGTTCTTCAGATGTTTGTAAAGGACTGGATCAACATAAGAGACAAGATGATAGAATACTCCAAGATACTCTTTTATAACTTCGGAATTATCTTTCAAATAGAACTTGTGGCAATATCTGTGAGTGAACTCTCGGAAGCATGCATAAGCCACATCTGAAAAATTATGCGTTTTTTCCTAAATCTAGAAATCACTTACGAGGCTTTGTCACATTTGCCAGCAAGAAAGGCGTTGCTAAACTATCACACCCTTGCCAATAAACATAATTCTCCGATTCCGTGATAATTTGCCACCCTTTCAATACTTTTCGTAACGATTCTTGTACCGCTGGAGTCGTCATATAGCTGTCGTATTGATGACACCGTGGAATATCGACTTCAAGCTGACGATCACTGGAATGCGGAGCGAGAACATCAAGATTCAGAAAGTCTCTCCATTTCGTCTCGTTTATATCGAGAAGTGTGCACCAGACTGAAAAAAAGTTTGAATATTGGTTTCAGAGGTGTTTCTTGATTACCATCTGATCTTTGTGTTGAGATAACTCCCATTTTTGAGAGACGAGAAACGACTGAAGATACTCCAAATACAGCCGATGCATTCAGAAGATGCTCAACTGTGAGCATGTTCGATGCTGTTTCATAAAGAATGTTCTCATCCAGATGTTCTTCGTTCTTGATAATTCCAATATCATGGAACATCTTCGCGGAGACCTTGTGTCCATCTTCCATTCTCTAAAAATAGGAATGTGATTGAAAATTATTATTTCAATTCAATATTAGCGGTATTTTCCAAGTCTCAACGCGCTCTATTGGGAACTTGCCTGAAACTTGAAAGTCGAGAATTCCCGCCTGCCTGTCTACTGTTGAGATCAACTGGAGATCACAAAATGAAAAAAATTATATTATTCCACTTGATTTTGAGGGGGAAAAGCGAGCGGGAATTCTCGAATGCACTGTTTCGGGCAAGTTCGCAATGGAGCGCGTTGAAATTTAGAAAATATAGACAATCAAACATACAGATAAAGTCTTTTCTCTCGGTAACTCGAATACACCGTATTCAAATGTCGATTGACTTTCGACTGCTTGATCCACTTGATTGAAGTCATCGAATCGAACAACTGGATAAGATGAGATCGGGGCGTGGTTTTGAATTATTCCCATTTTCAGAAGAATGCTCTCAGGCGTGGATCCACAAGTTTTCCAAAGATGAAACGAGTTTTCAATCGATAGCTTTTCTAATCCATCGCTTCCTTCTGACACCTCTTCTCTGACTTTCACACGCATTTCAGCTACAGTTAGGACTTTATAAATTGAGCCATTTGATGTTGTTGTCTTCGCATTTGTGTTTTCTTCAATTTTCTCGACAACTTCGTATATTAACGGTCGATCGGTGCAATTCATTTGAAGGCATTTCGAGATAAGTGCTTCTAACTGAAATTAGTAACGAAAAATTAATATATGTTTTGTGTCACGAACCCATTCGTATTTTTTATGGTAAATAAGTCGCTTCTTATCGGCCAGAAGTTGAATAACATCTTCCATTACAGAACTTTGTTTTTCGGAGCTCCTTGAAAAATTCTTATTGAGAATCTCCAAGTATTCAGTTTCACTGACATCCAGTTCCAGTGTCGTTCCCTAAGAATCGATTTTCAAATTGTAAAGCAAATAGACCTCAAAACTCACTAAATAAATTTGTAGAAGAACGAATCCCAATTCCCAGATGTCGGATTGATATGTGGCCGCGAACAAAGATTCTTCTTCGTTTATCAGTCTTTCAGGAGCAAGAAAAATACCGAATTTTATGGATGATGCTATATCGTTTCCGTAATTTGTTAGAAACCTAAAACAAATTATTTTTTGTGTTCAGAAGTTTTAACATACGGTAGACCGTATCCAGATAGCTTCACAGAAATTTTGCCACTGTGTTTTCTGACGGCATAAATGGATTTTGTGTCCAGGAATCCGTGTACAATACTGTTTCGGTGCAAACATTCCATGGCCGATGAAATTTCACTATAGAGATCAGTTTTCGTGTCTTCATCCTTCACTTCTCCTGCTTTCAATGAATCTTCCAATGTTTTCGAATGATGTTCCATGACAATAATAACCAAATCGCGTGCTGAAACACTGTATTGGAAAGGATTTGAAAAATATTAAAGAGTGATCTCACCGACTACAGTTTCGGAAAAATGCAGGTAAACTGAGAGGTTTTCATGGCGAATCGATTGCAAGTATGGGAACCTTAAAAAATATGAAAATTAAATTATTGGAGCACAATTCTCACCTTCCGAGCATTTGTTTCGAAGGAGATGCCACTGGTAATCCATTTATGCAAGTTCTTCCGGTTTTCTCTTGCGCTCGAAGCACGAAAGCTCCAAAGTTTGGAAAACTACCCATTCTGAAATGAAGAAGAGTTTTGTGAATAGAAAGAAACCTCTGGGGAAATAAACAATCAAGGCGAAAAGTATCAAATAACAAGGGAAAATCGATAGAAAAGGCTTTAATGAGTAATTATTAACCAAAACAATCTCAAATGAATGTTTTATTGAAAAAAAAGAAAAAAATAAAAAAGTTCTGCAGATGTCCGCAAACACAAAAAGGCCGAGAAATGCGCGGCAGTTTGAATTTGATTCGCTTCAAAAAAAAGAAGGTTTTTATAAATAGGAATTTCATGCAAATTTTCAGGGAACAGAAACTGGTGCTTGTTTGGAATAAAAGTACAGTTCTTGATTATAGTTTACATCTACTTTTTCAGCTGAATGAGCAAAACAACTGGGCTCCCAGGAGAATTCACAATGATACGGTAGCCAACAGATCACGAAAATTGAAGCGTTGGAGAGGAAAATAGCATGTTTAATTATTATGTTCTGTGCCTGCGGCCTCATATGCCCAAGAAACCTGCATATAGAAACCTACATATAACATCTGGCTATACTCAAGAGCTGAGATGCAACGAGTTTCATTCAAATTCATTCAAATGTGAATAACTTATTTCAGAGAAATCTGGTAAAAATACGGTCAACAGACAAAGTGTTCATTGTTGAAAAAGCTATCGATTGGTTAAAAACCCGTGAAATTCCATTGAAAATTAACAGAGTTATGAAATTTTTGTATATTCACTAGATTACCCTGAAACAAGTAATTCACATTTGAATGAGTTGCTGAAGTTCGTTCAGCCCGGCTATACTCTTCCCTTCAATTTCATCTTGATCCGCAAAAAGTACATTTTTAATGTAAAGTACACTCAACAGATATTAACGAATTAGATAAGTTCTCTTCACAAAAAGAACAAGTTTTTCATTAGAACCTATCCATTTTCCGATTAAACTATCCACCTGTTCTCTATGTGTCTCCATTTCATAATATTGACTGATAGTATCATCCGGCACTCTCTTTCTCCTTATTATCCTTTTCTTCTCGTTTTATTCCGAGGACAAATCAGTGTCTCCCGTCCTTGGCCTCCTCCTCGTCTCTTTCCAATTCTTGTTCTCCCCTTTCCTTCTCAACCTCTCTCCACCTTCATTGTCTTTTTTTACCTCTCATCACGTTTTTTGACTTTTTGAAACACGTATTAAACTTAATGGGTCGTGTCCTTTGTTTTCTCCAAAAACGTCTTCTGAAGTTCCAGATGTTCGTCCCTTTTTTCTTGAAACTAATTAAGTGACCACATAGTTAACGAAAGTACATAAGCCAAAGTTTCTTTAGTCTTATCAAATAATTTCTAATGACTTCCTCAATAACTCCTTCGACAGTAAGTTTTCTATTTTCGCTGAGTCATCAAACATCTGTATTCTGAAAGGTTTTGTGACACAACAACATCTTCAACAATCGCCTTTCTTTTGGGACCTACCGACTGAAATTTTGTTTTCAGAAGATGAAGCAGAAAAGGGTGATACCTATCCATGGTACAACTGATAATATATTCTCTGAAGTTCGCGATTCGTTCCGTCGAAACTTCACAGAAGGATGGGAGAAAGCTGGCGCTGCGTTTTGTGTGATACACAAAGGGAAAGTGATCGTAGATCTTTGGGGCGGATATGCGGATAGAGAGTGTTTGTAAGTGTACCCCTGAACTTTATTTTTGCATCAAATCTCATCGATTTCAAGCAAGGAATGGAAAGAAGACACAATCTCAACTATCTTCAGTTGCACAAAAAGTGTGACAGCTATCTGTTTCGCTATTCTGGTAGACAGGGGTCAATTGGATTATTCAGATAAAGTCACGAAATATTGGCCGGAATTCGGACAAAATGGAAAACAAGACATCACCGTGGAGATGGTCCTATCTCATACAGTAAGATTTTTTGAGCACTTATCATTTGAAACAAAAGCTCTTTTTTAGGCTGGTCTTCCATACTTCCCAGGAGTGAGATTCACAGAAGACGAGTTAATTGATAATAACAAAATGTCATACATAATTGAAAGTTTGAAGCCAGTGTACACACCTGGAACACGAACGGCTTATCATGCCTTGACTTTTGGATGGCTCACAGATCAGGTATGATCCAGAGCTGAGCGGCAATGAATTTCGGCCACTCATTCAAATGTGAATAACTTTTTTCAGAGGGATCAGGTAAAAATAGGTCAACATGGAAAATGTTCCTTATTGAAAAAGCTATCGATTGGTTAAAAAAGTTTCAATAAAAATTAACAATGTTACGCCTTGTCGAAAAACTGCCAAAATTGGTAACTTTTTAACAAGGCGTAACTCTGTTAATTTTTGATGAAATTTAACGGTCTTTTAACTATTTGATAGCTTTTTTAATAAGAAACATTTTTTCTGTTGACCGTATTTTTACCTGATCCCTCTGTAAAAAGTTAGTCACATTTGAATGAGTTGCGGAATTTTGTTGGCGCCCAGCCTTTGTAGAGAAGTTTGAATTACAGATTTTCCGAAGAATAGATTCTGCACATCGTACAGTTGGACAGTTTTTCAAAGAAGAGATTGCAACTAAGCATTGTAAGTCTTCAAAACCCTTTTCAGTTAGAAAATTGAAATTTCAGACATTGACATCCACATCGGAGAATGTTCCAGTGAAGAGAACCGTCTCGCTCGACTTTTCAAATGTTCTCCAACGCTAGTCAGCCGAGAAGTAGCATACGATCGCTCGATTCTGAAACTAGCCAGATATTTTTACAATCCACGTGGATACTTTGCTGCGGCAAGAAGGAATTTGAGTCTCTATGGAACGGATTTCACCATGTTCAATAATAGTGACTTGAGAGCTGTTGGGCAGCCAGCAGTGAATGGAATTGGGTCTGCACGGGCGATGGCTCAACTTCATCACTTGGTTCTGGATGGAACACTTTTGTCGAAGGAAACTTTCGAAGTGAGAGAATATTTTGGAAGTTTAGTGTTCAAATCAGGGCTGAGCGGCAACGAACCCATTCAAATGTGAATAACTTTTTTCAGGAAAACCTGTTGAAAATATGATCAACAAAAAAATGTTCGTTATTGAAAAAGCTACCGATCGGTTAAAAAATCGTCAAATTTCATTGAAAATTAACGGAGTTACACCTAGTGTTTCCGAAAAGTTGCCAAAATTGCAGAAATCGGCAATTTTTTCGGCAAAACATGGAATAAATCGGTTAGTTTTCAATGAAATTTGACGGTTTTCTAACCAGTCGATAGCTTTTTTTTATAAGGAACATTTCCTTTGTTGCCCGTATTTTCACCAGATTTTCCTAAAAAAAAGTTATTCACAATTGAATGAGTTGCCGAAATTCGTTGCAGCTCAGCTCTGTTTCAAATTATGATTTTCAGAAAATCAAATGTCCAAGAAAAATGACAGCATTCGATCACATGATTGGAGAGCCTCAGAATAAGGAACACGGATTTACTTATTTCAAATCTCCTCTACAGACTTGGCAATTTGGACATCCAGGAGTCGGTGGACAAATGATCCGAGCTGATGTTGACAACGACTTGATAGTAGCATATCTGACAAACGGAATGAAAACTGCTGGATGTGAAGATCACGTCTTCACTTTCAATCGATTGCAACGAAAAGTTTACGAGTGTCTGAAGAGGATCCCGAAATTCGAGTTGCCGCCTCCAGAAGATGAATAGACAATTACTACGAGTATACTAATTGTTCTTTTGCTCCAAATACAACAAAAAACCAGACTCTATCACTTCCTATTGACATAACACAACACTTGAGACTGTTTAGAAGGGGGTATCGTTAACACTCGAGTGAGCAAGAGCTCGCTGAGCATACAGCTAATTAATGAGTATACTTCCTTTGGTGCAACACGACGGAAACTGATGTGACTTTTGGTATGTGCAGGTGCTCATTAGAATATGTTCCAGTCTTCCGGAAATCTGCATCTTATAACAAACTGAAACGTGTTTTTAGAATATGGAGTTGATTTGATGCAGAAAGTACTGAAATGCTCCTGCACTAGTATTCAGGTTTACAATCGTTTACAACTGTTTACAACTGTTGCCTATTACCATCTAACCATCTTTATCTTATCGCTTCTGGTAACATTTATGTGTGGGAATCATGCTATAACTTTCTTCTCACCGATTATTTATTTCTGGCTCAAAAACTCGAGCATCTCTATGTAATGTACCCGAAGTGGCCTCCTAGAACAAGCATAAAAATTATTACTCCTGCAAATCCGTTTTTGCTACCGTCCAAACTTTTCGAAATTTTGAAAATTTACCTTCAAAAAAAATCATATCTCCGTTCATAGTTCACAAAAGCGGATGAACTAAAACTCGAGCAACTCGAAGTTTGTTTTGCCCACCAATTTTCCCAGTGACACATGTACTCGTCTACCTTATCCTTCATTCCGTTCCCTTTCATCATCTTCTCTCTCCTCTTTTCATGGTAACATATAATTTTGAAACGAGAGGAAGCCAGTACTCCTTTGTATTCCATACATATGAATGCATATATTGAGAGCCGTTCCTTCTTTCCTTTCTTGCTCATCTCATGAACATCTCATTTTAATTCACACCTTCCGAGATTTGACTCCTTCTTCTTCTTCTTCACGAGCTTTGGATTTTCTGAATTTGAGCAGTTTCCGGTCTCAAATTTTTGAAGGTTGCGACGGGCCGGGCTTTTTTTAGTTTCAAACTAACTAATTGGAAGATCTTTTCTATATTCGCTATCAATATATGTTAGAAAAGTATCTCAATGCGAGATCAAAAGTATTCAAACTGTTCTTACATCGATAAGTTTGAATACCGTAAAACATCTAATAGAAAGAAACCTCGAATAGAAGGACACCCAAGTGAGCCCGAAAAGAGCACTTTTCAGATTTCTGTGATTCTGAAAATAGTCTCAATCGATTCCTTGTCAAAAATAGACTATGCTTAGTACAGAAATCTAATGCATCGCTTTTCCAAAATTAGTTATGGGTACCTTTGTGAAATTCGAATTTAGATCGTGAGGAGATTGAACAGTAGATGGACATGTCCTTCTATTAAAGGTTTCACGGTATTTCAAAATTCCTTAAGATAATTGATACAGTTTCTTTTTTTTCTAAAACGGGACAGATCCACAACCTTGCTTCGGACCACCTTCATAACATGTACACTTTACTATTCTCGAAAAATCAGATGCTCAAAGTTTTCATAAACTCCCAGCGAAACGAAAAAGATCGATTTACGTATTCATATCAATAAATCAAGTATAATAATACAACATTTACTACGTTTTCGCCCGCCTTTTCCAGCTGCTCGATCGTCCCGCCAAAAGTCATAAAAGTGAGATTGAATGGAGCAAGAAACGAAAAGAATCACCTCTGTCTCTTTAGAATAATATTAGTTGAATTGAATGCGGAGAGACTCGTCAATCATTCCGAAATTAATTCCAATTCTGAACATGTTTCCCTCACTACTGTTTATTAGTTCTTTCGCTCTTTCGAAATTTGGAATCTTTGGGATTTTTTGGAAGTTGAAAGTATTTCAAAAAACTTTCAGGGATATCCCTATTGTATCAAGTTTCTAGCTAATTTTTCGTTTTATTTTTTGTTTGTTCAAGATTTTCAATTCGTTTCTGCCGGACTAACGTCATCTGCAGATTTTGTTTCAAATTTCTTTGTTTTTTCTTTCAAGAGATTTTAGCATTGTAGTTTGAGAGATGGAGACGTTTTTGTAGTTTTCCATTTCTTTAAGAATCACTTTGTTCAGAGCACAAATTTCGGCAACTCATTCAAATGTGAATAACTTTTTTCAGGAAAATCTGGTAAAGATAAGGTCAACAGAAAAAATGTTCTTTATTAAAAAACCTTTCGAATGGTTAAAAAAAATGTAAAATTACATTGAAAATTAATAGAGTTACGCCTTGTTTTGCCAAAAAATTGCCGATTCCTGCAATTTCGGCAACTTTTTGGAAACACTAGATGTAACTCCGTTAATTTTCGATGAAATTTGACGATTTTTTAACCGATCGGTAGCTTTTTCAATAAAGCACATTTTTTCTGTTGATCATATTTTTACCAGGTTTTCCTGAAAAAAGTTATAGATATTTGAATAAGTCGTTGCCGCTCAGTCCTAATTTGAAAACTAAACTCTAAAAACATTATCTCACTTCGAAAGTTTCCTTCGACAAAAGTGTTCCATGAAAAAAGTTATTCACATTTGAATGAGTTGCCGAAATTCGTAGCCCTGGTTCAGAGTCTAGAACAACGAAGAACTTGATAGTTTATTGCGAACGAATCCGTTTCTTATAATCAGTAAATCGTTTTTCTGTATTTGCGATCCGAAATGTCCACAAAAGCCGTTCCTGTTCCATTCTGTTTCTATTTGTTCTCTCATTTTTCTGTGAATTCTCTCCAAAAAGTACAAAATGAAGCATCAGTAGACAGTAGCACACCTTTATGGTGACTGACGATCTATCCAAATATATCCTTCCATCCAAAACAAACATAATTTACTATGGAGTACCTCTCCTAATGCTCTCTGTCGGTCGGACCCATTTGGAGTATAGAAGGGCAAGATGTTGAAATATGATATATTCTCCCGCAGTTGTGCCTTTCTTCAGGTTATTCTTTCTCTGTTTCTTAACCGTTTATTTCCTTAATTCCCCCTTGTGATGACGATGAGTATAATTGATGGAACAAAAAGATGAGCAAAAAAAGAATGGGAAAGAATTGAGAGCAGAAGCAGTAATTGGTAGGAAGTTAATGGGGTTCCTACTATCTCATGATACATCTTTCTTTTTTCATTATTTTGATGTTTCATAACTTATTTATCAATGTGGAAGACTCTGTTCGATCTCAGCTCTTTTGGGGGATTTCTATTTATACTGATATCTAGTAAACTGAAGAATACCTCGATATGTATGTCTGAATCAAAATAATTTAGAGTCATTTTAGTCTTAATAGCTTTAAATATTAGTTTAGGAGTGCATCAGTACACTTTCTACAGGTTTTGAGAATTTGTGGAATCTAGTACTACAATCTAGTTAAGCCAGTTTTGTAATTCCTTGCAAAAGTGGCTTATTAGATCATTTTTAGCCGATTTGATAGCTTTTTAGTAATTTTACACCGTTTTTTTCGCATTTCTAGCATTATTTTCAGACTCTCAAAGCGATGTTTAGCTCAAAAACACCTGAAAATTTGCAATTTTTGCAAAAATTTGAACTAGCAGCATAAAAACTCTGATGGTTTCTAAGAATTTTTAAGCGATTTTGAGACATTTTTAGACCATTTTTGGAATTTTGAAGGTCAATTTCACAGCATTTTTTTCACATTTCCCGCCTCATTTTTCACTTCTGAAGCCCAACTTCTCGGCTGACGAGAGTTGGAGAACGTTTGAAAAGTCTCGCGAGACGGTTTTCTCTTTGGAACTCTAATAACAACACGTGATTCATCTCAACTTGGACCAATTTGGATGAAAATTTCACAGAAAGATTATAAATTTATCTACGTTGATGCACATAAGTTTAAATTTTTGCTATCTCAAAAATGGTACAAGTTACATCTCTTTTTGTTAACTCTCAGTACTAATTTTGGAACCAAAAATGTGTTGCAAGTCATAACTAGCTTCAAAGTTAACTGATTCTTTTGTAAAATTTATACTTTGTTCCTAAATATATGTGGATGATGCGACAGCCAGCTGGTTTCAATCTAACCGATATTTTGAAAAAAGTTGATATCATGGAAAACATCTAAACTTGGGACTTTTGATCATCAAGTTTTGAGATAACATCTTTAGAGTTGCTTTCGATTTCTACAAAAGTTTTGATTGAGTGATTTGAGCATGATAAAAATGTTGCTTACACCATCTGAGATCGCAAACCGCAAACCCCGAGAATTCGCTTCAATTCCTTGAGAATTCTGCTTTTCCAAATCCCCAACAACCATACTCCTCAAAAGTACACTTGTCTGCACATATAAATCATCGTATTTTCCTTCTTCGTCCATCAAAAATTTGTTTGTATGTATGTTGTAATCGTTTTGGTCGATTCGGGTCGTCGTCTGGTCCATACGTAATCCCTACCAGCCGTTAAAGGGTCATCTGAGGACTTACGAATAAGATGGGCACTTCTCTCTATACTTGAACACTTTAGAGGAGCAACTTGAGAAGATGTTACTATTCACACAATTGAGAAACCGAACGCATTTTGATTCTGGACTCCAGAATCTGGAGCAAAGAAAGGGGATCCACGAAATTTTACACCCGTTCGTCCTCCCCCCGTCAAAATGATCAATCCCATATGACACCTCTTTTCCAATTGGGCGGTCTACTTGAAAGCTCGTTTAGTTTTCCTTTCTGTTCTTTGGGGTTTTGCGAAGTTCCTTTGTGAGAGTCGAGGATGAAAAGTTTCTGGATTTATATGTAAAACTAAAATTGTTAAAGTCAAAGTAGCTGACAGATAAACAAAAAAGTTTGCACAAAAAGTTTTAGGTCAAAAATTTCAAATTTTAGTTATTTAAAAACATTTCACATTAAAGCACTTGAAAATGTGACTTTTCGGACCTAGAATAGTCTAGAAACTTCAAAAAACAACAAAAAGTGACTCGATAATTATAAATTTCAAAAATGCCGCTCCTGTATTGAGCTGTGCAGTTATGACAAAATAAATGTAAACTGTTTTCATGTTTAATGTTTTAAAAGTAATTTGTAATGTATTATAATGTAATGTATTTCAATTTATACCATCCACGGTTCCTTGAGATCAGTTCTGCTGAAATTTGGAGAGAACAAGCTGAAATTTTGGTTAGTCTTATTGTGGCTTATCAGAAGAGCATTTCATTCAAACTGGTAGGAGATGAGCACTAATTGGAATCCTCGATGTCTCAGAAGATTCTTAAAGAACCTTTTCCATTACCATCCGATTCAAAACCGGAAGTCATAGATCCAGTCATAAATCCATTTTATACCTCCCCTCCACTCAAAATAACCGTGCTCTTCGTTTCTTTCGGTACCCCGCCTGTCTGTCACATTGCACAATCTGTTCATTCTCTTTCTGTTTCTGTCGGATTAGCAATACCAGATGAACGGGTCCATCCCTCCTTTCTTTGCTCCAAGAAGAGGCGGAGCTTAATCTGAGAATGCGCGGAACCTAGTTTCTGATGTCCCCTCTCTTGAAGAATGATACTATGTTCTTTTTTGAGAAAGAATACATGTTTCTCGAAACAAAAAAGACATTCTGATTGGCTGCAATCGTTTTGATGTTGTATTTGTCTCTTCTTGGGTCTCCCAGTAGCAATGAAAAATGGTCGGTCATCTTTCAATGGATTACATTGAAATGTGTCGGCTCTTTTTCGTTTTTATACTTTTTCACTTTCACTTTTTGTAATCGATCTCTTCGAAATTTCTTATTTTGAAAGAGTTGATGACTTTATGAAGAGGTAGCTCTGGGGTTGGCGTGTTTGTGAATTATTCACTAGTCCGTCTTTTTTTACCTCTTCTCTTAGTATATACCACGGGAAATCAGGGATGCACATTTTAGTTGCTCGTTTTTTTAAAGGGGGATGGGCTCTCTTAAAAAACAACAATCCCCACTCAAAAATAGTAGTCGTAGTTGGAGCATTTCGTGACCAATGAATTATACTTTATCTCAAGTCTTGGAGTTTTTTCTTATTAATCGTGGGAACATTCATTTTTGTTCCCTTGGCAACTTCTCTTCGTTTTTTTCTCCGTCATCATCATCGTTCAAAATTTTTGCAGATACATCAAAATCGGAGTGAGGATGCTCCAAAAACTACAACGATTATGAGATCCTACATTCATTTTTTGTCTGTGTTTCTCGTTTTTTCGAGGAATGTGGCGGCGTTGATTGGTGAGTTTTTAATGGATTTGAAAATTTGTATCAACCGGATTTGTGAATTCCAAAAAGACAGCTTTTGTCTGAATCCTCGGCCAATTAGTAGAAAACCAGAATCCCCTCAAAATGCCAGATTTAGACTTCTGGAGCCATTTGATTTCAGAAAAAGTCGAGTTCTGAAGACATGCTCTGAGTGCTTTTAATTTTAGAATTTGAGGGTTTTGACTCAAATTTTTGAGTCAAAAACTTCTGAAGCTGTAGCTCAATGTAACCTATTTTTTTAACTTCTGGAATCTTTTCGACCTTTTTTTTAACTTTTGAAATCTCCACAACTTTTCCTGCTTCTGAATCCCAATTTTTCCCACGATTCCGCCAATTGCTCGTCCTCAAAAACATGTCAAATCCGGAATCCCAACGCCTAGGTCAACAAAAAACCCAAAAATGGGCATTTTGTTCTTCTCCTCTTCTGCCATTCCATTTCCCATTTTTCATCCGCCAAGCTTCCTTTTCACTGCCCATTTTTCACACAACAAAATGAGTGTCCTCCTGGCTCCTGGACTCTTCTTCTTCTTCGCAGAATTAATGCGAAATTTGTCATCTGGGCCAGAAGGGAGCGATTTTTGTGTGTCGAATCGAGGTCTAACTTGTTCAGAAGGGGAACATGGCAATAAAAGTCGAAAAGAGGAAGAGGGGGGGTGAGAATGAAATTAGGATATAGTATAGATTTAAAAGGCGGCAAGTGCAGGCACACATACAAATTTGATTGTTGCCACTTGACACCTCAGGGAGGGAATCTCTTCAGAAATGTTCCTTACCGCATTCTATACTACTTTATAATTATGATATGCCACGTGCCAATCATCAATGATGGCTCACGACGTGTTTTGTAAAGAGCGATGGGAAGGGGTGCCGAAAGTGCTCGACAGATTGCGTTCGGATCAAATAATCACGCTTAGCAGGGAGAGGGAAACAAAACTAAGCCAATGATGAACGGCTGAAGATTAAGAGAAAGAGAAGAACATGAGGAAAATAAATGAGGGGTCATAGATAGTTCATTCTGATGGGATCAGGCTGGAGGTGTCACTTTTGGAGAAGCTTTATGGGTGGTGAAGGAGGAGAACATTGATAAATGAGATGGAACATACGTAGGGTGTCGGTGTGGAGGATTTGAGAGAGCTTTCATTGTTCGTGAGTTGAAGGACTAAAAAATCCGGCGTCAACACATTTCACGGGTGGAAATTTCGAAAGTGAGACATCTCGAGAGTAAGGCGATTCAAAAGCGGACGAAATCGCGTTTTCGCCTAATTTTTTGGAACTTCACACTTTCGAAGTGTCTGTTTTCGAGATTTCCGATTTTGAATCGTCTTACTCTGGGTGTTACCGATTTTCTATTTTTTTTCGACTTTTATTTCTAGCTTCTAATTTGCAGCCGGCTGTCATTATCTTGGAGACGTGGTAGCAGATTAAATTGTTTAACAGCAAACTAAAGGGTAAAAAGTTGTGAAAACCCAAAACTCCATTTCGATAACTTTTGGTAAATTTCATTTCCCACCAAATCATCTCCAATCCTGACACTATTTTGACCTCTTCATTTGAGTCTAAACAAACAAAACAATGCTCTCTCTGGCATGTGTTCCTCCTAGATAATAGATTATGTAATAAACGGGGCCTCATCCTCGTCTTCTTCTACACATCTCCAAGCTGGTTTGATGATTACATAAATCGAGTCTGTTACCTAATGAGATTCGAAAAGAGAGAGAAGAGTCTAAATTGCTCGTTCTCTCGTCACGTCACACGGCGATGAACTACACGATTAATGAACCGAAATAACTGGTTCCATAGGGAAAACTGACGAAGAAGAGGAAGATACTTGATGGTGGAGAGAGAATGAAATGAGATATCCCTGATTTATAAGGACCTGTTATAGAATACGTTCGAAAATAGGGGATCTGGAAGTAAAAATAGTAGTAGTTTGTTTAATGCATAATATTCTAGCGATTTATTCTATAAAAGATTTCAAAGTCAGCTCTTTTTCATGCACCACAGTGTCTATGTTACTGGACAGATGGGCTTGAAAATTGGCCAAACTTAAATAAAAGGGCTATTAACAAACTCTACAAACTTTATGGAGTTCGAAAGCCGGCAGCATAATTTTTCAATGCCGCAAAGTTTTGTGCGGGTTTTTATGCGCCCCCTTGTAAGATTATTGTGATTTCAAAGCTACAATTATGACGACCACGGGAGATTCAAAAGCTTTATAACAGAAGAAATTACTGTAGAATGAGTGTGATTTCAAGGTACATCCTGACAAAAACACAGTTCTTTGTACTCAAAACTCCCGATTCCCATCTTTTCAGACGAATCATCATGTCCAATCGGATGGCAAATTGCTGGCGATCAATGTGTCCGTATCGTAATATCTCCGGCCAATTTGAAGCACGCCAAGAAAATTTGCCATCACGAGGGTGGTGAACTAATGGATACAAGTGTCACACTACTTCTGGATGATGTCATGGATATTTTAAAAAATCTACACGAAAATGGACTGTACGAGCCAACGTTCCATGTTGGAGGAATGGGTCTAGCATTGAATAGAACAGAGGATGGAAACTATAAAATGTAAGAGCCCTGCAGCTTTCAGAATCAAACAAAACTATTTTCAGAATCACCATAAATCCCTCATCTCACTTTCCATTCATATGTTCACTCAACAAAATGGCTCGAAGATCGTTGCTCTTCCAACAGAAACTATTGCCTGTTGGTGCTCCAAAAATCGGTTTAACTGGACAATCAGAGATATATTTCCATCCAAGGCAAGATGCTGATTATATTGCGTTGCCATGTACAGTACAAGGAAATCCGAAACCGACTGTTTCCTGGTATAAGAATGATGTTGAAGTGGTGAGTTTTTTGTATTTGCGAAGTACATACATGTCCAACCTGGGCCGGCAGTTTTCTCTCTTTAAAATAACGATTTTCTCATAAAATTTTATATCAAAATGTAGATCTCAATGAGATCTACAAAATGTTGTATAAGCCAAAAAACATGGCTTCCGTAAACACTCGAGCCAGCTCCACGCGAATTCATGTGGACCGGGTGTTTTACGGAAGCCAGAAACTTTTTCAACCTCTAAATGTTATTGGTTTATGCATCATTTTGTAGATCTCATCGATTTCTACATTTTGGTATTAAATTTGATGAGAAAATCACTATTTTAAATAGAGAAAACTGCCGGCCCGCGTTGGCCCGGGTTAGACATGTATGGTGAAGAAAAACGTAGTAAAACCAGGTTGATTTCAGTTAGACTAATTCAAGAAGTTTCATAGTTTTTTAACCAGATTTTACTAAGATCATCTGAACTCTTCTCCAGTATAGATTTTCCCATTCCAGCTGAGCCCATCAATGTCGAACGTCTCGTACCTTCTCTCTGGCGGAAATCTTCTCGTGCCCGCATCATCAACCCTCGCATACTCCTCCTTCCACTGCACTGCTAAAAACTCTCTCGGAGAAGTGAGAAGTCCTCCAATCCTTCTGAAACCCTCATTCATCGATCCATTCCGTCCACACCGTCTCGATGTCTATTCCCTCGCAACGGGCGGCGCCAAACTGGATTGCGATGCTCCGGCGCATCAACCAAGTGAGTTCACTTAGGGTAAAATAGTCTCAATTCGCTTCAATTTCTCTTACTCCTAAACTTTTGGAAAAGATGGGCCCCCCGACAAGCGACCGCATTAGGGGAGACTCTTTTTCTGTGTATGCATGGAACCCAAAAACTCTTTTCTCTCTCCCTTTTCCACATTTAATTCGCATGTATTTGTATGTTTTGACAAATTCGAAAGAAGAAAACCGACAAACTTGGTTTCCTTGTTGAATTTCGGATTTGACTTCTTCTTATCCCCTCCCGTTGCTTTTCCCCATTTCTCACATTCCATTTGGATCATATTTCATTTTGGAACCTCTTGAAGATGTGAAATTGTAGATTTTCTTGGGTTTCTAATGTATCGAAATACTTCTTTCTAACTTTTCCAATGCTTCCAGACCGAAATTCAATTTCCGTTTTCCATACTCTTTTTAACCTATCAATCAAAGTGAATCTAGAAACCTGAAAAACAAGGGCAGAAGTCGTTTCCCATTTTCTTCCAAATAAAAAGTAGGTACTTCAAAAAAGAAGGAGATTAGTCAAGTATACACCCATGTTCTACGATGATGGATTGGATCCTTTTTCCTTTATGTGCCAGTAGTTGGTATATTCTTTTTCTTTTTATTCGAAATTTTGATGTTTGTCTCGTAGGAAACTATTTTATGTAAAAAAGAGAACAATGTTTTATCGTCGAAGCACTTTCCACTTTCCGATGACGCATTTGTACAGTTTTTTTGCTTTCAAATGTTGTTCTTAGAAGACATTTGAAAGTCCACATTCTTCTAAAAGTGTAACATGTGCTCTTTTCCCAAGAGCTGTTCTTTTTCGTTCCAATTATTACACAATATAACGAGAGTCTCTGAGAGGATGCTCTTCTGGCACCTGACACGGCAGTCTTGAGGAATTTTGAAACTTGGAAAATGGCTTGGAACTCTAATGGAACTAAAACAGATCGAGCGAATTGGTTAGTTTCTAAAATTGATGTTCATTGCTACCCTGGGCTTCGGGACATTTCCATTTCGTGTAAAATCGCGTTTTTGTCTAAGTGTATTTTTCATATATTTTTGCGTTTTCAGCTGGAGATCCCAAAATTAATAAAAATTCGTTTATTCGAAGTTATTTCGAAGGGAAAAAAAAGCGAGTAGGAATTTTCGAATGTCCAGTTTCTGGCAAGTTTGCAATGGAGCGCGTTGTAACTTCGAAAATAACACTAATAGATAAAACAATGCCTTTTTATATGAAAACAACGCGAAAGTATATTTGAAAAGTTCCAAAAAATTAGGCAATGACGCAATTTCATTTTTTCGAAATGTCCGCTTTCGAAATGTCTCACTTTCGAAATGTCCCGGACCAATCCCCTGACTGTAAAGGTTTACAAGAACCTCCCATTTCCCTACCGCAAAAAGTTCGTGTCAAGTTTCCAAAGAGGAAAGAAAGAATGACGACTCTTCAAAACTTGTCAATGCAGATTTATGTAGGTGCCATCATTTGCATAGACACCCCCTCTTTAGGCCACTTCAATCGTGATTAGCCAAGAGAGAGAGGCTCCTCCTTTCTCTTCTTCTTTTTCACACGTCGAGCTCTTCTGATGAATTCGTCCCTTGAGAGAGAGACATCTTCAATTCGACAACCAGCACATCTCTTTTCGAACGAAAATATGTCAAATTCAGAACTTCGTTTCCTATTAGTTTTGAATTCGAATTCTTTTGCTTTCCTAGATTGTAGAGGTGTACGGTAGAACTCATGTGAAAAAATTAGGATCGTTATTTATTTTCGTTTCAAAGATACATCCAAGACATTTTTCATCATTTTATTTTGATTATTTCATGTTGTACATATCACTATGAGATATAACATTCTCTTCGTCTCATTTTTCATCGAAAAGAAGAAAAAGAAAGAAGCTTCAAAGCAATCGGAGCCACCTGTCGGTGATTTATCTTTTCGAGTTCCATCCCTTCCCACCAATTTTCTTGAGCTCTCGAGGCTTTCAGGCTTTGATGTTTAATGTACTATCATCAAGTGCGATTGATTCATTTCTCCACATTTTCACATTACTTTGCCCCCACAGAAACTACTGGAAACAAAGGGAGAGAGGCCCGCCCCTTGGACTCTTGAACACGGGAAGGATCATTTGATAGGTCACAACTTTGATAGGTTAGGCTTTAGATCTCTCGGTTTTTGAAATTATGAAATAACTGAGGATGATAGTAGATAAAAGTTCGAATTTTGTTCTATTGAAATTAAGTTCAGATGAAAAAACAAAAAATTCTATCAGCTTGAATAAGCCACTTTTGCTCAAATTCAGAAAAAGAGGTCTAGTAAAGGTCTTTAGAGGTCTGGGAGGTATTTTTAGGTTTTTGAGGTTAAAAAATAGCTGAGAATGATAGCATAAAAAGCTGTAATTTTGTTCTTTTGAGACTTTTTACAGTGGAAGAGCACAATTTTTTGCTCAAATCGAATTATTTACGGTACAATAAGCCAACTTCGGCAGAAATATATATTCTTTATCACATGTGAGCGGTTTTCTAATTCTCATACATCTTCAAATCCGGCCCGGGTAGGAAATTTCTGTCGAAAATTTTCCGAAAAAATTCAATTTTTCGTGAAAAAGTTTCTAAATTGCATGAAAATTTATGAAAGTACAAAAAGTATGAAAAATTTTTAAATTGAACAGAAAACAATTAAAAAAAATCGTATTTTTTAAAAATTGACTTTCGATCCGGTAGAAATTCCTCCGTCGTCCCGGCCCGGCCTGGGTTTGGACATGTATGCTAATTCTATTTCGTTAAATTATACTTAAATGTTTAGTCCTTCCAAAGACCGAACTCCCGTTCCCAGCATTATTTTCGTGTGACATTCCCATTCTTTCTAAACGCTTCAACACTTTTTTATTTCGTTCGGCAGAGCCTCTAACTCCCCGCCAAAGCTTCCACAAATTTTCTAACGCTTTTTGGAGTTCCGCTTCTTTTACTAACTATCGAGATGGTGCATAGACACAAATTGACTGGGGGGACCCTAACCTGATTACAAGCTGCCTTTTTTCCCCTGGGGCAAATTTCCCTTATTCTTCTCCCGACATATTCTTCTGAACTTTCTTATACGATCTCTCGGAGACAACTTTCTTATCAGCTGTGTTTTTTTGAGTTATCTTTTTTATTCCAATCCGTTTTCTATACGCGCGGAAGCAGAAGCGGACGCGGAAGAAATGAATGAAGAAAACCAATGAGAAAGAAAACTCGATAAGATGCCTGGATATAACGTTCTTTTCGCTTTCAAAGGAACCGTTGGGGAAAAAAAAGAAGAGAAACACTTGAGAGACTGAAGAGGATGATGAAGCCGTTGTTGATTCAAAAGTGTCTGTCTTCTGTATGGTTAATCTTTGGATACTACCCTTTTACGTAACGGTGACAATTTGGCGACGTCCAGATGGATGTTCTCTTTTTATAATAGAAACATAAAGATGATTCTGTCTTTTGTTTGGATCGGAATCTTATTACCAGTTCTTTTCGAAACGTCCAGATTAACAAACCAACCCAATCAGGATCTTCTTGATATCAAAACCACATCATTATCGAAAGTAGGTTATCACATAGTTAGTTGTTTTCTTCTTCGAGAATAAGAGGAAGAAGCGATATCTTGTCTTCTATCTTGGCCTTGGTGGAACGACGATCCCATTAAAATTTCTTCTTCATTTCTTTTTTTTTTGATGATTCCGTTCTCAAACACCTCTTTTCTTTCTGCCTCTGTTTTGTTTCGGGGTCTCCAACAATCGGCCAACCGCAATCAATCTTGATTCAGTCTATCAAATCGAAATGTCAATAATATCGAAAGATAGAGCAAATAGGCGAAACGAGCATCCTTTTCATGCTCCTTTTCTCTCTGGAGCCATTTTGATTTTGACACTTTTGGTAAGAGAATCTATTTATGATCTTAGAAAATTTCAATGTTTATTCCATCTTTGCTTCTGTGTCCTACTAAGCTTCTGAAGTGTATTCTTCTATTCTCTTTTTTGCTTAGAATAGAAGATAAACATTCCTTTTCTGTCGTAGACTAGATCCCTCTTTTTGTAAACTGTTTAAGTGTAAAACGTTCTATAAAAGATTTGTAAATATAGATAGGATGGGCAAATGAACAGCTTCTAATTTTTTGAGATTTTCCAGTTTTATCGTAAGCCCCAACTCTTCTAGACAAATTTCGGAAACTCATTCAAATGGAATAACTTTTTTCGGGGAAATCTGTTAAAAATACGGTCAACAGAAAAAATATTCCTTATTAAAAAAGCTATCGATTGGTTATAAAGCAGGCAAATTTCATTAAAATTTAACAGAGTTACGACTTGTGTTGCCGAAAAAGAAAAAAAATTGCAGAGATGAGCAATTTTTTGGCAAAACATAGCATAACTCCGTTCACTTTTAATAAAATTTGACGGTTTTAAACCAATCGATAGCTTTTTTAATAGGGAACACTTTTTTGTTGACCGTATTTTTGCCAGATCCCTCTGAAAAAAAGTTATTCACATTTAAATGAGTTGTTGGAATTTCTGGTTCGTAGTTTTTGTTCTTTCACCCCGAATCAGCTGACTGTTCACCTACAAACCAATTCCCAGAATGCAATAAAAACTGTTATTATCAACTTTTCAATCATCATCAATTATACCGTTCTTATCATTTAATCAAATTGGCAACCAACTCTTTGCTTTCTTTCTCTTTTCCTCTTTTCTTATCAATTTTTCCATTTCCCACTTCGTTTTCCAAGTCCAGTGGCTTCTATAATGAAAATAGCTATAACTTTCCCTTGTTTTCCAAAAACCATTCGAAAGATTATTCCTTCAGAGAGCCTTGTCCACCCGCACACACTTTCACTTGCACCATTTCTCGATTGTCCGTCGTCCTTTTTTTGGCTGCCAAATGAAACAAGCCCATACTAACATTCTTCCACTTTTGCACCATCATGCACACAGCACCTAACCCTCCCCTCGAATGTCGTTTCCATTCCCCAAATCACCGTTCCTTTTGCACTCGCACCATTCACCGTTCCGAGCATCATCAGATGCTTGTCGAGCCATCCGTCTCCGCACTTTCCGATCATTTGATCATTTTGTGTTTTCCACCGGAACTCTCGGTTCCGATCCACACACACATATTCATTCACACTTTGTTTGCACTTGCACACAATGCACAATACACCCCGAATGTTACAGAAGATGAAATGAGGAATTTACGGGAGGAAATAATGATCGGGTGATTAGGAATAACTTTGGAAGTTTTCGTTGAGAAAAAACGACTGACAGAGGATAGTTTTGATTGCAAAGTATACGGTATCAGCGCATCAAAAATCGCGCCGTTGAACTTTGCTGTCATCTGTCCTAGACTAATAGAAATTTTTTAAAACGAAATACGGCATATTCCTAAGAACCTCGTCTCCCATACATGTCCAAATCCGGCCCGGAAATTTCCAAAAAAAAAATCAATTTTTCATGAAAAAGTTTCTAAATTTCATGACAAGCAGTCAAAAAATCGGATTTTTTCGCAAAAATTGGTTCTGGGTTTGAACATGTATACTGTCTCCCTAATTTCCCTTTTCTTTTCTGAAATTAACACTTGCACTAACCACTCGCACCGCTTCTGGACGGATAATTTTCTTCGATGGTTCTCCATTATTTTCACTCAAATTCCAGTTCTCTCACTGTTTGTTGTTGTTGTTGTGATTAGAAAATATGATCTTTTAGTTTTACTGGTGACATTTAATGGCTTTTTTGATTGTCTTTCTTCAATCTTCTCTATCTATCTCTTATCCCCCCAACTTTATTTTTGCATCTAATCCTTTTTACACCATTCTTCCTACCGTAATCCGTCGTGGCCGCACTTCCTTCAAAACTACACCGAAAGTACCTAATATCTCTGCTTCGTTTTTATCTTTTTCATTTATCATGCTGATTCCTTTTCTTTATTTTTGCATGTTTGGTGGTGTCTTCCTATCAATAAAACCCCTGTCACTTTGTGGTCCAATTGCACACATACACACATGAAAAAATCTAATACATGGCGGTGTCACTTGTCACGCTTTTTCCATCCAGGGTTCAGAGAGAATGAGAAATTGAAGCGATGGGATTGTTTTTGGTAGAGATTTTGTAGTTGAGTGTGATTAAACCTGATTTTGCATTTAGAATCACTGACCTATTCTTGGTTGTACGGATCTTCGACGGATCGAATTTTGAGTCAAAGCGAAAGGAAATTCATTTCGTTGGATGGAACACTATTCTTCTCATATGTTACTGCTGAAGACGAGGATAGGTAAGACATTGAGAAGAATTGGCTTTGCCCCAGAATAACGGTCCTTTGTCAAAATAGAGGGCCAACAAAACGGTTATTTGGTCAAAAAACTGTTCTTTGGTAAAAATAAAGATCCTTTGAGGAATGAATTTGAGAATTAAAACAGTCCTTAAAAATAGTATTGCAAAACTAGTATGGGCAAAATATATTGTGGGAAACGGCAAATCCAAAGGACCATTTTAATAGCCAAAGGATTTGTATATTGAACCAGAAGACCGTTTAAACTTCCAAAGTTCTTTTATATCACAAAGGGCCCATTCATTTCTTATAAGGACCTCGATATTTTGCGCCATGTCGTTATTTTTATGAGGGACCGTTATTCTGGGACAGAATTTACAAAAATTTACAAAAAAAGTACCTTAATTATAAAGAAAAGTATATTTTAGATTTTTGCTTTAAGCGCTTATGATAGCTAATTGGTTTTGTCTTCACAGATAATCCTATTATACTCTACGTCCTCCATTTTCACAAGTCGTCTGCCATCCCTGATTAAAAAGTTTTAATCAGATTAAGAGCCAGACCCTCCTCAAACTAAAGACAAACACAAGAAAAGAGAAAAGTGAACTGTGAAATCAAGATCTCTTTCAGCTACGCTTGCTCACTTTCGGTATATTCTACCCAATCCGGGCACTATGGACCATTCTTCCGACTCATCTCTTCCACTCCGAAACTTGTCAATTCAACATTCCAACCAAAACTGGATTCATCTCAACCACAGATCTTCCCGGAAGATCCTAAAATCGGAGATTCAATCTATCTTGAGTGTTTTGCTTATGCGAAGTGAGTTCATCTAGTATATCTCAAATCGAAATCCAATATTTCCAGTCCAATTCCTCAATACAAATGGTCTCGGGTCGATGGAAAACCTCTTCCATCTCGATCTCATATCTCAAATTATGGACGAGTTTTGAAGATTGAAAAAGTGAATTATGCGGATGCTGGAAAGTACAAATGTGTTGCCACGAATGCTTTCGGAGCAGCTGCTGGGGAAGTTTATGTCAAATTGAGAGGTAATCAGATGATAAGTAATTCGTAATATTCCTATTGTTCCAGCACCACCTTCGATTCTTCAAGGCCTTCATGATCGTCTAGTTCCAACTGAATCGAATGTCAGTTTTGAGTGTCTTCTATCCAATGCTGATAGTTATTCTTCTGTGGAATGGTTCAAAGATGCAAAGCCAATTGTTCCACTTTTACTTCCTGCTGAGAAAAGAAAACGGCTTCGCATTGATCACAACGCACTTCATTTGAAACTCGCAGATGAATCGGATTCTGGTGTGTACCAGTGTGTTGTATCCAACGACGTCGGAAGTTCGTCGAGTTCTGCTCTCCTCACTGTCAAAGATTCTGCTCCAGTCTTCCCTCCAAATGCAATGCCTCGGAAAGTGTTCGCAGCATTGGGGTCTACAGTAAGCATTCCATGTATCTTCGAAGCATCTCCTAGGTTTCATGGAAAATGGGCAGATGCTGGAGGATCGAGACTTCCGCAAAAGGGAAGAATCCGAGATGAAGAGGGAATTATGAGTATAGAAAAAGTACTGCATGAAGATGCTGGATTATTCTTTTGCACAGCTCATAACAAACTGGGTAATTCACATGCTCAAGTTCAGTTAATTGTTATGAATAAACCATCAATCAAGACAAATTATTTGGATGAAGAGACAGTGAACATGAGTTGCGAAGTTGAACTAACATGTGAGAATAGTGCGGAATGTCCAGAAGCGCTATTCGAATGGAAGATAAATGATCGACCAGCAAAGGAATATCCATCATTGAAATCGAAAGTTCATGAAAAGAAAAGTGGACATAAAGGACGGCATGTAAAACAGAAGGTGGATCTAGAAGTACCGAAGAGCTTGGCTGGAAGAAGACAAATTGGAAGATTTGCGTGCTCTTCTCTTTATGGAGGAAGTTCAGAAGTCGTCACAAAACCACAGCTTCCGTCTCCAATTGCATTGACTGTGGAACAAATGGATGAAGATGGGAAACAGAAGAAAAAGTTTCGATTGAAATGGAGACTTCCACCACAGCATAGAGATACTAGAGATCATTCGGTGAGTTGATTTTTCTTCAGTCTATAAGTTTTTTGAAAAATTTCAGCCGAAAGTAGAAGGATATTTGGTGGAGTTGCGGACGCGGAAGAACAGAAAATGGAGAGCAGCCGAACGACAGCTGGTTGGAAATATGGAAAAAGACAGTATCACAGTGGAGAATCTTCTTCCAAACACTGAATATCAATTTCGTGTTCGATCAGTGGAATCTGCGGCGATTGGAGAGCCTTCAATGCCCAGTGAATGGGTCAAGACCGCTCCAGGGGCACCTTCAGAAACCATAGATAATTTGAAATGGAGGTCCCTGGACTCCCAAACTTTACTTGTCGAGTGGCAACCGATTGAACAAGGGCAGGAGTCTTCTGGAGACAATTTGAGATACAGAGTGTCTTGGAGTGAAGCCTCGGTGGGAAAGAATGCAACAGATGAAATGAGATCGTTGAATCAAGATGATGATTTTGAAAATCATTTGGGTAAGTTTTCTGGAATCGAATACAAGTTGACCTATTCTAATTTTCAGATTCCGATCAATCCCAAGCAATTCTCAAGTTGAATACAACTGAAGGATGTCGAATGGTAGTATTGGCTGTTCGTCCGGTTAACGATCAAGGAAACGGAACTGTTAGCACTGACACTGTAGCATTCCTTAACAGTAGAGGAGAGCTGAAGAAAGTATCATTGCACAATGTGAAACCAATCAATGCGTCTCATGTGAATATTTCTTGGATTTGGGATACAACTTCTGACTGTGACACGAAACATGCAGTTCAAATAACCTGTCTCGACTTGACAGGATCTGAAATCTCTGCGACTGTAGCCAGTGATAGAACATTCTGGATGATGGGAGGGTTGGAAGCTGAAACTGCGTATGATTGTGATTTGAAAGCAATTGATAATCATGGAAACTTTGGACCCGCAAGCAAGAAGTTCAGGATTCACACGAAGCAGCATCCGCCGGAACAGACACCAATGATTGGGAAATTGATGATGAAACAAATGGTTAGTTTTTTGTTTAATTTATGGGAAAACAAACTCTTATTTTTTAGAAAGATAGCTATACAACGATCCTGGAATGGACAGCTATCGATTTGCAAAAACCGAATCGGACTGAAAATGGATGTGGATACAAGGTATGAAAATTGTTTGGCTCTATTGTAGAATATTCTACAATAGAGCCAAACAAAAAAAAAATAGTGGTCCCTTCGTCCTCGATTATAGGACTCAAAAAAAGGGGTCCCTTCAACTGCCTCAAAAAATAGAAATCCCTTCAAGGACTGATAGTGAGGCACCCCTATTTGCACCCCTATTTGAAAGGACTCCTATTTTTTTAAGGGGCCTCTATTCTGCAATAGAGCCACTTGTTCTTCATGTAACGCCTATATTCTAAATTTCAGATCTTCATCTACATTTCTGAAACTGCAACGGAAGCAATCGAACTGGATATGCCTGTTCAACGTCTATCGGATCGACGGAATCCATCTGCTCGTCTCGATGGATTGAAACTAATGTATATGTATACAATCAAAGTGGCCGGATACAATCCTGGAGGAATCGGACCCATCAGTTCTCCAAGAAGTATTCGATTAGGTGCTCCTGGATCCATGGACTATACTTCTGGATGTCCAAGACTCGCTGCTATTCTAGTTTCGTTATTTTTCACCTTATTGTTTTCATCCCTGTCATAACTCGAATGTTCTCTATGCCAAACCTTTCTTCAAAACTACCGGTGATATGCAACTTGTAACTTTTTATTGAATAAATACATTCTCATTAAACAATTTTCAAGGTTATTTTACAGATCAAGAAGCGAGAGAAGCAAAATAATGAGCAATTTGTTAATTTAAGCAGTGTACTTTTTGGCTTCCTCGATAATTTTCACATTGTCCCAAATGTGTTTTCCGGACTCTTCGGTTTGAGTAGCGTTGATCATGGCTTGAGCAATTTCGGTGGCAGAGCTGGAGAAACGGTTTGAAATGAGTCTCAGTGGTTTTAAGAGAACAGAGGCAGCTGCTTCCGCGAAACGGAATTCCTGACGTTTGGTTTCGATGAGTCCAGGACGCATGATGACAAATTTGTCAAAGTTGAGTTCTGATATCTCTTTTTCCACTTCTCCCTTGGTTTTGATGTACAAGAATCGAGAAGTTTCGTCGGCACCTCCAGAACTGACGAGAACGAATTGCTTGACTCCTGAAACCTTTTATTCATATTGATAGAATACTATAAGAATTTTTACCGTTTTCCTTAGCCAGCTTCGCAGCGTTCATCACATAATCATGGTCCACTTTATAAAATCCATCGGCTCCTGATTTTCCACGAGTTGTTCCGAGAGCACAAAACGCGACGTCGAGATTACGGACGTCTTCAGAGTTTTCTTCGAGTTTCTCAAAATCGACGGTCTTCTGAACAAACTTGTCGCCAGTGGCCGCATCTACGGATCTTCTAGTGAGCAGCACAACTTTGGAAAACTTCGAGGAATCACCCAAAAGCTTCACGAGCTCAGATCCGACAGCTCCAGTGGCTCCGACGACGAAAGCGGTACTCATTTATTAAGAACTGAAAGTGAAACATAATTTCTGAATTTTTCAGATCAGTTAAGTATAAAACAGGTTTATTTCAACCTTGATTCTGGAGTCAGAAAACGAGAAAGATTATAAAGCTTTTTATGTTAATAATATCACTGGTGTAATTTTGGAAGAATACATACAGGTAATAATTACAATAATACACAAATTGCACAAGAAGGTAAGTTTTTAAGTAAACAAATCAAGCATATTTTTTGGATTCTTCGACAATTTTTGCATTTTCCCAAACGTGAGTTCCGGTCAAATTGGTTTGTGTCGCGTGTATTAGGGCGGCAAAATTTATCGTAAGTCCCGTAAATCTACATTTGGTCCGGTGGAAGAGGCGCGAGAGCCGAAAATTCAAAAAATACACTGCGTTTTTCAAATTAATTTGGCCCGCCTCTTCCACGCTCGGCAGGTGCAAGGGAGCGCACTTACGATAATTTTTGCCGCCCTAATATCATAGCTTGAGCGATTTGTTTGGACGAGCTGGAGAACCGATTGGAGACTAGCTTTAGTGGTTTTGTTAGAACACATCCAACAATCTCTCCCAGTCGGAACTCTTCTCGTTTCGCTTCAATCATTCCCGGTCGAACGATTACAAAATTGTCGAAATTGAGTTCTGCTATTTCTCGTTCTATTTGTCCTTTTGTTTTCATGTAGAGAAACATTGATGATTCGTCGGCACCTTTCGAACTGACAAAGACGAATTGCTTGACTCCTGGAAAAAGGTAACTTTCTAAAAATGAGCAGGTATCCTCCACACATGTTGGGGTTATCCTACCATAGGAAATGGTGCCTCGTCAAAAATAAATTTTTTTTCAAAATTTACCTCGTCAAAAATGGCTTTGAAACATTTTTCTACTGAGCTGGTTCGTCAAAAAAAAGTTTTCTTCGGAGGCGGTTCGTTACTTAATTTTTTAAAAACCGTGCCGATTAAATCGAAGATGTGTTAGATCCTCACCGTTTTCCTTAGCCATTTTCGCCGCTGCTAAAACGTAATCATGTTCGATTTTGTAAAATCCATCGGCTCCTGATTTTCCTCGAGTGGTTCCAAGTGCACAAAAACCAATGTCTAGATCACGAATGTCTTCAGAGCACTCCTCTAGTTTATCAAAGTCAACGGTCTTCTGAACGAACTTTTCTCCATTGGCATTTTCCACTGGCCTTCTTGCAAGCAAGACGACTTTGGTGAACTTTGTAGAATCCGCTAGAAGCTCGACAATTTCTGATCCTACGGCTCCAGTAGCTCCGACGACGAAAGCGGTGCTCATTCTGGAAAATCATCAGAATAATGTAAAAGATAAATAAAAATGGCAATTATGGGAAGTATAAGTAACAGGGAGGAATAAACCCTGAATTGATCAATGAATAATAAGCAGGAAATATCGATAAAATTTGAACCCGTTAATTTTCTTTTCCGTTTATAAAACAATGAATATAAAGAGAGATCCGTGGTTAGTGGAATGCACCGAGCATTGACTCAAATAGCTCCTCAACCGAAACGGCGTCCATTTCCGTTAGTATCAATATCCCTTTTTCTGGTCTCGACTTCAATTTCGACATTTCTAAAATAAGCTTGAGACGCAGATGTTGAGCGAGTAAAGAGTGACTTCGAGAGTTTTCAGTTCCGATTGTTAATGAGTGATGAGTTGTTCCATCTTTGACACACTTCACTTTTACAAAAAAGTTTTCGATAGACGACGATGGGATACATAGAATGACGGTGTCTTCTTGCATATCCGGAACATTGAGAATCGCTTTGAAAACTTGAGGAATCGAAACAATTGTATCCGGACTTCCAGAGAGAAGATTTATGAGTGTATTGGGTAGCCTTATTGATGAGGAGAATGTCTTAAAAATGTGAATTTCAATGAAAAAGATTTAAAAAATACCGTATTCAGTTCAGAAGATTTCCTCTGTACCACTTGAGCTTGGTTCCAAGAAGTAACAGAAATAGGATCAATGTCCACTTTGAATACTTTTCGAATCTCATCCAACTGAAACTCCCGGATCAGTGATAGTTGTAGAAGAAATGGTGGCTGTTGGCAGTTCAAATGACATTGGAACGTTTTTCGAACACCTGGGAGAAGAGTTCCAAGGGAAATAGTTTGACTGAAGGAAGCGGATTTTTGGGAGCTGTTGGGGAAAATCGTGGATGGATTCACTGATAGAACCCAGTTCTTCATTGGTTGACTTGTAACATTGTCAATAGTAACAATCAAAAGAATGGTTCCGTCGTGAAGATATCGAATCTGAAGCTATTTTGAATTTTAATCGGATAGAATTCCCTTACCTCTCCACCACTTGAAACTGTTTTTCCAATCCGTTTCGTGTAGCATTCTTCCATTTCTCGGCAAATCATGATGAGACTTCGGATCTACAAAAACTCAGGTCAGAAAATATTTGTTATTTTAAAAAACCTCCACTGCCATCTCATCTAACCGTCTCGATTCTTCTTTTAATTTCTGATACTTCTCAATAATCGATTGTTTATCAACGAGCCGTTGAGGTCCTTCATCAAAAGAGTCATCCGATTCTCCCAGGGTTATTGGGGCAGTATTCATTCCATCATCGAAATCTACGAACATATCATCATCGCTAAAATCGGACATTTTTTATCTGAAAATGAAAATAAGAATTAAAAGAGCGAATTTTCAAAAGAATATACCTGGATATGGTCACTACCACTGATAATGCCAGTGAAGAGAATATATAGTCGTTAATAAATAAATCTATTTCTAAACCGAATTATATATTATAATCATCACATTTTAAACAAGAAACTTGTAATAAACAGAAGATACCCGTAATATACATGAATATATGTAAGTGAAGTGAAATAAGTTAGAAGACAAAATGAAATATATCCTATAGAAGTGATAATCGTTGAAGGATGTTTCTAACATTTTCATCATATTCTGCTTCACCACGAAGGTCTTGTACAATTGCATCCAATCTTTTCTCAAGATGAGGTGGCGCTCCAACGGAGCGTTTCAGTAGTCCTCGAATTGTTGAACGCATCTGAAAATTTGAAGGATAAGATAAACTCTTGAACGATACGGCATAATACCTCCTCATGAATTTCGAACAGCATGACAATATTCTCTAAAGTAATCACTGCTACCGTTGGTTCGTTGGCAAGTGAGAATAGTTTTGTGATTACATCCGAGATGTTGGAGTCCACAAGCGCTCTAAATATCAAATCTAAGCCTGAAGTTGATATCCGAGCTTACAAATGATCCGAATCACCAATGTGGAAATCTTGGGAATCGTCGGAGGTAAGGTAATCCACTCGTCGTGAATTGCATAAATACCGTAGCATGTTTATATAAATTTCTGCAAGGGGGATACCCTTCCCTTCTTTTGACCATTCTTCGTGATTTCTAAAATATGCTATTTATGAATGACCGTAATCCTACTTTAAATACCTTTCAATCAAAACCAATAATTTTGAGAATGTGGCCAGCGATGGCGAATCCTCACTGAATCCATCCGGACAATAACAAAGAACAGAAAGATATTGATTGACAAATGGATTAACCACTGCACACGGAGACGTATTTTTCACACTAATCTCGTTAAAATATTCCATCATTCGATCGTTTGACAATTGGATCTGTGGCATAAAATTGGCAAGAAGGCACATTTGGATATTCTGAATTGTCATTTTGATCCTTTTCGATACATCTCGAACAGCAGGAATAGTGAGTGATAAATTGGTAATGCAGACTCTCATAAAATCGGCTTTCTTTCTTCCTGTCTTCAGATGTTGATGGGCGAATTGAGCGAAACCGAGTAAGATGTTTACGATGTGCTGAAAAAAAGAAGTCAGAACAGAGCAAAGTTTCTCCTTACCGCTAAGATGCTTTGCCTCAACCCCATATCTTCTCGACATCTCACAATCAATTCAATGCATTGATTCATGTCGGAAATAGATCGAAAATCAATTAGAGATAAGGAAGAACACACGAGTTGCTCAATTTCTTGTACATCTGATGAATCCTCCAATCTGTACGCTTTACACATTGAGTGACACTTTTCGATAATGAATTGACAAACTGCGACATTGGAAATCGAGTGTTTCTCAAACTGCTTTACTAGGATCCCCAGAATTTTTCGTGAGCAATCCGACGTTGATTGGATATCGTAACCAACAAGATCAACAATTTTTATGAAATCTTTGTTTATGACGATGTCCAAACAATCCTTCTTTTCCGCGGTGAATCCAATGAAAGAAACAATCAAGTCAAGGAGTAGGTCTGTATTTTCTTCTTTCTGGGCGAAAAAAATTAATTTTTTTAGGAACTTTCATCTCGATTCTCACCTTTGTGTGATCATCCATTCGCAATCGAACTTGCACTAGTTCCAGAATTCGAATAATATCCTTCAATGTATAGTACTTGGCAGTGAAAGCGGTCCATGCAGTGCAGCATTCCACAAACGTCTGGAAGCTTGCCACATCTGCTACCCGCATCCATACAGACCTGCAACGACTTTCGAAACAGTTAAGAGAATTGAATAGAATAGAGAAAAGAGATCTTCTTAGTGAGCGGAGATGGAGTGTGAGTAGAGGGGAGAGCACAATTTCGGACACAAAACGACACAACGTTTTTTGGTCGGCAGAAAAATTGTTGTGATGACGAATCTATGAAAGTAGCTTGAAAAGTGATATTAACAAGGTAAAGGAAAGTTTTATTTTTAGCTTTGCCATGTTTTCTGACTCAGATTTGAGTCAGATAAAAAAAATTCAAAAACCTACTTTTTCACGAATTTTCGATTCTCCTCCACAGGTGGAAGTTGAAAAAATCGTTTTCCAAGTCTGGTAAGAGGTTCTTCAAACTCTTCGCGAAGAGCAAACACGATATCCAGAACTTGTTCTGAATGTACTGCGAGATATTTTGACGGTAGACCTTCAATGACAGCTGATATCAAAATGAACGTCTTTTCATCCAACGGAAACGTTTTTCGGCAGTATGCGAAAAGTGGAACGAGATCTTCAACTGTGGACGCTCTGTGCGCAATGCATTGAACTATCCAAGCGATCGCTTGAATTAATATCGCTTGTTTCTTTGCATCGACTGGAGCCACTTTCTTGCGATGTTTATCCTCCATTACATCCTTCGGAGCTTGCATCCAATCGTGAAGGACTCTCCAATGAGGAGCGCGATTTAGGGGATCAATTAGCATACTGTATCGGGAGATATGAACTCGAGCAAAGACTGAGGTGAGATCATCAGGGAACTCTGAAAAATGAGATTACGTGGTAAGACCAAAAACTCGAAAACTTACGAGTGCACATGCATGCAAGCCTTTCCAAATTGACAGAAATGTTCTCTTCGTCGAAGAATTTGAGACAAGCAATCATTGAGCATTCAACTGAAATTTCATTCCTTGTTTATGAATTTTGGGCTCCGGGACATTTCGAAAATGTGAAATCGCGTTTTTGCTTAATTTTTGGAAAATGTAATAATTTTTTTGCGTTTATGATCTATTACAGATTTTAAATAATGTCTTCTTATATGAAAAATGCAGAAACATATATGAAAAATTCCAAAAATTCGGGAAAAACGCGATTTCACACTTTCGAAATGTCCCGGAGCCGAATTTTGCTATGAAAACTTACTATAAAATCTGACTGGAATATCCACGATTTCAGAGAGCTTCAGAAACCAATTCATAGCCATATCCTTGACATTTTTGGGCACTTGTTCTACATTAAAATTCAATGGAAGATCGGTTTGCCCGTTCTTATTTCGTGCCTGAAAATATTTGTTTAAAATTGCTTTCTGGGTTTTTAGACCTCATTCGATTTAGATAGCAATCGATCATGCAGAAGTTTTCCAAATGTATCAATGACATCAATCGTAAGCAGCCAATAATAGGGATATTCTTCAGAATGGGATGAGCTGGCCTGTAGCAATTGAGTGCATTCCACGATTATCTAGAATAAAATAGATGTCAAAATTAGAGAAATCAGTTACATACTCGAAATGATTCAACACGATCTTCTCTGTTCCATGCTGTTACCAAGTTCTCCTTCAGAGACAAAAACTTTTGTGAAACATCTCCAGCCTTGTTGTCACTTTTGAAACTCTTTTCGTCGGTTAGAGATTTGAGACGAGCTTTCAACATATCAATTTGTGACATTCCATATTCTATCGGTTTTGCGAGTAATGAAATTTGAGCTCGTTTCTCTCTCCATGGCTGAAAGTCTGGAAGTTCAACATCGAAGGCAGAACGATCGGTTTTTCTGTTTTCCAGTGTGTTATCAAGTGAAAAACTTCGAGAAGCTTTTGTTGACTGTTGCAGCATGTCTACATCTACTTTATCGCCAGTGTCAGCTTCCCCAAACGTTGCTCCTGAATTTATTAATTGCAATCCAAACTTTTTAATACGGTTAGAATACCCAGTGGATCCTCGAAATCATACTTTCCTTTGTCCTCTACTGTTTTTGATTCTCTTTTTTTGCTTTCCCATTTAGTCCAGAACTCTGCTAACTTTGCTTTCACTTCTGTCTCTTCAAGAGGATGTCGAACAGCTGGTATCACTAAATTTAGATCGAATTCGAACTTTCGGGCGGCAGGTCGGACCCTCCAAATCGACTCAGCCGCCATACCTATAAAAAAGCGGGATTTATGTGTTTATTTATAAAAAAATGAAACGGAAATTGCTGAAAAACAAAAACATTTTGTTTACTCCGAGAGGACTCCGCGGCAGCTGGCCTAGGTTTGGCGCGTAGAAAGTTCGGCCATTAATGCGCGGTAGTTCAAATACATTTATTTTTTACTTTTTTTTTCGCGAAAAATTTTTTCAAACAAATTTGTTAACAAATAAAACGAAATTCGTAAAATTTTTGTACATTAAAAAATAAAAAAACAACTTTAACAACAGGTTTATTGAATCAAATTTCCAAACTATCAACCGAGCCATGCATTTTTCAACAGAGAATTTATCTGATCAGCTGTCACTCTTTTGTCGATCGTTCCACCATCTCCCAATGGCTCCCAGGTTGGAACCACGTCTGGAAAATATATTTTAAAATAGGTTATTTGTTTTATTAGCGATATTTGCAAAATTTCAACGCGCTCCATTGAGAAACTGGCAGAAAATTTAATGTGAAACTTCGAAAATATCGCTAACATTTCTGTCCAAAAATAGTCTCCAAAATGGAATAACTTAAAGGAAATTTCAAACAAAACAGAAACTCACTTTCCTCTGCAACTTGACCATTTTCATATTGATAGGGAATCCATTTTTGATGGGAATACATTTGATTATACATCAGAAACGGAGATGGATCATAGTCGAATCGTTTCATCTGGAAATTAGACTTTTACATTGACTACAGTATTCGAACAGATTACCTGGATATAGTAGGAGAATACAGAATTACAGAAGTAGAACAGAAAAAGGATGAAGAATGAGAAAATTGTCATTTTTATGGAGAGGTTCACCCTGCAAAAAAAGAGATTGAGAGGTCTAGAAAGCAAATGATTAGGATGAAATGGAATAGGGAAATCCTAGAAATTTTATTGTATTTTTTGTCTCCTGTTCGACACACAAAACAATAACATTCAGGAGAGCATCTCTTCATGTTATTTTCATTTTATTTTGGCCACTCTTTTTTCGTCAGCACAGCTAATTTCAGAATGGTGGGCAGGGTCTTGGAGAGATAATTAGTCTGATTAGTCTATGGAATACGTCATTCTATTGGAAACACCAAGAATTGTGATTTTCTTGAAAGAACAATGACATGGGATTGGATAAGTTTCATCCAGTCACGCGAACTTTTTTTCCCTTTTTAGTGTCCTCAAAAATGTGGTGGTATCGAGGTGGTGGTCCGGAGACCATTGTGTTGACGTCGTAAACTGACCAACAGATAACCAAAATAAGGGCACCGAAGAACTTGAAGAGGACTGGAAATGACGTGGAAGATCGAGGAGCGGACGCATCTCAAAATAATTTGAATTTGGTTAGGAATCGTATAGTTCACATTCCAGGGGCTCCTGTTGAAGCAAACATAAGTTTATTGTAGAAATTTAAAGGAGGATTCTGGAGAGAATGCGTTTATGGGTTCAAAAGATGCAAAATTTTATGCTGGTTCCAAATATCACAATGAAAACGCTCAAAAATGGTTCTAACATATGATTCTAACAAAAAATGCTTCTAACAAAATGTAAGGCCCAGGAAACGCCGTCAAAGTTGCAAAGAAGTTATCCTCCTGTCTAATTTTTCGCGAGGACAAACACGACAAAAGTTCGGCCACGAGGGATCACTTTTTTTCGAAGACGATTTTTGGGCCTTCGAAGCATTTTTTGAGCGTTTTCATACACAACAAAACAATACAAATTGAACTTCTCGGTCGGATTGGATATTTAAAAAACAAACAAGACTGTATCCCCCGTTAGCATATCCAAATTCTTCTTCCCCCCACTTTTCACCTTCTTCCGTCTCGATTTTCTTTCCCGTATCGTTTTCGGAGAACAAACAAAAAAAAGAGTTCATAGTGTTGTCTACTTTGAGTCTGCCGACCACTAGTCACACAGATAGATTGAAACGAAATTGAAACGAAAACAAGAAACAAATACAAGAGAAACGATAGTCAATACAATATGCTTCATTGTTTTCAGGATGGCCGAGCCCAAGGATCAGTCTCCGGACTGGATTCGCCCATCGAGGGATGACCTTCTGGGTGCCAAGGACCGGATAGCTCTAGACAATGAAACCATTTTCTTCATTCGTTCGGCTCGAATTGTCTCATGATGTCAGTTTTTGCTTTTAGTTTCTGCTTGTTCTGCACTTTTCTATTTTTTCTACGACTGCGAAATCGAAATCTAGTTACTTTTATTCAAAATAATTGCCTAAAAGACAAGAAATCGAGGTTGTGACATTGCGACGTCGAACAATCATGGGTTGTACTCGATTGGGAGGTTCTTGCGACGAACCATACCGTCTCCCTGGAACCACTCGCGGCGGAATTGCTTGGCGGCTCCGTCTGGGGTGTTGGTCCACTCAACGGTGATACGGTCGTTGTTGGTGTCCTGAAAAACGGGGGATTAGATATAAGTTTGACTCAGAATCTCTTTACCTCTTGTCCGTAAGCGAAGGCATCGCAGGAAACGGCAAGAAGGACAGCCTCCTTTGGGTCGAGGACTCCGCATGGTGGGTCGACTCCAAGACGCTTCATGTTGGTGGTCTTGATACCGTATCCAATACGACGGGCGGACGAGTTGATCACCTTGATGTGGTAGGTGTGCTTGTCGTCGTATGGGGCATTGAAGACGATCTTGGCGTTTGGTTGGGTCTGGATGTCTCCTGGTGGGACGGATTGAGCCATGGCGATTGAGTTGATTGAGATTTACTCGATGGAGATTCTACTGGAATCGCTCTTCTTTTATACCAACTTCTTATCTCTGCTCCAGATCTTTACTCTAGATCTTCGGGGGGTGATAAGGGAAGGGTCACGTTTTCTTTGAAAACTGTATTTTTTAACAAATTCAGAATCTATCAGTGAAACTTCTTTTGAAAGGTCACGAGAAAACTCAAAACTACTGTGTAAAACTACTAACTTTTTAAACTTGTATTTAGGGCTGCCCTTTGTGTATTTAGGGTTACCCTTTCAAAATTTCCTGTAAATTTGATTGTAGGTAATATCGATCGTGGAGAGTTCATATCTGTTTTCAGAATCAACAAAGCTGTCACGTAACTCGAGATATGAGCCCTCAAAGTTGCAGCTAATTTTAGGGGTACTTTAAGGGCCAATGTCTGGGCTCAAAATCACTTTCAGAAGGTCTAGTTTTCTGTTCTGTACTTAGAATTTCATACCAAACAGTAAAAAGAAAAGTTATTAAGAAAAGTTTTATGAAATCGTAGCCATGTAATGAGATATGAAGTCTATTCGCTCACTAATAAAACAAACTAAACTGTCTCCAATTTCTCCTCATAAAAACCGTTCCTCTATTCCCCTTCCGTCACCGATTCAATCCGGCTTAACAAATGTTACTGTTTTGCTCCTTCTCTCCTTTCTTTTCCGTGGCTAATTTGACTCCTAATTCTATTGTGTTTCACTTGTTAAATTTCCATTTCGAGACTAAAAAAAGAGGTTTGAATGGGGGCGGAGGAGCAGTTGCTCCGAGAATTTGCAAGGTCAAAGGTATAGTTAGGCCCACAGGCAATTCTCCATTTTACCTAGACTTGCATTTCCAGCGAAAAAACTTAGAAACTTTCGAAAAAACTTGAAAAAAATTGTCTTCCGTGAAGAAAATATGACCGAGGAAGCGCTTTTTGGCACTTTGAGCTTGTTACTTGATTTAGATCAATTTTCGGAGTTTTATTGCCTGCAAAAATCTGAATCAATTCATATAAAAAATCATTCTTTTTTGGTACACTTTAGTACCCCTTTAAACCTATTCGTTTTCTGAATCAACCAATCGAAAAAAATGCTCCAAGAGAGGTCATTGCAAACCGTCTCGATGCGTGTCTCCGCCCAATCTCGATCCACTTGAAAATCTCCTCGAGCAGCGATTTTTTGTCACATCCATATCTATTGCAATTTTAGTATTGGACAAATCTTTATATTATATTTTGTTGCTCTCTTCGGATTCTATTCTTCCACATATTTTTTCTGGTTTTCTTGAAATGGCAAGTTTTGATTCTGTTTTAAAAAGCTCTCCTTCTACTTTCTCTTTTTTCGACTAACAAAGTTCAATAAATCTTTTCGATCTCTGCTTTTTAAAGCATAGTTTTCAGAATGACCGTACGAAAAAAGAAGGATAGCAATAATACGATGACGACAGCGAGTTGGAGTTACAAGAACTCATTTTTTGCTTTTAATCCATCCTACGGATTTCAGTTGACCGACAAAAAGAAGTGAGTTTTCTCAATTTTTAATTTAAAAAATCAAATTTACCTTGACAGTATCTAGAATAGACTGAACTTATACATTGAGTTTCTATCAAAACATTTTGCTTATAAAGTAATATTTAAAATCAATTATGCCTAAATCCCGATCCAGGTCCGGGACGATTCGCAACCAGACATTTCGCAGCCAGACATTTCGCAGCCAAATGACTACAAAAATGACGATAATATAGGGCAATGCCATTGTCCTTGTTAACTGTCCATTTTTTGTTAATTTTTTACAATTTAAGCGAAAAATAGTGCATTTTGGCTGCAAAATGTTCAGGAGCCCCTGATCCAGTTTGAATTTTTGTAAAACATTTTCGTTCTTATCATTACGGATCAGAAGACCAAAACCAAACAGTCGTTTTTTTTTTCCAAAAAGAGTTCAAAAAAGAGTACTTCTCTCAATCTTCGAAACATCAAATCGCCGCCTCGACTGTCCACCAGTTTTGTTTCGAAATCTCTTAGCGCCCCCAGAGATACTCAAGAATAGCTTGTTAACAGTCATCAATGTCTGTGTCTCTCATTCTACCGTACTATTTCTCGTTGCTCTTCAAAATGTCGGTCATCACTAGGAGGACAAGAACAAGAGGGACAACAGCTAGACGGTGAATTTCGACTTGAGCATTTTCTGTCTTTTGTTTATCTCTTTTCTCTTTCTCTCTCTCACTTTTTTCAACCATTCTTGGTCCACTCTGCGCCGCCTATTTCGGGCCGCCTACAGTAATCTGTACACTCATTACTGTGAAATTTGTCAAACTGGGCGCCGTTGACGCTTCTGACGATATCAAAATTGTGTCGGTCGAGGAGAAGATCCTTCAAAAGTGAGTTGGTGCCTGGTCTTTTGAGTAATTTTCCTATTTTCAAATTTTCGATGAACTTTTAAACGAATCTCTCGACCAATTATTTCCCAACATTTTATCTGGTTGTAATCCTGAACTTCCAAATATTATAGGCCGTAGCTCAAGATTAATAGTGAGAAAAACTTGCAAACTGACTAAAGAAAAGCTAACCAAATCTCTAAACTTCATGAATCTCTAAATCTCGATATTTCAGCCGTCGCCAAAATACTTCTTCAACGACAATAACGACTAGCTCCGGTGGAGGAGGAAGGTTTGTATTTTTATTTGGGTTTTTTAGGTTTTGAAGATTTTCGAATTTTTTTTAGAAGACTTTTTAGACTTTTAGAAGACTTTAAAAGACTTTTAGAAGGTTTAGAAGACTTTGATATTCACCGAAACATTTTGACTATATTCTCTCAGATCCAACTCTTCCTCTGGAGCTACAGTAATCAGCGATTGCTCATCCAGCGATGTCAGTCACTTGGAACATTTTCCCGATCGGTGAGTTTTTGGTTTCCAAAATTGAACACTTCCTGAAATCGAACCCATTTTCTCCCACAAAACTAGTACGTATGAGATTTCAAAAATCTAAATTAAAAGAGAGATTTCCAACTGCTTTGAGAGTCAATATTTGTGAACGGAACAGTCGGCTACTTGAAAGAAGTAGCCAAAAGGTGCGCTTTGTGTGAAAACATTCGAAACTGACCGAATTGAGAGAGAAAAGAGATATACCGATTATAATGATAAGAGAGAAGAGATAGACAAGGTTCAAGTGGTTTGAAGCACGTTCCCTTTTTGGAGGTTATTCCTGGAAAAAAAGTTGGAAAAGAGGGTTTGATTTGGAAGTCAGTGATTGAGATTTCAGTTTTTACTTTTGGGTTTTTTGATTGTATCAAACTTTAAGAATTAGAGCAATAAAACTTCGAAGTACTGAGATTGATTTGTAACAAATTGATTTGTAAGTTGTAAAACTTGAGTCATATTTTATTAAGATTTGTCAAGAATTAGATTCCGTTTTTGAGCTCCTGATTTCGACTGGATGTGCTCTGAACCCACTTTTGAAGGTTGTTTCTGGAAAAAAAAAGTTGGAAGTAAACCCAGGGTTTTGAGCTGAAATCACGGGGTCAGCTTATCGATTTCTATTTTCCTTTTTTAAAATTCAGTTTTTTGGGTTATTTGAATGTATTAAGAATTAGAACAGATTGAAATAAGGATAAGAGCAGATCGAGTTTTACCTTTAAAAACTTCGAAACTTGAGTCATATTTTTATCAAAATTCTCTTGGTTTTTGAAAAATCGAATTTTATTGTTGATATTTGAGGTTCAGATTTCGATTTAAGTTCAATTTTTTTAAATTTCCAAATTTCGATATATTCATATGCAATATTTTCTAAACTCCACACCACTTTATTCATCTGAAAACCCAGTCAACAATATCATTCTTCTTCTTCTACTTTTCCTCTTCTGTTTGAAAATAGATCCAGTAGTTTTTTGCAGACGTAATCCGTCATCGGCAGGTGACTGACCTCTCATGTTACTTTTTCTTCCTTTGTTTTTTGTTATCATTCTTTTGGTTCAAGTTCTAGTTCCAGGAGTCCTAAAATATAGACAGATATGAGAAGGAAACCAGTCAGAAGCAAGAAAGCATTCCAGGGAACTGTTCAAATACCATAAAAGTGTTCCAGTTCAATTATTGTTCTCAACTTCATATATGTATTGCTCATGCAAAACTCTGCAACACTCTCATTTCGGTAATCTCTGCGTCTCTTCATCTCTCCCACTATTTCCACAGGAAATAACCGGCTCCCACCAATTCGAGAGGGTGGAGCCCGGGGAGAGTTTTGCTCCCGTGTGAGCCAACTCTTTTTCTCTACTCTCCGTGTGTGTTTCTAGCCTCTTTCTCTGTCTCCAAACCGATTGTGTGCCAATCCGATTGTCTGGCGCCCGTGGCTCTCACTGTCGGTCCGCATGCGCAAACTACCTGACACTTTCTGATTATTATCACTCTGACACACAATTACTTCAACTCAGGTTTTGTTATGCTACGACTTCGGTGACTAATTCATTTTCGACTCTTCTTCTAACACGAGATTGTTCTCAACATGAACAAGAAGGCGAAAACTGTTATGATCGACTACTCGATCACGAAAATATTGGAAAGGAACAGAAAGTAAGGGTTCTATTCTTTGATGGGTCGAAATTTTAGAATTACAAAGTTCACACTGAGAAACTCTTCCGAATTTCAGTCGTATCCTTCTTTGCCTAGTTGAGATTCTTCGCAACGTTGTGATCTCTTCCTCACTACATATTTAATAGTTTCTTCTCCATTTTCCCCTTCTATTCAAATATATCACTTTACTTCATTGACACTTGATCTTTACATAACCTGCCGAAATTTCCAAGAAACGTGGATCTCCTCTCCAGCTCTCTTTTTCTACAGAATGTTTGTTCCAACCTGTCTCAATTTTTGATTTCTCCCACTCTTTTTTTGCGAGGTGGCGGCGGCCTTCGGTCACTTTAGAGCATTGTTACATGCTCTCAAATATGGGAAGAATTGTGCTCTAGACTCTCTCGATTCATAACCTTCATCTTCAGAGGGCAGAAAAAAACTAGACTCAGCGTTTTTTCTTGAGAGAAATTTCTCATTGAGGATTTAAAAAGGAAAAATGGTGGAGTCTAGAAAAATCGGTAGATCAAAAGTGGTTAATCAAAAGTTTGATATCTATTGTAAAGTTCTGAGGAAAATGAAGTTACTGTTAGGTTCGAACATTAAAAGTTTTTACATGTACTGTAAGAAATTTTTTCAAGTCTTGAAATAAAAATGAAGTTTTAAACTTACTGTTAGTTTCCAATATTGGATTTTCACTCTTTTTTGGATTATTTGTTGACTTGACTTCTAAAACTCAGACAATCATTTTCTTTGTTGTATTTTTCTTAAAAAACATTGATTTCATTCACAATTCACTCCTATTTCTTTGAAGTTCAGCTTCAGAATCTCTATAGAAATTTTGTTACCATTATACCGTAAAATCAGTATTATTAAGTCACCTTTATTAGATTTCTGGAAGTCTTGTGAATGGAAATACCGTAAAATCTGTATCATAATAGAAAGGCATCCCAATGAGCTCAAAATGAGCACATTAGTGAAATTGAAATGGGTTGAAATTTGTCTTATAAGAATCCTCGTCAAAATTTGACTGTAGATGTCACAGAATATCTTTCAAATCTCTTCTGCAACATATGTTATGATCCTTTTTGAGAATTCAGAAATGTTTTTTAAGTGATTGAAAAATAGGAGAGCATGATCTTTTAATATAGATTTTACGGTTAGTGAAGTTTTAAAGTTTATGAACTTTTCCTGATTTCTTGTTCTCTGTCCAACTCTTATTTCTTTGCCCAAGAGCTCTAGTAATCTTCTGATACATGCATAGTTTCCAGTTGTCTGAACACCAATCATCATCCCTCCACTTCACACTTTTGGTGATCCACATACCCAACTAGATATTTTTACAAGATCCCATATCACTATCCCAAAACCAAAGTTCAAAAAAGAACGCTGAGATCCAGTTTTATCTCTCTGTTTTAGCCTCCCTGTTGTATTTACAAAAGCCTTTAGTCTTGAGTACTTTCCCTCCTGTATCACTTTCCTCAAAATAGTCTGCGTCTCTCAATTATCGAATCTCTAAACTTTGCGTTTCGGACAACGGCTAATCAGCCGGTTGCGTGGTTGCGCAATGGGCATTTTGAAAAGTGAGTCTCTTGATTTGACACAGTCTCTCTGATTACGGGTAGAAACTATCTGTTGTTTGCACCTTTGCGTGGAGATTATGACGACTAGGAAAAAAGCAAACAAAAATATTGGAAAAAAGCGAACGATTGAAATAAATGTTGCAGAAATGCTCGATTGGCAGCAGTGTTCGCCGCCCTCTTCATATTGACACTACTCATTTCGATATCGTTCATTACAATTGTGGCAATCCTGTCAGATGGTTTCTCCACTCTTATCTCAGGTATTTCAGTTTTTGGTGGCCACATGGCAAGCGTTCTCATATCTACCTACAAATAGTTCATTTCTTACTACTACAATTCCACCTATATTCTCTTCTACTCCAGGCAATGAACTATGCTCGAATCCAGATGGAGATGGATATGAATCAAAATCATCGAATCATATCAACTATGGATCGTATGGATCCGAAAATGGAACATGTCTAACTCCGGATTGTATTCGGCTGGCTGCTAACTATTTGAATAATATGAATCGAGATGCGAATCCATGTGAAGATTTTTATGAATTTGCCTGTGGAAAATATGCGACAAGGAAAGTGATTGCGGAGCATGAGAAGAAGGTTACGGTGCTCAGTGAAATGAAAAGAGAAATGGATAGACATTTGAAAAGTGAGTTCTAAACCCATAGACGCAATGATTTTCCCATAAAATTTTATACCAAAATGTAGAACTCAATGAGATCTACAAAACGGTGTATAAACTAATAACATTTATCCTCTGAATAAAATGCTGGCTTCTGTAAAACACTAGGGCCGACCCGGGTGTTTTACGTATGTAAGCCAGATACTTCTTCAGCATTTAAAGTTTCTTGTTTTATACACCATTTTGTTGATCTCATTGAGTTCTACATTTTGGTATAAAAATTGATAAGAAAATCATTATTTAAAGTGGAGAAACCTTTGATATTTGACTCACTTTTGTACTTTTCCAGATATTCTCGAAAAATCCTCCCGAGAGAACGCAACTCGATCAATGAAACTTGCTCAAATTCACTATGATTCTTGTATGGACGAATTCGCTCAAGACGATTTGGGAGTTCAACCACTCATGTCCCTGATCTCGAATCTCGGTGGATGGCCACTTCTGACGAATGCTCGATTCGATTCAATTGATTTTCAATGGGAAGTTCTTGCGGGTCATTTGGCTCTTCATGGAGTTGATGGAATATTCAGAGTTTTCGTTCATTCTTCATTCGATGACAGTAACAAGCATGTTCTTATGGTATGAATTCTTTCAAAGCCCAGTGAAAGTCAAATTTATTTTTCCAGTTTTCTCCACCAAAATTGTTCCTCGAAAAGAAGAAATTCTACCGAGAAGTTCCATCATCCAATGTTTATCTTCAGTATTATCGTCAATATATTCTTTCTCTTTTGTCTCTTTTGGGAGTCGACATGGAAGATGAAACGGGAGTAATTGAGTATCAAGTAGACGATATTATTGATTTCGAGAGGAGAATTGCTAATGTAAGTTCCAAGTTATGACATTTTAAAAACTCTCCAATTTTCAGCTCACACGAATCGAGCTCTCCCGAAACCACAGCTCAATCAACAACATGATCACTTTTGGAGATTTTAAGAAGAAATACGATAAGATCAATTGGGAAGCATTTTTCAATGAGGAAATGAGAAGTAATCTGGGAAGAATGCCAGATTCTCTTCTCATCAACGTCGTTGATGTCAACTATTTTGATAACTTGTATTCTTTGATCAAATCAAAACCATTGAGCTCAATCAATAACTTCCTTATGTGGTGTTTGGTATCCAATTATGATTTTTACCTTCCCGCCAAATACAGAAAACCAATGCTCGAGTTTAGGCAGAAAATGTATGGAGTCAGTTCGGATGTGAGTTTGTGAAAACTTTTGATTCGATTTACTTGTAATACGCACTATCTAAGTGTTACAACTGATTTTTTAAAAATTGACCATAAATCTATATTTTTGAGGGGCCCCTTTTCCCGAAATATACCGACATGAAAAGTTTTATGTGAGATGAGCTGCCTCTGTTTTTGACAAGGCATAACTTGAGTTGTAGTTGACCAATCAAAAAGATTTTACTATCAAAATGTGCCAAATTTACTTGACTTTAACATCCCAGTTAGAAATAATAATGAATATAATCTTATTATCTTGAAAATTCTTTTTTTCAGGACCCACTCTGGGAAGTATGCGTTGGCGAAGTCCGTGACAACCTTGCGATGCCACTCTCGACAGAATACGCCCATAAGTTTTTCACTCAACGGGATAAGAGAATCGTAAGGGAAATTCTTTCAAACTTTTAAAATCTTTGTTTTTTTTCAGGCCGAAGACATGATTCGCGATTTGAAGAAAGCAATGGAACAAACACTTTTGAATGCCGATTGGATCGATGAATCGACAAGAGAAGCTGCATTGATGAAATTGGATGCAATGGGTCATAAAATTGGGTAGAATTATTTCTGAAGATAATTGTAGCCTTCTTTTTTTTTCAGATTCCCTGATTCTCTTCTCAATGAGACTGCTGTATTGCTTCCATATGCAGGTGTTAGATTGACGGCTAATCAGTTCTTTGATAATGCGATTTCTCTGAAGAAAGCTGCATACAGGTATGATTGTTTCAAAATCCATAATATAAAATGAGAATTTTAAAAACAGAGATGCTCTATCAAAACTTCATCGTACTCCATCCGTAATTGACTGGGCTTCCCCTATAATCGCAGTGGATGCCTTCCACTATTTCACTGGAAATGAGATCAGTTAGTTTGAAACTTGAAGACTTTCCTCAAATTTCTTTTTAGTTTTCCCCGCTGGAATCCTCCAATTCCCAATGTTCGTCCCCGATGCTCCATCATTCTCCAACTACGGTGCGATCGGAATGGGAATCGGTCACGAGATCACGCATGGATATGATGATCTTGGAGCACAATACGATGATAAGGGAAATCTTCGTGGATGGTGGCATACTGAGACAATGACAACGTTCCAAAAGAAGAAACAGTGTTTCGTAGCTCAATATGGAAGCAAGATTGAACCGCAAACTGGAAGAAAAGTTGATGGGAAAATGACGATTGGAGAGAATATTGCTGATAATGGAGGTCTTCGAGTAGCTTTCCAGGCTTACCAGCTGAAATTGGATAGAGAAAATGAGACAAGAAGATTACCAGGGTTAACTGAATTCAGCCCTAATCAATTGTTCTTTTTGGCTTACGCTAATGTAAGTGTTCTAAATCTTAAAAACATTACATCTTGCTTTCAGACGTGGTGTGAAGCTCTAAAACCTTCAGCAATCGATCATATCATGGATACAGATGTACACTCATTGGGAATGTTCCGAGTGAATGTTCCTCTTCAGAATCTTCCAGCATTTTCCAAAGAGTTCGACTGTCCGATTGGGTCGCCTATGAATCCATTCGAAAAGTGTCGGATTTGGTAGTAGAATTTTCATCTGGTCTCTTTGCTCTTTCACAAATCATGACTTTTGTATTACAAATTCTCTTTATTATCTACGCAAAAAAACTACTCTTGGAGCACACTGCTCACTGAGTTCGCCACAAGCTCCCCCTCAACTGATCTCAATTTTCCTTTGACTGTTCATTTGGTTTCATTTTTGAAATTTCGAATTGTGATCCGGGTGATAATTTCAGTTTGAATGAGAATAAATATAATTATATTCATTGGTCAGTGGAAAACAGAGATAAAAAGAATGGAACAAAACAATACAAAAGACTGGATCTGTTTCCTCAAGAACAAATCGTTTTATCTTGTCTCCACTTCTCCAAACGAATCATTTGATATCAAAATGACTATGTTCCATCTGCTTCTTATTCCAATGTTTCTTATCCAGTAATCACTAGAATAATAAAATAGTGACGGAATTCGAAGTTTTCAGACAAGTTTCGGCTCAAAATGCAAATGATAAGTTGATTGCATGTTGTGCACACGATCCACAAATAGATCCTGGATGTGCTGCAAAATATTGTAATTTTCCGAATATCAATCAATTTATGGTTCTGCCATTTATTGCCGAATGTGGGCCGAAAGGGAATACGGTATCGAGGATTTGGGATTGTATTAGTTCAAAGCATGATCATACTCCATGTTGTACTAATCAGGTGAGGGTTTTGAAAAATCGAGATTAATCTGGATTTTTTGTATTCTCAATTCTGGACTCTGGACTTGGATTCTGGATCGCTAGATTTCTTCATTTTAATTTAGTATTACTGAATTCTGAATCACTCATTCTGGATTTTTTGGAATCCTCAAAGTAAACTTGTTCATAATTCTCTTGAGTTTCACCAACACTATTATGATCTTTTTTACTTTCAGATTTACTAGATCTTTCAAATTATTAGTAAGAAATAATTAAGTGTTTAAAGAGTGCTTCTGCTAAAGCCTTCAAAGCTCCATTTGATTCAAGAAAGTTCTGAAACGTATTTCAATTTCAGAATGCCGCGTAATTTCCAAAATCGGTAACTTCTTGGTATTACAAGGCATAACTCTGTTAATATTTGGTGAAATTTATCGAATTTTCAACCAATCAATAGGTTTTACAATAAGGAACATTTTTTTGTTGACCGTATTTTTATCCAATCTTTCTGAAAAAATTATTCAGATTTGAATAAGTTGCCGAATTTGGTGCCACTCAGCTCTGTTAGCCAGAAATAGTAACTTGAAAGTGCATAAAGATGGCTTCTGTTACTGGTCAGCCCTCCTTGAAATCTTTCTAATTCCAGAATGTTCTCCCACTGTGCCGTGCCTTCTGTAATGCTTCGAAAGCGGTTCCAACCGACATGCTCAAATACGGATTCTGCACTTCTGAATTCGACAAGTACCGTCTATGCTTCCGTACCCATCTGAAGCATCACAATGCTATTCGTCAGTAGTCTCCCATTTCATTTATTGTTTCCAATTATGTACCTGGTACGGTAATAAATATGTAAAACTTGTCCGAGTCATTTCACTTGACATGGTTTTCGGTTTCGGTTTCAAGTACGATCATCATTATTACGAATTTCGAACAACAACAATTCAACGAAGAGAGAGAGATAGAGGAAGCAATCACAAAAAAACGGTAGCAAAAAGAAACAAGAAGAAAATAAGAAGACGTTGGGCAATTGCGGGAAAGAAAACCGAACCGGTTCGGACACATTTCGATGGTCAGCTAGCATAGGAGAGATTCACTCGTTTTCCCCTGCTATTATCTGGCTTCTTATCAATTCGATATGTCTCTTTTATTATCACAACCGATTTTTCTTCAAATGCAACACTATACATCTAGAGGAATATAGTTTGATGACGTGACGATGGTTTCTGAGGTTTCTCATACTTCTCATAAACTGTCACATGGGTTCTCATTGATTGCATGTAGTATGGCTTACCTGAGAAGTTCTCAGAACTACCGTACCTTTGTTTATGGCTTCTTATTACACCTATAGTTTCTGTGATCTCATGAACTTAAAATCTAGACTACATTCACTCGGAACCAACCCCTCCCTTCTTCATCTTCTTTCCCCCTGAATCAAGCTTTCATTTTTTTATGTGAATCTGTTTCTTGAACAATTTGATTCTCAAGGTTTCTTGGTCTTTTAACTTTACTTCTTGACATCACTTTATGACTAATTCAGTTTACACTTTCAGATTACACTGCTTCTTGTATAAATTTGGTTAGATTTTCAGTTTTTGGTTTAGGTCGTTACATTACGCTGTTTCTTGTTTTGCTGGTTTGTGGTAAAACGAAAAACAACAGATTCACTTTTTGAGACTTTTGAGATTTGGCTTTGGATTCAGATGATCTCTAGAAGAATCGTTCTTCGATTGCTTTCAAAATACTTCTTCTTTTTTTGTATCTAACTCTTCTATAGACAGACTTCCAATTTTTTTCAGCATGAGATCCCTGATTCTTGGAACTCTTTTAATCATTTCCGTCGCTGGCCAAGGTTGGCAATGGAATCCATTCCATCAATGGCAACAACCAGCAGCTCCTGTCTGGGGACAACAACAACAATGGGCTGGAGCACCACAAGGATTTGGAGCTCAACCACAACCACAAACGTTCCTTCCAGCTCAGCAAGGAGTTAAGAATGCCGTTCAGGATCGTATTCAACAAATGTGAGTTTGAAGGGAGAGATGAAAAGAGAGATGCACTGTCTTTATCAAGTTTGAAGAACGTTTTAAATTCCACCTTCCGCGAAATTTTTCCGATTTTTGGCGGAAGGTGGAAAGCGGAATTCAGCTCATCTCTGGTTGAAAATGATAATATTGAAATTATTTCAGCTACGGAGTGCCTGGAAAGAGAAATGCCAATCAGAAGTTGAGAGTGTGCTGCAGATCATTGAAGGATGCCGATGTGGATTGTAGAAGAAAGTATTGCGATTTCGAGGCTTTTAGACCAGATCAGGTAAAAAACTTTGAGTAGAAGTTATGTTTTCTCTAGTTGCTAGATTTTAAAGTAGGATTACAGTCATTTTTTTTATTTTCTCAAATGATCGTCCCAATTCTATTATTTACGAAAATAACAATATTTTTGCACAAAAATCGTTAAAACTCGAGAAAATCGATTTTCAAAACGCCAACTTACATTTTTTCTAACCTATTTCACTGAATGTAGAATTTTTTGCTGATTCGAATGCACCTAATATCGCTGCTCAAAACGCAATAGAAAATTTTTTCTTAACAAATTTTCAATTGAGCATTGAGCATTCAGCGGGCGGCGCGACAAAGTGCAATTTTATTCATAAAAATGTTTATATTGCGTTTTGAGCAGCGATATTAGGTGCGTTCGAATCAGCGAAAAATTCCACATTCAGTGAAATAGGTTAGAAAAAATGTAAGTTGGCGTTTTGAAAATCGATTTTCTCGAGTTTTAACATTTTTGTGCAAAATTATTGTTATTTTCGTAAACATTGGAGTTGGGACGATCATTTGAGAAAATAAAAAAAATGACTGTAATCCTACTTTAAGGAGATTTCAAGATACGGTATATTATATACCGTAAAAACTCTAATAGAGAGACACCTAAAAGGCCGATTTTGAGAAGTCCGTACAACCGTAATTTTCGTTGTTTGACAGTGAATATCTGATTTTCAGAAAGTTGAGAGTGTTTTCATAAGAAGGTTTACTAAACTGTTAGTTTGGTGTCACTTTATTAGATGTTTTACAGTATTCGATTTGAAATTGATAAAGAAAAAACAAAATAAGAAGGTGGGCTCACAAGAATGTGGAGGCTTACTCATGCGGCTAGAAAATTTGACTGACAATGAGAAGTAGAATAAAAGTTTCCAGGTCCTCGGCTACCTGGGAGAATGCTCTCCAAAGGGTCCAACCGTCGGTCAAATGTGGGATTGTGCTTCTTCCCGTGCCGATCACACCGCCTGTTGCCAACGTCAAGGAGTCATGCCAGCATGTATGGCATACTGTGAAACCACGAACGGAGTTCCAACTGACTACCTCAAGTATGCTTTGTGCATCGGACAGTTCGATAGAATCCGTTATTGCTTCCGTGAGTATCTCGAAGGACATCCAAACATCAAGGGAGATTCTTAAATTGCTCATTCTTTGGTTTTTCTGTTCCTGCTTTACTTCTTTATTGTCTTTCAGTTACTCGTTGTCCAGTTATTCTTTCAGTTTAAAAATGTAAATATTTGTTTGTTTTAATAATAAATATTACATTCTCAGTCATCAATTCTCTCCTTGCAAAACAATCTTTCCCGAAAAGTGTGACCCTGGTCAGTTGAGCACACCCATCTGATAAGAGCTGTCAAAAAAGAAGAGCACGTTCAGCGAAATATGTGTTATCGGTACGTCTCAAACTCGAATAATCATCAACTTATGACCCGTTTTCTGTTTCTTTAAAACACCGAAATGGCTCACAATCTTGTCAGTTTGGTTATGAGTGTTCATTTTTCCAACCTTTGTTTTGAAGGTTCCATTTTTGTTTGCTCCTGATAAGCGCTTCCGTAAACTGTACGTAAACTACCGGTGGAAGAAGAAAGAATTCAAAATTAGAATTGAAATTGAGCAAATATTTTTTCAAACTTGATTGACTCAGGGCTCCATATTAAATGCCAGAATAGGTTCCTTTTTTACTAGTGTTGCTCAGTTTTTGTGAATAAACTTTGAACACCCGGATTCACTTTTTCTTATAATGTTTGGAGAGCTGATTCATAGCCAATTTGATCGAGTGACGCACACAGAAAACGTACGTTGAAATTTCGTGGTCACTTTCTCCTTGATCCTTTCTCGTTCTTTATTCCTAATACCGATTGTTCACACTTGTGTCTTTATGCCTATATTCTTACCTCATAATATTACACAATTTTTGCTATCAGCTGATTATTCTTTCACCCCTCTCACGACTTGTTGATTCTCAAGATGTGTTGATAAGAACACTCCGAAACAGTTTCGGAGATTGACGGCTAGAAATGACGATGTGACGGAAATGATTTGATGTCTAGTTTTATGAACATGTAAATATTGAGAAATGGACACTCCCAGAGTAACTATTTTTGAGTCTTGAAATGTTGCTCACACCTCTAGTTTCAGAAAATCTAGCGTTCAAACTGATATTCATTTCCAACGGGGTCAGACATGTTACGGGCCGAGCCATGCTTTTTTGCTAAGAATCACGGTCCGGCCCAGAAAGCCAGTGTACGTCTACCATCTTATTTTTTTCATCCTGATATTTAAGTTACGTTTTCCCATAATTTTTTCGAAAAATATCATGTTCCAAAGTCTCTGAACTATTGTGACAACAGTTGACTTTTCGAAGAATTTTGAAAAAATTCAAACTATTCTCGTTCTAATTTTTCAAATATAACTCAAGTACATAGCGGGCTTTCCGGGCCGGGCCGGGATTCCAAAAATTTAAAAAAGCCCGGCCCGGAACAGCCCGAAATTTCACATGTCGGAACAGGGTGCCCGATTTGAGCCTTGTTGCTCCACCAATTTCTGCTATTCACTGAATTCACAATTCCCTTGAAAACCATCAATCGTAAGGCCAGACACTACACAAAATGTTTTCTGAAACTGAGGTCTTAATGGATTCCGCTGTTCAAGTAAACCTGTTCTTCTCCTCTTCTCCCCAACTCAATCATCCCAGCAGGTGGCAGTCTCAGATCCTTGTTAGGTCATGCCTTTCAGTTTTAACTCGATTTTCCCATCGTCATAACTTTCCTCAAACTGTTCTTCCTAACCTTTCACCTCCCAAGACAAACACCCCTCTTTCTCTCTCGAGAGTATATCTGGCTTCACCCATCTATTTGTTCTATTCCAATAAACAACCGGTTCACCTCTTTATTCTATCATTTCCTAAATACCCTTTTGCACCACCTCACGCCTCTTTGGATGTTTTCCAAAACTGTGTTCCTCTATTCTTTTTTTTCTGTGACGTCTTCTTATTCAATTGACTCATCATTCTCCGCCAGAAAATGAGATAGAATTAAATCATGAAGTTTTGTAACCTTCAAAAGTTGACAATGAGACGCTGGCGGAAGATGTTGGCCTCATTTTCTTGTTCATCTTTCAAAGTTGAATCCGTCGGTCTTTCTATCAATGTTTGTTTTCCAAATGATCTTCCGATTTCTCTATATTTAGTTTTCCGTTTTTTGTTGAGTTTCGATTTCATTTTGGATCAATCAAATGGTGTACTTTGTAGGCGACTGATTTCTAATTTAACAACTTTAATGAACTTCCGTTTTTGTTAAAATGCGAAAATCTCTGTTCAGTTTCGGATGTAGAGTGATTCGTGCAGATTCACTAGTCAGCACTTTATCGAAGTTAGGACATATTTCTGGAATTGTTTAGGTTTGGGCGTCTTTCAAATGCGAATAACTCTTTTCAGGAGGATTGGGTAATAATAGGGTAAACAAAAAAATGTTCCTTATTATAAAAGCTATCGATTGGTTAAAAACCGTAAAATTTCTTCAAAAATTAACAAAGTTACGCTTTCCGTTGCCGAAAAGTTGTCGATTTTAGAAATTTTTGTAACTTTTTGCTAAAACAGGGCGTAACTTTTTTAGTTTTTGCTAAAATTTGACGATTTTTTAACCAATCGATAGTTTTTTTAATGAGGAACATTTTTTTTGCTGACCGTATTTTTACCAGGTTTTCCTGAAAAGAGTTATTCGCATTTGAATGAGTCCGCCCAGCCCTGGTTTAGGTGTGGTTTTGAAGGAAAAAACGTTTATTTGCTCATTTGTTCAAATTGGAAAGTGCAAAAAACGAAGACAAAATTGCTCATAATATCTTATTTTCTTGCTGATACAAATCAGTTCCGCTCTTTTTTCAACTTTTCAGTTTCTAAATTTCCCAAAAAAGTTCATTGTGACCACTAGACTGATTCAATCTTCTTCAATTGGCATCATCTTGTGATTCTCTGTTTTTTCTTTCCGATTGATCTCTCTGATTTATGCGAATGTTTTCTCTCGTTCTACTACCACCACTCTGGAAACAATAATAATATGGAAGAGGAGAACCAGTTACACTCTGCACTATTCTTCTTTTTATTTTTTAGTTTTCGGTCTAATCCAAAGAAGAAATCAAAACTTTATTGGAGCACAATTAGACAACAATTAGTTCAGTTTTTCTGTGGATCTTCCTTATTCTCCTCTTCTTTTTTCAGTTCCTCTCTTTTGGTTGGAGTCTCATCTTTCTCCTTTTCTTTCTCCACTTCTTTCTCCTTTCTCTCCACTTCCAATGACAGTTTCAGTTGTTCTCGATACCTTTTCTTGAACTTTTGAATCGAGAGAATCGGGTCTCGTCTCTGAAATTCTCAGAAAAATTCTAATTTCCATGTCTGCTACTCACATCATAACTGATACAGAAAGTGGTTCCAGAAGTGAACCTAATCGAAGTATCAACACATGTCTTTTCTTCCTCTTCTTTTGTTTCCGATTCTCTTGACGGTGGACCCACTCTCCTTGGACATGTATCCTCATTTTGCTTGAAATAACGATCAATTGTATCTGAAACTCACAAATAGTAAGAAGAAATTATTGAAAAAAATCTTACTGTGGCTGAGTTGTAACGTTGAATCTGCAGTGTTGTAGATCACTGCTTCTTTGCTGAAAAACTTCTCAGATCGTTTTCCCAACACTTTTTCCGATAGAAATGGATCCATATTCTCCATGGTTTGTTCTTTCGTATACGTCTTGTAATTCGCCATTTCTCCTGCCAAGAATGAAGTAATCTTAAGTCCCCATCCTTTTCCATCCTCCAATTCCAATTCTTCATCTTCCAACGCAGCCATCAATTCAGGATTTTTCACCAATTCCCCTTCTTCATTAAACACCTGCTTGTCACCTGGCTTGCTATCCGGAACCACCCAAATCGGTTCTCCATTTTCTTTGAAAATATTCCGATCCAGCGGTTCATGTCTTCCTTTTTTATGCTTTTGACTTCTCTTCGACCTTTTTGAAACACTCGAATCTGGCATCGTTTCCAGATTCGAATCCTCATCTCTCGTTTTCGTTTTCTCTCGTCTCTGACTCTCCATCGTTGCCATTTGTTTGAAAAATTTCGCAGCCAACTCCAAATTTATTGGATTCTTCGGAGTCTTGGTGGCACCTTTGACCTCATTCTTCGATCCTTCATCTTTCTTTTTTTCGGGGACTTTCTCTTCTGAAGGTGCTGGACTTGCAGCTTTTCTGTTTCGGATACTCGGAGTATTCGCTTCCTGATTTTTGCCGGTTTCTGTTTCTTTCTTCCGTCTGATAGAATTTTTCTGTGGATTCTGAATCAGAAATTGTTGAAGTCTAAATTTAAGTTGAGCAACAAAACCTTTCTTCGAACCGATTGAATTTTCTTTTTCTCTTTCTTCGGAGCCTCCCGTTTCGCCGGTACTTCTACCATTGCCATATCTGACGTTTGAGTTTTCCTTTCTTTTGTACCTCTGAATAATGGAATTTGAATGGTAGAAAGAGAACATTGAAGGCTATTACAATGACTTTGCCTCCCCTTTTGGCTTCCTTGAAGCCGTTTTCGGTGGGACCAGAATGTTCACAGAGCTCACCATAATGTTAATCGACAAATTTATAAAATAACGAGATTGGAGGCGAGAAGAGGAAGGATTGACAAAAGGACAAAGGGAGTTTTACGTTGAAATGTCGAGAGCTCCACGCTTTGGCACAAGTTTCTTGATTGGCTCAAAAATGTAATGGACAGAGTAGGATATTTATTAGATACCTCAATATAAAGGGGCGGAGCCTGAATCACCTCTTCGAATGATTATAGGATGACAGAAAGTACAATTATAAAGTTGTAATGGTATTAGAATTCACTGACCCAATTAATTTTGACCCTTATCTTCTAGTTTTCATGATATGCTAAAAAGTCTCCTGCTTTCAGTTTATCCGAAGCCTCTAGAAAAATTAGATCGTAGTATTTGTGCACATCAATGATTTCTGTTTGATCTGATATTTGAATTTTGTGATTTCTTTTTTGTTTTGTCACGTGTGATTCCTCTCTTCCGAAACCTTAATTTGAATATGTCCTCTACTCTTGAATTCTCTTCTCATTCGTGATCATAATCATATTCTGGTGTGTATTTCAAAAGCAAAACGAGTACATTCACACTATTTTCCCCAATATTATTTCTCAAAATGCGTATCTGGTATCATTAAACTTCTGATTTTGAACCAAACGGAACTTTCAGGTGGTCCAAAATGATGGACAAAATACGATTCAAGGTTTTACTCGATCGACCATTTTATCAACCTGGACAAACTATTCAGGTACACATATCAACTGATACCTAATAAATTCGTGAGATTTTTAGGGTCATGTAATAATCGAGCCCCATCAGCCACTAGAAATCGACTGCGTTGAAGGAAGGATTCTTGGAGAAGTTCAATATTTCCAGCCAAATCAAAAGAATGGATTCTCAACGTCACCTCCTCCAAAAACCAGAGTTATCATTGACGAAAGAACCCAATTGTGGAAATATCAAACTGTCAGTGAAATGCTTGGATTAGATGTTTTCTACGATGAGAATCAGAATAGTCATTTTGATAAACCATCTTCTTCCATTTTTACAACATCTGCAACTTTCCCAATTCAAATTCATCTACCTCATTTTGCACCGCCCAGTTTCTATTGTCCAGGATCTCCGGTCACTGTTAGATTCACGCTGGAGGTGAGATTAGTTTACCGTAAAATCTGTATTAGAAGGGCACTTTAACGAGCTCAAAATGAGCACATTCTTGAAATTCGAACGGATTGAAATTAGTCTAATTAAAATCCTCGTCAAAAGTTGACTGGATACGTCACAAAACATTTTTCACGAGGGAACTAAAACACCTTGCAAATTCAGAATTGGCTGAAACTTCTACAATCTGTTATCCGTTGTAGCAAAAAAATCCTGAAAATATTTCTTTCCGCCCGACACCGGGAACCGAGATATGGGAGCTCAAAGTGCGAAATTTGCTATTTCAGTACTAATTTGAAAGTTTTCGAAGGACATTATTTCCAGTTCTAGTCTATACTTCGAGCTGAAATTTTTCAATGGCACATAAAATTGTCTACTCTATTCAATTTTGTAATTTTTAGAGAAACAATTTTGAAAAAATTTTGACATATTAAGATTCCCATACACATAGTGGCCAAAAACTTGAAAAACTTTTTGCAGAAAAACAGAGAAAAACACTGAAAACTTGAAAAAAAATGAGCACATTCTTGAAATTCAAACGGATCGAAATTAGTCTTAGAATCCTTTGCAAAAGTTGACTCACAAAATATGTTTCAAAACAGATGTTATGATCCATTTTGAGAATTTAGAAATATCTTTTCAGGTTTTTGAAAAGGCCATTCTAATACAGATCTTACGGAAGATATTCTTTCATTGCATATTCTTCAGATCCATTTTCACAACCAAGGATTCAAATTAGCTTCCCATGAGGAAAATCTGGTTGTACTCAACTACGAGTCCATCAAAAGACAGGTCACTCCGAAACCCATCAACCATCAGAAAATCTTCCATTTCTCAAAGTAAGTCCATTTTCCTATTGAAAGCTTCCCGTAATTTCGAATGTTTCAGAGAACGATCCATCTCTCTGGAAGTGCTCCTCCCAACCGATGTATTCACCACCACTGCCAGAATTGATAATTGTATCACTGTTTCAAATCAGTAAGGAATTCCTAAAGAAATGGAGAAAAAATAATATTATTCCAGATGGAAGCAGTCCTTAAAATATGTGCATTTGAATATCGTCCGTCGCATTTCAGCTTTAAACTCGAGCGATGATGTTATAGAGACTGTTAAGATTGATACTACAGGTAGAAAAGGATTTTTAAAGGTTGTTCTTAAATTTGAATTTTCAGGAGTCGGACTTCCATCTGGCAAGACTAAGATTACAGTCGGAGAGACTTACTCCTTCCGTCCATCTTTCAATATTCCGGCTCTTCCTCCAAATATTCATGTGAATGGATTGTTCAAAACAGAGTATTCATTGAAGATTACGATTGGAAGAGCTCATAACTTTGTTCTTTGTTCATATGAAGTACCGATTACAATTGTTACTATGGATCAGAGTTCAAGGAAATCGCTTCAAAAAGATGGTAATAAGATTCTCGTAGCTTGAAGTTTCTTAAAGTATTCAATTTTCAGACATTCTCGTCGACATCTCTGCCTCTAACAATACTTTAAATAAATTACCGGTTGATCTACTTGTTTAAAAATTCTTTATTGATTTGATTTCAATAATAATAATCACTCCAGAAAAAAATCAGTAATGAGTCATAAAGCGTTCATGTATAACGAGGTCCATTGTTGTTGTCTTCTTCCACTATTGCACACTACGGGAAAAAATGAAAATAAAATTGAGGGATTACTTCGGGGGACTGGAAGAGCCAACAACTGTCACTGGAGTTACTTCGATTGGTTGAGGAACGTCGGATTCTGAAAGAAGGTTAGAATAATCAGAGAATCATAAGAATCATAAGCATGCATACACACCTTGTCCAATGACTTCAGTGGATGCCATTGTTTGGAGAGATGCCACGACGGCAATGGTTTTTCCCAACTTTTTTGAGTTACGGCGGACATTTTTGAGTTCTGGAGCACAAAATGGCTCATTTTGGGTTCATGAATGGGGAATTCTTACCTTGTTTCTTTTCCTTTTCTGTGCTTGGGGCTCCGGTGATTGTACGGATTCTTCCACGGAGCAAGGCGGAACTCCACATGGTTGGAGCATCAGTTTCTGTCACTAGCTTTCCGTTGATCATTTTTCTGCCATCTGAAAAATTGAATGAATACTTTTAGTTCTGATAAACTCTATTTACCTTCTGTATAAGAAACTACATCTTTCTTTTTGATTTCGGAGAACTTTTTCAATTCTGGATCCTCAACTGAGACTTCTTCCGAGATTTTTCGGTTTGTGGCGTAGAATTCCACAGAGTCAGAGGGAGAGTTCATCATACCGAGCATTTTTAGATTTTCTGAAATAAAAGAGATGTTCAAGAATCACAAATGTGTAAGCGATTAATAGAGAGATCAAGATCGTTTGTATCGTAAAATGAGGGAAAAAGGATAGAGACAGTGATAAGAATGGAATGTGACTAGTTTGTGTCTTATGACACTCCTAGGATATATCAGAGCATAAAAAGTGAAATAGGTAAAATATAACAGATGGAATACTATAAAACATCAGTAGACACTTTCAGTTATATACAACGACCCTGTCTTTTTGAAATCGGAGGCAAAAGTGGGCGGAGCGTCGGGAAAGGGGGGTCATTTGTCTTTGACGAACAAGAGAAGAGACGGTTTGCAGGAAGAAATCAGTGGGAATGTGACTTGTTTCTGAATCATTTCCAACCCCATCGCCGACCTGATTCAATTACGGCTCACTAGGTTTTGATCTGATTATGGTGACGTGGCATGGAAAAAGAAAAATAGAGGCAGAAGGCATGGAACCACCTGATGATGTGAAGGTGAAGTAGTACAGACATAAAAGTTGGTATGTGTAGTTTGTGGGAATGAAGATTCGAGTAAAACGTTTCGCAATAAGGTTTTCTGCAAGAATTAGTGATCACGTAGGCTACTGTAGACCTACACATATTTGCATCCTACAAAACACAAAAAGGCTAGAATCGAAAACAATTCTCCGAGATCCATATCTCTTGGTTTGGCTAATAGGGCTACACATGTGGTTTCCGCCAACGTCGTCACGTCATTGATATCGTGTTCTAGTTCTTCAGTCTTTGACAGAACACAAATCAAATTGATTACAGATATAAATTGACACTGATGGGTCTGATTATGAGGTGGCTGGAAGTACTGTACTAAAAGGGGAGCTGGTTAGAAATCTTGTAAAACCCAAGTTCCTCAAGGAAAGTGTTCTAGAATGCTTCAAAATAGAAGTGCATCCTCCTCAGATAATCAGGAACAAACTTTGAAATTTTCAAAAGAATCAGTTAACTTTGAACCGAGTTCTGAGCTTCAACACATTTTGGGTTTCAAAAAAGAGCCGCAACTTTCTCCATTTTTAAGCTATCAGAAAACAAAACACATGAGCATGATCTAGGAAAAATTTCTGATCTTTCTGTATAACTTTTGTTCAAATCGGTTCAGTTTTGGCTGAGTTACAGTTGTAAAAAGACGAACATACAGATTTCTGATAGCCTAATCAAGCTTACTGTTTTCGGGTATTGTCACTGCAGATCCATAATCAATTTCCGAAGCCCAAAGACTCTACAGTAATTTTTTACAATACTCTGATCTTTTTCTCAAAGTTCAGTATCCATTACATCATTCACAAGACACAAATCAGATTTTCACTTGATCCATGTGGCTTATGTCACATTCTGAGTTCTGTTCGCGCATCTCAGCCTTATCAAATTATCTTAACTTTCTCTCAGGCCTGGTCTGTGGAATTTGTCTCGTAGGACCCGAGAACATCCAGACCAAACAAGAGCTACAGTACTCCATTTACTCCGTCATAAACAGGTATTCTAATTCAATACGTACTCGACTTCTATTTTTTTTACTTCAATTTATTCTTTCCTCCAAACAACAGATGACGTTAGAGAGATAAGTACTCTGACGTCGAGAACGGAACAAAAAAATTGAATGACAGGGACAGATGGGAAAAAAATAAAAGGATGGAAGAAGAAGATATAGCTTATGTTATTGTCTACAGATGTTCGGGAAGACAGTTTGGCGAGAGGAAATTGATGATGATCTTTTATGAAATAAAAAATTTTTCTAGGGTAAGGTCATCGAAACAGCTGTGAAGGGGGAAGTGGGTCGATTCTAGTTCAGAAATGTTTGGCAAATACATCAATTCAAGTCAATGGAGGTATGACTATCTACGTCAGCGTCAGTATAAAAGTCAATCAAATCAAGATTCTCATCAAACGAAGTGTTTTCTCCGGCTCCGGGACATTTCGAAAGTGAGACATCTCGAAAGTAAGAAAATTCGAAAATGGGCATTTCGAATTTGTGAAATCGCGTTTTCGCCAAATTTTTGAACTTTTCATATAAAAGTTTCCGTTTTTACTGCCTTGATGTAAATATTTTTTGGTTTCATACGGTTGTTTGTTTTTATAAGTTGTTAGTTCCTTTTCGGAGAGGTTCTAGGTTAGGACTGAGCAGCAACGAATTCCGGCAACCCATTCAAATGTGAATAACTTTTTTCAGGGGAATCGGGAAAAAATACGGTTAACACAAAAAATGTTTCTTATTAAAAAAGATATAGATTGGTAAACAAACCAGCCAAATTTAATTGTAAATTAACCGAGTTGCGACTTGTGTTGCCGAAAAGTCCCGATTTCGGTGACATTTCCGGCATTTTTTCGGCAACTTTTTGGCAATACAAGGCGTAACTCTGTTAATTTTTTATGAAATTTGGCGATTTTATAACCAATCGATAGCTTTTTCAATTAAAAAAAACATTTTTTCTGTTGACCGTATTTTTACCAAATCTCCCTGAAAAAAGTTATTCACATTTGAATGAGTTACCGGAATTCGTTGCCGCTCATCCCTGTTCTAGGTTACATTACTTTTTTTTCCTTGAAACTGCAGAATGGCTGAAGATTAATTTTTTTACTTTTGACAAACTATAAACACATTTGTCTACAGTTTGACATATCAGAAACCAATCTTCAGTCTGAAAGAAACATATGAACAATACACAACATCTTGTTGCAACCTCGTGAGACTTATGATTCATCCCCATCGGAAGCTCATAGATCATAAACATTTACGAATTCTAATTACTACTACTATCCACCAAACTAGAACTGATTCCAACACAATAAGTAAACAAATGACACCATTTTTTTTGCAAAAATCAAACTTCAAAATGGAACCTTTTCATTAGTACTATTCTCCCAGGGAACTAACTGGTTTTGTTCTAGTTTGGAAAAGTTCTAATTAGAAAAGGGAATTTTTAATGGGGGGAAATATGAAGGAGAAGAACAATGGTCGTGAAATTGACCCGGAAGAAATGGAACAGAGAGACAATAAAAACAGTAGACTTGAGAATTTATGGGTTTTCAAATATTGCAGATTGTAACAGACAACAGTAACCGACTTCTGATCTCAGTTTTGTTACAAATTTTTGGAATAAAATCTTCAATACTCTACTCACAGAACATTCGGATGACCTACCGTACTCCGAAGACCAACAAACTAGAAAATAGTAACAAAAGATTTGGAGTCTGATAATTATCTTTGTAAAGACTCAAATTTATAGTAAGCGCATCACGAGACAAGATTCAGAATGCAGATAATCTTGTGAGGGTGACAAAAAAAAACATGAAAATATTTGCTTAGAAAAATAGCAGAATTTATATACATACAAAAAAACGTTCTGAAAGTGAGGGTGTGAAAATCTGAAAGTGACGACAATGAATGAGAGAATTGAAAAGACTTCAGCTGTATACAAAAGAGGTTTTGCATGATATCTGTATCATATGATTAACCTGCATTTTCCGAGGAAAACATACGTCATTTTTTACAAAGAATAGGTTTAGATTAGTGTGTAAAAACATAGCGAAAGATTTGATGATTGGTCGATACGTTCTTCATGCAAATCACATTAGCCTCTTGTTTTCTTGTAGAAGGAATGATGAAATTGTTACAGTGTACGTTTTCTAGAAAATTCTTTGTTCTAGAATTGTGGGTCTGCGGTTGAAGTGGAAGCTGGTTGAATTAGGGAAGTGTTCATTCGAAGATCAATTAGAAGAAGAACGGTCTGAAACTATACAATAATCGGTTTTTAGACTTTGACTGTGATCGGAGAATCAAAAAGGAGCACTTTCAAATATGCCGTGGTCGCTATGAATCTTGAAAGCATTTTCTCACTGCTACTTTAAAATTTTTTTGGAATTATTAGAAACTCCAAAAGAATCTAGAAATCTCTAAACTACAAAATACAAAATTTTTGAATATTTTTCCATCTGTGAACAACAAGAGTCTAAAAATATTTTACCCGGAAAAATTACCCGACTCTTTCAAAACGTCCCATACTTATTAGTCACCTTGTACAGTAATAGCCAGAATGAATGCACGGAGTGGCTTTTCAGTCATAGGTCACCTTTCAGGGTCTGAAAAAGTGGTTTTCAAATATCAGACTTTTTTGAAATTTTGTGGATGCATAGAGCAACTCTTGAACTCTATTTCTGTAGTCGACAACTTTTTCTTAGGACCACGATCCAGTTAGTTAGGCCGTGTGAAAGCCGAAAGGCTTCAAAATGAGACGAAATTCGAGATGACGTCAGCAAAATTGGCGTAACTAACTGGATCGTGGTCCTACGAAAAAGTTGTCAATTACAAAAATTGAGTTCTTCAGTTGCTCTATACATCTGCAAAATTTCACAAAAATTGGATTATTGGGAACCACTTTTTCAGACCCTCAAAGTTGACCTATTTTCTCTTAAAAAGCCAGTACTGTACATGTAAGGGATAGTGGTTTCAGAAGAAGACATGGAAAACCAAATGAATCCGATTCACTCTACTTGTACTTTCTTCCGTTTCCTTTGTTGCAGTTCAATATTTACTTTTTAGTACTATACATTATTTCCAATTGACCACTCCGAAATGGTCATTCCTTATTTTCAGAGATAAGAATACTAACTTTCCATTGTCTCGTTTTGCATATATTGACAGTTGCCAAAAGAACAATCAATTTGATGATTAGTACTAATGATAAAGTGATGTTGAGAGGGTCGTACGCCGCCTGCAAACTGAAATGAATCATTGTAAAAACAACTGGTTTCAGGTGTTGGCAAGTGGCGGGGGAGAGTCAATAACGCCCGGAAACCAAAAAATTAAGAGCCATATGATTATTAGTTTCAGGTTTTTAATTGATGAGTAATCACGTATTGGAGGAGAGTTCTTACTTCAAATGAGCAATTTGAAGAGTCAAGTAGAAATGGACTTTTGAACGGTGAAAATGTGAACTTCGCTCCGTTAATATTTACAGGAATGGTAGTTATTGGTTCTAGTGACTCATAATGTCTGAAACAGTTTCCGTTCTGCAAAACTGGAATGGATGATATTACTCATGGGGGTTGAAGATCAGTTCCAAAACAGCATACCGTAAAATCTGTGTTAGAAGGGCACCTCTAATAGAAGGGCACCCTGATGAGCTCAAAACGAGCACATTCTTGAAATTCAAACAGATTAATATTAGTCTTGTTAGAATCCTCGTCAAAAGTTGGCTGGACAAGTCCCGGAATATGTTTCAAATCTATTCTCCAACAGATGTTATGATCTATTTTGAGAATTCAGAGATAATTTAAAGCTGCTGGAAAATTAAAAAGATATGTTCATCTAGTACAGATTTTTCGGTATTTGGAAAAGTATTATTGATATCCACTGGAATAGAGGAATTCTAAAAATAATTATGATTTAAAAATGATCATAATATGGTCCAGTATGGTTCCGTATCGGATGTCCTTCTAACTGATCTCAGGACTCCTGACGATACTCTCGATGCTTCAAATCCTGATCCCGGGTTAGCCGGATCCAAATGATCTTTGGGTTCCTGAATATATTTTCGCTAATTTCAAGTCAAGTCAAGTCAATTTTTCAAAATTTTTCAAAGTCAAGCTTCAAGTCAAATCAGGAAACAGTCACACTTTTTTGAGCGACAGAATTCGATACGTTGTTCAGAGATGCGAATCCCTATATCATGTCATTTGATGTCATTTCTGCCAAACTTTCTTCTGAATCATAATCATATTTCCTCTAATTTCTCTTCCAGGAACTCGAAAATTTCTTCCACTTTATCAGAAACAATAGTCCTAAAAGTATAGCAAACTAGTACAACAGAACTGATGATAATCTTTTGTCAATTCTCCTCCTCTTTTTTTTTAATTTCAAAAGATAAGAACTCTTTACTAACTCACCCACCCTTTACTATAAATACACCGCCGGCCATTCATACTGCACTGACTCATTTTACACATGGCTCTTATCAAAATGCAATCCATTCTGGCTATTGTCCTCCTATTTTTCCCATTTCTACACGCCTCCAAATTTCCAATGTTCAAAATCAAGGGAACACTGAAATGTCGAGGTGATCCAATTAAGGGAAACATTATTATGGTCGATGATAATTGTGAGTTTTTCTTCTAGGGAAACCTATTCTTAATTTCGGTTTTCAGTTTGGTTCACCGATCATCTTCTGAGCGAACGGAAAGTGGATGAGTCTGGATATTTCAGTTTGGCTGGCGAGCCCGATGACGATTGTCTTGATGTGAAACTGATTATTGTGCACAAATGTCACGATATGAAATTGGGAAGAGGGGACAGTAGTAGATTGAAAGGATATTCCGAGTTTCCGATTCATGTGGCAGATTTAATCAAAAGCGGATATAATTTGGAAATGGATATTGAATTATCTCGAAGCAAAGTTCACATTTCATCTCCAGTTATCCCAGCTTGGAAGGCATGGCTTTATGGAAAACGGTAAGATCAAAAAGATTACGAAGGATAAAACAAATATTTTCAGAATTGTCTCCGATTCTTTCCTTCGAATCAAACAGCTCAAAATCTGGAACAATGTGTAGCTATTCTCACTTTTTCTTCATCATAATTATTCGGGTATCGAAAAGGTCTTTAATTAGCTGCTAGATTTGTAATTATGTACGTATTTAAAATTTCAATAAAAAGTCATCTGACGATAACGTTTTATTATATTCAAAAACGAGTATGATTATTATTCACAGTGGGCGCGGGAAGAAAATGTTTGTGTAGGTCAATCTGATGAGTGAATATGCGGGCGGTATGATATAATAAAAACAATGCATTAAAAGGGGGTAGTGATACAATAAGAAAGGGATTATGGTAATTATTGTTTTGAGATAAAAAGATAGAAAGAAAAAAAAATGGGATAATGTTAGGCGGGCTCCACACAAACCTCCAAGTGGAGAACACAGTTATTCGAATCGTCAGTGAAGGAGAGCAGTGAGCGATCAAAGGCAGATGTTGGTCCTGGGAGCCATTTGAGAAACGAACGACGGACGGCTGGTGAGGAGAGCATGGCGATTACGGGACGGCAGTTGATTATGAAGGACTTCTGGAAAGGGTCTCTTGAAAAGTCACTATGTTAAAAATGTACCTCAAGTTGCCTCAACACTGCTTGCTCAGTAATTCCAAAAGTGTAGAGGCGGAAGAAGAGGCGAGAGTGTCTTGCTGTCCGTTCATCCTTCCATGCGAACTCCAGAAGAGCCTCACAAAATCCATCGAATTCGGCTGATGCTACATGAGCCAACTCGAAGGGAAGGAGCAGATACATGTCTTGAGTTGGGAAGATTCGTTTGACATTGGCGCACACGTTCTGAAACGCCGTTGCTGACATTCCACTCCGCTCGAACATCCCCATCGATTCAGCGAAACATGTGGCAATCTCGTCACCTGCTTGCATGTCAACTTCCACTCGTTCAAAGTTGTCCCTCTCATTCGGTGGTCTCAAATTGTGTTCCTTTACAAACATTTCATCGAAGCGCATTTCGGTGAAGATTTTCTCACAAGCCCATTGCTTGTAATCAATCGACGAATATCCAGTTATGAAACTAACATTTATAGATTTAACCCTCCAAGTTTTGACAATCCAATCGATAACTTCGCGAGGATGAGATAATGTCTCTTTGGACCACATGCATCTATCCGAAAAAACAAGATCCAACTGATCACAGCTGATATCTGATGTAACGATTTTGGCGAGACGACCGAAGGCTTCCTCTTTGCTTCCAACCATTGTGACGCATTGAACAGCGATCTCGGCAAGAAGTCTGAATAGTTTCAAATTATTGAAAGCTTCAAATGAATATCTCACATTTCTGTGATAATCAACTGTTCATAATGTCTCCTGTTTTGATACGGTTCGGTTAACGTGCAAAATTGAACTGGTCCGTAGACTCTGACTCGAGAAGCGATCTCTTTGCAAGCAGCGCATCCATTGCAGATTTCATCGGCACCTTTGTACGAGATTAATGTGAACCAGTTTGCGTCCAGCAAACTGTAGAGAATGCATTTGTGAATTCGTTCATCAGGAGACGTGAATCCAGAGAAAAGAAGATCACGAACACGAATACGAGCCACACAGTTCAGGAACCTGGAATCATTAATTTTAGGTTTCATCGAAAAACACACTTACTCAAAAAACTTCGGCACATGGCGGAACCATACTTTACGTTCGTTGACAATAAACGGTCTGTCTTGCAAACCAACAGTTTCTTCGTCTTCCGACTCTTCACAATCGCTATTCTCTCCGCTTGATTCCGTTGTTTGGTATGGACTAACTTGTACATTAACGAACGCAGCACGAACTTTGCTAAGGACGACGTGGTTGAATGCTTTGCATACTAACTGAAATTGAATCTTGTAATCTTTATTGAAAAAAGGAAAAAATCGCGAAAAAATGTATTGCTCGTAACTTTAAATGCAGCATCTGTGAACACTGCAACGAAGTTTTGCGTACCCGCCAAAAAGTCCGCTTTTGAAAAGCGTATTTTCCTCAAGTTTGAACATTTCTTCAGTCGTCGCAACCAGAATCACAGAAATATTGAAGCCAATGTAATCAAAAAAACCTACCCGCAATTGCAAATTTTCCAAAACTGATTTATCGCTTCCGACGACATTCTCGATGATATAATGAAGAATATGGTGATTGCTGAAGACCTTCGAAGCGGCGTCGATTTGCGTATCCAACTTTTTCTGGAAAAAAAAATAGTAGAAAAAGTGTCAGTGGTAACCAAAAACTAACGATTTTCCTCTTTGGACAGTAGTCTTCTTCTCCGTCGAAGACGTCATCGTGCAGCTTCTTTCTTGGCTGCATTTTTGGAAAACCTGGAATAAAATATCAACAGAATTCAGAAGAAAACAGAGAAAAAAGCTCAGAATTGCTGGAAACAGAGAAAAAAGTAGAAAACGCGAGGGAAAATGGGAAACAAAACGGCAAAAAGTTTGGTGGCGAAAAAGTGGCGCGATGGATAGTAGACCAAATCGAAGAACATTTTGTTGCGAGTCTGAAAATTTTTTAAACCAAAAATTTAGATGGGGAAGTTGTGAACAGGGAAAAGAAAGCAAATATTTTTTACACAATATTCTGTTTTTATGGATTCAAGAAGGAATAGGGGTCTTGGTTGGTTTCCTAGAACGAATTCAACTTCCATAATAACGACTTGCATCTCAATTCCCAGCTTTTTTTCCAGTTGCAGATTTGAAGTTGTCTTTCATAACAGACGATAGTTTCACGGAATTCAGTTTTGATTTTTCCCGTAACCTTTCAATTTGAAAATTGTGATGTATTCTTTGATTATTCTCGTGAACTAGCCACGAATTGATCTGGAGCAAAGATAAGAAGTCGGTATAAAAGAAGAGTGATTCCAGTTGAATCTCCATCGAGTAAATCTCAATCAACTCAATCGCCATGGCTCAATCCGTCCCACCAGGAGACATCCAAACCCAACCAAACGCCAAGATCGTCTTCAATGCCCCATACGACGACAAGCACACCTACCACATCAAGGTGATCAACTCGTCCGCTCGTCGTATTGGATACGGTATCAAGACCACCAACATGAAGCGTCTCGGAGTCGACCCACCATGCGGAGTCCTCGACCCAAAGGAGGCTGTCCTTCTTGCCGTTTCCTGCGATGCTTTCGCTTACGGACAAGAGGTAAAAAAGATTTTGAATCCATCTGATTCCTAATCCTCTTTTTTTCAGGACACCAACAACGACCGTATCACCGTTGAGTGGACCAACACCCCAGACGGAGCCGCCAAGCAGTTCCGCCGCGAGTGGTTCCAGGGAGACGGTATGGTTCGTCGCAAGAACCTCCCAATCGAGTACAACCCATAAGGGATCTCAATCGATTTTTTTTCGATAAATAGCAAGAATTTGACTTCATTTTTTTTTTGTTTTTATTGTCTCATGTGTTTTGGTGTACACCAGATTCTCAGCGAGCTCAGCGCGTTCCATTGTTTTTTCCTTTCGTCGATTCGTTTCTTCTCAGTCCGACGCTGACCTTGAAGTTTTCCGGTTTCCTGAAATCTGTTATTAGTTTTCCAGAGAAGATCAATCCTAATCAAGTTTTCCAAAACCTCGATGTTGTTCGATTCTTCTATGCACTTGCCTTCATCGGTTTGGCAGATTTTCATAAACTTGGGTACCTTCCAGACTTTGGTCCGTTCTATTGGTACCTTCTAACAGTCCACACCGACAATCTCTTTTTTCATAAGATTATGAAACGTAAGATTTTGAAAAGTGGAAATCAAATTTTTCAATTCCACAAAAGTATATTTATTAAGAATCAACATTTCTGAAACTTGTTGTAGATTTTAGAAGTTTCTCAAGACCTTGATGTTCGATTCTTCTCTGTAGTTGCCTTCATCGGTTTTGATAGATTTTGATAACCTTTGATCATTTCCAGATCTGACATACCCCATCCACAATCTCTTTTTTCTTCTTCATGACCTCATAAGATTTTGACAAATGAAAATTAAAATTAAACTTCAAAAAAAAATATTCATTAAGAATCATTTTTTTACAAAAAGAATAGATACAAAAGCAATAAAAAATAAAACATGAGATGTATATTTCTGAAGCAAAGCAGTGATATCAAAACCGAGTTAACCCGTAACAATAATAAGAAAAGAGAAAGAGAAAATTTGTACAAAAGTTTCAAATCTAAGCCTATGAACAATAGACTACGTCCAACAAAAGAGACGATCTAGAATTTTTCAACAGTGGCAGCTGTGGAGATACTCTTTTGATCTTCCAAATCGTGTTCCGATCTATTATCAACTTCCGCCGTTCCAATTGTCCATGGGGCAGCTTCGGCGCGAGAGAAGATAATGAAGATGAGGTTAGAAATGAAGACGATGCAGAAGATGATCCTGAAAAAAAAAGAAAATCAGTTTCAATAGTTGTTCAGAAAGTAACTTACAAGAAGAGTCGTGTCCATTCGCTGTGAGTATCATTTGGAGCAACAAGATTGACCAAAAGAGGCAAGAAGAGTCCAACACTTCCATTGTAAAATGCTCTGGCAGTGTAGACAAAAGACATGTGTTGTTTGCAAACTAATTGGGCGCTTCTAGTGATTCCAACTCCATTCAATCCATTGGCGACGATGACCAAACTGTAGCAAAGTTGTCCAACTGATGACCATGATTGTGGAATGAACATTAAAACGAGGAAAGCGATAGCCATGGTTCCTTGGGAAATGGAAGTCGAGACGATGGCAGCGAGACGTTCTCCGAGGAATGAGCAATTGGCGGATAGTGGTTGAGCAACAATACGGGCGACACAAGAGAAAATATATGGAATAGCAGCAGTCCATCCGGTAGTTGAAAGGTTGTAGTGGAGAACCTTGTTAAGATAAGTTGGTCCGTATTGCAAGAAAATTGAAAATCCAATGGTTCCTCCGACAGAAGTGATCCAAATAGCCCATACAGCAGTGTCCTTGTGAATAGCAACGAATGGAGTTTTACTTTTCTCAACATGCTTCTCCTCCAAAGATTTTCCATCCTCAATCGCCTTCAATTCTCCTTTCGAAACGAAGCGACTTTCTGATGGTTTGTCAGTGTAGAAAACAGCGAATAGAACAATCAAAATGGCTGTAATAGTTCCTTGAGTGTAATAAACTGAACTCCATCCTCCCACACTGCACATCAACGCCGAAAGAGGCATCGTCAGAAGTGGAGCGATTTGATAATGAGCAGCAAGAATCGACACATATGTTCCATTTTCAGAAAGTGTGGACCAGTGGCATGTTACAACGGAAACCACGATTCCGAGGATGGCAGTTGGAAGTCCTTGGAAGAATCGGGCGGCCCAGAAGTACCAGAAGCCGTAGTGAGTGGCGATTGGAGTGAGGATAGTGGAGAGGAATGACATTACTGAACAGATCATGAATGTGGTTTTGACTCCAGATCGACTTGTCAAGAAATAGAGAATAATGATTGATGGGAGTGGAGCAATGTAGGCAGCAGAAAAGAGAAGATCTTGTTCGAATTTACTGAAATTGAAGTTGAGGGTTGATGGAACAATTGTCTCGTTTCTCGATAGACTTTCTGAAAATAAAGTTCATTTTTGCTTCTCCTGAAAACTAATAACCTACCATTCAACATCTTCGCCTGCTCCTCTTGCATACACAAGACCGTGAAATTATAAACATGAACATTTGCTTGAATAAGTGTCATCAATCCAGTCACAATTGCACAAATGTACCATCGTGTTCGTCCTGGAATCTTGATTTGCTTCTGGGGCACTTGGTCCTCGTCGTCGATGTTGTGTGAAAATTGGTGGAGATCTTCTACGGAAATTGATTTTGAAGCCTTCAGCATTTTTGTTCTGAAAGTTAGGAGTTTAGAAGTTTCGAATTTATACGGTAGCAAGAGGAAGAGGAAGTGATGAAGAAAAAAAATTAAAATAGATGTAGATCCTTATCAATGCATTTTTCTAAAGTCGGGTTTATCAAGGTCATAAAATACTTTTTTTGTTAGTAAATAACTAAAAGTTAGACCAAACATCTTCAAAGAAGAATTTAGGTTTAGACTTCCTAGTAGGCCTGAAATACATATGCTTATAAAGGAATTCACTCGAAAACTGTACAGTTTTTAATTGAGAAAAGGGGCGGGCGGTACGAGACCATGCGTAACTGAGTCATACTCCTATTCCAAGTCATATATACCATCACACATTGTACAAAAATAGTGACGCCATCTCTGTTCGTCGTCTTCTTCTTTTCATTCTTTGTTCATCAACGTCTCCTTCACTTTGATACGGATATGATGTGTGAAGTTGATCGATCAGGGCAAATCGCTGAACTCTTCTAGAAAACTAGACACACAAGTGACAACAGTTTGGTGATCATTGACAAAGGGGTACTGTAATTATTTCCAGTTTTGACATAGACGCCTCGTGGGGAATTCTTGAAGTAGTTCGACTTTGAACTTGGGCGAATTTTCAGCCTTTAATCTGAAGCATTTGGAATGACTTATGGAGCATTAATGTTTTCAGAAGCGGAGAAAATTCAATAAGAACCGATCCACATACATGTGATTCGGGCCTTTCTGGTGTTTTGCGGCCTTTTTTCCGATTTTCTCCGCTTCAAGTTAAAATTTTTTGGTCAATCTTTACATCTAAATGTAGAGCTCGATGAGACCTATGAAATGGTATTAAAATCAACAAGATTGCCTTTCTCAGTTTTTGTCTAGAACTTCTAGAAGACCCGGGTCAGACGTTTTCGGCCGGTGTGTCTTGGCCAGTATGTTCTAGTAGTTCTAGAAAAAAACTGAGACAGGCAACCTTGGTGATTTTACTACCATTTCATAGGTTTCATCGAGCTCTAAATTTTGATATAAAGATTGACCAAAAAATTCAAATTTGAAGCGTAGAAAATCGCCGGCCTGCGAAAGCCCAAAAAGGCCCGAATCACATGTAGGCCGATTCTCACCCGCAAAAAAAAGTTTCATTTGTAGCAGATCCTACTATCACTAATACCTAACACTTTCTCAAGGTCTACACGTGAACCTATATCAATAAGGAACTATGTCTCCTTTCCCTATTCACATGCTGAAGCGCATCAAAAAACTGAATTGGAGGTCATCAAGACGACGGTCAATGTTAAAACAAAAGAGATTGATACTGTGTGACGTTACAGTCTCTAGAAGGTTCTACCACCGTTTCGAAATCAAATTTATTTTTAGTCCTCCTGGGTTCTACTCTAGACTCACGACTACTAACAACTACAAAGGTTCTCAAACTAAAAGTTCCTTAGAAAATTCTAGAGTGACTTTTCTTACACCTCCGCGATCCTTTTATATGACTTTTGAAAGTGAAGAGTCACATGGGTGATCTGATTAAGTCTTCTAAAAGTATCTTTAAAGAAAACAATCATGACGTGGAATTGTATGAAGGTCATAACAAAGAGAGGAGACCAAGAGACCGAATGTAAAATTTACGACTATATAACGTGTCATTTTATGGTAGTCTATCAAGAACTCTTTTTTTGTTAGTAACTGAGTTTCCTGTTAGTATCTGAAAGCAGTTGGATTAGAACCGAATCTGGAGAAGAATACAACGAATTGGGTTCTTCTTTATTCACAAAGCAAAATTATTTTACTACGGTTTCAATTGAAATCCAGCCATCGAATCCGATGTTGCAATGCGGGCCGGCGATTTTCTTCCCTCTAATTTGTGATTATCAATTCAAAATTCACATGAAAATGTAGAACTCCATGAGATCTACAAAGTGATAGTTAGAATAGCTGAATTCTATGTCTATATTTTCCATAAAACGTCAGAAAACGACCGGTCTAAGCTCACACGGGACGATATCTCCGTCCCGGGTGCTTTCCTTCGTTTTATGGAAAATATAGATATGGAATTCAGATAATCTAACTACCATTCTGTAGATCTCGTCGAGTTCTACATTTTCGTATAAGTTTTTACTTGAAAATCACAAATTAGAGGGAAGAAAATAGTCGGATTGCAACCTTGATCGAATCCAAACCGCCAATCACTCCAGCAGCAATCAAGACCTCATCAGAAATTCTGATTCGGTCTGGACCAGGAGACTGTCTGAGCGCGGGGTTTTGTACGCTCGTAAAGTGGGCGGGGCGGGAAAGGGGGTGGGGATTAGATTACTGTATTTGCATTAAACAGGTGAATGAATCATTCATTGTGTCTGAAACGGTAGATCATGTGAGAAGAAGCATAATGCGCTTTGATATCGTGAGAAAAAGCATAATAGTGAGAGTACGAAGAAATCATCTAGATGATCAAAAATTTCAGAAGACCTGACAACAAATAATGAGAGTCTTCCTACTAGTTGTCCACCAATTTATAGAACTTTCAGGTTTCTCTGCGACCTCTCAATTTGGTATACTTTCTCTGGAAGGGCTGAAAATCGAATGATGCTGCAATAAAAAAGTCCACATTTTTCTGATTTTTGAAAATCGTCGATCCGAGCATTTCGCTGGAAAAGTTGAATTCCTGATTTTATGAGGGCGGTGTCCTGTCTTCGAAGGAAATAGTTTCCGGTGTATGATTTTGAAATTCTGATTTCTCATTTTCTATTCGTCGAATATTCTCATAGTCATTATTCAAAGGAATGTGTATCGTTTGATCTCTTCCAAAGTTCTCTGAATTCAAGGTAGAAATCTGGAAATATGTATGGCTTTTTTATTCTTCGGAGCCTATAAAACTATTCGTTTCTGAAGGTTATCTTTATCGTCACATCAGAGATCTCTTTCAATAAAACACTTTTCTTCATGAATCAACCATTATTTCTTCACTTCCGCATATCCTTTCTTTGACTATTTTATATCTGGTATTTCAGGTTCCTAGTTTTTCATAAAAATTAGCTTTCAACTTTTAAAGTTTATCTTGTTCTTCAAAATATTCTTCTCTAGAGAGTAATATTTCCTGAAAAAATATCTAGAACCTCGTTAAATTGTTGCCAAAAAATAAGTGTCTCCATCCCTCAATAAACTGTATTTTTTCTGCTTCTATTCTCCACGTGATTCCTGCATGTTTCCCTCTGATAACAAGAAACGGGTACATCTAGACCTCATTGTCATATATCAAGATGCATATCATATTCAAATTCTGATATATCAACTCTGATACACATCTCATCATATTTGATCATCGGATGTCTGTACGAATAAGGTCGATATGTCACTACAATGGAACAAAAAACAAAAGTGTTTTTTGGATTGAAAAAAACTATACAAAGATTTACGAAGGAAACAACGACTACATTGTTATCAATATTTACAATTTAAATATAAAAGAAATGGTAATACATCTATATCATGTTTACAAAGAGGCAAATTAGGCGAATAGTTTCTTGTAAGTGTCACGGAGGACGTTCTTCTGTACTTTGGTAATATGGTTGCGTGGCAGCGAATCCAGAATGATGACTCGTTTTGGCACCTGAAAACATTGATTTTTTCAGATAACACGTGATTCTTTTGCAGTAGTTTCAATCTTTATTGCAACACAGATCTGTCGATCATGGACAATGAAAATTTACCGGAAGGTTAATTGATGGTATGATTGATACATCGAAAACATTACAGTTTTAAAAATCACCAGTTTTCAAAAGTTTTTTCGACTGAAAACATGAAGTGGTCTGACTAGTGGGGGTTCCCTTGGTTTTCAAAGGGGTACTAACGATAAAGTTTCTTAATGGATCGATTCAGATTGTTGCAGACAAGAAAACATCCAGATCCAAAACTTGACCTAAATCAAGCCACAACCTTTCAAAGTGCCAAAAAAGCGCTTCCGTGGTCCACTGTGGAGAAAATGGGACCACGAAAGCGCTTTTTCTCACTCTGGGAGCTTGTAAATTGATTTAGATCAAGAGGATTTTTTCTTGTCTGCAACTATCTGAATCGATCCATATAAAAATATCCCACATTTTAGAATACTTTAGTGCCCGTTTAAACTAAACCATTCTTCTCACCTTATAATTTGCCACCTTCTTTTTCATAACACCGATCAGCTTCTTCTCGAATTCCTTCTCATCCTTAACCTCTTCAGCTGGAACTACAACGGCAACAACAGCCTCACCGAAATCTGGATGTGGAGATGCAATAACCGCTGACTCCTTCACGAAGGAAAGTGTGTCAATGAAGTCTTCGAGTTCCTTTGGATATACATTCAATCCACCAGTAATGATCATATCCTTGGATCTTCCTCCAATCGTCAAATATCCATCTTCATCCAAATGTCCAACGTCTCCCGTCTTAAACCATCCGTCTTCTGTGAATTCCTCGGCTGTCTTCTTTGGATTCTTCCAATATCCCGCAAAAATCGCATTTGTTTTCACTTCGATCCCTCCATTCTTTGCAATTCTACATCCAACTCCTTGTACAGCTGGTCCGACAGTTCCTGCTTTTCTCACTCCGTTCAATGGATTCGTTGTCATAACTCCAGCTTCCGTCATTCCATATCTCTCCAAAATAACCTGTCCAGTTCTTTCCTTGAACTCTTCAATTGTGGCAACAGAGAGTGGCGCAGATCCCGAAATGAACACTCGCACATTTCCGAAAGCGTCTTTGTTGAAATTCTTCGAATGCAAAAGTCTCGAAAAGAAAGTGGGCACTCCCATCATGACTGTTGCATTTTTCATGTATTTGATACAGTCTTCAACCTCGAATTTCGATCGCCAGATGATAGTAGAATGAGAAAAGAGGGAGCAGTGAAGAGAATAGTAGAGACCGTGGACATGGTAGAATGGAAGAGCATGGAGATTGAGATCAGAAGAGGTGAATCCCCAGTCACGGACAATATCATGAGCATTATTGGATAAAGAGCCATGAGTCAAGATGGCTCCTTTTGGAAGACCAGTTGTTCCAGATGTATAACACACTGAAGCTGGATCCGATGTTTCGACGTGCTCGATTGTTGTACAAGCCTGGAAACATGTGCTGAAAATGAGACTATCAAATGAGAACTTACATTCAAACTTCCAGCTTCTGAAGCCAACTTGTTCTCATTGAGAACACTGATTCTATCCTTGAAAACTTGGTCCAAATCTTCGTTGCATGTCACAAGAAGTGATGGTGTAGCATCTTTAATGTAATGAGCAGCTTCCGACTCTGTATATCCCGGGTTCACAGGAATGTAAAGGGCTCCAATTTGAAGACAAGCGATATAAAGAGCAGCGGTATCAGTGGTCTTGGAGACTCTGGCCATCACTCGGTCGCCTTTCTGAATAACAGATAGATTTATAGATGGTTTTTTTTGGTAATTCTCAAACCTTGATATTGTATTTTTCAGTGAGTGCAGTGGCATATTGTCCTGCGCGCTTTACAAACTCTCCATATGTTGTTTTACGCTCTCCATCAATGAACAAAACCTGTAAAAAAAATTAATTGATATTCCCTTTAATTTTCAAAATACCTTTGAAGGCTCAGCTTGAATTTGAGCCTGACTAACGATGTTATTGGCAGCAGAGGAAGCTGCTCTGAAGCCAACTCGGGGCTGGAGGTTACTGACTAGTCGACTGAGCATTTCTTAAATTTAGGTTTATGATTGAAAAATCAAGTTCTTTTTGAAGGAATCTAATGAAAAATTGAAATTTTAAATTGCAATCTGTTTACGAATGAAAACAAATCAGAATCGTCTTCCTTATCTCGGAAACTGAATGAAAACATGAAAATTGATCGGGTTGACCATCTCTTTTATCGAGTTCTTTGCTTGACTGCGCCTCGTGTTCTCGTTATGTCATCGTGTAAATGACAACAAAGATAAGGAGGTAGAAGGAAAAACCTTCGTCGAAGTGAGCGAATGGTTCTTTGATGGCAAATCGAAGAACAATGAAACATGATCTTGATTCGTTTGATCTCAACAGAAGTATCGAACGTCACTTTTTGATCGTAACAAGGGCAACGAGTCATGTAACAAAAATCAAGTCAGAACACAGAAAAAGTCTATAAATCTATTTAAAATCGCATTGTTCACCTAACGGGAGGTCAATTATACATCAGAAGTGGAGAATAAATAACATAAATAGAGGAAAATAATTTAAACATTTAATTGAATATTTTCACACTGGAAGTGTGCAGAATGAGGAAATCGTAGTTGAACCGAATTTGATATGAGAAGAAAACACAGGAGACGATTTTTGTGCAGAAATGATCGGAGTGTTAGACTGGATACCTTGATTCTGGTGCAAGGCGATCGAGAATCTGGAACGCATTCTTCAGGCTAAGCCAACTTCTCATGAGAGCTAACCTGGCGGATTCCTGGAAGATATGTGATAGCAGAGATTCCCGGGATAGTTCGCAACAGATTGACGACACCGGGGAGGAAGCCTCTGTAAAAAAACATGTTTTAATGAAAAAATTTAGGATTTTTTGAAACAACCGATACATTTAGAAATCGAAGTTTTTCAGACATTGCAAACCCGATTTTCTCCCGTATAAATTGAGATTTTTCAATCGAAACTTATATGAAAATGTAGGCCTCAATGAGATCAAATAATGGCATACAAATCAACTATATTTATTCGCTCAATTTTGTGTTACTTTCTGTTAAACGCAAGTGCCGACCTGGTGAGCTTTCATTTTGTTGGCCTGGGCGTATTTCGGGAAAAAGCACAAAATTGAGGGAATAAATATTGTCAATTTGTAGATCTCATCGAGACCTACATTTTCATATAAGTTTCGGTTGAAAAATCTCAATTTATATGGGAGAAAATCGCTCGCCATTCAAAAAAGCCTTACCCAAACAACAAAAAGAATCCCCAGCACTCAGCAATCATTCCGAACAGCGGATACCCGAAGAGGACAACGAAAATTCCTGAAACCAAGAGCTTTATCATGATATTTCCCCTGCTTTACTGACCTCCAAAAAAGAGAAGGCTTCCCTTCAACTTTCGGAACTCGAAGAAGAAGACAAGCGTTCGGTGCACTCCGATAATGACTGTTATGCCAACAATGAACAGGAGCTGAAAGCATTTTTTAAATTTTAGAATTATTTTTAAAACATACGTTTCCAATGGCAAGAAGAGCCGAATCGAGGAACATGAGCACGCCGAGAAATATGAAGAACACACCGAATACGGTTAACCCGATTCCAATTTCTGAGAGAATTTCGTAACAATTTTTAAAAAAATAGTTGATGGACTTACGTTTTGTTGTGCTTACTTCCATGTTCATCATTTTTACTCGTCCCAAGTGTTGTTTTTCTTATAAGTTATGGCTGAAATGAAAAAAATCTGGTGCAAAAGAAATAATAAAGAGCGGCACGGAGGAAAAGGCAAAATCGATAGTTCAGATTATAAAAAATCATGCAAATTTGTTTCTAAATCACGCTTTTTAGATGAAATCTCGAAAATAAACTCGAAAAAGCTTCAGAAATGACGTGTACGCAAAATTCCGTACACGTGGCCGCCGTGCATTTTCGCGTATGGCCGAGGATTCACGGTGGAAGAGAAACGGAGAAAACGGAGGGAACGCAAAGAAATTCAAACAGAATTTTAGAATTGTGCAAAAATATCGAACACGCACAGTGGTCGAGCGACTGAGGTATGCAAACGCGCTCCCCTGATTTGGCACTTTTTTCCGAACTTTGACGCCTTCTTATTCAAATTCCAATGCTTTTTTCTGAATTTTTTTGCTTCAGAAAAATTCTCGACTAAATTTAGTACCGGAATAAAATACAATTTTCAAAAAAATGAGCGGAATTCGGGTCTAAAAAATTAATTTTAGGCCCGGCTTCTCCAGAGAGCGCGTTTGCATACCTCAGTCGCTCGACCACTGTGAACACGGCAAGAAATCGAAGAACAAAGAAAAATCAGATCATTTTATACCATTAATAGCCATGTACAATAAGGTCACTTAAGCAGTAGCCGACATTGGGATGGTGACGGTTCCAGCTGGAGTGACAGAGGCGAAGGCAGCCTGAGCATCAGTGGCATCAGCTGGAGCATTGGCGAAGTGGATCACAAGCTTGTCCTCCTTTGGTGCTCCAGCAGTGCGGGTAATGGTGATGTCCTTGGTTCCAGATGGATCAATGAATCCGAACACTGGAGTGATACGGTACTCATTGTTGTTCGACGACTTGATCTGTAATGATTTGAGAATAGTAATTCGACTTCTGACTTCTGAAAACCTTGAAGATGAGCTTGTCGGCTCCTCCATTGACGAGCTTGTGAGTGGAAGCACCTCCGGCGGCTGGGACGGTGCATGCTGGTGGATCGGCGGTCAAAGACATGATTGGGCTTCGGTTGGAGTTTACTGTCAAAGTAAAACACTGACTTGATCTTCAGATTCTCCAATTATTTATAGCACTTTCTTATCAAGATGTTCCATTAACCCGGTTTTCTTGTAATATTTGAACGTGATTCAAATTTTAGTTAAGAAGAGGCAGTTCATTTTTTTCTTCATTTTTTCCGTTTATCTTATCTGAAATCTAATCAGTTTTACCAAAAAAAGGATTCAAGCATGAAGAAGTCGAGTATTGTTTATCAAAAAGCTCTCTTCAATCCTTTGAAGAGACAGCTTCTGAAATGGCGGATGACAACGTTTCATTCACGGATCAAGGAGATTCTCATGGGGAAGATAAGAGAAAGGCAAACTCTTCTGCGATGATGGATATTCTTGGACAAATGGAGGAGAAGAAAAAGAATCCGAAGAAAAAGGGAAAGAAGGGGAAGAAAAGTAAAAAGAAGGAGAAGAAAGGAAAAACCAAACGAGTTCGGAAAGTGGATAAATTCGAGTCTCAAAACTTCCTCTACCGTGTTGAAGGATCCTTGTTTTGTGCAGGAATCAGTGAGTTTCCAAATTCCTTTTTTCCTGGTTTTGGATCTGAATTTCAGTCGTGGCTCTGATAATGGTTCTCGTCTTCATTATTTTGGGAATCGTTTTTGGAGTAAAAACCAATGGAAACATGGTCAGCTATATGGCTCCGTGGTGGGGATCTGCAGATGAGGCGAAAGATGAATCTGGAGAGGAATAGAAGAAGAGAGTTCAGAGATAATGGCACACAACGACAAGTCCGCTTACTTTTTTTTTTTGAAAGAAATAAATACAAGTTTTGAAATATAAATTGTTAGTGTTACCGCTATTGAAATCTCAGATAGTCTCAAAATGTTAATTCTCCGATTCTTAATCTCTTTTTGGCTTACAAACCATTTAAAAGAACGAAAGAATTTGTAGTGGCGAGTCTCGCTCATTGTGTTGTACTGTAATCGGGCGAGTATTGGGAAAACCCCTTGAAAAAAACGCTCCAAGGGATGGGCCTCTGGGAAGGATACATTTTTCTGCGCGAAATTTTCAAACTTTAGGGACCGAGCCACGCCCCGAGCCGAGCCACGGCCCGGGCACCTAGCAGGCCCCCGGCGCGCCCGCCCCGCACGGGCGCCGCGCCGGCGAAGGTGTGAACAGCGGTCGTGGCCATGGCCCTGGCAACGTAGGCCCGGCCTGACGTCGGATTGAGGCCATGGTCAAAATGGACACAGAAAAAATCGCGAAAAATTTCTCGAAAACCGGCCCCCCGGAGCCCGAAAAATGCCCGGTTACTGCAGCTCCGGGGTTCGATTTCCTGCACTCATGACAGAATGGCTACTTTCGCTAGATTTCACCACCCCTTTTCTCGGATCTCATACCTCCCGATCCTACTCAGCATCCCTGTGTCGGGTTGCGTCCTCGCGGCCTGAGTGGTCGTTGGATAATCGACACTTGTGCGCGCATACGAGAATGCGACGGCCATGATATAGGGTCGTCCTGGAGCGCGGTCGTCGCCTCACGGGTTCCGCCGCCCTCGATGTTTTGTGTGTGCCTCTCCACCCCGCCACACACTGTCTCGCCGTCAGACAAAATTGGCTGCGTATTTTCCATTGTTCTCGATGATTTTTTCTCAATTTTTCGTGTTTTTGGCTCCTTTTTTGGTGTTTTTAGGGTAAAAATATGATTTCACAACGATTTTTCAAAGTAAAAACTGTCAAAATTCACCGGAAATGCATAAAAACTCATAAAAATGCACTTTTTTCGAATTTTTTCCGATTTCTGATATTTGTGGATGGTTTTTTGGTGTTTTTAGGGTAAAAATATGATTTTACAACGATTTTTCAAAGTAAAAACTGTCAAAATTCACCGGAAATACGTAAAAACTCATAAAAATGCATGTTTTTAGATTTTTCATATTCTTGGATAGTTTTCTTGGGTTTTCATGACAGAAAGTCAATACATGAAAACTGTAATATAATCTAGAACCAAAAGAGTCAATACTTTATTTCAAAAGAGGGTTTTCATGGACGATGGACAAAGTAATGATTGTATTTGGTCGAAAGGAACTCGTAGGTAACCGGAGGAACATGATGAGCTGATGGAATCCAGTAGGAGCTTTTCTGAAATATCAAAAATGTACCGTAATCCACAAGTTCTCATAAATAAACCAACCTTCTTGAGATATGCAAGAGAGCAGTAGGGAACAGGAATTGCAATGTTATCCAACTCCATGTCAACAGTTTTCCTTGGTTTTTCTCTCAACAATCCCACAGCCATATCCACAGTTGATGCATGAGCAACAACAAGAACTTTGAGCTCTTTTTCGGTCGAAGACACTTCAGTTTGTTCAGCAATTGTATTCAAAATCATTTTGATTCTCTCATTGTAGTCGTCGTTTGTCTCTTGTCTACCAACAACAGTCTCCAATTGAAGGAATGGGCGGAACGACTTGTCCACTGGGAAAATGTGACGTTGAAGCTGAGTGATGAAACGGGGAACTCCATGGGGATAGTGAAAGTTCTCGAAGAGTCCAGGTTCCACACGAATCAGTGCTTGACTTCCGGACATCTCACGAACCCACGTGGCAGTTTGGATGCAACGAAGAGATGGAGAACAGTAGATCACATCTTAAAATTGGAATGATAGAAAAACTTCTTGAAATCTTACCTGGAGTATTTTCAGTCATCAAAAGACCTCTTCCAACCATTTGAGCCAGAACAACACCGCTTCTCGTGAGACAAGTATCTCTCGTAAAATCTTTGAGGGGACGTTGAATCGGCAAACGAGATGGCATATTCAAATCGAATGGTTCGTATTTTCCCTCTTTATTACACTTCTCAATCCATCCTGGACAACAATCATCGACTCGTTCCGAGTGTCTCATCACCATCATCACCGATGGAGACAGGTAAAATTCATTTGGATGGCTGGAAATTTATCTTTGTATGAGTTCTAGATCGGATAACTCACACATTGCGATGAGAAGAATTATGGTGATCTCGATTTGATGGGCAGTTATAGGATCCAATATCCGAGTCTTCCGAGTTATGCTCTGAAAGATTTTATTCTTGTCGGAATGAATAAATTCTTTGAATTCTTACTTCCTTTTTCACATCCTCCCATTTTTGAATCGTCTTCTTTAATGGATTAGTCGTTGAAGAATAATAATCTGAAATTCATTTTTGACTTTCCAGTGACTTCAAAACGTGGCAAGGTGCCACGAGAACAGAGAGTTTTGGAAAAAGAATATGAAATTTGAAAAAAAACGTGTGGTGCATTTTGTACTGAAAATTAGGTTGTTAGTAACAACTTGTTAACATTATAGGGATTTTAGGACAATTAAACAAATTTGTGTCATAACAAAAAGTTTGAGATAGGCTTCCTACAGACGCTTTTTTTCAGCATTAATCGTTCACGTTTTCCAATTTCAAGCATCCTAGAGTGTTCTACGTGGCAAGATGTTTCAAAATTTTTAAATTATTTCCATAATCTTGAAAGCGAGAAAGATAAGAACTCAAGAATAAAATGATCTTGCTACCAATTGGAATCCTTCTTCTTCTTCTAAATACAACAAATGCTCATCTTCAAAAGAACTCTGATAATAGTAAAATTGATGAAATTTCAAACTTCCAAGAATCGAAATTTCAGAAGGTCATCTTTGTTACTCAAAACTGGACAAAAGTCATGTCGTCTGGTGTCAGACCGCTTGTGTTCAGAAGACAATGATCTCGAGATACAAAATTGATTCAGAGTGAGGAGCTTATAATAGTTTTTAGTTGAAGAAATTTTTTTAGATACGACATTGACTTCTTTTACCGTGTAGGGTGTGAAAGTGCCACTTTTAAGTTAGTCTTTTTATCTTTGAATTTTCGAGACATTAAAACAATTTCAGTGAGACTCTCCGAGAAGTGTTATGTGATCCAAAAGTAGAGAACAGATCGGAATACGAAATTGAGTACATGATAAAGGGGACCGATAATCGAAATCCACGACTATTCATTCGGAAGAGATGTTGCTTTGATTCATACTGTAACGAACCGGAACTAAATTCTCGTCGTTATTGGTATCGGAAGGAGCAAAGTATGCTGACAATCATTAGAACCAAATTCAATTCAAGACATCTTCTGAAGACAGCAGTTTTTCTCTTACTAATATCCCTAATTGCTTATGGATGTGTGTCAGTGATAATGAGTTGGTTCAAAGCAAAGCATAAATCTGAATCCGGACAAAAATGGAAACAATTGGAATTGGAGTTGTTTTTGGAAACCTCCTTTATGGATAACACAATAATAGATGTTAGTTGAAAATGGTTAGGAAGATATTATTCATTCTGTTCTCAGACAAAAATCGAAGTAACCGGAAGATTGAATGTCAAGGAAACCGCTCAACTCCTCTCGCAACTTCCTGATCTTGATAAGGTAAAATATTCAAGAATGAAATCCTTGTCAACTGAAGAGTCAACGAAAGAATCGAAAAAAGGCAATACTTTGAAAATAGCAGAAAGTGAAGCGGTGCTTGGAGGAAAGAACTCGAGAAAAGTCTTTATCAAACCTCCATTGAAAACTAACGCAGCTGGATGGGGTCACAATTTGTGGAATACGGTCAGAACTATCAATTCTCCATGTGATCTTTTGTATCGAATGATTGAACACGGTCCTTATCAATACCCTTTCACAGCTTTAGAGTTGCTTACGGTAGTTCTAAACATAGTTCTTTTTTATTTTTCGTTTTCAGTTGTTCGAAGAAACTGCGTTCAAAATGGCTGAGGAACCATCGCTTCTTCAAATTGACGCCGATATTACTGTAATTGGAGATATTCGTGGAAGATATGTAGACCTTCACAGATGGCTTCAACTGACCGGATGGCCTCCACAAAATAGAATTCTGTTTCTCGGAGGAATTCTGGATAGTGATGAACCTGGATCCCTTGAATGTCTTGCTCTCATCTGTTCCTTGAAGGTACACACTTTTCCAACATTAAAGAATTTACCACAGATTTCAGTGTCGTTTCCCAAAGCACATCTTCATTCTTCGAGGTGCACCCGAAACGATTCCATTCCGAATGTCTGAACGTCTTCATCCAGTTATCACTCGTGCTGTTCAATCCTGTATCAAAAGAATGTGCTCTCATATGTCTTTTGCTGCAATCGTTGGAAAATCTATCCTTTGTGTCTACAGTGGATTTTCCCCAATGATTCGTGAAAAAGGACACATTCATCATTTATTCCGACCAGTTACAGCTGAGCATATGACTGCTGTGGAGAGACATATCATTTTCAATCAACCATCAAATCAGGTGGGAATGTATCGTCCAAATCCTAGTAAGTTTCGTTGTCATAACTTTTGAAATCAGCAAAACTTTAGACTCCGAAGGCAATTGGTTCGGAAAACAAGCAGTCAAGAGAGCATGTAAAGCAATGAAGTGTAACGTCATGATCAGAGGTTGGCTCCCTGCGTCCTGGCTTATAGCAGCTGAAAAAAATGGGGACCCTTCAACTGCCTCAGAAAAACAAGGGACCCCATCAGTTTTTTTTTCAGTTTTCCATTTTCTTGAATTCTTTTTCATCGTTCTTTTTGCTTTCATATGTCATCGTAAGTATATTATTTACAAAAACATCATGAAAAATAATTGAAGAGAATGGAAAACTGGAAAAAAACTGAAGGGACCCCCATTTTTTTGAGCTGCTATAAGCCAGGACGAAGGGACCCTTATTTCTTTCAAGGGGCCTCAAGGAACCCCTATTCTGCAATAGAGCCGAATTTTCTATTTTCAGGTCAATCCTATACCCCATTTGGATATCTCCCGTGTTGGAACAACCGTCTGATCAATTTGTGGTCCGCTCCAGGATGCGGTTCTAACTTTGGAGCTGTTCTTTCAATTTCCAAAGATTTAGTCATTACTCCCATTTTGATGGAGAAACAACTAGTTGAGAACTGATATTTCCTTGTGAATAAAACTGAGATTCGATGCATTTTCATAATGAAGTTTTATTCCAAAAAAGGCAAGATACAATTAGAAAGGAGTCACTGGGCGAGAATCAATCCACTTTTTGATTTGTGGAATAGTTTGAATCTTCTCTGAATGAGCCTTCACGTCTGGGAATTTGCTGAAGTCGATTCCTTGAGCAATCAGATCCGCAGAGTGTTGCGCAATAGCCAAATCAATCCACGTCAAAGAATTTCCCACCAAAAATCCGGATCCGGAAGCCTTCAAAAAGTTGCTCAAGAAGGTGTAGAACTTCTCAAAAGCTGGAATGAAAACATCCTTTTTGAGAGTCTCGACGTCTCCTGGTCCGAATCCCATTTTGGCGTAGAAATAGGTTTTCGCTTCAGCGGAGTAATCCTTGAATTGATCAGCCAGGGCATTCACTTGAGCCTCTTCCCAGGGACACTTTCCATTCAATTTGAATTCACGAGCAACAAAACGAGCGATTGCATGCGATTGGGCAAGTGGCTTTCCATCGACTTCAAGGTATGGAAGTTGGCCAAAGGGAGTTCCTGGAATTGAGAAAGTTAAGAAAAAGGGGTCTAAAAAATTTTGTGTAAAAAAAACTAGAGACATAAAGGGAAGACCTTCAACACAAAAATATGTGCCAATGAAAAACTGACCGGCTTTGAGCGCTGGCCATTGTTCCTGGGTAACTCGAACATCCTCGAAATCTTGTCCAGCATAGGCAAAGATCTGTCGAATCACTTCTCCAGCACCACGGCCATTGAAATATGTCAACTTGTAGGCAACCATAATTGAACAGTAGTTGTTGGTAAATACGCAAACTGAGGGACACTGGAGACCCTCTTCTCTATTTATACTCGACCGACCACGATGTTTTGCCTGTCTAAATCTCTCATTCTAGACAGGTGTCTCACCTTTTGTCATCATAAATACAACAGAGGCACGGGTACAAACCACGAAATGGGCGGAGCTACGAGAAGTATCGCTCTTTGAAAATGAGGATACGAGTTCATTTGAAACATTGTGAAATCAAAAAGATGACAATTGGAAACTTGGAGTTCAAAATTTGGAGGTAAAACTTTAATGTAACAGAGGATTTTTCCAGAATGAAATTACTGCAAAGGCACTGAAAATAGATTATGAGCTCAACAATGATCTTCTCAAGTACACAAATCCTGCAATTACAGCTCATTTCTCATTCAAATTCTCTGCTTTTGTTTCGGAAAAATTGTGTCTGATAATTTGATTTCTACCTGCAAAAGTCACAAAGACTACAAAATGTCACAAAACAAGACCAGAGTCTACAAATGCAAACACAAATTTGTTTTTGACTGAAATTGTGTTATTGCTTTTAGTAATCCCTCGTTCTTTAGTTGTTGGTATTTTGTCCGGTTTCCCTTGAAGGTGTGGGAAAAATAATACATTTTAAGTGGGAAAACAAGAGAGAACTTCCATTTTCAGATTTGAAAGTGGCAGACTTCTTGGGATTCTTTTGGGAAACTGAATCGAGGGAATATCAGAATGCTCAACTCCGGATGGAGACAATAGAATAATAACAGAAAAGGGAAAAGTTAGAAGCTATCAGCAAGTCACAATATCTTTTCCCACGGTACTAATATAAAACTTTATTTCGAAAATGCGTTCAGTTCTACTTCCGAGTCTCTTCTTCCGCCGAGTGAGATGATGAACTTTTCGATTCTTTTTCAGCCTTTTCAGTAGTCTCAATATCTTGTGTTGCATCTGTTTCCATTTCCCTCTTATGGTTCATTTCTGCATAGCTAACAAGACTGGGAATCTCAACGCCATTTGATCTCTTTTTCCGTGGCACTATCTTCAACACATCGAAAACCGACATCTTCATTACTTCTATTGCAGACTTTCGCTTTTTTGGGTCAATTTTCAGAGTAGATTTCAGAAAATCGTACATCTCTGGATCGAGCAGTTTACTGGTGTACTGAAAAAAAATATGTTTGAATGCCCGCCAATTTCAAGGCCGCGCGTGTACTCCTCGTGGACAATATTAAATCGAGCCGAAATTTTGCGAAAATAAGGTTTTTTCTCGATTTTTATAGACATTTTTCCTATTTTTTACCGTTTCAATTCCTCTAGCTTCTTTCCGTGCGACTCTCGGACGTTTTACTCCAATACTTTTGATATCTTCGTCAGTTGGATAGCCAAAAACTCCAGTAATCAGAACTGTCTGAAATTTTTCCGTTTTTAAAAATTAATATTTTTATTTTTTTTCTTGACTCACTTGATCTTTCGAATCTTTTCCTTTGAACAAAACTCGGTTAGCGAAGAATTCAAAAGCCACACATGTTGCCGACCAGACATCTAAAATTCAAGAATTTGTTTAATTTTAAAACTGAAAAACTACCGATAGCTGGAGTGAATTTTTCGCATCCGAAAAGCAGTTCTGGTGGTCTGTAGAACCTTGTAACCTTGAAATTATAATTTATTCCTTCTTTTTTGTTCTTTTTTACCTGATAAGCACCTCCTGTCTTTTCATTTGTTTCCAGCCGTCGAGCATTTCCATAATCTGCCAGTTTCAGAAGTCCTTTCTAAAATAATATTTTTTAAAAAAATACTTCTAATTCTTCACCATTCGATCCAGAATCACATTCTGTGGCTTGATATCCATGTGAACAATGTTTCTGGAAGTCAAATGAGCGATAGCAGAAAATAATTGAAATGTGTAGAGCTTCGCATCGAGAACGTCAAATTTCACACCCTGATCTCTCAATTTTGCCATTTCATTGGGCATGTAGTCGAGAACAAGACAATGAATTGTCTAAATAGTTTAGAATATTATGAGAACAAATTTTTTTCGCAAATTGGACCTTGCTATTGGCATTTCTCGAGTAGAAGTATAGTAAATTGGAAATCGCCGGATGAAAAACCTTCGACAACACCTGAACCTCCGGATATTGAGTGGTTGCCAGGTGTCGTGTCTCGGTGTCGGACCACACATTTTTCACAGCCACTTCTTTTTGAATCGGCGAAATCATTTGCCCACAGTATACATTGGAAAATCTTCCACTTCCACATAGTCTGTGTGCTGAATGAAGCATCAAAATTACCGGTAAAATCAAGTTGGTACACCTACTTCCGAATTGTAAGCTTACTGGAAAGAACTCGCCACCTTCTTTAAAGGTGTACTAAGGTTTTATTCAATACTTTCACAATCGAACCTTCATTTCCCTCGGATTATTATTTTATCAAAAAGAAACTCTGAATTTCGTCCAAAAAGCCACAATTCGGACGACAAAATACCGTTTGGGCAACTAGATGGCCTAGAAAATTTGAATTCCCGCGCGAAAAATCCGAGTTCGGCCATCTCAATTTTTCCCTAATTTTGCTGTTTTTTTTTTGTATTTCGTCAAATTTTATCGAATTTTGTTGCTGTTCCGCAACATTTCAAACAAACTTTCATTTTTTAAGTGTTTTATTCGAAGAAATTTGACGAAAAACAAAAAAAAAACAGCAAAATTAGGGAAAAATTGAGATGGCCGAACTCGGATTTTTCGCGCGGGAATTCAAATTTTCTAGGCCATCTAGTTGCCCAAACGGTATTTTGTCGTCCAAATTGTGGCTTTTTGGGCGAAATTCAGAATTTCTTTTTGATAAAATAATATTCAGAGTGAAATGAAGGTTCGATTGAAAAAGTATTGAATAAAACCTTAGTACACCTTTAATGCCATATCCGTTCATCATCTTATTTTAGAAAATTGCAAATAGAAACTGAATGGAATGCGAAAAAAATTATTGGGATTGATTGTTGGATTGGAATGCTTTTACCGAGCTTTCACGCCAAAAAACCAATCAAAATTGACAAACAGATTTTAATTTTCTTTAGTGGTCCCAATCTGTTCCAAGGCCGAGCGGCTACGAATTTCGGCAACTTCTTCAAATATGAATAACTTTTTTTCAGGGAAATCTGGTAAAAATACGGTCAACAGAGGAAATGTTCCTTATTAAAAAAGCTATCGATTGGTTCAAAAACTGTCAAATTTCATCGAGTATTAACCGAGTTACGCCTCGAAAAATTGCCAAAATCGGCAACCCAAGACGTAACTCTGTTAATTTCCCATGAAATTTAACGGGTTTTCAACCAATTGATAACATTTTCAATAAGGAACATATTTTTCTGTTGACCGTATTTTTACCAGATTTCCTTGGAAAAAGTTATTCAAATTTGAATGAGTTGCCGAAATTTGTTTCCGCTCAGCTCTGATCTTTTCCTCTTCAGTTTTTCTTTCACCATAGCTTCAATTCCCTGAATTTCTATTCATCTGGAACGAATCCTTTTCAGCTTCTTTTCGTTTATAGGATCACTACCCTTTGTCGTGGATTATATAACACTCACACAGACACAAACACACACTCTCACTCTTTCTCCCTCTTTCGCCCTTTTCCTTCTCTTTGCTGTCTCACTCACCACGGCTGCTACTCGGCCAGTTTGTGATTGATTTCTTCTCATTTCGCCGTTTTCCTTCCACATGTTCATTTTCTATTGATTTGCTGTTAAAATTATATATTTTGTGATATTCAAGAAGATTTTGTAAAGTCTTAATGACCCAGTTGAAAGTGGAAAAAATTAACTTGTTTTGTGCAATTTATCGAATTTTTTCCCACGAGAGATGATATATTTATTTTGTTTGCATGAGCGGGAACTTTGCCAAATTAATTGTTATAATATCTCTCGAGAGGAAACTCGTTTTGTTTATGAGAAAATAATAAACTGCCAGTGTAAACTGATACATGAAAAGTGAAAAATGACTCTCATCACTCTTGCTAACAACAAAAAGTTAGGAAAATTTCAGTCACATGAAACCCCTTTATTATGATTATATCTTACTCTTCCTTCTCTCATCAATTTTTTTATAATTGTTTCAACCTAATCTAGAATTGATCTATTCCTTCTAACTTTCGGCATTTTTTTCTCAAAGACCCTTATCTAACCAACTCGTGACATCGTCATCTAGGCGGTTCCACTGTAAACCTAAAAAGGCGTCGTTGACATCACATTCGGTTTCCGTTCGCCTGAAAGTAGCCATTAACGTCATTCAAAATTCGCTCCAATTTTTCAACTCTTGACTCTCCTTGTCCACCCATTCTCTTTCAGTTTCTTGCTCTTCTTCTTTTTCTTCTCGTTTCGCAGGGCCTCGTTCCTTTTTCTCTGTTCCCTTCATCGAATCAATTCTAATTTTCCAGCTGTCTCAGCTTCTCCCTAGTGAAGAGGCTCAAACAAACCCCTAGTTCAGTCTAAATGCCAGAAACAGACGAAGAGAAAGTGCAGAGATACACAGACTGTCTTGCTAACGGCATCGATGTGAGTTGTTTACTATAGAAAAGGTTTCAAATCTAGATTTATTTTTCAGGTAAAACGAGCTCTGAAACGTCTCTACGATCTGCAAGTGGCTCCAGAAGTTTACAAGTCGCTAGACACATATCGTTATGTCAAGCGACACGAATCGTCTCCGGAGTTGGCAAAATACGCTAGAAAAGTGCTCGAGAAAATTTTCGGACGCAAGAGAGACAGATCAGCCAACGAATCGGAGCATGAGCACAGTACGTTGAAGAAACCGAAGCAAGAAGTAGGCAATATTGATGAGGAGTTTGCTGAGGCCATGAAGGGAGGAGCATCTGCTCACGCCGAAAGTGCTCCTCGAGTAGCAGTGGATTACAGTAAATATAAAGTCACGAAGCGAACAGAAGTAAAGAAAGAGGTAAAAACCGAAGTAGCCGATGACCACGAGTATCAGTCAGCAATGTCGTCATCAACGTCTTCTTCTTCTCACCAAACCAAGAAGCAGAAGGACTATGCGCCAGTCCAATCGGTCACCAAATCATTATCTCAACCAAAGAGAGCCATACCGCAGAGCGAAAGCTTGCACGCGGACGAGAACATGTTCAAGCCACGAAAAGAACGGCAGAAGGTATTCGCTGGAAGGCGAAGAAAAGTCGGAGAAGGAGTTCCATCGCTGCTATCAATGTGTCAAATTGTTCTCACTTCAAACATTGACAGTAAGAATTCCTCCTGATATATCAGATATTCAAAAATAAACTTATTATTTTTTTTTAGTGATTGATCACGTTGGAGTCGTGCCGTTCGAGCTTCTGGAGCCAACGCTCAACCACGCAACTACCGAGCAGCTCCGTCGGATTATCGATGCGAATCCACTTCTCAGCAAAGAAGCCGATAAAATCTTCCACGAAAAAATGAAGCAAGAGTTCCCGCAGTATGCAGATGTGAAGTTGGAAAAAAAGGAGACCTGGCGAATTTTGTATGATCGTGCAGTTCTTAGAAAGCAACAGAAAGACAATGACAAGTTGGAACGATTGACATCTCGGATAGGAAAAGCTCATACGGGACAGAATCAAGGAAGGCAGACGGTACGGATTTATTATCGAGTGAAGTAATTAAACAAGCATCAATTTTCAGATGGTAATTGATATGGCTCACACAAGAGTCCGCTCTGGTGGCTTCTTCAACACAGTACGGGAGAGCCAGGTCAAAATGACACCAACCCCATCAGCAATTCAACTGTCCCAAGCACGGAAAAACGTTAAGACAGGTATGAAAACTTGAAGTTTAGTAGTGCAAAGATGAATTACTTCCAGAAGGGAAAGCTCAACTTAGAACAATCACTCCGCGTGGAGGAGGGCTCCCTACAACATCTCGTAGTCGCTCGAATAACAATGCAGCTAATGGTTTGGTCGTCAAGAAGACAGCTCCATTGATGGCAAAGTGCAAGAAAATGTTGAAGAGATAATTCATAGACCACTCGAATAATAGTTTACTCACTTTTCGAAGCTTATTTATCCGCATCCACAGCTTCTCTGATTCACCACCATTCGTTAAAAATTTTCTTATCATTTTTGTCTATTAGGGAAATAGAAAAACGATTGCTCTTGCACTACTTCTTCCAAATTGCTAGAGAGCAAGAGCTGTTTGCTATTTCCACTTTCCCCTGTATTTCGTGCAACTATCTTGTAAAGAAACTTCTTTTTTCACATCATATTCATTTTTCTTCTGTCAATTCATCTTATTTTTTTATCACCGGCTACAAATATTTTTATGTAGTACTTTTGTACAACCAGTGTAAATTGTCCTTATAGGCAGGTTCTTCTTAATCAATAAAATCAAAGATCTTTTATTAGATACCGATTTTCAGATAGTTTTCACGAGTCAGAGGATTCAGAATTGCTCTCAACTTGTTGCGAGGAATAGTGCTCTTTTCTTTTTCTCTTCCGTTTTCTCTTTTTCTTTTTCCAAGATCTCCATTTGACATTGTTGAAGTGTTTCATCTGCATACCATTCCCATTCTTTGGGAGCTTCGGCTCTTCCTAAATTAAGAAATTAAATAGATCATTAATACTTATTCAAACTCACTCCACTCGCCCTCGACTCCCTTGATTTCAAATATTTCAATTTCTGATTTTCTTCTTTCCGTTCCTCTGCTCTGACCCAATCCGCTTCATTCATTCTCTCAATTCTAACTTCTCTCCATCGAATTTTCATTTCCTTCGTGTCTTTCAATACAGGAGCCAACAGACTCAAATCTGGACATCTTGCCTCTCTTTCCAATTTTCGAATCAATTTCATTGATTGTTTCCAGTAATTGTCGTTTCGTAGAAACTTTTCGACTTGTTGGACGATTTCCTCGATGAGAGTAATTGGAATATTCATTCGTTTCAGTGATTTGAGACAATGAGTCACCTGAAAAAAGAAGGGTACAAAATGTTGAAGGAGCGGTAGACCAGTTTTATCAGAAGTTCAAAGCTATCTGAATTTTTCAAAGTTCTTAAAACAGTAACTGTAGTTCGGTTCAAATAGTATTTTTAACTAAAGAGGGAATGACCCGAAGTGTTACCCTGGTATTTGGCTCATAATTTGTCAAAATACATCACACGGTGTAACTAGTAAAACCACAAAGTTATAGGTGCGCTCTCCCGGGTTTACCGGAATTAGGGCTTCTTTTGTAATTTTTGGAAAATTTTTGATCACTCACATAAAAACAGTCATAAGTCAGTAGAACAAGGAGCAATTGTGATGTTCTTTTTTTTGTTTGATAGCACATAAAACAATTCACAAAAAAGTCTCTCAGAGCATATATCCATCTACGATACATGCGCTTTTATGAATTGAAATACAAGGTCTGAAGTATACTGTAGTTTCAAAAAGTGCCAATTTTTGGCAATCGGGGAACGGGGGACTACCACTATAGGAATCCTTGCACCTAGTAATCAACAAGTCCCTTCTCAAACATAGGGGTCCGGCTCGAGTTACGAAAGATATTTTGATTTTTTAAATTTTTTTCGAAATTTCCATGTATCCCTATACGATGGATTTTGAAAAAAATCATGAAAATTCGATGAGGACTAATTTCGATTTAAATATGATTTTTAACAAGATTTCTCGGAAAATAAAACATCCACATTAAAATTAGTCCTCATCGAATTTTCATGATTTTTTTCAAAATCCATCGTATAGGGATACATGGAAATTTCGAAAAAAATTTAAAAAATCAAAATATCTTTCGTAACTCGAGCCGGACCCCTATGTTTGAGAAGGGACTTGTTGATTACTAGGTGCAAGGATTCCTATAGTGGTAGTCCCCCGTTCCCCGATTGCCAAAAATTGGCACTTTTTGAAACTACAGTATACTTCAGACCTTGTATTTCAATTTATAAAAGCGCATGTATCGTAGATGGATATATGCTTTGAGAGACTTTTTTGTGAATTGTTTTATGTGCTATCAAACAAAAAAAAGAACATCAAAATTGTTCCTTGTTCTACTGACTTATGACTGTTTTTATGTGAGTGATCAAAAATTTTCCAAAAATTACAAAAGAAGCCCTAATTCAGGTAAACCCGGGAGAGCGCACCTATAACTTTGTGGTTTTACTAGTTACACCGTGTGATGTATTTTGACAAATTATGAGCCAAATACCAGGGTAACACTTCGGGTCATTCCCTCTTAAACAGAAACATCAAAGATAACATTTGTTCTCTAGGATTACATCCATGTAAATCTACAGTACTAGCCAAAAAAGATGCGCGTTTTCCGTGGAAATAGGTCAACTTTGAGAATCTGAAAAAGTGGTTTCCAGATACCCAATTGTTCTAAAATTTTGTGGATGTATCCAGCAACTCAAGAACTCTATTTCTGTAGTTGACACCTTTTTGATAAAACAAAGATTCAGTTAGCTAGGTCGCGTGGAAGCCAAAAGACTCCAAAAAAAGACGAAGTTCGAGGGTACGTCAGTCAACTTGACCTAACTAACTGGATTGTGGCCCTATGAAAAAGTTGTCAACTAGAGAATTAGAGTTCTTAAGTTACTCTATATAGTCGAAACATTTCAGAAAAACGTATTTCTGGAAACCACGTTTTCAGGCCCTCAAAGTTGACCAGTTTTAACTGAAAACAACACTGCGCAAACTCATTTGGGCAGTACTGTACTGCCTCTAAACCAATACGATTTTTCTGAAATTTTGCGATTATACAGAGCAACTCAACAGCTTTATTTTTCTAGTTGACAACTTTTTCATAGGACTACAATCCAGTTACAGTTAGTTAAGTTAAAGCTAAGTTGCCAGACGTCACCTCGAATTTCGACCACTTTTAAGCCGTTTGGCTTCCACGCTACCTACATAACTAACTGGATCGTGATCCTATAAAAAAAGTGTCAACTAAAGAAATAGAGTTTTTGAGTTTGTCTATACATCCGCAGAATTTCAGAAAAATTGGATTTTTTAAAACCACTTTTTCAGACACTCAAAGTTGACCTATTTCAACTGAAAACGACAGTCATTTTGGCCGGTACTGTATGAAGTTTTTGAATCAGGATTTCAAAGGAGGATTCCGGGCAAAATGAGTTTATGGTTCAAAAAGTTTTCATGCTGATTCCGAATAACTTTGACGGCGTTTTCTGGGTCAGAGAAGCAATTTTGAGCGTATTCATTAAGATATATAGAATCAGCATGAAATTTTGCTCGGAATAACTTCTGGATCTTTACAAGGAGTCCATTCCAACTAACACTATTTTAAAAATCCCAGAATAGCATATTATAAAAAAAAGTTAAATAACTCACATCCTCCCGTTTCTCCAAGTTCGTCATATACTTGTTGAACTTATTCTGATTGAACTCCATCTCTTTGGATCAATTCTGGAATCGGAAAACACAGATTTTCAAACTCACGAACACATAATTCGGAAAAAAGAAGACAGGAGAGGAAGAATAATAGACCAAAAGTTGTAATAAACACACGGGGGAAGAGCACTTACCAAAAAAGGGAATCTCGTTTATTTTATGGTGTCTTCCTACGACTTCTTTCTTTTTATTTAAGTCAAGAGGCTTAGGAAAGATGACGTGGCATAAATTACCTCCGTTAGTACGAAATATTGAGAGGGGAAAATGTGCTTATTAATATTTTTTTCCTCTGTCCAAATCCCCAGTGTATGTAGGTTATAGAGGGAAGAGGAACAAAATAAAAAGGCATTCCAAATTTTTTGATTTAGCAATAAAAAAGGAGAAAAAAAGGAAGAAGATGGATCGAAATTGAGAGCACCGGATGGATGGAAAATAATGAAGGAGGAGATTCATCAAAGTGATGTGGAAGTGAGAAGAAGAAGAAGAAGAAGACGTCCGGAAATTGGAAAGGATCCTTCGAGATTTAGATTGTCTAATAAAACCTACAGAGATATTCTGATACAGTTTCCTGTTATCCAAACCGGAAATTAGAAAAAAGTCTTCCTCTTTCGTATAGTTGAGTTTCAAGAACAAGAGAAACTGACTGATACCTCCACATTCCTATCACGCAACCCTAACCAATTAGTTCCCTCGTAAATCTACAAAAAAACTTTTATTGACTTTCTAGTCAATTGATATTTTTGAAAAAAAAACCGATTCATTAACCAATATAACATATTAATACTACTACTAGGGGGCGAATACAATTAAAAAGTAGGAGAATGTGTGGGCAGGGGACACAAAAAATTATTTTAATACGTTTCTCAACACGTATCAAGGCGTTTTTCATCAATGATAAGTATAATCTCTAGGAAGGCAATTTAGAATAAGAGTTTTAGTCGACTTCATAACCGATAATTGGTGATAGCCATCGTTCGACTTCTTCCTTTGGCACATTTTTTCTTGCAGCATAGTCGGTGACCTGAAATTATATTGGATTTCAAATTTGGTCATACCAATATTTTACTGCTCCGCAACGTTTTGAAACTGTGTCGTTTCGAAAGTGCGAAACTTCACAAGTTCAAAGTTTTTCTTTAAAAATGTCACAGTTTCGAAACGTCGCGGAGCCTATTTTACTGTAAAACTTTTTACCTGATCTTCATCGATCTTTCCAACAGCAAAGTATTGACTCTGTGGATTCGCAAAGTAGAGTCCTGATACTGACGCAGCTGGGAGCATTGCCAAGTGTTCAGTAAGAATGATTCCATTCTTCTCTGCTTCCAACAACTTCCAAAGAGTCCGTTTTTCCGTGTGATCCGGTTGAGATGGATATCCACATGCTGGACGAATTCCTTCGTATTTGATGGAGAGAAGATCAGTTTCAGTGAGTTGTTCGTTTGTCGAGTATCCCCACAAATCGGTTCTTACTACTTTATGAAGGTACTCGGCGTATGCTTCAGCGAGACGATCGGCAAGAGCCTTGACCATAATCGATGCATAATCATCATGATTCTCTTCAAGAGTCTTGCAATATTCTTCAGCACCAAGACCGGCGGTACACGCGAAAAGACCGAGGTAGTCATCTGGGACACCTGAAAAAGGATCCAAAATAGTTAGTGCTCAAAGTGTAGAAGCTGCTCACCACTCTTCAACGGCTTGATAAAATCGGATAGACAGAAGTGGGGTTGATCGTGTTCACGTCCTGATTGTTGACGAAGTCCAAAGAAGGTATCAAGTTTGTTGCCAGTCTCTGGATCATAAACGTGAATATCATCGCCTTCAGAAGCAGCCGGCAAGAAGGAAACGACGGCGTTTGCAGTGAGAACATTCTCTGCGATGAGTTTCTTCAACCATGTTTGAGCATCCTGGAAAATATTTTTTGTTCGAACTTTGATCTGGAAATAATAAAACTTGCATCGAAGACTCTCTTGGCCTCCGCTCCCACATCTGCATCGTCGAAGATCTTCGGATAACTACGATTTGGATATTTTCCTCTTAGTTGCCAAACGTCGAAGAACGGCTTCCAATCGATGTATGGAATCAGTTCGTTGAGATCGAAATTCTGATATTCACGACGTCCAAGGAAGGATGGTTTGACGGCGGAAAATTTGTTCCAATCAATATTGAATTTCTTCTCACGAGTCTTTCCAAGAGCAGTGAATCTTCTGTCTTTGAGTGATTCGTAGTGTTCTTGACGGACCTGAAACGGAAGAAATGGAACTTCAACAAGAAATTAAAAAAACATACATCCTCATAATCCTCATTCAAATCTTGCAAGAATGCATCACGAACAGTCATATCAGACAACGAAGAGCACACAACAACTGACTTGGAAGCATCCAAACAATGCACAACAGGATGAGGGTATCTTGGAGCAATCTTGACAGCAGTGTGAGTTTTCGAAGTTGTGGCTCCTCCGATGAGAAGTGGAATCTTCAATCCAACACGATTCATTTCTTTGGCAACATGAACCATTTCATCTAGAGACGGAGTAATGAGTCCAGATAATCCTATGAAGTCAGCTTTCTCTTCGATGGCAGCCTTGATAATGTTCTCGCATGGAGTCATCACACCAAGATCCACTACTTTGAAATTATTGCATCCCAACACAACAGCCACAATATTCTTTCCAATATCATGCACATCTCCCTTCACGGTTGCAATGACGACCGTACCTTGGTATGGACTTTCATCTTCTTGCAAACCCATTTTTTCAATGTTGGCTTGTCTTTCAGCATCCATAAATGGAAGAAGATGAGCAACCGCTTTCTTCATGACTCTCGCAGACTTGATAACTTGGGGAAGGAACATTTTTCCGGCACCGAAAAGCTCTCCGACAACTGCCATTCCATCCATCAATGGTCTTTCGATAACATTCAAAGGTCTTGGATATTTCTCAGTGTTCTGTCTGGCTTCTTCAGTATCCGCAACAACGAACTGATCGATTCCCTTGACGAGAGCGAACTTCAGACGTTCTTCAACAGAAGTCGTTCTCCATTCATCTGTCTTCGTGTCACTCTTCTTTCCATCCTTCTTCATCTCCTGAGCAGCTACCAAGAGCTTTTCAGTTGCTTCAGGGTCACGATTGAAAAGCAAATCTTCAAGAAGTTGGAGCAGCGGTTTATCGATGTCTTCATAAACTGGAAGAGCTCCAGCATTCACAATTCCCATATCCATACCAGCTTTGATTGCGTAGAAAAGGAAAACAGAGTGCATAGCCTCACGAATCGCTTCCATTCCACGAAACGAGAAAGAAATATTCGAAACTCCTCCGGAAACATGTGCTCCGGGAAGGTTCTCTCGAATCATTCGAGTCGCTTCGATGAAGTACATTCCGTAGTTTGCGTGCTCTTCCATTCCAGTGGCAATAGTGAGAATGTTGGCATCAAAAATGATGTCATTCGGATTGAATCCTACTTCTTCCGTTAGAATTCTGTACGATCTCTCACAGATTTGAAACTTTCTGTCGGTCTCTGCAGCCTGCCCTTCTTCATCGAATGCCATAACTACGACAGCGGCTCCATATCTTTTCACAATTCTAGCACGTTCTTTGAACTTTTCTTCTCCTTCCTTCAAAGAAATCGAGTTAACAACACATTTTCCTTGAGTCGATTCAAGACCGGCGATAATAACATCGAAGTCGGAAGAATCAATGCAAACTGGAATCTTAGCCACATCTGGCTCAGATGAAATGAGCCGAAGGAATTTAGCCATCGCGTATGGTCCATCAAGAAGGCCATCGTCCATATTGACATCAAGAATTTGAGCTCCACTGTCTACTTGAACACGAGCCACATCGATTGCAGTATCGTAGTTTTCGTTTTTGATGAGATTACAGAAACGACGGGATCCGGCGACGTTACATCGCTCACCAATATTCACAAAGTTGGTTTCTGGTCCCACAATCGATGGCTCCAACCCAGAAAGCAACATTTTTCCAGCATGTGGATCGGAAGGTGGGACACGTGGGCATATTCCTTGAACTGCTTTGTACATGGCATTGATATGGTCAGGTGTAGTTCCACAGCATCCTCCGATGATATTGACAAGACCATCTTGAGCAAATTCACGGAGGACTTCGGCCATTTCTTCTGGAGTTTCATCGTAACCTCCGAGAGCATTCGGGAGACCTGGAAAGCATATTAATCACCAATCAGGCTTGTTCAGAAAAACGAGTTCTTGAAATTTGTTTCCGAAAAAGCTTTTCGGAAAAAAAAGTCAAGTCAAAAATGATAATTTTTCCATACTTTTTATATTTTTTTCCGATTTTCCGAAAAAAAATTTCGGAAAATTTTCAGTCGAGATTTTTTTGCAAAATTTTTTTCGAGCCTGAATCACAGTCATTGCTCACTGACCTGCATTTGGATAACACAAAATGAGAGTATCCGACCATTTTGACATGTTCTCGACGAATTGTCTCATGTCTTTGGCTCCAAGAGCGCAATTCAATCCAACAGCCATTGGATGTCCTTGTTTTGTCGACACAAGGAAAGCTTCTCCAGTTTGACCAGAAAGCGTACGTCCAGACATATCGACGATTGTTCCGGACAAGAAAACTGGAATCTCCGGGACGCCTTCGTCTTCGAACAGTGTTCTAATAGCAAATAGAGCAGCCTTTGCGTTAGCCGAATCGAAAACAGTTTCCACGAGAAGCACATCAACACCTCCTTGAATCAGAGATCTTGCTTGATCTCCATATGCTTTTACAAGTTCTTGGAAAGCTGCAAAGAATTAATGATTTTTGAATTTAGAGTTTAAAAAACTCACTGACGTTACGGAAGTCTGGCTTCTCCACTGACGGAGAGATGGATAATGTTCGATTGGTCGGACCGATTGCTCCGCACACATAGCGACGTCTACCTAATTTTTAGAAACAATTCAACAAAATTCTCTGAATAATAGTTGGTCACCTGTAGCTGCTCCAACATCATCGCACGCCTTTCTGGCAACCAATGCTGACTGATAGTTGATTTCATGAACGAGATGCTCGCAATGATAATCTGCTTGTGCGATAGTGGTACCCGAGAAAGTGTTGGTTTCGATGAAGTCAGCTCCTGCTTCCAAATATAGTTTGTGAATTTTGTAGATGATGTCTGGTCGAGTGATTGACAGGAGATCATTGTTTCCTTTCAATGGCTTGTCGTGATCTTTTAGGATCTGAAAATAATTTCTTGAACATTCTATGTTTTATTCGCAACATATAGACTCTCGCATTTTCTGGTCAATTTCTGTGTCTATCACTTTTTGATAACATCAATTTGTGAACTGTTCGATGAATTCGTCACGCGCTCTGCGACACTCAACGTTCACTTTTTGATGCCTTCAAAACCTAAACTTTGAATTTTTACCTCTCCACGAAAGTCATGTTCCTCCATATACTCCCTTTGAATCATTGTTCCCATGGCTCCATCAATGATCATGATTCGCTCTTTGGCGATGTCCGCCAACTCTTTGAAAAGACTACTCCGAGTCATTTTCTGGAAGAAAAACATTAGAACCTTCAAAATTTTGCAAAATTTCGAGAAGGATTAAGGAAAAATGATCACAGAGACTTCGAAAATTGAAAAAAAATTAGGTGAAAATACAATTTGCATACTCCGAGAGTAGTACACGGCCGACTGGCCTAGCAACCGAACATGGTGAAATTTTTTTGAACAGTTTTTTCACAATTTTTTTTCAATTCTTCTCAATTTTTTTGCAAAAAATTGAAGTTTTGAAAAAAAAATTCGGTTAGAAATATAAGAAAAAACATCTTTTAATAGCGAGAAAGACTAAAATGTGTCTTCAGATGTTTAGAAATCCGATTATAAAAGCGACAGACTTTGAAAGAGTGAACGGAAAAACATGACGAAAAACGTCGTGGCAAATCGGGAATCACCATCTTTTCTATCTCTTCACTCTCCTCTTTTGATGGCTGTCTAGATATGGAAATAGGGTAGACGAGAACATTCATTATCATAGCCACATCGATGAGGAGGAGAATAGAATAAAGTCAAAAATCGGTCAAATGACACGTGAATTGGGGAAGATGTTCTAGAGAATCTACAGATGAGCGGATAACGAACACAATGAAAAACGACGGAAAGTTGAATGAAGGGACAAAAGGGCAGACTAATTCAGTGACTGATAAGATTTCGAAGTAGGCGGTGCCAAAGGAGAAATGGCGCCATCTCTACATGAACTTCACAGCTATTCATCGTACTTTGGTTATCGGAGAAGCGTAAAAATAATTATGGGCATGCTTTATGCGGAAAATCATAAAATCTTAGTGTTTCCCAAACAATGAAAAGTTCGAAAGAACGTTGAACTTTCAAAAAGAAAAGTCTGGAAGGCGAAATCGGGAGCACTTTTATAGTTCTGAAACATGAATGTTTCTGTTTTTCAAAGTTTGTTTTGAAAACAATCACGAGATTTAATACACTTTGATCCCAAATACAAGGAAACCAAAAGTTCTCATTATGATCTTTGTAGGTGGACTCGATTGATAAGAAATGCGGTAGAAAAAAGAACAAGTTTTGTACTGATAAACTTTTATTCAATGTTAATGCAACTAAAAAAAAACAAAAAAAATCAGCTATGGTCGATGTAGACGTATGTGTTGTCGTCGTAGTGTTTCTCGGTATCTGTATAATAGTTGGAGTTGTTCAAAATTTCGTTCTGAAATAACTTTGAGCTCTTTTTATAGTTTTCATGCTGATATATCATAATTTCAACAAGAGCATTGTTTTCCCGTTCCAACTTCATAATTTTCTTTCGAAGAAATTTCATGGATACTGCATCCACATGATGATACGACATTTCACAAAACGAAGAGTTGGAGTCGTTTTGTAGAAATCCGGTATTCTTGACGTCATCTTTGTAGTGGTGGACCTTCTTAGAATATGGGAAGAAGCATGAGAAGAATTTGGACATCTTGAGAATAGGGTGGTCTGAAATTGGGTAGATGTTTAATAAAATAACGGAAGAGAAAAAGAAAATAGAAAATAAGTGGGTACAGATTCTAAATGGGTCGTTATAGAAAACAGGAAGAGATAGTGGTCATTGTTTTCCAGATACAGGCGGCTCTTCAAAGGGTTGTGTATTCTCGCCGACACATTCGGTAACATACAAAGAATAACTATGGGAAAAATGAATGTGTCACCTGTAACAGGAACTTCCTTATGGGAATCGATTGATCTAATCGAATACGCTAACATGAAAGGCTCTGGGACGTTTTGAAAGTGAGACATTTCGAAAGATGAAATTTCGAAAGTAAGAAATTTTGAAAGTGGACATTTCGAAAGGGTGAAACCGCGTTTTTGCTCAATTTTTTTGAACTTTTCGTCTAAATTTGGGCAAAAACGCGAGTTCACACTTTCGAAATGTCCGCTTCCGAAATGTCCACTTTCGAAATGTCTTACTTTCGAAATGTCCACTTTCAATATGTCCCGGAGCCGAAATCACGTTTTCGTCTAATTTTCAGAACGGTTTGTATATATTTTCGCGTTTTTAAAATATAATAATGCATTGTCTAGGATATGGATCAAAAACGCAAAAAAAGTTCCGAAAATTGGGCGAAAACTCGATTTCACACTTTCGAATTGTCCGCTTTAGATTCCACTTTCGAAATGTCCAATTTCGAAATGTCTTAATTCTGAAATGTCTTCTTTCGAATTGCCCCGGAGCCTTTTTGATTCTTTGTTCTGAACTTGAAGTGGACGTCAGTTTATCAAATAAAAATTAATTTATCAAACTAGAGAAAGAGTTGAAAAATTGTGAAAAACCGAACAACCAGAGGAAATTTAAAAAACATCGGAGAAGTGTAAATCAGTAAAATAATTAAATTATGAACATCAGACGATTAGTAATCAGTTAATTTCCGGCCTAAAAATTCAAACTTCGCATGTGTCGGTATGGAAGGAGATTATGTTTCTGACGATAACTGGACGGAAGGGGAGTGAACATAATGTCAGTGAATTCCTGTGGAGTGTTTTCTTGATCTTCGTCATCGTCAGAGCTTGATAGAATGATGTCTTCGAAAGTTTGATCTTTTGGAGTTTCATTCGGCTCACTAGGAATCGCGATAGGAATCAGCGTTGGACAGGTAGGTTGTGGTGAAGTCTGATGATGTCGAGTTACATACTTGTTGCTACAGTATACCACTTTTTCAATGGAAATTTCTTTCAGCGACTCGTTTCTTATCTTCTCCTGCTCTTCTACCATTCTCTCATTCTTGGCTTCCCTCTCATGAAGTTTTTGAAGTTGCTGAAAATATAGTTCTTCATTATATACCGTAAAGTCTGTATTACATAGAAGGACACCTGTAAGAGAAGGGCACCCCATTGAGCTTAAAATAAGCGCATTCTTGAAATTCAAACGAATTGAAATTAGTTTTATTAGAATCCTCGTCAAAAGTTGACACACAAAATATGTTTCAAATCAGATGTTATGATCCATTTTTAGAATTCAGAGATATTTTTTAGGTTATGGAAAAATAGAAAGGCAGATTTTACGATACTTTTCAAATAACTCACTATTTCTTTTCTCGCTTCGTTTCTCACTTTCCGACAATACAAATGCCACTCAATCTCCAATTGATTTCTCTCCTCGTCTGTTACTTCTCTTCCTTTTCTTCTTCCAGTCACTTCCTCACTCATTTCTTGAATTCTAGACTCTTCTAATCGTTTACCATGTTTCCTTCTTCTTTCCATATCTTCCTCCCATTTCTCAAATTCCTTTCTTCGTAGCTTTATCACTTTTTGTCTCATTTCAGAATATCTCCTATCCTCTTCTTCATCTTCTTTGGATTTTTGCTCTTTTTGAATTGATTGCTGTGGAATTGAACGAGAAAGAGCTTCTTGCTGCTTCTTGAATTCCGAGTATTCAACAATCGGATAGTTTTCTTCTTCATCGAGAATATCCTGTACTGCTCGATCCGTTTCTTTTTGCATTTCTGAATGCCATGTTTGAGGAGAAACTAGCCAAGGGTTCATTGGAATTCCTGAAAATGAGGAAGATCTTGAAAACTGTGGACACGATAAATCATCTTATGGAAAACGAACCTGAAAAAGATTGGCAGGAGAAAACTGAAGCTTGAATCATTATTTGAAAGCGGGACAAGGAAAGTTGGCGCTCTCAGAAAATAATTTTGATCTACTTCGGAAACTTGAAAAAATCGGGTCTGCAAAAAATATGAACAACGATATGATCGATGGTATTTGAACTGGAATAATAACCGTAAAATCTGTATTAGAAAGGCACCCAGATGAGCTCAAAATTAGCACATTTTTGAAATTCAAACGACTTTAAAAAACCTATGTTCCAGACCTCTCCTGTTCTAGGAATCTCCTTCGGACGTCTAGAATTCAGACAGCCATAAATCATCGGCTTTCGAATGATGCTCTTCAATTTCCGATGCATTCGTTATTTATTCTCACGACATCTAAATTCTTGAAAAATTACGAGGCGTTTTCAGATGAGCTCCTTCTAGGAACAGATCTTTCAAAAGTGCCTTTTTTTCAGAGAAATTTCAAAAATTTTCCTATTTTCAACTGGTACGATTCTTCTCTCTGTGTGTCACCCTGTAAAATTTTGCTTTCATACAGCTGAAAAATCTGTTTATGTTTTCCCAGGGGAAGCTATAATTAAACGCTTTTTAAAAATCAGATTCCATTAGTCACCAATTATAATGCGTTTTATAAAAGTTGTAATACTTCATGAAAATTCTAATCTGTTCTGTCCCAACATAAAAATATTCATTCTAATGACATTTCGATCTTTTCAACTCCATTCTAGTCTCAACGTCACACCCACATTCTCCATCACAAAACAAGAAACAAATCTCCATTTTTGAAAAACGTCTCGCCTAATGAACGCCCCCGAGATGTTCATCTTTAGTATTTTCAGAATCTTTTTCCAAAAAAATTCTCAATTTTCCAAATGGATCCCATCTTTTTGCCCTCTAAAAGTGAATTCGGGGGTCAGAAAAGAATACCAAGATTAATCAGTGTCATGTGCTTGGGACCCCCCTCTTCCTAGAAATTCTTCTCTTCTTCTCAAATTGCAAAATGTAGATGTACTAACTAAACTAATTATCAAGTCATTTTGCCTCCAAATCTTTGTTTTGCCTCCCCTTTTTTCGTGTAATCCAGAACTTTGAGGGTTCAATGACGAATCGATTCATAAATTCTATTACACCTTCTCTCTTTCTGATCAATCTGATCTAAGAAGTTCTGATTCTCCTATAATTTTTTGTTCTTTGCTTGAGTTTTTTCATAGACATGTATACTTTTTTAGATTTTACTATTTTCTGAATCTCAAATTTCCTCGCTTCCGTTTTCGAAGCGGAGGTGTATTTAATTTCTGATGACTGAGCAAGATGTAACATAGAGTTACCTTCCAAATTATACAGGAACTCAAAAAAACGGCTCCGCGACGTTTGACTACTGGCCATTTCGCTACTGTGACGTTTCGCAACTAACGTGAACTTTCGATTGGAGAAATGTACACAAATCTCAACTCCAAAGTTCACGTTAGTTGCGAAACGTACAGTAGCGAAATGGCTAGTAGACAAACGTCGCGGAGCCAAAAAAACGAGTTTTTTGTTCCAGCTACCTAGGAGATGTTTTAGAATTCTAAAAAATCTGGGCATGCTTTTTTTCAAGGACCTAGAAAAGATATTTCTGAATTCTCAAAATGGATCATAACATCTGTTAGAGAAGAGATTTGAAACATATTTTGTGAGGTGTCCAGTCAACTTTTGACGAGAATTCTAATAAGACTAATTTCAATTCGTTTGAATTTCAAGAATGTGCTCATTTCGAGCCCATTGGGGTGCCGTTGTTTTGAATTTTGGAAACTTTCGAAAACTCTGCTGAAATCACAGTCACTTCTGCGTTGGCAATAATTTCAGTTTTGGATCTAAACTAATTATTTTTTTTCTTTCCCAGTTCCAATTTCTAGATGTTTCCCATTCTCTAAGGTCAATCTTTTTGAAAAAATCAAAGGTTTGATAATTTGGTTTTCAATCACTCAAAGTGCTGTTAGCTATGTCTACTTTGGTTGGTCTCGTCCAAAATCTATTTTCAACTCAAATCTCATTACTTTTCGTTTTTTCTACATTTTTTCTGTCTTGACTTTGATCTTTTCTCTTCAGACCGAAACACCACGTCAAAATAAATAATATATGTCATTTGAGCGAAGTAGAAATTGTTGATGTACATATCAAGCATCTCAACCGGAACATCTCTCTCGCTTCTGTTATCCCACCACAATTCTCCTATTTTCTTCCTCTCTAATTTCGGAGAAAAAATGAAAAATATGCAATTAGTGCTCACAAGTTGTGTTGGCTAGTCTCTTCATCTTTGATTTAAAAATTAGGAATTCTCGAGAATAAATCTGACTCATTCAATCGCTTTAAAAATCCGTTTGATCAACCTTTTCTCACTGTTGACAGTGTCCATTCTGAACTATGCTTTCATTTTGGGATCCCCAAGGGTCCGTTGATTATGCAGAAAATTCCGAGAATGGCAGAAAGCCATCTGATTCACTATAACTTCCTTTATAACATCGGATTATTCTTTTGAGCTTTTCATTTTTGTTGAGACTTTTTGCTTCTGTGTACTTTAGATGAGCAAAGATATTCAAGGTTGTGAAAATGTATCATCTTTGAAACTGTGCGTGTCTATCAGACTTTTTCTAAAATATGTACCTTCATAACTTTGAAGTGCCAATTGTTGCTGCACTTAGACATCTGAAAATACGAAATTTTTCCCATTTTTTTCAAAACCATTTGAAAAGTCAGCTGGGATTTCACTGTAGTTCAGAGACATTGGAAAAACATAACCATCTACTCAAATATCAATTTTTAAAAACCTGTGGTAGAAAAGCTCAGGATTTCTCGCCGGGCCCTAAATTTTGGCAAAAAAGACCGGCCCGGCCCGTAAAATGTCTGTCTGCACTATTCTTGAAATCGAACTTCTCTTCCTTTTTTCCTATTAACTTTTTCTTTCTAATTTCAGAAGCCATGACGACTCCCGAATCTCCAGTATGTGCCTCTCCTCAACAAATGGAAATGTACAATTCCCATTTCTACACATCCGCTCTATTCTTCAATATGCTCATCGCAGTCACCTCAATGACTCTAATCATAATGGCGATTCGGAAACTTTTAACCGAATCCATTATCAATTCTTCCACAAGAATGTTTCTTATTGTTGGTCTCCTCTGTTGCTCTCTACATCAAACAGCCTATATAATTCTGAGAGTGAGTCTTGGTTTCTTGATTTTTGGGTGCAAATTTTTTGAAGTCACTGAGCTGAAAATTAGTTCCTAATGAGTATCAGTAACAATGTGATCACATAATTTCCGTTTTCAGGTTCAAGTGATTTATCAAATCTTCTTCAAACTGGATCAACCGTGTAATCTATACTACAAAGCATACGACTGCAAATATGTGACTTTTAGTCTTGTCGCTGGAAATACCGGAATGATTTTTATACAATCTGCAATGACCATTGATCGTATTCTGGCCACAATTTTCACAAAGTTTTGGCCGAAACTCAAGTATTGGCCTGGAGTGATTCTGTCTTCTTTCATGGTGAGACTAAATATGGGATTCAAAAAAATTAGAATGATTACAGATCGGTTGCAACTACACAAATGTTCAATTCATTTTCTGGAATGATCCTCTCACGGACTACGTTCCCACTTGCGGTCAATTCCCTCCAAAATCCGTAGGAAGATTCCAAAACTTTCTGGAAATAGCTCTTTACATGTCGATTGCTCATATGATCATCAATGTCATCATTCTTTGTATCAATGTATTACAAGATCGACGGCAGAGGTTGGTGTCTACACAAGACCAAAGGTGTCGTAACTCATTTAGAATATTCCAATCATATTTATTTCAGCAAATCATTCAATGTCAATCAAAGGTTCCAGTCTAGAGTTGCATTGAAGTCTACACAAGCAATTTTCTTCCTTTCAATGTCTCAGTTTTTGGCTTGTTTTTTGTATACAATATTCACAAAGCTCTATCTCACATTCCAGCATGATCTGACTCCACTTCAAGCTGGTTTAGCTTTGGCGTTGACCTATGTAACGACTCCAGAGAATAATTTTTGAAGAACCACAAATTTATTTCCAGACAACACCGTATGCCTGCATTGCTATTCCAGCTTTAATCATGATGACATTGTGTTTCATCAGAAATCAAAGGCATCGAAGTATCAACGAATTGAGATCACAGACGGAAACTGGAGATCAGTACATGAAAAAGATACAGAAGATTTGGGAGCGATGAATAATTGTGATTTCATGATAGACTGGTTCAATAGTAATAAAGAGAATAATCAAAATAAAATCATTCATGTCATTCATAGTAAATAAATGGTTGATTTTGATTGTGTTCAATTCAGAGAAGAATGCTCTGAGCAATCATGGCAGTCACTTGATACGGATCACAGTTGGACGATGGACGACGATCCTCCAAATATCCTTTTCTCTCGGCAGCCACTTGTCTTGGAATACGAATCGAACATCCACGATTGGCAACTCCCCACGAGAATTTATCAGCCGAACTGGTCTCATGACGTCCAGTCAGACGACGGAGGTTGTCTTGTCCACCATGTGGATCGTAGACTTTCATTGCTTCCAAATGAGTTCTTTTCAATCCTTCCATGGCTGCTTCAATGGCAGCGATTCCTCCTGGAGCACGCATTTCAGCAGTAGAGAAGTTAGTGTGACATCCGGCACCATTCCAGTCACCCATGGTTACTTTTGGTTTAGGATCCAGGGAGACGCACACTCCAAATTGCTCAGCAACTCTGAAAACCGAAAAAAAGCTTTAAAAATGCAATTTGTAACCGAAAAGCCCAATTTATCCGTGGCTCAAAAAAACCAATTTTTAGGTCGAAAAATTCAATTTTCAAGCAAAAAAAAAATACGATTTTTCAGAAAAAAACCAAACTTTCGGTTTCTAGCTCAAAACTGCGATTTTCGTGCTTCAAAAGCTCCAAATCTTACCATATTCACACCGTCATATATTAGAGGCTTTGGACGTTTTTGACCTCGAAAATCGTATTTTTCGACTAAAAAATAGGGTTTTTGAGCTCAAATATGAGTTAGAAACCGAAAAATTAGAAATCGATCATAAAGAAGCAATTACCTGTGCAAAATGTATCTGGACATCCACAACTGGTCTCCCATATCAATTCCCTCACAAGTTCCAATCTGGAATTCCCATTGTCCCGGAGTGACTTCTGCATTGGTTCCGAAAATGTTGAGTCCGGCATGAAGACAAGCACGGTAATGAGTTTCGACGACTTCTCTTCCGAATGCACGATCCGCTCCAACACTACAGTAATACTTTCCCTGTGGTGCTGGGAATCCGTGTTTCGGCCATCCGAGTGGATGTTCGTCTCTATCCACAATCAAATATTCCTGTTCCATTCCGAACCATGGACGAGTTTCACGAATCTCGTTCATGATTTCAGCACAGACTTGGCGATGGTTTGTAGCTGTCGGCTGCATTTCATGATCCAACGTATCACACATGATCAACTTATTCGCACCGCCCAAGAATGGATCCGGATATGCAGCCACTGGACGCAAGTAACGATCAGAGTCACGTCCCTGGGCCTGTCCGGTCGAAGATCCATCGTAGTTCCAAATGGGATAATCTTCGATTTTCTTGGGAAGACGATCAAACGTTCTCGTCTTGGATCGAAGATTCTCTCCAGTACCGTCGATCCAAACATAAGTGGCTTGAACTTTCGTCGGATGAGGACGGAGTCCGAGGAATTGATCAATGACTGCTTGTCCAAGGGGCATACGCGTCTCGTAGTTCAAGTGTGTCATTTTTCAGCTGAAACTGGATAGGTCAAAATGGAAAGCCTAATATGGATGGTGCTTACGGTTATTCAAAATCACAATCGAGTGTTGTTTGTCAAGTAGAGAAGACAAGCTCGGAATACTTGAAAACTTTCTTGTTTCGTTGATTTTTATGAGGTTTTATCAAGATGAATACGTGGAAAGAGGGGAATAGGGTGTCACGGGAATATCATTGTCAGTTTTTGAGATGCATTCTCGAAAAGCGATTTCTATAAAAAGTAGCTCACGGATATTGTAGTCTATAAGTTCTCTAATATTGTTGTACCGGTTCTTTTTTCATGTTATTTGTTGTTTTCAATAGAAGGACTGGAAGTGGACCTCGGAGAGCTCAGAAATCTTCATATTAGCTTGGTCTTTGTAAGGAAAACCACTACAGGACCTAATGATTGAGCTTACAGAATTCAAAAACTCGAAATCTGATCATGTTAATCTTGATCAAAGTACTGAACTCTTCTTCAATTTTTCCGCACGTTTCATGATCTTCAGATCAAAAAAACAAGGCTCCCCTGCCCAGGGATCATGTTTTTTGAACCGAAACCAACTCATCAACATTATTTCATTCAAGATTTTCTTGTAATTTTCAGAATACATTGTTCCTCTGTCCCCTTTGAATGTTTGATTTCTAGACATCATGAGTGAATTCTGATTCCGATTTTCAAAAAATCAGCTGTCTCAAATTTCCATTTCTGTCATTCTTGCTTTGCAAACTTTTTGCTGTTGTAAGAAACATAGTACACTGATCTATTTCAGGAGAAAAAAATGGAACTTGGAAGTCCAATGCTTGGATTACAACATGAGGTAAGTTATCAGTTTTCGTAGTTACCGTAAAACCTCTAATAGAGCGACACCGGACCAACAAGTTGGGATCACTTTTTTGAAAATATCCTCGATTTCGTGAAGATAATATTTGGTGCGTTTTATAGCTGAGAAAAGTATCTTTCTTTACTCAAATATTCACTTGCAAATAACGAAAATAGCGGTCGTACGAACTTCCGAAAGTTGGCCTTTTGGGTGTCGCTCTATTAAAGATTTTACAGTATATTGTAGTTTGTATCTTGTAGTATGTATTTGATGCTGATGTTCTTTTCCAATTTTACAATTGATTTCAAAGAAGTTACAAAGCTTTGAGTCACAAAGCATCAGATCAAGCTGAATATGATTCTCTATGTACAGTTAAAATACAGAAATAATGTTTTCTTTTTAAAATTCTGCAAACGAGTCCCTAGGAAATTTCATGAACGTAAATTCTACTATGATCCTTTTTTCTTTCTGTTTACTGAAACTCCTAAACTTTTTTCAGTTTTCCTGGAAACCATGACAAATATCCTCACGCCTACACTTATAATAGTTCCACGAGATTTCAAAACACTGTTTAAAGACTTCCCCGCCATTTTGAATAGATCTCTGTCGCTAGATCTTTGTCCCTTATAATTACATTTGATATCATCTTTAATCATACCTTCTAACGTTCAATCTAACTCCAAACCTCAAAACCTTAGTTTGTTTGTTCAATCTTTGTCCCATTTTCTACTCTCCCGAAACTTGATTAACTTTCCCGGAAACTCCATTTAGCGTCGTCCGGCGAATCGAGTTGTGAGGTAAAAGACGGGGAAAAAATGTATTTTCGATTTGTAATTGTCGAAGGAGGAGGTATGCGTGAGCACAAATTTTTCAGTCAACTTTGTGTTTCCTGTCAACAGAACATATTCAGAAAACGTAAAAGTCAAGAACATTGGCCCTTTTTCTCTCCATAGTTTCATGACGCATTGTCTAGAGAAAATCAGAAATCTTATTCATCTTTGTTTTCTAGTCGGTCGTATTTACCTAAAAATTTTCATTCATAGTTGTTTTCAATGTTGAAAACGTCAGCTGCTTTTGTTGATTCTGGAAAGATCCATTCACGTTACTGTAGTTGAGAACAGCTATTGTCTATTTATAGAGTTTTTATTTGTAAGCAAATTTTTAGGCTCCGCCCACTATTGAAAGTTGCGTTTTTGTTAACAAATTTCTGTGCGGGAAACGGTTGTAGGCGGAGTCTCAAAAGTTGTTTTCAAATGAAATTTGCAAATTTTTTCTTTGAGATTCATTCTGAATGGACAATAGCTGCTAGAGAACAATATTAGAGTAGCAAATCATTATTGGATTTCAAGCATTCAAAACATCAAACCTTCTTCCTAATTTTCGTTCCAGAAGCTCTCTGATCATATTTTCCGCTTCAAAAACTTTTAATTTTTTGGCCTCATTCATATTTTTGTCTCTAGTAAACCGGAACCGCCCCTGATCTCCCTACAAAACACGTTTACATCAGATGTCGAAATTAGAATCTTCATGAGTTTCTGAATCTTCCTAATCTTCAACTTTCAGATGCTGTGTGCATCAGAAATTCAAGCTGAACTCTTCACTCATCCCGTTCAAATCATTTATGCATGCATTCAAACTATAATATTTCTGGCCACAATAATCGGATCTCTATTAGCAATTATAGAACTTTTCAAGAAAAATACGATTCCGGATTCCACGAAAGTTCTTTTAATTGGTGCTTTATTCTTCGCCAATGCACATGAATTCGCGTATTTTAGTTCGCCGGTAAGTCTAATTTTTTTGAGTCTCCATAACTTTGGAATAATTTCAGTACAAGGTTTTCAAATTAACCTTGTTCCATTCGAATTCTTCCTGTTTACCCTTGGCAAGTACATTAGAATGTATCCCAACGACCACTGTTCTGGCCATGGGAATATCTGGAAATATGTTGATTCAGTCTGCATTGAGTGTTGATCGGTTCGTGGGAAAATGTTTTGGAAATTGAGTCATCTATAAAATTTCAGATTATTGGCGACTATTTCCCCAGTTTATTATTCGAGAATGAGGGCTCTTCCAGGGGTTGTTCTTCTTTTTCTAGTGGTTAGTTTTCATGGGGCAGAGTTTGATTTTATGAATGTTTGTTAATTCAAAGTACGATGACTTTTTGAAAGTTTCTGATTTTCTGATTCCGCACTGATGCATGATACTAGTGAATTTATGATGACTATAGTACGAGTGTAGTTTCTGCGAAAATCCGGAAGTTCTGTTCATCTTTTTCTGAACTTCTGACCATCAAAAGATTACAGTTCTCTTTAAAAAGGTTCCAAAAAAGTATATGAATCGATTCAGATTTTGCAGACAAAAAACCCACTTGGACACATACCCAAAAATTAACCTAAATCAAGTTACAAGCTCTCAAAATGTCAAAAAAAATCGATTCCGTGGTCCTATTTCACGGAGGACTACGGAATTTTTCCAAGTCTGTTTTCGCTAAAATTAGGACCATGTAATCGCTTTTTTGCCACTTAAAAAGCTTGTAACTTAATTTAGGTTATTTTTTGACATGTCTCCAAGAGGATTGTTTTGTCTGCAACAATCTGAATCGATCCATATAAAAATAACGTACTTTTTGTGGAAAACTTCAGTTCCCCTTTAATTCCAGCTCATCCCATCGTTCCTTTCCTATTCCTGGATTCGTTCTGATATCGTTCTCGACGACTATCAAATGTTCTGTTCACAATGGTCTGCGAATATCAGTTCTCGTGCGAACACCTACCTAGAATATTGCTCATATCTAACAGTTGCTCATATCATTGTAAATGCTTTGATCATTCTCAGAAATAGATCACAGGAGAGCAAGTGAGTCTCAATAATTGGGTTCTATTTTGGGCTGATTGGGTCGCACAATTTGATTATGACTTTTTCCAATAATCGGACATAATTTTAATATTGAATTCGAGTGCCCGGTAAACAAACTTCATATTCAGATGTCGCTTCGATGTTCAACAGAGATATTTGAATTCGGAGACTTTGAAAACAACACAAACCATTTGTTACCTATCAATTGCTCAGTTTCTGGCAATGTTTTTGTATTCTGGAGGAGTACTTTTGATGAGAAAAAATCAGAAGAACATTCCCACTTTAATCTATATTAACGTCATTGTTTGGGTTTATGTAAGTTTCTGTTCAAAGATGTCAACGATTCGAAAATTTTAGGCTCCTCCCTACGCTTGTGTTTCCTTGGCGCCCCTTATCTTGTTCTCTCTTTGGAATCTCAAGAAACAAAGACAGATCAGAATTCAGTCGATAACAGTTCAAAAAGAAACCCAAGAGGATCACATTCGAAAACTTCAGCTGTCCTGGGGATAGCTGTTCTGGGTAATACGGAAATCTTGTTTCTTCAAGAAGATCCGAAAAGGTAGATATGAGAACGTGGAAGAATGAAAAAGAAGGAAAAGAAATGAGAATGTTCCATGCCTTCTGTTTTTGAAAGAAGTCATCAATATGGAACTATTCAAACAATTAGAATTCCCAAATATTCCTAAAAAGGCTTTATATTCATGTTTCGGTCTCTACTTTATCCTTCGGCTCATTTTCGTTGATTACAGTTTGATTCCGTAAGTTTTCTATGAATTTTTTGTTTTAAAATAACCGGTTTTTAAAGGGAGAGAAGGAAATTAGAAGAGATTCCATTAGAATGTGATTCCGTAATAAATGGAACTGAAAATCCAAGGTTAATGGCAAAAGCGAGACAATGGGATTGGCATTATGATTGGATTGAGAGTGAGATATTTGCGGCTAAAAATGTGTGAGTCTCGAGCTGAAATTATTACTTTCAGACATGTTTAAAGTAGGATTACACTCATTTGTTCACAAATGATCGTCCCAGTCAAAGGAGGATTCCGGGCAAAATGAGTTTAAGGGGAAATCGATGCAAAATTTCATGCTGATTCCGAATATCACAATAAAAACGCTCAAAAATTTGCACGGAATCCTCCTTTAAAGTATTTACGAAAATAACAATATTTTTGCACAAAAATTGTTAAAACTCGAGAAAATCGATTTTCAAAACGCTCACTTACATATTCTCTAACCCATTTCAAAAAAAGCAGAATTTTTGGCTGATTAGAACGCGCCTAATATCGCTGCTCAAAACGCAATATAAATGTTTTTATTAATAAATTTTCACTTGTCGCGCTCTCCGCTGCAGGATGCACGTTCGAATCAGCAGAAAATTCTAAAAAATAACTGTAATCTTAATTTTAAAACTGTTGTTTTCAGCTGTTCTGTGATCGAGAAATACTTCAAATTTTCGCCAGAACCAATGTCCAAAGAAGAAGAAAAATACCCATTAGCCTATGGTCTAGTGGTTTACAAAACAATCGTGCAGGTAATCATTTTACCTTTTTTCAAAGCTCTAACTCAAAATTTTCAGGTAATGATGCAGCTCTCCTTATTCTATCAACCTCAACATCTATTCTGCATCACTGTGGATAATAAGAGTCCTGATAATTATAAAGCTGTCATTGAAGCATTACCCACTTGCTTTCCGAATATGAAAGTTTTCGTAAGTTCTTCAAAACTTTCAACCTTTTCTATTCTAGAAGATTTCTATTATAGATTGGAGAACCATCCGATTGGGGATCTTTTGGAATCCTCAAAAATGTCTACACATGTTTTGACTGGTTGACAGTATCGAAGCATAAATGGAGATACTATCAGTACTTATCAGGAACGGATCTTCCGATTCGAACGAATCTGGAAATGGTCAGAATATTCAAAGCGATGAATGGATCTATCAACACAGATGTCAGCCATTTTGAAGTGGATCGGTATAAGAATATGGAGGTTTGAGGGAAAATTAAATGGGATACAAGGAGACAGATAATTTCAGGGTGTTCTTCCTCCGATGCCCATTTATAAATCAAGTATGTCCGTGGTGGTGCCAAGGGAAGCTGCAGACTTTCTGATTATCAGTCCGAGAGTTCAGAAGTTGCTGAAGTATCTGTCGAAGACATGGATTCCAGATGAATCCTTCTGGTCAACTGTGTTGGGATCGCCAGCATGTAAGTCTCAACCAAGGCTGCGCGAACGTGCCGCGGCCCAGGCCGTGAGTCGTGGTTGAATCAGGCCGTCTTTTCGAAAACAGCTCTTCTCGGCTATATGCCCGCAATTTTTAGGCGAAGGTTGAGCCAATTTCGGCTTTTCAGCGAAACTTGGCCAACTTTTGGGCGGACTTTCCAAAGTTCGGCTTTTGAGCGGATGTTCAGCAACTTTTGGGCGAAGGTTACCTTCGTATACTAGGCGAATGTGTGGCGATGCTACGGCGGCTCTAGAGCGAAAGATGAGCGACTTCTGGCATGAAATGATACTTGACAACATCTGGACGGCCCAAGGTCCGCTCAGAAGGCGACCAGACTTCGCATAAAAGTTGCCAAGAACAGCCGAGTTTGTATTAAAAAAGCACAGAGCCGCGCGGCAGTGCGGCAGCCTTGTTCTCAAGGTCCCGTGATTTTTGATTTTCGGGTAAGAAAATCTCGTAAAAAATTACTCATCAAAAACCAATCCCATTACAATCTAACCCACAATTACTTTATTTCTTTACAGTACTCCCAGTTCCGGGTTCATTCCGAGTTCGCGACATCCTGTGGCTCCGGAAAAACTTTGTGCTCCGCCCACCATACGAGAATACTGTAGACTCAATTGGAACTTCGTACATCGGACGGTACCAAGTATGGGGATGGCAGAAAGAATGCTTTGGTTGGTCCAAATGAATTTTTTATCTCAAAATGATCTCATTCTTTTTTTCGAAGAGATTCGTTCCGGAGATTTTCCGTTTTTGTTTTCACTTTCTCTATTTCTTGCAGGAAAAGTCAAAGATTTCTCATGTGTCTTCGGTGTTGGGGATATTGAAGAAATAATGACACGACCTGAGTTGGTGGCTCACAAATTGTATCTGGAATATCAGCCAGCGGGGTTTATGTGTATGTTCAAGGAAATTCGAAAAAGAAGTTTGAGTCCGGATGCAGACAAGTTCAGCGCAAAGAGTTATTCGGAGATGCCAAGTGTCGAATTGGTTCAGGGAAAGGCCATAACTCAATTGACAAATCCACACTGGCTTGTTAGGGATTCGTTTTATAACCCTTCGTTGGAAGATTTCGATCAGGAAGTTCTCTGAAGAAAATGTCAATGTTTTGACTTTCAGAAGTCAATTTTTTAAATTTAGAATTAATACAAGGGAGATTTTTTATGTTCTAGGTTTAAACAGATACAGGTTGTATACTTTTAGTTTTTTTGTTCTAGTTTGTGATTTTGAATAAAACTTTTTACTCTCAGTTTGCTCACCTGTTCATCATCTCTCGATCTTTACCCTATTCAGAAAAGAGCTCGATCAAAATGTTCAATTTTCTTTTCTTTTATTGACAAACCCTCAAGAAGTCATATGAGTTTTCAATTGAGAACGGAAAAATAAAAGAATCGAATTTCTCGTCTGGATACAGACAAAGGTACAAACTAGATATGGTACAATATTCTTGGTATCATGTCTGGAAAACTTGACTTTTCGATTTTAAAATGAAAAACATTTTTGAGTTTACTCTCAGCGGGAAACCCCCTTGACGAAAGAGACAGAAAAAACAATCGCAGACAGTGTTCTTTCTCTGAATCTTAAGATGTACTTACTTTTTCTTTTTTTCTTAATTTCTTTTTTGACTTGCGTGTGAGATTGAAATTTGAGATGTAATCGGGCGAGAAACCAAGATCAAATGTCCGAGAATGTTGATCAATTTCCGGTTATTTTTCATACAAAGATGCAACAAAGATGTTTCTCTGCAAAATAATGAGCATCTTTGCTCCTTTTGCTCTCTTTTTTTGATCCAATTATCCCTTCCTGAGCCCACCTCTTGCTCTTTTTACACTTATTGTTTGTCAAGGGGTGACAAACAAAACAAAACGTGTGAAGAAGAAGAAGAGAGATCCTTTTCCCTTTTCCGTCCTTTTTTTGCTTGCTCATCCAACACTTGAAATAACGAATATCGTCTTGAGACTGGAAGGAGAAGGAGGGACTCATGTATTCACACCCACTGATTCTTTTCATGTGATGTTTGGGAGATTCAGACTGTACGATTTTGGTTTTCTACTTTTCCTAGGATCCCCAGATAGATACCGTCAAATCTGTATTAAAAGGGCACCCTTATGACCTCAAAATGAGCACATTCTTAAAATTCAAACAGATTAAAATCAGTCATTTTAGAATGCTCGTCAAAATTTGACTGTTTCAGATCTCTTCTCTAACAAATGTTATGATTCATTGTGAGAATTCAGCAATAGTTTTTTAGGTGTTGGAAAAATTTAGACAAATTTAGGATATTTTTGTGAAAATTTCATTCTAATCGGTTCGGTTTGAGATGAGTTACAACCTCCTGGAGATAAAAATTTTAAAAAATTCAATTTTCCAATAAAACATTTTCAAATTTTTCGTGAAAAAAATTCAAAATTTTCAAAAAAATCCAATTTTCCATGAAAAATTTCAAATTTTTCCTGGAAATTGTCAGACTCGTCAAAAAACCCGAATCTCCCAAAAAAAATTCCGAAAACAAATGTTTCAAATCTCTTCTCCAACAGATTTTATGATCCATTTTGAGAATTCAGAATTAGTTTTTAGGTGTTGGAAGAATGTAGACAAATTTAGGATGTTTTTGTAAAAAAAATTCATTCGAATCGGTTCAGTTTGAGCTGAGTTATAACTTCCTGAAGACTAAAATTTTAAAAATTTCAATTTTCCAATAAAAATTATCAAATTTGTCAAAAAATAATTCCAAAAAATAATCTAATTTTCCAAATAAATAATTCTAAACTTCCGAAAAAAATGTTTCGAATCTCTTCTCCGACAGATGTTATGATCCAATTTGAGAATTCTGAAAAACTTTTTTAGGTGCTGGAAAAATAGAGTCAAATTCAGATTTTACCTTTTTTAATATGGATTTTACCGTATTTCTAATATAGTTATCAGAGTTGGGCGGAATTCCGACTTCCGACTTCCGAGCTGTAAAATTTCTCTTCCGACTTCCGACTTCAGACTTTCAAAATTTTCACTTTCACAAAACTCTGATAGTTATAGTCACCATCACTACATCGAATCCAAAGTGTCAGTGAACTTTTTTCAGTCTCATTAAACAACATTTCTCTCCCTATAACTCAGTTTAAATAACGTCTACCTTGTCTGAAACTAGAAAGTTTCCGCTTTCTTCCTTTTTTCTAGTGTACATTCTCGTTTTATAGCCAATAATTGTCATTCTTCATCCGGAAGGTGGCTGTAAGTCACCAAATTGAATTATTTCCCTGGCATATCCAAACCGATACTTCAGTTTTTTCGTCACCACTTGTGTTCTGTTCTAATTTTCAATATTTTTTCAAAAAGGTAAAGGGTTGAGAAATTGTTGAAACTCGATCCAAGCCAATTGAATTTGCAATTTTTAAAATGGATCTCCAATTTCAAATTATAATAAAACTGACGTAAGGACTTCTTAGGGGTCTGATTACTGGAAAATTTGCATTTGATCCAAAATTTCGGAGAAAATTCGAAGTTATGTGGTTTGTTGAGCTTCGGAATGCTCCAGTGTGAATCAGAAGAGATGTTTCTGAATGATGAATGAGAATTAATTAATTATGTATCTTTTTCTTATTATTTCCAACTAGAACGTCGTATGAATCTCCGTCGATCTCATCCAACTTTCTCACGGAACTACTCTTTTTTCCGCTTTACTCTCCCACTCTTTTCTTCCTGTTTTACTAATTAGAAGCACTCTACTCTAATTGCTTTTAAAATTTATTATCTCTAATTGGAAACTTTTTGTATTAGTCATCATTAATATTAAATGTAAGCATCATTAAGTAGATACTCTCTCCTCCTACACTTTTCTTACGACTTTTTCACAATTTGAACAGTTTTTTGTTCTTTGAAAATTAGCTTGTCTGATTTTCAAAAAAAAATGGAAGGTTCTCACAGACAATAACCAAAAGTTCTCAGATTTTGCTTTGAACTTTGAGGTTTTCTCATGACGTTTTCGTTTTTTTTTTCAAAAGAAAAGTTATTAAAGAATTCATGAGGGCTTCCTAGATTTCGGGTGCAGTTACGTTCTTCTTAATTTTCCTTGAAGAATTTGTCAATTTTTCTGGAACAGATATTTTCAGTGACAGAAAATGACAAAAACAGAATGGTTCTTAATTTCAAAAACTGCAGTTGTCACTCTAGCTGTTCCTTTTTTGAAAATGGGAGGTTTTTTGTTTTGAAAATTATCTAAAGCTGAAAAATAATTTTCGAAATCCCTTTTTTTTCGGTCTCTAGCAGTTTCTAATGGTAGAAATACCTCAATATCTTTCTCATATATAATTTGCTAGAAATTCTTTCAAAAATTTTTGTATCATCTGCAAAAAAACAATTTCTCGGAACCTGGTGGTACCAAATCATATGCAGGTTAAACTTCTTCTATTTCTCTTTTTTTTCTGTTTCAGACAAGTAGATTCTGAACTTTTAACAGGTGTTTATGGTAATTATCAGATGTTTGCACTCAAGAATACAAAGATCGCGTTAGCCTCTTCAATTATTCCAATCGTAAATTCTCATTTGAAAAAAATCTAGAACATTAATCCTTCTGACAGTGATAAAAAATTTCTGCAAAAAGTTCTAGCAGTAGTCTAAAAATAAATTGTATAGTCAAATTCCCTCTGATTTATTAGCTTCATTCTTGGTTTCTTCTACGTCTGCAACTAAACTAGATTCTCCGTCAACTTTATAAAATTTTCAGAATGGCATCGTCAAACTTTTCAAAATGTGCAACGGAAGATCAAATGGTTCTACAAACATCTATTTTACTGCGTGTCAATGTTATTCTGATGACTACTGTAGCCGTATTCACTTTTATTCTTACTTATCGAGCGTTATTCATTCTGAAGCAGCGTCCAATTTTCCACAAATCCACCAAAATTCTACTTTATACAAGTTTGATATTTGTAAATGTTCATGAAGTGATATTCATGATTATTCAGGTTAGACAAAAGTTTCATTGAAGGTCTTATTATTCTAATAATAATTTCAGTGTGTCGCCTTTCTCAGAAGTTTCACATTGAACGATAAGCCGTGTGAAATTATGAGGACGACGTTGGAATGTCGATTTAAAAACCATGTGTTAATTTTCGGAATAGCGGGGATGAATTTCAATCAGTTTGGTTTAACAGTTGACAGGTAATTTTCTTTCGAAAATTTGCACAAAAAAAATCAAATGATGTTTCAGACTACTAGCGACTGTGATCCCTCAAACCTATTCAAACTTAGGATCGTTCCCAGGAATTTTAATTTCTATTCTAGTTGTAAGTTACAAGCATACTTTCTCATCCAACGTATTTGAAAGTATAAGAAAATATACTTTCGTATAAGAAAGTATACTTTCTTATCCAATTCAGGGCTGGGCTGCAACGAATTTCGGCAACTCATTCAAATATGAATAACTTTTTTTCAGGGGAATCCGGTAAAAATACAGTCAACCAAAAAAAAGTTTCTTGTTAAAAAAGCTATCGAGTGGTTAAAAAATCATTAAATTTCATCGAAAAATAACAAAGTTACGTCTTGAGTTGCCAAAAAGTTGCCGAATTCGGCAACACAAGGCGTAACTGTGTCAATTTTCAATAAAATTTGACATTTGTTTAATCAATTGATAGCTTTTTTAACAAGGAGCATTTTTTGTGTTGACCGTATTTTCAGCTGATTTCCCTGTAGAAAGTTATTCACATTTGAATGAGTTGCTGAAATGTGTTGCCGCCCATCCCTGATCGAATTATAAACTGCTATTTTCAGATCGGGAGTAGCGTGGCAGCTCCGCTGATCATAGCCATTGGAGATCCATACAATGACATCGTTCCCAATTGTTTCTTCTTCCCTGAATATTCTGCTCCAAGAGCAAACGGATTCTTGATTATTCTCAGTGCACTTGTGATCACGAGTATCTTTTTGAATTTGATAATTATCTTTGTGAACAAGAAACTGGAGAAAGGGTGGGCCGACTAATCCATTGATGGCTTAAATTTCTATTTTGCAATTTCAGAACTCGTTACTATGTTGCGCAAAGGTATCAAAAGAGAGAAGCTTTGATTTCAACGAGAATTATTGTATACATTGCTGCATCTCAATTCTTAGGAATGGCATTATATTCAACTGTTGTTCTGACGTTAAGATTGCATAAATCCATGATTCCAGTCTCCATGTATCATAATATTGTGTGGTGGGCTTATGTAAGAGTTTCAAATTTCTACACCGTATTCCATCTCAAAACATTTTCAGACTGTCCCTTTCGCAGCTGTTGCTCTGCCAGCTCTTCTTATTCATCGCATTAATCAAGTGGGTTCGAATCGAAAACGAGTCATAAATCGGATAACGGCGAAGGTGGAAACACAAGAAGAACATATGAAATCATTGAAAGAATTGTGGGGTTGAATGTAAAAATGGTTTATTTTGAAAACTTAATAAAGTGCATAGTTACCCGTTTGTATATAAAAAAAAGCTGACAATGAATTATTCTAATTTCCTCTTCCAAACAAGCGTTTCACACCATGAACGATATGATGTTGGACTGATAAAAGAGCTGGAATGATGATTAGTCCATGGATGAGAGATAGAGAGACGCAGAGAGTCAGAGAAAGGGCAAACATTTTAGCCATATAAAGTTCCATAAATCCAAGTGGAAGAGCACAGAAATCAGTGGAGACTCCGGCTTGGATGACTGGGAAACCAACACTGGCGAGGGCGAAAGTGAGATTTGTTTCGAAAGAATTCGGGGTTGCGATGGAAGAATCTGAGGATGAAGTCGTGGATATTGATTGAGATGCAACATCAGAAACTTGATGTGGAGATGGTTGGGAATGAGATGATGCGTGCTTTTTGGCTTCTGAAATATCTCTGGTAGGTATCGTTCTCTCAATAGCGTTCTTGAAACTTACTAGCTGCGTAGAAATGGAAAGCAACATGAGCTGGAATGTCGACTGAGAATCCGATGCACATAATTGCAATGGACATGATGACGGGATCCAAGGAGACACCCAGAAGGGATAAATATCCGAATACTCCGACAGAAGTGACCAGGATAGCAACAGAAACAATCAAAACTGTCAAGACATCCGAGATGAATAAGAAGCAAACGAGGGAAACGAAGATGAAGGTGGCAAGGGTTGTTTGCCAGGTGACAGTTGGGATAGACTGGAAAAGAGATTTGTTAATTCCGGCGAGAAATGTTCATGGCATTAAAAGATGTAGAATTTTGCGCTCCTTCCGAATATCACAACAAAAAAGCTCAAAACAATTTTCCGGAGATTGAAAAGGCCGTCAAAAGGGCAAACATCCCGCCAAAAGTACTCCCTTTTAGCAACTTTCTCGGGAGTATTCTGTGTTATGCGGCAGGGAAACCCCCTTATTTGACGGATTTGCACAAATTTTCTCATTATTTTACTGAAATTAATATTGGATGACACAAAAAATGTGACTACTGTCGACTAAAGATCCCAGTAACAGCAAGGGAGCACTTCTGTCCCGGTTCCATCCCTTTGAAGGCGTATTCTGGCTCCGAGAAAAAATTTTTAACATTTTCATTGTGATATTCGGAATCAACGTGGAATTCTGCATCCATTAAAGCAATATTTTTTTAAATTGCTCGGAATCCTCCTTTAAGACTCCAATAATCCAAAAACTTACATCAATCATATCCAAGAAGAAAGCGTCTTCGGAGAATACTGTAGCGTTGAAATCTCTGAAATTTTTTGAATAAATTTTTGACTTTTCCTAAATCTCTCTCACTTCTGGAATTCCTCTACAGCCCCTCTCCAACTCTTCAACAGAGTTCCTCTCCTGTTCCAATCTTTCAATTCTTGACCATGGAATCCAGTGGTGAACATGAATTTCGTTACGTTATGTGGATGGGATCTGAAATTTCTTTCTTTAAATCAATAAGAACCAACATGACTCACTGATTATCGAATCTCAAAAATCCTCTCCAATACGAGAATTCTGGCCACTCCAAGAACTGCTCAATATCACTTTTTTCTTGTGTAGAATCGTCTTCCTCCACATCCATTTCAATTTCTTCTATGAACGATGAGCGATATTGAACAAAGTCGCTAAAAATAGACCTTATTCTGAATCCATCTGACTTGGAAACTTACTCTAGGAAGAATTTTGTGCTCGGTGCTCCGATTGCATTCGGCATATGCTCCAACTTCTCTTTCAATTCAATCAATCTCTCCACATTTGTGTCATTTGTCAAATCTCCCGGATTATTAACAATAACATGAACAGGAGTGTAATAAGGCACGACTTCTCTTGTTCTCAAGTTATCCATGTAAAGCATCGGAGAATCCTTCAAGAAGAATTTACTCGGTCTCAATTCCACTCTCAATCGAGTCAATCCAAGTACTGCGAATCCAATGAAAACAGCCCAAACCAATACGATGGCAGTTGAAACGAACACATTTGAAATAGCGGATACGTACCATTTCAAGAATCTTCCCACAACATTTGACATCTTATTTTGAATTTGTTTCGTTTTCTCACTGACTCCGTTTGTATCCTTGGTATCAGCAAGAAGGGTCATGCAGGCGGTATAGAATGTAGCTTGATAGAACATGTCCATGAAAATAGCAGCTGCATTTCCGTAACAGAAAATGCGAATTTCAGGTGGAGAAGTAATCGCTCCAATTGTGAAAGCTAACATATTTGTGAAGGCAGAAATAGTGATTGCTGGTCCAGTTTCTACAAGAACTTCTCCCATCATATGTTCTCTCATTGGTTTATCCAATGGAGCCGTTCTCCAAGATTCCAGACGATTCCATGCATGAAGCATCAAGAAACTATCGTCTACTGAAATAGCGAGTACCAGGAATGGAGTAATGCACATGATTGGACTGAAAGTGACTCCACAGAAGAAAAGAGTTCCCATTGCGGTTCCGCAAGCCATGAATGGGGTGACGCAGGCGATAATGGAGAGAGCAACTTTGTTGAATGTCGCTTTTTGAGAGTAGAGATAAACTGCACTGAACATTGTAGTGATTGTGCAGAAAATTGACATTATGACGAAGCCAACGACGAGGAAAGGTTGAAGCGAGAGACCAGCTCGGACGATTTCTGAAAGTAGTTTGAGCTCATTTCTAGATGTTTCTGAAACAATTGAAGTTTTTGGAACTGTATGCACTTCAAATGAATCAACTCTTCAGTTCTCTCTACCCCTCCCAATTGATATTGTTCCCATCAACAGAATAAATGTTCCTTATTAAAAAAAGCTATCGATTGGTTAAAAAACCGTCAAATTCTATAGAATATTGATAGAGTTACACTTTGTGTTGCCCGAAGGTTGCCGAAATTGCTGAAACCGGTATTTTTTGACAACACAATTCGTAACTCCGTTAATTTTTGAGAAAATTTGACGGTTTGTTAACCAATCGATAGCTTTTTTAATAAGGAACTTTAACTCTGTTGACCATATTTTTATCCGACCCCTCTGAAAATATTAGGTTGAACGGAAAGTTTTTGACTTTTTTGACTAAAATTTCAGTTGAATTTTTTTCAGCTCTCCGAAGCATAGGATTATTTTTATTGTTGTTTTAAACATTGATCAACTTCTGTTTTTAAGTACGCCAGATTACACCCCTTCTCGCTTCATACAGTGAGAACTCTGTTCATAAACATCTTGGTACCTCTTTTTTGCCCATGTTTTTGTATGAGTTCGTTCACAGCAATCTCGCGCTCTAGTAAGAAAATGTTTTGCATATTTCTAATACTACTGAGGATGTTTCTTTATAAATGCATAATGGTTCCCCATCTCTTTTATTAGCTCAGTAAAACTTCCCCAAAAATCTGGCTCTTTTTTCATTCTGAAAAGAAAACTTTGGATGTAATTTTCTCCCGAACCAGTAGGAATGAGACATAGAGATTTTAGTGTAAATATCACCAAAACATCAAATACATTTTGCAAGCATCCCAGAAAAATACGATTACGTATGAGTAAATTCTCGCAAGAAATACCCAAAATGCTAAAAAAGTTTAGTTTTTTGAAATTTTCTCTGCGACAGCCGGTTCAATGGTTACCATGCTATGTGAACTTATTCAGTTACACAATACCTCCAATATGAAGCATTGAGTTATTAGAGAACAATCGACGTCACCGAAAAAATTTAAGTTTTTGAAAAAATTTTCGGAATTTTCACATAAGCCTTTTTCTTCAAAACCACAACTGGAAACCTTGAGTATTTTCTATTCTTAAAAGTTGACCGATCTCATATATTTTTGGTTTTTACACACTTTAGTCATCGTGCTTCAAAATAGGATAAATTTCAATAGTGTTGCATCTTTCCTTCTGATACTGTAGCACTTCATAAAGACTGAATCTTGGTTACTATCTTTGACACTCAAAGACCCGTACTGTTTGAACGGAAAGGCAAAAAGACATATGGTTTTTTGTAATATAATTTCAAGCGCTCTCTTATTATGAATAAACGTTGATTATTTGGCTTCCAAGGTCCATCAGCAAGAAAACTTGAAATAAAAAAAGGTCATTATTTTTCTTGCCGGGCTGCATCACTTTGGGAAGCTGTTGCGAGAGCAGGAATGGAGGGAATGAGACCGCAAGTGACATACAACAAGTATAAGAGTTGATAAACATTATACACTACAGCTACTTTATTGTGGAGCTTTCTTGCTGTTCCAGTAAAAGATTAAAAATGACCCTTCGAAAAAGTCAAAAACTTTCCGTTCAACCTAATAGTTGTTCACATTTGAGTACGTAGCCAAAATTTGTTGTCGCCAAACCTGATCCAGCTGATTCAAATGGGAATAACTTTTTTCAGGTGGATTAGGTAAAAATACGGTCAACAGAAAAAAATATTCCTTATTAAAAAAACTATTGATTGGTAAAAGAATCGTCAACGTTCATCAAAAATTGACAGAGTTACGCCTTGTGTTGCCGCAAAGTTACCGATGTCGTCAACTTCGACAAGGCGTAACTCTTTCAATTTTTGATAAAATTTGACGGTTTTTTAACCAATCGATAGCTTTTTTAATAAGGAATATTTTTTTTGTTGACCGCATTTTTACCCGATCCCTCCGAAAAGAGTTATTCACATTTTAATGAGTAATCCCTGCTTCCCCTCTACTAACCACTCTCCACGACAGTTTGTGACATGACATCAACTTTGATCAAATCATTCGAATATTCCTTTGCAAAGTGATCTCTAACTCGTAATTCCCACTGCTTCACAGTTTTCGTTGTCCAATCCGGATAACGTTCCGCTCGGAAATAAAGAACAATCAAGTTCGACGAATTCAAATGTTGTCCATCTGCAGACATTGATATTCCGAAGAAGTTTGGCTAAATGACGATGATGATTTATGAGATAAGAGTTTGACTAATTGACCTACAATCAGACTGAACTTTCTGCCGAAAAAGTTGGATGTTGGGTAGGAAAGGTCGATGCGTTTGGAGATACCATCGGTTTGGTTTTTGCCTAGAATTTGGAGACCGTTCTGAAATTTGATATTTTCGTGGGCATTTGAAGATTTTGAAGCTTACATAGTACTGTCGAACTGGTTCATTAGCTTGACAAAATCCTCTGCAGAATTGATTAAAGTTCTTTTCTACTCCGGAAACATTCATTTTGAAGTTTGTGGAGATCAGATCCGAAACTTTGACTACTTCTTTCAGAATCTTATCTTCCAGAAGTGATCCATTTTCTTTTTTCGATCTGATCATGATAATGGTAGTAATTCCAGGTCCATCTGAATCCAAGAATTGTTGAAAAGTTTTGAATTCATGTCGTGACATTGAATCATCAGAAGCATATCCGTCAATCGCACTAACTTTTCTAAAAATAATCAATTTAAATTGAAATTTGGTTTATAACTCACTCTGTTAATGCCAGTTTTATGCTCATAACAGCTGATAATATGAGACATAATACAATCGTTAATACCGGATATCTGGCTACTGTAGATCCAATTTTATAACTCAACGCATTCCATATCCTCGTTACTCGTGACGTTTCGTTTTTATGTCCCATCTTTCTCTGAAAACTAAACATTGAAGAAAACACAAACACAAAAGTAGCCGAGAAACCAGACGACATTGAAAAAGTTGTAGAATGAGAATTTTCGGAATTGGCTAATTGAAATTCAGCGATTTTATGGAGAAAAGTCAGTAGATCAGAAACAACAAAAAACAAACACATTTTCTTCTTAAAATTCTAGTATACTTTTCAACAAAATAATGGATCATCTTACTATAGAAGGTATTTTTGGGGCGGAACAAAAGAACAGATAGTTTTGTTCCATTTTGCAAAACGAATAGGAATTCGAAACTGGACAAAGAAGAAGGGTCAGAATTACAACGATTTCAAAGAAGTAGCCAATTGTAGCCACCCATCACACATTCTATCTGTATCTCTCGAAGAAATGATTTTTTAAACAGCCAAGAAAAAGATGAAGACAACAAAAAAGGGCGGAACTAAATAAAATGATTGGGAGTTTAAACTAGAAACGAATGACTCATTTTACAGTTGATTAGTGAGTTGATTAGGGCTCTGAAAAAGGTTCGACGAGTACCCAAAAATCCTTTTCAAAAAGAATTAGGATTCTCAAATTTTCTAAGTGATCAGAAGTTAGTGAATCAAGGTCAGCACTTCGACGTCATAATGGTCAAAAAATTAGAGGATAAGGAATACCTTTGTCTAGTGAGAATTTTCGAGGGTTTGGGGAACAATAAAGTTGAAAAAAACAGTTACGAGCAATAAGTAAATATGTTTCGGCAACAGATTTTGACAACTCATACAAATTTGAATAACTTTTTTCAGGGGAATCTGATAAAAATACGATCAACAGAAAAAATGTTCCTTATTCAAAAAGCTATCGAATGGTTTACAAACCTTTAAATTTTATAAAAATTTGAAGGTTTTTATTCACATTTGAAGTAGTTGCCGAAATTTGTTGCCGGCCAGCCCAGCTCAGTGCCATCATTTCAGTTAAATAAAGTTCTAAACAATTTGAATAACAAAAAGTTGAAATCAAGACAAAAAAATGCCAAAAAGACATGCATTGGACCATGTTAGAGTCATAAGTATTCCCAGTCTTTTATTCAAATTTCGTTCGCAAAAAGAATATCCGTACAAACACTGAAGAGAGGAGAAAAGTGTTTATTTGGAAGAAACGAAATCTTGAAAGTGCAACTCGTAATGTGCTTGAGTGCTAAAATGAATTCAAAACATCTTGAAAAACGGTCCAAAACTAAAATTTCTGTTTATATATACACTGTTTTCTATCAATTTAGTACTAGTCGAAATAACAGGTTCATCCATTAAAAGTAGGTCTTTTCGGTGATAGTGTAACAAGAACGTTCGGGTTTCGAATGAAAATGCGAATTTTCTGGTGACCTTACACAAAATTGGAAGCGTGAGTAAAGTAGTCGTAGTAGTGGGGGGAAGTGACCGTCTAGAAAATTCGACGAACAACAACCATCACCCACTAAAATAGTTTTTTTTCACTTTTTTCGAGAAACAGTATGACGAAACAGTGAGAGAAGAGAAATTCTCAGTGATTTTTCTTTTTGTGGCGAAGACTACATCTGGTCAGTTCTGTTTTGAACCGTTTGAGAACAAATAAAAACATGTCAGATGACCAGAATGACGAATTCAAGGACTGAGGTCATCTGTCGGAATTGATTTGCATATTCCTCTTTTTGTGGAAGATTCTTTTGGATGAAAGGAATTTGGATCATCGAAAAAGGAATATGGGGGTCTTAAAGGGATACTAAACCAAAAAAGTGAGATATTTTTATATGGATCGATTCAGATCGTTGCAGACAAGAAATAATCCTCTTGGAGACATGTCCAAAAATTGATTTAAATCAAGTTATAAGCTCTCAAAAAGCCAAAAAAGCGCTAGTCCTATTTAACGGAGGACCACGGAAGCGCCTTTTTTGGAACTTTGAGAGCTTGTAACTTGACTTAGGTCGATTTTTAGATATGTCCTCAAGAGAATTTTTTCTTTTCTGCAACATTCTGAATCGATCCATATAAAAATATCCCACTTTTTTGGAACACTTTTAACGTGTTCTCACTCTTTCTTGTTTCCAAAAAAGTTTCGTCTCCAAATTCATTTTGAAAAATGAAGCAATTTACAATTGAATTACTATTCATTCTGTTTGTCTCTTCTTTTGCTTCTGACTCAAAATGCAAAAAGTCTTCATTCCAATTGACATATGACGAAGACAAACGGGCGTTCCACAGTCGGCACTTTCATATTTTCTACGAGAGAGGATTCAAAGTAGGACAATTTCAAAGATATGTAAGAAGTATAGCTTATATTCAGTCTATCGCTGAAATGATAAAGTGTCAAGTGACCCGAACTGTGAAAGAAGTCAGTCTGGATGAAATAAAAGGAGATACATTGGAGACTATTTGCAAATCAAAAATTTATTCATCGAAGCTGGAAGATAAGACGAAGAAGAAGAATTACATGACGACGATAACGAAGCAGAAAAGGGTGAGCTCAATGTTCTGAAATAGAGAAATATCATATTTTTTGTTCAGTATACGGAAGAAGAAACGGTTTGTGATGCGATGAATCAATTCAATCTGATTCAAACTGAACAACGAAAATGGGCGGTGCTTATCCGAGGGTTCGCTACGGATATATTGCTTCCAGTCAAATCTAAAAATGGTATCTTTGCTCTGCTAGTTATCTAAAACTTGTTTTTTAGGAGTTTTCTCAAAAGAATCTCTGGATTTCGCTTTGAACTCTCTATTCTTTGCAACCGCATATGGTTTCGGTGATTCAACGTTCAAATCACTTGGTGGTGAAACTGGGGTTAAAGGGGTAATTGTTTTCCAACTTTGTAAATACATAAATTAATTTTTCCAGCAACTGCTCTTCGTGACTGTCATCGTTTATATTCTCGCTGTACTCGTGGCCGTCGTAGCTCTTGTAATTCTTGTCACTCTGTTTTTCATAAGAAGACATGCGAATATAAAGAAGCGAGAGAGCGAAAAGAGCAAATTATTGAGGAACCCCGCCAACAACACCGACGACGAAACACCAGTTGAAATTGTTTATGAGAATCCTTCTGACAATAAATCTTGATTTTTTGTTACCGTACTCTTAATTTTAAAGGCGCATGCAGAAAAAAGCGATGCGGGTCTCGCACAGAAACAATCAAGTGAGTTTCGTCTTCCGCCAATCTGAATTTGTTTCTTTGATGCTCTTGTTTTCGGGTCAATTTCGTTGATTTTTCGCATTTTCGTAGACAATTTCAAGTTTCTTTCCGTTTGAATTATTTTTATTCAAATTCAAGCCAATACTCTTCACGGCAGACATGGCAAACCGGGCCGACTCAGGCCAGAGATTTTCTCCCTATAAAATGAGATTTTTTAAACGAAACTCATATGAAAATTTAGATTTTTATGAGATCTACAAAATGGCATACAAATCAACTATATTTATCTGCTGAATTTTGTATTACTGTTTGTTAAACGCACGGAACCCCCTTGACGTGCGTTCTTTTCGCCGGCCCGGGCGTATTTCGGAAAAAAAAACACAAAATTGAGCGAATAAATATAGTTAATTTCTATGTCATTTTGTAGATCTCATCGAGACCTACATTTTCATAAATTTCGGTTGAAAAATCTCAATTTAAATGGAAGAAAATTGCTGGCCCGCATTGACCCGGCTGGCCCACTTTGCCATGTCTGCTTCGCGAATCTTCAGCGTTTTCCCGCTCGCTTTATCATTTTTGCAATGTTTTCTTCAGAATGGACACTTCTGGCTCCCATCTTCTACCACTCTCGAACTCATCCCGATCCAACAGTATCGAGTTCAAAGATGCGGTCATCAATGAGAAATGGGTACACTCAGCGAACAGAAGAAAGGGTCATCTGACGCCGAAAGCAGTAATTATTCGAAAAGCATCGCTTGTTTTATCCGATCACTTTCTTTCAGCCAGAAAAGAAAAAAGGATGGTTCGGCGGTGGGAAGTCAGAAGAGGAGCTCTTGATGGAGCGTGTTGAGCAGCACGAGCTCGAAGAGCTGCAGACATTCATCGCGCAGAAGCTGTTCCGTGTTGACGGAATTTTGTGCGATGAACAGACACGAATTTTGCTTGTCGAAAAGCTCATGAACGCGAAGGAGTATCCAACGATAGCACACGAAGAACTTGTTCACAGATATGGGTATCCGAAATTATTCTGGAACTAGTGGAATGCTCATTTTTTCAGAAGCCCAATGGCAGGATGGCTGCGTGATCGTTTGGTACCATCGATGTCAGATTGTAGTTCCGTGTTGCAAAGAGCTGCTTCTGAGTTCTACAAAGACAAAATGGTGTGTAAATGGTTCTTCTGAAGCTTCCAACAAGTTATTTCTTTCAGAGTGATCCTTTGTGCAACTGGGGCCAGCTAAACCCAGAGCATGTGTCTATGGTTGCCTCTCGAATCGCTAAATTCTCCGAAGAGATGTCATCCAAAGTAAAATGGTCATTGCTGGTGGAACCAGGAAAATTCAGTTGTCATCTCACCGAATTCGTGCAAGAGTTCAATCGTCTGGAACGAATGTTTGTAAATACCGAACTTTCCGACGAGGAAGCAGCACAAACGGCGTTCAACGCTAATTATCTGACGAGAGCGCGAAGCAAAATGGTACCATGTGCAGAATACTCGAGAGTAAAACTCGCCGATGGACTTGGTCGTCTTGATGATCGAAACGCGTTAAGAAACGGAATGTTTAGTGATGAACACGAATTCTTGGAAGAAGAGGGGTGCACTCAGAAAAGTACCTAGTATGTTGAGCAGATGCGGACATGGCAAACCGGGCCAGGGAATATCTCCCATATATAAACTGCGATTTTTCAATCGATACTTATATAAAAATGAAGGTATTGATGAGATCTACAAAATGATTCACAAAACGTATATTATTCACTCAATTTTGTGCTGCTCCCTGAACAGACCCGGGCCGGCGAAATGAACGGAAGACAGGTCGGCCCGGGTGTTTTTCGGCGAACAGCACGAAATTGAGCCAAAAAATATGGGCATTTTGTATGTCTTTTTTGTAGATCCCATCAAGACTTACATCTTCATATAAGTTTCGATTTAAAAATCTCAATTTAAATTGGCGAAAATCGTTGGACAGAGTCGGCCCGGTTTGCCAAGTCTGGATGTAGCTTATTATTACAATCATAATTTCAGCGGAACAACAGACTTCATTCATGCAAACTACGTGAAAGGTGGTCCACTTTTGAATACGTTCATCTGCGCTCAGGCTCCTCTCAAAAATACGCAGGAAGATTTTTGGCGAATGGTATTCCAGGAGAAATGTCAATTCATTGTGATGCTCAATTCCGCTGTCGATTCGTCAACTCTCGGCCCTCTTGAAGCGGCGAACAGAAATTACTGCCCGTACTACTGGCCTCGGGCGGAAAAACAATTTTTACAATTCGGATCTTTCCGTGTCACATGCGTCAGTGTTGATTCGAAAGCGGATCCACTTTTCACCATCACCAAACTCAAACTGCAAAAAATTGGAGGCAACTTGGCTGACGATGAGTGCGATGACGAGCTCGTGTTAGAGCATTGGCAATGGGATTGGCAATATTTAGGAGATGTTCATTGGCCGTTCCGTGTTTTGAGAAAGTTGGTGCTATTTATTAGTTGAAATTCTGAATTATCCGGTTTTAGAGCTCGCCAACTCTCAACGCCCACAATCGTACAATGTACAGATGGATGCTCTAAAGCTGGAACACTGGTGGCTATCGAAACGACCCTGATGCACTTCATTCGCGGATCACCTATCACCAAATCGTTGGTTCTCCAATCATGCGTCTTTGTTCGCCTTCAACGACGTTTATCCGTCTCCTCAACTCTTCTCTACCTCTTCATCTATCGTGTCGTTCTCCGTTGGATCGAACCGTATGTCACTAAATGGTATGAACGCGCTGCACTCGGTCTTCGCTTCAAATCGATCGGATTCATCCAAAAGTATACTGGAATGATTCAGGAGTTCAGTCGTATCACTCCTGCCTACTAACCCCCCTATCTTTCTTGTTCTATGATAATTTTACCCCATTTTTTTTCTCAGAAATTGTATTTATGTGCATGCATCCCCTCACAATAACTCAGTTTCTGAATAGAATTGACGAATGAATGAATGATTGATTATTGTATATTTATTTATCATTGCATTATTTTGCCAAAATAAAGTGGAATTTCACAAATGAGATTGATTTAGAATTGAGTATCAGGGCGAGTGGCGATCCAGGACTTGATGGCTGGAATGGCATAGACCTTCTGACGGAGAGCGCTGAGTTTTGGATGCTCCGAAGCGGTGAAGAATTGGTTCTTCTCGAGAGTGGTGAGATTCTCGACGACAACGAGATCAGCGAAAGTGAGTCCGTTTCCGACGAGGAATCCAGATTTGCTCTTCTCAAGAAGACCAGTGATGATCTTGAAGAATGCATCTCTTGCCGGAATGGCAACTTCCGAAGAGATCTTGGCAACCTCTTCAGCCGACTTTCCACTGCGTTGAGCCATGATCAATTGACGGAATGATCCCATGAAATCCTTGAATTGATCGACAATCGCATCAGCCCATGCTTGCTCTTCTGGAGTCTTTCCAGCGTATCCGAACTTGTTGGCGAGATAACGGATGATGGCAGCCGATTGTGGGATTTCGAATCCATCGACCGAGAGAATCGGAAGTTGTCCGAATGGAGTCTCTGGAAAAGGAATATATTCTTAGATGATGGAGTTTATGGGAAACTAACTGTCTTTTATCTTATCCCAGGTTCCGTCTCCTTGAGTAATACGCTTGTCCTCGAATGGAATTCCAGCGAGGTGGAAAAGGATTCTAGCTGGCTCAGCGAGTCCACGAACGTCGAAGTAGGTCAGCTTATAGGAAGGCATGTTGAGATAGAAGTTCTGGAAAAAAGCGGTAGAAGTTGGAAGAATGATATACCGCAAAATCTCTAATAGAAAGACCAAGAAAAAAGAGCACTTTCTCAGAATTCTGTGATTCTGAGAATAGTCTAAATCGATTCCTTGTCAAAAATAGATTAGGCCCAATACAAAAAATCTCATGAATCGCTTATCCAAAATCAGTTACATCCAAAATTTAGTTACATCCAAAACTTATCCAAAATTAGTTACAAAATTAGTTATGGGTGCTCTTGTGGAATTCGAATTATTATAAAAGGACATGTCCTTCTATTAGAGGTTTTACGGTATCTATAATATAGACTGAAAACTGAAAAAATTGAACCAACTGGTCTGTGATAACTAAGCACACTTGCCCTCCTATTTATACTAGATTCGCGTTGTCTGTGTCTCACTCTCTTCCCTCTCTCTTTCTCGATGTTTGGTTCATTTCGCAAGAGAGTCTCAAAATCAGCTCTAAAAGGATCACATTTGTCAGCATTTTCGAGCATAAGATTTTGTGACAAAACGTGTTTTGATGAGAATTCAAGCACAAAAAGGATGAAGGGTTTGATGATAATTCAATGGTAGCCATGGTGATGTGCACGAGAGGTTTCGAAGGAAGTGAAAAATAAGAAGAAGAATGATGTGAGAGGGCAAAGAACAACAACATTTTCACTTTGACACCTGTTTTTCATGCAAAAAAATCAAATTTTCAGTCCTAAATTCAATCACTTTATTAGAAAAACATTTAATCTGAAGAAAGTGTTATCTTGGAAGAATGGGTAAAACAGGCAAAAAAAATTGGAAGAGGGGAAGATCTCAGAATAAAATATTCGAAAAATGAAATTCAAGAGATGATAGTTGAATAGTATTCTAGTTGTATTTGTTTTTAATAGTATTCATTTTCATCTGGATTCACATTGATAGCTTTAACACCTTTTTTCTTGCGAAAAATTCTATTTCCAATTTTCACTTTATTGGAAAAAAAATTGGAACTGGGGAAAGTGCTATCTGGAAAGAATGGGATGAAAATTTGCAAGAAGAAGAGGGGGAAGAGCTTAGAATGGAATATTTGAACAATGAAATAGCTTATTCCTCTAGTTGTGAAGTCTTGGTTGATGAACCTGTCCGTTGAATTTCTTCACCGAGAAGTTCTTCTCTGATGGCTTCGACGTCGTCCATGCGATTGGAACCTTGGCAGCGAGTTTCATGCTCTTCGATGCTTTCTTTTCTTTTTTTGGCGCAGTCGACACTGATTCCGCATTCTCCCTCTTCTCCACCTTGATTACCAGAACATCGAAATCCTTCGTTCTCGGATTGTAGACATACTTTCTTCGCGGCCGTGTGGAGAGAATCTCTCCTTCGTTTGAATCATTCTTTTTTGGTTCCACAGGTCTGATGAAGGAACCATGAACAGTGTAGAGGTGCTGTAAAGAAACGGATTTTTAAGAGATGCAATACATAGAAAAATAATTGGCTTACTGTAGCTCCCATGATTTCAAGATACTGGTGGATAAGTTGCTTGTTCTTGACAATACTTTCGTGCGACATTATTGGGTTTTTTAGGCGAAGGAGTGAACTGTCGTTAGCGATAAAAAATGAGCAGTCTTTAGGTTGCTATTGTGTATCAACTTATGTTATTCTGGGGTGTCGTTGAAAGGTTGACCTATGGTGGACTGGATTCTCCTGGGAAGAAATAAGGTATATGAGAAAAGAACGGACCCATGTTTACCATCGGAGAACGTAGGGAATGGAGTCGAAGACAAATGAAGTCAATGAGATTTTGAATTCAGAAAGAATGTGGGGTCAAAGAGTGGTATAGTCAAATAGTAATTGCCATAAAAGATACCTAAAATCTGTATTAGAATGACACCCCTTTAATAGAAGGGCACCACTAATAGAAGGGCATCCGGATGAGCTCAGAATAAGCACATTCTTGAAATTCAAACTTGCAGAAATTAGTTTTATTAAAATCCTTGTTAAAAGTTGACTGGGCACGTTAGAAAATATGTTTCAATTATCTTCTTCAAGAGATGATCTATTTTGCGAATTCAGAATTTTTTTGGGTGATGGAAAAAAAGAAGGGACATTCCAATACAGATTTTACGGTAATAGTTTATTCATAACTTCAAATCTAATTTCAAAATGGTATTTGGATTTTAAAAAAACCGAATTCAATAGAAATCACATTTCGCTCATTTCGCACCCAGGCTTGCTCTTCCGGAGAACTTCCAGCAAATCCAAATTTTTTTGCCAGATATCTACAGATGGCTGCAGATTGGGCAAGTTCAAACCCATCGGCTTGGAGCACAGGGAGTCTTCCAAACGGTGTTTCTGAAGATAGCACAATTTCGATACATTATTTGAAAAATTAAGCTTACTTTCTTTGAGATCCAACCAATAAGCACTCTGTTTTCCAGGCATCAATTCTTCAAACGAAATTCGAATATCTTCAAATGGAACACCAGCTAGATGAAAGAGCTGAAGAGCCGGTTCTCCAAAGCCTCGCGCATCGAAATATATCAGTTTATAGTTTGTCATTTTTCGATTTACGATAGTTTTAGGAACACTGTGAATCTATTTATACTCCATTCTCTTATCACACAATTCTCCACGTGGTTTGTGATTCCGAAGAACAGACAATAGAGAGGATATCGCGGCCACAAGAAATTGTGACTTTCGTAACAATCAAATAATCATTGAAAAAACATTCAAAAATACAATACTTTATAATATCTATAAAAAGTTAAAGTTCCATCTATTTTTCATCTTCCTTCGGTCCATTTTCATCAGTTTTCGAAGCATCATGACTTGCAGAATCAACTTTCGAGTTCTTTGAAGGTGTCTTTTTTGGTGGAGCAAGACCCAATGCGATCTTCGTCGCCTTCTCCTGTCGTTTCCGTTGACGATCCAATTGTCGAGCCAAACGGCGATCCTTCTTCAGACGAGCTGATCGGTCCCGCTCGAGGCCTTCCAATCTTTTGCACATCTCTCTATACTTTGCACGATCATCGTTACGGAGTTGCATGATCTCTTTGTAGAGATCTTTGATCTGTCCGATCGTCTGGCGAATAATCTCTCGATCGTCCGGTCCGCCCACTTGCATTGTTTTGTGGTTTCTTTGAGAGGAGGAATGAACTTTCTTTGAGAATTTATCCACAAAAAAAGGAGAGAAAATGTTGGAATTTGCTGTTCTGCATTTCAAAAGCATACGTGTCTTCTCAAAATTCATTTCATTTCAAAATAATCACAAACGAATGATCAGTATGTTGGTTGAAGTTATCGTTTTCCTAATTCAGGTATTAGTGATATTTTAGAAGTTTCAATACGCTCCATTGCGAACTTGCATAATACTGGACATTCCAGAATCCCCAGATCCCAAATTTAATAAAAATTATTTTGTTCGAATTGATTTCGAGGGAAAAAAGCAAGAGAGAATTCTCGAATGTCCAATTTCAGGCAAATTCGCAATAAAGCGCATTGTAACTTGGAAAATATCGCTAATAATCCGTTTCTCTTTTAGATTCCAAAATTCTAACAGTTTCAGAATCTGTTTCTGATGTTAGTCGTGACATGGTCGGTTTCTAGTTTTTGTAGTGGAAAGAAGAAAAAGGGAGAGGAAACTGTTGAGATGCCAGCGACTGGAAGTACTTCATCATGTGGAAAAGAAGCAGATGAGAATGTGGTAAGTGACATAGAGAATGTTCTCAAAAAAGTTAACACATTTCAGAAACCACCAGTTGTTCCATCTTCTCTGGTTGATGAAAAAGGATATGTTCGAAATGAAGCTGACAACGAGGAATTGAGAACACTGAAGTATCTGGAAGACTTCAAACCACCACAAACTTTGCCTTACAACGTTGAGGAGATATCAGTGATTGAAAAAGCATACGAAAGATTACATCCAGAATTGATATACCAGCTGCAGGAACATAAGATTCAGAAGTATCCGAAGCATAAGAAGATTGCAAAGGAAGAGATGAGAAAGAAGGAAGCAGAAGAAAAGAAAGCCAAGAAGAGCAAAGAAGAAAATGATAAGAAGGATAAGAAGAAGAAGATGGTGGTGAGATCCACAACGAAGACAAGGACGAATACAATGACAGAATAAATAGAAGATTCTGAATGTCTATGTTCCATTCAATAAAGTTTTTATTAGTATACCGTAAAATCTGTGTTACAAGTACTCCTCTAATATAAGTGCACCCCGATGAGCACAAAATGAGCACATTCTTGAAATTAAAATGGATTGAAATCAGTCTTTTTGGAATCCTCGTCAAAAGTTGACTGTGCACTCTACATAATATGTTTCAAATCTCTACAGTTGTTATGGTCCATTTTGAGAATTCAGAAATGTTTTTAGTTGCTGGAAAAATAGAAATATGCATGCCGTTCTAATACAGATTTTACTGCATTTATTTTGGCTGTTAGTACAAAACTGCTCACTTTGTATTCCTAGAAACATCTCCCAATCCCTTTTATCCCAAAAATTCAACGCTTCTCTTCTCCATTCATCATCTGAAGTTTCTTTTCTTTCAACATCCACCCAATCACATAACAATTCGAATAATAATGCTTCAAGTACTAAAAATAAGTTTCTCAACAAGAGACCATTCTCTTCCACTCCTTTTTCAACATTTCCTCTCCCGATTTTTCGTCTCGACCAAAATCCCAGTGGAATTTGTTGTAAATCATCAGAAATTGACGCGGCTCCGTCCATCGCCTAGTACTTTTCGATTCTTGAGGAATGAGGGAGAGAGAGGAATTTGAAATCCCTTGAGGATCGTGGGTAACTTCTAGAAAAAGGAAAATAGTACTATGATCTTGACAAGAAAGAGAGCTCACACTTGTTCTTCGAAACGAGAACTTCGTTTTTTCACACTGAATTGTCAGTTTTTGGATCTACCGTATTCTTTCAGCCATATCTACTATAAAGCCTCAAATAAAGCGACATTGGACCAACAAATTAGAAACACTTATACAAATTAGAAACACTTATGAAAATCATATTTAGTGCGCTTTGTAGCTGAGAAAAGTATTTTTGTTTACTGAAATTTTTACCTGCAAATAACGATAATTGCGGACGTACGAACTTCCGAAAGTCGGCTTTCTGGGTGTCGCTCTAATAGAGATTTAGCGGTACATACGTCCTCAAACTCAACGTTGAAGGGTTAAAATCTGAATGATTTTTTTTAAAATTCTTACATGAAGAGGTTTCACTACAGATGATTTCAGTCCGTTTTAAGTTAGAGATTGGCAACATTTTATTTATCGAAAAACCAACTTCTTTGGTCTTGATTTTTTCTGTGAATCTGCTTTCCAAATTCAGTGAACTAGATTCTGAAGCAAGTAGAGCTCCAAGAATTAAACATATTGAGCTCAATTAGCTGGTAACAGTCACGACAGTTTGAAGTTTCACAGCAATAGAGTGTGTGAGGGTGAGAGACGCTGACAGCGAGAGTACTCTCATCGTCTGCGCCTCTCGCCGATGCACAATATTTTGCCGCGAAACTTCAAATGATCCTAACTCGGCTTAAAGTGGGCCTAGAAACTTCATACTTCATTTGTTAACTGAAAAGAAGCAATTTTCTTGAATTTTTTGTTGAAAAAATTAGCTAGTAACAATTTTTTTTGTGGTTTGCTAGATTCGCTGTTTTTTCATGAGTTTAATTTTATTGTTACCGTAGTTAGAATTTCAAAATTTCTCCAATAAGCTTCTTTCAATCCGCTTCATTTGAGGCCTTGATTCACTCCCTTCGAGTTATTATGTTTGCCAATTCTCGTTTTTTTTCGCCTATTCAAGTCCATGGGCAACGGACCTTTTCGAAATTTCCACTTCCTCTCTCCAAAAAAGACGCCGAGTTCCCCTTCACTTCATTTTTCATGCGTGCAACATAGAGAAGAAATAAAAATGCATATGGGCACATTTTTCATTTTCATTCGTTCCGATTGGATAGACAGAGAGGTGACAAATTGGGTGACTCCATCGGCTCCCTCACTGCTTTTCGTCACATTTTTTTGTCTGAAAACAATCTCTAAATGTCTGGCATGCTCTCCAACTGTTATCCACTATCTTCATTCTCTCTTCCGTTTCCGTCACTTTTTCCTTCTCAGAAGGGAGCGGACTACTTTCTTTTTGCCTCCGTGCTTTTTGTGTATGCTCACTTTGCAAATACTACTTTCAGTGTCTGCGTCTTCCGTCGTTCCAATTCTTTTCTCTTTTTTTGCCCCATCATCTGCCCATGGTTTTTTCTCTCTTCTAATACATCACGCAAGTCTTTTTTCTTCCCTTTCCACAATTTCTGTCGTTTTCAGCACTCTCAGTCAGCCAGATTCTTGTCTTTATTGGTTCCCTTCTTCTTATTAGTCTCAACTTTTCTTGACGGAAGTTAGAATTGTACTTTAAGAGGACTACATTTGGAAAGACTATCCGGTCATCCTTGTCTTCTGACATTTTTCAGTTATCGTCATTTTCAGATTATAGCCTTAACTCTCTCTTTTTTTGATAAACACTTTCTGTCAGCACCTCTATAATAATAACAGTCGAGCTTCCAGATAATATATATTTTATTTAAGATTATGGAACCCCTAACAAATGTCTTCCTCATTCTTTATTTAGAAACCGAAATTGAACTTTGCCGAAAAAAGCTATCCCATTTTTATGAAGTGCCTGTCCTTGTACTTTTCGCCTCTTGTCCTATTGAATTTTTAATAACTTTTTTCTTTTCATTTTTCCTTTATGTTCTTTTGTGTTCCCTTGCGTCCCCCCTAAGTTCACAAGACCTTCCTTCCATCAGCTGAAAAGTGAGTCAACTGAAATTCTATCGCTTCGAATTTTTCATTTCACGTCTTCTACACCCCAGATGTTTGAACCAGAATATCTTCGTTGGGAAGGAACCCCACTTTTTGTCATACTTCACAGAAGGAATTACAATTTTTCGTGTATCTCTTTTTTCTCTAAATCTAATTAGCATTCAAAATTCCGAGAAATAAGGCTGAGCGGTGAGAAAACAAAAAAGGAAACCGGGGGGAAAGGAATGAAAAAGAAGAAGAAGCTGTGTATTCTCAGTTTCTTCTTCTTCTTCTTCTTCCGAGTGTGTAACGTCTGTCTCAGAGGTCCCGAATCTCGCAATTATATGTCCACATTTCCTTCTCGTCTCGAAAGAAGAAGGAAACTTCGATTTCTTACACATTTACGCTAATTCGAATCTCTTTTTCCCTGATAATCATGCTCTGATCATCTCGTAAAATGACAATGTGACGAAAAAGTTTGTTTACCACAAACCAACCTCTTCTATACTACTTCCAGTTATTATCTGTGTGTAGAAATAACATTTCTTTGAAGAATTTTGACTAACTTGCGTCATACTACTGATAAATGTGTTTTGTGGAGGGAGGGAGAGATCTTCGTTTTTGGATCCAAGTTTGAAGCAGCACGCTCAACTTTTTTAAATGTTGAGAGCAAGCAAAAGCCTTTATTCGGATAAAAACAAAGCGTAACTCTTTCAATTTTTCATGAAATTTCATGGTTTTACAACTAATCGATAGCTTTTTTAAAAATGAACATTTTTTATGTTGACCCTATTTTTATCCGATCCCTCTGAAAAAAGTTATTCGCATTTGAATGAGTTGCAGAAATTCGTTGTTGAAAGCATTATCTTCTGACGTTTATTAACAATGGAAATCGAAATCCTTCTAGAAAATCTTAAATCCTTCCTCTCCTTCTATTATTTCTCAACACCTCCATCATTCTTCTTCGAATATCAGAAATCCGATCTTTTCAATCTCTGAGCTCTCCTTCTAATCTGATTAAACCTTGAATTTCCGTTCCGAAAACAAACTGAAAACTAATCAATCAGATGTTGACCTCGATTTCACTTCGTTTTTCCCAGATCAACCGCACACATTCATTTTTGCTCTTTTCTTTCGTATCCGTTTACATGTGTTCCTCTCTTTTCTTCTTCCACCCTCTCTTTTCCAATCGATCAGATCATCTGTTCATCTTCTTTTTCGTTTTGTCAGGTGAGAGAGAGTGCTCCATGAGAGAGAGAGAGCACACACGTGATGATAACGAGTAGAGGAATTGAGGGAGAAAAAAGTAACGAAGTGAGAAGAATGTTTGTTTTCTGCCAAGATTCATTCCTGACTTTTCAGCACGCTTTTTTGTTGATAGACAACATTAAAATAAAATAAGTTGGGATTCTGGAAGAGAGAGGATTACGAGATGATGTGCTCTCTGGGCTCAGCTCCCACAACCAATTGCCATCATAATCTAATCCTTCGTTTTCTTCTCTTTTTTCGCTTGGAGATTTCTCCCAGTTATGTCTTTTTTCGCTTTTTGTGTTAGGATAACTTCAGTGCTTTGAGATATCTTTCGAAGAATAAAAAAAAATACGTAGGGGATTGATAAATGTGTTTATCAGTTATTTCATACACTATATTTTATGCTAATTAGGTTCTAGAAAAATCTGACAAAAAAGTCACATCATTAAGCATAAGCAAATCCGAAATTCAAGTCACCATGAAATATGACTTTGAGAGCTTGACGTCATGACTATAAAATGACGAGCTGAAAATTTAATTTTTATGAGAAGTTTTTGAGATTTTGAAGAGATAAGATTTCCTTTGAGATATGAAGAGACTTTGGTTTTGAATGAACTGAAATCAGAAGTTTTTTGGTTTTTTAAAAGAATCTAGATTTCAGAATGTCTCAAAAATTTTAAGGAATATTAAAAAGTATGGTCGTTAAAGGACGTATTAATAGTATTAATGGAAGCTTATTAATAGAAGTTTCAAAATTTTTATTCTCGGACCAAACGATGCAAAATTTCGACTCCGGGACATCTCGCTCCCAAAAATACACTATTTTCGCTGAAATTGTTTCAAAATGAACAAAAAAATGGACAATTAACAATAAAAGTTGTCATCGTCATACATTATTGTCATATTTTTGCTGTCATTTTGAGGTGTTTTATTCGAAAATAGTACATTTTTGGCTACGAGATGTCCGACTGCGGAATGTCTTGACTGCAAAATTTCCTGTAGACGAAATTTCAGTCCAAGAATCACAAATTGCTTTTTTGAGGTTCACTGATCTATTTTTTTCCGTAAATGAGAACCAAAAATCAATATATTTTTCAAACAACTTTCACTCGGCACGTGTATTTAAAATCAGTCAACACCCTTTCTCTCAATTTCTCTTTCTCTCATTTTCACCCATTCTGTAAATATATGCACTGGCCATGTGATTGATCAAAATGATACTGACCCGAGGATTATGTTTTAAACATTTTTTCAACTCAAAAACGAAGAATTCCAAAGGTTCCCTTTTCTTTTTTCAGAAGAAGAACCAATTTTTCACTTGTGAACTCTCACTTCTGGTTGTTTACGCAGCCGTCAGGCGCCAACCGACCCCCACCGATTTATTTACGAACAACAGGGGGAGAAAAAACTCTTTTTTGTCGTTTTTTTTGCAATTTGAATCAGTTTGGAGACACACTTTTGCAGCTAAATCAATTGAACAGAATCTAAAATAGATCTCGTTTTGGAAAAGGAAAAAAGTGCAAGAAGAAAGTCATAAGATGGTGTCATGGGAATTCTGAATAAATTCTCCATACTGTCAGCTCGAAAATGATCGATGTGCGCTCTGTTGAGAATAGAAACTTCCGGAGAATATAGAAATTCATTTCCTTTGACTACATCTAAAAAATTATTGATCCCACGAACCAAAGGTTGATTCTTCCGTTTCTAGTGAACTAATACTCCCCCAAAAAGACCATTTCATGACCATTTTTGTCTCGTTTTTTTTGTCATCAGTCGTTTCAAATATAAGTACTTTTTCCCCGTTTGGTTCCTCTTTTGAACTGTATTTTATGGTTTTTCAGAACAAGAACATCGAAGGGAGAATAAGAAAATGTGGTTTCTACGCAGTAAGGTTTTCGGTGGATCAGGAGATCAGGATAGGGAAAGGGGTGAGTTTTTGAATTGGGGAAAGTTGAGATAGGGAGGAAAATGAAAATTGGGGAAAGCTCTTGTATTAGGGATATCTTCAAAGACAATTTTTAGGGTATGAAGGAGTTTAAAGGCGCACGAAGAAACTTCGGTTCTGTACGAATTTAAACTCGGCTGCACTGAAAAGCAAAGCGGCAACGAAGTTCCACAACTTATTCAAGCGTGAATAACTTTTTTCAGAGGGATCGGGTAAAATTACAATTAACAGAAAAAATGTTCCTTATTTAAAAATCTATCGATTGGTATAAAGATCGTCAGGTTTCATGAAAAGTTAAAAGAGTAACGCCTTTTGTTGCCAAAAAGTTGGCAAAATTGTCCAAATTAGCCTTTTTTCGGCAACACAAAGAGTAACTTTGTTAATTTTTAAAGAAATTTGACGAATTTTCAACCAATCGATAGCTTATTTAATAAGGAAAATTTTTTCTGTTGGTGGTGTTTTTACCTGATCAACCTGAAAAAAGTTATTCACACTTGAATGTGTTCACGAAATTCATTGCCGCTCAGCTCTAAAGTACAGGCAATCGCTCTACGCCGGTAAAAATGAAAAGGGAAACCCCGGTTCAAGTGAACCGAAGAGTCACATGAAAATCAGATTGATTGACAGAGCAAAACACGAAAAAAAATCAGTAATCAGCAACAAAAAATTATCGAATTACAAGTATAATCCCTTCTTGAAGAAGTATGTTTGCTTGGTGCCTTCTCCTTCCAATCATAAACATTTTGACTCTCTTTTTTAATAAAAAACAACGAAAGAAACATAAAGAGGCATTGATAACAACATAAAAAAACATCTTCTGTTTTTTTACAGAAGACGAAGACGCACCGAGACGAATTATGGATGCATTGAGCTACAGGAGACAACCTGTAAGTGATAACCCGGTACACTTTGTTCGTTTTTATTTCGATGAAACAGAGTTATCATGTCAATGAAAAAAGGACGGACAAACTTTTCATCTTTTCTACCTCTTTTTGTCTTGAAAAAAGTGGAGTGAGAGGAGGAATATTGACGGGGCACGTAGTCGATTCTGCCACTGTAATTATTATTACCGTCTTTTTTCTTCATCTAATTTGTTGTTTTTCGTGTTACCTGCCAAGATCTTTCTAGATTCCTTCGTCGTTCAAGTTACTGTCTCTAAGAATAGCTTTCTTGATATCGTTTGAATTCTGTAGGTACTTTTTTCATAAAAGTTGTTCCCATCTAGAATGTTGATCTCTGAATATTTTTGTGAGTCACTTCTATCTCCTTCTCCTAATTATGATTCTAGAACATGACACTTTTTTGGACGCCGCCTTTATTTTGATACCGTATTTCTTGTCTTCAAATATTCATCAAAGTCAGAGCTGAGCGGCAACGAATTCCAACTAATTCAAATGTGAGTAACTTTTTCCAGGAAACTCTGTTAAAATACGGTCAACAGAAGAAATGTTTCTTATTGAAAAAGCTATCGATTGGTTAAAAAATCGTTAAATTTTATTGAAAATCAACAGAATTACGCCCTGTATTACCGTGAAGCTTCCAAAATTGCCGAAATAGGCAGCTTTTCTGCACAATATTGCATAACTCTGTTAATTTTCAATGAAATTTAACAGTTTTTTAACCAATCGATAGCTTTTTCAATAAGGAACATTTTCTCTTTTGACCGTATTTTTATCATAATTTCCTGAAAAAAGTTATTCACATTTGAATGAGTTGCCGAAGATCGTCAAAGTTATATCCAATTTCTGTTAGCTTTCAACCCAAATTTTCTCTTTCAAAAAACTGTTGCATTTTATTTTCCTTCTAGACAATTTGAAAACTTCAAAATCAAAGTATCAGCTGCTACACTTGATATCTAAAAATGATAACAAACTTTTGCAAATCTGATACAATGCAATTGGTCAATGAAAGGAAGAAAAAAATTAAGAAAGCGGCTATTTTTTTTTCATTCTGAAACACACAAACGATGACCCTTTGTCGGTACATAACAAAGACAGTAATAGGGAGAAAAAGTTAACAAAGAAGAGAAGGAAATTTCAATAAATTGGAAATGGAAATGGTAATAGCTTCTGAAACCCCCCAAGAACCGGTTACTTTCCAACTATTCTCATTCATATTTTTAGTACTTTTCCATTTTCCCTCCAAAAATAACTTTAGAGAGAAATATGAAAAATGTAGAAGCTGCTCCTCCTTTTGATGGACACTTTTTTGGGGAGGAAAATGAAACGAAATGGAAAGAAGAGAGAGAGAAAGAAAGTGATAATGGACAGATGAGACGGAGAAGAAGAAAAAGCCATAAATAATGATCAGAGGTCGATCGTCTCTTAGTTCTTTTCGCCTAGTCGTCAAATTTTTTTGGATGCCATTCGGCGCGCTTCTTGAACGTCTTCTTTTTGATGTTTGAGAAAAGTGAAAATTATCTACTATTTCGCCTTTTGAAAGTACAGTACCCCTCAGAGTACAGTATACTGTCAGTCAATCTAATAAACAAACGATGAACTTTCGAAATTAGGGAATTTCCAACCCATACTTTTTCTTCATTTTCTTCTTTGGATCGTCTCCCATTTCAAAACCTCAAGGTTCTTACCTACTATTAGGAACGCATTCTCAACAAGCTTCCTGTCTTCTCCATCTTCTTCTAATTCCTATTCAAAAAAGAAAGGTCGTGCCAAAAAGTGAAGCTGTTTCCTCTTCTTCTTCGTCTCCCCTTATGACCTTCTACGTCGCCTCTCTTTCTTTTTCCCAAAGGTTTTCAGCCCCAAGATGATGATGATTGTTACAACGAACTGGAAGTAATGCCAGCTTGTCTCCATTTTTCTTTCCTTCGGAAGGTCGGGAGGGCGCTCGTTTCGAAACGTTCAAATGTCAACACTGTTTGCTCATTTTTCCGCGATCTCTTTTTTTCCAATCACTTCCTCATTTTCTCTGATTCTCTTGATTTTTTGAGATCTTTTTGATCGACTTTTTTATTCCGCGCGGAAGGTGGCACACGGAGCATTTTGCGAGAAAACGTGCTCTCTGACTCATTCGCCCCCACCCGTTCCACTTTTTGAGAAGCGAATAGTTCTAGATCGTTTGGGGTTTTGAATCTTGCCGAAATTTCTATATATCCATGTGGATCTTATTAAAAGTTTGGCCTTCTGAATATTTCTGCTTTAAATTTATGGTTTATTCGTGGTTTTCGAATTCAATATGACTAGACTTAAGGACCATTTGTGCTTCTAAATACTTTTCTAGATAATCAATTTACAGTTTCTGATTATTTTTCGGTATATCCCTTACAATATTAAATTTCATAATTTGAGCAGCCATAATTTTCCAACATCTTCTTCTTCAAGTTTCCATAACTAGAAGCACTTTCAAAACTCACGTACAGTACCACTCCAATTTCCATAGTCTATTAATTTTCTACATTTTTTAAAGTTTTGAGTCCTACTTTCTATATATCCATTTGGATATTATTCGAAGTTTGTATCTTCTGAAAGTTATTGTTTTACATTTATGGTTTATTCGTGATTTTCAAATCTGCCTATTCTATTAAATGCGGAAAGTATGAGCTTTTCGATTTGTGGGCGGAGCCTAACTTTTCTACAAAAATGCGGAATATTTTGTCACAAAGTTTGTGCATTCATAACTCCATTCATACTTAACCGATTTTTTCGATTTTCGAACCATTGGATGGGAAAATGTGGGCCGACCATCGAGAACTTAGAGGGGTTGATTATGGACAACAATAACCCAATTTATGATCGCTGCGGAAAAATCTTATTTTTCAGTCGAGACTTTTGTGCTGAGCTGACGGTTTTTGGACCCTCACTGAGTCAGTTTTCTTTATTTTGCTTAGATATTTCACCATTATGAAGTGCGTAATCTCAATTGTCTTGAGCTCAAATTTCAGCTCGAAATCTTAAAAAATAAAAAATAGAGCCATAAAAATGTATGTCGATTTAGGCACTTCCTTCTCATTCTCGATCTCTTATCTCACATTTTGATCTTTTATCTTGATTTTGGATTTTGAATTTTTCAAAAATGCAAAAATTCATTTCTAAATTTTTGAGGGAATAATGAAATTAGAATAATTTCTATGATGAGCTAACACACGCAGCAAGTAACGCGGCGCAGCCGTGTCCAGCGACGCGAAGCGTCGCTAGTTCAGTTTTACTAAGGACCATTTGAAGGTCCATTTTTGATTCTAAATTTTTTCGAGACGATCAATTTATAGTTTTTTAACTCTCACTTTTAATCTTTACAATCTTCTCTTTCTTCATTCATGATTTTCCCATTTCTTCTTCTTCAACTTCCCAACCACTTGAAGCCCCTTTCAAAAACCCACGTACAGTACCAGTCCACTGTCCATTAATGTTATTGTTCCACTTATTGTTTTCTGAACCTAGGTCATCTGTCATTTCTTCAACAAAAGACAAATGACCTTCTTTTTTCCATCTGAAAATCTTCTAGACAACAGTGACGAAGAAAGGCCAAATTGATCATTTTGAAGTGGTTGGAAATATTCCTAGAAGTGTGTAGACCACTCAATGGGATGATACTCTGAAAATGGTCAAATAAGAATAAAAAACATGTGATTATTTCATAACTGTAGCGATATAGGGAGATCTAAAGTAACAAAATACCCAGAATTTTTGTTTTTGTTTTTGACTATATAATTGGAGGGGTTAAATCGATCTCCCATCTCCAAAACAATGATCAAATTGCAAACAAAACACATAAACACGAAAAAAATCAGCAACACAGAATGGATCATTCCTATCCGTTTAGCTGTGTATTTTCTGTCCTTGACGGCACGTGCGTCACGTGTCATCTCTCTGTCTCAACAGAGAACATATCAGTGGCTAGAAATGAAAATTTTCGTCTTAACCGAACAACTTCCTTTTTCTTAATTACCACGACTTCTGTGTTATTGGTAATCTTGTGTATTTGGTTCATTAGTTTTTGAATTTGCAGAAACTATTTGCCAACTAATTCGGTGTTTCCACTTTTAGATTTAGGTATCATTCTAGATGCCTACTAATTTGAGATTTGCCAGTTATTTCGATACGGTTTTTTTATTCTCAAAAACGTCGAACGCTCCCGATTTTTTTTCATGTTCTCTGGAACGGATTGTTGTGGAGCTTCTGATTCCAATACCGTATCCAATTAGCTGTTTCAAACTTTTTTTTGTAAGTAAGATATTTTTAACTCAACAATTTTTTCCCAAACCCAATAACTTCAAGATCTGAAGAACTTCGGACCCGATTTTTTCGAATCCTCTGGGCCGGGCCAAAATCAGAACTTCTGTCGGCCCGGGTTTCTCGAGTCAAAATTTTGGAAATTTTTGAATTTTTAAAGCATAAAATCTATGTTTTCCGGTAGTTTTTTTCTGAATAGGTCATACTTTTTGATGATTGAATGTTTTGTGTCATTTTAACAGCGGAAAAATTACAAAAATTGTGAAAATTATTCGGAAATTTTCCCAATTTTTCCCTACCCGGACCGGGATTTGCCAAGTCTGACCGTATCCAATTAGCTGATTCAAACTTTTTTTTTTCAAAAATACGATAATTCCTCAAATTTTTGTTGTAGAAAATGTTCATAGGACTCCATTTTTCCAAAATCCAATAACTTCCAGACTCATAAAACGTAGAAACTGAACACCTGGAACATCTTATTGCATTTTCATGAATAAAAGTCCCCTCTTTTTTTTTGTGCTTTTCCTGAGATTTGTGATCTCCCCTATGTCTTCAAAATGTCACATTTTTCTTCTTCACCTTACTTTTTTTCTTAACAAACCGCCGTGTGGTTGTGTATCACATTTTTTTGCCGAGAAGAAGAAGACTGAGAGTTCGGGGGGACGACGGAAAAGTAGTAGTATTTGCCAACCGAACACCCATGTATTTATTTACCTCCACACAAATTTTCACCCCCTTCTACCTTCATCTCCATTTCTTTTCGTTTAACTCTCAAATACCAGTTCGAATTCATCTTATGACCGTTCTTATTCGCGAAATTTGATATCCAAACACCTCTAGAAAATCCCAGAAATCTTTTCTGGAACGGTTTTCAACTAAAATTCGAAACTCTGTCACACTGAAATTAGGACATTTAAAAGTATTTTTATCATCATTACACTTTACTTTAAGTATTACTTCTCCCTCCTCATCAAAGTTCTTCTGACCTTTTCTTGATTGTCTACTAACAGTACATCCATCGATAACTAATCAAATCAAATTATTCCTTTTTTTTGCAGCGAGCGGATAGTTCTATGATGGGAGCTCGACAATCGACGACGTCACATCACGACACTTTTCAAGGTGAGTCTTTTTAACATCAAAATTATTATGAAAATGCAAAAAATGATTATCAAAAACCAGAGTAATCTGTCTGAAACTTCAATTCAAATACGAAACATGAAAGTCAGTCACTTCGGCTCCACTGACCAGATGATAAGACAAATCGAGTTATTTGATAAGGGATGGCTACCACACTAAAATTTCAACTGTACGTGCCTTATTTCAATCCAAAAAATCTCCCAGAGAACACACGAACGAAGGAAAAAAATAGTGAAGGGGTTTGGAGTAGCAGTTTGTACTGTTGATGGAAGGATTAGACAACGGATGATCTGTACTTTCGAAAGACTTATGGCAAACTTGAAGCTTTGTTTCTGCTTCAAATTGTTTCGAAGATGTTCAATTTGAATTTGAAAATCTCGATCTAACTTCTATTGTTGTAACCAACGACCTTCGGAGTTTACACTAATGGAAAAGGCGGTGCTTCGATGAATATCTGAGATTGCGATTTCTCATTCAACTTTCACTCCATTTCGTGTTCCGTTGCACGATTGGTCTCACCGAAATCTCGCGCTGAAAGCTGTCTAGAAAAAAAGTTAGTGCTGCTCGTTAATTTTTTGTTCCAGATGTTTTGAAGTTTTCAAAATATTATCTCTGATTTTTGCCAGACTTTTTTCCAAGTATTTTTGCTAAATTTAGCCAAAAATTGTGCAAAAAAATTTTGGATAAAAAATTGGAAAAAATTTCAAGGACGCGCGAAAATTTCGGCGGTGTTTGCGGAGATGCACAGAATACACCAAATTCCACGACATTTTTGATTTTTCAATCATTTTCCGAACCTTTTTTCGCAAAATTTCGGGCTCCACATGAATTCATATGAATCCTCAGCGCGGTTTTTATTAGTCAAATTGTCCCGTCTGTTTCCTCTCTCACATTCACTGTTTCCCTGTCAATTCTGTATGCCATTTGAACACACACAGACAGTCTAACCAGTCGTTCACTCCGATTCAAATGAAATTGTGAAAATTGCAGGCAGGAGAACAGAAGGCCGAATTCTCTTTTCATTTGAATTTTTTTTTCCGAGTTTTCTTTCAAAAGTTTAAAAGAAAAATGATATCACAAAATTTCGAAACTTTCTTTTGATCTTTGAACGATCTATCTTATTCCGATCTCTTAATTTGATCCGTTGTTACGATATTGTTCTTCCGATTTGATCATGAGGTTTTGAAGTCTGTGTTTTCTATTTTTGAATTTTACTGGGATTCCTCTGCCCAATAAGTTCCTCAGCTCTTCCTCTTCATCTCATTGCGCTTCTTTTTTGTCTTTTTTTTGCCAGCAACTCTTTTATTGTGTCATGTGCTATACTGCCACCCAGGGAAAGGAGAAAAAATAGAAGAGGACGAAGTCGTTTTCTCTTGTTTCGCTTTGACTTTTTGGAAGAGCCCTCGTCATTTCTTCACTTTCAGTATACTACTTTCACTTCGAGATTCTATCTAATTTCTAATTTAAACAGTCTACTTTACTCGTCCCTATTGGAACAACCTGTTTTTCCAATGTGACTTCGATGATTGTATTATTTACAAAAAAGAAGAAGTGCCGACCTTGAGTCTTCCTTCCTTCTCGCCTATTTTCCTCTCGATTTTGACCAGTGAAGGCGAAAATTTTAATTAGTTTTACAGTTTTTACAACACCTTTAAATCAACTTCGAATTTTAGATTAGATGATCAGTCGGAAAAAAAAGAATAATAGAAGATATTGTGTTATCACCCCCATTGACTAGCGCAGATAACCGGTCTTCACGGGTTGCGCAGCATAAGCCTCTAGACCCCATCCCGCAACTTTATTGCGTGCTAATAGTGGTCGAATGTTTTCCCTCATGTTTTTTTTTCGGAGGAAACGATCACTTTTGTGTCACCTATTCACCATGAAGCTTCTACCAGAAAATAATAGTAGTAGTGTTTTTGTTTTGGTTTTTTTCAGACAACCCCGTATTTTTCTTCAATTAAAATAATGATTTTCTTATCAAATTTTATACCAAAATGTAGAACTTGATGAGATCTACAAAATTATGTATAAAACAATATAATTTACCAGCTGAAATAGTTTCTGGCTTCCGTAAAACACATAAATTTTGGTGGAGCCGTCTCTGGTGTTTTGCGGAAGCCAGCAACTTATTCAGCTGGTAAGTTATATTAATTTATACATCATTTTGTAGATCTCATCGAATTCTACATTTTGGTATAAAATTTGATGAGAAAATCAATATTTTGAATGGAGAAAACTGCCGGCCCGGTTTGGCCATGTTTGGTGTTTTTAATAATCAGTAAGATTGTTATGAATTCAAAAAAGAGTAGCGGTTTCCTCTGAATAACTTTGAGCCTTCCTGCCCCTAACGAATTCAAATGAGAAAGAGGTCCTCGGACGAATTTCATTGAACACCGAAATCCTCGCATCGTTTCACATTTTTCACTTGTTTTTGTGTCTCTCTTTGTTCGATTTGGCACCAGACAAATGTTTTGGAGAGAGTAACAACCCCAACCAACACAACACGCAATGCATTTTACATATAACGCGCACCCTCTCCGGACTCTTTTATTTTCCTTTGTTAGTGGTCGGTGTGGTTGAAAGCAGTATGCGTTGGCATGTTTTTAAAATTAGGCTCATTGGTTTATTCGATAAAAGAGATTCTGACTTTTCCTGACTTTCACAAACCTATACATTTTGCGAGAAGCATTGTAATGTCATCCTTGAAGAAGAACACGTTCCATAAACACCTTTTAACTTCCAATTAAGGTGTATAAAATCGAGAAGCCCTAACAGGTTTGCTACTTTTCTCCAAATGTCTTCTCCTGCAATGGCAAAAGAAGTTTCAAAAAACGTGATTGTTGATTTTGTGCTTCTTCTAATCGGCGAGTCGGCTCTCCTCTCAGAAATAGATGCAAACGTAGTATATTTTAGTATTTCGGTGAGGTTGTGATGGCTTACAAAAAAAAATTGTGCGCGCGAGATTGGTGTGTAATAAGTAGAAAAAGGGGGTTACCGATAGGTTACGTACAGTTTAAACATACATTGTGATGGAGATATAGATAGAAAAGAGTCGGGTCGAGACGGGAAAGTTCGTCTATGTGATGGTTGAGAACTGGTTTTGTGTCTACTCCCTCGACATATGAGTGCCTCTCTCTCTCTCGTTGCCATTGCAATTTCACCCTCACAACCTTCAACCTCTCTCTTTCATTTTTTGTCTTTTTCTCACTTCTCTTTCCTCAAGAAGGACCTAGTTTGGATCAGTTACTTGTAAGAGAAATGCCATTGGAAACTACCCATCACATGATGATCGTCGTCTCGCATCTGTTCGGTACAGTCACAGTTTCATCGACATCATCTGTCAGAAGCGGTCAGTTACACATAAATAAGAGTTAGAGGGTAGAGTGAAGACGTGCGTGCCGTTTTTTAAACTATTTTCGAGATAAATCACGTGTTTACGGTAGAAACCACCTTCCTCTCTGTCTCATCACGAAATCACCTAGTCAGTCGTAATCATTTTTCATGCAGTCCAATTCCTCTCCTGTTGTTGCTTATCAAATCCAAATTAATCGAATCGATTTATTTTAAAACATCAAAAAGAAAACAACAAGATTTTGTCTCTCTCTATCTTCCTTCCTTATTATGTAAGTGCCCAGGAGTGAGCAAAGTGAGAAAATATATAATTCTGCAAGTGCGTATTAAAGACTAGGCATTAAGCTATCACGTTGCATATAAGCTTTTTCTTGAGATGCATCGTAATGTGGTTTTTTTCATCATGTGGAAAGCTAAAAATATGAGAAATCGGAGTAGTTTTTTGGGCTCCGGGACATTTCGAAGCGGACATTTCGAAAGTAAGAAATCGCGTTTTGTCCATTTTTTAGGATATAATGGATCATCAACGCACAAAAACTATATGAAAAGTTCCAAATCGGGCAAACGTGCGTTTTCACTCTTTCAAAATGTCCACTTTCGAAATGCCCCGGAGCCATTTTTTGAATTCGTCTAGTTCAGACTTTTTAAACGGTATCAAATTATACTTGGCGAGATTCCAAAAAACTTTCATACTCCACTATTTGCACTAGAACCTCTCGATTTTGCCGATAAATATCATACTGACTCACACGTATCCTAGCGTGTAAGGTGAACTGTCAGCTCGAGTCCTCCTACGCGAGAGCTCACTCTGAAGCTCATTGGCGCCCTCTCCGTGCTCTTTTTGAACAGTCCTCTCACCCCCCTTACTCCACTTGATCTTCCCAATATACACTACTGAATGACATAGCAAAAGGTAGAAAAAGAGACAAACTCTCGCCCTCACACTCTTTTTGTCCCTTTCTCCGCCTGCACGCATTTTGCGCTTTTGTCTCGTTTTTCCCTCCTCTTTTTGTTAGTTTTGATATACAACAATACCAATATGACGACGACAGGCTGTCTCGAAACTTGGAATTCCTCTTTTTTGAAAAATCAATTTTGAGGTTTTTTGTTGTTCGTCATGTTATTGATTTTGGAGTTGCCTGTATTCCTCGTCACTTTCCCATGGAAATCGATGTGCTGGTGTTCCTCTTTTTTCCAAAAAAAAGTACTTTTGTATAGATTCTTCCAATGGAATTTTGGAGATTTTGGTATTTCCATGCAGAATTAGGGCGCAGGACGAAAATTCTCATTGGCCATGATCCAAAAATGACTTCTTTTTTTCGAAATACGGGTAAAAAACTTCTTCCCGATACCAAAATCTTTAAATTTTGGAAAATTGTGTACTCCCCCTTTAAAACGTACAATATTTTGGTTTTCATCAACCCCAGGAGCCCGCTTCGTTTCTGGCTCATTCCTATATTAGTCTCGACGTTTATTCTCCCCCTTTCATGACTCTTCGCTCCTCTTCTTGATTGTTAGTACAGTCTTTTTTGCGCGAAAAAGCTACCGATTCAAAAATGTATTCCTGAATTTCTTTCCTCTTGGATTTATATCTTGAGACTTGAATTTGTTGATCTTTTAAAAATCCTACTGGAAGCTTGAATAATGATTGTGTATTCCTTCTTACCATTCCCGAACCTTTCTCCATCTCTCGCTACTTCGTTGGTTCCTAAAAACTGAGTTTTCTTGTGTGCAGGGATCCAAGTAACAAGCAAATGATGGATGATGAGTCCGATATGTATTCCAACTATGAAAGTCAACAGGAAGCTTCCGAAGAAGACGATTACGATATAGCGATGAGCGATGTATCAGGCGATAGTCTGTTCTCGGAACCACCGATCCTTGTGGCTGAGGTTTACCACGATGAAAGTGGATCCAGTGAAAATGACGAAGACCAGAGTAGTGTCTCAACTTTTACCGAAATGGAACGAGCACAGCTGAGATCAGGTATATTTTGAAATACATTGTATCATACTCGAAAAAATAGTACTGAAATATTATCTTAATGTAAATAAACAACTCCTGCCTGTACCAGTGAAACTGAAATTCTGTAAAGTCTAGGAGTGATAAGAATCGTAGGAGTTGACCAATATGTTTACAAACAAATGCTGGCAGTGCTTGTTGCTGTGCTGGACAGTCCCTCTTCCTCCCATTTATTTTCCATACACACCTTGCTTTCGGGAAATCAAGAGAGAAACGAGAGTGAGAGACTGTAAAGCCCGGTCCTTTTTATACCTCGTTCTCTCTCTTCTGTATTGGAATCATCGGCAGCTAGTCCTTCTTCTTCCGATCCTCCACCTCCTTCGCCTATTCATCTTCATCTTTCCGCATCTCTCGCCATCCCAAGCACTGCGCCCGCCGCGCGCCTCCGAGAAAGCGAAACGAGACGCGAAAGTGCGCGAGGGCTTGCGCGCCGAGGCTTTCTTCTATTTCTCCTTCTTATTCTGGCTGCTGCTTACGCCCGCCAACGGTTGGACGATCAAGCTGAGACGAAAAACGTTGGCAACACATACACAGTTCCATCGATTGGCTACTCATTTATAGCTCCAAACCCCATTCTGTTTTTGTTTCGTCATCTCAATTGGTGACTGTCTCCGACGTCGTCACGATTCTGGGTCACTAGGAGACTTTCACCTTCGTCAACCCAACACTCATTCACACAAACTTTCTTGTGTCTGTCTATTCTATTTTCTACTATTCTCTACTTGTTCGCTGATTCTTATTGGTCTGGTACCTTAAAATGAGCAGAAATGATCCGAATTCGGGCACTGGGGATATTGCCTCAAGACTTCGAAGTTTAAGACCACGAAGAAAAGAAGGTCTCGAATTATTCCAATATTCGAACTACAAAACAACTCATCCCCGAAATTCTCCATCCTATCAGCCCTCAAGCCCCCATCCGAATCCACTGAAAAGATGCCAGCAAGAAAACCTGCCAAAGTGTGACCATAAACGCAAGAGAAGCCTAGATCTGATGGCTTCAACCTTATCATTATCTACACCACCTCCCACACCGTCTTCCTCAACTTCCTCATCCTCTTTCTTCAATCAATCCGTTCCAATACTTCCCCAAGATTTGGTGGAACAACTCAGTCATGAGCTGATTAACACTGTAACGAATGCAGCAGCGGCGATATCTACAAATGAAAATGAGTTCGCGCTGAATTTCAGTGTCATGTTGCTGCAGTGCATGAACGATGGTAACTTTTTTTACATCTGAACGATTCTCGTTTGGTTCAAGTAACCAATTTCACTGTATTACGTTTCCATTGTTCTATCTATATCACTCTATCTTACTGTGTCCATGGTTTTCTCTTACTGTTTACGAGATATCTAGTTATAGCCATGACTGTTTGATGATAACAATAGAGTGAAAATGATGTTAGAATTTGTATTTTTTGGAGATTCAAGACCCAATATCGATGGCATCACAAGTCTGTTTGTGCTTTACAAACATATCTCTTTTTCCGCGTCACCATGCGGAAAACAAACAGTTTTTCATTTTTCCGGACATTGCACCGCGCACAAGCAATGTAAAAAAAATCGGAAAGAGCTTTTTTACACACATGATCCCTGAAATGAACGCAACATTTAATACTTGAATTGAAGTGGATGACAGAAAATTCTGTTCATATTGAGTTCGCTAAACAGTGATTTTGAAATCAGTTTTCCAAAAAAATATTATTGAAAAGAAACGGAAGTCAATATACCAACTAATACAAATTTTTCAGTGTCGCCATCATCAGAAGCATGCTCCACAAGCTCATCATCATATCAGCGTGGTGCGAACAGTTCTGCCAACTCGACGTCGTCAGCTACAGGATCACATCATCACTCGGGATCTTCATCAAGGCCTGCGACGCTGACGCGTGAAAGAAAAACTTATGCCGTAGCTGCCGGAAGATCAGCGCCGATGCGTAGTCTGTCGCCTGCTCATCCGAGTGCTGTGGTGAGTTTTTCTTATTTTAAAAAAATGCTGTGAAAAGGGAAATAGTTTGAACCACACCGAATGTTTTTCGCCTCTAAATAGATTTGAATTCGAAAAAAAAACAAGGAGAGTACACTATTTTCCTCCCCTCTATCTCTCTCATATGTTCGTGACGATAACGGGTGGACAACGGATGATGGTGTGTATGTGCTGGCTGGGCTGATATTGATAAGGGGAACTTGTTTTTGAGACCGAGACCTACGAAGCCCAGCATTGTCAGTATGCCTATCTACATGGTGGTTCTATTTTTTATTTTCTCGCCTCCCCTCATTATCTCGATCACATTGGTTAATCATTATCAAAAAAACGTTGTCATGCCTTCGCTGAAATCATTATTCACGGGGTTGCGAACTGGTGATTTTCAAATCAAAATTTATATGAAAATGTATGTCGAATTCAGATATTCTAACTACCATTCTGTAGATCTCATCGAGTTCTACATTTTCATATAAATTTTGACTTGAAAATCACCGGCCCGTTTCGGCCCGGATTGCAACCCTGCAAAAAATGTTGTCATGCCTTTCCTGAAATCATTATTAACGCTTACAGATGAGCGGTATGGACGATCTACTGCGACCCGAACGATTCGACCGTATCATGCACATGCCACCACCTGCCCAATATATTCAAGAGCAACATTCATGGAATCCCGAAGATCGATCTTTGAATATTTTTGTAAAAGATGAAGACAAATTCACGTTTCATCGACACCCGGTTGCGCAGAGCACAGATTGTATTCGAGGAAAAATTGGCTACAGTCGTGGTTTCCATGTGTGGCAGATTGAATGGCCGGAACGTCAGCGAGGAACGCACGCTGTTGTTGGAGTGGCGACGAAAACAGCACCATTGCACGCAACAGGTTATACGGCGTTGATTGGGACAACAAATGAAAGTTATGGATGGGATATTAGTGAGTTTCTTCTTCACAAATTTGCTCTGGAAATGAAACATTAAAAATATTTTTTAGCGAGGCGAGAATGTCATCATGACTCCAAAAACACAATGACTTGGAGGTACCCATTCAGTAATAGTCGAGAAGTGTATCATGTGCCGGATAAGGTAAGTTTTTGATTATTTGGAAACTTGAAAAAAATATGTAATTTTCAGTTCTATTGTATTTTGGACATGGATGAAGGATATATGGCGTTTGCCACCGACGAAGAATATCTAGGAGTTGCATTCAGAAATCTAAAAGGAAAAACGCTGTTCCCAATTGTTGCCGCAGTCTGGGGACACTGCGAAATCAGCATGCGATATCTTGGATCTCTTGAACGTGAGCTCATTTCTTTTGATTCACCACCATCAACACCACGACGACTTCCACTGAGACCACCACCTCCACATCATCGTCGCTATCCATCTCCCCCACGTCCACTTTTTCATTCTCCAGTTTATAAACCCCCACCTAGGAGTAGACATCCTTCTGATTCTCCTGCTGCACTAAGAGCAGCGTCCGCAGACTCACCCGCACTTCCATTTTCGCCTTTTTCTGATCTCGCAAAAATATTCTCGTTTTATGATTTGCAAGCTGGTGGAACGTCGAGTTCTTCCAGTTCTTACTCACTTTTTGAGCCACCAGCCGAATGGCAAAAGTTTGATGAGGATTATGCTAGAGATTCCCCGAAGCGAAATCCTTCTGTAGATGTATCTCTTATTCTTGATGAAACTCCTTGCGCATCCTCACCTCTAAATCTTTACTTACCAGCCCCACCTTCAGTAAAAGCACCTAGTGAATTATTCGGTCCGCCTTTGACGCCAGGTGATTCGAAAACACAAACTGATTGTCTAGGGCTCGGTACATCCATTTTATAGGTTTATTCTCATTTTATGTATCGATGTAAAAAAGAAATAGTAGGCAGAGAAGAACTATAATTGGTGCATTCAAAATCTTTTTTTTTCTCGGGGGATATTGTTCACTTGAAGCTTTTGTCGCTCGCTCTTTCGTACCTTTATTGTGCACCTTAGTTCAATTATTATTTACGATTCCCCTTGTCTCAGTGGTCACAAATTTCATTATTTTTTGAGAGTACCCTTTCGATAACGTGAATTGTTCTTACAGCCGAGCCTCTATCATTGTCCGAATTGTGTCGACGTCGAGTTCGCATCCAACTGGGACCACAACCAGAAGAAAGCATCGAAGAATTGATGATCCCGCCGATACTCAAGCGATATTTGATGTATCAGTATTGATTGCCGTCGCTTCAAATGTTTTAATTTCTTTCAAGATAATTCACTTTTTGAATTTCAAGCAGTGTGCCTTTTTTGCTTCCCCACCGTTTTCAGAAAAAAAATGAAAGTTAATCAAACTTTCATTTGATTGTATCATTCTTTGTATAGTGCCTTTTTAGCTTCTTCTCCTTCTACAATCTTTTTTTTGTGGATAACCAACTCGTCTTCCCTGTTTCCCCATCCCCGTTACGGGTTTCAACCTTCGGTTCACACATTTCTTTTCCATTTTTTCCCACTTCTCATTCTGAAAGATCCGTTTTATATTGAATATTGTTATGCATTTTCACAACCCCATGTTTCATTTTTATCGCCAACTAATCTTACCCCCTCATGTCTTCTGATGTACACTAACACCAACGAATTCACTTCATTTCATTGCTTTTTCGATTGTTTTCATTTTGAATCAAAAAATTCACACAATCAGGGGTCCAATTTTCTCTCTCGCGCTCTTCTTTCTTTCCCATTTGTCCAATTCATTTTTGGTATTTTACGGATATTTTCCACTTGTTGTATTTTGTCAATAAATTCACAAGAAATCATGTTGTTTTTAAACATTTGAATAAAAAGTGAAGTTTCAACTATTGCAAATGAGAACTGACTTATGAAAAAAACGATTCGAGAGGAGACATTCTAGAACACGAAACCATAATTTTTCGAGACCTTCCAAAATAAAAAGCCGAAAACAATTTTTACGGAAATTTTTTTATGCATTCGTATTTGAACTGCCGCCAACATACCCTCGTGCATGGCCTAGGTTTCTCCCATGGCCGTCTGCGGTCTCGCAACGAAAACGAAAAAAAAAATTATTTCTTTTGCATTTTTCCGGCCAAAAAGCCGAGAATGTCGATTTTTCAAGCCTATTTTCTTTCTATAATTGCTCTTTTAGTTAGAATTACTCGAAAATAATCTAATTCCATGTCCATTTTTCACTTGCATCGTCTCCTTGCATTTTTTAGGCACTTGAACCATTTTGAATTTAGGTAAAAAATGGGTGGAGGAAAATTCCGTCATCGTACAAGCAATAAGGGAGCAGCAAAATTCAATTCAGGATCTGCGTAAGAGAGAATTTCCTAATGAAAACATGCAAATTGTTTTTCCAGGTGCGAAAGCAACCCGTCAAGAAGCAAGCATCGTACCGCTGCGACTGCAGCTCGTAATGCCTCTTTTGGGGGAGCTGGAATGTTGGCTGTTGAAGATCGCCCAATGAATTCTGCCGCTGATGATATGCTATCCGCTCTTCCAATTCATTCGATGGATCTCGGCTCATCGAAAAGTATGGTATCGGAAGGAGCTCTTTCGAAACTTTCCGGCTTCACCGCATGCACCAATCCTGCATTTGATTCTGTCAATCGTGTCTGGAAGTGAGTTATTGGAATGATTTCTTTTTGTGTTTGTGAACCTAAGTTTTGATTTTTCCTTTTCCCAAAGCACGAGCCGTAGACTGATAGATTTATTTCTTCAGATCTGGGTCCTCTATTCAAGCAGAGGTTGTCTCGGTTTTGGCAGCAATCGCTGAGGTCATCAAAGAACGGGATGGTATTAATTCCCACGTTAGGCCTAGTAATTCAATCTAGGGATTTTCAGGCAAAGAAACCGATGTTGAGTACTGTGCTGCGTTGATGACTGCACTGGAAGGTTCGTCGTTGGGAAATCAAAGAAGAACGGCTGCGATTGCCTACCTTTTACATTTGATCGTGAGAAAAGTCCCAAAGGAAGTGCTTCAAGCTCAATTTCACAGATTTGTGCAGGTAGTACTTTGTCATAGTAAATTGTATTGAAGGAAAATTGTTTCAGATTCTCTATACGAAGCTGTTGGAGAACGTTGACAGCACGGAAGGTTCCGCATTGAAAAACCTTATTTCCGTTCTGGGAATAATTCTTCGTGCTCAACAAGCTTCCGTCTGGGCTAGTGCTAACACCAGAAACATGCTCGTTTCGGTCGCGGCCCTCGCTGCTCATGACAAACCGTGGGTTCGTACTATGGCTCGACGTGTCATTCGTGCCGTTCTCACTGATCCGGTCACTGCAACTGACAATGGGCTGCATCCAGCAAGTGGAGCTGTTGGACAATTGATCTTAAATCATATTGAAAATTTCTTGGGTTCGTTGAAAATCTAATTTGTTTATCTGATTTAATGATTTCAGGCAGATCTAATGGAGACAACACTAATGTGGTCCGTTATCTTTGCCTTCTCGAAGGTGTGATGCACAAAATGCCCGCTAATCTGTTCAAAAAGATGGCTGAAGCTATGCTGAAATGTTTTGCCATTTCTGATTCCATGGTCAAGTGCTCCTCTCTACAATGTCTTCATCGTGCTTTACAACGTCAACCATGTGATTCGGCACTTCCCACAGACACTAACGCTCTACTTCTCACTGCTCTTCGACAATTGGGATCATCGGTTACCGATGTAACCGTCACCGCGTATTGGATGCAAGCGCTGGCTGAAGCACACGTCTGCTTGACTGCGAAAGATTCAAAGAAGTCTGTTCAGCAGGCTCACCAAACTCTTCCCCTTTTCGTCAAAATCTTCGAGTCTGGAAATGAGCAACTGGCTCAAGTGACTTATCAGTCCTTGACACGTGTCATTGAGAATTGTATACAAGATGACGCCGATTGTGGAAAGTTCCTTCTGGCACAGCTGCACGCCGCGATGACTATGAAGTCGGCATCCGTCTGGAAGTTTATTCTTCGGGCGCAGATGAAACTGTACGAGGCATGCGGAGAGGGTCTGCAGGGTGCGGAGCTCACTAAAGTCTTGGAAGATCTCGCTAGATTGAGACAGTCAGATGATTGCTTCTGTAAAACAGAACTTGACTTCGTAAGTTTCACTGATATTATCGATGTTATTCAAACTTACTTTCCAGACTATTGGAGCTGCAGTTCGTCATATTGGAGTTGCTGCAGTGATGAATGTTTTGTCACTAGATGTGGATCCTGATGCAGCTATTCTCTCAACGGATTTCACACGTTCATGGCTGCTCCCAGTTCTTCGTGTGAACATTCACAATGCACCAATTTCTCTTTTCATCTCCCATTTCCTCCCGATCGCCATGAAAATCCATCGTCGCCTCCCAACTCTTCAGCAACAAGTTCAACGTCTCTACAGTACTTTCCAATTCCAACTCTGGGAGTTGCTTCCATCATTTTGCGAATCTCCTTCTGACCTCGAAACATCGTTCCCGGATATCGCACCGATTCTTGGAGCTGCTTTGACAGAAAGAAGAGATCTTATCATGACTGTCTTGAACGCAATCAGAAGAGCACTCCGCTTTTCTCTCGAACCTGATGCGCCTGCTGAACGAGTTGAAGTCATGAGTCGATACGCGAAGAACTTCATGCCAATCTTTTTCAACTTGTACACTGGATCTGTTGTTGATGGCGGATATGATGACAAATCTGTTCGACTTTCCGTTCTTGAAGCTATACGTCTCTACACAGAAGTGACACCAGTTGAATTGGTCACTAAGTACGTAGACAGCGCCATTACGAAATCACAAGCCGGAGAAGAAGGCTCTTCGACTACGGTTGCATCGCAAAAGCAAGCTCGAGTGCTCGATATTCTCTGTGCTTTGGCTAAAGTGGCTGAGAATGATAATATTACAAAGATCCTGGATACAATTCGACCATGGTTCAATTCGAGCGATATGAATGGTGTTCAAAAGAAAGCCTACAGAATTTTGGAAGAAGTTATTCAAAGAAGATCGAATCCGGAAATCGAACATCTTTTGGAGACACGCCAGGACTACATCGAAAATGCTTTACTGAAGCCCATCGAATCAATCAGTTTCCCTGCAAGAGCGTCCTATGTGAGTTTTTTTTTTTGCGTTTCAAGAAGTTGAAAACGAACTTTTTGTCGCTTGACTGTTGGAATTATTCTAATTTTACAGTGTTCATGCGTTCATATGCTATTCGATGGATGTGGAACACTCAAGGAAGTCACGGATCTTACCCAAAAGCTGATCCGCAACGTCATAATGCTGCTCGACAAAGACAATAACGTGCACACCAGGCAAAATTCAAGCAAGTGCATACAATTCATCTGCAGTAAAATTCTTGATCTCGTCGAGGATCCGACGGTAGACACACCATCGGCGGCTCTCGAACCAGTTCTTTCACAACTTTATGAACTCACGACGCTCACAGCAACCCAAAAGACTACTGGTGACATTCCTCTCCGCGTGGCTAGATCCTGCTTGGTGGCTGCGAACATCATTGCTCAAAAACAAATAAAAGTTCTCAATACAATTGCAACTTCTAAGATGATCTCATTCGCCTGCTCTTGGGTTGGAGAAGGACGTGCTGCAGTGAGAATCCTGGCTATTCGTTTGTTGCGTGTTCTATGTCAGAAGATTCCAGAAGTGATGCTCCAACAGTTCCGTGAACAAATTCTTACGACCGTTTTCGAAGGACAACTCACAAGCGATTTGACTATCAAAGTCCGCAAGGCAAACCGATTGCTTCTTGAGGTTCTCGTTGAGAAGTTCGGTGTGAATGTCCTTCAAAAGTACACCGATAAGGCAGACTGGCTCAAACAAATGAAGAACATTGAGAAGATCAGAAAGCGAAAACTGAAAAAGGCGGCTGCTGGAGAGCCAATGGATCAAGATGGAAGCGACGATGACGGTGTGAGCGCCATCAGTGGTTCAAACGTGTCAGGACGAACAGCTGGAGCAGATACAATTCTCGAGCTTCTTGAAGACTCAGATGCTGATAATGAGAGTGATTCAGAAGAGCAATTGATGAAGAAGTCTCGAGTCGGAAGCGTTTGGCTGAAGAATGAAGGCGATGGTGATGTTCCCATGGATCTTCTCGATTCGACTCGAATGATGGACCAAATCACTACGATGAACCCTGCCGTTCTTGAGCGAAGAAAGAAGAAAGCGTTGGAGAGACGTCAAAAAGTTGAAGCTGGATTCCAGTTCTCAAAGGACGGAAAGATGATCGTTCTTGGGGATGATGAAGAAGACGAAGATAAGAAACAGATTGGAAAGAGAAAGATGCGTAGTGGTTTTGATGGTTTGGGAGACGATGAGGACGATGGTCCAACTCGAGGAAACAAACGTGTCAAGGAAAACAGCGATTCAGAAGACGGCATCATGTCAGATGATGACGATGATGAAAAAGACGCTAAAACTTACATCAGCAGAGCAACATCATATGGTGGAAAGGGTATCTACAGGTTGGTGTTTCTTTCATACTTTCTGCTTAATATTATTATTTTTACAGAGATACTACCGCGAAATCACAAGTTGGTTGCACAGTCGGTGGAAAGAAGCAGCAGCGTCAAAAGCAAGATCAGCAGAAGCAGAAATCGAAGCAGAAGGGAGTTCAACCGTATGCTTATGTTCCTCTGCGAAACAAGACAGCTAAGCAAGATGTTCGTCAAATTCTGAAGGCGAAGAGGAAGAGTGGAAAGGGAAAGAAGGTTACTTTCTGAGATCGTCATAATAATTATATTGGTTACAGATAATCATTTTTGTTTTCTGTTGTTAGATTGTTGAATCGTCTTTGTAATAATCTGTTTTTGTTTTGTTTCTATAAAATCCTAAAAATCAAAAGGTTTTATACAAATATACAGAAACATTTCCGAAGCAGGGCATGTTGAACAGGGCAGGGCGGTCGGCAATTTCGGCAACTCTTTCAAGTGTAAATAACTTTTTTCAAGGAGATCGGGTAAAAATACGGTCAACAAGAAAAATTATCCTTATTAAAAAAGCTATCGATTGGTTGTAAAATTATTAAATTTCATTGAAAATTAACAGAGTTACGGCTTGTGTTGCCAAAAAGTTGCCGAAATTGCCGAAATCGGCAACTTTTCGGCAACACGAGACGTAACTCTGTTAATTTTTCATAAAATTTAATAATTTTACAACCAATCGATAGCTTTTTTAATAAGGATAATTTTTCTTGTTGACCGTATTTTTACCCGATCTCCTTGAAAAAAGTTATTTACACTTGAAAGAGTTGCCGAAATTGCCGACCGCCCAGCCCTGATGTTGAACTTTTCAAAGAATTTGAACATTAGAAATCTGCTACAGACAACTACAAGAAAAAACACGCATTCCATGGGCTCTCGTTCTTCTAATGTCTACAGGACTAAGTGCTATCACTATGTCGATGCTACCGTAGTAATTAGGAGCACAAGTTGGCTCAGGGATAAGGGATTTGTCGACCGCTAATCTTCTTATTAATTCATAATTGTCATCCGTTTTTCCTTTGCAAGAACCAGAGCAATAGTTTGCCCAGAAGCCTTGTGGATACAGTATCCAGTCGTTCCAGCCTGTAAATAATAATGAGTCTGATTTTCTGAAAAGGGCTCCGGAACATTTCGAAAGTGTGTGTTTTTGCCCGACTTTTTGGACTTTTCATATATTTTTTTCGTTTATGATCCATTATTATTTCTACATTTTTTTAAACGCAAAAATAAATGCGAAAAGTTCCAAAAAATTAGGCGAAAACACGATTTCACACTCTCGATATGTCCACTTTCGAAATGTCCCGAGGCGCTGGAAACAATATAAAAACTGACCAATTTCAGTAAAGTTCACATAAAACGGAGTTACACAGCACCCATCACAATTGGATCTTCTATGAGTGTACGACTGGAATACAGTAACCTCGAAATGAGGAAGAGTATTCAGGACTTCTCGAGAATCTAATGGATTCGAAGTGAAAAGATCCTTGATTTCCAACTGAAAATGAAGTGATATTTTGTCATTTTCTTTCTAAAAATGGCTCGGGACGTTTCGAAAGCGGACATTTCGTATTATTTCATACTTACTTTTGCGTTTTTAAATAAGGCAAAAACGCGATTTCAGACTTTCGAAATGTCCTGGAGCCCTTTCTAAAAAATCACCTTTATAACTCGATTCATTTGTCTCGATTTTATCCAATTTCTCATCAAATTTCCGAAGTCCACACTTTCATTTTCGACGATTTCTGGGATTTCCAACCGATCTATGTATTTCAATTCATCGGATACTTCGTCAACTTCGAAAATTGACACAGATATATTGGGAAGTTTTGAATTAATAATAAACGAGGCCGAGATAATATCATCGTTAATGGAATTCAAGTGGAACTGGAAATGGTCCGAGACTATTCCGTTTGCTGAATGATACGTCCAACCTGAAAAAAAAACACTTGGAAAACTATAGTAAATCGGACAAAAAATGTCATTCAAAACTTTTCTACAGTATTCGTTCGAAGAATTCATGACGAAGAGAAAAAGAAAGAGAAAGTTGAACTATGCTGTCAAACTTCGTATCTTTTGGTGTCTCGTGTCATTATTACAGTAGAAGATGTAACATTTTTAAGGCCAAAAAAGAGCAAGGGTCAAAACATGAGTTTGTTGTCGTCTGAATCAAATGATTGTACCCGGAACAATAACATTGATAATAATAATAACAAAAATACCAGTCTAGAGAAACATGGTGACATTGACAACTTTTGGTCTTTTGCATGGAAAAGTTAGGTACTCTAGGGTAAAAATAGTTTTCAACGGTCCGATTTCTCTTCCTTGTTTCTTAAGATCATAGAATGTTCATTTTCCAAAATATCTACCTGGCTCACACTCGAATAATACCGTAACCCCTGTAATGAAGAGCCCCTCTAATAGGAGGATATAACCAGAATTTTTGAAATACGTAAATTTCCAGGGTCCAAGGAAACATTTTTTGGTAAAACCGTACAAAAATAGATAGACGATTACAGATTTTGAAATCGTAAATCAAACAATCCTCATTTTTGAATATTATGTTCTTTTTGGTCTTTGAAAGTTGACAAAAGACGATAATAGATAGTCGTTTTTCTGAAAAATGTCTTGAAAAATAAAAGGGAACTATCTATTTAAAGGACTCCGCGTGGTTCTGATTATATTTATGGCTCTTTCATATAACTTTTTTGGAGATTGATGGAAGTCACTGGTTAAAAATAAGGTTTAAAAGTGAGCCGATTCAGATTTGGTAAGTATAACTTGATCCAGGTACGAGTTTGGCGAAAAGTTATTCCAAAAAAATTGAATGATTATCCAAAGTTTTCAGTTTTCTGAGTTTCTTCCCATGTACATCGGGTTTCAAAGTCTCTGGAGACGTCACACAAAACTACCGTAAAACTTGTATTAGTAGGGCATCTCTAATAGAACCCCGATGAACTCAAAATAAGCACATTCTTGAAATCCAAACGGATTGAAATTAATCTTATTAGAAGCCTCGTCCAAAGTTGACTAGGCAAGTCACAAAATATGTTTCAAATCTCTTCTCCAACAGATTTTATGATCCATTTTGAGAATCCAGAAATATCTTTTCAGGTGTTGGAAAAATAGAGCAATTCTGTTACAGGTTTTACGGTCTCTTAGTTTTCGATTCTCAAAAACCCGAAAAAAAGGAATTGAGGGTTACTGTACTCCATAGTGCTCCTAACCAATCAGCATTGCTCTAAGTTCATTCTTACCATTCTTTAAAGCACAAACCATTCTTTTTAAGTTTATGGAATAATTTCAAGATGAAGCTAGCATCTTTTACAGTGGTACAATTTTTTCCCAGGAATCCTCCTTTAAGAAATCAGGAAAACTGGATTCATGCTTCAAAGCTAAATCAATCTTAAAGTTAACCTCCTAATTATTAATAAAGAAGATTCAGAAAATTGTGACAATCAACGAGCAAGATTCCAGGTAAAGACTTTGAACTAATATCAAGCAGATAGCTCGCTGAAAATTGTAAAAGGAAACTCCCGAAATGAGGAAGATCTTTGCTTACAGTTGATTTTTGAATTTGCATCTGAAAATCAAACAAAACGAGAGCACAACAAGCCATACTTCTTATCAAACAAATTAACATAACCATCGAGAAATGAAGATCAAAGAACTTTTCCCCCAAAAAAGAAAACAAACCTCTCTCAACAGGCTCGACTTTAATTTTATGTAAAGCTCCACCCTGATTCTGTTCTTCGTCTTCATCCTCTCTCAAATTAGCCAATGCGGATGGAATTTTGAGTCGTCTATAAATATACGGAGGTCGAGACGATAAACCCAATTCATCCAATAAGTGTCTCTGAAATATCGAAGAATCGATTCCGTCTGCGTGTGATACCCCTCGAGACCCCATACCTTTTGTCGTTCAACTGTCATTGCATTTGAAAAGATAAAAAGAAAGGACAATGATATTAATAAGTGCATAACTTCCGAAACAAACAAAAACAATTCAGAGAGAGTTGAAATATTTCTTATCAACTTTTTCATTTTATCATCTGTTCTCCCCCATGAATATTTGCTCCCAAATGGATCCGCCTGTACTTCACAAAAGTCCAAAATGAATGCCAGTCTAATCGAGACTTCAACCTTTCAATCAGACAACTCTCCATCCATTTCTGATAAGCCGTTTTCCCCCATCTAGTATGGTCACAGTAAGCCAATCAAAAATCGTGTCGACGGGCGGGTGAAAGAGTCGAAAGGCACGTACTTCTAAAAGATAAACTATTTGATGAGAAATAAGGAACTACCGAGAAAGAGAAACTGAAGAAACTGAAGATCGATCGATGCTTGATTGACAGAATTATGAATTATAGAACCAATTGGAGCACATTTTAGACCAAATCACACTGAATTTCAACAGAAAGACGACGTTTGACGTAATTGTAGCTTGATCGGGACTGAAGTTGGAAGTGCAAAGTTCAATAGATCAGTGTTAACTATGCGAGGGAAGTTTGTCAAACTTTATTATAGTTCATGTAACTGAATTGATAAGAAATTCGAGAAAAATGCTGATAATTCTTGTTGAAGTTTCGCATTTTTAGGGCTCTCTGGGCGTTCAAATGTGAATAACTTTTTTCAGGGGGATCGTGTAAGAATACGGCCAACAAAACAAATGTTCCTCATTAAAAAAGCTGTCGATTGGTAGAAACATCGTCAAATTTCATTGAAAATCAACAGAATCACGATTGGTTTTGCCGAAAAGCTGGCAATTTTGACAATTTCTGCATCTTTTTCACAAAACAAAGCGTAACTATGTTAATTTTCAATAAAATTTGACGATGTTTTAATCAATCGATAGCATCTTTAATAAGGTACATTTTTCCTGTTGACCGTATTTTTACCCGATCTCCCTGAAAAAAGTTGTTCACATTTGAAGGAGTTGCCGAAATTTGTTTCAGACGCATCCCTGATTCAAGTGTGAATAACTTTTTTCATCGGGTTTTAGTAAAAATACAGTCAACAAAACAAATGTTCCTCATTAAAAAAGCTGTCGATTGGTAGAAACATCGTCAAATTTCATTGAAAATCAACAGAATTACGATTTGAGTTCGAAAAGCTGTATATTTCGGCAATTTCGGCATTTTTTTGGAAACAGAAGACGTAACTCTGTTCATTTTTAATGAAAATGGACAGTTTTGTAACCAATCGATAGCTTTTTTAATAAGACACATTTTTCCTGTTGACCATATTTTTATCCGATGCCCCTGAAAAATGTTATTCACATTTGAATGTTCAGCCCTGAACTATACCACGATCCGAATTCAGAAGAAGATCTAGAAAATGTGAAATTTCAACTAGACACCCCTGTTTCATTGGGTTTCTGGATTACGAAGAAAAGCGCAAAACGTCATCATCTTCATGGAACATCAGTTTTCAATTTCCGTTTGCTCTTCGTTTTCTCTCACTCACTCCCTTTTTCTCAATTTTCAATTTAAAATTCACTTCTCATTATTTCTTCTCCATTCACATCATCATCATATCCTTTCTTATCCCTTATTTTGCAATTTCTAATTACCGAAATGAAAATATGTGTACAAAAGATGAGGGCATTATTATTCATGCATTCGATCCTAATGAGCTCACCCAGGAAATTAGGTATCGAAAAAATGAAAAGAATTTGAATAGGGGAAAGAGTATTGAATCTAATGGAACAAATATGAGAAGGGATACTGTAGAACTGGGATATTTCATTCGACTTTAAAGCCATGGCAAACCGGCCCTGCGCGGCCCAGCTATTTTCTACTATATTAATTGAGATTTTTCAGTCAATACTTCGATTAAAATGTAGGTCTCTATGAGATCTACAAAATAACATACAAAACGGCTAGATTGATTAGCTTAATTTTGTGCTGGTTATCATTAAACACTCGGGTCGGCTTAATGGTCGGCCCGGGCGTTTAACGGAAGCCAACTCAAAATTGAGCGGATAAATATAGACATATTGTATGTCATTCTGTAGATCTTATCGAGACCTACATTTTCATATAATTTTCGATGGAAAAATCTTAAATTATATGGGAGAAAATCGCTGCTTCGGTTGGCCATGTCTCGTAAAGCTGTACATCAAAATCCGTAGGTAATTCGATTATTCTGAATGGAAATTTAGGTCACTTTTTTGATTCGGAATGGTTCCGAGCGCATTCTGAATGTGAACGGATGGGGAAAGTTTGGCAACCGCCGATGTTTTATACATCTGCACCAGAATCAAACTCGTAAATTTCTGACTCCGAGACATTTCGAAGTAAGACAATTCAAAAGTGGACATCTCGAAATATCTATGAGATGCCCAGGAGCCAAATTTCCAAACACCCCATGTAGACTGGAAGCTGATCAGTATCTCCAAAAACCTTCAAAATTTCCATATTTCCTTATCAGATTTTCCCTCCATCTGCCTCCTTTTCTGAACCCCGAGTTCATCCAAATATTTGGGGTTTTACATATTTTGATCCCTTTTTCTCAATTCTTCGTTTTTGCCCTTCTCTTCTTCTCGAATCCTGCATCTGCAGTGTCTTCTTCCGTCGGCCGTTTCCGGTTGTACGAATTGTCTCATCAAGTCATGATGTTGGTGGTGGGGCACCCGGGGGCTCCGTTTAATTTGATCCCAAAAGAAGAGCATGAAGCATTTGGATCCCCCCATTTTCCATCCTTTCTCTTCTTCCTTTCTACTTCCTTTCATCACTACTATATAGGGAAGTAGAGACAAATAATGATATAATGATGAATCCTATCTTCGCCTTTTCTCCTCCGAAGAGCTCAATTTATATATATAAACAATATATAAGAAGAAGGAAGAAGAAAAGGAAAATGAGAGCATCACATCTGGTAAGCACTACTACTAGCACTGCATATGCTCATTCACTTGGCCAATGCTTCATGCTTCATTGGCTCAAGAAGAGGAGCACACACACACACATACATAACACACTTCTCCATTCCGGTAAGCTGAAGGAGAAGTACCAATATAAGCTTAATTAGAAAATGTTTGTCGATTCCCCGTTTTTGTTTCACTGGTCCAGCTCAAACGGAAATTTATCTAGGTCAAGTGGGAGGGAGCACTATAGTTTTAGGGCGAAGGGGCACGGGTTTTAGAATTATTTCTAGGTTAGAATTTGGCTCGGCTCAGATAGTCCTCAAAGTTTTGAATTCTGTGATTCTCTAGAAAATGAGGGTTTCCCTAGAACCCTTGAAACCCGATTTTTTCAAAACTCTCGAAGCCCGATTTTCTGAAAAGCTCGGCTCGGACCGGCCCGTCCGGCCCGTCTGCATACTGAAAAAATTTCCCGTTCGAAGTTTTCTATATTAAAGATTGTTTTTTTTTTAAATATTTGTTATCAATAAATGTTATATAAGTATGTCAAAGTTAAATCTAAAGTTTAAAAATTGTTATTACAACAAAAAGTTTGAATAGATTTCAAAATTTATTCAAAAAATGGCCGATGGACTTAGATTAGATAGTCCTCAAAAGTTTCTAACCATTATTATTTTCGAATTTTTTGATTCTCTAGAAAATCAGACTTTCCCTTGAACTCATGAAACCAGACTTGGCAATTCCCGGGCCGCCCCGAGCCAGTGGAAAAATTTTCACATTTTTTTGAAAAGTTCTGTAATTTTTCGCTGTTAAAACGACATAAAATATTCAACCATTAAAAAATATTGCTCATTCCAGAAAAAAACCATCAAAAAATCGATTTTTTGCTTTAAAAATTCACACCAAAGTTTTTGACTCCAGAAACCCGGACCGACAGAATTTCTGATTTTGAGACTCAATTTCTCCGAAGGTCAATTTTTGGGAAAAATCCGATTTTTTGACTGTCTTCTGTTTAATTTTCACATTTTTATACTTTTAGTACTGTCATGATTTTTCATGAAATTTGGAAACCTTTTCTTGAAAAATTGAAATTGTTTTCGGAAAATCTTTGACGGAAATTTCCTACTTTGGCCGGCCGGGGCAGGCCGCATTTCGTCATGTACAATTCCTTCATCTTACTTCGTTACGAATTATAGTGAAATTTCTAGATTTTCCATTTCAAATCCCACCATAATCCAAAATGACAAGAATTCATATTTTTATAATTGAAAAAGTAATACTTTGATCCTAACGTCTTCTGAAATGTCGACAGAATCCCCTGATCCATCCCAACCTCCGGATTCCATCAAAATATTCTTCCCATTTTTTCACTTCATTCTGGTGTCACCATCAAGACAAAGAACGAGAAGGCACACGGATGATATCGGTTTCCAGAAGGACTCTATTTCCGGTCCACCCCGATTTTCCGTTCTCAAATATCTTCATGAAGAGAGAGAGAGAGAGAGAGACATTGCTTTGCTCTCTTTTTTCGGGCTCTCAATGGCTGGGACCCACTTTTCGAAAATGTGCAACTGAAGTGAATGAAACCAGTATCGGATTCGGGTTTTTTATTCACTTTAGTTCCCCCTTTTTTTCATATCATTTTCTAATATTGAAACGGAGATGTTTGGTTGAATAGTGCATTTGAATTGGATTTCAATTTCCAGGATCAAGTTACAGTAATATCAAGGTTCATTCTTGATTTCAGAAGCTCTCATAAACTGATCCTTTGAGTTTTTATGTTGAACCACCTGTTGTTTGGAGATTTCCTAGAATAGTTTAGAAATTTCAGCTGCTTAGGGGAAGTATGGTAGGGATTTCAGGGTCTTGGAAATATCAAAAAGTTAAGGGTTTTTTCAACTTGGTTTCAGTTTACTTCATATACTGTAAAACCTTTAATAGAGGGACATGCCCTTCTATTGTTCAAACTTCACAAAATCAAAATTCGAATTTCACAAAAGTATCCATAACTAATTTTTGAGAAGCAACTCATAACGTATTTCATAGTGATCCCAGTCTATTGTTGATGAGGAATCGATTAAGACTATTTTCAGAATCCTTCTATTAGAGGTTTTACGGTAATTTGGAAACTTTATATGTTCGTTTATATGTCGCTAGCTATAACTCAGCCCAAACTGAACCGATTAAAATAAAAATTTTACAGAAAGATCAGAAATTTTTCATAGATGGTGTACATATTTTCAGATTTCTAATAACTCAAAAATTGAGCAAGTTACGGCGTTAACCGTGAATTTTCACTACTAATTTTGGTTCCAAAAATATTTTGCAAGTCATAACTCGCTTCAACCTTAACCGATTCTTTTGAAACTTTCAGAAAATGATACACGTCAGAATTGTTTTTGAAATTCCTATTTCGAAGACTTCTGGAGCACTTTTTCTGAGCGTGATCACAGAAGATCTGAATTTTCTGAATGTTCTCTATTCTGCTCAGAGCTCTCTAGAATCCGGTCCAGGGGCGTGCGGAACGGAATTCGGAATCCCGAAAATTTCGAAAATTTTGGCTATTTTCGGAATGAAATTCCGACCGGAATATCCGAAGGAAAATTTTCGGATTCAAATTCCTATTTCTAAGAAAAAAAAAGCGAGGAAAAAGTTATGGTATGTTGAACATGCATGTTCAAGTAGTTTTTGCTTTTCGAAATCACCAATTTACCAGAACTTTTTTACTTTCGAAAGGATTTTCCCGAAAAAGTCCTTTTTTAACGGAAAATATTAAAAAATTACCATTTTCGATATTCCGAAAATTCCGAAATTCCGACTATTTGAAACTAGGAAAATTCCGATATTCTGAAAGTCCGAAGTTCTAAAAGTCTAAATATTCCTTTGTTACGAAATTCCGGAAATTTTTAATTCGGAATATTCCGACATTGCGAAATTCAATTTTTTTCATTACGCACAGCCCTGATCCGGCCCCCCTTCTTTTGACACTTTTCTAACGAACACTTTGAAGAATTTGAATTCAAAATGAATGCACATGTCTCCTCCTCAGCTTCTCCTTTCCCCCTACTACTATTGCACCCATAGTGCCATACACCATTTGTGCGCAGCTCTTTGCCTTCTTCTTCTCCATTTTCCTCCCTTTTGCCGCACATGCACACACATCTGAACAGAAAAGAGACGAAGTGCCTCGATGTCTGCGTCTCTCTTGGTGACCACGTCGTCACCCAATCTCTCGTCCTTTTTCCTTTTTCTTCACTTCTTCTCGACTCTCCGGCAGCCGGGCGACGACGTCCGCAACCCTTTGCGCGTGCGCCCTTTCTCTCTCTTTTTCTCCTATTTTTTCGGTGGGTTTTTCCCTTTTTCTTCTTGTCGCGCGTACGTCGTCGCCAAATACATACACACTTATAAATCGTATAGTCGTTTTGGTGTAGAAAAAAAAAGGGAATGGAAACGGAGAGAAAAGAAGGAAGAAAAACGGAGAAAAAAGAAGAAGAAGCTAGATAGCCACCACACCCAGCCACCAATACATATATGCACCCTGTTTCGCTTTTCTATTTTTGAATATTTTTGCACTTTTTTCGAGTTTCGAAAACTGCCAATAATAGGTTTCTTTCATTGACTATTATTTTTGAAAACAATTATAATTCACAGGCAGAAAACTGAAAATATAAGTTGTAGGTACGTTATGAGAATACAAAATAGAAATATTCAAGTATATATAAATTGCAATATTATGTTTGATGAGTCAGAAAAATTACCAAATTTTTGCTCCGGAATTTGAAAAAATAGTTTTCTGAAACCGGGTTTCGGAGCAACCAACTTGATAAAGAAAACTGTATTTTTAAATATTCAAACGACGTCAAGAGTCTAAAATCGGGAAATAGTAGAGTTCCTGTGAGATTCTCATTTTAAAAACTATCCGCTTCTCAAATCTTGAAAATATTATCCTAAATTTTAGAGTGTATTTTAAGATTTTGTTGAGAGTGTATTTTAAGATAAAATTACCTTATTTTTGTATCTGAATGTTTAAAAATAGTTTAGAAAAAAACGGTTTAGAAAAATGCGATTTCAAGTTTTGGAGTACCAAACTGTGAAATTCTGATTAAAATTAGCTATCCGCTTCTAAAATTCAAAAAAAAAAATTATCCTAGAACTTCCCAATCTCAAAATTTCCGATTTCCCAGTCCCTTCTCTACTTCTTCTTTCCCGGAAAACATTATGTTTTATGGGCAAAATAAAACGGCTTTATTTAATTAAAAATCGGCGAGCTCATGTCAATTTCCAATTTCCCCCTAATCTCCTGAACTCAATCTGTTAACAACTCCTTCTTGTGCTCCCAAATCCTGGAGCAGCAGTTGTACATACCTAGAACTCGTTACCTTTTCCTTGATTGGGTACTTAGGCGGGGACCCTAGATAATTGGAAAAAGGGGAGGTTCTGGTATCGTGACACGCTAATATCTGAGTATAAAAGGAGCTGGATTGGAGCTCTTTTCCTCAGTCGTCTTGGTGATCGAGCTGCCTTCTGAAGGAATTCAGAAGAGGTCTCTCACTTATGTTCAAGAAGAGTTCCGGTCGATTAAGGCTGTGGGAGAGATCCCAGAAGAGCTCAATGGGTTTCGTGGTGTTGTAATTCCTTAAAGACAATACCAATTGAAAAGAGCAAGTGAGTCAGGGCTCATGGCTCAAATTGAACCCTTTTTCAAGGTGTTGTTACGGTTGTCATAGCAACCTTCCTTCGTAGTACAGTATGTCGAAATTGTTGTTATAGAGAGTATGATTCATGTCTCTGAGTTTGGAATTTGAAAAAAATCTTTCATAGAACCTGATCTATAGAAAGATATCTGATAGTGAGTATTTTTTTATAATAATTAGATGCTTTAGTTTAAACACGCCTACATCATGTAGAATTCTGGAGTCCTGAGCAAATTTTGATTTTCAAAAAACTATAGGTATTACTCATAGACTCTTTCGCTACAGACATGCAAATTTTCAAATAAATTTGACTTGTTTGAGCGAAGTTATTCACTAATAAATAAAATAAAACTATACACCAATTTTCGCCACTGTATTTCGTACTATTCCGGTTCCAGTTTAAGTTTGATTTCAAATCCTGAAAAGCGTTTTGTCAAAGATATCACTATGGCAACCGGTACATATGTGGTGAAAACTTTTCAAACCGTAATAAAAATTTCGGCTCCGCGGAGCTATGAACAATTTAGAAAGTCGGGCAACTCGAAAGTCGAGAACGGACATTGCGAAAATGAAAAATCGCGTTTTCGCCTGATTTCTTGTACTTTTATATATTTTTTTACGTTATTAAGAAAAACGCGATTTGACACTTTCGAAACGCCCGCTTTCGAAATGTCCGTTTTCGAGACTTCCATTTTTAAATTGCCTAACTTTTGAGATGTCTTACTATCAAAATTTCCCGGAGCCAAAATTTTAGATAAAGATCCATTCCAAATTCGAATCAAAGTTCTTCATAATCTTTGTTTCCCAAAAACACGATCCCCAAATCAAGTTGTCTCCATTCCTCTTCTTGCCCAAATTATCCAATTAACACAAGAACACATGTTCTGTTTACATTATATTTTCTCTTCTTTAAACTCTTCCTTTTTTGAGTTACCTGTGTCACAGAGACCCCAACAAAAAAAACCAGTCGAATCCCACATTTGCCATAACAAAATTAACCGCTCTTTTTCTCTTTTCCTACCTCCCCTGAACATTGTTATTCGCTTTTTTTCCTTTTTTCTTGCTTCCTTCTACAACTTTTTTCGATAATGTGAACTGCGATCTCATCTTCTTCATCTCAACTTGTTTTTCATGCAAAAAAAATGGAACGAGAAGAATAGAATAGAAATCGAAAATGACCTGGAAGGATTTTGAGATTTTTTCAAAAGATCTTTTTTGAAAGGAAATAGAAAGCTAGAAACCCATTTTTTGGAGAGTTAATGGATGGATGTGGAGCCATTATTGAGTCTAGACCACTTTTTGTGCTCATTCCAAAGCGAACATCTGAAAATGGATCTTTGGTTTCTGAAAATGTAGTTCTTCTAGTCCTACAAAAGAAAAAAGATCAGAAGATTTTCTGCTGTAAGAAAAAACCGGAAAAGTTGTTTCCTCTGTTCACAACTTCTTGCAAGACTGATTTTTTTGAAGAAAAATACGGGAAGTGCGCCAGCACCACGTCAGTCGTCTTGTTTTTTAGGTTGAAAAAAAAACAAAAACAGTATTTTTTGGGGTATAAATAAGAAGAGCTTTTGCTTTATCAGTTTCAGTTCTTTATTCTGAGTCAACAAAAAGTTTTATGCGCTTTTTGCTTTTTTCTTCACCTAAAAAACTATAGTATTATGAATTTTAGGCTCCGCGACGTTTCTAAAGATGACGTTCCGAAAGTGTGACATTTCGAAAGTCCGCTATTTCACGAGTGCAACGTTTTGCTTTTGAAACGACACACTTGCGAAGCGTCACACTTTCGAAACGTCATCTTTTGAAACGTCGCGGGGTCGAATTTTATAAACTTTTAAAAAGACCGGCCCCCATGGTGCTGAAATACGGTCAAAAACCTGAAAATATGAAAAAAATTCTGATTGAGAGATAATTTTTGAACTTTTCCTGTGTTTAAGTCAACTAGACAGCTTCACTCCTTTATTTAGAAAAAATGTCAAATTTTCCACTTTTTTATAAAAATGATTTTTAGCTCGGGGAGCCGAAAAGACGAAGGTTTTTATTTTAGATTCGGAATCTACGCAAAATTTGCTACAAAACCCATCTAATGTCAATTCATAACTCTGTGACTTAAAAAAAAATTGCGTTAAACATAAACTCCAAAAAAAAATGTTTTGAGATTTTTTGAAAATCAAAATTTCTTCGTAATATTTTGTATTAACCTAAAAAACTTATGAACCATTACTTTTTGATCTTTCTATTCTGAAAATCCCTTTAGTTAAATTTCGCCCTCGTCAATTAGTTCCTTTCCTAATTGTCAATTGTCAACAGAAATTTGACGAATTCTATCTGATTCTAGAATCGCGATCACTGACGTGATGATTTCCTCATGATTCCCCTAGGCCAACGGTCATCTTTCTCAACTTGAAAATTAATGAAAGAGTAATAAGAAAAAAAAGAAGAAGAACCACCTGCTAGGAAACAAAAATAAAACCAACTGTTTGGTCTCTCTTCCATTCATCTTTTCTCCTCTTCTTCTCAATTTCCACACGTCTGCAAGTGGAAAAATAAGCGAATTGCTTCTTTTTCTAGTGCATCCGGTGGCTAAAAATAACTATACTGCTCCTCCAGTAGTGGCCTCTTTTTGCTTCTCTATCTCTATTTCTCTTATTTCGGGAGCATCATCATCATCATCATCAGAAGCGACAAAAAACGTGGAAAAAGAGGGGATGGAGGGAGAAAGAGCAGCCCAGTGGTCTTCTTCTTCTTCTTCTTTTTCTTCTTCTTTCTAGTACAACTGGCCACTCTCCAACTCTCTGAGTCTCTTATCACCTCAATACTATTTTTCCATTGATTTTTTGTTTTTCCCGCCACCACAACCACCACCATTCGGTTGGTCGTCCAGAGAGCATTGGTTCCGGGCTCATCCCAGTTGTATGTACCCTTCCAACTTTTGATCTTTTTATATATTCTTGAGCGAGTTTACAAAACTTCTGAAAATCCAGAAGAGAATGCTCCAATTTAGGTTTCCATGACAACCAATTTTCTAGACAGATTCTGACTTTCTAGGTTATTTTTTGGGGGCTTTTCTGACCTAGACATTGTAGTATTAGAAGCTGAAAATACTCTGAAGTCTGATCAAACTAAGAAATCTTTGCTTTTTGTTCTGATCTAGATCAGAAATCCTACAAAGTATAAATTTTGTTGAAACTACAAAAAAACTCCAAGTTTAGAGAGAACAGGATTATCTCAGATGGAAAATTGTGTGCTCAAATGTGATAATTCTTTGAGGAAGTTATATATTTTCAAGTTTCTGACGCTTTTTTTTCAGAAGAAACATTTTGTGACTCCCTTGCAACCGTATTTTATATCTGGTCCTAATTCTAAAGTTAGCAACTAATTTCGTCAACTTTTTCAAATGTGAATAACTTTTTTCAGAGAAATCTGGTAAAAATACGGTCAACATAAGAAATGTTTCTTATTAAAAAAGCTATCGATTGGTTAAAAAGTCGTTAAATTTCATATAAAATTTACAAAGTTATGACCTGCGTTTCTGAAAAGTTTTAGAAATCGCCACGATCGGAAACTTTTCGGCAACACCAGGCGTAACTTTGTTAATTTTTGTTCAAATTTGACGATTTTTTGACCAATCGATAGCTTTTATAATAAGATAAGAAATTCTCTGAACGAAAACTTAGCTTCGAGGAAAATATAGTTTTTTTTTTCAAAATCGCAATCCATATTCATTCCTCCCACTAACAAGATCCCCTTCGAAAGCCATTTTCTGTGGTCAGGAAACCCCAAATGACCCCATTTAGACAATTCAAAATCGTATTACTTTAACCTATATCCTACAGTATTCCCCTTCCTTGACCATTTCCCTACTTCCGTTTTATTCTTCATCATCTTCTCCTCCCCTTTTTTTCAACCCATCATCTCGTTAATTGTGTGTTTCCCTTCCCGACCGATTACCATTCCAGTCACGAACTTTGATGACTTCCTTCCCTTTTTTTTTTCTAACTGCAGACGTCTTCGTGATGACTGGTGACCCCGTTGAACTATCACTTTCTCTTTTTCTTGAGAAATGAGTTAAACGACGAATGCGAAGACGAAGAAGAAGAAGAAGCTTGTACGCGGTTTCAATGCATTTTTTAGTTTTCGTTCCGTCTTCGTCTTCTTCTTCTTCTTTTTTCTTTTCTCGTTTAACAACTCTTGTTCCATTTGTTATTACCTGTCGTGCGCCTCGAACGTCTCCTTCATTTTCTGTATTTTGATGTTCTGATCTTTGAAACTGAAAACGGAGCTCATTTTCTGGGCTCAAACTGCCGAAATGATGGTGTTGGGAGTCTTAAGAAGAGCTCATAGGAGTATTGGATTAGTTTTATGTTTTCAAAAAGGGTTTAGAAGGACTCAAGGTTTTGGAACAATGGTTCAAAAAGTTAGGAATATTTCTCAGAAATCGTTGTTATGAGGATGTGGATGTCCAAGTTCGAATTTTTAAAGGAGGCCTCCGAGCAAAATGAGTTTACGGTCAATAGATGCAAAATTTCATGCTGATTCCAAATATTACAATGAAATCGCGCAAAAATGCTTCTCTAGACCAAAAACGCCTTCGAAACTGCAGAAAAGTTATCCCTGCTGGCCTAACTTTCGTAGTTTTTCATTTTCATTGTGATATTTGAAATCGGAATGAAGTTTTGCATCTATTGAACCATTAACTGTTTTTCCCTGAAATCCTCCATTAAATTCCATCTGAGTTGACCCCAGTTTTTCACCGAGCCTTCCAACTCTAGTTCCATTGTAATATTACAGTACTTTTTTTTACCTCATACTTTCCCATGTTCTCTATTGAATCAGTGTCAATCCTCCGTTCGAAAGGTCAAGTAGGTACACACACACAGCTTGATGTTTATTTGAACTGTCTACTTCAAAGGGAACTCCTCAAAAACGTTTACCTTTGCTTTCTGATTCTTCTAATTTTCAGATTCCACGTCATCATCCTTATCTTCCCGCCCGACAATTGATCCCTCCTACTCATCATACACTCTGAAAGTGCATTTGTCTATAATATTCTAGAAGGGAATATATCTCGATCTATCTCTCTTCTCTCTTCCCCTTAATGCTCATCTCACGAAGAAGAAAAAGAGGAGAAGAGCCTTCCAAAGAGCAACCCGGATTTAGTTGCTTCTTGCTACTTGCACACGTGTCTGAATAGAAGAAGAATTATTCTAGTTTTTTGTTGCTGAAAGAACATTGATCTTGCAGAAAACCTTTTCGTACTTTTTATCCTTTTGGGGATGCTCTAATCTCTTTCTTTTGTAAGAATGTACACGTGTCTAGCAGAATCCGGCTATTTTCATGAAGACTAGACTGGTTTTATGGTGATTGTTAGATGAGCTTCTGACGGAGTTGCGGAGACTCTAGAGACTGTTATATCCATAGCAACAGAATGTTTTTCTCTAGATTCAAAATTTCTGCGTTTTGAATTAGAAAACTCGCAAAGTATGTCTAGTGATGATCAATAAGACGTATGGTCTAGATTAATACAAATTTACCTATCTAAACTTCAATATGGAGCTTTTTGATGAAGAGAGTCATCAAAATTTTCAAAAAATTTGAATCAAAAACTGTTTTTCTAAAAAAATCAGTTACAAGTTTTGTATGAATTTGTTTTCCAACACTTTCCTTTTTTGATTCAGTTCTGGAAACCACAGTACCTAGCTGAAAACTTCGAATTCGTGAACCTGAAACTCTAATTCTCTGTAGAATCTTAAAAATTCAATTATCAAATTCGAAATATACCGTAAACCTCTAATAGATCGATACCCAGAAGGCCGACTTTCATACCACAATTTTCGTTATAAAATTTCAGTTGACAAAGATACTTTTCTCAGCTACAAAACACACTAAATATGATTTTCAGAAAATTGAAGATATTTTCAGATTAAGTGTTACTGTCTGGTTGGTCCGGTGTTGCTCTATTTGAGGTTTTACGGTAGTTTAAAATCCACTTTTTAGAAGTTAGTGCTTTAAAGTACATATCAGATTATCATTTCCAACTTCTACCCCTTTAACTTTGACTTTCTGTCGAATCTTAAAATTACGATTATCAATATTGGAATAGTTCCGAAATCCGTTTTTGCGAAGTAAAAATGGAGAAAATCACAAAACTTCTTCACCGAAAGTCCTGGATCTTCTTTCTCTTTATTTTAACCTTCCCTATCAAAGGATCCCTATCAGATTATCAATTCCATTCTCAAAAATCAAAACAACTCCTCCCAGAATGGTTCAATTCTTTCATTTTTGTTTTCTATTTGACAGTCTCTCCCCCTCCCACTGCGCTCGCTTACGCGCCATGATTCCTTTTTCCGCGAGCGCGTGCGCATTTCAGAAGACAGTACGGTGGATTCTAGAGACGCAGATCGTCTCGCATTTCGACCAATTCAAATACAGTTGGTTGGATTGCGAATGGGGGGAGAGTAGAACGCAGAAACTGACGACCGGCTGGCGAGAAATGAATGAAAACGAGGGGAAGAGAGAGTGGGTAGGTTGAAGGGACGCAGAGAAAATGCTGCGCGACGGTCATCATAAGTATTATTCTTTTGGGTCTTCTTCTTCTTTTCAACCTCTCAAAACAGGGCAACCTATTTGCCAATCTTCTTCGATTGATATAATTCATCTCTTTTATCAATTTTCATTTCACTTTTCGTTCTTTGTCTCGACAATTTGAACTTTTTCGATGTCCTTGGGAGATTCAGATAGTGTCTTCACTTTGAAGGTAACTTCATTTACTCCTTCATTCTTGTTTCATATTTTTAGTTTGAAAACTTTTTGTGTAATCTGAATCTTGCCTGTCAAGATTCTGATATTATCACAATAATCTCAAGTTTTGATAATTACCAACATTCATTCTTGACTCGTTTTGTTTTAAAACTTTCAACTGTCATCAATTCTGAATTCCGTGTCGTTGTCACATTCAGACATTAACAAAGTTTCTGTTATCTCAGTAATCTGAAGTTTTGATAATTACCTGTTCGGATTATCTGATAAGATCGTTATACAATCGGTTATAGCATATGTCCACTCGATCAACCTTATCTTAATTCGTAATCTAATCTTTTAAGTCGAGTCTAGAATCAAAGGTCAGATCGTCTAGAATTGGCTCCCACGTCTTCTAAACGCCTTCTAATTTTCTATTGAAGGTGTTTACTAACAATTTTCCACCACCTACAATTTCCTTTTCTCTTTCTTCTACCTTTTTTTCTTGCTATCCGTCGGTTCGGTTTCCTTTCCGTCATTTCTGCTGCTGCCGTCGTCGGGCGATTGCTTTTCCGTTTGGTGACTGTTGGAATTGGGTGGTGGAGGTGAGCTCACCTTCCCGGCGTGTGTTGTGCCTGTGCACCGCGCAAATATTGACTTTTTTGGAGGAAATGAAAGAAATACATACCACCCACTGTGCTCTTTCTCTTTGGGAACTACTTCTGTGTTGCTTTTTCGACGAATTTCTCCTAAAACGAATGGTTGTTTTCGACTCGTTTTTGGTGGGTACGATAGGTACCCGAATTTTCGCGCCTCACAAATATTTGATCTTTTTTAATTTTTTGTGTGGACTTTGGAAAGGGGAGGGGGAATACTAGTTTTTTAGACCTACATGAAAGAGGATCCAGTATTGAAACTTTCAAATCCTAGAAATCCTATTTCCAACGCTGAATTCTTAGAAAGTCGATCCTTTTCTGGAAATACTCCACCAGATTCAGAGGTGTACCAGTCCACTTTTGAAACATCAGAATTTGATATGTTCGAGATAATTTCAAATCATATATGAGCAGTTTACTCCATCTAAAACTTCACCCAAATTCATGTTGCCGGCCCGGGAATTTTAGAAGCCAGAAACTTTTTCTACCTGTAATTTTTATTGATTTATACATCATTTTGTAGATCTTATTGAGTTCTACATTTTGGTATAAAATTTTATGAGAAAATCATTATTTTTAATGGAGAAAAATGCCGAAAAAGGTCCGTGTTGGACATGTATGTTTCAAATTATTGGCGCTAAATTTCAGACTATTTGACGACCTGAAATTGCCTTCAAACTGTAGGTTTCATAAGTACGGTACTGGATTTTTCCAATAATGAAACAGGCTTGAAACCTTGAAAAACCTGGCCAGTCTTGGGAGTTTTTCAACCGGATTCTGGGCCCTTCTATGTTTCCAAGATTCTGGAACCTAGATTCCGGGGTCTTCTATGATTTTGGGGCATTCTATGATTCTGGGATCTTCTAATATCAAAGCAGGATTCAAATTCAGTCTAGGCAGTTTTTCAACCGTATTCTAGAACTTCCCATAAAGCTAGAGATCAATTTTTTCTCATTCTCTTGATCCTAACATCTTCAAAATCTAGTCTCTTGAACAAACGACGCAATGGCATCACTACCACCAACATCTGAACATCTTCGCTTTCTCATTGTGAATAGAAGAACAGGAATTTCAATTGCATAATTTGCCTCCCTGTGTGTTTGTATGTATATGTGTTCCAATTCTCGATTGATTTATGAGATAGAAGGGGAAACGAATCCTTCTTCTTCTTCCTATCGCCTTCTCTTCGTTCGTCGTTGTAGTTGTCATGGTTGTCGATGTGTGATTCATACCTGACTCTTTTCTTTTTCTGCCTCTTCTACATATTGTACATTTATATGTACATACAACCATTTTCCCTCTCTTGTTCCTTTTCGATATACATTGTGTATATGCATTGTTTATATACATTTTATACAGAACGCTTTGTCTCCCTCGTTCTCAAAACACCGTGCTTTTCTGATTCTTATCTGTCCCCCAAATGTCCAATTTTCAAATAGTTTTTGTTGTAATAACCGTTTCCCCCTGCGCGCCTATGTATTGTACACCAGGTGATATCATTTCAGTTCTCTTTTTTTATGATTTGACCTTCTCCTTTCACCTACTGCGTCTCCTCATCTATTCTTCTGACTCATTCGCCAAATTTTTTGATTTCATCAAAAAAAGAAAGCATTCTGATTTTTTTTCCCTGAAACAGAAGCGTTTTGGGTTCTGTGTCATCATCATCATCTTTCTTCTATTTTCGTCCCTGTCACCAATTAACTAGAATATAATTACTTAATTACCCGCGCACTTCCAACCATCAAAACATTCTCCTTTTTCATTCTCTTTTCGACACCTTTGGTCATATTTTTCAGCCCATAACTTTCCGGATCCAGTTCTTCTTCTTTTGTGTTTTTTCTTACTCTCCACTGTAATTTTAAACTTCTTCAATCTCTCTATTCCAGTTGGCGGGTATTCCAAGATTAGTGGTAGATGCATCCTCGTCCTCTATAAACCGACCTCATCCCAGCCTCCAACTCCCATCCCATCACCACTGAATCACGACGTCGTCGTCTTCACTTCTCGTCATCGCCCCTCCTCCGTCACCGCCGCCACGACGACGACGACGGTGCACGAGGCGAGCACGTCGCCGCAGCACCATCAGCCACGGCGCAGCGGTATGACCGTGGCGAGTTACAGTATGGTGCTGTGTGGCTCATCTGATGATCATCGCTATCGGGGTCGTATCGAAAAGTGAGTTTTCTAACTAGGCAATGACCAGAAGGGTCTGTGGAGTTGAGAGATAAGACTTATACCATTCGAAAGCTGATAACCTAAAACATCTGAAATCAATTTGAACAAGTGCTCAAGAGCCACATTCTTCAAGAAATCCAGGTTAGAGTACATTTTCAATAGTAATTCAGAAGTGAAAAATTTCATCTGGAAGAATATTTTCTTTTTTAATTTTTCGAAAATTCTACTTTTTCCCATATTAATTTCTACTGAACTTTGTACTGAAATTAGTACTGAATTACCACGAATTTTTAAAAGTACGTTCGGATATTTTAGGTCAACTTTCGAATGATAAAGGTGGCATGCAGTAACTCCACGGAAAGGTCTGACCATTCCCTAGTAAGGTGTTCGGGAACCTATCATTTCTAAAAACTTTTAGAGTAAAATTTGGTGTTCCTATAAACGAGGCGTTCGCTCATGATATCCCTGCAACTCTTCTTATGCTTCTTCTAAAAGTTAACAAAGATGGACCTGCTAAAAAAGATATTTGGAGAGCTCCCGGAAATCAGGCTCAAGTTAGAAAACTATCCCAAGTTATGCAGCATGGAAGACTTGTGAATATTGAAAACTTCACAGTCTACACAGCGGCATCCGTCATTAAAAAGTTTCTCTCAAAACTGCCAGGCGGCATTTTTGGAAGGGATAACGAGGAGACACTGTTCAATAGTGCATCGACTGGAATGGATATTGAGAAGCAGAGACAAGTATTTTATAGGTAAGATCAAAGATTCGTATAATTTTGACCTGGAATTTTTAGGATATTCGGTTCCCTGCCGGTTGCTTCCCAACACCTCCTTGTCCTTTTATTTGGAACGTTTCGAGTGGTCGCCGATTCGTCGGACGGCCATACGAATGCGATGAATCCAAATGCGATAGCTATTTCTGTGGCACCGTCACTTTTCCACACATGTATACACGATGGGAGAACGGTTAGTTTAATTAGTTCAACTCCACGGTGGGGCAACTCTTTCAAGTGTGAACAACTTATTTCAAGGGGATTGGGTGAAAATACGGTCAACAGAAAAATTGTTCCTTATTAAAAATCTATCGAATGGTTAAAACATCGTCAAATTTCGTTCACAATTAAGAGAGTTAGGCCCTTCGAAAAGTTCGTGATTTCGGGAATTTTGGCAACTTTTTGGTAATTTAGCGTAACCATGTGAATTTTAGATGAAATTTAACGAGTTTTTAACCAATCGATAGATTTTTTAATAAGGAACATTTTGTCTGTTAACCGTATTTTTACCAGATCCTTCTGAAAAAGTTATTCAGATTTGAATGCGTTGCAGAAATTAGTTTCCGCCCATCCCTGCTTCGAGTGCAAATAACTGGTTTCAAGGGGAACGGGTAAAAATATGATTACAAAAAAATGTTCCTTATTTAAAAATCTATCGATTGGTCAAAAACCATCAAATTTTTACAAAGATCAACTAAGTTACGCCCTCCGAAAAATTATTGATTCAACAATTCCGCGGTTTTTTCGGCAACTTTTTTGGCAACGCAGGACGTAACTCTGTTCATTTTCAATAAAACTTGATGTTTTTTAACCAATTGATAGCTTTTTTAATAAGGAACATTTTTTCTGTTGACCGTATTCTTATCCAATTTCCCTGAAAAAAGTTATTCGCACTTGAATTAGGTGCCGAAATCCGTTGCCGCCAAGCCCTGATTCAAGTGCGAATAACTTTTTTCAGGGGAATCGGGTAAAAATACGGTCAACAAGAAAAATGTTCCTTATTTTAAAAGCTAGCGATTGAATGAAAAACCATTTAATTTCATCAAAAATTAACAGAGTTACGCATTTCGAAAAGTTCCTAATTTAGAAAATTTCGGCAACTTTTCTGCAACACGAGGCGTAACTCTGTTAATTTTTCATAAAATTTAACCATCTTATAACCAGTTGATAGATTTTTCAAAAAGAAACATTTTCTCTGTTAACCGTATTTTTACCCGATCCCTCCGAAAAAAGTTATTCAGATTCGAACAGCTACCGAAATTTGGTTTGCTCAACCCAGTTGATGACATCTTAAACAATATTTATCTAATTTCAGGCGCGAGTAGAAGACCTGCAACGGTTCAAGCTAGCCTCCAACATTGTGTGCTCAATAATTTGCTCATTCGGAGACACGAAACTGTTCCCTCGAGAATGTTACGAATATTACGCCAGATATACGGGTCGGACGTTGCGAATCGACGAAAACCGAATGTTCACTTTTCATAACCCTTCCAGTGAGTTATTCTACTAGTTAACATTCCCCCAGTTTTCCTTCTACCCCTTCTTCTTCTCTAGTTAATCCCCTCAAAGCACTTTTACACTTTCTAACCCTCTCTTGTCGTTCTACAGTAATCCATACCTCACAAACCCCACCTTGCTCACTTCTACTAACTTCTCCTTCCGCTTCTATTCTATTCTATTCACCCTACAGTAGTCCACACGGGTCTTTTTTCTCTCTATAATAGTCTCTCCCATACTCTCTTGTTATCTCCACACTCCTCGAAATCTCTATGCATGTTTTTGCACAAAATTTTCCTCGGTAGAATTCACTGATTGCATGGTGTTCCAGATCTCAAACTTTTCTGTTTGGTTTTTCCCCCCTATTTCTCGGAATCTCTCAAAATTACACACTCTCTCTATAATTGTCTCTATGTGTCTATCTCTCTCCTGATTTCTTTCGTTTTTTTTTTTCATTTTTTTTGGAATGATGGTGAATAAACACTGGTGGTTGTACTTAGTTTTGAATGTTCTTCTTTCCCTGATCGCATGACAAAAAGACACTCACAGAATGAATGAGCACAGATTGAATGAATGAATCTTGAAAATCTGAAACAAGGTGATAATTTCAGCAGACACTGAAAACTAAATCAGACATTGTGATGGTGTTTGTGTCTCTTTCTCTCTCTTAATTTGTACTGTAACCCACGTGTCCTTCCTCTCTTCAGATCGTCGTGCTCGAGGAGAAGAATTCTCAGCGCTCGCTGCGAAATGTGCTGGCGCGTATTCCCTAGCTGCTCTTCATCTGGCAGAAGAATCCCCACCTGAGCCCGCTCCAACGTCTTCTAAACCTCCACGTGGAAATGGAGTAGGTCGTGCTGGAAGTCTGAAGCAACACGCATTGACACAAACAACGGATCATCCGAAGAGAAGCGTGTCGATTGCGGCCAAAGAACCGTATCCGACTGATCTCCGGACATCAGTTAGCTGCGATTTCTGAAAATGAATCTTTTGTTGTGATATTTACCTCGTTTTCTTTTTTCTTTTGTCCTTCATTTTCATCATTTTTGAATTCCATCCCATCGTCCATTCCCGAATCAAACTTTTTGTGGCCTAACAATTTTTGTGCATTCATTTTTTGTGCTATCGTTCGGTGTGGTTCCTTTTTTAGTTTGCAAGTTTTTTTGATTCTGGTATCAGACGAATATTAAGCAGAATTCTGAGGGGTTGCAATCCGAGCGGAAACGGTCCCCTCGCCAGGGCTGGGCGGCGACGAATTTCGGCAACTCTTTCAAGTGTGAATAACATTTTTCAGGGGCATCGGGTAAAAATACGATCAATAGAGAAAATGTTTCTTATTAAAAAAAACTATAGATTGATTACAAATCTGTCTCATTAATCATAATTCATTGAAAATTAACAGAGTTACGTCCTGTGTTGAAAAAGTTTCCGACTTTGACAATTTTGGCAACTTTTTAGACAAGGCGTAACTCTGTCAATTTTTATTGAAATGCGGCGATTTTTAAACCAATCAATAGCTTTTTAACAAGGAACATCTTTCCATCGACCGTATTTTTACCCGATGCCCCCGAAAAAAAGTTATTCAAATTTGAAAGAGTTGTCGAAATTCGTTGCCGCCCAGCCCTGGCCCTCACAGGCAGCTGATTTTCACTTCTTTAAATAGTGATTGTCAAGTCAAAATTTTTATGAAAATGCAGAACTTGATGAGATCTACAGAATGGTAGTTAGAATATCTAAATTTTCCAACAAAAAACGGCCGGGTCCAAATCTCCAGCCCGAGTGTTTTCTGACGTTTTATGGAAAAAATAGATAAGGAATTTCAGATATCTAACTATCATTCTGTAGATCTCATCGAGTTCTACATTTTCATATAAATTTTGACTTGAAAATAACAATTTAGAGGAGAGAAAATCGCCGGATTGCAACCCCGGAATTCTGTATAAATACGAATAGGGCTAGTTTCGGAATCACATCGAACGAATCCCTCAAAAAAAAAGTTCGTTTTTGTCCCTCCAATATGTGTCCAATTCCAACATTTCCTTTTTTTGACATTAAGAAAAACTTTCAACTTTCCAAAATTGCTCATCTCTCATTTTTCTACTGAAATTCCCCACCTACCCCCCGACATTCCCGCCGTTTTGCCTTATTGAATTTGCGATAATCATAATCAGACGTTAAGAGAAAAATACGCAACTCCTATACTATACCATTTTTCGATATTTTATGTTCTCCCTTCCTCTCTCTCTCTCATCAATGTTACGTGTCTTCTGTCCCTTAAAAAAACAATTAAAAACCAATTGATCCAATTTCAATAAACTAGACGGACTCTGAATTAGATGTAGTTCAATTTCAGGTTGTTTTTCGATGAGTGTGCCGACGATTCAAGAAAATGAACCAATGAGAAGTAGGGATCAGCCGAGTACAAGTCGATCTGTGACAAAGCCAATGCCCACCATGGCTCGTTTGAATAATCGATTGAGTAGCAGTGTTGGAGAGGTTAGTAGCAATAGAGTACTGTAGAATTTGTATTAGAAGGGCACCCGATGAGATTCTTCGGTTCTCAAGTTCCGAAACTCAGAGTTTTTGGAAGTTTGCGCTAATTTTAATTCAATTTTTGGTTAGATGCTGAAACCCAAAGACTGTAAGTTCTAAATTTAGATACCTAAATCCTTGACTTCCACATTCGGGACATCATTGCAAGGCTTTGGGACTGAAAAACTACCGTAATATCTCTATTAGAAGGGCACCCTGATAAGCTCGAAATAAGCACTTTTTCGAAATTCAAACAGATTGAAATTAGTTTTATTAGAATCTTCGTCAAAAGTCGGACTCATAAAATACGTTTCAAATTTCTTCTCCAATAGACGTTATGATTCATTTTGAAAATTCAAAAACAAATTTTAAGGTGTTGGAAGAATAGTGGGTCCCTTCTAATATAGATTTTACGGTATCTTCGAAAAAGTACCAATTCTCTGTTACTTACTGTACTTACAGTACCGGACAAAAAGAAATAAACTTTCAGTATTTTTAGGATAACTATTTTTTGAGAAAAGATGTAAATGTCAAATTTTAACACATCACTTTTGGCATAAATAGACACATTTTCGCTATTTTTCATGCAAATATATAAAAAAAAATTGATGATTTTATTAGCGAAACGGTGATTTTGACTAATTGAATGAAAATTGGAAGAAATGTGTGTTAACATTTGGCATTTATACCTATTCTCAAAAAAAAGTTATCCCAAAAAAACTAAAAGTTGATTTATTTTTGTCCGGTACTGTATGCATGCACAAGAAATCCAACAAATCCAGAACTATCGAAAATTTAATCTTCTTCGTTTTTTCAGGTCCTCCTGGAAGCAGTTTCAGATGTTGAAGAACTCAGTGATTTGGATATAATTCGACCTCTAACTGCCTGTGGTGGAGATCGTTCTCTTTCCTACCTTCAATATGTACATGAAAACCAAGCAAGGCGAATGAAATCTCGCAGTGAATGGTTTCTCTCTCCAATTCCTTCTGCCAAAAAGACTTCTTCTAAATCGGTCGACTATTTTGGATCCGTCGCAATCGAAGAAAAACCGTCTCCACTTCCGATTCCAAAACCAGCAAGAGCTCCTCTTCAGGTGCGTTTTGTTAGATTCAACAAATTCTAATTCTGAATTTTCAGACAAGCTCAAAATCGAACGTCTCCAACACCTCTGATGACAGTGTTCCAACTCGAAGGAGATCTTTGAAAATGCAAATGAGAGCGGCTGCATTTGGAGCCAATCCAAGTGTAAGTTCTAACTACTCTTTTCGGCTCATTTATCATTTATTTTCAGCACTCCCTGGATTACCAAGAAGTTGGAGCATCGAATCCACGTCTTCGAAGTCACACTTCGGTTGAAGATGAAATCTGGCTGAAAGACGTGGTTCCTCATGACGAGATCCCTAAAAAACGACGAAGTCTGAAAAAGAAGACGTCAACTCAATTTTGAATTTCCAAAATTCTAATGAAACTCTCCCATAACACCTTCATCGGTTGTGATTCCAATTCTTGCACACTTACTACGTTTTCATGTTTTTTTTCTAATTTTTTTTGTATAAAACCCAAATGTCTTTCCACTTTCTCTTTGCCCAAAATCTCTTTCAAAATGTTCAATTCATTCACCAAAATGATTCAATCAACCACATATTCAATCATCTGTCATTCATTCACATTTTCACTTTCAGCTCCCCCTTTTTTTTTGATTCTGGAGTTCTTATGCTTCTGAAAATATGTATACAATCTGATATTACCTCAATGCTCAAACAAAAGAAAACTTTGGAATGATATGTTTTTTGTATTATTTGAATTCGTTGTCTTGCATCTTAATAATTTTTATAATAAATAAGCTTTTCAAATCGGAAAAATCTCAGAAAAAAAGTAAAATTCGAGACCCCTGAAATCAGGATCGGGTCAGAAAACTATCCTACATGATGGAGCATCCAGAACAGTGTAAATTTTTATATTTATGAATCAACCTTAACAACAGTCACAATAAATATGCTTTTCAAACTAGAAGAAAGACATTCAACAAGAAAAAAATAAATGTAAATATTCCTAAAAACTTCCAACTGATTCATGCTTGTGGACCACCACCCATTTGGCTCAGGATCATCTTTGAGCATATGGCAGGAGTCGAGGTTTCTTTTGGAGATGTGAACGATTCTCCAAGCTCTTTTCCAATAGATATCAAGTCTTTTGTTGGAACTTGAATTTCTTGAATGATGAAATGGATGAATGATGGGACGTCTTTTCTGTAAAGTTAGCTTTTTTGGTCCATTTTGTAGCTCATCTCAAGCTGATTCTAATGATACAAGTTCCGCTAAATTTAGCTCAAAATCTTCAGATATACAGTACATTTTCAGGGCTTCTTTTTGAAGCTCTAGAAAAACCGACGTTTTTATTCAATTTCCATCTTTTTCGGGTCATTTTGCAGCTCATTTCAAGCCAATTCTAATACTACATTATAATACTGTCTTGTATAGTACATACAGTAAAATCTGCATTAGAAGAGTACCCAAATGAGCTCAAAATGAGCACATTATTGAAATTCCATCGGATTCAAATCAGTCTAATCAAAATCATATACAAAAGTTGAATCGCAAAATATGTTTTAAATCAGATCTTGTGAGCCATTTTGAGAATTCAGAGATATTTTTAGATGCTGGGAAAATAGACAAACATGCCCATAATACAGATTTTACGATAAGCCTTACTTTTGAACAATGACACATGCATTCGGTCCGGCATCAAACGTATATGCAGCTTTCACTCCGTCTCGATTGAACTTCTCCACACTATCAATCAGATTCCACGACGATTCATTCAAGTACTGAATGGGCGGTACTGAATCTAGACAGACTGCGTGGAACTGATTACTGTCAGCCATAATAACACGTGCCAGATTTTCAAACTGTCTTGATTTATAAGCCTCTTTGACTTCCTCGATTCTCTTGGGCACAACTGATTCGATACGATGTTTGAGAAGAGTCGAAGTATCGCGAGTCCTTCGCATTCCTTCACTCGATCCAACTTTCTTTCGTCCATCATCGAATACCAAAATAATGCAATAGAGATCTTCCCAGTTTTCATCGTCAGTTTTCACAGCAATACAATCTGATCCATCTTCTTTTTCACCTTTTCTCCAATGAACAAGTCCTCCGAACATACTTCTACACGCACTTCCGGATCCGATTCTTGCCAGCTTATTCGCTTGAATGTCATCAAGATTCAAAAGTCGCTGAATCGCCAGTGCAATTGCTGCAAATCCAGCTGCAGATGATGCCAAACCAGCAGCAACTGGGAAATTCGTGGTGGAAATGACTTCGAAGTGGTACGATATCGATCCATTTTCATTTCCATTCGAATCTTCTTTTCGTTTCCTTTGTAGTCGAATTGCCTCGTCGAACACTGTCTGATACCGTTTATTCGAACTTAATTCCACTTGTTTTCCGTTGATTTCAACCTGGAAACATTTTTTATTTTAAAGGATTCAATGCTACTTCTGTACCGTGTGCTTTCCAACGCCTCGAATCATTCGAATTTTCGTCTCGGCCATTAATCTGTCAACAGTAAGTGAGATGGAGTCATTCAACGGAAGAATCAATTGCTCATCTCGTTTTCCCCAATATTTAACGAGTGCAATATTCATAGGAACCTTCACTGTTACCTCCGATAATTCTGCTCCATTTTGAGACATTCTGAAAGTCGTCAAAGTTTTCTGAAAGGAAATGAGGTCCAACAACTACAAATGGAAATCCACTCTATTTCATCATGTCCTCTCTATAAAATTATCACTGAATTTATATTCGAAACTAAAATGATTATAGAACGGGGAGTATAAGGACTAAAATCCGGGATTATGCTATACACGTAGGCATTAAGAATTGGGACGAGAAAGTTATAGTGCACAGGGAATAAGGAACATGAGAAATAGAAATCTGATGGCTAACAGTGTGCGATTGCAAAAAAAAGATGTTATATTTGAAGAGAGAAAAAATGAACAGGTAAAACTGAAGAGAGACTAGAGAAAATGAGATGGAAGAAAAAATATGATGAGGCATTATTATTCCTCGTCCATTGAGGTTCTGCGCAAGACTGGAACTGGGAATCCGTGCTTCGAATCCTTGGCTGGCCATTCGTAGGTCTTGTTGATCAACTCATCATACTCGACACTGTACAGATTTTGACGGATGAACATTTCCTGGAAAGTAAATCTTCCTGATCAGTAAGATCTATATATTTTTATGCTCACCATATCTTCTGGCTTTGGATGCAAAGTCGCCAAATCGTGACGATAACAATACTCTCCAACTTCCGCAGCAATCTTTACAGAAAGTTCGCGAATATCCTTGAGACGAGGGTAGACACGTGAGTAGGTGTTGAGAGACTTTTCAGACACCGCCTCAGCAACCATACGGGCAGCAAGAAGGAATAGTTTATCCGGAATGTTCTTGACTGCAAAAAGAACGGCTCCCAGAGCTACTCCCGGGAAGATGTAAGCGTTGTTTCCTTGTCCCGGCTTGAATAGCTTTCCGTTCAACTCGACGTTCTCGAATGGAGATCCGGAAGCAAAAAGAACAGCTCCCTGGAAAATAAAACATTTTGAATGGGTATTTAAACTTCAAAACATACGTTTGTGCATCTGTAAGCAGTTTCAGCAGTACATTCCGCCTTGCTGGTTGGGTTCGACAAAGCGAAGATAATTGGACGAGGATTGATTTTTGCCATCTCCTTGATAATCTCTTCGGTGAATGCTCCAGCAACAGTTGATGCTCCGATAAGGGCACCCGGCTTCACTGTTCTCACAACTTCCAAAAGATTCTTCGTGTCAGGAAGATTTTTGGCAAACTTCACGTGTCTCTCTCCCAGAGACTTGATACGGGATGTGGTAATGAGTCCTTCGATATCAACCATATAGATACGTCCACATGCTTCTTCTTCAGTCAGACCTTCATCCATCATCTGACGAACGCACATTTCGGCGACACCGGTGGCGGCTCCTCCGGCTCCCAAGAATACAATCTTCTCTTGCGAGAGCTTCTTCTTCGTCACCCGAGTGGATGCGAGAAGACCAGCAACAACGACAGCGGCAGTTCCTGAATACAAGGATTTTGATCATTTTCCAGCATATGAAATCTCACCTTGAATATCGTCATTGAACATACAGTACTCTCCCTTGTATCGATCTAACAATCTGTATGCATTTTGATTTCCAAAATCTTCGAACTGAATCAGAGTATCTCTTCCGAATCTCTTTGTAGCCGCCTTCATGAAGTTATCAACGAGAGTATCGTATTCTGGACCACGGACACGCTTTCTTCTCAATCCTGTGTAGAATGGATCGTTGAGAAGTTCAGTGTTATCTGTTCCGACGTCGAGAATAACAGGAAGACACCATTCTGGACGGATTCCGGCAAGAGCAACATAGAGTGCAAGTTTTCCAACTGGAATACCGATTCCGTATGTTCCGAGATCTCCGAGACCGAGGATACGTTCTCCGTCAGTGATCACAATAGCACGAACAGTTTCAGTGTGCCAATTCGCGAGAATTTGATAAATCTTACTGATACTGTTGTCATTGATAGTAACGTAAAGACCCTTTGGATTACGGTAGATGAAGCCGAAATGCTGGCAAGCTTGACCGACAGTTGGAGTGTAAACAATCGGCATCAACTCCTTGACATTATCACAAAGAACACGGTAGTAGAGTTTCTCGTTACGATCTTGGAGTGAATCGAGTTGAATGTATTTGGCCAAATTGTCCGGTTGCTGACGAAGTTTTGTGATGATACGGTAGGCTTGTTGCTCCTCAGTCATGAATGCTGGTGGTAGGAGTCCATGAACGCCAAGATATTGGCGTTCGTGAAGTGAGAAAGCCATTCCTTTGTTGAGTCCGGGCGATTTCAGAAGATCGATTCCACGTTTCGATGGAGTGATACGCTCGGGACGGTAGAGCTTATGGAGAGCCAATGTTTTCGGATCCGAAAGATCCGGCTCGTTCTTTTCACTGCTACATCGCACCGTTGATGATATACGGCGTACGCTGAAAATCAATGATTAATACCGTTTTAAAAAAATATTCAATCCCAGAGTATTCTCGATTGTCAGTTTTGAACTCCAAAATTGTATTATTTTTGCACTGGTTTTGGTCAAGTATCAACTTTTGGCACAGTTTTCGGACGCAGTAATTTTTTATTCAAGAGGCAGATTCCTACAAATTTATAAGGAGAATCTCAGCTATCTAATCATAAAGAAAACGTTCATTCAGACCGAGTAAGGCCTGAGAAAAATTGGATTTTGGAAAAAGCACTGAATTATTCTCTCGTTCACTGCTAACAGTGCTTTTTAAAAATCCCATTTTCCCTAGTCCTCACTAGGGCTTAAACAAACGTTTTCTATATTATTAGACGGCTGAGAATCTCCTTTAAAATTTGTAGGAGTCCGATTTTTGAATAAAAAACACTGAGCCTGAAAACTGTGCTAAAAGTTGATACCTGGCCAAAATCGGTGCAAAAACATTGAAATTTTGGAGTTCACAAGCACATTCGAACTTTTTTCAGTTTTGAAACTGACAATCGAGGATGCTGTGTATCGACCGAACTTTTTGTCCTAAAAAATCTCACCTGGCGGGAGAAAGCCGACTCAGCATTGTTTGATTCGTGTTAACTAATGGCTGAAAGACCCAGAGCTCTGTAAAAAAGAATGGAATTTGAACTTTCGGTTCCGGAAAGTTGTGAAGCACGTGAAAAGAATGAAAAATGATGATAAGATGAAAGGAAATTGATGGAAACGAGGTGAAACGATAAGAAGCGAGTAAGATTAATTTTGATAAAGCGCATAAAATATGGATGGAAACGTGGGAGGTGAATGTAACAAGCTGGGAACAAAGAAATGGGTTTTTCTTTTTTTGAAAGAATAGTGAGCAGGCTCAGTTGTGAATCGATTTAATGCTAAAATAGTGGTTGCGAGAAGCCAAAAAAGGCGCTTTCTCCTCCACATATCGATCTACTCTTTCACGGATAAATGGAGAGAGTCGCGCTCAGAAGAGACGCAGAGACTTCAGAGGGAAACGGGCGGAACAAGTTATAGAAAAACCTTTAATTGTTTGAAAAAATCGAACGAAACTAAATTGAAAAGAAGAATGACTAGGCGGAAATATCGAGTGCTCAAAAGTCGTCGGCTGGTGAGGGGGAGAGCAGGAAGAAAAACAGAAATTCTCGAAGTAGAGAGAAGAGACAAAAAGAAAAACAATGAAGAGAAAGGAGGTTTTAGTTTTTTTCTGGTTTTACTGAAAGTATTTAGGATTTCTGTTTTATTTACTCCATCTAACATGTGGTTGACCTTGCCATCAAATTAGCCAATTGTTTTTGATAGATATCAAATATTGAGTTGTGATCTAACGGTTACTTACTGTTTTTGAACATTGATGCATAATTGGATCATAGTATATTTTTGATCAGTAGTAACTTAATTCTATAATTGTCTGAACATGTTTATGAAATCGAGAGACAGAAGCAGCTGTTGGTCCAACACGTGTGTGGAACCAGAAGAAAAACAAAGGATTTTCTGATCTTTGTACTGGAAAACGAATTACCAACCACTCAGTTTCCGATTGAAAATCGTTGTGGAGAATCAGATAAGGAGTTACATGATATGACACAAAAGGAATTAGTTCAGTATTTGATTGAATTGGAAACGGAGGCATAAATTTTATTCAAATTTTCAAAAAATTCAATTATTATAAACTGGTATCCCAATTATCAATATTACATTCACTGGCAAAAATACGTTTTTTCAAAACTATAAAATGAACAAGAAAGGAAAATTTACAGGGTGTGGGGTAAGTTAGCATGGGACTAGGCGATTCTCCTGACTATCTGGGTTCGGAAATTGACTATTTTGGAAGTAATGAGATCACCGAGCTAATGAGTAACGTAAGTTATGAGTTTTTGCAAATGAGATCCGTCTTTTCATAATCTAAAACGATTATTTTGATAGAAGAGAGATCACATTCCTAAGATTATTAAAGAAGCGGACGAGATTTTTGGATACATTAAAGCATATGTTTGAACAAAGCGGTGTATTCTCGTTTTGTTTTTATTTTGTTCCGGCCACATTTCAGAATTCGGCCGTCAGCGAGTTGAACTGTATACTCCTTTGTGAATCCTTTACCTCGGAAGTAAGCGTCGTACACTTTGTTGTCGTCCCAGACCACCTTAATCTGAAAAAGACAAACATAGAACTTGGAACTTCGAAGTCATTCAACTCACCCTTGAACCGTACTGATGGTTACCATTCTCACAGTGTAAGCATTCACACGATTGAACTTCTTCCGGCAGAATATCCCTACAGCAACTATTATCGAGAAAATCGGCGACAACTGTAGGTTTCATTTCGACTGTGGTGATGATGCCATTTGAGAATCCGTTAGGTGATTGATCGTCTTCGATATGATAACAAGTGTCTGTTTTGAACTTCCAAGCGTCTGAAGGTTTCGTCAAATACGACTGTCCATGTTTGGGACAGATCATCGCCGTTCCCCGTGGATGATCGCGTATTTCGCAAACGAATCCTACTCGGCGAGCACAGGTTACATGGGCCAACGAAGGAATTGATGTGCTGGATTCCTCAATGCAATGTGCGCACGGAATCAGTCCTCCTTCGACTTTTTTGCACACAAGACATTGCCATCGCAAATTCTCGTACAACTCGCCGAGCTCCGTGCGGTAGGCACTGGAAATTTGTGGCATAAAAGGCGTTTCCGAGTGTTGTCGTTGATACGGCTCCATGAAACAAGCAGTGGGTCCGATGGGGCGATTGAAGGCGGCACGGCGATTGAAGAGTGCGCAAATTACGTGAATCCATGTAGAATCTCTTCCGATCTGACATGGAACCAGTGGTCCACCGCGTAATTGGCAGATCTGGCAAGAAGCTGTTCTAATCTCAACATCTGTGTGATCCCGACATCTGAGGCACTTCCACCCTCCTTCCTCTGGGTAATCCCCAGAACAACACGACGAGTGTACAGTTACATAACAATTGGTACATGTTAATAGGGTATCCACTTCACTTTCCTCATTCGCGCAGAGTGCTTTTGCGAAGCAAACTGACGGAATAAGACGACGAGATCTGAAAAAGAAACTATCACATTAAAAACGGTCTGAAATTCGACACTTACGAAACAGGAACATCGCTGCTTATTGCTGTCATATGTAAAGGTTGGAAATATTGACAAACTGCACAATGTGGCCACTCTGTCCCTCTGGTCGTATTGTAAATACGTTCCTGATAAAAGTCAACAGCGTCTGCCCGAAGAATCTCTGAAAAAAAACTAAATTGGTTTCATTAATTCAAGCTCCGACTCACTCATTTCCTTTTTGAAGTTGGCGAGCAACGAATCGCAGTCGGATTTGAATAGACAACTGGAGAAGGTGTATCCTGGTATTGTACTCATGAAGGATGATGAGTCATCTTCCGATCCCGAGGAACAGCTTTCTGTACAAGATCCGTTTCCAATTTCCAGTCGTCGTTTTTTGGAATGTAGATAACCTTGCATCGATTTTCGTTTGCTCTTCACCAGTTCTTTCAGCTCTTGGCAGTGCGATCCGAACCAGTACGTGTGCCAGTGCAAAAACTCATTTTTTCTATGCTCCTCCATAAACGGTTTCATATCAATCCTGACCGAGTCTTTATTGCAAAAACAGAGAATCGCATCCTTTCCATAGTCAATCCATCGTTCGGTGGCAAAGTTTGTAGACTCGGCCAGATTGTATCCGAGATTGAATCCCATATGATATCCGCGCGGAAACGTAATAATAAATTCATTAGGACGTTGCATCATTGTGGCAAATGGAATCTTAGCGGCTCGTAGCAATTCAGGTGTTACAATGTATGACTTGTGTCGAAGAAATGCTCTGCAAGTCTTTTTTCCCGTTCCTTCGGCATGCGTCGCGAACTGCTGGCCCATGAAGCGTTCGAATCGGTCCGCATGCTCAGAACTGATTGCGAACCAGTACTTTGGTTCTCCGAAATGCAGGAAGTTGATGGAGTAAAGATCCATATCCTCGGCATGCCAAGGAAAAGTAGTTTTGTACATTCCAAAGTACAAATAAACAGTGTTGACTCCTTTTATGACACCTGAGATGCCATCCAGAACGGTTCCAAGACGACTCATATTAAACTCGTCTACGTTTTCATCATAAAAGCTTCCCTCCGTGTCTGCACCGTAGATTGGTTTTCCTCGCAGAATGTTATCGAAATAATGTTTTTCGATTTCGATACCTTTCAAATTGGGTTTAGGATTGCTGTGTTCGGGAGAACGCGCTAACTGTCGGAAAATTTTTGCGGACATTTTCCTCTGACAAGTTTCGTTCCTTTTGAAATAAGCTCCTGGTTTATTTTCAACTGCCGTGATTGTCTCTAGGGCCGGTCTGAAACCCAAAAAATCAGTTTTAATGTAGGACTAAACTCTTACGATGTTATTTCGTAATCATCTACATCAGAGAAATTCTTCTTTGATGGCCTAGGTGTCCAACCTTCTGGGGCGACGATTTTTGCAATGCCAGCTGTCAAATGAGCTCCATTCCGTTCCACTTTTTCTATGTATTTCTTAAAATCTCTGAATTCTTCCATTGTTGGATAGAATGTGAGAACTGCTGACGTGCCAGTTGGTTCATGCAGTGGATGATTTTTCAGATGTCTGGAAGTAAGAGCAATATTAGCTATTTGAAATACTGATAGAAATGTAACCTCGCGGAAATATTCACTGGTGTTCGTCCATCAGTGAAAATCGTTTGGTAACTGTCTGTTGTTGGGCCTTGTTGCGGCAAATCATCTGGTAGAAGAGGCCCGGAAGACGTACTGGGCTCACTTTGAAACGAATTTTGGCATTCGGTGGCCGAAGACATCTAAATACCAGAGCTATCAACGGAGCATATAGGATTTGGAAGAAAATAGAGTACATAAATCAGAGGTATTTTTGATTCAAAAATTCATGAATTGTTGGAAAATTATTAAACAAGACAAGCGGACATGAATTTTGGAATCGGCTTGAGAAAATATAACTAATTGTTTGTATGACAAAAATACCAAAAATACATGAGAAGGAGAGAAGTTTCTAAATATTGCTTCAAGAAAAAAAGATAAAATTACTATGATTAATTACATGAAAAAAGAAGTGAGAACTCAGTGATGAATTAAAGCATCGAGTGAAGAAAAGAGGGAAAAAATCTCGAGATCGTTTGATTGTTCCGATCTGATATCAATGATAACGAGTTGTCCATCTGAAAACGTACGTTTCCAGAGAAACGAGGCGCAATTCCCAAAAATAAAGCGAAGAAATTCAGTGAAACGTGCCAAACTAGCAAGTGCATGAGAGACGAAAGAAGCGGCGATGGAGAAAACACTGCATAAAAACAGGATGTGCAGAGAACACTGGCGACACGAGAGAATAGAATCTCTCAAATAAAAAGAGCGAGAGTAACATGTGTGGCAAAAACCGGAGGAGAAAAGACAGGAAGAATATCGGAAAATGATCGAAGATTAGTCTCAGGCGCGGAAAATGCGGAAAAAAAATGAAATCGATGCACAATTCGGGGCATCTTATTATGGAGAGTCAAAGATGGGGATAGTAGAAACTGAAAGTCAATGGAAACCATAAAAAGGGCCTTTCGATTACAGGGTCTCTTTTATTTCTCAAGACTTTTCTGACTAGAGAACTATCACATTTCCGTTTCTTTTTAAAATAGCTTAAGTGAAAACGACAAAAAAATGAGTTTTTGATGAATCCCGGCGTGACTGTGACCAAACAGTAAGAATTATTAATTATTATGAATTTGAAAAAAAAATAAATTAGATGGGCTTTTTCAATGAAGAGACCCTTCTAATACAGGTTTTCCGGTAATCTAGCAGCTCAGCAGCTCTGAAAATTTCAGATGGGGGTATTCAAATATAGCCCCCACCCCTATTCAATTATAGCCCCCCAAAATGAACCTAAATAAAGCCCCCCACCTAGCGGACTTCATGTTTTACACCCATTCAAAATAAGCCCCCCACCGATTCAAAATGAGCACCCCACCCGTTCAAGATGAGCCCCCCACACCCATTCAAGTTCAGCACCCCACTTTTTATCAGGCTTAGTAAACACCCGGAAGTACTGTATTTTGCGGAAGTACTGTATTTTTTGTTAGTTCAAAGTTGTCCGGCGGTGAATTTGAAAAAAATAAATTAGATGGGCTTTTTCAATAAAGAGACCCTTCCTATAATACATGTTTTCCGGTAATCTAGCAGCTCAGCAGCTCTGAAAATTTAAGATGCGCAGAAATTATGAGAAAGTTCAAAGAAGGTGGTCAAAGATAACGCAAGCACATACAAATGATTGAAAAGATAACTGAAAGCGTACATTTGATTTTTGTTCGAATTTCGGATATGGCATGTGAGATAACAAATTAACATTGAAAAGATTGTTATGGCAACAGATATTGAGTTTGGTTTCCATAAAATTACCATTGGACTTGACGGGGTGTACGATTTTTTGAAAATATGGAGCTCGAATGACATCGGAGGAAGAAAGTACCGAAAGTGGTTCAACTCCAAGGAAGTAATATTATTAAATTTTTAGAAAATTAGAAATGGAAAGCAGTACAATTCTCAATCTTTATCCTTCATTTTGGAATCGGAAGCAGCGCGACTGGAGTCAGAATTATCGTCTTACTCTTTGTCTACCTCGCTTATCGCGAATTATCCCAATAAATCCCTTCCCCAGCCAGAATATACGAAAACCTCTTCGAGTTTCAGTGAATATTTCTTCCCAAGCACTTGCAAACAGGAAAAAAAACACTTGTTTCAGCTAAAACTTCAGAAATCCAAAAAAATTAAAATTCGAACCGAAAAAAATGCGACATTTCGTGTTCCTTTAAAGAAGCGCGGCGAGACCAACGATCATTGGCAAGTAGGATTACGGTACATGATATTTTTTGGCCTATTCCCGGGAAAATTCCTTTCATTTCAACTCAATTTGCTTCAGTTTTTCTACTTTTTTTCATTCAAGTTTGTGTCGAACTAACCGATTTTCGTGTTTTTAGGTGATTTTTCATAGTTTTTGTCTCCGAGCCCATCCCTTTTCGATTAGTTTCAGTAGTGTTGAGTCGATCCATTCATTTATTCCTCAACTTTTCGCTTTGCACTGTAACGCAATTTCCATGCAAAAAATGCGTAGGTTTCTTTATTCGCTTTCCATAAACTGATGATTTGCATGGCTCTAGAGTCCACTGTTTAGAACTAAAAATCCTTATTACTTTCCAGTAACTGCAATAATAAGTGTTGTGTAAGAAAATCTGCGACACTCTTCGCCATTTTTTGCTGCCATACCTTCCCCATCGACTGTCTCTTATCTTGCCGCCGTTACCGTCATGCATTCGAAAGGAAAGGCGCAACGCTGGCAACCCTATTCATTCGCGTTAGACGAAGCACTCACATTGTACCCATCATTCGCGTAGAGAGGAAAGAATTACGCTGCCTGCTGTTGGCCATCGTTCGCGTCGTTGTTTGCAATGCGATTGAATGGATGGTGATGATGGTGCAGGTGCTACACCACACGACACCACCCATTGTTCGCATGTGGAGAGACTGTCTACAGTGAGAGGTCACCATTCGGTTTCTGACGTCACCATAATGCATGAGAAGGTCTAGGAGATGGGAGTTCATTTTGGTACACAACAGATGTTGTTATTACTTGGCAAGATGCCAAGTCTGCATATGCCAGATGCACCTGCGTTCTGATCTGATCTCGAAGAGGCAAATACAATAAAGTAGACTGCTAAGCTCTCTAATTAGAACAATGTGTCAATCACACACAAGATACAGTCTCGAAAATCCTCTTAGGATGTTTAGAACAAACCGAATTTCCCGAGACGGCTTTGTGATAGGATTTACCTCCGATCAATCATTGTTAGGTTCATTAAGTGCGATTGCTGCGAGTAGAACACCAGGGAGTTATTGAATATTTGAAATTTGTTTTTCAATTCATGTCTTATGAATCATGGATAGAGTGATATACCAAAACACGGAATATTTCTTTTCTTCTAATAGTCGGATCACTGCGTTTTGTTCAATTTTGAGGTTCTCTCAAAAAAATCAGCCCACCAATTCGTTTTTAAGGACCATTCTCACCTTCTATGCAAACTCCCTTTCCAGTTCTCACTTCACTATCCTAGTGTTTCTTATTATCTTCTATATTTTCTCTTCTTCTTGGAAGAATCCTCGCGCTGCTGGTATAGGGTACGCCCACAACACCAACAGTCGCCCCACCCATCCACCGGACCGTCGTATAAAAGACCGTGTTCAGTCATCAACGGATTCATACCCCACTATGAGGGACTCGACTAGTTACTTTCTTTGGTGCTACTCGACCAAATCCTTATTCCTTCCCACTTTTTCTTCAGTAGGTCCCAGTAGACTCGCTACCCAACACTCCTTCTTTCTTTTTGCGTCTTGGCCCGGCACTCAGTAGAAGAGAAAAAGACGCGAACGAAAACGAGTTGTTTGCCTCTAGTCTATCGATCGCGGCGTGGTGTGTTCAGCACTCGCCATCATTCGCGAAAATGTGCGTGCGCCTCGTTTCTCTTGGGCTGCCCAACAACTGCATCAACCAACCATCCTTACTAACAACATCAAAAACTATTTTGTCTTCATTCTTCCACTAACTGACCTATTGTTTCCTGATCGATCCTGTGTCATATTGAGCGTCTTCGCATATGTTGATTCAGTACCTAGTTTTCAAAAACTACGGCTGAAAGTTTTCTTTTAAAACATTCATTTCCCTTTCGGCTTATTCTGAACTGGCTCTTCTCTTAAATCTTGTGATAGGGATCTTTCATAGCTATCCTTTCTCTCAGTCTCAACAATGCATCTCTTCATTCGCATCTCCTCAGACCTCCTCACTCATCGACCAAAGAAGTCATTCATTGCCTCCGACAGCAGCAGCAGTCAGTGTGCCAAGTCTTTCCTTCTTCTTCTTCTCAGTGTTGGTTGTTCAGCAGTCGCGCTTTCCGACCGCTTTGCATTCGCAGCGCGTTGCGGCTCTGCGTTGTGTACGCCAAGGCAGCAGTCGACCCAACACCCCTTTCCTTTCTATCGCACATACATACGCTTTGAGGACGGGTGGCTGTGGCCAACACATACATTTCTCTCCACTCGCTCAATCGCCCTCCTCTCTCATTCGCACACACACATAGAGACGTACACTAGAGAAGGACGACCCTGGGCAATAGGCCTAGTGCTGTGTCTTTGTGCCCGCCTCCTTCTTCATTCGCTTGCTTCGCAGCCATACGCAGTGGTTGCCTTCTTCTCCATCTCCCATCTTACCACTTCTACTTTTCCCTCTTCTTCACAGTCATCTACTTTTCACTTATATTTTTTTATTTTTCAGAAACTTACAACCAAAACAACTAACGATGGCTAAGGCTGCCGCTGGAAAGAAGGCTTCCCCAGTGAAGAAGGTCAAGAAGGGAGGAAAAGCGAAGGACCCAAATGCCCCAAAGCGCGCCATGTCCGCCTTCTTCTTCTGGATGCAAGAGAACCGTGAGCGCATCAAGAAGCCAGGAATGGGAGTCGCTGACGTCGCCAAGGCCGCTGGAGTCGAATGGGGCAAGCTCACCGACAAATCGGTATGTTTGAATATTATGAGGCTCACTTGTTGAACTGTATGTTTTTACAGAAATGGGAGAAGAAGGCTGCCGACGACAAGAAGAGATACGAAAGCGAGATCGCAACCTACAAGAAGAACCACTAGGCTGATGTCGTTCTGCCACCTTCCTGTAGCCCCTGTGTTCTGCAACAAATGATACTCAACGTTCTATCTATCATCCCAACTCAATCCCCCTTCTCTCTTTGTCCATTTTTCATTAGACGTGTGTTCTCAAGTTAAAGCCTAGTTAGATCTCATCACTCTCCTCGAACATAGCTCTATCTTGAACACATTGTCCAAAAGACCAAATATATGATAAGTTTTGATTGATTCACACCTTGTGCCCACCTGAATCTGTTCCATCGTTCTTTTGTCACCACCCCCTCCCCCCAAACATTTTTTTTATCCATTCTGTTGTATTTTCGGCGATTTTGAATCGCAAACCTTCAATAAATGGTATTTCGGCACAATTCCCTTCTCTATTATGTATTGCGAATGATGGTAATCACGCGACTGAACAGCCTGCTCCGTCAGTTGTCCTCTATTTGAATTCCATCTCTTCGCGCCGCCACCGCGTGATCGTTGCGGAGAAAGGGGCGTGGCTTGGCACACGGCCAAGACAACGTTAGACGAGGCAGCTGGGCGAAGAATACGAATGAAGCGGGTGGTTTGGGATCCTAGGCTAAGAGGTAGATGACGTGGCAGAAAGATGACAATATGTCACTTCATAATGAAGAATAATGAAGCAACAATGAGCGAGCCAAATAAGAATTGGATTATAATTAATACAGAATTATTTGAAAATTTATGTAATCTTTCAATACAATATGACATTTGAATTCAAATGTCACATTGTATTTTTTTTTTTGAAAAAACAAGAGATGTTTTGGAAATATTTGGAAAAAAACATAAAACAAGAATTTCAAATTCCGCGGAAAACGCGAAATGCGCCAACAACCTTGGTGCCTTTTCCGTTTTCTGATCTCTCTTGTTTTTTACCGCTGTCTTTTTCAGAATTTTTACAGTTTTTTCCTAATAAAAACAACACGAATCTAGTAACTTTCAGATAATCGCGCATCGCCATGGTAATCAAATTCACATCGAATAGTGTCAGTCCGCCGGCGATGATCTATATGGGTGTGGACAAAGTGGAAAATGAAGATTTGATCAAGGTTGGCAGCCCGGAATGGACATTTCGAAGCCCAAAATATACTATTTGTCGCATAAAAATCACAAAATGACTGCAAAAATGAAAATAATATATGACAATGATCATTGTCAGTTGAAATTGTCTATTTTTTCATTTTGAGACAATTTTAAAAAATAAACTTTTAGTATGGCTGGCCAGAAGACGTTTGGTTCCATGTTGACAAACTCTCATCTGCCCACGTGTATCTTCGTTTGACACCAGGAATGACGATCGATTCTATTCCGGAAGCCTTGGTTGGTTCAGATTTGGCAAACCGGCCCGACGCGGACCAGCGATTTTCTCCCATATAAATTGAGATTTTTTTAATCGAAATTTATATGAAACTGTATGTCTCAATGAAATCTACAAAATGACATACAAATTGACAGTATTTAGTCGCCCGATTTCGTGCTGCTTCTCGAAAAACACTCGGACCAGCGACATTCATTTGAGTACCGAATGTTTTATGGTAAGCAGCACAAAATTGAGCGACTAAATATCGTCAATTTGTATGTCATTTTGTAGACCTCATTGAGACCTACATTTTCATATAAATTTCGATTGAAAAATCTCAATCGATATGAAAGAAAATCACTGGCCCGCGTCAGCCCCTTCGCCATGGTTGAATCTCGAAAATTAGTGATAACGACCTGAATTTGAGCTCGAAGACTGCTGTCAACTAGTCAAACAAAACTCTATCGAAGGATGCAAACTGAATAATGTGGCGATCGTTTACACCATGTGGTCCAATCTCAAGAAAACGGGTGATATGGCAGTGGGACAGGTAAATATTGGAAGTTCAGAATATAGAAGAACTTTTCCTGTTTTCAGGTCGGATTCCATAATAACAAACAAGTGAAGCACACCGTCGTTGAGAAGAAAATCAACGAAATCGTGAACCGGCTCGAGAAAACTCGCTGGAAGGGAGATATCGACTATAAGTTAGTTTTAACGGCTTTAATTTAGCTAACAAAAAAGTTGAAATCTCTGTTTTTCAGACAAGAACGTGATGCTCGTGATGCCAAAGAGCGTCAGAAGCAGAAGAAGTTGGAGCAAGAGAGAAAAGATCGGGAGAAGAAAGAATTGTTGGCGAAAAACGAACAGAAGAGGATACAAAACTACGAGGATGTCGATTGGGACGCGGGAACTTCTCGCAACGATGAAGATGCTGGAAACCTTTCCGATGATTTTATGTGATTCCCTTTCTATGTTGCCTGTTGTTTTTTTTTCTATTTATTATCGTTTAGTCTCCAACAACTTCTTTCAAGTTTATTTGTTGCTTGTGCGTGAAACTAAGCATATGGAACAATTCTGACTTCTGAGAAAGCAGGGCACAGTAAATATAGGGAGAACCGTAGAACAGCATTTTTGGGACAAAAAAAATTAAACATACAACTAAAAAATGACAGCGGGTAGCATTGAAAATCTGTAAATAAACTAAGATCTTTAGGAAACGAAAAGTGATATTGAAATCGTATGATATTAAATGTGTGTCTAGAATGTATCCTAAGAGGGCCGAAGCGATAAAATTTGAAATTAAAATTAGAGGACGAAAAGGAAATACGGAAGAATGAAAAGAAGAGGAGCAAAAACATCTCTCGTTGAAGATGTTGAAATTTCCATAGCCGATGAAGCAACCTCCGTCAATCCGCCCTCTTCCACCTTGTCGAATCGCATCACCGGAATATCATTATTGATGGAATTGTGCCGCGTATAGTCGATTCCAGTTGCTGAGTTCAAAGGTTTTCCAATTTCGTGTGATAGAGCCTCGGGTGCCTCTTCGTGGTCGTCTTCTTTCTCTTCCTCTTCAGCAGTCTCCAAAATTACTTCCTTGGAATCCTCTTGAATAGCGATAGGATCACTTCCAGCTCCATCTACATGCGGAGGTGTAACGATTTCCAAGTTTTCATTGGGCTGAGCGTGTGGAGAGTTCGGATAATCTGGGGGCAAAATCGGCGGTTGGGCACCCATATTAAGAATGGGGCGAGAATGGATTTGCGAGTTATCCTTCACCATCGGAAGGCCATTTTCTATAATCTTGGGTTCTTCTGGAACTCGTTTCGGGTCGTGTGCAGTGACGACTTTGTGGAGAAGACGCGAGCGAATGTCGACGAATTGGCGATCCGTACAGAAAACAGCTTCCAAGTCCTCAGCAGCTCTCCCGATCGAATTATTCCAAGCAGAACCTATGAAATGAACGAATCATTTAAATTATTAGCTCCGGGGCATTTCGAAAGTGGACATTTCGAAAGCAAGACATTTTGGAAGTGTGAAATCGAGTTTTTGCTAAATTGTTGCAACTTTTCCTATTGGGTTTTTGCGTTTTTTTTTAAATATGATAAGGCATTTGTAAAGATATAATGAATCATAAACGCAAAAAAAAAAGAAATAAATGGAAAGGTCCAAAAATAACGCAAAAACGCGATTTCACACTTTCGAGATGTCCACTTTTGAAAATTAGCAAGTGACACTTACCTAGTTCCTGAATCATAATAGTTCTAACTTCAGCTATTTTCTCTGCGACTTGTCGATCCGGATACTTCGTGTGGCAAACTGGCGTACTCCCTTCCAAATTGGCAACTCCTTTCAATATATGTTCACAGTAAAACTTCTGAGCGATTTTCCTATCGGTTACATTAACTTCATCGCTGATAAATTTTTGTAACGATTCATTTTTGGCTGAGAATCCATCAGATCGAAGCTCATAGAATCTGAATAAAATCAAATTAACAACTTCCAGTAATGTTCTAAAAATCACCCCAGAACTTTCATCGGTTGATTTTTACTCCAGTGATTCCAATCATCAGCAGCCGGAATCAACTTCTTATCACAAATGTGATCGAATCCTCTGTTGAGCGGATCAATAATCACTACATTACCAAACCCGTTGTCATAAACTGCCAACGTATCCACTGTGAATCTCCATTTTTCCGGTGATTCTCCAAGAATTGTTCTCCATTCGTGAAGAACAATTGGCTCGGCTCTCATCATGTCTGTTGTGTGATTACCACTGGAATCACCGATTTCTAAACGATATGTCCCTCCGTTTCCATCCTCATTCGGGTAGAGAGCACACACAGATGGGCGATACTTTTTCACACACTTCTCGTAGAGCTAAATGAACATGAATTTATGATAAATTATAGTTTTTTTACTTACTTCAACAAGTTCACAGCTCACTTCTCCTGTGAGATACACGGTTCGCTGTCCGAGAATCGCTTGACGAACGGCCGGACCAACGGGCACGAAAAGGCAATTATTGTCGGATAAAAAATCAATCACATCATTGACACTCTTCTCGAGTCCTTTGACGAATAGAGATTTCATCCACATCCAATGGTAAACGAATCCTTCGCTGCGGAACACCTGAAAAGCTTCGGTTACTCGAAAGATGAGGGACATTACGAATGATTGATGTTTCTTACTTTCACCATAGTTCCATCTTCTCGTTGCCATGGAGGTGTCACATTGGCATATTTTGCCGGTAGTTGAAGTTCAGAGCGAGCATTGAAGTCTAGCTGTAAAGTTAGAATCTCAACTTTGTCATAAAAAATTTGGGTTCAGAAATGGGATCCGGATCTTTTCGGGATTTTGCAGGTCGTCGATTTTCTCCACTTCAAATTCAAATTTTTCGGTCAATGTTTATACCAAAATGTAGATCTCGATGGGATCTATAAAATAGTACCAAAATCACCAATATTACATGTTCCAGTTGTCTTCTGAAACTTATCGAACACCCAGGCCAAGTATACACGGGCCGAAAGCGCAGAACCGGGTGTTCCAGGAGTTCTAGAGAGGCAATCTTGGTGATTTTAGCACCCTTTTTTTAGATCCCATCGAGATCTACATTTTGTGTAAAGAATGGCTAAAAATTTGAATTTCAAGCGGAGAAAATCGAAGGCTCGTGAAAGCTTGAAAACCCGGATCTCATGTATGCAGTACGCCCATTCTTCCACTTACAAGGCCTCTATCAAGACACGGATCAGTTTTTTCTCTCGACGAAACGATTGTGATGGTGCTGAGAAAAATGCATGATGTGAGTATTGTATCCGTAATGCGGATCCGCATGATTCAGACCTGAAAATGGAATGGAATGTTTTTTTGAAACGCAAGAAACGAGCAAGAAGGATAAAATTATCAGCTCCGGAACATTTCGAAAGTGAGACATCTCGAAAGTGGACATTTCGAAAGTGGACATTTCAAACGCGGGCATTTCGAAATTGTGAAATTGCGGTTTTTCTCAATTTTTGGAACTTTTCGTATACATTTGCGCAAAAAATATATGAAACGCTTCAAAAATTGGGCAAAAACTCGATTTCACACTTTCGAAATGTCCCACTTTCCAAATGTCCCGGAGCCAAATTATCGGCCATAAATATTTGAACCTTTTAGTGAGAATCACTTTGTTTCCTTGCAAATGAAACATAGTGAGTTCCAAAACTTGGATTCATGTGATTTCATTCGATGTGAGGATTTACGAGTTTGAAACGATAAAACCGAGGAATGATCGTCAAAATACATCTCTCTTCTTTTTTTCGCAACACCCTCACGACACGACATCATTCCTCCCATTGCGCTTTTTTTTTTGCGCTTCTCTCTGTCATCGAGAATAATAAGAGCGAGATTGGCTGAGCTAGAAGAAGAGAGCACTAAAGGACATCTTCTTTTTGTGTCGTTTATTTTTCTGGTTAGAACTTTTTTGAGGACAAAAAAAGCAGAGCACCCAAAAGTTGAGAAAACTAGCGCTCTTTGGGCACGGAGACAATTGACTTCCTTCCGTTTTCCTTCTCGTCAAAGGGACACTTTTCGTGAAATGAGGAGGAGAAGAAGAAGCGAGAAAACGATGTCGTTGACTTTGAAGAACACCCCAAAAGCAAGTTGTCTTTTTTGTCATCATCAAAAAAAGGAGAGCAAAAAAGGAAGGAAAAGGAATGTTTTCTGGTAAACAAAAAACTTCCAGGGGCAGGGTCTGGGCTCTATTCAGCACTACGCTACATTAAACTTAGAACGGAGAGCCGTACTGGATTAATGAGAAAACGTTGGAAGGATAAGGAAGAACCTTTTTTCACTATTTTTGGGTCCCAATTCAAAAAGAAATTACGAGTCTCATTCAAACGAGGAAGAGTACACGAAATCAGATCTCTTCAAAATATACAGTACCCTTGAAGAATTTTGACAATTTATTCAGTCAGGGAAGAAGTTCAGATACTATTTGAGCAATACTTGATCAAGATATGGATCCTCAAAGTACCCCAATTTTCGTGTTGGCTGCACCTTTGAGGGCTCATATCTAGAGTTACATGAACATTTTTGCCGAATTTCATTACAGATTCAGTTTTTTCGGGGCTGATATCGTCTAGGGCCGAATTTTCAGAAAAGTTCAACTGTGGAGTTTTCTGAAATCCAAAAAAGAATGTGCAATCGTTTCCAGCGATGGAAAAAAAACAAGATTTTGTGGTTGGGTTTCCGTATGCACAAAATAAGGGGAAAATATCAGGGCCCCCGTTTGAGATAAACAGAATGAAACTGGGACAGCAAAAGGAAAGCAGAGAAAAAACGAAAAGAGAATCGGAGAAAAGATTGGTTGCCTTGATAAGTGAACGAAGCGAACGGAAACTGAATCGAGCAACTCAGAAGACGTCAAAAAGAACTCAAAGTTCTGAAGGGAAACGCCATCAAAAAAAGAGGAAAGAGATTAGTAGAGATTTACCGATGGTATTAAGATATGAAGTGCAAGAGTTAAAATTTTCTACAAAACGATTCGGCTCCGCGACGCTACGAAAGTGTGACGTTTCGCAAGCGAGACATTTCGAAAGTGAGGTTTTTTTTCAGAAGTCTCTTGTTTCGTCAGAATTCTTAAACAGCTTTGAGACTATTCTTGTTGACTGTTTGTATAAAATTTGGCTCCGGGATATTCCGAAAGAGAGACATTTCGAGCATTGTTTGAGATATAATGGATCCCAAACGCGAAAAAATATATGAGAAGTTCCAAAAATTGGGCAAAAACTCGATTTCACACTTTCGAAATGTCCACCGCAGAGAGATACCTCACTTTCGAAATGTCTTACTTTCGAAAAGTCTTGCTTTCGAAAGGTCCCGGAGCCAAATGTTCTACAAACTGTCAACAAGAATAGTCTAGAAGCTGTTTAAGAATTCTGATGGAGCTAGAGACTTCTAAACCGAAGAAAAGGCTTCCAAATTGGTGTACTGCGAAAAAAAGGCGAAAAAAGAAGCAGAAGCCGTCTGGTAGAGCTAAGAATTAAAATCCGAACTGCCGCTCCTCACTTTTCAAAAAAAGGAGCCAAACGAACTTTTTTCGTTTTTTTTTCACCAAGAAAAGTGTTTGGAAAGTACGAAAAGATGAATCCGTGGGATAGAAGAAGCGTTGATGTGGAAGACGGAAAGCTGCGAACATCATTTTTCGGAATTTTTGATCATGAAGGAATGTCATTCGTTTTTTTTGGCCAGGGTCCATCCCAAATATAAAATTTGCTATTCTCATCATCTATACATTTGTACTTAATCATATGAGACTACAATTGAGATGGCTTTTCGGGTGGAGCAGAATAGAGAAGAATGAGAAAGAGACATAGGAAATGGGTGACTGAATAGATGGATGAGTATTGAAAACAGCAAGATGAAGGCTATAAACGGAGATGGAGTCGGCCATTATTCGGCCGAACAGATTGATGAGAGAGAGTTACAAAAAGAACAAGCTTTTGGACATTTTTGTGGAATCGTTTTTCAATCAGGACTGCGAAAACTAAAAATGTCAGATTGTTATGGTACATTTTATTTTGATAATCGAGTGGCGATATTTTTAACGGAAAAGTGAAACATATAATTCCCAGAAAAAAATAAATACGCATATTTACAAACACGGACCCCTTGGGAGGGAACGAAGAGCAGCAAGAAAACATAAGTTGCGCAAAAAAAGAAGGGAAAACTGTTTCGAAACAAGCAGACACTGAATGTATGAATGATTTTGCCATAGTACTCAAAAGGCGACTCCTTTTCATCCTATCAACATAAAACTTTCAAGAAGAAGACACAGCAAAAGAAACCATTTCGCTTCGGACACTCATGCATTTCGAATGACAACGGATAAGTTTTAGTTCGATAGAATTCCTACACATGGGTTCGAAACTGGGAGAAAACACAAACCCAAACAAGTAAAAGATAAAAATTCGTTGAAAAATCGAAAAAAATCGAAAAAAAATTAAAGGCGCATGATAATCAAAGGAACATAAGCGACTGTGGAGATGTGGTCTCGCAGCGACTAGGTTACTGTAGCTAATTCATTTGGCATTTTTTGCTCACTCATTTCGAATTTATCTTCCTTTTCAGATATTTTTTCGCCGATATGTTGACACTTGTTAAAAAACCTGTTGGTAAGTAATTTAAAAATACAATTTTAATGAAATTTCACCGTTTTCAGAACAAGAACCGCTGAAAACTATCGAAAGTTCGATTGCCGAACGCTTGGAAGATGAGCAGTTCAACTGGATGAGGCCGATTGAGAGAAATCTCTATAAAGTGCCCGATGAGCAAAAGAATCTCTCGAAGGAAAAACTTGAAGAGCTGTATTCAAACGGAGGTGTGATGAAAGTGTACCCATTTCGCGAGGATTCGAAAGTCGACATCCCAGCACCGGTTACGTCGTTCAAGCAAGCTTTTGGAGATAACCGTAAGAATCAAAAATATAATTTAGAAAAAAGCTCACCATTTCAGCCGCAATTATGGCGGAAATTCAAAAGAATGGCTTCGAAAAACCATCGCCAATCCAATCTCAAATGTGGCCGATTCTTCTTTCCGGACAGGATTGCATCGGTGTTTCTCAAACGGGATCCGGAAAAACGCTCGCGTTCTTGTTGCCAGCTTTCCTTCATATTGAAGCCCAGCTAGCGCAGTATGACAAAAACGAGAAGAAACCCTCACCTTCGGTCCTTGTTCTGAGCCCAACCCGTGAATTGGCTCAGCAAATCGAAGGAGAGGTAAAGAAGTACAGTTACAATGGATATAAAAGCGTTTGCTTGTACGGTGGTGGATCACGATCGGAACAGGTCGATTCTTGTAAAGGCGGTGTAGAGATCGGTAAGTCAATGTTAATTAATTTTTTCAAAACATTTAATTTTTTTAGTAATTGCCACTCCTGGTCGTTTAACCGATCTTTCCAACGACGGTGTTATTTCTCTTGCTTCTGTAACATACGTTGTATTGGATGAAGCTGATCGCATGTTGGACATGGGCTTCGAAGCTGCTATTCGTCGTATTCTATTCGAAATTCGCCCAGATCGTCTTGTCGCGTTGACGAGTGCCACTTGGCCAGAAGCAGTGAGAAATCTCACTGATAGATACACAAAGCAAGCAATCATGGCTGTCAACGGCAGTCTCGATTTGACGGTATGTAGTTCAGGCTAAAACATTAATTCTGCGTATTTTTCAGTCGTGCAAAAGTGTAACGCAGTACTTCGAGTTTATCCCACACGAGCATCGGTTCGATCGCGTCTGCGAAATCGTAAACTTTTTGAATAATGCTCATGGAAAAAACTACAAGATGATCATTTTCGTTAAGTCAAAAGTGATGGCTGACCACCTGTCATCAGATTTCTGCATGAAAGGCATCAATTCGCAAGGACTTCATGGTGGAAGATCTCAATCAGATCGTGAGCAATCCCTGAAAATGCTGCGAACTGGAGAAGTCCAGATTCTGGTTGCCACAGACCTCGCTAGCAGAGGAATCGATGTTCCAGACATTACGTTAGTCAAAAATAGATCTTTCAAAAACAAAATTCTCGATTTCAGTCATGTGGTCAACTACGACTTCCCGATGGACATCGAAGAGTACGTGCACCGTGTTGGTCGTACCGGAAGAGCTGGTCGCAAGGGCGAATCGATGAGTTTCATGTGGTGGAATGATCGGTCAAACTTCGATGGACTCATTTCGATTCTCGAAAAGTCGGGTCAAGAAGTCCCGGAACAATTGAGACGCGACGCAGCACGCTATCGCCAGAAGTGCCAAGACGGTCGTGATGGACCACGTCCCAACTTCCGTAATCGTAATAACAAGGAATCGTCATTCCAATCTTCTTATTAATAGTTCTCAACACTCGTTTCCATTATCCACATTTCCATGTTTTACTTCGTTTTAGCATGTTCCCCCAGCATGTCTATTATATTGAATTTCTACTTCTCCCAATTCATTCCATTTTTTCTTGTCTGTTCAACTCTTTCGTGTCTTCTTGGGTTTTGTGAATATTCAATAATAAAACAAAAAAGTTTATTGGGAGGGTTCAGACGAAAAAAAAAAAATCAAACACCGCCACGAGACCACCATCTTTCTGAAAAGAAAAACTCTGTACTTCATAAAACTCATCGCTTAATACCATTCAAAACTTAGTGAAATCGTGCAATTAGAAAAAGTGAGAACGCTGAGAGAAGTGATAGTGACATGGAAGTGTTAGTAGTTGCTGAAGCATGCTTTTTTTGTATGGATTTATTGTTAGAAATTCTTACTTTCGGTTTTCTGTGGAGTAGTTGGTTTCACGGATGTCGTAGCTGAAAATATGGTTTGTATGAAAATATTGGCATTTCGAAAGAAAACACTTCGAAAGTGCGACGTTTCGCAAGTGTGAAGTTTTGCAAGGGTTCGCAAAGCAATATTTAATCAAACAGCTCAGAAGTGCTACACTGCACTGAGAAAAATATTTTTCCTTTAATTTTTCCTTTTGAAACGTCGTACTTGCGAAACGTCACAATTTCGAAACGTCACACTTTCGAAATGTCGCAGAGCCGAAAAATGAGGAGAATTTTTGGCTCCGCGACGTTTCAAAAGATGACGTTTCGTAACTGTGACGTTTCAAAAGCAAAACGTTGAATTTGTGAAAAATCGGACTTTCGAAGTGTCACACTTGCGAAACGTTGCGAAGCCGAACTTCTTACTTTCAGCTGGCTTTTGAGTAGTTGTTTTCACTGATGTCGTATCGGAAGCTGGTGTATTAGTCGAAGTTTGACCTGCCGTGGATGTCGATGAACTTCCGGTAGTTATTACCGTAGTTGATTTTTGAAAATCAGTGGTAGATGTACCACTAGTTGTGGACACATTCGGATGACTGATCCAATCAGCAATGAAAAGATTCAATTCGTATTGTGTTCCATTTCGACTCGATCCCCAAACCAGCTTCTTTCCATCATAACTTTGCATGGCAAACGAGTTGAACTGATTCTCTCCGTAAGTGATTCTCTCCAAACCAGTTCCATCGTCATTGATCATATACAAACTGAATGCTCCGAATCCGTTTGCAGCTGCATCGTAGTTACTGCTGAACACGATTCTCTTGTTGTCATTCAACATATACGGAGCCCAATTGGCTTCTCCTAAATGTGTGATTTGTCTCATATTCTTTCCGTCAATGTCCACGATGAATAGTTCCATTGCAATTGGTTCGACAAGATTGTAGGACAAGAGCTTTTTATATTTAGCAATCTCTTCGCGGGTTTTTGGACGACTTGCTCGGAAGATAAGCCGTTTTCCGTCTGGAGTGAAGAACGATCCTCCGTCATAACCAAGTTCATTCGTAACTTGAATCAAATTCGATCCATCTGTGTTCATCACATATAATTCCAAGTCTCCGGAACGAATCGAAGTGAACGCGATCTTGGTTCCATCTGGAGAGACAACACCTTCTGCGTCGTATCCTGGAGAATCGGTCAGACGTTGAACAAAGTTTCCGTAGCGGTCCACCTGAAATCATAAAATGCCAATAGAAATCTAAAAAGGAAATTATACTTTGAAAATGTCATAATCATCGAAGATATCCCAAGTGTAACTAGTATTGCAAAGTTGTTTGAGCTCATCGGTTTGTGGATTCGCGCATTTCTTCTGTGGACATGTCTTGGAGACATCTGTGGTATTCTGAAAAATAAATTTTCAATCAAAAGTTATTTTAAAATGTAGGTCTCGATGAGATCTACAAAATGACATACATAAAAACTATATTAATTAGCTAAATTTTGCGTTAGTTTCTGTTCAACAGCAGGGTCTGGGAGGCAACAAATTTCGGCAGCCCATTCAAATGAGAATAACTTTTTTGAGAGAAATCTGGTAACAATATGGTCAACAGAGGAAATGTTCCTTATTAAAAAAGCTATCGATTGGTTGAAAATCGTCAAATTTAGTGTAAAATGAACAAAGTTACGCCTGGTTTTGCCACAGTTTCCGAAACTTCCGAAATCGGTAACTTATTGACAAAACAAGGCGTAACTCTGTTAATTTTCAATGAAATTTTACGGGTTTTTTACCAATCGATAGCTTTTTTAATAAAGAGATTTTTTCTGTTGACTGTATTCTTACCAGATTTTCCTGAGAAAAGTTATTCACATTTAAATGCGTTTCCGAAATTCGATGCAGCGCAGCCCTGTTTGGATGGCTAAGGCTCGGCTCTTTTTACCGAATCGGATGAAAATTGTAGATAGATGTTATCAAATTTGTAGATTGATACTAAAATATACTAAAAACTATGCTATACCAAAAACCTATACTAAAAAGTTATACTAAAAACTGAAACGGTGCTCAGTTTTTTTGTCTATAGCACAGTTGGGAGTGGTAAAGACATATATTTGTTTCAATAATCTGGAAGATTAGTAAATTCCATTATATAAACTGTACCAAAAATTTCGGTCCAAAATTTAACTATTGTTTTCTTTTTTCGATTGTATGAGTAAGTGGCATTTGCCCTTCATTCAATAAACTTATTATTAGATAGAGAGATTCTATATAAATTCTGAAAATTACTGATAATAATCTAGGTTAAAAATGGCGCATTAATAGCGCATTAAAATCTGTGGTATTCTGAAAAAGATAACAATAAATTATAGTATTGCACCATCTCATTTGTTTATCTTTCTCTGACACCTATTCTGGGTATTTTTTGATAAGCTAAACAAACTTTCTGATAAGAATCAAAACTCACATCAATCTTGACATTCCACCAGTTTCCAGCGTAGAGTCTGTGATTATTGTCTGCCTCTTTGTAGAAATACGAACAAGTGGTTCCTCCGAGTCCAGTACTGATTCTTCGCAACGTTTGAAGTTTCGGATCAGTGTTCAGATCGAGTTCGTAGATTTGATCACAGTCGGTACCGTATCCGGTGGCTTGAAGAGTCAGTTTGGAATTGTCGAAACTAAAATATCCTTCAGCATTCATTCCTCCAAAAGTCAGTTGTTTCACGTTGGCTAAATGAGTCTCTCCGTCGAAGTGAACTACATTATCGTAGGGATCGGTTTCCAAATCTTGCCATCTGCCGGAGAACTGAAAAAAATGGAATACTTGTGGATCAAAACTACCGTAAAACCCCTCTATTTTCCAAACACCTAAATAAAATTTCTGAATTCTGAAAATGGATCATAACATCTTTTGGAAAAGTGATTTGAAACTTATTTTATGACGTGTTCAGTCAATTTTTCACGAGAATTCTTATTCTAAATAGAAGGAGCCTCTCTCTATACAAATAACATCATTTTTTGATATTCTGTTTTTCTTCTAGAAAGAAATGGGACTTTTGTTGGATAAAGTTTATAAAGGAGTTAGTTTTCAGTCACTAAAGGTTGCAAAGTTTAGAATTTCTAATTTTGAAGAAATCTACCGTAAGATCTGTATTAGAAGAGCATGCCCTTCTATTTTTCCGTCACCTAAAAAATAATTTCTGAATTCTGAAATTGGATCGTAACATCTGTTAGAAAAGAGATTCGAAACTTATTTTATGGCGGTTCTAGTCAATTTTTGACAAGTTGTCTAATAAGACTAATTTCAATCCGTTTGGATTTCAAGAATCTGCTCATTTTGAGGTCCGTAATTCTACAAACTAACCGTCTTCTCTTCAACAGCCTCCTCCTCCCATATCCTATTCGTTCGGATTCGAAAATCCTTGTCATGACCACAAAACACAGAAGAGCCAGCAATAAAGAGCAAACCAAGCCGGAGCATTTCCGAAGAGGTGTTTCTGATTCCTAGAGTTTCAGGTGGCTCTTAAAAAGCGCTGAACATGCACAGATTGTAAGCGGATTAAGGCAAGAAAAGGCGTTGAAATGTTAAAATAATGTGTGAAGTGTGTGTAACTCTCGAGTGTGCACAAAAAACGATTCATTTGGAAAGACAGAAAGAATGATAGGATCAACTCATCCTGACCTACTTAGAAAAATCAGATAACACGTGCAAAGAGAAGAGTGGTCCATGGGGGTTATTGATCCAGAGCCTTGGTTGTTTTTGTTGTTTTCTGTTCCACTGGGAGTGTGTTGAGTGTTCTGTTATCTTTTGAGAGTTTATCACAAGTGTTTATCAATTGAAGAGGTGTTAAGAAGAGAAGATAAACATAGATCCTCTCTAGAATGAGATGGTGTAATAGTGTTGTATCAGATGATCATCACAAGTGTAGTTTGGAAATGGAAATGTTGTGAGTTGAGTTGAAAATTGGAGGTTTAGGTAATATCAACCTGAGGAATTACCAAGGAACAAAATATAATTTCTCAATGGTATTTTACGCTCCGTATTGAAGAATGACTTTGGGCGATTTTGGTAACTCTGAACACAATTTTTGAAAATTTCTGAAATCCAAATCATGAACTGCCGGGGTTTTCAAAAATTTTGAGGGTTCATTGATCAAAATGAGGTAAAAATATAAAATGTATTATGTTCTTCAACTTTTGTCAATTCTTGGCAATCAAGAGCTTCTCCTGGTCCATCGAAACGGTGTTCTTGGAAGGTACAGTATCCGGGATTACTTTATTACATTTTCATTTTACAAGTGGATTCCTTTGTTTCGATATATTGATAATTACAAATTTATTCAAGTCATGGATTGAGCTGCTGAAAATAAAACTTGTTCAAATAAGCATAATCTATGTATAAAATCTGCATGAGAAGTTTTCCAGATAGTTATCCAAGAGTTTGCTGAATACAAAATGTGCTGCTGGTTTTGAAATAGTCAAAAATATGACTTCAGACATAAATATTTCCAATGAAGACAAGGAAACAAAACCCGGATTACAGAATAACGAAGACAAAAAAGTTTGATTTCCTTCAATTTACTACAAAAACTAATGTTGTGTTGAAAATTCCCTTTCACTCACTTAAATGGCGCGGACGCTAATTAAAAATTTCACTGCATAAAAAGAATTGACGTTTATATTCAGATTCACGTTTGACCAATTTGAGATTTTCTCTATAGGAATCTGCTCAGTTCGGGCGTTTATTTTTGACCTATTGCTTTTTTGGAGCAATTTCTCTAACTTTTCGCAAGAGAGTTTTCTTCTCCTCGAGTTTTTCTGAATCGACCCATATAAAAATTTGTGAAAAAATCAAAATTTTTAATTAGTGTCCGCGCCTTTTAACCTGTTTTCAATATTTGAACAAAACGTGAGAACAAGTCAAAAACTCGCACGTTTTGAAATGTGGAATCTTTGCATAAAAGAAAGAAATAAAGTAAATAACAAATCAGTTTCAATCAAGTTTCAGCAACAAAAACTGATCCATAGTGTCTTCAGTGTAAGATTTCTAGGATCTTTCCTCTCAAAAAACAAGCGCTTTTCAGAGGCTATTCAAAAATGTCGAAGTTGCATGGTAAAACTAAATCAGCCCAAAACAGCAAGCGAAGACCAAAACCGAAACGTTGTGGAGATGAAAAGGAGGAGCAGTCGACTGCCACATCTTCAAAGAATCGTAGAAAGAACAAAAAGAAAACTTTAAAGGCTCCACCAACCCCGGTCAAAATTCAAGCGCCCAGTCATCCGAAGAAGGACAAGAATGATATGAGCATAGCTGAAGACGAAGCACCGGCAACTGAGGGAACTGCCACGTCCACTGTGAGCACCGTATCTACCGTATCTTCTACTGGAGCCGCAGATATTCCAACTCAAACACCTCCGAAGAAGGATGTGGTGCAGTCGGCACGGAAGATCAATCGTGCTGAGCAGCCAGCTCCATCAAGCAGAAAACATGCTCATACGCCAACTGAGAAATGGATTGGAGAATCGGCAGCCAAGGGGTGGATGGACAAAGCGGGTGAGTTGTGAACAGGGCAACTCATTCAAATGTGAATAACTTTTTTCAGAGAAATTTGATAAAAATACGGTCAGCAGAAGAAATGTTCATTTTTTAAAAAGTTATCGATTGGTTAAAAACCATCAAATTTCATTGAAAATTAACAGAGTTACGCCGTCTGTTGCCAAATATTGCCGATTTCGGCAGCTTTTCGGCAAACACAAAGTAACTCTGTTATCTTTCGATGAAATTTTACGGTTTTTAGCCAATCGATAGCTTTTTCAAAAAGGAACTTTTTTTTCTGTTGACCGTATTTATAACTAATCTCTCTGAAAAAAAGTTATTCACATTTGAATGAGTTGCCGAAATTCATTGCCGCTCATTCCTGGTATTTACGAACAATTTTTAGACTTCGGAAAAGTCAAATCAGATTTCGAAAAAATCCTAAAAACAACTGTCAATGTCGAAAAGGATTGCAAAAAATGGAAGTCCAACTCGAAATGGAACCAATCTGAAGACTATCCAGCGTTGGATTCGAATCTGGTGAAGGTGGATAACGAGTATGTGAACATGAGTCAGCTGGATGTTCCTCTTGGTCGCAGTGTTCTTTTGGGACAACTTCCAATCAAAAATTCGGAAGAATCATTTTGGAAGGCCGTTTTCGAGAAGCGTGCCACCCACATTCACGTCATCATCGGAACCGAACCATACGATTTCTTCCCACAAAAGGCTGATGACTACCGTAACTACGGACAAATGTGGGTCAACAACAGACACGTGGATTCTCTCAACGACGACGTCTGCCGTTATCTGATTGAAGTGTTGCCTCATGGATGCTCCAATTCTATCGTCTGCAAACTGACTGTCATCAAGAATTGGAACATCGACACTGTTCATGGGAAGTATGCTGTGGTGATCAAGGAGACTCTGGAATTGACTACATTCTTGTCGCAATCGGTTTGGGTTCGTTTTTGTATTCTTTCTGATATTTTATGACTTCAGCCACCAGATGAAAATGCAATGATCCTTTCCCTTCATGGTGCCGGACGTGCTGGTTACTTTCTTGCTCTATCGGTAGCAATAAATAAATTTGAATCGAAGAGTGAGCCATGCATTGCTGACATCGTCAAAAAGATTCGAGATCAACGTCCGAAAGCTGTGGAGAATCTCACTCAGTATGCTTCTTTGTACATTTCGTTGTTTTATTTCATCAAGGTAACCACATGAAACAATTACGAATTTGATTTTGGATTTGTAGAAAAAAGCGGATGCTCTGGGAAAGAAATCGGTGGAATTGACACAGAATTTCACGAATGCATTGATTGCGGAAGTGACTCAACCGAGTCTTATGGGATCAGCAATGACGGATGTTACTGGAGGAGGATCCACTGTCATGAGTTTGTACACTCCGAAATAGGATCATGAAGAGTCCAAGATTAGCTTTCTTTAAGCTTTTCCTCAATAAAGTAAACTGTCTTCTTATGGAGTTTCTCTCTTTTTTTCTTCCGGTGGAAGTTGCTTCTCGCTATTTTTCTAGTTTTTGTAATTCACTCTACATTCTTCATATCAGAGGGGCGGAATTCCGACTCAAAATCGAAAAGTCGGAGAAGGGGAGAAATTTTGAAAAAGAAAGCCATTTTTTCAAGATTTTTGGGCTTTTTTTGGCAACATTTTTGGAAAATCAGAAGTTCGGTCTAAAATTGTTACTTCCGACTTCCGACTTTTGAAAATTTTACTTCCGCCCAATTCTGCTTCTGGCTGACACATTTTATCAAAATAAAACGATTTAAAGATAGCAGGGCGGTAAGAGATGGTTCATAACTGATTCTAGATTTCAGTATTTGTAAAAATTTTAGATTCTACATTCATAGATTTATAATTTCGTCATTTTCTCTTCCTAAACGATCGAGCAACTTCGAAAATCACTCTTCTCATTTGTCCTAGATGTTCCAACGAAATAATCATCATTTTTTACTGCTAATCACATTGCCGTACAACACTTTAGTTTCTCTCAATCCATGTGGATCTTCCGTACAATGATGACAATTCGTCTAGATTTCAACAATTTTCTATAGTCATCATCTCCTCGACCACTCAGTCAACCGAAACGAATAGATCAATTGAGATGAAGAGACGGAGGCGAGAGAGACTAAAGTATAAAAAGAACGTGCCTCTTGTCGTTATTTGTGGTCTTTCAATTGTTGTTTCAATTCCAAATGCCTTCCTACAAACTGACCTATTTCGATGTCCGCGGACTTGCTGAGCCAGCTCGTCTACTTTTCCATCTGTCCGGAGTTCCCTTCGAAGATAAACGCATTGTCTTTGGTGATGGATCGTGGGAGAAGATCAAGGATTGTAAGGTTCAGAAGTTATAGAAATCAGGAACCATCGTGATTTCAGCTACTCCATTTGGTCAAATGCCAGTATTGAATGTGGATGGATTCGAAATTCCACAATCAGTGGCCATCACTCGCTACCTCGGCAAGAAGTTCGGATTCGCTGGAAAGACTCCAGAGGATCAAGCTTGGGTTGATGCCATTGTTGATCAATTCAAGGACTTCTTCGGAGCATTCCGTCAATTGATCATTGCTCAACGCGGTGGAAAATCAGCCGAAGAGATTGAGAAGCTCACTAAGGAAGTTGTGAAACCAGCTCAAGATACTTATTTCAAGGGGTTGAATAAGCTTTTGGAAAAGAGCAAATCCGGATTCCTTGTCGGAGATGGCATCACTTTTGCTGATCTAGTAGTTGCTGAGAATCTGGAGAGTCTCAAAAACTATGGACTATTCAATGCTTCGGAAGAGCCTAAATTGGCTGCCCTCAAGGAGAAGGTGTACAATCAACCATCACTCAAGGAGTATCTATCCTCCCGTAAAGAATCTCAAATCTAATTTTCTGTATTAGAATAAAAAATTTTCTCTTGAACACCTCATTGCAAACATGACCTTACCTTGAGACCACCTCGCCAGTGTAAACAACAATTGATCTTTGGTGATTTCGGGAATGGAAACAACACAGGAGTTGAAAATATAGGAGGAGCCTCTCTCTCTATACAAATAACATCATTTTTTGATATTCTGTTTTTCTTCTAGAAAGAAATGTGACTTTTGTTGCATAGCGTTTTATAAAGGAGTTAGTTTTCAGTTGCAAAGTTTAGAATTTCTTATTTTAAAGAGAGTATTCATCGTACTATTCTAATGAATTTCCAAATCTTCATACTAATAATATTTGAAAACTTTGTAATTCAGCTGTAACTCTGCCCAAACTGAACCAATTTTGATGAAAGTGTTACAGAAAAATAGAAAATTTTTATTAGTTTATGCCCTTATGTTTAAATTTTTCATATCTCAAAAATTGATCAAGTTACTGCTCTTTTGAGGAACTGTCAGTACTATCTTCGGTTCCAAAAATCTGTTGCAAGTCATAACTCGCATCACAATTGACCGATTCTTTTGAGATTTTCACAGTTTGTTCCTGAATATCTGAGGATGATGCACGATTTTTTTGTTTTTCGAAATTCCAATTTTGAAGCATTCTGTAGAACGTTTTCTGAGCAAGTTACGTCTCTTTTCAGGAATTTTCAGTACTAATTTCAGAACCGATAATGTGTCCTATCCTTTCGTATATTTAAAGTTTACCGATTCACTTGAAAATTCACTTTTTATTTATAATATTCTATGTACAATATTTTACTTGGATTTTGAAAACAAACGATGTTTGATTTTTGATTTTTGACAACTTTTCCCGAAAATGTAATTTTCGGTTGCCTAGTGATCTCCATGCTCTTTTCTTATTCATTTTCTCCTTTTCGATTTCTCAATAATTTCCAGAAATGCCCCAATACAAGCTAACCTATTTCGACCTCCGCGGATGGGCGGAGCCTGCTCGTCAACTATTCCATCTCTCACATACTCCTTATGACGATATCAGAATCCCGATGGCAGATACAGAGAAGAAATGGGAAACCTTGAAAAACGGTGAGAATTTTTCTAGATCCTCAAATCATCGTCATCATTTCAGAGACCCCATTTGGCCAACTTCCAGTACTCAATGTGGATGGATACGATATTCCACAATCGGCTGCTATCTGTAGATATCTCGCCAGAAAATTTGGATACGCTGGAAAAAATCCAGAAGAAGAAGCATGGGCGGATGCAATTGTGGACCAATACAAAGACTTCTCTGTTGCATTCAAGACACTGATTTTTGCCGCGAGGGCTGGAAAACCGCAAGAAGAGATCTTGAAGATCCGTTACGAGATCTTCAATCCTTCAAGAGATGCTTATTTTGATATTCTGAATGGGATACTGAAAAAGAACAAGTCGGGATATTTGGTGGGAGATGGATTGACATGGGCGGATTTAGTGGTAGCTGATAATCTTCATAGTTTGGAGAAGTTGAAAGCGTTGGATGACGATAATGAGGGACATCAGAATCTGAGAAAATATGTGGAGAAGATCTACAGTACTCCTGATCTAGAAGATCATATTGCAACTAGAATGGATACAGAGGTCTGAAAGTTATAATATTTATAATGTGTCTGTGATAAGTTTAACTTTTTTCTAATAAATGTTCCTCTTTTTTTTGTGACGATTCTCTGATTCCAATCCGCAAACACAAACCACGTTTTTTCTCCCTCTGTTTGTCTTTTCTTCTCTCTTCCCTCTCTTCAAAGATTTTCGAAACCTTTCGTAGAGACTTTAGTATAAAACAAAGTGAGCTATTTTTTCTCATCATCAAAATGCCACAATACAAACTCTACTATTTCAACCTTCGCGGATGGGCTGAACCAGCTCGCCAGCTCTTCAAACTGGCTCACGTCGAGTTTGAAGACGTCAGAATTGAGAACGGAACTCCAGAATGGGATGCGTTGAAACCGAGTGAGTTTTCAGGTAAACACTTGAATATTTATGAAATAATGTTTTCAGAAACTCCATTCGGTCAACTCCCTTTCCTTTCGGTTGATGGATTCGAGATCCCACAATCTGCTGCAATTCTGAGATATCTTGGAAAGAAGTTTGGTTACGCTGGAAAAACTCCAGAAGAGGAAGCATGGGTTGATGCGATTGTGGATCAATTCAAGGATTTCGTGACCCCACTTCGTCCATTGATTATGGCACAGAGAGCAGGAAATGCCGATGAGATTCAGAAAGTACAAAAGGAAACATTCGAGCCAGCCAGGGATAATCTTTTCAAAATTCTGAATAGAATTCTGGAGAAGAGTAAATCTGGATTCCTAGTAGGAGATGGTGTTACTTGGGCTGATCTTGTTATTGCTGATATTATCACAACAATGGAAAAATTGACAGTTTTTGATGTGGCTGCTGAGGAGAACAAGAAGTTGGTGGAGTTCAGAGAGAAAGTCAATTCGATTCCAGAAATCAAGGAGCATAATGAGAAGAGACCAGATTCTGTTGTTTAATTTTTAATGGAAGGATTTTCGACTAACTGTGAATAAAAGTATATAGAATTCAATGGTTTAATGAATCAAATAAAATTACTTTTTCGTTGCCAGCGATTTTCTTCCTAATAAAAGTAGATTTTTCAATCAAAACTTATATGACAATGTAGGTTTTTATAAGAGCTACAAAGTGACATACAAAATATTTATATTTATTTCCTCAATTTTGTGGTAGTTTCTGTTAAAAAGCAGGGTCGACCAGGTCTGGGCGGCCACAAATTTTGCCAACGCATTCGAATGTGAATAACTTTTTTCAGGGGGATCTGGTAAAAATATGGTTAACAAAAAAAATGTTCTTCATTAAAAAAGCTATCGATTGATATAAAATCCATAAAATTTTCTCAAAAACGGACAGAGTTACGTATTGTGTTGCCAAAAAGATCCAGATTTCGGAAATTTCGGCAAATTTTTGGCAACACAAGGCGTAACTCTGTTAATTTTCCGTGAAAATTGACGGTTTTTTAACCAATCGATAGCTTTTTCAATGAGCAACATTTTTCCTGTTGATCGTATTTTTACCCGACCCCTCTGAAAAAAATTATACACATTTGAATGCGTTGCCGAAATTTGTTGCCCAGACCTGGTCGGTCCGAGTTTTTAAGAAGCCAACACAAAATTGAGCCAATAAATCTAGCTAGTTTGTATATCATTCTGTAAATCTCATAGAGCTTTACGTTATCATATAAGTTTAAATTAAAAAATCTCGATTTACATGGACGAAAATCGTTGGCTGCATAAATTTCCATTCTATGTAGGATTTGTGTCAAATGAAAGTCGTAAAAGACTTTTGAATGCGATTTTGCTTCCAGAAAATCTAATAAAGGATTTCATTTCTTCGAAGCTGTGACGTTTCTTTGTATGTTTTGTCATCTGATGACAATTCCTCAAAAGCGGAGATCAAAATGTCTCCCAAAAATCCTAATCTTTTGGTTCACCTTCATGTTTTGCCATTGTCATCATTTTCTATTTTCCGAGATCATGAATCAAGAGATATCCAATTACAATTTCAAATTAAAAAAGTGAACGATATCAAGATGGTAGTTAATGTGACCTCTCTCTTTCTGTTTCCCATCTCATAAACCTTCTCCGACCCCCACGATAAGACAAGAGTGGAAGAGACGGAGACACGTGGTAGAGTGGTATATAAGAGACGATGGAATCTAGATGTCAATCAGTTTCTGCTCTGTCCAAATGGCCGAATACAAGTTCTATTATTTCAATGGTCGTGGTTTGGGAGATGTTTCCAGACAGGTAATTGACTTTGTAGTACTCTATTTTTAAATTCATGTGTTTTCAGCTCTTCGCTCTATCTGGAACCAAATTCGAGGATGTTCGAATCGAGCAAGCCGATTGGCCAGCTCAAAAAGCCAAGATGCCATTCGGACAAATGCCAGTTTTGGAGTTGAAGTCTTCTGGACTCCAGATTCCCCAATCCATGGCTATTGCTCGTTATCTTGCCAACAAGTTCGGCTACGCTGGAAAGACTCCAGAAGAGGCTGCACTCGCTGATGCTCTCATCGATCAATTCAAAGATTTCTATGCCGAGATCAAGCCATACTATTACGGAAAATTGGGAGCCATTCCAACTGACACGGAAGCTGAGAAGACGAAGACGTTGATTCCGGCCAGAGACAAGTTCTTGGCGATCCTCGGAAAGTTCTTGAAATCCAGCAACAGTGGATTCTTGTTCTCCGGCGGACTCACTTATGCTGATTTGATGATCGTTGATAACATGAGAAGTCTCGTTGGATGGTGGCCAGCGTATTTGAACGGATTCCCAGAAATCAAGGCGTGGTATGATAAGGTGGATAGCATTCCGGCGATTCGCAAGCACTTGGAATCTCATGAAGACAAAGGATTCTGATTCTTTTTTTGTATCTCACTTTTTTTTCAATTTTAAACTCAAGTGAACGTTTGCATTCCTGGACGCTTTTCCTTCGTTCTAGACAGTTATCACAAAGATAAACAATATTTCTGTTGGCTTAGAAATGGCATCAAACAAAAATGGTTGCAAATCGACTGAAGTTGATATGATAAGAGTAGAAACTACACGAAAAGATCGCCGGGAAAATGTTTTTCTTTCGAAACCAGGACTGAGTGGCAACGAATTTCGGCAATTCGGGGAAATCTGGTCAAAATAAGGTCAACAGGAAAACATGTTCCTTATTAAAAAAGCTATGGATTGGTTTAAAAAACGTCGAATTTCATTGAAAATTCATAGAGTTACGACTTGCATTGCCGAAAAATTGCCGAAATCGGTTAACCAAGCAATATCCTTCGCAATAAGAAGCATTTCTTTTGTTGACCGCATTTTTACGAGATTTCCCTGAAAAAATAAATTCGTTGCCGCTCATCCCTATTTGAAACCTCTGACGGCTGAAAAAAAGAGATCGAATGTTTATTGAAAAGTTCCATGATTGAACTTATTTTTAGTATGTTATTCACAGAGAATACCCCTGTGACAGATGGTAAAATAAAGGTAAAAAGCAAGTACGGTTATTAGACAGAAGTTCCGATATTTTCTGTTTTCGGGACAATGAGCCCAGCTTCCGCGGCAGCTTTTTTGCTGTTTGCAGACTTCGTCGACTTCTTTTTGCTGTGAGCGACTCCAGATAAAATCATCGGTGATCCGTTCACGGAGAAGGCTATTTCATCATAGGCCTGAACCATACGGAAAGGTTTTTGCGGGTGAAGAACTGGCACTGGCAAGGCGATTCCGGCAGGAGTGATTATCTCGTTACGAGCCTCGGCTGCCGTGTTTCTGCCGCTGAAAATAAGTTGAAAAAAATGAAAAAGTAATTATAAAAACTCACGAGTTTTGTCCGGAATGTGCAATGGGAATGCTGGTTTCATGTGCCGCGTCGTCAATCTCCATATCATCACGAGCATCTTCTTCTGTTACTGGCGCATTCTCTTCGACTTCATTTTCCAATTTCATTTCTCTGAATGCCGCAAAGACATTTTCTGGTGGCGAGAGGAGGAATTCACTGATTGGAAGGTCGTGATATTCCTTCGGAATCAATCCCAAAATCCGTGCTGACTCTGCTCTTGCTGTCTCTCTGGCTGATTTCAAAAGATTCTCCCTCAATTCTTCAACGAGTCTCGAGACTGAAATAACCTTTATGATAATTTTGGAACGAACAAAAAGTTCACTCACGAGGTTCCTCAATTGCCTCGGCGATTTTGATGAGTTCCGGGTCTTTTTTGGCTTTCCGTGGAGGCATTCTGCAATAATTTAGATTAAATAAAGCACTTTTTCAGAGAGATTTACACGATTAGAAATCCACGCTTGGAAATTAATGATTTTCAGAAGAAAAAAAAATTAAAAGTCAAAATAACGAGAAAAAAATCAAATAAAAATTTGTTGCCGCCGACGGGCGGTGTTTGCGTACTTGCGTACCGTACCTTACGCGCAATGTTAGCACAGTGACTCCTGCATCGTTGTCCATGAATAAATAGTACAATTCAAGTCTTATCAATTGAATTCAGTATTGATTCTTTTTGGTTGTATAGAAATATTTGAAAAGAAAAGAGACACTTCCAAATGAACCCCCTAGAACCCTTGTTTCATTCTGTATTGAGCGAGGAAAAGTTTGTTGACTATCTCTATTCATCAAAAAAAGTAATAAGCATAATTTCAGGACCATAGAATTACCAAAACACTTTTCATGGTTTGTCATCAAGGATAACGCTGTAACAGTGCGGATCGAGTGCAATATGTTGGAATGGAGAATTCTGGAACATCCAAGTGGCTCTCTGGTTAGCTTGGAAACCAGAGAAACTTTGAAGAAAATAGTTCCTTTCACAAAAACCGAAGTAATTAGGAAGATTGTAAAGTCATACTTAAATCGTGAAGATATCGCTGTAAATCGTTTAGAAATAGAGGTTAAAACTAAAAAAAGTTCCACTTTTCATCTCATTTTCCAGAACCATCCCCATGGTCTCGAACAATGTTTTCCGTTAAAGGTTCACCATCTAAAATGGAAAATGTTGATATGTTCTTCAAGATACGACTATACAACATGGTTCGATTGTTTGAGATCCCACCCGATTGATACTGTAGATATTGAATGGAATCTAGAGGACAACACTATTTTCTCTGAGGAAGTGGTCAGTTTTTTAGGAATTTGGATGACAATGGTCAATATTTTTCTGCAGATTTCTTTGGCGAGAACAGTTAATATACAACTCAGAGTCCCTCTAACTATCCAAGCAATCTTGAACTTCAAAGTTAAGTGTCTGACCATACATCAAGAAATTTGTTACGACGATTTGGTGGAACTCTGTGAAAAGTGGATTCAACAAGAAAAACCAATTGGAAGTCGACTTATTCTAAAAATGAAAAGGAGTGAGATCGATTTCGTTCGTACGATGGTCAGTGGGAAGTATTCAACGAAAGTGGAAAATATTGATAGAAGCACGTTTTTCGTTTTGGTAACTGGACCGAAATCCAAAGTTAGGATTCTTGTTGGTGATGGTGGAGGCATATCCATGACAGTTGTTGAATAAACTTTTCAATTGTGATGTTTTTTGTTTGAAACTTAGTTTTTGATTCAAAATTATTCAGCTTACCGTAAAACCTCTAATAGAAGGACATCCCTTATAGAAGGACACCCAAGTGAGCCCGAAAAGAGCACTTTCTCAGATTTCTATGCATCTGAAAGTAGTCGTTCCTTGTCAAAGATAGACTAAGATCAATATAAAATACGTATGAGTTGATTCTCAAAAATTAAGTAATGGATATTTTTGTAAAATTCGAATTCTGATTTTGAGGATGTTGAACAATAGAAGGACATGTCCCTCTATTAGAGGTTTTACGGTAATTTCTAAGTTTCCGGTTTTGGAATTCACAGTTTTCATGTAGTCGTCGGAAGAAGGAAGTTTTTTTTCTAAGTTTTTGACCTGACAAACATGAATGCTTCATTGATTTCAAAAAGAGAATTACAGACTTGTATTAGTGTTTTTTGGAGCGAAGAACACTTGAGTAGACGTTCACGAGGGATACTGGAAGTAGATAGAATCTGATATTTTTTTTAATGATCAAAACTTGAATAGTACGGTCAATATCTATAGGACTCCATAAATTTGAAATGTAGAGAAAGAAAGTAGAAAGATATCAGAAAGCTGTAAACCAATCGATTCAGAACCCAAAAAAGTCCCTATAAACACATTCTCATTATTTTACCATTCGAAGGATCTATGATCCTAAGGAATCTGGGATCCTAAAATCATGCTTATAAAGCAGTTCAACTTTTAAAATATCGTTTCAGTAGTTACTCACTCTATAAATAAAAACTTTCAGATCCATCTTGAAGCCAGAATCGGTGTTTAATTGTTCCGTTTTTGTTTGAAACTTAGTTTTTGACTCAAAATCATTCAGATTAATCTCTAAGTTTCCGGTTTTGAAATTCACAGTTTTCATGTAGTCGTCGGAATAAGGAAGTGGTTTTCTGGAGTTTTTGACCTCATTTATGCTTCATTGATTTCAAAAAGGGACTTACATACTTGTATACATGTTTTTTGGAGCGAAGAACACTTGAGTAGACGTTCACGAGGGTAGGTAAAGTTGATCTATGTTTTCGGTGGTCGAATGAGATCTCTTTTTTTGTGAATACTGGATCCTTTTTATTAAAACTTACATATACCTAAATCCGCCCATCCACTATTAGTAAGTTTCAGCAAGGATAACGTTGTTATCAGTGAATTGTAATTTTTCAACTTTGCACTTCCAGATCTCTCAGTTTCCAAACGAACCATAAGACACGGGAAAAATCCCACGATATCAAAATAAGCATTATCTATCTCATGATGATGATGGATCCATTTCATTTTTTTTTTGACCCATTTGGTCTTGATTTGAAATTGGATATGTTCGAATCTTCAGTGTTGACTTTTGGAATCATATGCAAAATGAGGGCGAGATTAATAAAAAAAAGAGGAAGAAAATTTTGAATCATCTGATTTTCAAAACTTTCAATTATTCTTGATTTTTCATACCAATGACTTCCAAGAATCCCAAAATTTCTCCAAAATACTCGATCATTGTGACGTATTGGGACCATAATCTTTCCATTAGCGCCTTTTTTCTTCCCAAAGAAATTGGATATTTTGTGTTCAATAGGATACATCTGCATCTTCCTCAAATGTCTTTCCCAAGTTCATAGAATCCACATTCTCTATTCCCCTTCTTCTTCCACACACATCTTCACAACTACTGGTGGTGTCCGTCAGTCTTCTTCCAGTGGGTTCTGCACCAAAAAACTTATACATATTTCCGACGAGCAGCCATCAAACAACACACCCCGTTTTTTTCCCACACATACATGTATGTCACATATAGAGACACTACGTTTTTTTTCGTTGCTCCTACTCTCGTGGGTTTTCGGTTGGGAAGATTTTTGGTTTCAAAGTTTTTGGAATTCACAGTTTTCATGTAGTCGTCGGAATAAGGAAGTGGTTTTTTGGAGTTTTTGACCTCATTCATGCTTCATTGATTTCAAAAAGGGAGTTACAGACTTGTATACATGTTTTTTGGAGCGAAGAACAGACGTTCACGAGGGTAGGTAAAGTTGATCTTTGTTTTCGGTGGTAGAGTGAGAATGACTTATTTGGGAAAAGCACTGGTAGAAGTTAGAATCGGATCTTTTTTGATAAGAACTTATGAATCCATCTATTCAGTAAGTTAATACAGGTCGGTCAATATCTATAGGACTCCCAAGATTTGAAGTTTGGAGAAAGAACGTAGAAACATTTCAGAAATCTGTAAAAACTATACGATTCAGGACCCAAAATAACCGCTAGGAACAAATGTTCATTTTTTACCTATAAAGAATCTGGGATCCTAAAATCATTCTTATGAAGTCGTTCAACTTTTTAAAAAGTCTCATTAGTTATTCCATAAACACACATACTTTCAGATTCATCTAAAAATCAGAATCTTTTTTGAAAATTGTATTATTGATCAGTTCAAAATTCGCAATTTCTGCTGATTTTTCGGCTCATGAACTTTCGACGCAGATCGAGTCTTCCTCTATCAAATTTCTAGAATCCTCAACTTTATCTCCCAGTTTCTATCTATGACTTGGATCACAAAGCAAAAATAACCAGATTATATAAAGACCCAGAACTGAATCTCCTCTCAAAAATACTTCCCCCAAAACCCAATAAAAGTTGTGAACTCCAATCGATTCCGGACCCGAAAAAATCCCTGGAAACAAAAATTCATTCTTTCACCATTGAAGAATCTGGAATCCTGAAATCATCCTTAAAAATCGGTTAAACTTTTCAAAAAAAGGTTTCAGTAGTTTTTCAATGAGATACAGTACTTGCAGATTCATTTTGAAATCAGAATCGCATTTTAAAAAATTCCATCTTTTATCAGTTCATTTAGGAATTTCTGCTGATTTTTTGGCTCATGCACTTTCAATTGTTGAATCGAGTCTTCTTTTATCTCCGAGTTTCTATTTCTCCCATGAATCACAAACCCCCAATAACCAGATTAAAAAAGGACCCGGAACTAAATCTTCCCCACAAAAAACTTTCAAATTTAGACACAATTCAATCTAGACTGTCTATTTCATCTCGTTTTGCTTTTCCTGTTTTTCTCCAAATATCAATTTCGTTCCGTTTTTCTCTGCTCTCTGACTGGGAAGTCTTCTTTTTCGAAGAAGAAGAAATGGATGGGGTGGCGACGAAAGAAGAAGATGCGGTGTAAATTTACAACCAATAATACTCTTTCTCTCGACTCTCTTTGCTTTTTTGCTTCGAAGAGCCACCCACAAATACACCTGTGTCAAATTTTGTTTGTCTTCTTATCGGATTGTTGTTTCAAAAAGTTTCAGGATTCAGGCGGATTCTGAATCTGTCTGCAATGAAACTTGGTAGAAATGCCCTTCGAAATTCCGTCCATTTGAAAATATTAGTTTCCAGACCCAGACTACCGTACCTCCCACTCATTCTTGATCTTTCTATCCGATTTTTGATCAATCACATGACCTGCTCTACCTATGTTATTTCAAAAACAATGAACACATGTCTTTTTTTTTCGAAAAGCAGCAAAAAGAACGGACGCCACTTTGCGTGCCAGTCACGAATTCTTAAAGTAGTCGTCACCATCAGAATTTTTGAGGAATAAGAGAAAAAGTTTCAAAGTTCTTGAAACTTTTCTTGATTTTAAACTAGTTTAGTGGCTATTGTCCCTTTCGGTCAAAGTTCGTGTGCACAATCGTTTTTGCAGCAAAAGGAAAGGACAAGAAGAGGAAGAAAAGAGTTCTGACGCAGATTGGAGCAATTTTTATTTTATTTTTGGATATACATCTTGGATTTTTGGATATCCTTTGCGATTCGGAAAATGGTTTTGGAACTTTGAGTTTGTAAGACTTTCATACCCGGAAACCTGTAGACTGTCAAATAATTTTTTACTAATACTGAAAATTCCCTAAAAGAGCCGAAACTTGCTCAGTTTTTGAGATATTAAAAATCTAAACATATGGTCATCAACGTAGCCAAATTTCTGATCTTTCTGTAAAATATTAATTGAAATCGGTTCAGTTTTAGCTGAGTTACAACCTTAAATCACTGGTTGTTATTTGTAAAGATTACCAGATCTCTTGCATTTTTTTTCTTTTCTATTCAAATTTCCATTGAATTTATCATTCCAAAACTTAAGTTTCCTTGTATCCCGTAGGTCGCCTTTTTCCTCTTTTCGTCTGGGGACCAATTAATAAAATTCCGAAACCGAGAGCCATGCGAAAGTGGTTAGAATCTTTTGGACAAAGAAAAAAAAGAAAAACAATGTATTATGGAAAAAAATGTAGATGGTTGAACACAACAACATGATGAATAAGCACTCTTTCTTTTTTCTCCCATTTTCTCCCATTTTCTCTCTAATAACTTTGTTTGATTCATTTCACCTGGTTTACCCCCAACTTTTTCTCCATCTTCTTGCTCCATCTTTCCCGAAGAATCCAGTTATTTTTTTTCTCTTATTTTTCAAGTTTCTGGTGTTGAGCGTGAGAAATCGAGGGCTAATCAGGTATCAGGTGCGAAGGTGAGAATTCATTGAATTGAATTTCTGCAATTATGGAAAATCACTTTGATTCTTTAAAAACTTGGATAAAATAGCTCTTATTTGATTTATGAGCCGACAATTGCCGTACAATTTCTGATTCAGGATGGTTAGGGATCTGAACTTAAATTGATCCCAACCGAAAACTTTAATATAAATTCGTGACCCCATTCCTCCATTTCAAATTCATATTTTTTGTTCAATCTTTATACCAAAATGTAGAGCTCGATGAGATCTATGAAATGGTAACAAAATCACCAACATTACCTCTTTCAGTTTTTGTATAGTAGGATCCCGGACCAAAACACCTCTGTTCTACAAGCTCTAGACAAAAGCTGAGACAGGCAATTTTGATGATTTTAGTGTCATTTTATAGATCTCATTGAGTTCTACATTTTGGTATAAAGAATGACCAAAAAAGTTAAATATAAAGTAAAGAAAATCTACGCGTAGGCCGGAGAGGTTTCCGGATCACAATATGACTTATTGCTTCAAAAACGAAAAGTTTAGTTAGAGCCATCTATCCCTCATCGGTTTCAGAATAACTCCCGGATTCTTCCTCAGTTTCCCTAGATTTTTACCTTTCTATCTTTCTGATTCTTCTGAAATTTCGACAATTTAGGTTTGATTTATTTCATGAGCCGCCAATTCAGAATTTTTTGCGATCACTTTTCCTGCGATTTCCAGAATCAAAACTTCTAGTTAGAGTCATCTATAACTATTTTAAAATACCGTAAAATCTGTATTATAAGAGCATCTATTTTTCCGCAACCTAAAAAAATGTTACCGAATTTTCACAATGGATCATAGCATCTGTTAGAGAAGAGATTTTAAACATATTTTGTGACATTTCTAGTCAACTTTCTTCCTCAATTTCCCAAGTTCTCTGCCTTCTTTAAATTTCCGACCCCACCAACTCCCTGTTCACCCAGTTAGAAATAATTCGGCAAACAAGGTGAAAAGGTGTGACCCAAACTGAAAAAAAGAAGAAAGCACTTGTCATTCTCCCTCTCTCTCTTCATTCCAAGTACTCTTTAACCCCCGGTTTTTTTCTTCCGAAGGTCCGAACCCAATGCCTCCTGTCCTGTGACGTCACAAACGTGTGTTTCGTTTTCATTTCGGAAAGAGAGAGAAAGAAATTGAAGGTCCCTTTCTCTCTTTCCTCTCCTGTTCCCCCTATCATCCCATTTCGTTTATTGCTCGTTTTCTTTGTTCTTCACTGAAAAAGATACACCGGAACAACAGACTTTACTAATAATTGAACGGCTTCTTTTTTCCGTTTTTTAGGGTTTCCCTTGTTTTCGTTTTAAATATAGTATGTAATCCTGTTTCAAATGCAAATGTGTGCTAAAAATCATTAATCACTTTCCTCCTCCTCCGACTTCGTCTTTTTCTCCTTCCCAATAATCCCAAAGTTTCCCAAAAGACCCTTTCTCAAAAGTTCAACCACCAGCGATGTTTTATGGGTAGAACAAGTTTATGATGTATTTTATTCGAAAACGTTTTAACTTTTTGTCTCCCATTGTGTTTTGCTCCGGTTCACACGAGAGATCTACAAACATTTTCTGTTTGCCCTTCCAACTTCCGGTCTTTTTTCTTTTGGTAAGGGACCACCATCGGCAGCATTTTTTTTGCCATTTGAAGAGGGTGGGAGAATGTATTGAGTTTGGAATTGTAAGGAGAAGGTGTGGAGTGTAAGCTTCATTTCTAGACTTGGTAAATTCTGGGCCGGGTCAGCGGCAACGAATTCCGGCAACACATGGCGTAACTCTGTTAATGTTTAATGAAATTTGACTGTTTTTAACAAATCGATAGCTTTTCGAATGAGGAACATTTTTTCTGTTGACCGTATTTGCACCAGATTTGCCTGGAAAAAGTTATTAACACTCGAATGAATTGCCGAAATTCGTTGCCGCTCATCCCTGGGCCTGGACCTGCCCGGTTGATCCAGGTAAAAAAAATAGGGAAATTTTCACAATTTTTAACATGTGTGTATGTTTTCGCTGTTAAAATTACATAAAATATTCAGTTATAAGAAACATCAGAAAAAAAGTACCAAAGAATTCGATTTCTTTTGTTTTAAAATCACACCCAACTTTTTTGACTTTAGAATCACGGGACTGGCCCGGCACGTCGAATGTCTGATTTTTTGGAATCTGAAGTCTTAGGTTGATGGGAAGTTAAAAACAATGTGAAAATTCCAAAGAACATGGGAACAACCACAGAGAAAATTCAAGCCGGTACGATTTGAAAACCATGGAACATGTAGTTTCCTATTTTTTAAATTCGATTTCCGACTCCTACGACCCACTTCCTTCCAGACTCGGATCATTCTATTGATCTCATCTGAATCCTTATTTTTCTTCTCTTTTCCCATCATCCATCTATTCATAACTTCCCCATTCACTTGTCATCATTTTCATTCATTTCGACTCTCGTATTCATAAATATAAATGCTTCGGATGCCAGCTCATCATGACCACTTTCCCATTCTATTCAACGAAAAAAAGGCTCTCCAACAGAAACCCCCAGTTTCCGGTTGAGTCGTGGTGGTGGTCATGTTCAGAAATTAAACATCTACGGGGAGACGAGACGAGGTCTTCTGAATTTTTACGTATTCTTTTTTTTCCAATTCTTCTTTTTTGTCGAGGCTCTTGGAAGATGAAATCCGATCCAAGACGGTTCCCGCACTCTAATTTTGGAATCTTCGCTTCTTGTTTTTAAAAATATTCTGCGTCTCTAGATTTCAGAAGTCTCGTCTTAAAATAACTTTTTACAGCAAAAAAATCAGTAATTCAATTTTTTCGAAATGCTTTGGATTCGAAGATTCGCATGACATCGAGAGAAACAAATGGTCAGTTTTTTTACATCAAAAATGGGAAATTGGGTGCATTCGGTGGCCCGGAAATTGGATTTTACAACCAACCTGTTTTCATTTTCATATTCCGTCAAGTTTCAAAAAAAGTTCTTCGGAATCTCGTAGTTTTTTGGTTGCTGCCAAAAAGTACCGAACAAAGAAAAATTGAATAGAGTTCCAACACCAATTTTCTTATAATGTGCTTACATTCTTTTTTTTTTTGAAAAGTACTTTTACTTTTTTTGCCAAAACCTTGAGAGCACTTTTGATTTGATGAATTCCTTCTCAAATGAAAAGTTTTCAGTCTCTTGGGAATCGACGATAAAAAGTCAGGGGAATGGATTCCATTAGAAGATTTAGTTTGCCTTTGATTTTTCTAGAATGTTGAGAATACTGGGCCCGAGACATGGCAAGCAATTTTCTCCTATATAAAATGAGATTTCTCAATCGAAATTATGAAAACGTAGGTCTCGATGAGATCTACAAAATGGTATACAAGTCAACTATTTTTATCTATTCAATTTTGTGATGTTTTCCAAAATACGCGCGGGCCGAATAACTGAACGCACGGCAACTAGGTTCGTACGTTTAACAGAAAGTATTATAATACAAAAAAGAGCGAATTAATATAAATGATTTTTGTATTATTTTGTAGATCTCACCGAGACCTACATTTTCATATAATTTTCGATTGAAAAAGCTCAATCTGTATGGGAGAAAATCGCTGGCCTGCGTCGGCCCGGTTGGCTCGCGTTGCATGTCTGCTGGTCCCTAAAACTTCATTTTCCAGAATATGGCTCCAAATCCATTTCTGCGTGAGGACGCGGAAGATTGGAACACTTTCTATCTCGGTATTTGCGTTCTCTTCGGATGGATGATATTCGTTTTGATTTGTGCCAGACCTCATGTAAGTTTTTTTTTAGTTTAAACATCCTCCTACTCCGTCGTTTCCAATGCCAAGTTTAGCCTCTATTTGATCAGCTTTCTTTCTTTACTAACTTTTCCCCCAATTTTCCCTTTTTCAGTTGTTCCGCGACTATCTCAAAAGATGGTTCAAACCGGATGGCGATATCTGCACTGAGAAGATTCGAAAAGCGGAATTACGTCTTCAAGAAACTCTCCGTCTCGCACAGAAACCGTCGAATTTTCTGGTGGATCAGGCAGCAGTTATGTCAGCTATGGCGACGAGACCTGAGAAGAATGAGGTTAGTTTTTTTATCGGTTTAGAATAATCTTTAAAGTAGGGTTACAGTCATTTTTTAAAGAAAATGATCGTCCCATTATTTACGGAAATAGCAAAAAAAACCGTTAAAACCCGAGAGAAAATCGAATTCCAAATTGCATTTTTTTCTATCCTATTTCAATAAATGCAGAATTTTTCGCTGATTCGAATGCACCTAATATCACGGCTCAAAAGGCATTTTGAAGCGAGTTATGAGCGTTTGAAGTGCCAGTACGCAAGAAGCAGAGAAAGCAGACAATCTCGTTGCCGAAGAGACGCAGAGAAACTAGACAGCGTCTACGTCTCTCACTGAAACTTCAAACATTCATAACTCGCTTCAAAATGCGTTTTATGCAGCGATATTGAGCGCATTCGAATCAGCGAAAAAATTTTACATTTTTTGAAATAGGTTAGAGAAAATTTGAGTCCTCGAAAATCGAATTTCTCGAGTAATAACGATTTTTATGCAAAAGCATTGTTATTTTCGTAAATACTGGAATTGGGGCGATAATTTGAGAAAAAAATGAGTGTAATCCTATTTTAAACGTTTTCAGACCCGTATTACCCTCGGACTGGTCGAAGAAGAAGATGAAGAAGAATGCGCCTGAATTCAACCTCAGATCCACACCACCTCAAATTATATCAATTTTGCTATCCAAAAAGTGCCTACTTTCTCTTATAAACTTATCACTGTTCCTAACTTCCCTTACATTTTCATTTTGTCACTTTCAATTTTTCCCAAATTTCACTGTTTCCCCTCCACCACCCACTTATTTGTTTTCCCTTTCAAATCGTTGGATTGTTTCATTTTCAGGCCCATTACAAACTTTTTTTCAAATCTAAACATGAAATTGTAAACAATCCATACGGTAGGTATTCACTTAGAACCGCTCAAAACTTTGAAACTATTTTCATACGACTTACAATGTTTTTTTCATATCATGTCGATTCTGTTTTTTCATCTTATCACTTTGCAAAAAAAAGATTTTATGATTTGTCAGAATAAATATAGAGAAAAAACGAAAGGATTACAAAAAAATATTACTGGGTAATTAGTGAAAGTCAATGACTTTGATAATAAAACTTAATGGAATTCGAAAAGCGATTAATCATCTCCCCATTTTTTTGGTTTAACGACACGCCCAGTGCGAGTTTTCGTTGGCAGAGTCAATGGAGTAGACGGAGCATCGTTATCGTCATCGGTCGAATGCTGAACCTAAAAATACAACGTATTTCGATTTTTAAGATCTTTTAAAATCACCTCAGCCGTTTCTTGGCTGTTCGTCGTTGGCTCCAGTTCTTGAGATGATTCCGCGGGAGTGGATGCAGCAGGAGCCTCTGCGACACTTTCTACAGCATTCGTCTCTTCAAGCTGCTCAGGTGGACTCTCAGTTTGGGCAGTCTCCGTTGTCTTTTCCGACAGGTTTACTTCCGCTGCTTCTTCTTTCTGTCGACTGTCTGCAACTTCTCCGGATTTTTTCGACGGGCGCCCTCGTTTCCTTGGAGGTGCGTTTGGATCCACCGGTTGTCGTTTTCTTGGCGGCTTTGTCCATGGAGCTGCTCTCAACTCATCGGGCACCGTAGCCATGAGTGGTGGTTTCTCATCCTCTGGTTCAACACTTCCTGTTCTGCTTCGGAGAGTCTCGTCGCGAAGAATTTGGAGTCGGTCCTGATTAGATATATTGAACTTCTCGACCAACTGACGTGTTTCTGGGTTTTGCAGTACAGGATGCTTGCTCATAATTCGATGAGCATACTCCGCATGACTTCGAGGAGGAGGTATCGAGCGATAATTTTGTTTAAGTGGTGTCGATGTTTGACTCGGTTGCCCGGTAAGCCTTCTTCGACGAGCATCTGGCTGACAAACTCGCTCTTGCAACGCGATACCAGCAATCATATCTCTCTGAATGTCCTCAACGCGAAGCTCGGGATTGTATTGTGCTTTGACTTCCGCATCAAGTTGACAACTAATTTCAACGACATAACTGGCCATCTCGCGAAGCTGTTCGATAGTTTCTCTATGGAGTTCCGGCGCAGAAAGTCCATGTGTTGCCGCATCTAGCGCCTGATATATTTCAACGACTTTGCTCAAAGAAAATTTAGTTTTCTGGCTGAGCCTCTCCTTCTTTTGTTGGTCCGTCAGTTGAACATTGATATCACGTTCATAAGCTTCAAGGACACCAAGTTCTGTCTCCGAGAGCTCATCTATGAGAGGGTCGAATCCATTTTCTGGGTCGTAAACTGAAAAAGGAATCTTGAGATGAGTCGCAAATATTAGGAATACTTACGGAAATGTTCTTCCAACAATCCATCACAATCTTCTCCAATAATATGTTCCTCTTCATCCGGATAAGACATCGCTGCTGCACTAGTGGATGGTTCGTTAGTGAGATCTTTTCGAATGCCCTTTTTGGAATCAACAACTCGTTTCACGACCAAAGTTCGAGTTCCTTCGGGTGACTTGATCGTATCTGTAAAATGTTAATTTTTGTATGGACACTGACAACAAATGTTGACTCACCAAACTTAATTGGAACTCTGTACGGTGGTGGATCATTGGGTTTTCTCAACGAAGCATTGATGATTCCGACCAACTCAACAATCTCAACGTGTGACAAATTTTTGAGCTTCCCTTCGAACCTGGTCTGATGTGGCAAAAGCTGTTCTGCTTCCAAACTCAGCATGATTTGCATACACGCAACTGGCAACCGTTTGAACGACATTTCAAATAATCGTCGTTTTACTGCCAACGGAACGCGGAAGCCTACATTACCATCGTAATGAATGTGTTGATCACAGTATCTGACGCGTATACATTCGCTGAAAAAAAGTAGAATTAAAGGAGGATTCCGGGCAAAAATTTTTATTGCTTTAAAAGATGCAGAATTTTGCGCTGATTCCGAATATCACACTGAAAATGCTCAAAAGCGCCTCCAACCGCTTCAAACAGGCCCCCAAAACCCGGAGGTGTCTCCGGTGGCCGTGGCCGAACTTCGCCGAAGTCGCGCGCACAATGCAGCAAACGCGTTGCGCGCGCGCGTTAGAGAGCGCTCATTGGCTGACTCCGCCCACTTTAACGCGTTTTCTGCATTGCGCGCGCCACTTCGTCGAAGTTCGGCCACGGCCATCGGAGACACCTCCGGGTTTTGGGGGCCTGTTTGAAGCGGTTGGGGGCGTTTTTGAGCATTTTCGTTGTGATATTCGGAATCAGCGCAAAAATATGCATCTTTTAAAGCAATAAAAATTTTTGCTCGGAATCCTCCTTTAATGCAAGCTTATTCATGTCAAAAACTTACTAAGCATGAGTCTTCTGAACGAACGCAGAGCAAACTTCTTGTGGGCGTTCAGCCAATGCGCCTAGACCAACTTCAACGAGTTCAGCATTTTTCTGTCGTCCCTTGGACATGTAATTACAGACAAATACTTGAGATGAACCAGGTCTTGATTTTTTCCGCATATTGTCTGTTGGCTCTTTTCCAAGTGTCGCTTTTTCTATTTTCGCAAGGAAGTTCTCAAATTCACGGTCAGCAAAAAAGTCAACTTCTCGTACAGTAGTCTGACAGTCGTGGTTACGGAACATGTGCTCACAGTGTTTATCCATATTTACGAATCCTTGTCCACACTCTGGACATTTGAAGCGAACGATAACGTCATCTTCTTGGGATGGAATCATTATACTCGAGCGATGAGTGATGTCACCAAGAACGCTTGTAGTTGGAACTGAAGATGAAATCGCGTCGGCTTCCTCTTGCCATGGCGCCGTCTTTCTACTTCTTTGAGCTTTTTGTTTGAAAACGAGATTATCCGGAAGAGGACGACGATTTGCGGTAGCTGCGGGGATGTATTTTTCCACCTCCACTTTAGTCATATCGTTTAGGTTCTTGCTGGAACTTCCGTGATAATAATCTTCTCTCCCAACGAACATGTGATCTCGAACATTCGCACGTGGTTTCGGCTTCGGTGGGAATCTACCTCTCTCTGAATAAAAATTGGTTGGAAAACACAGTTTTTAAACTACTCACTGTGAGTCGCATATCCGGTGCTACTGTGTGCAGTCGGTTTAACCTCCGCAGCGATTTCTTCAATAGATCCGTTTTTCTTCACAGCATCTACTTCTTCCGGTTTGAGAAGACGTCGATTTCCATGCTCATCGGTCATCACATAGGCGAATCTTCCATTTCCGAGATCTTCTACTTCTACATACTCTTCGATAACTTCGGCTTCATCTTCGTACACCACCATATCTTCATACTCGACGACTCTTCCGTCAGTATCGTACATCTGGAAAAAAATAAGTTTAGGTATCAAGCTTTGATCAAAAACTAAATTTACCAGTCCATCTTCTTCCACTATCTCTTCGAGAACTTCTTCGTGTTCGACTTCCATCATGACTTCTTCGTGGGCCACCTCTTCTTCATGCACTTCCTCTTCTTCTATTACATCTGAAAAATCAAGCAATTTTCAACTTCTAATAATCCGTTCCGCTCACTTTCAACGATTTCCTCTTCAACAGCATCCAAAAACTCATGCGGCTCTTCGTCGGGAGGGTTCTCCATCGATTCTTATTCGTTCACTCTGAAACTTCCGTGGTTTTATGCTTGATTTTTCCATTTGGCCAAACTCTAGGTTATTATCAGTGCTTTTTCAAGATTACACGATGAATTACGGTAAAAAATAAATCAACACAACGATAGAGCAAAGATGCGTAGCGGTGCAGACGCGCTCGAAACGAAACATCGAGAGTCGGCAAAAAGAATGGCGGGAAGGAGAAATTTGGCAAGTGATGCGTTGCGGTCGCGTCGCGGCCATGTCCCTGACATTTTTCTCTCTCAAATGCGTGCAGAGAAGACCCGCTGCGTTATGTACGGGATAGTACCTTGGGTTTCTTTACCAATTCACAAAAATCGTCGAATTCTGCACATTGCAAAAAATTTGAAAACATTACAAGTTTTATGATAGCAAAATAAATTAATGGAAACGGGATACACTCACAGAAAAGCATACACAAGAATGATATCACAGAAGACCTAATTTTAAATATCTTTAAAGGAGGATTCCGAGCAAAAATTTTTATTGCTTTAAAAGATGCATATTTTTGCGCTGATTCCGAATATCACAACGAAAATGCTCAAAAACGCCCCCAACCGCTTCAAACAGGCCCCCAAAACCCGGAGGTGTCTCCGATGGCCGTGGCCGAACTTCGACGAAGTGGCGCGCGCAATGCAGAAAACGCGTTAAAGTGGGCGGAGTCAGCCAATGAGCGCTCTCTAACGCGCGCGCGCAACGCGTTTGCTGCATTGTGCGCGCGACTTCGGCGAAGTTCGGCCACGGCCACCGGAGACACCTCCGGGTTTTGGGGGCCTGTTTGAAGCGGTTGGAGGCGCTTTTGAGCATTTTCAGTGTGATATTCGGAATCAGCGCAAAATTCTGCATCTTTTAAAGCAATAAAAATTTTTGCCCGGAATCCTCCTTTAATCACAACTGAAAGATCGGCAATTTTTTGAAAATAGGAATGCCTTTAAGAGTTTGCAGCCCGCAGCCAAATTGAATACAGTTGAAGCTAGATTCATCAATCTCGAGAAAATCATCAAGAACAAATTGTGGATCCAGTGAAAGAATGAGAAGGAGCTCTACGAAGAGTTTGACTTCTTTTCCAGCACCCAAAATTAGCTTTCCATCTTGTACGCTGAGTGTATTCCGATTTGATTCCTGATCTGATTCATTGCACATATATGGGAAATCAATGGGTGGCTTGTCCATAGTTTTATAGTTTTCGAGAAGAGTGTTTAGTTCGGTTTTGAAGTCAGTCACTTTATCTTCAGTGAAAGGTGTGTAGATTCCACGAGTGTCATACGGTGCACGAACTATCCGCTCTCCTTTGTAGTCGGATTCTTCTTGTTTGAGGATTTTCTGTCCCAAAATCCTTCGAAGCTCCTGAACTTTCTGGAAAAATGGCGAAGACTTCTCGTACTTCGACATGACTCGGGAGATGGTATCAGCGATTTCAGGGTTGATGATTTCTTGCTCGATCGGTGGAATTCTCTCTCCTAACAACGATCTCACTACCCATTCTGAATCCGCAGCGAGTGCTTCTAAAAAGTATCCGCCTTCGAGAATCGCCGCAACGGGTATTCCAGTGTTCATCATCATTCGAATCATCGTTGCGAATCCAGCAGGAGTGACATTCATATAGCCTTCTGGGTCTCCAAGTGATGCATCGAATCCGGATGAAACAATTATGAGATCAGGTTTAAAGCTGTGAATAGATGGAATGATGATGTGAGTGAAGAGAGCGATGTAGTCCGAGTCCGTGAGAGCAGTAGTGTTGAGGGGCAGATTCATTGTGTTCTTATCTGAAAAAAAAATCGTTTTTTTTTCTGTGGTGCCTTATAGCCATGGTCGGAATCTGAAAAAAGAGTACCTCGTTTTTTTTTTCGAAAAATTATCTGGCCAAAAATCATACATGTTTTGAAATCGTGTAATACAATTTTTTTTAAATTTTCGAGCTAAAAATTTGGATAAATCCATAAAATGCGAGCTAAAAGTGGTAAAAATGAAAAAAAAAATGCGAGCTAGAAAGCACAAAAATTAAAAGTTCCTTACAATTATTATATATTCCAGTTTGTGGCATATTCGGCCAAAAGGTTCCATTTTCATAACGGTGAATACTAATAAGACGAACATTGTCTCCCATAGACTCAATACATTCTTGTGTTCCATTCGCCGCATGAACATCGTAGTCCACAATCATCACTTTTTTCGCGAAACCAGTCCGAAGAACTTCCGTCGCAGCAATTGCAACATTATTAAAAATACAGAATCCGCATCCCTCATCGGGCATCGCATGGTGGCCAGGAGGACGAATAAAAGCGATTCCGGGCATTCTAGCGATCGCTACTGCATTAACTAGGTCCACCGCACTTCCGGCAGCCAGTTTCGCACGTTTCCACGTAGCAGAGTTCACATAGATATCCTCGTATTTTGTGCAGAATTCTTCTTGTTGTTCCTGAAAAAAATAGGTGAATCGGGAAATTTTTAAATCTGGATTTTACAATAGTCATTTTTCGAGTCGTCTTGACGTCCTGAACATATCTTTCCGTATGAACTGCTTGAATTTCTCTTTCTGTAGCTTCTCGTCGTGGAAGATGTTCGATTCTCGAATCGTGGTATAGTCCCGTTATCTAAATTCAGTATTCTTTTTTTTCGTGAGAGAAGCAACTATTCACCTTGAGTCTCTCATAGATAGCATCCAATCGTTTCGAAGTTTCGATATGATACGATGACCATGGCTGATCGTGTCTCTCTTCCTGCTTGTCCATTATCATAAAAACTTTATTTTCCAACATTTCGAGGGTTTCTGGAATTTTAAAAGATCCTGTTGATATAAGTTTTATGGAAAAAAGTATTTAGCCAGTCTCAGTAAATGTCAGGTCCGGGCTGAATTTTCCCGATTTCTCGGCAGCGGTGTCCCACCGCGAAAATGCTACCGTAATATTTATCTTAAAATTTAAAGGAACACACTCTGATTTTTAGGTCAATTTTTTAATGTTTTTTCGAATGATTTTCAACAAATTTCGGAGCGAAATGCAATCTTCGGAGCAAAAAAAACATGCCAAATGAGTCGCTTCGAAATTTGTTGAAAATCGTTGGAAAACATGCAAAATTTCAAAATTGACCTGAGAATCATACTATGTTCCTTTAAATTTTAATATATTACGGTAGCATTTTCATGGCGAGGTATTTATCGCAGCCGAAAAATCAGGAAAATCCAGTCAGGTTTGATATTGACTGAGACTGGCATAATAATGTGAGCTTTTTCCAGAAATATATAAAAATTGGTCAGTGTCTATGTGCAGTCAGATTGATAAGAAGAAGTTTTTCAAAAAAGTATTTGACAAAAAATTTAAACCAAGATGTGGTCAATAAAGATCAAAATATTTTGTCGAACTCGTGAACCAATATTTACTTCTTCGATCAACGAAAACAGATGGGGAGATACGGTTCCAAAACAAAATGAGAACTGATAACAAAAAAACTGCAAGTTTTTTTTCCAATTAATGAACAGTCTCCTGCACTACGATTTTTCCTTCTTATCTATCACTTCCTTGTGCAAAACGAAGCACAAAATAACAATGAAACTTCAGTTTTTTTTCCTGGAAAAGGTGCCACAAGAATTCAAGATGTGGCAGATTTTGCGAGGATATTGAGGATTTATTAGTGCCGAAGCAGTATATTATACATGAGTTCGTACAGGGTTCTTTGCTTGATAAAGTATTCAAGAGTAATTATGGTACAACTGAGGATCTTTTTAAATGCTGAATTGAAAGTTCTGGGAACTAGGGAGTAGCAGAAAAAAAATCAACGAATTTTCTGTGTTCAACAGCAAAAGATCTTAGGGACTATACTAAGGGATGGAGACTTTGGCTCTATTCCGCAATCGTAGACTTGCATATGTCGCCGCCTACAGTCGGAATGATGGAAACACGCGCCACTGCACACCTGCAAACGGCACTCCGTAATAAAGCAATAAAGTGGGCGGGGTGTAATCTTTGGGTGCAAAGAACATTTGGTTATCAGGAAAGAAATATACATGAATGGAAGACGGAAGTGAATTTCTTCGGGTGAAGAGTGAAAATAGGTGCATTCGGAATGCACCTATTTTCACTGCTCAAGAAGCGTTTTGAAGCAAGTTATGAACGTTTGAAGTTTCGGTGAAAGAGACGCAGAGAATGTCTCGTTTCTCTGCGTCTCTCTCTCTCTCTCTCTCTGAAACCTCTAACGCTCGTAACTCGCTTCAAAATGCTTCTTGAGCAGTGATAAGAAGTGCGTTCAAATCAGCGAAAAATTCTACATTTTTTGAAATAGGTGAGAAAAAAAATTACGTTTGCTTTTTGGAAGTCGATTTTTTCGAGTTTAACGAATTTTGTGCGAAAAATTGTTATTTTCGAAATCTCAATAATCTGATTTTCAGATTTTAAATAATGCTAATCAGAAGAGCATAAAGCCCGATTCTCTGATTCCCAACTACTTCAATTTCAAACTCAAAACCTCTCAATTTCTCGGTTTTTTTAAACGACGCGATGCATCGCTACCCGTGAATAACCCTATAACGATTTTTGTGCAAACATATTGTTATATTAGTAAATACTGGAATTCGGGCGACCATTTGAGAAAATGAAAAAAAGGTGTAATCCTACTTGAAGATGAATTATGCTCGTTTCTCAGAAGGGGCTCCGCGACAATTCGAAACCAGACATTTCGAAACCGCTGTAACGGGTGTAATTTTGATTGGAAAAAGTTCGTGTTTTTTGTATAATTTTTTTCAAATTTTTACATCGAAATTGAGGAATTAGCTTAAAGGAGGATTCCGACCAAAAAATAATTATGCTTTAAACTGTGTAGGAGAGTGAGTAGATTACGAATATCGAAGTGAAACAGCTTGAAAAAAATCGTAACGCTCAAAAAACGCGATCGCCAGTGCTCAAAGTGATCCCTGATGGAAGAGAAATTACGCGGCCGCCCGCAAATTTCGCAATATTTTTCAAATTTCTCTTCCATCAGGGATCACTTTGAGCACCGGCGATCGCGTTTTTTGAGCGTTACGATTTTTTTCGAGCTGTTTCACTTCGATATTCGTAATCTACTCACTCTCCTACACAGTTTAAAGCATAATTATTTTTTGGTCGGAATCCTCCTTTAAAAATTTGAATTTTCCGTTGGCATATTGCGTTTGGCACTGCCGCAACATTTTTTGGCATTGCTACATTATCTTAAAATTATTAGCAAAATTTTTATTATGTGCCTCTTTCTGAAAAAATTTAAAACATGGTTTTTCCTAAAGTGGTCCCATCAGATCAGCAACAGCGAAAATAAAATTTTCCAAAAATCTGGATCCTCAGAGAACGTACTATTGTCGTGCGAGTTGCAATTGCAAGGAGATTATTTTGAGATGTTGCAGCAGTGCCAAATGCAATATGCCAACTGAAAATTCAAATTTTTAAGCTAATTCCACATTTTCGATTTAAAAATTTGAAAAAAAATACACAAAAAACATGAACTTTTTCCAATCAAAATTTCACCTGTTACAGCGGTTTCGAGATGTCCGGTTTCGAAATGTCTGGTTTCGAAATGTCGCGGAGCACTCAGAAGGTACACCTACATTATCTTCATTATTATCTGTATCATACATGGCGAATAATGCCTGCTGATGATCCGCCATTCCATACATCGGAATCGACATTGACATAGTATCCATAAACCGAATCTTCGTCCCATTTCCCCGTTGATATGCTTCTATGCACCTCGCTCTATCGAATCCCACATTGTGTCCGATGACGATCTTCTCCTTTCCAATGTCTCTGATCGGAATCAAATGCTCACTCTTCGGAACATCCGGATATTCGGTTTCGTTGAACAACCGATCGCTACACCATCCATACCAACAGTCTTTTCCGAGAGCGATGGCAAGAGTGAGAAGGGTTCCGTCACGGACGACGAGTTCAATATCGAAAAAGAGAATGGAATCTGGAGGAAAGTCAATGGGAACGGAACTATGAGGATTGTCGAATGGATACTCGGTCCAGCCGGTCGTGTAGCTCCAGAGCTCGTTTTTCTGGAAGAAATTGTTATTTTTCTCATAAATTGTTGTTTTTTCAAATGCGAATAACTTTTATCAAGGGGATCGAGTAAAAATACGGTCAACAGAAAATATGCTACTTATTAAAACAGCTATCGATTGGTTGAAAAACCGTCAAATTTCATAGAAAACTATCAGAGTTACGCCATTTTTAGTGATTTTTTTGAGTTTTACTCACTGTTTTAAGTTTTTTTCGACAAAAAAGCTCAAAAAACTTTCGCATTTAAAATTTTTGAGCTTTTTTGTCGAAAAAATTATTAAAAATTGACTAAAAACTTCAAAAAATCCCTCAAAATTACAGTGATTTTAATGATTTTTTGAGAATTTAGCCAATTTTAAAGTCTTATTCGACAAAAAATTGTGTTTTTTTTTTGCATTTTTTTTGCTCGGTGTTTGCACTGTGTCGATTTACGAGGCCTGCCCACAAAACAAAAACAACTGCGCGCCGCGCATTTTGATTTGTGGGCGGGGCCTCGTAAATCGACAGAGTGCAAACACCGAGTCTCAGTTTCATTTTTTCGATAAAAAAAATCATCAAAACTCACTTAAATTTACAAAAAAAGGCGTAACTCTGTTAATTTCTTTTTTTGTTGACCATATTTTTTACGCGATCCCCCTGAAAAAAAAATTATTCGCATTCGACTCTGAATTACATCAATAATCTCCAACACTTCCGTCGCCTTTTTCAAATTGAAACGACACGCCTCCTCCAACAATATCCAACAATTTCATGTCTGCTTTTCGACTAAAACTCGAAAATGCTCGACGACATTTTTGGCCACTAACGGAGGAAGTACTCCAGAATATTCTGTAGCTGATGACGTCGATGGAACGGAAACATGTGGAAAGAGATTTTTATGGATGCGGGGGCACACTGTTTCGATGGTTTTCCGCTCGAAATTAGATCGTCTGGATGACGTCGAGATTCTTCGAAGGAGTCGGAAATAGTGTCGCATTCTGAATCAAGTTTTCATTTATGGAATCCGTAACTTCATCGAAATATTTTCGTTTGGAATTGAGCGAAAGGCCAGAAATAACAAACTTTTGCATTTTAGATTTTAAATAATTTATTATATCACGGCACCCGAATCAATAAACTATTTACAGAAAGAATTAACCGGAGAAGCTTTCAATTTGTCTTCTCAAAGCTCCTGCATCCGTTTTTTCAGCTGATTGAGCATCAATTTTTTCTCTACAGGCTGAGAAATCGAAAATGAAAATTTGGGCATGACCCGTGCTTTTCTTTGGGGTTTTTCTTCAATTTTTTCGCTTCCAATTTCATAAAAAGACTTACACTTCGCCATTTCATGTGTTCCTTGTCCTTTTCCAGCGATTCGTCGCGTTTGCCTTCTTTCTCTTGCACTCGGAGCGCTTTGAAATTTCGCAGAAATTTTGCCGACTAAACAGCGCGCGATGCGTCATTTCGGAGTGTCGTTGCTATTATAATTTCTTCTGGGTTCTTTTGAAAAATCGGTTGAAAATTAACATTTGGTTGAAAATTAACACAATTTTTCAAATAAAATTTATTTTCCATTAATTTTGTCTAAAACAAGTTCAATGAAGTTCTCGATGTCTTCCAACGAAATGAAGGCGGTTGGGTCCTCCTTCAGGAGCTCCTCCATTTCCGTCTTCAAGCTGGCTACATCCTTGAACTCAAATTTGATGGCACGGTAAAGTTCGTTGCCGAGTCTCCAATCCTTTCCGTTCGTTGGCGAGTCTCCATCCTGGTCATCGCCGACGTACTCCTCAATCGCCGAAACGAAGCATTGGCAGACATTCATTTTGGACACCTTCTGAAATTAGCAATATTGTACACTCACTATTAAAGGATTTACTAAATGAAATAGAAAAGGACTAACCTGATTTGTTTTCGCAGCCTCGTCCTTCTCAGACTTCAAAATCCCGATCAGTCCTTGGTTGGTTGTATCCATTCTCTCAAGAATCGTGGTCACTCTTTCGTACACGACTGACAACGGAAGATGCTCACTGGAACTTCAATATTATGTCTATTTCAGGAACTTTAAACTCACCTATCACATGCGTATTTTGCGATGTTCGTAGACAAATGCAGTCCTTCCCCGTCGATCTGTTGAAGAGTGTTTGTTCCACTGAACGTGAAACTGTAGCCATTGTCGATTAATCTTAAAAAAATGGAATAATTGGGGAAATTGAAATTTGAAATCCTGGTTTTAATTGTAAAACGTACTTTCGAATCATCGTTGGATCCAACCTGACTTTCAAGTAGAACCACATTTTAATTTTTTCGGTCATCTTCAGCTTGTCGAACTCAGAAGAATCGAATGTTCGGTTCCTCCTGAAAGCAACATACGGTTGCTAAAATCCCGAATACAATCTTACATTCGAAGCCAAGCCGAATACGTTGCGGTCGTTAGGTTTGTTTCTTTCATCAGGTGATACACTTCAACTGCTGTTTTCGGAGCGTGAAGGGATTGTGACCATCATGTCCTCTAAAAAACGTTTCTGACCAATTGTCATATTGAGCGATTGAAAAATGAGAAATAATTGCTTCAACTTGGTGGTTCGCGTGGATCGTTTTGCCACGTTTCCCTCTCTTTTTTGTTCACGGGAATACTTGTATTTTTATGGGAATTTTTTTTTCTCATCGGAGCGCGCTTATAAAACATTCATAAGGATTTAAAAGTCGAAGAAGAGCGTTGTGTTCATGAAAATCTGAAAAGAAATGCAGGAAAAATCTGAAAAATGAGAGTTCAGAACACGTGGAAGCGTTTGGAGCGATTCAATCGATCATTGATGCATGGCATGTCGGAAAAGTCTGTAAAACCTGAAAAATACAGTCCTCCATGTATTCCGATATGATTTCATGTTAAAATAAGTCCCGAATTCGTCGGAAATCGCTGAAGTAAATCCCAAATTGGTCGGAAATCGCAAAAGAACCCAGAGGAAATATACTTGCAACGACACTCCGAAATGACGCATCGCGCGGTGTTTAGCAGGCAAATTTCTGCGAAATTTCAAAGCGCTCCGAGAGCAAGGAAGAAGGCAAAGCGACGAATCGCTGACGCGATCACTGGAAAAGGACAAGGAACAGATGGAAAGGCACTATGTAAGTCTTTTTATAAAATTTAAAGCGAAAAAAATGAAGAAAAAGCCTAAAAAAGAGCACGGGTCATGCCCAAATTTTCATTGTCGATTCTCAGCCAATAGAGAAAAAATTGTTGCTCAATCAGCTGAAAAAGGGATGAAGGAGCTAGGAGAAGATAAACTTAAAGCTTCTATTTTTGAAAATGGTCATTCCTGGTTGAAAATGACCATTTTCAAAAATGGTCATTCCTGGTTGAAAATGACCATTTTTAAAAATGGTCATTCCTGGTTGAAAATGACCATTTTTAAAAATGGTCATTCCTGGTTGAAAATGACCATTTTTGAAAATGGTCATTTTCAACGCGGAAGTTGCTGGTATATTGGGGCGCTCGCGGTTTTGATGGGCATTCTGCCCAAAATTCCCTGAGAACTGATAACAAAAAAACTGCAAGTTTTTTTTCCAATTAGTGAACAGTCTCCTGCACTACGATTTTTCCTTCTTATCTATCACTTCCTTGTGCAAAACGAAGCACAAAATAACAATGAAAATACAGTTTTTATCCTTTTTTTTGCCACAAGGAATTCAAGATGGGGCAGATTTTGCGAGGATATTGAGGATTTATTAGTGCCGAAGCAGTATATTATACATGAGTTCGTACAGGTTCTTTGCTTGATAAAGTATTCAAGAGTAATTATGGTACAACTGAGGATCTTTTTAAATGCTGAATTGAAAGTTCTGGGAACTAGGGAGCAACAGAAAATAACAACGAATTTTCTGTGCCCAACAGCAAAAGATCTTAGGGACTATTTTGTAAAGGGTCTGTAAAGATGAATGCAATATTTGAGAATCATAGAGAATATTCGGATACAGTAAAGCAATAAAGTGGGCGGGTGTAATCTTTGGGTGCAAAGAACATTTTGGTTATCAGGAAACAATATACATGAATAGAAGGCGGAAGTGAACTTCTTCGGGTGAAGTTTTCAAGAGGAATCGTCTTTAGGTTCATCTAGTTGATCCTTCACTTCGCATCGGGGACAGAACCATGCTCCAGTTGGTGGCTCGATCATCCCTATGCATGGGTAGTGGAACCAACGGAGAGTACACTGAAAAATAAAAATTTGTTTGATCGGGAACACATATGCAAAAATGCAGCTAACGAAAAAGAATAAAACTAAAACTTACTTCAGGATTATCACATCGAACCATTTCTCCATAGCTTTTCTCGTCACAGAAGCACCAAGTACGATTATCGCCCTCTTCTTCATCATCTGATTCCCCACGAGGGATGTAATTCCTTTGAGGCCTGTCACTATCGCTGCTTTCTTCATCTTCATCGTCATTCGTAGATCCATCTCCAGTCGAAGGAACTCGGGGCGTTGGTGGTTCAGAAGCCAACGGAGAAGTTACGGGGTGTTGTTGAGCAGCAAGATTAGCTGCACTCATCCGTTCTTGAAGAGCGATTATAGAGTTACCGTGGTTTCGTTGACGTTGTAGAGTTTCCTTGAACATTTCTTGAACTCTGCTCGTCAACTTTCTAGTTCTTCCATGACGGCTCTCTGACACAACGAACGCCGAATTTTGGAGGACCTGTGATGACTGAGGACTGGCGTAATTTGGACCAATCGTATGAGGGCCAGAAGTGAAAGTCGGTGTCAATAAGGTATTAGTTGGTGTTGGGGATTCATCAATCCCAGCATTTGACCAACTCCTCTCCGATGGATTTGGCGAAAAGCGACCGGTAGATTCTCCACGAGTCAACGAGGAAAGTGCGGTAGGAATGGAAACTGTTCCGCGGAGAGTATTTGTATTTGAACGACGCTGCAAAATAAGATGTCATATTTTATGTCTAGAAAATATGAATAGAATAAACGTACTCTGTGAGTTGGAGTAGGAACCGGGGTCAAACAGTCATCACTGGTCACCATCGCAGAAGATGACAGCAATAGCTGATCTCTGCTAATTTTTGGAGGTCTCCCACGTGGTGCTGGTGATGGTATTGCAGATGACATCGCCGACTGAGCAGAGTCGTCGGAAAAGTCCATTCGTAAACGCATTCCTTCTTGCAGTATTCTTTGAATTTTATCATTCGATTCTTTCGATAGAAGAGGTCCTGAAGCAACCGTCGACGCTCGAGAAGAGCCAGCACGATGTCTTCGTTTCCTTTCTTTTCGAGCAGTGAGAACTGATTCGATATGATGTGTGTACCGCTTTTCGATCATCTCAGTGACGCCGGAATTATCTGCTTCCATTTCACACTGAAAATTGGTTTTTTCCTTGTCCAAGTGAGCTTGATATTTCTTCAATAGCTCTTGCATCTTTTCAGCGATGTAATACTTTTTCTGCGCGAGATGACGAATTGTGGCGAATTCCTGGAAATATTTTTATAATATGTATCTGAAAACATCGTCACTTACTTCTTCCAAAACTTTAGCTCGAACGCTTCTTTGATCCTCCGTCATGTTCACCCCGGATCGTTCGAAAAACTCGTTCACGGCTTCTCGATTGCGGTTAAGCCTGACTGAAAACACTCGGTTTAAATAAAATAATAATTTCGGGACTTCTTACATTCCACTTCAACATCAATCCTTCGAATTTCTTCACTTCTCTCTTTTAACTCAGCTGGTAGCTCATCGAGCACTGAAAAAAAAGTTTAGAATCATTCAAAAATTTCCAAAAATCTTACTTTCCAAGAAATCGTCGAGAAACAACATTTGGATGAAGGGAAGGCGTCCAGCGCCCTTGTCGACTTGATTCTGAGTTTCAATTATTAGTTTCAGAAGACTTTTTTCAAACCATGTATCAATATGGTTAGAACCACGTTTGAAGACACAAAATGAAACAAAGAACATGCAAAAAGTATACAATACTTTATTGTACAAAAAGAGAGAAAATAAAAAAATCGAAAACATCGAGTGATTCTAAAAACCTAAAGGATCCGACAAAAAATAGCACTCGTTTCTCCTTTCCGCGATGACCCTTGAATCATACTTTCAGCCCCTGACGACATCTATTCGAGATCGAACGAATAGTTGACAATTGGATACTTTCGTGGGTCGTCGAATGGATATGCACGGTAGAAGTCGTATGGGTACTGTTTTGGCATGGCTGGATTTCGCCAACGAAGAGCGTTGGGGTGATCGTTACAGAAATACCAGGCGATAAGGGCCATGGGTACCAAAACACGAAGACACATTACGATTGATCCCCACCTAAAAGTGAAAAATTTTGAATTCAAAATAAGAACTTTTTAAAATTTAGAAACTTCAAACTTACGTAGTGTAATCTTCTGCTTCAAGTCCAGTAAAAGTGAGACGATCACCACGATAGCGCATCATATCGATTGGGACAAGCTCTCCCCAATTTCTGCGGTTTTGACGATCAGTCCAAGCTTCATAAGGATCTTTGTGGTCATAGGTAACTACTCCAAGATCTGGATAGTCTCCGGCGAATTTGATCACATCATCTTTGTCCATCGAATGATAGTCTTCTGGTCGAAGTCCGTACTTCACAGCAGCGGCTCGGCGCTCTTCTTCGTTGGTTGGTGGAGCACTCGGCTTGTGATCACGGGGGTACCATCCATCGAAAGTCAATGGCCCGCGCACTGCAATAAAAAAAATAACTTTTGCTATGGATTATCAAATAGTATTTTGATTGAGAGATTTTTTTCATATTTTATATGATAAAAAAACATACTGGACATCACCCTCGCCAAGTGAAATGATCTGCTGGCATTAATCGCCTTCTGCAAGCGTGGGGCAAGCATGCCTGAAAATCATTGTGGGTTTTCAAGAGCGATTATGAAATCAAGCGAAGGAAAAAATATATATAACTGATTTTAATAGCAAAATTTCTGGTTTTGAAACTTTTTATCAAAAAACTCAAAAAACAAGTTGAATTTTCAAAGGATCGATAAACAGACTCTTCATAAAAATTCGCACAGTTGAAACGGCAGACACCGTAGCCGTGATCGTGTTGAAACCACGCGCTGCGTCTCTTCACTCCGCACACTCTATCGCTCTACACTCTCGACAATTGGAATTTTGAGGTGAGCGATGAGCATAAAAATTTAGCTGCATTTGAACAATATTTTCGGGAAATCTGAAAAACAATAACATTTTCTGGGATTGAGAAACACAGAAATACTCCCTTTGCTGAGAAATAAAATGAATTCGCAATGTCTTTCGTAACAGGGGACGCAATAAGGTGTCACTCAAAAAAATGGTCGTGGGTTCCGGAGGATGCCTTCAATTTTCAAATTTATATTTTACACAGAGGGACCATTTGCGAACTCCTTCTCTGCATATTTCGCTGGAAGCTGTCTGTAAACAAGACAACAACACACCCATCACGTGAACCGGTCTCGCCTTGTGACAGCCATCCTTCTTCTCGCTGCAAACGCTCCAGCGAATTTTAATGATATTCAATTTCTATTAGCTGCCTTATTATTGATTATTTATATAAGCAATTGTTCCTCGGTTCAACATGAGTCACTTTGTTTAATTTCTCGACGCAACACCCCACACACCCAATGGTTTTTCTTTTTGCAGACATTTCATCACACTTTTGTGAATGCAACCGCGTCGTCGCCGTCAATTCTTGATTCTCACTCACAACTACAACCACAGTCATGTTCAGACGGTTGAATGTAAGTCACCTGAATATCGAAAGTACAGCGTAAAATTATCAATGAACCTGTGGAACTGATAACCGATTGAGTATTCTCTTTGTTCTCGGTTCATGCTTCCCTTTTGTGCAAATGTTTATTTCACCGAAAAAAAAAAACCTAGTATCACTTCCATTTTCCAGAATGTGTATTTCGAAATAATATAAAATTGAACAAATTGTTCTCCTTATTTTTTTCTAGTTGTTTTCTTTTTTAGACCTCAAAAACCAATTGATATGAAAAAGTATCAAAGATTGTACCGTTCAAATAAATAATGCTCCTCGCTCAGAACAACTATTTTTTTCAGAAACAATCCACTTCTATGACGCCGGCTCCGGCACCAACTCCTGCACAGAAACAGAAGCAAGAAAAAATTCGAGCAGATTTGCAAAAGGAGCTCGATAATGTTGTTAAAGCGGCAATTGCTTCACCGCATTCTAGGCGAGAAAATGTCCCAAGGTATTTTTTGTTTCTGAATAATCAATAAGAACTTCCTTATTCCAGTGAAATAACTCAAAATCTTTGCAACTCTATCGAAGCAATTTTCATTCACGGATTACGAGATCCCTTCTTTTTGAAGGGAACACGATATGCAAAGTATCCAGAGCCGGTGAGCATGATTACACATTTTTTATCATCTTCATCATCTGTATTTTTAGAATTTTTGGCCATTTGTTTCCAAGTTTTCACATCGATCAATCACTAACCAAATCGCATGCTTGGGCCAAGTGCGGACTGAAATTGGAAAAAGTCGAGCATGGATCCGTATAGTTCTGAATGAGAATGCGTTGAGCCAGTATTTAGATTTGCTCACAACTGAGACGACTGCTATTCAGTAAGAAAAATATAACTTTCTGAATTTTCAAGATTAATTTCCAGACAATTCTACTCGGATGACGCTTTTCTACGACTTTTAACCCAGTCCGACCACTCTGAAAGGATCCGTGGTCTTTTGAAACCACTGACATCTCTTCCGATTTCTGCTGCCACGAATTCTTCATTTTTGAATACATGGACTCCAACACCATTGATTCTAGCTGGACTTATGGCTGGAGAACCGCTGAAAGTCGGAGTTCTGAAAGCGCGTCCGAATCCGAAGCCTGCTCATCTGACAGAAGAAATTGCGATTGTAGCTATCGATGCGCTCGTATCTGAAGAAGATCAAGAAATTGGATCACCATCTTATTTGGCAAGACAAAAAAAGAAAGCGATGGCAAAAGCTATAAAGGGTACGTTTTTCACATTTCTGTAAAACCTCTAATAGAAGGACACCCAAATGAGCACGAAAAGAGCACTTTCTCAGATTTCTGTGCATCTGAAAGTAGTCTCAATCAATTCCTTGCCAAAAATAGACTAGGATCAATATGAAATACGGTTTGATTTGCTTCTCAAAAATTAGTTATGGATACTTTTGTGAAATTTGTGTTTTGATTTTGAGAAGGTTGAACAATATCAGGACATGTCCCTCTATTAGAATTTTTACGGTAGTCTGAATTTTAATCGTAAATTAAGCAGTTTCAGGACCAGAAAGCGACAATCATTCCGAAACCTCATCTGTATACTCTCATCCATCGAGATTAGATTCTGGAGAGATGACGTATCAACATGCAGTTGTTGGGAGTCTGAAACGTAATCCATCCGCTGGAAATATGCGACGAGTTTCATCAAACCAACGTATCCTGCTCCCCCAATCACCTCTTTTCTCTTCTACACCTGTCGATACCACAATTTTGGATCAAGTCAAAGTTCGCCAACGCTCGGATTCTGATTTTGTGCAAGTCGTAGGCGAAGTAGCACCAGATGCTCCACCCGGCTATCAACCAATCATCATTTCGAGGAGAGTTCGCCGCCCTTCAAGGAAATCGAATTCTAGAAGTTCTAGTGAATCCGCTTCGAAGGACAGTTTCAGAAAGACAAAAGCTATAGCTACAAGGGATTCTAGAGCTAATAGTGATTTGCCATCAACAATCTTCGGAACGGTGCCCAATGAGGTGGCATTTTCCCCGGAACTTGGAGTAATGGATATTCAATCTAAACCAATTTCTACAACGATTGATAGCGGGATCGCTGATATGGCTTCCTCATCTGCATGTAATACTAGAACTGTGTCGGAAGTTGAACCAGAAACGCTCGATGAAGGAACTGGGCTAGAGGAAAGATCCGTATCGTTTGTCGAGGCTCTTCATGAGCTAGAAACTGCCGTGGAAGAAAGTGTTCTTGCTCCCAGAAGTGTTTCATTGACAGACGATTACTTGAATAAGAATCAAGAAGAAAATGATCAAGATGAGATTTTCGAAGATGATAGAGAAGTATTTGATGGTTAGTGTTTTTTTTTTCAATTATTATTTGTTTTTAAATCTGAAATTTCAGTTTCGATGGATCCGGAAGAAGGCACCACCACATCGACTTTCAAATCCTCTGAGCCTGTCATCACTCGAAGCAAGCCTGTATCCATAATAGGCGGAGGTCGACGACAAATAATACACAAAACGCAACAAAAGGTTTGTACTTCTCGTTTTCCCGGAAACTTCTTGGCTTTCTTGCGCCTGTCGTCATGCTTCTGTTATCAGAGCTAATCAGAGTTTCTAGGCAGGTCGTGTGACCTTCTTCAGGTAATTAGTGAGATAAGACAATGAGCAGAAAGCAGTTCCAAAATAGAGTTGAGGTCTGGAACATGAAGGGAAGGGGGAATTGTGGGCAGGTGGTTCAAAATTTTCTACAGTAATCCTTGGAGGGGCATGTAAAAAGGAGGCTTTCAAACTTAAAAAAGGACATTAAATTTTGGGTTACTGTAGTTTTAAAGGGACATTCTTATGATAAGAATATTGACTGAAAAATGAGTGATACTAACTGATGCATCTTACTAATTCCCTTATTACTGATCCCTGTTACAGTGATAAATAACCCGAGTTTGTATTGTTGATCTTTGAAAATGACTGTTTTCGACTTTACTCCACTGCACTTGAAGTATTAGAAGAAGGGTTTTTGAATTAATAGTATAATTTATGACTTCCTTATTTGCCAAATGAGAGCAACTTCCAAAATCAGACAATACAGAAATCATACTTTTGAACTTTTTCTCCTTGTTTCACTTTTCATCACATTGAGACGTATTCACATGACATGCCGAAAAGGTGTTCGATAAGGCGGTGCAATGGCAAAAATGTGATAAGCTGATAATAGTGACATAGTATTCCTTTTACTTCTCACCTGAGATCACAATACCGCACTTCAAATGAGAATTCGCACCATCACACCTCTGGCTGATTCGTATTCCTGTGATTCTGATTCTGATCCCGGCACGAATATGATCCGAATAGACAGTCAAGCTGTCGCTACTACTAGCGTCTTTGACACGATGACTAGCGAAGAGGAAGAAGAAGCATTCGAGAGAATCCGTTCTTTCTCCAAACGCTTTTCGTCTATTAGTAGTGTTGGAGGTCGTAGACGAAGTAGTTTGGCGGAAATGGTTAGCGATGTTAACATGGTCAAAGACTCGTTATTTCAAACGTTCGTCAAGACAACACTCAATGTAGTTTCTATCATGAGAAAAGAGGAGAAACGAAGTGCTAAGCTGATATTTTACGATGTGGTATGTTGCTCATTTTTGCTCTGTTATGTAACTAGGATAAATATCGGCTCTGGGAAATTTCACAGCCAGACATTTCGCAGCTGGATATCAGTCAAAGAACATTGTTTTTCGCATAAATTGTTTCAAAATGACTACAAAAAGGTCAATAATGTATGAATGTCACTTACCATTTTCACCATTTTTTTAATCAATTGTCCATTTTGTTTCTTCATTGTGAGACAATTTATGCGAAAAATAGCGCTTTTTGGGCCAAAATTTTCAAAAAAAAAATCAAGCATTTTGGCTGCGAAATGTCCCGGAGTCATTTTTGCTCTCTTATGTAACTAGGATATCCTTTATAACGATGGTATGTAGTAAATAAATCCTGTTCGATCCTCGCACGCTAATCTGCGAACTACACTAGATTGCATCACATTTGGTGACCTCGCACCTCTTCCCCCCCCCCCCCCCCCCTCTCACAGAAACCATATCTCTATCTTATATTTTGCTCATTGTTCATTTCGTTTAGTCTCTCAAACTAGTGGTTGTCAGCAGTATTTTTATCTCTAATCAAAATATGAGGTTTTATTATGCTTATCGAGTGAGTGTTTTTTGGTAGTTTTCTGTTCTAGGTTTTCGAAGAAAAATTAAGCAAAAACTTGTATACCCTTATCTTAATATCCAAACATTTTCAGGCAGATTCAATTCTCGGAACCTCCCTTCGCGACGAGCTTCTCGATGCATTACCTTCTACTGACAATGACACTTTTGAGCACGGAATCCCAAAATATGTTCAAAGTCCCGGTCTCATGGGTAACTCCCTCGCAGCAATCGGAGCTCGTCACCAGATGTGGGAAACGAATTCCGACAAACTTTCCTCGTCGTCAGATTCCGGTGGTCCAGTTGTCAGTTTCGGACAAGCACTGCGGTCAGCAATGGAAACCCATGATGGAAATGATGACTCTAATATGATGGATGAATCTCTTGGAGCTTCCAGTCAAGATCTTGAAAATCACGATGTTGTTGATAGTACGGATTCTCGAAAGTCATCAGTATCCTCCGAAATCGCTGATAAACTCTGTCGGATAGCTAGAGAGAAGGGACTTGATGCTCAAGATTTTCGGTGTGCAATGTGCCGAAAAACTATTGGTGGAACGTTTTTCTCAAAGTTCGAGTGAGTTGATTACAGACTTTCTGGAACTAAGTTATTTTCTATTTTCAGAACGTGTGCCATCGATGGAAAATACTACTGTCCAGAATGCATGAAAACCGGAGGAAAAGTTCCGATTCCAGCTCGAGTGGTTATGGATTGGGACTGGAGGGAACGAGCAGTCTCAGATCGCGGGCGTTCTTGGTACGAGGCTAATCAAGAAAAGGCTCTTATCAACATCAAAACTACAAATCCACGTCTTTACTCCCATGTGCCAGCTCTCGAAGAGACACGGAAATTGCGCGAGAAGTTGCATTTAGTCTCAATGTATCTCTTCACGTGTCGTGAATCTGTTGCTGAAGATTTCCGACGACGATTGTGGCCCAAAGAGTATCTTCGATCGGATGTTAATCTTTATTCGTTTGCCGATTTAATGGATGTTAAAAGTGGATCGCTGATTAGAAGGCTGAAACATCTGCTGAAACATTCCACAAATCATGTTATGTCGTGCACATTGTGCAAACAAAAAGGATTCTGTTGTGAATTGTGTACTGTCAATGAAGTAATCTACCCGTTTAACACAGAAACCACTCATAGAGTAAGTTCATTTGAGATTGAGCTCCATCATATATGTTTTTCAATTTCAGTGCGCCGTCTGCTTCTCAGTCTTCCACGTCGAATGCTGGCGTACATCAGGAGAATGTCCCAAATGTCTCCGTCGCAAAAATTTCGAAACCCGTCGAGCGCTAGCCGACGACCCACACAATACTCTACTAGTTCTGCAGCCATAATTTCTTAATCAATCATGACCATATCTACTGTAATTTTAACCTCCTTGATTTCACATGTATCATCATCATGTTCTAATCCTTTTTTTTCGTCCTACTGTACATATCTTTTTGTTTTCACTTCATCCCTGTTTTGCACCTTGACATACCATTTCTTAAGTTTGTCTCCTATGTGAGAAGATAAATGTATTTCTAATTACTCTATTGCGTAATTCAATCGGTCCCCTTTTATCACAGAGAAACCGACACCGAAAAAAGGTTGCGTCAACTTTTTTTCGGCAAAACATCAAAATATTTTTTCTATTATTACAAGTTTCGAAACTCAAGGAGAACTCATTCGGCTGGAAAACCGTAATCCCTTTGAAATTTCAAACACTATTTATAAAAATCCAAATTCAGATCAACATGTGACCCCTAGAAGTTTAGGTCAAGTGGTTTCAAACTCATTCGATTCATTCGTTTCGCTTCAAAAAAAAGAAGAAGAGCAATTATAAACAAAATGGACATAAGACGGAAATGCGTCGTAGAAATGGGGGGACAGTAGAATCAGTCTTGAGAATTCGAAAAAGTAAACCGCTTACCCGGAGAGAATACGAGAAGGGGTCGGTGGTAGTAATAGTAGCCTTGAAATGGGAAGTTCTAGAAAGAACATGAAAAATAATCCGAGACGGACACCCATCATTTTCTTTTTTTAGTTGTTGTTGTCCCAACAATTCAGTATGCCATTCGATGGTTTTCGTTTTCTCGATTTTATATTTGTTTCTTGAATTCGTTTTGAAGGAGAACATACAGGGTGGCTAATAAGTATAGGACGCTAATTTGACACCATTTTTCTGAGCTGTCATCAAGATTTCGAATGTTTGATCGATGGAATCTTTTAAAGTAGCCAAATTCTAACTATAATTTTGATTCAGAGAAGAAATTTGGGTTTTATGTGGAAACAATTACTGATTGAAAAATTTTGGCTTTTTTCAGTGCAAAGTAGCAATTTTTACGACTCACTTCAGGAAAAGTATAGCCCAGTAGGTAGTCAAGATTAGCTTTTGAATCTGATGAAGTTGGGGATTTCTGACAAAAAACTGATTGATGAATGTACCTAAAACGTATGATTTGTTCAGCCGGTGATAATTTAGAGTCTTCAGAAGTTTTCTTTTTCTTTCAAACTTTTCCATGATCCGAAAAGATCAAAATTCAGAAAGCCTTCTTCTCATTTCCCGTATTCCAATTGGTCAGTATCAGGACTTATATTGGTACCTCATTCAAATCTAAATAAATTTTTTAAGGGAGATCGGGTAAAAACGATCAACAAAAAAGTTGATTCTTATTGAAAAAGCTATCGATTGGTTTAAAAATCGTCAAATTTCAGCAAAAACTAACAGAGTTACACGTGTTTTGCCGAAAAGTTCCAGATTTTGGCAACTTTTTGACAAAACCAGTTGTAACTCTTTGTAATTTTTGACGAAATTTGACAAATTTTAAACCAATCGATAGCTTTTCAAATAAAAAATATTTTTTTGTTGACCTTTTTTTATCCGATCCCCCTGAAAGAAGTTATTCCTGGTAGCAAGGCTGGGTGGCAACGAATTTTGTTGGCTCGTTCAAATGTGAATATTTTTTTTCAGGGTGATCTGATAAAAATATGAACAACTAAAAAAGTTCCTTATTAAAAAAGCTATCGATTGGTCAAGAAACCGTAAAATTTCATTGAAAACTAACAAAGTTACAACTTGTTTTGCCGAAAAAGTTACCGAAATTGCCAAAATAGGAAACTTTTCGGGAGGCGTAACTCCGTTAATTTTCAATGAAAGTTGACGCATTTATACTCAATCGATAGATTTTTGAATAAGGAACATTTTTTCTGTTGACCGTATTTTTAACCAATTTTCCTGAAAGAAGTTATTGTCATTTGAATGAGTTGCTGAAGTTTGCTGCCGCACAGCCCTGGTCAACAGCCCTGGTCAATGTCGGCAACTTGAGACATCTGATTCCATTTTCAAGTCACGCTGTAATTTTGAAACTAATTATCCATCTCATTGTATTATTTTGAATTACCCTCAACGTCAGAAGACTTCCTTGAAATTCAATCTTCAAAGAAAATTTCAGTACTCCCAATGAAAACTTCCCTTCTCCTTTTCTCATTACTCTTCCCAATCTCAATTCGCTCTCAAAATGGAATAGAAGACGATGTTGTTGAATTCAATCAAATCGACACTGGAACCATGAGCCCTCCGACCACAATCAAACCACCTCCAGATCCATTTGGAGATTTGGTGAATGAGCAAAGTTTGGATGAGAAATTGGAGGAGCTGGATGCAGAATCACAGGAAATTGTGATCGATTATGTGAGAAATGGAAGAAAGTTGTATGGAGATGTAGGTTTGAATTAGAATACGGAAGGCAAATAATTTCAAATTTAGTTGCGACGTCGTCTAATCCTCTACGTGATGAAGTTCTCACCGGTTCAAACGGCGGTTGAGGTGTCAGGGAATGAGAATCAAATTCAAAAGGTACTGTAGATTAGGATCTCCGACGAGGACAAAGAAAACTAACAATTTATGTTTCTTTTCATTTCAGATAGAAAAAATCAAGTACCGCTTCAGGACTGGGCTCAAGATCCAGTATTCCTCTTTGAAATCTGTAAGTTAGAAAATTTTGAAATTTATAGAAATGTATACAATCAGAGAATCGACCGCCTTGTTGCCCATCTTCTTGCTCCAATCTTCGCCCCATTCATGCTCCTTCAACCAGAAGAGATCCGTCCCCTGTTCGCTGCTCAACAACCACAACAAAAAGAGCCGGTTACAGTACCTCCTCAAGAAATGGCTCAGCCTCAGAGCAGTTTCACGGCTCTCGAAATCTTCCCATCTTCTCTTCCACAAGATAAATGGGCACAATTCGATCAGAGATGGATGAATGTTCAACCGAATCAATTTTCAGTTCCTTCTTTCACTCCGTTCTATCAACCATTCCAGTATTATCGTTCTTATTAGATTATCTTTTTTTTTGAATTCAAATAAATTTGAATGTTGAGAAGAGACAAAAACGGGGAAGAAAAGAAGAAGGTCGTAATCTGAAAATTAGCGAGCGGCGAGATCCAAGAGAATGCTATTTGAATCCTCTTTGAAGTAACCGAATGCGATAATCAAACATGCATTCAAATTTCAAATCAGATTTTTTGGAGGATTACTGTGTATTATCATTGAGCTTTAGTTTAAAGTTGATGAAACGTTCTTTATTTTCAGCTTGGCATTTTTTCGCGACATTTCGAAAGTGTGACGTTTCGAAATCAAAAATTTCAAACCATTCTGTGAAAAAATCCCTTCCAGCACAGTGCAGCACTTCTGCGCCGTTTAATTAAATTTGTCCCTTGTGCTTTCGAAACGTCGCACTCTCAAAATGTCGCGCATTTAAAAAATCGAAATTCAGCAGCTACGGCTTCGCGTCATTTCGCAGACATTTCGAAAGTGCGACGTTTCGCAAGTGTGACGCTTTGCAAGTACGATATTCAGGAAGTGCGATGTTTCGAAAGTGCGACGTTTTTTTCTTTATTTCCCTCTGGATAATTTGAAATGTTTGCTTTCGAAATGTGGCACTTCCGAAATTTCACACTTTCGAAACGTCACACTTTCGAAACGTCGCACTTTCGAAACGTAACTCTTTCGAAACGTCGCACTTCCGAAATTTCACACTTTCGAAACGTCACACTTTCGAAATGTCGCAGTTCAAAATCTCCTTTTAGCCGCTGCTTCTTACTGTTCTAGTTTTCTTTCTAATTTTTTTGATTATCTAATGTTTCGGATAATTTTAAATTCGTTTTCGGTTCTGTTTTAAGACTCTGTGGTACCAGTTTGCGATCTCAGACTACCGTATACTGAACAAAGATTTCAGAATGGAAATTTTGAACGAATCTTCCGAAGTTGTAAATCTCTCTGGATGACCTGAGTTTTCCAAGTTGTCAAAGAAAGTTTCAATTTCTTTGCTGTGACAGTCTAAATAGAAACATCAGTCAACAATGATTTAGAAGATGTCGTTGCCCACTTCTTCTCCTTCTTCTATCCTTCCCAGTATCTCTCCCAATGTGTGTGGTGCGGCTACAGTCAAAAGAGACAAGAATGAGAGTGACGGTGTCTGTTAGGGGTGTTTGAAAGTCTCTCTTTTCTTCGTCTGCGTCTCTTCCTCTTCTCATACTATTTCTCTCCAAGATTCTCAAAAGGGACCGCCTGGTTGTTGGGTGTAGAAGAGGGCGATTGTGCCGCCAAACGTCGCTTTTCAAATCCGTTTTCTTTCTCGTCTTGTTTCTTCTTCTCACTTCCCCCTAATACATCCTTCAATCTGTTCGGGTGGTCCCATCAGGACTTACTGACTCTTCGCCCCGTCTGGTTAAATACTCGATAGTAATAAATAAATGTTATATGCGCTGTATCCCAGCATCATAAAAATCAACTTCCGAAGAAAAGGAGGGATCGGATGGGATGTCCTATTTTTTTATTGCTTGAAATTGTGTTGAATCTATTTTGATTCCCTTTGAATTCTGCCGCTTTTCATGTATTATTCAGTTTTTCCAAGTTTCATCGCGCTCCATTGCGAACTTGGGGAAATTCAAAATTTTGATCTTTCCCGCTCACTTTTTTCTCATGTAGGTCACGTCAAATATAATAATTTGGTTGATTTTGTGTTTTCGACGTGACCTACATGAGAAAAAAGTGAGCGGGAAAGATCAAAATTTTGAATTTCCCCAAGTTCGCAATGGAGCGCGATGAAACTTGGGAAAACTGAATAATATTTGAATTCCCAATTTTATGTTTGTGTTTGGATCGTCTAGATCTAAAGAAAACAGTGACAGAAAAGGTCTACATTTTTAGTTTAAAATTCAACTTTTCAATCAATTTTGACCAATTTTTCTGGAAATCTATATCGTGAGTCATTTTTACAAATTTTTTCAGTTTTTAAGGTTTTTATGATTATGATAGCATTTTGTCTAGAATTCGAGTTTTCAAGTCAATTGTCTGGTTATCTGGCAATTTTTAGTCCAGAATTCAATTTTTCAGTCAATTTTAATCAAATTTACGAATTTTTGTAGTTTTTAAGCTAATTTTCAGTATACAATTTGAAAATTCAGCACCCGATAAGATCCACAAAATGAAATACAAAAAATTGTAGATTTATAGTCTCAATTAGTCAAAATGTCTACATTTTTGAATTTCTACAATTATACAGTATTCCCTAACTCCTGAAAAGTTTCAAAAACTTCTTCAATTGATTCTACCCACCATCCCCGCTTCTCCAATTCTGTTCAAATGTACACTTTTTTGATAAGAAATGATAATAGCACATGCATACCTTCGACTTCCCCTTTCAAAAAGCAATTTCTGTGTGTTCGGTTGGCAGTTTTATGGGGCAATTTGGCAACATTCAAACAGCAGTTAGTTGCTGATAAAACACTGTCAGCCAATTCTCACTATTTGTGTCCACCGTTTTTCCGAGAATTCGGTATTTTAATGAGTCCAAAGTTTCGAAGAAAACGAAGTTTGGAAGAGCGAGTTCTCTGAGAAAAACCCCTTGACCTAGATTGGTGGTTATTGACACCTAGTTGCTTATTAAATGTTGAGTTATTCTTCAGTAGTGGAACCCTATGAAGAAAATTTCTTTCATGTGTAGCTGTATTGATTTATTACTTCTAAAAGTAACAGTTTTAGTTTTGTTTTTTATAGTGATTTAAAATATTTTTACATTGATCGATGTAAAATAACAGGAATTACAAAAAATACCTTTAAAATATACTCAAAACCGTCGCTAAATCAAGTTACGAGCCATCAAAGTTGCATTCCTGGTCTCCTTTACAGTATTTTTTCACATTCGAAAAATGCTCGAAAATCTTCAATTTTTTTCCAAAATTGGACTTGCAACTTTGAAGGTTAAAGTAGAATTACAGTCATTTTTAAATTACTGAAATGATTGTCCCAGTATTTACGAAAACAACAATATTTTTGCAAAAAAATCGTTGAAACTCGAGAAAGTCGATTTTCAAAACGCCAACTTACATTTTTCCTATTTCAATGAATTTAGAATTTTTCGCTGATTCGAACGCACCTAATATCGCTGCTCAAAACGCGTTTTGAAGCGAGTTATGAGCGTTTAAAGTTTCAGTGGGAGACGCAGGCACTGTCTAGTTTCTCTGCGTCTTTTCGACAACGAGAGTGTCTGTTTTCTCTGCGTCTCTTTCACAGAAACTTCAAACGCTCATAACTCGCTTCAAAACGCGTGTTGAGCAGAGATATTAGGTGCGTTCAAATCAGCGAAAAATTCTACATTCGTTGAAATAGGTTAGAAAAAAAAATGTGAGTTGGCGTTTTGAAAATCGATTTTCTCGAGTAGAAACTAATTTTGTGCGAAAATATTGTTACTTTAAAAGACGTTGTTGAGTATAGGTCCAAGACAGTTGTTTCTAATTTCTGTCATTTTAAAAAATCTCAATATTTTTGGAATAGTGTATTACCCCTTTTAATCTTCTACGAGAGCCGCAACTGTTTCTTTGCAATCTAGATTCTCCCAATCTTCTTCTCCATTTTCCCGTCACCATAAGCCATAGAAGTTTAGAATATCAAAAGAAGCAAACCGTCTTCTTCTAATGATTCTTCCCGTGTATTGCGCCATATCATGATAAAAGGCACCTGTTGCCGACAACGACAAAAAAACAACACAATCCAGATGGTTAATTGCCTTCTAATCCATCCCCTTCTCTTTTTACAATACCGCCCTTTACCGGTATTGGCTCATTATTAATAAATGAAGGTACATGTTCTCCTGGGATTTTTCCTTTTAATTGTATTCTTGTCCATTTCTCCCAATCCAAAATTTGTCTCAAATGATTAATACTTTTTTCGTTGGGCCCTCCCCCATAACAATTCATCGTTCTTGCCTCCCGGGCTGTGGTTCGAAGCATTCGCCATTAATTCTCCGAACTGCTTTCTTCTTCGTTTCCTTTTCAATTTATTGCTCTTTTCCCTCCCTCCCTTACCAGTCTTACTTTCCTTTTGATTTTATCTGTAATCGAACGGAAACGCTTATAGAGAGGATTAGGAGATTAGGAACATGGTGATAACGAAGTTTGTTGAAATGATTTAGGATGGTACCACCTTGGGGATTACATGTTTGAATAATGGTTTAGAATATTGTTTGTGAACGTCTGATAGGGAATGATAGAAGTAGTCGTGGCTCACATTTTTGTATATGAATGTGTTCCCCTTGCCGAAAGTTGTAATTTCCCAGAATTCCATTCGAAAATATTCGTCCGTTTTGAAATTATAGCAATTTTGGTGCGCAAATTTTAGTAATGGGGCATGGAAAAAGTTCAGAACCACACAAAAAAGTGTTTTTCTGCGAGAACAAAACATAAAAAATGTATTGGCACAATTTTGGAATTGAACCTAACTTGTGTTTTTTCATGATCATAGTCACTATCCACTAAGCCATGGAGGCAAAAACGGCGCGAGACGCGAAGCTTGTATATTAATGCTGTCCTGTCGGCGGTCGGCAGTCGCTTTTCCAGCTTTTCCGTTTTGGGTACCGTAGCTGTGAAGCTTTTTTTTTTTTTCATGTCATCTAGATTCCTCGTAGCTTTCCCAGGCCTTTTGATCTTTCCGGATCACCTTTTGACACCTCCACAAAGTAAATCTTGTACTTTCTTATTTGTTCGAGATTTTCGCACGCGATTCGTTGTCCCTTTCGGCTCATTTGATGTTCTTTCTTCTCGACAAACAGCACCTCTTCTCTCTATCGTCGGGTCCTTCCCTTCCTCTACTAAGTAGGTATCAATAGCCGCCTTCCCCAACCTAATTAGAGTGCTATGGTGGTCGGTTAGGGGGGTGGCGGCAAACTTTTGAAGTTTTTTTGCGGTGAAAAAAGAAGAGAGAAAGAACTGGGAACGAAGGACTGTGTCATTCAAACGGCGGCAATGAAAATTTTTATTTCGATTTTCAAATAGGCAGTTGTAAATCTTCATTCCTTATCCAATCGTTAGAGGGGGATTCGAAATCTAAACTTCCTTGATTATCTTATCTCAAAGACCTCGACATCCGTTCCCCAGTTGTGTTAACGTCAGAATTTTTCTTCTGGGAAGAGGGTGTTTAGGGGGAGTAAAAATGTCAGTCTACCAGGTGAAGACGGTCAGTGTGCTACAGATTGGATCTTGTCTACATACCATTTTTGACTTTAGATTTTGATAAATATCTTCACAAAATCTGTTATTATCCAACCTTCAATCTAGTAGTTTTGTCAATTCTTTGAAACTTTTCCATGTTCAAAAAGCCCTCCCTTCTTCAGAAACATGTCAGGCTTTTTTGAAAAACTGGTCTTCAGGGTTGCTACGGGCCGAACCGGGCAAAAATTCTCCGCACAGGCTCGCGAGGAAAAATTTCGGTCCTAATTTTTAATTTCCAGTTTTAGTCGCTATTTCATGTATAAAAGCTCGAAGAACTACTATGACACTTTCTTTTTGAAATTTTGCTAATTTATCTTTAAAATTTCACGAAAGTTTGAAAATTTTCTCCTCACGGGCAGGGCTGAGCGGCAACGAATTTCTGAACTTATTCAAATGTGATTAACTTTTTTCAAAGAAATCTGGAAAAAATACGGTCAACAGACAAAATGTTCCTTATTAAAAAGGCTATCGATTGGTTGAAAAACTGTGAAATTTCATAAAAAATCAACAGAGTTACGCCTTGTGTTGCCGAAAAGTTGCCAAAATCGGCAGTTTTTTGGCAACACAAGTCGTAACTTTGTTCATTGTTAATAAAATTTGACGATTTTTATACCAATCGATAGCTTTTTTAATAAGGAACATTTTTATGTTGACCCTATTTTTACCTGATATCCCTGAAAAAAGTTATTCACATTTGAATGAGTTGCCGAAATTCGTTGCCGCTCATCCCTGCTCACGGGCCCGCGAGCCGGTCCGTCAAATTGCAACCCTGTTGTTCTTGCCCCTAACCACCTACCTCTGTTCATACTTAATCAATATCTCCCTAAGTTCTCCCATCATAATTGGAGACTTGTTTCCCATCCAATTTTGTTATTGTATATCGGAATCTCTAATATCCACTTGAGTGCACATCTTGTTCACAGTTACAATTGTACTCTTTCCCCCTCCCAAGTGCTCATCATCATCATCAACTTGGTCCAAAGACAAACAGACAACTTGTGGGCTGCTGCACCCTCCCTGTCACCCCTCTTCCCAATCACACCATGAGCACACCCTGTCTGTCTTATTCTTTGTTGCCCTCGTTTCTTTGTTATTAGTAGTACTCTACACTCGCATTACACCTTTTATCCGTCCGCAGAAGCAACGGCAACTGTTTTAATTTTTCGGATTTATTATAGGAGAACCTGCCAAATGGCGAACCTCTTCCGCAACCTGTTCGGTCACAAAAAGAGTCATAGTAAAGGAGAAGATGACAATGGGAATGATCAAATGAATATGGTGAGTTTTTTTTCGACTTGAAGAGGGCTGAGCGGCAACGAAATTAGGCAACTGCTTCAAATGCGAAAAACATTGGGGGGGGGGGGGGGGGGCTCATATCTCGAGTTACGTGGACATTTGGCTACTTTTTATTGCAGATTTGGGCTTTTCAGAGCCAATTTAGTCTAGGACCAAAGTTTCAGAAAAAGTTCAACCCAAGTGTTCAAGCAAGCCGCTTGTGAGATTTGGACGTCAGGGATAAGCGGCAACGAATTCCGGAAACATTCAAACGTGAATATTATGTTTTTCGTTGAAGAACGGAGAAAAAGGACGCGCGATGTTTAAAGGCGCATGCATTTATTTGAAACAATGGCCCCGCAGCGATCGTGCCCTTCGGGCACGAAACTCGAAATTTTTCGCCATTCTACGTTGTTAACGAGGTCGTTTTGTTCGTTTTTATTGAATTTTTGTTATTTTTTTTTTTTTTTGAAATTCGTGTCGAAAACGTTTTTATATTCAATTTATATTATTTCTACGCGAAATTCGTCGTCCCAATCAATAATTTAGGCGTTTTTGCGAGTTCGGGAGAAACGAATAGCGAAACGAGGATCAGTGAGTCGTCGAAGTTTGTGGAGAGGGCTCGAGAGCTAAGGAAAAAGACCCGAAAGTGATTTCAATGTCGCACGTGAGAATCAAGGTAAGAAAAGAGAACGAAATTTCGAATTTTCGCGTAAGCGAATTAAATGTGAGCCTAGTTTTCCTCCTCAGTTCGAGCTAAGAAAGATGAAAACTGCTTGGTTTTCTATAGAAAATGCAAAATTTGCGGAAACTTGTGTTTCAAAGCGGGCTATCATCGTATAACAATTCATAGAGAATCACGAGATTTCATAATTTCTCAATTTCAAATTCCCCGCCGCTCCCTAAATTTAATTCAAAATTAACCTTTCGTTTTGGCAACAGTCCAGCGCTGTTGCCAGAAATTTCAAGTTTTTCGGTAAGAATGGAGAGCGGAGGGGATATAAAAATGTTGCGGTGCTTTGATGATGACCCATGGGCGACTCAGAGAGGTAAGTTGCAAAAGCAGGAAAAGAGTAAAGGAGGATTTCGTAAAAGCTGTATCGTGAGGTGGCTGAAGATAGTCGTTCTGAGCGTCAGATAAAAAGTTTACATGACCTTGTCATGGATGTGACCTGGTCACGAGAGAAGTCCCTGGGACTGAGAAAAGAGTGGAGAAGTGGCAGTGTGCCCTTGATGAAATGAGGAGGAGCGTGGCTCTGTCGGTCCTGGACCGAATGAAGTTTTTGGGATGCCTGGCATCATCTGAGATTGTTGCAGGCGATGTCGACGTGTCAAAAGAACAAATGATGCAGTTGGATGGTAAACGCCAAAAGAAGAACGAGTCGAAGGAAACAAAGAAGACAGAAACTTCAGGTAAGATAATCGAGATTAAATTATGGAATGTGCATGGAACGGAGATGATAAGTAAAAAAAAACGAATTGGAATATATATTGGTTACCGACGCCTCGGCTCGCGGAGTGAAAGAAGTGCCAAAAAATTTGAGACAGGCAAAGTGCCGTGGGAAATGGCGAAGCAGCAACTGCGGATAGAATTCCAGCGCTTAGAGAGTTTTGTCCGCAGTAGAGGAAGTCTCATCGGAACTGGTTGGCAAGATGAAGGGAAGTATATCGGTGTTTGCCAGATAGTGAGACCAAGATGAGTGTATTGAGAGGGCAAATGAAGTCAGAACTTCATATAGTAATTGAGAAAGTGCGAGAATACTTCAAGAAAATTGGAGAGTAGGGTGAGGCCGTATTTCCACCCCGGTATTTCGAGAGGTTTCTTTCTTCATGGAAATTCCGCCAGCAGTTTTTGTGGCCTTCATGCTGATTTAAACTGTTTTAATTTGAATGGGTTGGCGCGAATAAAACAGGATAGGAAATTGAGTAACACAACTCTCGGAAAATTCGCTATCTAAAAGCGAGGGTAAACCCACAACAGGCGACCGAAAGTGGGAAATAAAGGAGATAATGCAAGGAAGAAAATACGAATTAAGAATTTGGGTAGCTAGCTGGAGGTAGTCATGTTTGGTGAGGATTTTGAGAGAACAAACGCAGAAGTAGACGAAGCGACTAGAAGCTGGGATTTCGATGAGCGTAGAGTACATACATGGTCAGAAACCGTGTAATAACATTTTTCGAAGAAACTAGAGCTAGAAATGTGTATAAATCCTTGAAATGCGAGCTAGAAATGGGAAAAATGAGGAAATGCGAGCTAGAAAGCACGAAATCGAGAAAGTTGCGAGCTGCCTGGTGACACACCGACCACATATGTAGCCATGTATGAGAGAGTAGCGAACGAAGTTTCAGACAGGCGCAGAGAATGCGAGAGAGATGAAAGTAGATGGGTTCGCAGATGCGAAAAACAAGAAGAGCGGTTTGTTTCCAGACACACAGAGTTGGGCGTGATCAGGAGCCGATATCCTCGATCACGTCGGTAAAGCGCAAGCGATGATGCTTCGTGGTTTTCGCCCTCGGGTTATGGTCGAAGTGTTTGAGAATCGAAAGAGAACAAGGTGGTTCTACTCAGGGAGAGTCATTTGGCCTAATCGTTCAAAAATTTTCCAAAATCAGTTTCTACCGATAGTGCGGTTAAATTCGTTAGATACAAAAAGAGTATCTTCACTATTAACAATTGAAAGCTTCGGTGTATGTCCGGCACCGTAACTCAGCCCAGACTAAACCGATTCGGAATACACAGAGAGATCTGAAATGACGTTACGCTGATGCACATAATTTTAGATATTTCCTCGAAAGCGGAACAAGTTATGGCCTTTTTCGAGATTTTCAGTACAAATTTTGGTACCGAAAATGTGTCCAAAGCCCTTTCGTCTACTCACAGTCGATAGATTCTTCTGAAGTTTTTTCACAGCTTTTCCTCATTAATCGAAGACGATTCCCGCCTATTTAGTTCTCCCAGTCGTCAAGAAATGAGGCCAAAGAGCGCTAAACCTTCAACTTGGGACCATCAAGTAGTCTTTATTATGAAAGGAGAGAGAGTGACGAGTTCACGGAATTATCTGTTTCAAAATTTCGTACCTAAGTATCCCACGTAGCCCGAAGGGCCTCAGGGGAGCGTCCGTTTGGTTTTTCAGTTAAGAGAAAAACGATACATACCCGGGGAAGAGTCACGTCATTGTCAGGTCACAAACTCGAAATTCCGTTGATCCGAGTTTATTCCGGGGGTTTTTAGATTTTTCTCACTAGGCCCCAGGCTTTGCATTATTTTCTACCTTATTAATTCACGTAAAAACCTATCTAGATAAATCGTAATACAACTTCCTTTTTCGAAGAGATGAAACAGAAAAACTTATTCTCTTGAAGCGAAGAGAAAAGAGAATATTATGTTTTTCGTTGAAGAACGGAGAAAAAGGACGCGCGATGTTTAAAGGCGCATGCATTTATTTGAAACAATGGCCCCGCAGCGATCGTGCCCTTCGGGCACGAAACTCGAAATTTTTCGCCATTCTACGTTGTTAACGAGGGCCCCAGCCCGCCCACCCAGGGGAAAGAGAGAGAAAAAGGAGATATATAAATATTTAACATTTTTTCAGCTGAAGTCTCATCGACAGTCGCAACTGAAGAACGAGAAGACGTCTTTTTGAGAGCGATTCAAGAAAGTTTCGAGAAGTCAAATGAGAAAGATTGGCAAGGGAAGGGACAGAGATGCGCTTGCGGCTACGATATCCAGAGCATCAGAAGTTAAGGGAAAGCTGGTCCAGAGTGATTCAAAGACGGAACGATCGAAGGCATCTTTCTTCGACTACGAGCCAGGAAGCGACGTCGATCCGTTGTTGAACACCCCAAACCAAGGAAGGATGGACCACCCAAAACAAGAAAGGATGGACTACCCAAACCAAGGAAAAACCTTCATCTCAAATCTCAATGGAGCAGGAATGGCATCATGTTCACCGCCGAGAATGATGGAAGCGACGGGAAGCTAGGATCCACACACCAATGCTTTCCAGAAAGAAGGAGGAAAGAAGGAGCACGCAGCGACACGAAGACGACGGGACACACAATGGAGGAGAAGGACGAGCACAGGAAGCATCATCAAGAATCATCAAGGGATCGATAAAGATAAATAGTTCTAATAATTGTTCCTCTATGATTGAATGTTTGTTGTTAGTCATTATTATTGTGTAACTAAGCCCTGTCCTTGTTCCCAGTCATTGCTCTACATTCCTCGCCTTTTTAGACTTCTTCCCCCGTTTTCTCCCCGAATTTCCATCCCACCAATCTGTTATTCCCCCTGAGTGTGTGTTACACACTCAGCAAATTGTCATATTAGTCCCAAAACGACCTTATTAATTCACGTAAAAACCTATCTAGATAAATCGTAATACAACTTCCTTTTTCGAAGAGATGAAACAGAAAAACTTATTCTCTTGAAGCGAAGAGAAAAGAGAATAACTTTTTTCAGGGTAATCGAATAAAAATATGGTCATCAAAAAATGTTCCTCATTTAAAAAGCTATCGATTAGAGTTCCGAATCGATTATCGTCATTTCTGATAAAGTGATAAAATGACGAAAATGATATTCAAAATTATCATTTCTTCAAGGAATGACGAAACGTGATAATCAGATATAGTCATTTTAGTCAAAACGTGACCAAAAAAATGAAATGCTTAGTGGCTTTTGACGAAAATGACTAATAGATCCTTCATTTGCCACGTTTCCTTGCCACGAAAAATTCCATGTATAGGCTTTTTGATTTATTTTGACCACGTTTGATGACGAAAATGACAAAAAATGACGAAAATGACGAGAACGACGAAAATTATAGTCACTTTTATCTCACATGATATCTTTTGACGAAAAATGATAGTCGACGAAATCGATTTAGTCATTTTTTCGATAATTCCAACTATCGAAAAATTTGACCAACCGACTAAGTCGAACATAGTCATTTCTCGACGTGTGTTGATTTAATTGTTCGACCACGTCAATTCGGAACTCTACTATCGATTGGTTAAAAACCCGTCCAATTTCATTAAAAATTAATAGAGTTACGCTTTCTGTAAGTCATGTGTTTCCGAAAATGCCGAAGTTTGCAACTTTTCAACAACACAAAGTAACTTTGTTAATTTCCGCTGAAATTTGACGATTTTTGAACCAATCGATAGCTTTTTTAATAAGGAATATTTTTCCTGTTGACCGTATTTCTACCCGATCCCCCTAAAAAAGTTACTCAGATTTGAATGAGTTGCCGAAATTCGTTGTCTCTAATCCCTGCAAGGGGCTTCCTTGAACATTTGTGTAACTTTTTCTGAAACTTCGGTCCAAGACTGAATTGGCCCTGAAAAGTCCAAATCTGCAATAAAAAGTAGCTAAATGTTCACATAACTCGAGATATAAGCCCTCAAAGGTGCTGCTCGCATGGTACTTTGAAGGCCCATATCTCAGCTCAAAATCACTTTCAGAAAGTCTCATTTTTTGTGTTGGACTCAGAATTTGGTGTATTTTTTTTCATACTTTTTAGGAACGCGACACATCTCGTCGATCAGTCCGTCCGCCACCAGCTGCATCTCGTTCAGCACTCAAAGGAGCTCGATTCCAAGATGACAGTATGCTCCCAGCCACTGCCGCATATCATACACAAAACAGTCAACGAGTGAGAAGAGGACCGAAGAGCTGTCCACCAGAGTGAGTGTTATTTTGATTGATGAAAAACCACATTATTGGTGATGAGAAACACATGTGGAATGGGGGCCAATAAACTTGAATTTATTGTTGAAGGAGAGTTATTGGAAGAGAAGAAGTAGTGTAAGAGCTTATTTGAAAAGATTTATTTTCGGCTAACAACTCAAGCTTTAAAATTTTGTCGGAAGATGAGAGGGGTTCGGCTTTAGGTGGGACCTTGATCAGCTTTTGGGCAGACGTTGACGGTTCGTCGACTTTAGCGCACACGTCTGTCAGCTTTTGGTCGGAAGACGCAACTTCCGACCTGTTCAAATGTGAAGTTTGTCGGACCTTGGTCGGGTTCAGTAGCCGTCTTGTCCGGAACCCGACCAACTTTCGACCTAAAGTTGCCGGCGACACCCGAGATATTGGTTTTTATGATTATCGCATTTTTAGGTATGTCGATGATGAACCAGCTAGTAGTCGATCCTTCAATGTCGATTCATTCCGACGTGAGCCCCGGGATAGTCGTCGTCGAAACAACAACAGTCAACAGATGCTCCCATCAACTTCTATGATGGCTTCATCGACATCTTCACATCGAAACTATCCGAGATGGGAAACTTCAGAATATGGAAGTGAGAATACCTCACCCATTGGATACCATCGTCACCAACAACATCATCATCATCGACGTCACCAAGAAGATGAAGATGATGAGGAGGAAGAAGACGATGAGACTGAGACGGAAGTGTACAAAAAATCGATGAGGTATCAAGAATTGAAGAGAAAGATTCGAGCTCACTACGAGGAGAGACTGTTCAATTATGAGAGAGCGCAGAGAAACGATCATAGACAGATTAAAGAGTTGGAAAAGGAGAAGGATGACTTGGTGAAAATGTTGCTTCAATCGAATGCGAAACTAGAAAAGGAGAAAAAGAAAACGGAATATTTCAAAAGAAAATGGCAAGACGCTGAACAACAAATCAAGATGCCACAGAACTCCTCGTTTGGAGGACAATTCGGATTCCAAATGACTCCTCAATTCCCTCAAATGTTCCAATTCGGACCGAATAATGGAGGTGGCTCCTCTCAAAGATATTCTTTCATGGGAGCTCCGATGCATCCGATTTCTTCATCGAATACCCCGACAACTTCTGGAATGGACACTACTGGTGGAGGTGCTGGTGAGTTATTATTTATTTTATATGGATTTCATAGAATAACAAATATTTCAGGTGAATCTCTCGTCCCACCTTCTGATGTCGGTTTTCTGGCTTCAATGGGTACTGTAGCTGCTGCTCTTCCATCTCTTGATATTCCGTCTCCTGCTGGCCCAAGCACTTCCAATACTGGAATTCCCCATCAACAACCCACAACTTCGTTTTTCCAAGAGGATGATGAGGATCAAGATGAGACAAAAAACTTTCGAGAGGAAGATTTTGAAGGGCCCCGTGGATCCATGAACACTTTGAAGAATGGAAGCTTCATTGACAGCACGGATTTTCTGAATGATACTGATCTTCTGCCCCTGGAAGAGGTAAAAAACATTTTTGATAGAAACAAGTAAAAATTGAGCTTTTCAGGGTAAGGACTCCGGATTCAGCACGACACCTGATGATGACAAGAATAAAGTCGAAAAAATTCCAGTTCATTGATTTTTGATTCAATATTTATCAATAGTTTTCTCCCGATTTTCTCCCATTTTCCCACCCATTTCTTTTCTAACTTATTTTTCTTTTCAATTTACGTGTACATCTCCTATTCATGCAGAGTTTTTATTGTTGACCTGACTATAAAAATAATTTATTCAAATAATTTTATATCATCAAATTGTATATCACAGATTTGAAAAAAAAAGTTTCGAAAATCAAGGGACAAAAGAATGGTTCAAACAAAAGGTGGAGTTTTGAAAGGAGACCAAAAGGCTATCGATTGGTATAAAAATCATCAAATTTTATTAACAAATAACAGAGTTACGACTTGTGTTGCCAAAAAATTGCCGATTTAGGCGATTTCGGCAACTTTTTGGCGACACAAGGCGTAACTCTGTTAATTGACAATAAAATTTGACGATTGTTTAACCAATAGATAGCTTTTTTAATAAGGAACATTTTTTCTGTTGACCGTATTTTTACTTGATTCTCCTGAAAAAAAAAGTTACTCGCATTTGAATAAGTTTCCGGAATTCGTTCCCGCTAAGGCCTGACCGGAAAGCTCAAAAGCAATTGAAGCCGAAACTGAATTAATATTTTGCTGTGGACGAAGAATCACGAAGAAATATTAATTTAACCTAAATTCAGTATATTTTTAGCAATGAATTTCTGACATAAAAATTCAAAATTCTGAAATTATTTTGTGCTTATTTTTCACATGTTCCCAAAAATTACTAGGTTACCGTAAAACTTCTAATAGAGGGACACCGAAAAATCGAGTTAGCAAACCTTCTCATGAAAATATAATAAACTTTCTGAGAATCACATATAGTGCGTTTTGTAGCTGAAGAGTCTATTTTTGTTTGCTGGAAGTTTTGCAGCAAGAAAATGAAGATTACGGTCATGCAGACTCTCGAAAGTTGTCCTTCGGGGTGTCCTTCTATTAGAGGTTTTACGGTATTCGAAGTCCACAGCAAAAACTGAATTCAGTGGCTCATGAGCTTTCAAATTATATAGGTCACGATTCGGAACTCCACCTTGAGTTTAGACAATTATTCAAACTTGGGTACTTTCTTTTCGTATGCAGGTGCTTTCGAGTCCCCAAAACTGCTCCGAAGATCCTTCAATGGATCATCTGGTTGATAAGCTGGTGGTGGATCACTTCTCATATCCCGTCTCTTCAACTTTTCAGCCAATTTGATTCTGCAAAGTGCACTTTCCTGCTTGCGGACCGCTGAATCCAAGTCATCCTCAATCCATTTTCTCTTCTTCGGATCCAAACTCGAGTCCGTCAACTGCTTTCTCAGCTTCAGAATTTTCTCGCTGGCGTTGTCATGGTCATCACGGTGACGTTTCAAATCCTCGTATCCCATTTGACGATGGAAATCGTATGTGGATTCCATGGAGACGATGTGATCTAATGATTCGCAGTGGGGATAGGAGCTGGTTGGAGTATGAATGTCTTGTTGGTCTCGCGATAGCTCGATTCTATCTTCCAATTTCATTTCGAGATTGTTAGTGGATGTTGGATCCGGCATATTGATAATTCTGAAATACTTAACTTTACAAGAGAATGGTTCAAACCAAATGTGGCTTTGAAACGAGACCTACAACACATTAAATCTCATAAGCAACTGAATCCAAAGCTGAATTCAGTTATTGCTGCAGACTCAAAATAACGAAGAAATACTGATTTGAACCTAATTTTTGACGAAAAATTGAAAATTCTGCAGTTCAAAATATTTCTGAAAATGCACCGAATTTTGTGCCTTTTAGTCAGCTTCCAGATTCTAGAAAATGAGACTCTAGATGTTTTTGAGTAGAATCTATGGAAACCAAAAAGTAAGTAATAAGAAAGAGAATAAAATGACACAGCTGAATACACACCGAAATGTGCATGAGCCATTAAAGATGACGTCAAGAAAAAACGAAAGACGTAATTCAATTATTGCGAAAGTTTCTAAAATGGTTCTCCAAATGCAATATCTATTTACAGAATTGCCAGAGGTACCATGTGATTAATTTGCAAAGAAAGTGTAAAATTTGGACGAAAATAGTGAATTCCGTTCGTCAAAATACTCAAAACTCGTGAGGTGGAGAGAGGAATAGACAGAAAGAGAAAAACAGAGAGATAAAATTGGAAAAGAGAATACGAGAAAGAGGGCGGATGGGAAGGAAACAAGGGAAAAGAAGTTGAATAAATAGAAAAATACGGAAATAGACCAAGAAATAATCTATTTGTGATTAGTTCAATCGAACTTCGTGTTTTTCCAACTTTGTATGTCAGGGGATCGTGTAGAACCCGAAGAATAGGCTCCGCGATATTTCGAAAGTGTGACGTTTCGCAAGTGCTGTAGGATGCTTAGCCAAACAGTTCAAGAGTGCTAATGTACTGGCTTTTTCTGACTATTTGACTTTTTTTCAATTTGGATTGAAATTTTTACTTTCGAATCGTCACACTTTCGAAACGTCGCACTTTAGAAATTCCTGCTTTCAGAATGTCGCGGAGCCGAAGAAAAACTTTTCTTGGCGATTCTGAACAATCGAATTTTTTAATGATCCCCACGCTTTCCGTGCCTCACACCTGCAATTATTACCCCTGAAAATTTAGAAAATAAAAACAACACACATTTAGATTTCATCATTTATTTCTCAAGAGCGAATATCGCTTCAGAGTTGTTGTACTTAGAAATGTTCGTCTCTCTGGCGCCACAATTTTTATGAAGTTTCACACAAAAATGCGAGCGGCGTACTCAGAGACTTTCGTGGAAACATGTCAAAGGTGGGGTAGGGAGGTGAGAGAAACAAGAACATACTGTAATTTTGTGCGGTGTGATTTAGGGAGAATAGAAAAATGTGCACCTCGACAAGAAAAATACAAGTTTCTTCGGGGAAGAGAACAGTCATATTTACATAATTAAAATATCAAGATGGGGAAGAATTTGGGGGGAGAGAAACTACAGGGAATCGATCGGCGGATATAGGATAGAGACGATGAGAGAGAAGAAGAGAACCCGTAGAACAATTAATAACGATTTTGGGATGATGAGGAGGACTAGACCGGCGACAACTTATTTTTTGAGACAAAAAAGAAAAACAAACAGGAGACACTGGGTAAAATGGAACGTCCACTGGGAGAGAAAAGAAAATAAACTGGGATCCTATGGCAGAGTTTTAGAATAATCTGGAACTCTTAGAGTTGCATGCTTTCGACCGGTTCGAATTCGTCTTGCAGTGATGCTAGAATTTGTGCCTGCTTCACCGTTTGGATTTGGGTCTCGACGCGTTGAAGATCGGCGAGAATTTGAGCATCACGTTCTCGCATTTCTTTCTGAAATTTGTGAACATTAGTTTCTGATAATCGAGTGGACGGTCAAAAGCTACGACACAGCATCCTCGATTGTCATCTGTGAACTCCAAAATCTCACTATTTTTGCACTGATTTTAGTCAGACATCATCTTTTGGCGCAGTTTTCAGACACAGTAATGTCTTATGTAAAAATCGGGTTCTTACAAATTTTAAAGGAGATTCTCAGCTGTTGATACATATAGAAAACGTTTATTTTGGCCGAGTATGAATTGAGAAAAACAGGAATTTAAAAATACAACTGAAGACACGAAAAAAGTAAGAAATTCGGTGGTGTTTTTAAAATCTCGTTTTTCTCAGTTCATACTCGGCCAAAATAAACGTTTTCTATATGTATGAGCTGAGAATCTCTTTCAAAATTTCCAGGAACCCGATTTTAGTATAAAAATTACTGCCTTTGAAAACTGTGCCGAAAGTTGACAACAAACCAAAATCAGTGCAAAAATAATGAAATTTTGGAGTGCATGGGCATATTCGACAATTTTTAAACTTTGAAACTGACAATCAAGGATGCTGTGTGCGAATAATCCACTCACCATTTCTCTCTTCAACTGCTCGAAAAGGTTGTTGAAGTTCACCGGTGCGTTGTCATCTCCACTCTTCGACGTTGACGTCATCGAGACACTGGATTGTTCTGGAGTCGATGCACGATCCATTTCGAATCCACTATCTGGATAACTGATGTCCATGGTGGCATTTTCGGAACGCATTGTCTGAAAACGAACCAATATATTAACAGAACGCAAACCCTAGTTACCTCATCGTCGTAATCGTCATCTAAATGATTGGAATAATCATTCTCGTCTGTCGACAACGGCGCCTTCTTCGCCGCAATTCTTTCAATGTGATTATGATGATTCTCATCATCAAAGAACACCGAAGATTTCTGGAAGTTGTCCATCGATGTGCTGTTCTGTTTCTTGGGAAGTGTAGCTGACGTGTAGATCTTCTTGAAGAAGCGCTTCGTCGCACGAAGGAACGTCGTATTGCTCTCTCCGTTCGAACCAGCACCGCCACGTGGCATCACTCCAGATCGATTCATTTCGGTCGTTGAGATGGCGTGTGTAGACTTTGTTGAATATGTTGTGTGAGGACCGGCGCTGTGCGATCTGGAAATTCTAAATTCAGTTTCTGTTGGGAATAATGGAGAAACGAAGATTTGTTGCGAAACAAAACAATTTGGATACTGTAGCGAACATGTTTTGTGCAAACACAATTCGAGTTTTCGAACAAAACAAAACATGTTTTCAAACATTTTGCGAAACAGATTTCATGAAAACTACTGTTTTATCATCGGGAGATGAAAACAGGGCTGGCTAGCCTTTTTAAAATTCAAAATTTCGATTAAGTTTTTTATCTCAAAAAATTCCAGTAAAATCGAGAGAAAATATGTGTGTTTTCGATTGAAAAGTGCACAACACGACAGCCCGGCAGTCCGGCAAACGACTGCTGAAGACATGTGAAACCCAATCCTTGGCCGCGAAATCTTTTTTTTTGCCCGAAAAAAAGTGACAAACTTCTCCAATTTTACAACAAAAAGTGCGATGCGGAACTTTTGAAACTAGTTTCTTAGCAGCATAATAACTGCTTACCGATGATGTGCACTGCTTCCACTTCCTCTGTCCGAATCGTCCGTCGAGCTTCCGCTATTCGTATGTTCGTATTTCCGACGCGAACTTTGAGAATATTTCAGATTTCGCGCACTTTTCGATTGTTGATGATGATGATGATGTGATGTGGAAACTTCGTCTAGATGAAGTAGGCCTCCACCATCCTTTCGCGATTTTCGTAGAAATGCGGCTTGGATCGGTTCTGTTGACTTGCCGGTCGAGTTGCCGTTGAATGAGTCTGAAAATAATATTAGTTTATGATTAAAATTGGCGGAAAAATCTACTTCACATAATGATTTTGGTAATTTACGATGAGACTCCGAAATTTTCCATTAGAAAAAAGTTTTTTCAAAATAGGTCAGCAGAAATAAAGTGAATTTTGAGTTCCCGGGATTGTAGGACGCAAACACCGCGGTACCGGTGATGCACTAAAATTGACGGTGAAGTTTTGTTCAATTTATTTTCAGGATTTTTTAAATCACAAAACTAAAGTTTTGCCGATGAATTAAGTACGAACGGAAAAAGGGATGAATACTGTTAAACCTTATTTTTCAATGCTATATTTTCAAACGTCTCACAAGAGTATAATGAAGGAAAAGCTATTGAAAATAATTTTGGATAGAAAACGGTAAACTAAATAAGTCGTATGATAATTTCACATGATCAAACGTGCAAAAAGTGGGTTTCTGTACACCAGCTAGGCGCCCCGCTCTCATCTCAAGTAGTCGCCGAGAGTTACTGCTGTGTTTGTGCACTCTATTGCGAACCTGTCAATTGATAAAACTACCTATGCTGAACGAGAAAGAAACCGTAGATGAGAGAAAATTTGGAATGCGACAACACGCGGAATGTCTCTTTCTTTTGGCGGTGCTCTGGCACGGCTGATTACCGAAAAATGCGAGGAACGTTTCCTAAATAACCGAAATTAAAGGAGTGTTTGTCCAGTTTTCACGGAGGGAAGAAAATTCACACAAAAAAAAAACGAAAAAACAGAAAGAGCAATTCCAGGGATTACCATTAGAAGACTGACTGAGACAAACACTTTCCGAGTGAGAAGAAAAAAAAACAATTACGAGAGACAAGTGTGAAAAAATAGTCATGGAGTGTGTTGACGGAGCCGGAAGGGGCACTCCTTTTGTTTTATGCTCACTATAAATTTAATTGGAGGACAGGGGAGAAATTGACGTCATAAGGAAGAGTGGTTGCAATCAAGGAAGAATTTCAGAGGCTGGGATCTCTGGAAAAAAAGGTTATCACTTGGAAAAAAACACTCAAAAGTGATCTTGACAGCTGACCATGTGGGAGCAGTATTTTCGAAATCGCCCAATAAAATGAAAGTATTTTATATGGAAGACCCCGTTTTACAATATACTAAAAGGTCCGAATCGAACAGGAAATGCAATCGAATCTTCACTCGGTCTGACGAATTTCGAAAAGAAAAAGAAATAAGGAGACAATTTCCGTAGGAGCATAAGGCATTCGGCGGGGTTCTTCATCGGAAGCTTCTACGACAACGACTACTATTCTCACTTTCATGCAACCACCGGGCGCGGGGAGCTCTCTCATAAATATTTTGAGTTTATGGGGGGCTCGTGGGGATGGGAAACAACTGAAGGGATGACATAGCAAGTCAAAAAGAAGACAAAATAACAGAAGACCTCTTGAAAGTCATTTGTCGTGGGAGAGAGGGGGACCACCATGTTAAAAGATGCACCCGAAAAAGGGAAGGGAAATGAATTTCAATGAATTAGGGGGTGAGAAGAGTGTGTGTGTATATGCAAAACATTTCATTAGTTGTTGGCATTTAAATATGTACACAAAGGGAATTGAGAATTGTACTATAGGAGAAGGGCAACCGAGTATTTTTGGTTCTTTGAACATCTTCAAATAAGGGAGAACCAGAATACTTCACAGTTTCATCTTATTGACCCGGACTTGTCCCGTTTATTCAAGAGACTCTTCTCTCCGGATGGCGTCGTATTGGGAGGGAGAAAAAAGGTTCTACAACAAACAGTATACCAAATAGAGCGGAAAACAGAAAACTGATTGGAAATTCACTTTTGACATTTGAATTCTGGAGACATTTTTGGATACTGTATTGAAGGGCTGAGCGGCAACGAATTTCGGTAACTTATTCAAATGTGAATAACTTTTTTCCAAAGAAATCTGGAAAAAATACCGTCAACAAACAAAATGTTCCTTATTAAAAAAGCTATCGACTGGTACAAAAATTGTTAAATTTTATTGAATTTAATAGAGTTACGCCTTGTGTTGCCGAAAAGTTACTGAAATCACCTAAATCGGCAACTTTTCGGCAACACAAGTCGTAACTCTGTTGATTTATGATGAAATTTGACGATTTTTATACAAATCTATAGCTTTTTTAATAAGGAACATTTTTTTCTGTTGACTGATCGCGCTGAAAAAAAGTTATTCACATTTGAATGAGTTGCCCCTAGCTAATAAGGATGGAGCTTCTACTGATTTGAAGCTTGAGAATTCTAGAATCTTATATTTTAGTGGTTGCAGCATTGGAAACTAGTTCAGAATCGGACATCAAACAAAGTCATGAAACAATAAAAAATGTTATAAAAAGTGTGAAAGAGCATAAACACGTTTTCCTGACAAACCTTCGTTTCTTGCAACGACATACGATAACTCGTATACCATTTCCTTCTACACGAATATCAGTCACAACAATAGTAATAATAGTAGGTACAAAGAGCCAGGGGTCAGTGCAGTGGCTATTGAGATGAGCCGGAACAAAAAAAATCCAGAAACGTTGTTGCCCTCGGCGCGAAAGAAAGAGAAACTTCAAAAAGAGATCAGGACAACTGTTCCAGGTGAATGATGATCGAGACGAAAAGAGGCCCGCCGTGCCTTGGCACTTTCAATTAGATTCGTGTCCCTCATCTGAACGTGATGAGACACAAAAAATTGGTTGGGGAAAAGATAATAGAAATCAGAAGAGACGACGATCGAAATCTATAGCAGGTGTCATCTTTTCGCAACAATTTTCGTGTGGCGCCCCCATCCTCCGGATATATGTGTGTTGGTTAGCAAACATTTCGATTCTCTTTTTTCTTCTTTTCTTCTTCTATGCATACTGATAGGATTCCGTGGAAAAAGAAAGAGATAATAAGGGGAGAAGAACTGCGGTTTCAAGGATTTAATTGTGTTACACACATGTGATAGCTCAGAAGCCACAAGTGAAGAAAAAAAATCGAACAAGAATGTCAAGAAGATGTTAGGGGGAGTGCCGAATAGAATGTAAATCCAATTTGCATTCACTTTTTCTTCTTCTACGATTTGACGCTAGAACATTTGCATGGATAGAGAATGGAGCAGGAGTTCTGTTTAAAATTCAACTAGCAAAAAAAGTTGGAAAGAAAAATTCTTGGTATTCAGAACTTTGAAAACTGAATCCAGTAGACAGAACTTTAAAAAACACTATGGTATACCTAAAACTTGATAAAATACAGTCAAATAAAATTTTTTCATCAAATTTCAGTTTTTAAAACTTTTCCAACAAACAGTTTTTCTGTCATTGTTGACCAATAATTGTTAATTTTAGGTTAATGTTAGGCCAATTTTTAGGATTGTGGATGTATTAAAATCTAAGTACAACTAATTTCAGCTGATTTGCTATAAAAAATTAAAGAAAATATCCGCCGAGAAACACTTTCATGGTCGAATTCGAATTTTCAGGTTTTTGGGTCACTTTTGATCGAAAATTGTCGATTTTTGGCTAGGGTTCCGAATCGGAGCAATATGACGACCATATCGATAAAAGTCGATAATCGTTTTATTGACTTCCCCTCGTTATCGATATTGTCGATTATCAGATTAGTCAAAAGATATCAAATTTTAAAAAATCAATTATCGATATCGTCATTTTATCGGAATCATCATTTTCAATTTTCTTAATTTCCATTGAAAAGGGGAAAAATAGGGGGAAATTTTTGAAACGTGGCAAAACGTGGCACTTGTTTCAGTTGTTTCCAATATCTTTTGATCAAATCTGATTATCGGAAATATCGTTTTTTCGACAAAAATGACTAAAACGATTGTCATTTTTAGTCATTATCGCGTGATATCGGAAAATGATTATATCGATTCGGAACCCTATTTTTGGCTAACTTGAGGCCAATTTTTTGATATTTGAATGTATCAAAATCTAAATACTATTTTCAGCTGATTTGTTATCAAAAATTGAAGAAAAATGAAAAAAAAATCCGTCCAGAAACAATTTTTGGTCATTTTTGATCAAAATAGTCGATTTTCAGCAATTTTCGGCTGATTTATAGGATTTGGAAGGTCTAGAAATTGAAAACTATCCAAAAGAAGTCTCAAAATTCAGGTCACAAAATTATAAGAAGAAAAACTTCAAAGGAACGACGACGTCAAATTATGTTTTCTACAGTCACAACAATTAAGAATGTGACATTTTTCCAGAAGAAGAAGAAGAAGAAGAAGATGGATAAGACGTCACCAATTATAGAATGAGAAGAAAAACAAGGCCAAAAATAAGAACAACCGAAACAAATATTACCTGTATTGGCTCCAACGATGGCCAACGAGAAATCCTTAAAAGTGACAAGCCACGCCCACAGATCAATGAGCGACAGAATGAAGAACATCCGTCGCCGCCAGCGTGTCTTCCAAAGCACCCACGTCAGAATAATCAGCTCGTGGGGCGGATAATAATGATAAAAATGTATTGTTGTCAGTTTTGAGGAGATGGGTGAGGTTAAGCCCAACCTTTCTCCTCTCAAAAGATAGTCACTTGCCTTCACGAAGTGAGTGAGCCCAGGGTTGATTCAACTTTGTCAATAAGACACAGCCGGTCTTTCCGCGCAAAGAGCAATACACTAGTACAGTAGTACACTAGCTTGTCGACGAGAAGGAAGAAGAGTCTCATTTAGTTTCAGAAACACAACATGTGTACAGTTTGGATTATCAATCAAACCACGAGGAGAACAAGTTTTGCAGTGGGGTAACTAGTCGGCTCAAAATAGGGTTTCCGAAAAAAGAAAAAAGTTAAAAAAGACTTTTTTGTCGCCGATGAACACGGATTAGAAGAAATAGTTTGAGGCTGCAAGACCTGGACTACAGAGAACGCTTGCAAAATTGGAATGTTGACCGAGAGGATAACACAATTTTGAAATAATTTAGGAGAAAAACATTCTGAATTTTCGGATGGAACTTCAGATATGTTCAGAATTCATTTACAATCTAGGAATCGAACTAAATGAACAATCAAAACCAACGACTCCCTATTTGGGCGACAACGAATTTCGGCAACATTCAAATGCGAATAACTTTTTTTAGGGGGATCGGATAACAATGTGGACATATTGTATGGTCAACAGATAAAATATTCCTTATTTAAAAAGCTATCGATTAACTAAAAAATCGTCAAATTCCATTGAAAATTAACAGAGTTACGCCTTGTGTTGCCAACAAAGTTGCTGATTTCGGAAATTCCGGCAATTTCAAGCCCTGCTCCGTTTACTTTTCTAGGTTTCTATAATACGATTACAGTTCCGGACAGATTTCTCGATTTATTCTAGCTTTTCACCACCCAAATATTCCATTCTCTCAATCGTCACGTTGCCATGACCCAACTTCAGTTTCTTACTCTGTCTCTAGAACAGTGTTACTTGCTCATTTAACTTCTCTATTTACTCTTGGTTTCTTTTTATTTAATATCAAAATCTATCCCTCCTGCTCACTGATCTCTACAAATAATTGGGGAAGATAAAGAGTTCAAGGAGAAGGAAAACAATACAAAACGGGGATATGGATGGATGGACAAAAGACGGTGAGCTCAAAGGCGCAAATACATAAAGCTGGAAGAAAGAGACACTTGAGCTAAACTGTTAGGTAAGAAATAAAAAAAGAGATCACAAGTGACCGCCGTCGTCGAGAATTGTTTGCGGTGTGTTGCGCAAAAATGCTCAGAAAAAAACTAAGAAGCCACCGCCTGTTTGTTAGTGCTCGACGAGCCGAAAAAAACAAAAGAACCGTTCAAATTAGATAATAGAAAGAACGAAAGAATGCGAAAAAACGGGTTGAAAAGGTGAGAAAAATAGAGAATCTGCATTTACTTTTCAAGTGTTCTTCAAACGATAAACTCGTTCAAGTGGGTGGCAAAGTTAAGTAGAAGAGGAAACTTTTGGTTGACTTTTTAGGTATATCAGGGGGAAAAGTAGGATACGGAAAAAAAATGGGTGGCAAAAGAGACATTTTGAAGGACGTATTCGGGTGGCAAGGTAAGGGAAAAGTATGAAGAAGGAAGGAAAAAGATTGAAGGATTAGAAAGGGAAGATGGGCAGCGGCTAACTGGTAGGATAGATTTCACTACTTCTACCGAAATAGTTTAGAGAGTGAAAAATCTGTTCAGAATCCTCAACTTCCTTTGGATTGTACTGTAGAAAAGATTTCCAGAAAAATTTCATTACTAGGAGAGGGATTCTAAACTAAGGGAACGGCTAGCATAATTCAGACGAATTGCTCAGAAAAATGGCTCCAGAAAACTTAAAATAGAAATTTTGAGAAAAATTTTAACAACAAACAGTGAAAGTTTCAAGAGAATCGGTTAACTTTGAAGCGATTTATGCCTTGCAACACATTTTCGAAAATTTGAAAATTTACGAAAAGAGCCGTAACTTGCTCTATTTTTGAGCTATCAGGAAATGAAACATATGGGCGTAATCTCGAAAAAATTCTAATCTTTCTGTAGAAAATTGTCTCAATCGGTTCAGATTGAGCAGAGTTACAGCTCGCGGCACACAGACTTCAAAAATTGCAAAAGAAACCAAGAAGACGTTTTCTCAACGAAAAAAAAGAAACCTCCTAATTCTGTTGGCAATTAAAATAATAAGATTCTAATCAGAGGTATTTCAAAATAAACAGGTTCCTCTCTTTGGTGTTCTTCGATTCCTACGAGAAACAATTTTCAGACGAAATGAATCAAAAAGTATTACTGTAGGCGTTGAGAAGAGAAGGCTCATTCAAGAATTGATTACTCATCTTTACAGTTTTTGATTCAATTCATTCGTTTCATTCATTGCTGGTCAAAGATTCCAAGAAGAAACTTTTGAAATGAATGGGAAGCAAAAAAAATTAGATATGCAATGGGATTGGGCAAGAAATGAAGGATTACCTATTCATATGAATGCGAGAATTTGATGGGAAAGTAAAGAAACGAGAAAATCTGGTTGACGAATGGGATTGGATTGGGGATTTGAATACGGAGGAAAACTCACCAATATCATCTCGACTGCACACATACTGACAGTATTCGGTGCTGGAGAAGAAGTCGTTGGTTTGGTTCATTTTGTTAGGAAGACCTGAAGTTATACAGAAGATATTAGGGTCAGAATTCATGATTATGGAGGTGCGATCGGGGAAAATAGCGAACGAGGATCGGACGAGGTTGTAAGTTGTAACATCGTAAAATCCCGTTGTTTTTTGTGTGTGTGTGTGCTAATTGGCATTCCTAGTCCAAGATAACGATCGGAGGGGCGAAAGTGACCAAGATTTTTGAAATGTGTGTGTGTTACTACGAAATGAGGATGACCTCCATGTGGTTCGCAACACACATTTGAATTTGTATAGCACTTTAAAAATCTTCGAATTCAAAATAATGGTTTCCAATATATAGTTTAGGTTTCTTTCATACATGTTCGAACCCGAGCCGGGCCGGATTTTGAGACCCAATTTTTGAGAAGGTCAATTTTTGAATACAAAAATTCAATTTTTCCACTGTTTTTCGTTTTATCATTGAACTTTTCATACTTGTAGTATTTTCATGATTTTTCATGTAATTTAGAAACTTTTCCATGAAAAATTGAATTTTTAAAAAAATATTTTTGACGGAAACTTCCTGGGGCGGACCGAGCCGGGCCGGATTTGGACATGTATGGTTTCCTCTCTCCATCAGGGTCATGATTAAAAAAAAACAACCATTTTCAAGACCTCAATAAGGTTGACGGGAGGTACCAGTTTTTTTCCTATAAAACTGTGATTTTCAAGTCAAAATTCATATGAAAATGTAGAACTCAATGAGATCTACAGATTGGTAGTTTTTTCCTTATCTAAATTTTCCATAAAACGTCAAAGAACCCAAGTCAAGCTCACACGGGCTGAAAAATCAGGCCCAGGTGTTCAACAAACATTTGAGAAAAATCGAAAAGCGTAACCTCATTAAATTTAGCATCATTCTGTAGATCTCATCAAGTTCTACATTTTCATATAAATTTTGACATGAAAATCACAAATTAGAGAGGGGAAAATCTCCGGCCCGCGCCTTTCTAGTCAAAATACAAAAAAAACCAACCTAACGATAATTGTGTGTGAGTATGGTGAATGCGTGACAGGTTGGGACTGCTCTCGCCGAGCCGACTGTGTCGTTTATCGACACTCAGAAGTCCAGAAGAGGGGCCAAGTGTGGATGAAGCAGTGATTGGGGAAATTGTGGACGACGCGGCGGCGGTTGTTGACAGATGGTGTAGTTCCGGTGAGGAGCTGAAAATAGCAAAATGAAAATGAGACACAGAGAAGTGGTGGCTAACTTTTCAGAATTGAAACTATTAGAAAAGGAATTGACAATTACTTGAAAGACAAACAATAAGAACATAACAAAGGGATTAGGAAAGGCAAAAAGTCATTTCAAGAACATTTGGAAGGGCAATGGTCATGTCAAGATCCATTTTATAAACAGAGAAGACTTTCATTTGAAAAAAAAACTCCCAGAATTCTCATGTATTTTGGTCTCGAGTCTGATAATAACAGCTGATCGAAACGAGACGGCAGTTGGACTTTTTTCTTGTTTGAGACAATAGAAAAAAGAAAGAATCAGCTGTTGAACAGGTAATTAATGTTTCTAGAAAGAAATCATCAAGTAACTAATAAAAATCCAGAAATTGGTAGTCTAAAATAAAGACCAAACGGATCAGTTCCAAAGGTCATAGACTGAACAAATTGACGTAATTTACAAGAGAGGGAACACTGTTCAAAGAGTTGTTCAAAAAAGGCAAATCTGGACTCTTTCTCTCTCGGAAAACTCTTGAAATATGTCGGCGAAGGAGAGACCGGAAAACGCAGTGTCTCCCAATGTTTTCGCTCAATGTGTGCTCATGCTCGAGAAGGACAAAATGACGAAAAGTTGGGACCATTTGAAGGCGCAAAAAAGAGTTTATGGGAATTTAGAAGTAGGATTCTACCAATAAAATGTTAATGGGTGTGCTAGTGTTCGAAGAATAGATGGGTTGAGATAAGGCAAATTTTGGAAGGAGGGACAGGAAATGACGATTAATATTGGGTTAGGAATAAGAAACAGGAGCAGATGGAGAGGGAGCACACGCCATAAATATCATCTCTCATGTCAAACGAGGAGTCAAATTATTGATGAGAAGATCGGAGAAAAGGGTGGAAAGGAGAATCATATTACATTTGAGAATTTGTTTTTCGAAGCAGAGAATTTCAAATTTGTAGTTTTTTCTAAATATGAAAACGCAAAGGGCCAAAGAATTTTAGAATGTCGAGTAAGGATTTTTGAAATAACTGTTCCACTTCTGTATTGAAGCATCGAAATTAGGCTAAAACCTTTATTTCAAATATTCTCATAACCTGTATTAATGTCCCAAATAAGAATTTTTTTAAATTTGAAGGCAGTTTTTTAAAAATTCCAGACCTGTCTGTAGGGTTGACATGAGACTTATTCCATTCGAAATCTGATGACCTAATATTTCAGAATTCAATTTCAATAGATGCTCAAAAGCTCCGTGCTTTGGGAAATCCAGGTTAGACTAATTTTCAAATTTCTTCTGGAAAAATATTTTCTTCACTTTTTTTGAATTATTTTCTCGAATAATGTGACCCTTCTGAACTTTTTTAAATTTCATGCTTTAGCTCCACAGACAGTTCAGACAATTCCCTTGTGAGTTAGGCAGATAATAAAAATCTTTCTCAATTTTCAAAAATTCTCATAACCTCTATCTAGGTCTACCAAAATCAACAAAAATCTGGTGACAGTAGGAAAATGGATCCTGTTTGAATAATATGAAAATAATGATGATTCGCAGAGGATCGAATGCTTCCACCCCAGTGAAATCATAGACACAGAGAAAATAAGGGAAAAGATTTTGATGAAAAAGGTCAAAGAGATACTGTTTTGAAGAGAGAAAGAGACTCCCAAAAGGTGTCCGATTTGACAGAGAGATTCCTATTTGCACACCTTTTGCAAATCGTTCGCTTTTCGAAAAGAAGAAAACTGTCAAAATGGATTTTGGCAGATTAAGGGAGAGAGAGGATATCCACCAAAAAACAATTGGAAAACGAAGAAGGACATATCTAGATATTCGGAGAACAGAAGGCAAAAAGCTCTTGGGTTCTCAAGACACATACAAACACATAAACGAATATGGGGAGGAACACCACAGAGGGAAAGAGCACAAGATGCTGCTCATTCTCACTCCGACTACCATATAAGTCAATGTGTATACAATTGCAAACATATGGTTCTAACGGGCAAACGAATCTCGGGGTGTTGCTTTTAAAGAAAGGGTCATGGAAAGTGTTGAGAGATTTGTGGATTATAAGTTGAGATAGTGGAGAGAGAGAGATCTGACACATGGAGCAAAGAAAGAGTGAAATGAGTGACAAATCATGTCAGACGAAAAGCAGAAAGAGAAAGGAGAACCCACCCAATAGACAGATCAAGAATCGGGAAAAAATATACACTGCAGAGAGAGGTGGTTTTTGAGATCAGTTCACTAGTGGACAAGTACGTGAGAAGAACCATTTGGAACTAAGAGATTGTTGGTCTGTAGAAAAGTTGACCTAAACATTTGTGAGGAATTTGAGCTGGAAATTTTCGAAAAAAAAAATCGGATTTTTCTTCAAAAAATTGACTTTCGGAAAAATTGGGTCTCAAAGGGCCGCTAGAAATTTCTCAATCGGCCCGGCCCGGGTTCGGACATGTATTCTCCATTCAAAACCCTAAAGCCACTTTAAAAGAATGGAAAATCATAAAGTTAGCCCTTCCGGAATACTACCTTCACCATTCTCTTCTCCCTGGAAGCAAAAAGGGAAGGAAATATACGAAAACAAAAGAGAACCGGAAATCTGCTGGGCTTCTTCAAAGGGGGATGTGATTGAAGGTGTCAACTTGAGTTATGACTTCGAAGAACGAAGAAAAAAGAGAATCAGCTGAGGGAGTGACGTGGAAGGACTTGAAACTAGTAGCTAATCGGATAAGCAAGAAGAAGAATAGGAAAAGGTACTTGAAAAGATGCGAGCAAACATTAGGCCTAATCATTATGACATGTTAGTGAACTTTTACAAGGAGAGGGAAATTGGATATTCATAAGCGAATTAAGAAGATAAATGAGAAGATTTGGTTCTTCAAAAAGTGCTCCTCGAGAGGTTTCTCAAATTTCATTGTTTGTTTGTTTGAAAAAGAAAACGAACGGAGAGAGAAACGATTGAAAAGTGTTTCTTTTTGGGGGACTGTATGTGTGCTTTTCTTTATTATTATTATTTGTGTGTGTGCATATGCCATCTCATTTCAACTTTTATGGTCTGGGAAATAAAGGATTCAAGTCGAAAAATCAGAAGTCTATTACAGTATCTCAGATCCTCTTCCTTTCAAACCAATTCGAAATGGAATTTCTAATCGGATGAATATCTGAGTGGACAGTCAGATAATCATCATCATTCGATTTCAAAGTGCGCCTCTTCCGTGTCCTTCAATTCAAAAAACGGTGAGGCTTCGAAAAACGACCTCAAGGTTGGATTCGGATCATCAGGATTCGAACGGAGAAGGGGGGCTTAATTGCAATTGTAAAAGGGTCATGTTGCCAGGTGAAAATTTGGGATTTTGAAAATGAAGTGTTGTTCGATGAAGTGACACTAATTTATGAGTTGTTTAGGGAGGTCGAAACAAATTGAGACATTTGAAAAGTTATTTTTGAATTTTCTGGGAGGGAGCAATAGAGCATGAAAACTTTGTATATTCAAGGTTTATTTCAAACTCCAAACGCTAACTTAACTTGAAGGAAAAAAGTTGAGATTCTTTACCTTGAAGCAAAAAAGTTGAGATTCTTTACCTTGAAGCAAAAAAGTTGATATTCTTTAACTTGAAGCAAAAAAGTTGAGATTCTTTAACTTGAAGCGAAAAAGTTGAGATTCTTTTAAAGTTTATGGTTCTAAATTTTGGCTTCTGCTAGTAAAGCTAGGATCTTGACAGGTTTCTTGGATTCTCAGTCAATGAACTTTTGCTGCATACCATTTCTCGGAAAATGTCACATTCAGAATTCAGAATTCAGAAGTTTTCCAACTAATTGACACTTTCCATAAGTGAAAAGTAAAGGTTTTCAGCAAAAAAGTAACGATTTTTTGGCCATTCCTACCTGATATTCAAATTTTTATACTGTAGAAACGCCCTTAAAAATGAGTCAAATTCCAGAATCCCTCACTCCTAGAATTCCCCTCTTTGAACTTAAAAATGGAGTCTATGTACTAAACGGCTACAATTACATAAATTCCTCTCTCCTTCATTTATTATTCCTAAATAGGTACACTAGACCTACTGATTCACATAAAAATAGACAATTCAGACGATTGGTTCCACCTCATTTAAGAAGACAATCAAATGAGAATGAGAATTGAATACATCATGAAAAAAGGAACAAATCAAAATAAAACCCGAGGAGAAGGCTTTCAGGTTGTAGACAGAAGAGAGAGAGGAAACTGCAGAATGGCCATCGGCAACGACAATTAGTATACAGAGGAAGAGAATGGGATTCAGAATAGGAGGATTCAGAAGAGACAGAGAGATACGAACTGGTCGGAAGAACAACCGCGGGATTACCTTTTCAAAGATTTTGGGAGGAGGAACATCCCATTGTTATCCACATAATCCTATTTGCCACAATTCGAACTGTGGGGTACTGTTCGGAAGCAGAGAAGGGATTTTTAAAAATGTGAGGGTTTTCGTGTCATGGTCATGGATTGGGCCTTATTTTAAGCTGAGAAAGAGTTTTGGAGTTTTTGATTTGGGAATTTTAGATTTCTAAAAGCAGTTTTCTCCCATTTAAAATTAGATTTTTCAGTCGAAATTCATATGAAAATGTAGATCTGGATGAGATCTACACAGTGGTATGCATGAAATTTAGATATATTGGTTCAGTTTTGTGCTGGCTACCATGTAAAACCCGGTTCGGCAAAATGAATTCGAATCACTTCGGGCCGGGGGTTTTTCGGGAAGCAGCACAAAACTGAGCAGATAAACATTGTTGTTTTGTATGCCTCTCATCGAGACCTGCATTTTCATATAAGTTTCGACAGAAAAAATCTCAGTTTATATGAGAGAAAATGGCTTTCCCGCTTCGGCCCGGTTTGCCATGACTGGAAAATTGGACCCTGAGCTAGAAAAGTCCGAAATCTCTAGGCTTGAAGGATTATATTCGTAGAAAATGTGCAGCCGAGAATCGCTAAGCTTGTTTTCAGATTCACGAAATTCGGGAACCAAAAAAATCCCTCCAAAATTAACTTCAACCGGGACTTTCAATTCCAGCTACAATTATTTGTGAAACGTATGTTGGTAAAATAAAAAGTTATAAGTTTCAGCACTAAAATTTCAAGTCCTTCGAAAACCTGCTCCGACTTTCAGGCTAATCCAGAATCCTCAAAGATAGCATACAAACTTCTAGAAATGCCGTCCATTTCTCAGTTTTCGCAGACGACATCAAGATCTTCCATGAATCCCCCACTATTATTCAGCAATCTATTGACATCATCTACGCCTGGTCAGTTAATAACCTTCTCCCTCTCGCAACTTCTAAAACATCTCTCCTTCAACTGGGCTCCTCAAATTCTAATCATTCCTACACTATTGCTCGCTCCCCCATTCTCCCCTCAACCGAAATTAGAGACCTCGGTCTAATTACGGACCAATCCCTTAAGTTCCACCGCCACATTCTCAAAAAAATCTCCATTGCCATGCTTCGCTCCCACCAACTTCTCAGATCATTCCGCTCTTCCAACCCAGCCTTCTATGCCGCTTTGTTTAAAACGTACGTGCTCCCTATACTCGAGTACGGCTCCGCTCTGTACTCCCCTCCTCCCTCCTCTAGAATGTCCCTGAAACTTGAGCGCCCTCTCCGATATTTCTCGAAAATCGCTCTCCAAAGATGCAATATCCCCTTTTCCTCCTACGCCGACCGTCTTAAAATCCTAAAGTTAACTTCCATTCGCCACCGCCGCCTCAAATCTCAGCTCTTTCTTCTTTATAAACTAGTTACCGGTGCCTCGTACTTTCCCGATCTCTACTCTTTCGTATCCCTGTCCTCCTCCTCACGACGTCCCATGATGCTTATATGCCATCACCCTCTTATCTCTGACTTTTTCTCCCTAACCGTCCCAGTTTGGAACGCTATTGTAAATAACACCCCATCTTTCCTTACCCCATCTCAATTTTTAGATCTCCTCGATTCCTCAATAACCCGGTTCTGAATTTTTCCCCATACCTTGTTAGTATTATTCCCCTCCCCCATATTAGGTTGAACTCTGTCGGGTTTATCCTACTTAATTTCGTTTTAATCCTATCTGTATCATTTATATTCATTTCTTGCCTCCTTTCAAATTCAAATAAACGAATACATATATATAAAATGGAACAAACAGAGTCAGAGTTTTCAGAACAACATCAATAAATATTAAAAAAAAAGAAAACCTCACCACTTCAATCTTGACATCGGCTCCTCTGACCGTCGCTCCGTCATATTCCTGGCTCCGCCCACTTTCCATGTTCCGAATGCGACTGATCTGAAATTCAAATTTGAAAAAAAATATCCTTCTTTTATTTTCATTTCTCTAACCCTTTAGCCTTGAGAAAACATATTGGGGTTCGGAAGAGAGCAGTGAACATGAGCACACCTTCAGAGAAGAAGATGTTGAGTAGGAAAAGGTAAGGAAAGCGCACGTTGGCAACTGCGGACACGTGGGGCAGAAGCAGTAAGCCAAAAAAGAAACAAAGGGTTACGTAGAAAATGGAAACAGCGGCGAGAATAAGAAAATTATAACGGAATGAGATGGTGAGACTAATTGGAAATTCTGGAGACAAAGGAGAAATTTCAATCAAAACTACAGTATCCCTTTTACCTGTACTGCCTTCGAGCATTCAACGTCATTGTGGAAGCCTGCATGTAGGCGTCGGGCATTTTCCTCCGTTCCTATATTTGAAGTTTTTGGATGAAGACGTTCTATCTGAAAATATATAGAGTGAGGGAAAACGAGGGCATTGTCATCGAAAAAAAAACAAGCATTGTGGAAAGGAGAGAGTGGCGGGAACGTCACTATAAATAAGAGGAAAAGCAGTGAAAAAGATGGAGAAGTCAAATGGAGAGAGAGAAAGGTGTCTGAGAATACAATGAAGATGTCATGAAGAGGCTGGAAGAGAGGTCACCCAAAATTATTCTTATTATTATAACTATACAGTGCTGGCCATAATTCTATCAAATTTTGGTTTTTTGACAATAACATTTTTTTGAGAAAAGCTAGGTCCGTAAAATTTTGGCACAACATTTTCAGCCTAATCAGCCACATGTCTGCCAATTTCCATGTGGAGATCTGAAAAATGGATGATTTTGTGAGCGAAATGGTGATTTGGCCAAAAAGCTGATTTTCAGAGATTTTCAGTAGAACAGTCATATCTTTACAGAAACAAGGTTTATTATAGCAATTTATGGTTGAAATGATTCTCTGAGAGTAGTAGTTGACTCTGAACCTTTTCCAATCAATAACAGCCTCCGTCTTCCGGAGATTGAGTCGATCAAAGTATCGGTTGCCGACATGGAAAGGTGATTCCATTCCAGTGGCTGTTGGGCGAATTTTTCATCCGTATTTTTAACTTTCCTGGCTTCCAAACGTCAGACGATGTGTTCCCATAGATATTCAAGCGGATTTTAGTTTGGGCATTATTTGAGACTCCATAGAGTTGACTCGGAGACTCCTGAACGAATCCTCCAGCAGAGAATAGCTGTAGCGAACTGACTTTTTTCTTAAATTGAGAAAGAATAACAAATGTTTCGGTTCATTTTCTAGTTGAAAATGACTTCCACGACCCATAGCCTTCAGACACGGTATCGCTTGACATTCCAGAATGTCCTTATAGGCAGAGAGATCCATGATTTCAATCGTGGTCGGAAGAACGTCGATTTCTATTGTTGGGGAGTGATGGAATTCAATGGATTCGAAGATCTATGATTACCTGGTATGATGCTTATTACCAATTACAGATCGTGAAACGGTAGGTCGTTGATTCTATCGAATTCCATCGCTCCCCAACAATAGAAGTCGACGTTCTTCTGACCACGGTTGAAATCATGGATCTCTCTGTCTATAATGGCATTCTGGAATGGAAAATCGTAACGCATCAGAATGCTATGGGTAGTGAAAGTATTTTTCAACTAGAAAATAATCCGAAGCATTCGTTATTTTTTGTCAATTCAAAAAAAATTTCAGTTAATTACAGCTATTCTCTGCTGGAGGGTTGGTTCAGGGGTATAAAAGTCAACTTCATGGAGTCGCCAAGATAATTCCCAGACTTAATTTTGATTAAATATCTATGGGAATATATCGTCTGACGTTTCGAAGCCAGGAAAGCTGAAAATGCGACTGAAAAATTCGCCCAATAGGCCCTGGAATGGAATCACCCTTCCATGTCGGCAACCGATACTTTGATCGACTCAATCTTCAGAAGACGGAGGCCGTTATTGATGGGAAAAGGTTCACAGTCAACTACTACTCTTTGAGAATTATTTCAACTATAAATTGCTATAATAAACCTTGTTTCTGTGAAGATATGACTGTTCTACTGAAAATCTCTGAAAATCAACTTTTTGGCCAAATCACCTTTTCGCTCACAAATTCATCCGTTTTGCAGATATCCGCATTAAAATTGGCAGACATGTGGCTGATTAAGTTGAAAATGTTGGGCCAACATTTTACGTACGTACCTTTTTTCAAAAAAAAGTTATGTTCAAAAAATCAAAATTTGATAGAATTATGGCCAGCACTGTATGTCAAGAACTGTATTAATAGAGAGAAGTAAGGAGATTCAGATAAAAAAAGTGAGGTTAGTTCTAGAGTTGAAACACAGAAAAAAATTTAAAAGAGAATGCACAGCTATTAGAAAAAGTTTTTGGGAGTTTTGAAATTTGGAAAAAGCGGAAGAGCATTGCAATTTTTTTTGGAATTTTCCGAATTATCAAACTTCGGATATCCGAAATATTAGACTTTGTGTTTTAAATATTTGGAATTTTGGAGTTTTCGAAATATCGAGGAGGATACGTTATACAGTATTTTTGTTAATAATGAACTTTTTCGAGAAAAATCCTTCTGAAAGTAAAAAAGTTGTGGTAAACTGATTGTTTTGAAATGCAAAAAACCGTTTGAAAATGCATATTTGACATACTGTAACTTTTTCTGTTTTTTTTTAAGAATCGGAATTCAATTCAATCCATTCCAAAAACAGTCAAAATTTTCGGAAAAGCGGTCAAAATTTTCAGCAAAATAGTCTAAATTTCCGGAGCTCCAGTGATTTTTAAGTCTCTAAATTTTCAAAATCTTTTAAGAAATCTTTCAAATAAAAAACATGTATCCTTAGAATCCAAAAATTGTTATGAAGAATCTTAGAAATCGGTAATTGAGCTTGTTTTTACGGAAAAATTATAGACTACTCAAAGCTTTTACAATAGTGGTTTTGAATCTGAATAATTTCATAAATTGGAACAACTATGACTTCTAACTTTCTTCAGATGAATTCTCCATCAACAACAAATCTTCGATATGATAGTATACCTACCGCAAAACCTCCAATAGAGCGACACCGAACCAAAATTTTAGTGAAACTTATTTTGAAAATATCCTCAACTTTCTGAAGATATTTAGTGGATTTGCTAGCTGAGAAAAGTATCTTTATTCAGTGAAATTTTTACCGGCAAATAACGAAAATGGCGGTTGTACTGACTTCCGAAAGTCGACCTTCTGGGTGTCGCTCTATTAGAGGTTTTACGGTATATCAATACTTCCAAGATACAAAATCTATTCTGGACGTTGATAGTATTAGTGGTGGTCATTCTCATCTCTCTATCCATACTTCTCATGCTCAATGAAATGTGAGAAGCGCGCGAAATTCGAATCTCAAAAGAGGGATCCGTCTCCAATCTGTGATGCTTCTGACTAGATGAACCTTTTTGGGGAAGTGACTATAGCCGGTGAGAAAAGAGAAGTGATTCCAGAAAAAAGAACTTTCATGATACCATAAGAACAAGTAAATGATATCGGGGGAACATGTGAGCAAACAGTTTTACGGCAATCAAATATGTCAACAAAAGATGTAAAAGAGTGCAAAGCTTCTTGATGTTCTCATAAAATAGGCAAACGGCACATGGCAGCGGAGGGGTGGTAAAAATATAAACGATGTCATCAGGAAGAAAGGGAACCGAAACAGATGATAACCGAATATAACAGAGAACGAAGGGCAAGGTCATCGAGCATCTGCAATGGAGATATATATCTCAAATTTCTTGAAGAAGATCAAAAGAGATGAGATGATGAGCAGAAATAGAAGAAATTGGGGGTGGAGATGGGCGGGGAGAATATATGGAGATTCTGAATAGACAACTGGGATTAGATGGTTGGTGTTGAGAATGTGTTGTCCATAATTAGAAAAAAGAAGAACAAAAAACAGAAGTAAACTGATGATACGGTACCGTAAAACCTTTAATATAGCGACACCTGTACAACAGATGATTAAACCTTCTTCTGAAAATTTCCTTAGCTTTCTGAAAATCAGATACAGTTCGCTTTGAAACTGACAAAAATCGTTCTCTTTACTGAAACTTTTACCGCAAAATAACAAAAAATTGCGGTCGTCCGGACTTTTGGAAGTCAGCCTTCTGGGTGTCGCTCTATTAGAGGTTTTACGGAAATTGAAAACAGAGCAGTTGAAAGCTCAAAAACTAGAATATCTCAGTTTTGAACTGGTAGAATATTCTAGAAAAGGAGAAACAAATCATATGCAAAAAAAATTTAGTAAGGATTTTAGCAATCTCGATCTTGTAGAACATCAAAGAGCAAGATTTTAGAAAATCCCAAAATCTCCTAGAGCCCCAACAAAGGTCACAAATGCTCTTTGTGTACTAAAGAAAGCAGCTCAACTAAATTGGATCACTCCTCCAGACAGATGTGCGAAATTCTAAACTACTTCTGCTCTTCCCCTCTCAAATCGTAGCTAATTTCGCGAGTTCAGCTCATCCCATTTTATACAGAAGAAGTTCAAAACGTGATAAGTCGAATGGGTGCAAACATTTTCGAGGAACAAAATGATTGGAAAAAAGAGAAAAGAAAAAGAGGAAGAAGAAGTGTGTAATCCAATCAAGATGCAAGTTGAAAAATGAAGAAGAAAACGAGGATTTTTGATGTTGTCCGACGAGATGAAATGAGCAGCTTGCGCAGGTGTCAAATACATGCTCAACTGTTGCATGGATTGATTTATTGGGGTAGAAAAAGGGATCGAGAGGATCCATTATTTTTCTCATTTGTTTTCTTTTCAAGGGGTCCAAAGTGTTGCAGTTTTGAAACAAAAAATTTGGTGATCTTCTAATTTTTTCGAGGGAGCAAAAGTGCGGCTCAAGTTACTAGGGTTCTAGGTTTCAAAATAACTAATGCGTCATTTGGATCAGATTTAGATTTTTGCAAAAAGAAAATAACTTGCCAAAAAATCTGTATTAGAAGCGCATGCCCCTCTATTTTTCAAGAACCTAAAAATATTTCTGAATTCTCAAAATGAATCATAATATCTGCTAGATAAGAGATTTGAAAACATTTTGTGACCAGTCCAGTCAACTTTTGACGAGGATTCTAATAATACTTTTAATCCGTTTGAATTTTAGGAATTTGCTCATTTTGAAATTATAGGGGTGCTCTTCTAAAACATATTTTACGGTATTACATGTTGCATCAAGTTTTCAGGTCACAATTGGCCAAGGCTCTTAGTTTAGATCTCATTCTAATCACTTTTTTTGAAGTTGTAGACTTATAAACAACGAAAAAAGCTCAAGATGTGTGAAACTCAGAAACTCGTAATGCTCAAGGACCTCTTCAAACAGTTTGAAGTTCTAAGTTGGTTTAAAATGGCTCATCTAATACCAGGGCACCCCAAATAGCTACAAATGAGCACGTTTTTGAAATCCAAATGGCTTGAAATTTTAATTATTAGATCCTCGTGAAAAGTTGACTGGAAATTTCACAAAATATGTTTCAAATCTTTTCTCCAACAGATTTTATTATCCATTTTGAGAATTCAGAAATATTTTTTAGTTCGAACACGAGGGATCTATTCAAGGAGAACTTCAAAACCTACTAATAATGACTAACTTTCTTTAAAACTAAAACTCAAATCAATTTTTCTTGGGAGTGTCATATCCTTCTGTCAAAATGTTTCAAAAAACCAAGTTGTCTCAATGACTAACCAGGCCTCTAGATATCCTTCAAAATCCCACCCATTCCCCTCCATTTTTCTTCTTCATAATCACTCATAAAGTTCAGTTTTACTACATAACATATTTTCATGCATTCTCTTTTTCCCCCATCTGTTGGTTGGTTCTAAAAACTCAAATTACCTACACTTACACTCATCATCATCTGTTTTACTCTCTTCTATCTGTTTCCATGCTTAAGAAAAGAAAGACGAACTCCTTGCGGGAGAGGAAATGACGCAAAACATGTGTGAAACAAGACACAAATAAAAGTTTAGAATGACAGAAATGAGCAATGACACATGTGGTTTTCGTTGGGTGGTTTGGGTTTTGGCATTGTTCCAAAACTACTGGAAAAAAGTAAAAATGAGCAAATGAGTGGGGAAGATTTCGAAAATCTCGACAAGATTTGATTTCAAAAGTTTACCTAACAGTATCTGATCAAATAAGAGACTGGATCTATCAAAAATCGGAGCTGATTTATTGGTGAAAGAATCAAGGTTAAAAGAGTTTGTGGACATCAAAGAAACTGCCGAAATGCTAAAAGTCTCTTTACCGAAAGAGCTCACGCACATAGACCAAAATTACAGTAGAAACCACTCAAAGGAGAGAGAAAGAGAGGCTGATTTCGAGAGGATTGACAAAAAACGGGAGAGAGAGATAAGAGAAAAATGGATTTGCAAAAAAAGAGCAGAGCGAAGAAGAAAAGAGATATTTGCGCACTATCAAGGATAGTTACGGGGGAAAATCGAGAGATGTAGGATTTGGATAGTTCAAGGGGTTGAGACTGCAAAAAACGGGTCAATGGAAACCGTAACCAGCTGTTTGAAATGATTTTTGAGAAATTATAAAACTTGCAAAAGACTGTAAAAAATTCAAGGCTTCCAATGCGAATAACTTTTTTCAGGGTGAACGGGTAAAAATACCGTAAACATAAAAAATGTTCCTTATTAAAAAAGCTATCGATTGGTTTAAAAATCGTCAAATTTCATCAAAAATTAAGAGAGTTACGTCCTGTTGCCAAACAGTTACAGATTGCGGCAACTTTTCGGCAACACTAGACGTAACTCTCTTAATTTGCAACAAAATTTTACGTTTTTTAACCAATTGATAGATTTTTTGATAAGGAACATTTTTCATGTTGACCGTATTTACCTGATCCCTCAAAAAAGTTACTCTCTGTTTCAGAATTGCGAAAAACTGCAAAAATTTTACGGCTCCAAAGTTTATGGAGCATCAAACATATTTACTCTTACTATTTCTGCAAGTCCCCTAGCAACGGCTGCTGCAAAAAAATTGTGGAAGCCTGCATGTAGGCGTCGGGCATTTTCCTCCGTTCCTATATTTGAAGTTTTTGGATGAAGACGTTCTATCTGAAAATATATAGAGTGAGGGAAAACGAGGGCATTGTCATCGAAAAAAAAACAAGCATTGTGGAAAGGAGAGAGTGGCGGGAACGTCACTATAAATAAGAGGAAAAGCAGTGAAAAAGATGGAGAAGTCAAATGGAGAGAGAGAAAGGTGTCTGAGAATACAATGAAGATGTCATGAAGAGGCTGGAAGAGAGGTCACCCAAAATTATTCTTATTATTATAACTATACAGTGCTGGCCATAATTCTATCAAATTTTGGTTTTTTGACAATAACATTTTTTTGAGAAAAGCTAGGTCCGTAAAATTTTGGCACAACATTTTCAGCCTAATCAGCCACATGTCTGCCAATTTCCATGTGGAGATCTGAAAAATGGATGATTTTGTGAGCGAAATGGTGATTTGGCCAAAAAGCTGATTTTCAGAGATTTTCAGTAGAACAGTCATATCTTTACAGAAACAAGGTTTATTATAGCAATTTATGGTTGAAATGATTCTCTGAGAGTAGTAGTTGACTCTGAACCTTTTCCAATCAATAACAGCCTCCGTCTTCCGGAGATTGAGTCGATCAAAGTATCGGTTGCCGACATGGAAAGGTGATTCCATTCCAGTGGCTGTTGGGCGAATTTTTCATCCGTATTTTTAACTTTCCTGGCTTCCAAACGTCAGACGATGTGTTCCCATAGATATTCAAGCGGATTTTAGTTTGGGCATTATTTGAGACTCCATAGAGTTGACTCGGAGACTCCTGAACGAATCCTCCAGCAGAGAATAGCTGTAGCGAACTGACTTTTTTCTTAAATTGAGAAAGAATAACAAATGTTTCGGTTCATTTTCTAGTTGAAAATGACTTCCACGACCCATAGCCTTCAGACACGGTATCGCTTGACATTCCAGAATGTCCTTATAGGCAGAGAGATCCATGATTTCAATCGTGGTCGGAAGAACGTCGATTTCTATTGTTGGGGAGTGATGGAATTCAATGGATTCGAAGATCTATGATTACCTGGTATGATGCTTATTACCAATTACAGATCGTGAAACGGTAGGTCGTTGATTCTATCGAATTCCATCGCTCCCCAACAATAGAAGTCGACGTTCTTCTGACCACGGTTGAAATCATGGATCTCTCTGTCTATAATGGCATTCTGGAATGGAAAATCGTAACGCATCAGAATGCTATGGGTAGTGAAAGTATTTTTCAACTAGAAAATAATCCGAAGCATTCGTTATTTTTTGTCAATTCAAAAAAAATTTCAGTTAATTACAGCTATTCTCTGCTGGAGGGTTGGTTCAGGGGTATAAAAGTCAACTTCATGGAGTCGCCAAGATAATTCCCAGACTTAATTTTGATTAAATATCTATGGGAATATATCGTCTGACGTTTCGAAGCCAGGAAAGCTGAAAATGCGACTGAAAAATTCGCCCAATAGGCCCTGGAATGGAATCACCCTTCCATGTCGGCAACCGATACTTTGATCGACTCAATCTTCAGAAGACGGAGGCCGTTATTGATGGGAAAAGGTTCACAGTCAACTACTACTCTTTGAGAATTATTTCAACTATAAATTGCTATAATAAACCTTGTTTCTGTGAAGATATGACTGTTCTACTGAAAATCTCTGAAAATCAACTTTTTGGCCAAATCACCTTTTCGCTCACAAATTCATCCGTTTTGCAGATATCCGCATTAAAATTGGCAGACATGTGGCTGATTAAGTTGAAAATGTTGGGCCAACATTTTACGTACGTACCTTTTTTCAAAAAAAAGTTATGTTCAAAAAATCAAAATTTGATAGAATTATGGCCAGCACTGTATGTCAAGAACTGTATTAATAGAGAGAAGTAAGGAGATTCAGATAAAAAAAGTGAGGTTAGTTCTAGAGTTGAAACACAGAAAAAAATTTAAAAGAGAATGCACAGCTATTAGAAAAAGTTTTTGGGAGTTTTGAAATTTGGAAAAAGCGGAAGAGCATTGCAATTTTTTTTGGAATTTTCCGAATTATCAAACTTCGGATATCCGAAATATTAGACTTTGTGTTTTAAATATTTGGAATTTTGGAGTTTTCGAAATATCGAGGAGGATACGTTATACAGTATTTTTGTTAATAATGAACTTTTTCGAGAAAAATCCTTCTGAAAGTAAAAAAGTTGTGGTAAACTGATTGTTTTGAAATGCAAAAAACCGTTTGAAAATGCATATTTGACATACTGTAACTTTTTCTGTTTTTTTTTAAGAATCGGAATTCAATTCAATCCATTCCAAAAACAGTCAAAATTTTCGGAAAAGCGGTCAAAATTTTCAGCAAAATAGTCTAAATTTCCGGAGCTCCAGTGATTTTTAAGTCTCTAAATTTTCAAAATCTTTTAAGAAATCTTTCAAATAAAAAACATGTATCCTTAGAATCCAAAAATTGTTATGAAGAATCTTAGAAATCGGTAATTGAGCTTGTTTTTACGGAAAAATTATAGACTACTCAAAGCTTTTACAATAGTGGTTTTGAATCTGAATAATTTCATAAATTGGAACAACTATGACTTCTAACTTTCTTCAGATGAATTCTCCATCAACAACAAATCTTCGATATGATAGTATACCTACCGCAAAACCTCCAATAGAGCGACACCGAACCAAAATTTTAGTGAAACTTATTTTGAAAATATCCTCAACTTTCTGAAGATATTTAGTGGATTTGCTAGCTGAGAAAAGTATCTTTATTCAGTGAAATTTTTACCGGCAAATAACGAAAATGGCGGTTGTACTGACTTCCGAAAGTCGACCTTCTGGGTGTCGCTCTATTAGAGGTTTTACGGTATATCAATACTTCCAAGATACAAAATCTATTCTGGACGTTGATAGTATTAGTGGTGGTCATTCTCATCTCTCTATCCATACTTCTCATGCTCAATGAAATGTGAGAAGCGCGCGAAATTCGAATCTCAAAAGAGGGATCCGTCTCCAATCTGTGATGCTTCTGACTAGATGAACCTTTTTGGGGAAGTGACTATAGCCGGTGAGAAAAGAGAAGTGATTCCAGAAAAAAGAACTTTCATGATACCATAAGAACAAGTAAATGATATCGGGGGAACATGTGAGCAAACAGTTTTACGGCAATCAAATATGTCAACAAAAGATGTAAAAGAGTGCAAAGCTTCTTGATGTTCTCATAAAATAGGCAAACGGCACATGGCAGCGGAGGGGTGGTAAAAATATAAACGATGTCATCAGGAAGAAAGGGAACCGAAACAGATGATAACCGAATATAACAGAGAACGAAGGGCAAGGTCATCGAGCATCTGCAATGGAGATATATATCTCAAATTTCTTGAAGAAGATCAAAAGAGATGAGATGATGAGCAGAAATAGAAGAAATTGGGGGTGGAGATGGGCGGGGAGAATATATGGAGATTCTGAATAGACAACTGGGATTAGATGGTTGGTGTTGAGAATGTGTTGTCCATAATTAGAAAAAAGAAGAACAAAAAACAGAAGTAAACTGATGATACGGTACCGTAAAACCTTTAATATAGCGACACCTGTACAACAGATGATTAAACCTTCTTCTGAAAATTTCCTTAGCTTTCTGAAAATCAGATACAGTTCGCTTTGAAACTGACAAAAATCGTTCTCTTTACTGAAACTTTTACCGCAAAATAACAAAAAATTGCGGTCGTCCGGACTTTTGGAAGTCAGCCTTCTGGGTGTCGCTCTATTAGAGGTTTTACGGAAATTGAAAACAGAGCAGTTGAAAGCTCAAAAACTAGAATATCTCAGTTTTGAACTGGTAGAATATTCTAGAAAAGGAGAAACAAATCATATGCAAAAAAAATTTAGTAAGGATTTTAGCAATCTCGATCTTGTAGAACATCAAAGAGCAAGATTTTAGAAAATCCCAAAATCTCCTAGAGCCCCAACAAAGGTCACAAATGCTCTTTGTGTACTAAAGAAAGCAGCTCAACTAAATTGGATCACTCCTCCAGACAGATGTGCGAAATTCTAAACTACTTCTGCTCTTCCCCTCTCAAATCGTAGCTAATTTCGCGAGTTCAGCTCATCCCATTTTATACAGAAGAAGTTCAAAACGTGATAAGTCGAATGGGTGCAAACATTTTCGAGGAACAAAATGATTGGAAAAAAGAGAAAAGAAAAAGAGGAAGAAGAAGTGTGTAATCCAATCAAGATGCAAGTTGAAAAATGAAGAAGAAAACGAGGATTTTTGATGTTGTCCGACGAGATGAAATGAGCAGCTTGCGCAGGTGTCAAATACATGCTCAACTGTTGCATGGATTGATTTATTGGGGTAGAAATAGGGATCGAGAGGATCCATTATTTTTCTCATTTGTTTTCTTTTCAAGGGGTCCAAAGTGTTGCAGTTTTGAAACAAAAAATTTGGTGATCTTCTAATTTTTTCGAGGGAGCAAAAGTGCGGCTCAAGTTACTAGGGTTCTAGGTTTCAAAATAACTAATGCGTCATTTGGATCAGATTTAGATTTTTGCAAAAAGAAAATAACTTGCCAAAAAATCTGTATTAGAAGCGCATGCCCCTCTATTTTTCAAGAACCTAAAAATATTTCTGAATTCTCAAAATGAATCATAATATCTGCTAGATAAGAGATTTGAAAACATTTTGTGACCAGTCCAGTCAACTTTTGACGAGGATTCTAATAATACTTTTAATCCGTTTGAATTTTAGGAATTTGCTCATTTTGAAATTATAGGGGTGCTCTTCTAAAACATATTTTACGGTATTACATGTTGCATCAAGTTTTCAGGTCACAATTGGCCAAGGCTCTTAGTTTAGATCTCATTCTAATCACTTTTTTTGAAGTTGTAGACTTATAAACAACGAAAAAAGCTCAAGATGTGTGAAACTCAGAAACTCGTAATGCTCAAGGACCTCTTCAAACAGTTTGAAGTTCTAAGTTGGTTTAAAATGGCTCATCTAATACCAGGGCACCCCAAATAGCTACAAATGAGCACGTTTTTGAAATCCAAATGGCTTGAAATTTTAATTATTAGATCCTCGTGAAAAGTTGACTGGAAATTTCACAAAATATGTTTCAAATCTTTTCTCCAACAGATTTTATTATCCATTTTGAGAATTCAGAAATATTTTTTAGTTCGAACACGAGGGATCTATTCAAGGAGAACTTCAAAACCTACTAATAATGACTAACTTTCTTTAAAACTAAAACTCAAATCAATTTTTCTTGGGAGTGTCATATCCTTCTGTCAAAATGTTTCAAAAAACCAAGTTGTCTCAATGACTAACCAGGCCTCTAGATATCCTTCAAAATCCCACCCATTCCCCTCCATTTTTCTTCTTCATAATCACTCATAAAGTTCAGTTTTACTACATAACATATTTTCATGCATTCTCTTTTTCCCCCATCTGTTGGTTGGTTCTAAAAACTCAAATTACCTACACTTACACTCATCATCATCTGTTTTACTCTCTTCTATCTGTTTCCATGCTTAAGAAAAGAAAGACGAACTCCTTGCGGGAGAGGAAATGACGCAAAACATGTGTGAAACAAGACACAAATAAAAGTTTAGAATGACAGAAATGAGCAATGACACATGTGGTTTTCGTTGGGTGGTTTGGGTTTTGGCATTGTTCCAAAACTACTGGAAAAAAGTAAAAATGAGCAAATGAGTGGGGAAGATTTCGAAAATCTCGACAAGATTTGATTTCAAAAGTTTACCTAACAGTATCTGATCAAATAAGAGACTGGATCTATCAAAAATCGGAGCTGATTTATTGGTGAAAGAATCAAGGTTAAAAGAGTTTGTGGACATCAAAGAAACTGCCGAAATGCTAAAAGTCTCTTTACCGAAAGAGCTCACGCACATAGACCAAAATTACAGTAGAAACCACTCAAAGGAGAGAGAAAGAGAGGCTGATTTCGAGAGGATTGACAAAAAACGGGAGAGAGAGATAAGAGAAAAATGGATTTGCAAAAAAAGAGCAGAGCGAAGAAGAAAAGAGATATTTGCGCACTATCAAGGATAGTTACGGGGGAAAATCGAGAGATGTAGGATTTGGATAGTTCAAGGGGTTGAGACTGCAAAAAACGGGTCAATGGAAACCGTAACCAGCTGTTTGAAATGATTTTTGAGAAATTATAAAACTTGCAAAAGACTGTAAAAAATTCAAGGCTTCCAATGCGAATAACTTTTTTCAGGGTGAACGGGTAAAAATACCGTAAACATAAAAAATGTTCCTTATTAAAAAAGCTATCGATTGGTTTAAAAATCGTCAAATTTCATCAAAAATTAAGAGAGTTACGTCCTGTTGCCAAACAGTTACAGATTGCGGCAACTTTTCGGCAACACTAGACGTAACTCTCTTAATTTGCAACAAAATTTTACGTTTTTTAACCAATTGATAGATTTTTTGATAAGGAACATTTTTCATGTTGACCGTATTTACCTGATCCCTCAAAAAAGTTACTCTCTGTTTCAGAATTGCGAAAAACTGCAAAAATTTTACGGCTCCAAAGTTTATGGAGCATCAAACATATTTACTCTTACTATTTCTGCAAGTCCCCTAGCAACGGCTGCTGCAAAAAAAATAGAAACAGTTGTGCGCAGTGAAACGAAACGTATACAAAAATCCATGAAACTGACGCTTCGAAATAAAAATAGGTAGAGCGAGGAGAAATAAACAAGAGAGTAACCACCAACAATGATTTTATGGCGTTGAGAGGGAATCGGGTGAAGAAAAGGGACGAGTCCGTTTCTTCTGACAAAAAAATAATGGAAGAAGGGTTCAGAAGAAAAAAGGAGATGAAGATGTAGCTGTTGGAGCAGACAGAATACTATAATACTACATGGGTTGACTGCTAAGACAAAAAAAGAGAAAGAAGCCACGTCAGAATTTTCAATGTCATTTCCAGTCTTGATGCCGCTTTTTTATTGAGAAAATTTGAGTTGTTGTATTTATTGACGAGGGAACTGGAACCGGTGAGAACAGGTGTCACTCTACGGTCAAATGCATTTTTGAGGTAGGGAAAAGTCGGAAAAAAGTTTCTGAAGAGAAAACAGAAACAAAGGGAATGGGAAGAAACGGAGATGTTTCTTGATTTTGGACAGAGAGTAGGTAAAGGAAGCAGATTTTAAAACCTTGGCGCATTTTGATTTTATTTGAAATTTGAGAAACTGTGAAAGAAAAATTTCCGGTCCGGGTTTCTAGAGTGTGAATTTCTTAAGCAAAAATCTATTTTTTGTGGTTTTTTCTGAATGGGCCAAATTTTTTAATGATTGAACCTTTTTTGTCATTTTAACAGCGAAAAATTACAAAAATGTTTGAAAATTTTCCCTTTTTTCCCTACCCGGACCGGCACAATTTTCCACTGGCCCGAGATTCGCCAATTCTGGAAATTTCAGATGAACCGACTGAAAATAGAAGAACGATACTTGAATCTGCATAAAACTGACATCGGAATAAAACAACTGAGATGTTAAAGTTTTTTTCAGCTGAAAAATGTATTCAAAATATCCTAAATCTAAACCTCTTTATCTCCCCAATAATGGTTTACAGACCTAGCTGGCATTCACTGTTTTATTTTTTGACGACTGAAAATAAACTTTTGACACAGAACGACTACTACATAACACCGCCATCAGTGAGTCAGAGTGACAGAATAAAATGGACTTTGCATAATAAATCATAATCGGAAAAGACCGTGTGTCATTGGATCCACTCAAAGTACTTCTGAAACTAGAGATCCCTCGAACACTTATCATGAAAAAGTGCAAGTGGAAATGACACCTTTTTACAAAAAAATGATTGTATGCAAGACATCCGTGCAAACAGTGTCTGAGCAAAGTGTGAAAGTGAGTACGCGTGCGTATTTCTTGTTTCTTCTCTACCTTTTTCGTGTTTTCATTGCTCTCTCGTGTGGAGAAAGAACGCAACCCGCGCACATATAATAAAAAACACTACGGGGCGATTTATGTTGAGCAAGGACACAAGGAAACTTGTTTGATTTTGACCAGTTCTCCGAGTGAGGGCTTTTTCCGAAAATGGGATGTTTGGAAACTACATATTGAAACCAAATTGTCAATGAAAAGAGTTCAAAAGAGTCTGAACTAAGAATAGAAAGCTTAGAAAAAGTATGCGCCTTCGACCTGAGCCTAACTTTGAACGCATGTATCTCCAGAAGGGGCAAGGCTATTAAAAAGTCAAAACTACAAAACTATGTAAAATCTTATGCTGAGCAATTTTGCTGTTGACAATTTTTTGATAACTTTTTTGGTTCTTGAGATAAACGCGTTTAAAGATCGACAGTGCACCCTCGTCGTCTGCGTCTCTCCTGCACGATCGCCCAACTTTGCGCGCGGATATCTCTAGAAGGGGTGGAGTTTTACCAAAAAACCAACCGCTACAAATAGGTGTAAAATCTTGTGCTGATCAATTTTGCTGTTTACAACTTTCTAATCACTTTTCTGGTTCCCGAGATAACCGGGCTTATAGATCGGCACGCCTATACCCTCTCGCCCAACTTTGAGAGCCTGGAAGGTGGAGCTATAAAAAGGGTTAAAGTACAAAAATGTGTGATTCTTTTGAAACTTTTAGGAAATTGATTCTGTTTAGAAAAAATGGTAACTAGAAATTTGTTCACTAGAAGGTTTAAACAGGTTTTCAAAGTTTTAAGTTCCTTCCAAACTCCAATCAAAAAGCGCAAAACATTTAAAATCTAAGCTCTTCTAAACACGAATAACCTCTGTTGTTCTGTTTGTAGTAACACAATGCTCTTCTACTCGGTATTCCTTTTGTCCAGTATAATCTGATTAGTAGTTGTTTCGCGCATTTATTAACTGGGGCGAGGTGACAGGACAGAACCCATTCGAAAACACGGAATAAATGAGTGATGATGATGGTGTAGGGAAGACAAAAGAGCCAAGAAGATGATTTGGAGCAAAAAGCGTTTTGATTCAGGAGGGAAACTGGAAATTCCATTCGTAACTGGACAGTTCCCACGAGTAATAGACAAGTTAAGAATAGAAAAGGCGGCAATTTGAAAAGGAAGAAACAAGAAGGGAGTGAGAAAGTGGAGTAATTATTAGTATGAAAAGAAGAAAAAAAACAAAAGTACTTTAGACATTGGTGTTTTGAGGAAATTAGAAGATAATTGGGACATGGGACGACGTTTCGAAAGTTATCTCGTGTTTTTGGGAAGAAAGTTTGACTCTAGTTAGTTCAAAACCGTAAAATCTGTTTCAGAAGGGCACTGAGCTCAAAATGAGCACATTCGTGAAATCCGAACGAATTGAACTTAGTCTTATTAGAATCCTCGTCAAAAGTAGTCTTGAAACATCAGAGAATATGTTTCAAATCTTTTCTCCAACAGATTTTATGATCCATTTTCAAAATTCGGAAATGATTTTTTGGTGATGGAAAAATTGAAGGGCATGCCCTTCTAATACAGATTTTACGGTAACTCTCGGTTCGAATATTAAAGAGGAGAATATCACAATTTTGAGCATCTCAATTAAAAAGAGAGCTCAAATCTGGGATCCTTCGAACTATCCGAGACAGATTTCGTACAGCTGTCTCAGAATTTCAGCGGACTTTAACACTCAAAAAAGACAAAAATGTGTGGAGAGGATATGTCGAAAAAAAGTGAAGAGTTCACTCAATTCTTGCTTGCTCAGCTGTGGCACAGAGGTCACAAGGGACTCCGAAATTTATGTAAAAAGATGATTTTAGTCCGAGTAAAAACACAGAAGAAGACCACCCAAGAATTCAGAAGAAGCGGTCTTTAGAAGAACTGTTGTTGAATGATCGATGAATGTCGCGGGGGGAGGGGGGATCTATTTCAATTTATAATCGACTTGACTTCGCTAGAAAAAAACGCAACACACCCGCAGTCATACACAGTATATTGGATTGGATAGTTATTATAGAACCATCTGCCGATTCAGACAGGCACGACGATTTCAATTCCGAATTCCCGTAATATGCCCTTCACTTCGGACAGCTTCTTCTTCTTCTTCACTTATTCTTCTTCTTCCTGTTTGTCTCACTCTCGTCGGTAAATTCCTTTAGAAGAAGAAGAAGTCGTGCGAGTACTTGAAAACGTCCATGAACTGTCTACATGTTTGTTATTATTATTATTGTGATGCATGAAGGGGAAATTTTCAAAAGGTAAAAGACAAGAAGAGAGCAAACCTTTCTTCGAAATTTTACCACATGCTAAAAAATCCGACTGACAAACACATATAGCTTCTGAGCTGCTGAAAATTGGGAAAATTGCGCAACAAAGTAGTCATACATAAATATATGTTTGAATTGGGGAGAGCCGCGTCTGGTGCAGTCATTCGTGATGAACAGACATAGACAAATTGAACATTTTTCATGAAGTTTAAACTTGCCCCGAATTTTTTATGATCTCTCTTTTCCCGTTATTATTTTCTGAATGAACTCTCTTTTACATTATTTCGATCCCTAATACTTTCTCCATTTATTTGTATCTGTTCTTATATTTTTCCAGCAGCTGTTTTATTTTTCAAATTGACACGGTTTACTTTTTGGTTTCAATCATTTAAAAAATGGTTCTTTTAGGATTCGGTCTTCTATTTTAATGGATTTTATCGTGAAAATGATATCACATACTTATAATTTATTTTAACAACTGAAAATCTAAATTCCACCTACACTATACTTTATTAAAAATGTTATGAGATTTGTTGATTTGAAAAACAATAACACGAAAACCTTCAAAATCGTTCCAAAGGGGGAGCCGATGGATTATAAACTGGTAGATTACTGAAAACTGGGTACTTTGGAACGAATGGTTTTTCATTTTCTTCGACATCTAGATGAGTGCCCTCTGTTCCATACATGGAGTCTTGGTAGGAAGGTGGTGGAGCTGAAAGAGTAACCTTAAAAATAGCTATTTATCAAAACTAATCACTTGGCTGAACTTCTTCTGGGTAGGGCGGTGGAGCAACACCGATTCCAGATCCGATTGGAAGCGGAGGTGGGGCTGGTGGCAGAAATCGTTGAATGGGAACAGTTCCAATCAAGACAGTCATCTCAGAATCAACATCACTGCCAAAAGTAGTTGATGTATGAACGTTGATTTGTACATGGTACTCGACTGTGATCAGAGGAGAAAATTGATTGATGGTTGGAGTCACAGAGGGAAGGCGTAGTTCCAGAGCTAATTTTTTCTCTTTTTTAGGCTCAACTGTTAGTGGCTGAGAATGGGTTATTACTATGTTGGAGTTGCGTTTTGTTCCTTGAATATTTTCGAAAATGACGTTAGAAGACCTCCCTCGGAAGGAAACGAATGTAGATCGTTGGATCACTGTTGCTCTGACCTTTGTTACTGGAACAGATGACTTATTCAGTATGTGAAGATTGATCACAGGTAAAGCGCAGTCGGATCCGTTTGGGTCTAGGTAAGGTATTCGACGCATAACTGATCCGTTACGGGTGTTTTTGCGAACGAGGATTCGCATACGGTCCGTATTTTGAACACACCAGGTTGATTCGCATACGGATAGGATACGGGTGCGCATATGGATGGGATACGAGTGGGTGTGGATAGGAGGAGTGGGCTCGCGCGCGGATAGAATACGGATTCGCATACTGATCGGTTATGGATGGCCTAACTAGCCGAAAAGCTCTTCCACCGAATTTTTCGAATTTTTTTCTTATTATTTTCGTCATTTCAAATCGCCCCAATTTCTGGACTTCCAAACGTATCAATGTACAAATTTGCAAATTTTCAACGAAAAATTCAACGACGAGTGAGAGGTATGCTACTGGAATAGGTATTTGATGATATTTTTCCAGGTTCTTCGCAGAAAAAATACCGAAAATGACGTCTTCAAAGAGACAAGCAAATTCCAAGTTAGTTTTGTCAGTTTTCTACTGTAATATCAATACGTTTTTAGAATTCGCAGCAGATCATCGTGGGCAGAAGTTCGCTGATACAATTTTCACAACTTCGAGCTGTGCTGATGAAGAGAAATATTTTTAAATGATTGTGAGTTTGTTACTGAATTTTAGAAAATTGGCATACAGTTTTCCAGATTTCCGATTAATATGAAGCTCAAGAATCGGGACCCACACAATTTGAACATCGACGCAAATCGGAGGCGAAATGAGCCAATGGCTTCACAGAATTTTTTCTACTTATTGATAATTTCGTTATTCTCAATTTTTTTCTTATTTTCTTACTTATCTGTTTATTTTTGAAATATGTATATATATAAATTTGGTTAGAATTTATATTCTTCAGACTATGCACTAGCAAAGAAAAATTATAAAAACAAGGAAAACCTAGAATTGGAGAGGATCCGTAAAACGCGGGAAACGGGTGAAATACGGATGAACAAACGTTAACGACGGATCCATTACGGATCGGATATGGATCCATATAGCATTCCTATTTCAACCGCGCGCGACTGGCGATCCACCCGTAACGGATAGTTTGCGACTCACCTGTGATCGGAAGTGTCTCTCCAGGTACAAATCCAGTTTTCGGAATATCCAGTCTCATCTCCAAATATCCTTTCTTGAAACAGCAGCAACCGATGTTTTCAAATGCTTGATCACGGAGAGGAGTCATTGCATGAGGAATAGAGTTCAGGTCAAGATGTGGAGAAACTGAATTTGAATTTCTTATCAACTCATTCAATAGTTTTCATACCTGTGATACATCTCTTGCTTGTTTTATCGAACCTCCATGGTCTATCAACTTCAGCTGTCACTGAATATCTAATGTATCCGTATTTTCCTTCAAAACTTGGTGGTATGTTAGGTGGAAGAATATACGAAAAAGGCCAAACATAGGTTCCCGGAGACAGTTCATTCTGAAAACTGGAATATTTTTCAGGTTATTTTGCTTTTAAAACAATACCGTTCCATCACCACAAGCCCAAAGAAGAATCGAAGTTTGGAGATAGTCGACGTTCCCTGTATAGTATATTCGTTCCTGCTCATAAAACGTTTTTCCTTCGGAATCTCTGAAAAACACTTATATTTTGAATTCAACGAAATCAATAACTTACGTCTTTGCCTTATTTTCATATTCATGCCAACTGGTGTGTGCACATCCTTGGAATTTGATTTTCACAGCTCTTGCTGTATATTTTCCAGTTGCATTAAGAACAACACGACCAGATACTGGTTGACCGGGTACGAAAACTTCCTGTGGATTTTCGAATTCTATGAAGATTTCGGTTTCTGGCATTTCGAGAGTACGACTGAAAAGAAACATTTTGATCGAAGATTGGTTGAAGATTGGAAGTTAATTGAAGATTGTGTTAGACAAGTGACACATCGAATGAAAATAAGGGGAAAACAATGAGATAAGAACGAGTGGCAATGTTTCTAATTGTTCCCGGTCTTATATGTAGGAACTTCAACACGTGAGAGGCGGTGCGTTCAGATTTTTTGTCTAGTCTCTTTCCTATGTCTTTGATGAACCATAACTTCTTTAGAAGTAGACCAAAAATTTTCAAATTTTCAGGAAATATGTAAAAGACTTCAAGTAACTCGTAACTCAAAGCACACAAAAAACAGTTACCTGGTAAAAAAGTTATGACTTAAAATAAGGAACCCCATGAATTGATACGTTGACCTCATTTCGATCAAAGAACACTCGAAATTTTTGAAAGCCCCAACATTTCACGCTAGTTAGAGAAAATTCTAGATTGGCCCTTATTGCACAGAATTCGTTTTTTTCAAAGGGTTTCAGATCTTTTTATTTGAGAAAATAGAATCTCAATGCAATCTAAATAGTATTGATTTTCTGATGAAAAAATCCGTTTTAATTAGAATTATTATCTTTATTTAGACTTCAACAAAATCGATTGATAAATTCCCGAAAAAATTGGCAAATCAGCTCATAAAAATAAATTATTCTTGAGGTGGAGCCGATGGATTATAAACTGGAAGATCATTGAAAACTGGATACTTTGGAACGAATGGTTTCTCGTTTTCATCGACATGTAGATGAGTCCCCTCTATTCCGTACACAGAATCTTGGTAAGAAGGTGGTGGAGCTGAAAGTAACATTTCATTGAACAAATTCTAATATTTAGCCAAACTAACCACTTGGCCGAACTTCTTCGGGGTAGGGCGGTGGAGCAACACCGATTCCACTTCCGATTTCGAATGGAGGTGGGACTGGCGGACGATATTGTTGAATCGGAACAGTCCCAATCAGCACGGTCATCTCACAGTCGATATCACTACCAAAGGTGGAAGCTGTATCCACATTGACTTGAACGAAATACTCCACAGTTATGAGAGAAGAGTTTGATTGATTGATGGTTGGAGTCACAGATGGAAGACGTAGTTCCAGAGCCAACTTTCGCTCCTTTTTAGGCTCAACTGTCAAGGCTTGTGTCTGTTTGATAACAGTGTTGGAAACGCGTCTGGTTTCTCCTACGGAAGCTCCACGAAATTGGCCAATAAAATCAGAAGAACTTCTTTGTCGGAAAGCAACGAATTTACATCTTTGGATGACTTCTGCTCTGACTGTTGTTACTGGAACAGATGACTTATTCAATATGTGAAGATTGATTGGAAGTGTCTCTCCAGGTACGAATCCAGTCTTTGGAACATCCACTCTCATTTCCAAATATCCTTTCTTGAAACAACAGCAACCGATGTTTTCGGATGCTTGATCACGAAGAGGAGTCATTGCATGAGGAATAGAGTTCAGGTCAAGATGTGGAGAAACTGAATTTGAATTTCTTATCAACTCATTCAATAGTTTTCATACCTGTGATACATCTCTTGCTTGTTTTATCGAACCTCCATGGTCTATCAACTTCAGCTGTCACTGAATATCTAATGTATCCGTGTTTTCCTTCAAAACTTGGCGGAATATTGGACGGAAGGATATAGGAGAATGGCCAAACATAGGATCCCGGAGGAAGTTCATTCTGAAAACTAGATTATTTTTCAGGTTACGCTGCTTTAAAAACTATACCGTTCCATCACCACAAGCCCAAAGAAGGATCGAGTTCTGGAGATAGTCGACGTTCCCAGAATAGTATATTCGCACATGTTCAAAATACGTTTTTCCTTCTGAATCACTGAAAAAAAAACCTATATCTTTACTATTAACAAACGCAAAGTTCTGTGTGTGTGTGTGTCCGTACTGCGTAGGTATCCCGCCCTAGCTCAGTCCCCACTGGACCGATTTTCACCAAATTTGGGCAGGTTATCAGTATTCTGTCTCTAATGATGCCCGTCTATTTTGTTTTTCGATTCATGTAGAAATGAGGTCAGGAGAGCGCAAAAACCCATTTTTGGGACCATTCAGTAGTTTTTCTTATCGAAGGGGAGAGAGTGGCGAGTTCACGGTATTATTTTTCAAAATTTCAAAATTTTCATTTCTAAAAATTTCACGTTGCCCGAAGGGCCCCAGAGGGGCGTAGCCCGTCTGGTTTTCAATTCAACGAAATTGGTAACTTACGTCTTTGCCACATTTTCATAATCGTGCCAACTGGTGTGTGCTAATCCTGTGAATTGAACTTTTACAGCTCTCGCTATATAGTTTTCAGTTGCGATAAGAATAACACGACCAGATATTGGTTGACCTGGGACGAAAACTTCCTGTGAATTTTCGAACTCTATGAAGATTTCGGTTTCGGGCATTTTGAGGAAACGACTGAAAACAAATAGAAATTTTATCAAAGCATTGGAGATTGCAGATTGTATTAGCCATGAAAACAGTTCAAAATATTTTTAGGTTTTTTCCTATTACGTAGAAAAATCAATCGAGAATCTATTAAAAACAATAAGATAAGGACGAATCGCAATGTTTTTAACTGTCCTCGGTCTTAAATGAAGAAATTGTGTTCCTCATAGTAAACAAGAGAAAACGAAGTGACTCATCAATCTGAGGAATCTGGGGAAGCTCGTTTTTTCAAATAAATATTTTCTCTAGTTCGATCTTATTATTTCGAGAATACAGAATCTCGATCCAATCTAAATCATATTCATTGCCTAGTATAAAAAATATGTTTATGAGTATAATTATTATGTTCATTTGGACTTTAAAATATTTAATGTGACATCGTTGTTTTCAAAATTTCGGATACGAATAAATAAGCAAGAACAAGCAGAACAAAACTGATAGAAAATTTCAGGAGGCAAATCAGTGCATAACAATAAATTATTCTTGTGGTGGAGCCGATGGATTATAAACTGGAAGATCATTGAAAACTGGGTACTTTGGAACAAATGGTTTTTCGTTTTCATCGGTATTCAATTGAGTTCCATCTGTTCCGTACATGGAGTCTTGGTAGGAAATTGGGGGTGCTGAAATTCGAATTTGAGATATTTTTAATGACAACTGGACAACTGACCACTTGGAATAACTACAGCGCCATCCTTTGTTGGGTATGGCTGATCTGCTCCCGGATACGGTGGAACTGGAGCATCCCCTGCGCCTACTTCAGCAGGCACTGAGTCTTCTGTAGGCAAAAATCCATATCCTGGTGGTGGTGCGACTCCTGCTCCGATTTGTGGAGGAATTGGAGTTGGCATTGGGAGTGGAAGAGCCGGATTAGGTGGGTAGTAGGCTGGTGGAAGGTATTGACGAATTGGGACAGTTCCTATCAGCACGGACATCTCACAGTCGATATCACTACCGAATGTGGAGGATGTATCGACTTTGACTTGAACGAGATACTCCACAGTGATGAGAGGAGAGAATTGATTAATGGTAGGAGTCACTGATGGAAGGCGTAGTTCCAGTGCCAACTTGTGCTCTTTTCCAGGCTCCACTGTCAGGGCTTGTGTCTGTTTGATAACAGTATTGGAATCATGTTTGGTCTCTCTTTGAGACACTGCCATAACGCTGTCTCCAGTGAAGTTGAAGTTGCTTCCACCACGGAAAGCCACGAATGTGCACTGCTGAATAACCTTTGCCTTGACTTCTGTTACTGGAACTGAGGAGTTGTTGAGAAGATGGAGATTGATTGGAAGAGTCTCTCCTGGTACGAATCCTGCCTTCGGAATATCCACTCTCATCTCCAAATATCCTTTCTTGAAACAACAGCATCCAAGGTTCTCACTGGATTGATCATGAAGCGGGGTCATTGCTTGAGGGATAACATTCAAATCGATGAGTGGAGAAACTTAAGAAATCAGATTTCATGGGAACATTATTTGTGTGCACTTACCAGTGATACAAAGTTTCTTTGCCTTATCAAACCTGAACGGCCGATCTACTTCCGCTTTGACTGAATATCGGATGTATCCATATTCTCCCTCGAAACTTGGTGGCATGTTTGATGGAAGGATATAGGAGAACGGCCAGACATACTTTCCGGGAGGAAGCTCATTCTGAAAAATTGCGGGTAAATGAGCAAGAGTAGTTTAGCTAGTACCGATCCATCCTGAGAAGTCCAAAGAAGAGTGGTGTTTTGAAGATAATTGACGTTGGCAGAGTAGTGGACTCTGTGTTGAACGTAGTGCGCTTTTCCTTCAGCATCTCTGAAAACTTATAATTATTGATTTCATCGGAAAAAATGGACATACACTCTTCTAACACTCTCGGAATCATACCAATCGGTGTGTCCAACTCCTTCGAATTCGATTTTCACGGCTCTCGCTTTGTACTTATCCTCGGTGACCAGAATAACACGGCCAGATATTGGGTGACCAGGGAAGAAGACTTCTTGGGGTTGGTCGAATTCCACGTGAAGTTCGGTGTCTGGCATATTGAGCCTGGAAATTGAAAATAAGCAGCGAGATCTCACAAAAAAGCTACAGTAAAAGTTTAAAATTTAAAGGCGCATACAATAACTTTCAAATAATTATTTCGGTTTTCGAACGATTTTCAGCAAATTTCGGAACGAAATAAAATTGTCAAGCACATTCGTGCAAAAATAAAAGAAAATTCTGAAATTCGCTTGAAAATTGTGTTGAAAATCGGTAATGTTCCTTTAAATGTCAACTACCGTAAAAGTTTGATATTTAAAGGAACATACTCTAATTTTCAAATCTATTTTTTTTGGTTTTGAGCGATTTTCAGAAAAATTCGGAATCAAATTCAATTAAAAAATCACATTCATGCAAAAAAGAGAAAAATCCGAAATTCGGCTTGAAAAAAATGTGTTGAAAATCGGTGATGTTCCTTTAAATATTTACGTCTTACGGTAGCATTTTCGTGGTGGATTTTCGCTGGCGGTTTTCGCATTTTTGAGGTCGCGAAATCAGGGAAATTCGGACAGGGCTGAATTTCACTGACAAGGGAATCGGGATAATATTTTTTAAAATTTGAAAAGGAAAAAAATGTGAAAACGATCTGAGAATCGCTCTGAACTAGAGATTGAATCAAAAACGTAAACAAAAGTTTCAGTTTCAGCAATTTTTTCTCGCAAACAAATTCTGCTTATTATCTCATTAACTATTTTATTAACAATTTTTAAAAGTGTCAAACACTTGATAAAGAACGCGGAAGTACAGAAACATTTGAAACTGATGCATGCAAAGAAAAAGAAAAAACGCACAAACGGAACGAGAGAAAATTCGGAGCGAGAGAAGGGATAGCCATTCTCATTTCACAAAAAAAGACAAGAGAAATAATGGAGAATTAGAGAAGATGAAGAAGAAAAATGTGTGGCGGAGGGGGTCGGCGACTCTCTGGGAGCGTCCATTTGGAAACGAAGCACCCAGAATGCCCTCTGTTTTTTGGTCGGGTGAAATGAGCAATTCGGTCAAGGAGAGAGAGAAAAGTGGTTCAGAAAACGTATCGATTGTGCCTGGGATAAAAAGAAATGGTTAAAAACTCTCGAGAAAAAGCAGAACACATTTTGAATTCATAATCAGTGAACATTCTCCGATTTGTTGTCAACTGGAATTGTGATAATTACATCCTTTCAGTGAGTAACAGGAACCAAAAAGTAATTTGAGAACTCATCAATTTTTTATAAACTATTCCTTCTGTATCAGTAAAGTAAAACTGTCAATCATAGAAGTTTTTATCAATGATTTTGAATGGTAAAGAAAATGGAAAAGAAGGTTTACAGCATTGATAGTATAAAAAAGATGAAAAGAAAAGATTTTGATAGGAAAATAACGGTTGAAAGATAGCGGATTGAAAGATAAGCATGATTCATAAAAGCATTTTAGACCACTCCATAATACGGGACTTGATAGACGAAATCTGGTTTCAGATGAACTTTCCAGCATTGAGCGGCAGTGGCGTCCACGAACTTTTGTGGGGGCACTGAAAAGGAAAAATGAGAATTAATCTTTTCCATACATTTTCAACCCGGGCCGAATTTCTCAATTCTGAATAACGATTTTCTTATCAAATTTTATACCAGAATGTAAAACTCAATGAGATCTACAATTTGCTGTATAAAACAAGAAACTTTGCCTGCTGAAAAAGTAGCCGGCAACACCCAAAAACAGGCCCGGGTGTAATATGGAAGCCAGCGACTTTTTCAGCCGGTAACTGTTATTGGTTTATACACCATTTTGTAGATCTCGTTGAGTTCTACATTTTGGTATAAAATTTGATTGGAAGATCATTATTTTAAATGGAGAAAACTGTTTCAAATTTCACTTACAGGAGCCAGACGAGGATCCGAAATTACCGACGAAAATATTCAAATGAGCATCTTCGTTCTTGTTACAGACACCGGTTTCAGCCCAAATGGAAACATTGTACTCGACATTGATATATCTGGAGTTTCTGATGGTCGCAACAACTGGTGGAATGACAAAGGAAAATGCGAAATCCTTAATGTCCTGTGGTTTGATTTCACATCTCTCCACCTTTGTTTCCAGTACAGTTTTCTCAATATTACTCTTGAAACCTTCAGCGTTCGCTGGATTTCTCTTCTTGTTCTTTGCTTGGAGTTCTTCACGATAAGTGACAACTCGGTTGAGCTTGGCTTGGAGGACTCGAATTGGTTTGCTGGTTTGGTTGGTGATGTTTCCGGAGACGGTGACAGCTTCTCCTGGGACATATCCGAACTTTGGGGATGAAAGCTAAATCTTGATATTTGTAATAAGGTTTCACGGGAAAAAATGACTCACTTGATAGATAATATTTCCTCCTTTTGGAAGACATGGCAGGCAACGACAGGTGACGAGAGTAGAATCCAAATTCATTTTGGCGGCATCTCCAGCTCCTGGGATGTTGTGAAGATCAACGATTGGAGAAACTGTGACAGCTCTCTCAACGTTCTTCTCTGTCCCGTTTGGAATAACCATGTGAAGGAGGACCGAGTAACGGATGAATCCATGTTTGCCCTCGAAACTTGGTGGACAGTCTTTTGGCAACTCGAAGGAAAACTTCCATTCGTATTCTCCTGCTGGGAATGTATCCTTTAACATATAAATTAAAGGGAGGGAAATAAAAAATGAGCCCAAACCTGTCCATCTTCTGGAGCCCAGACTTCATGCTTCATCATAACGTAAGTCTCTTCTGCCTTCTTGCCAGATTTTTTCACATTGGATTTTCTGGAAACGTTTAGAGTTCGATCTAGAAATAAAGTAGGATTACAGTTATCATTTATTTGCACTCAAAAAATCGTCTCAATTCTAGTATTTATAAAAATAGCAAAGTTTTTTCATAAAAACTCGAAAAAATCGCATTTCTAATCGCAAACTTACACTTTTCTAACCTGTTTCAAAAAATGTAGAATTTTTCGCTGATTCGAATGCACCTAATATAGCAGCTCAAAACGCTTTTTGAAGCGAGTTTTGAGCGTTTGAAGTTTTCGTGAGAGACGCAGGAACTGTCTCGTTTCTCTGTGTCTCTTCGACAACGAGAGTGTCTGATTTCTCTGCGTCTTTTTCACCGAAACTGCAAACGATCAAAACTCACTTCAAAAGGCGTTTTGAGCAACAATATTAGGTGCATTCGAATCAGCGGAAAATTCTGCACTTTTTGAAATATGTTAGAAAAAATGTAAGTTCGCGATTTGAAAATCGATTTTTTTCGAGCTAAAACGATTTTTATTTTGAAAAATGTTGTTTTAGTTGATACTGTATTCGGGATGATCGTTTGAGTACAAATAACAAATGACCGTAATCCTACTGTACTTACCCCGATTTGAAGGCATTGACAGTTTGTCCGGTGAAAGTGATCTCGACACTTTTAGCCTTCATATCCTTGGTTGTTGTAACCCATGCTCTTCCAGTCACTTCTTCGCCAGGAAGATAGATTGATTTCTCGAACTCGATTTCCGGATGACAGTCTGTCATTCTTCTAAAAAATACGACAGAATGAAAACAGTCAACAAGAAAGATTTCGAGGAAACAGAGAAAGAGAAACCAATAAAATTCATACAACAAAAAAATGAAGAAAAGTGAGAATGGTTGACAGAAACAAACACAGGGAGACATGCGGAAGCGAGATAGATTTTTGAGGTCATCAACAGAATGACACAAAATGGGCAGGGCTGAGAAAAAAACATTTCGAAAATGTATTATCAAAGAATTAGGGTGTATTATATCTGATCAAAGGAATTCTCATTGTGAGAGGGAAAATCGAGATGAATCACATGATTTGATACCCGAAATTGAGTGATTAACAACCAATATGGCAGATTTTGGATCGAAATTTTTGGTGGTGTTTTTGAGAGAATGTAATTTGTTGTTTAAGATTGTGTGTTGAAGCTTGCGATTTATTAAACTCCTTCGAGAAATGCGGCCCCGCGACGTTTAGAAAGTGTGACGTTTCGAAAGTGCGATATTTCACAAGTTAAACGTTTTGCATTTGAAATTTCGCACTTTTGAAACGCCACACTTGCGAAACGTCATCCTGCGAAACGTCACACTTTCGAAACGTCGCAAAGCCAAAAATACAGGGTTGCCGTTTGGCGAGCAGGCACGGCCTGGGCCCGTTTCGGAAAAAATATCGGCAAATTTTCAAGGTAAATTAGCAAAATTTCAAAAAATAAAATGTGTCATAGAAATCCTACTGAGTAAAACTGCTAATTAGAAATTAGGAGCGAAACATTTTGGTCGAAATTTTTCATCACGGGCCCGCAGGCCGGGGAAAAAAGAGCGGCTAGTCTTGTGATCGGAAATCAGAAATGATTCATACAAAACTCAATTCGTTTTTCTCACGATTCATTGCAATGCAAATTCTTCACAATACAGCGGACATTGTGCCCGATCCTCCTCTCTAATGTGATATTCGATCGATTTGAACTCGACCCAGAAAATAGGATATCAGATTACAAAGATTAACGATAGATTTATTAACTTGAAAGAGATCAAACTTGTGTAACTTGAAAGAACGGGAAGTTTATCTCATCTTCGCTTTGCTCGGCTCGCGAACCATAATAGGGAATTTGATAGCGGAACTTTGGTTTTAGGAGTGTATTCCAGCACTGAGCGGATTCCACCTTCACGAATTTTCGAGGACGGACTGAAAGAAATTGAAATATTCTCAAAACAAAATGATAACCTACATTCGTTCCCTTTGAATGGAACATTTCCCACGAATAGATTGAACGTCGGAACCTTCGGAGTACCGAAATAGCTATGATCTGCTGAAACTGTGATGTAGTACTCCACACTTATAAATGGACAATTTCGAATTGTAGAAATCACTTGGGGAACTGTGAACTTAAATCGAAATGGCTTTGTTTCCCCTGGCGCGATTTCAGTGTTTTCACAGATTTCTGCCAAAATCCGATCTAATCTTTTACTGTTGAATGAATCTGGTTGACTTGAGTTGTCTCTTCTGAACTTGAATATCGATTTTGACAAGTCTTTTCTGTATGTGATTCTTCTTTTGAATACTGCATTGATCATGTCCAGAGTTTTTGAAGTTCGGTTTTCGATGGTTCCCGTGATAAAAATGTCTTCACCAGCGACGTAACCACTTCGCGAAGATTGTATCTGAAAATATGACCTTCTCGTGTAATTTTTCTGAACTACTGCACGCTTTCAATTGGTCTATGCCATGGGTAACCTTTTTTTCACATTGCATTTTCCGGAATAGTTTAGAGATTGATTTAGACCAGGGCTGGGCGGCAACATATTTTGGCAAATCTTTCAAATGTGAATAACTCTTTTCACGAGAATCGGGTAAAAATATAGTCAACAGAAAAAATGTTTCTCATTAAAAAAGCTATCTATTAGTTAAATAATCGTAAAACTTCATGAAAAACTAAGTACGTTACGCCGTGTGTTGTCAAGAAGTTGCCGATATCCCCAAAATAGTCAAATATTCGGCAACACAAGGCATAACTCTGTCAATTTTCTATAAAATTTGACGAACTTATACCCAATCGATAGATTTTTAATAAGGAACGTTTTTTTTTTGTTGACCGTATTTTTACACGATCCCCCTCAAAAAAGTTATTCACATTTAAATAGAGTTACTCAAAAAATCAAACTCACAGTGTAAACAATCTTTCCATTGGATCCGAGAAAGGGAATAAAACTCAATTTTGGATTATTTTTCTCCATTTGAAGTTCGAAAGGCTCGTTGAGAGAATTCATTGAATTCAGGTCAACTATTGGGGATACTGTAATTGCACTTTCCAATTTTGTGTCGATCCAATTTGGAACATCAACATGGACACGAACGAAATAGCGAATGAAACCAAATATTCCTTCGAAACTTGGAAGACATTTTTCTGGAAGTTCGAAAGAGAAGTTCCATTCGTAGTCACCAGCTGGGAAAACGTTCTGAAATGAGGTAAAATTTTAAAATATATGGGAATATACCAAACTTTTTCATTCTCCGGACTCCATACGGTATGCGTCATCTCCAAAAACGTATTCTCTGCCTGTTTGTGAGAAAAATTCTCGACCGGACGGTTCCTTCTGAAAATCAGAATACTTGAAAAGTTTTTGAATTTACCAAAAACCTCTTCCCATCGATTCTCCATGCCGTCACTGTTTTTCCAAAGAAGGAAATTTCCACTTTCCGAGCAGTCAGTTCTTTTTTAGTAGATACCACAACCTTACCGGTGACATTTTCTCCCGGAAAGAACACATCTTTGGAAAATTCAACTTTCAGAGTGGACCAGGTCATTTAACTGAAATTTTGCAAGTACAAAAAGGAAGAAGGCAACTTTGAAGATGAAGTAAAAAGATAGAAGAGACTGGCGAATGGAGAAACAAGTCACTACTTGAGGTCATTTGGAATAGAGAGAGAGAATAAACAGTTTTTGTTGAAGTCAGATTGAGATGATGAAATTTCCAAATAATTTTATTGTATTGAATAAAAACAAGTGAAATTCAATTAATTGCTCTCAGTTTCAGATGTCCCGTAGTATGGAACAAGACAGTTGAATTCCGGTTTCAATCCAGCTGACCAGCATTTAGTAGGGTCACTTTTCACGAACTTGTGTGGCGGTACTGAAACTTTTTTTTTCAAAAAAAGCCCGACGAACAAAACTCACAAGTCGTTGTACCCTTTTCTAGAATTGGAACGTTTCCAATAACCAAGCGGAACCCTTTGGCACTTGACTCATCACACATTCCTCTTCCAGCGTCCACGGTAATCCAGTATTCAACATTTATGAATTTGGAGTTTCTGATTGTTGCAACTACTGGTGGAATTTCAAACGAAAATTCGAAAGCCTTGGTTTCTCCGCGTTCGATTTTCCAATATTCTTTTCTCTCTTGCAAAACTGTATTTTCCGTTTTGCTGTATGAATCTGAACCTGTAGAATTATCGATAGCATTGATTAAGTAATTGTTTCTGGCATCTCGGTATACAACTGCTCTTTCTAGTTTTGCTTCAACTTTTTCCAATGGTTTTGAGGAACGATTCTCGATGGTTCCACTGATATGGATTGTTTCTCCGGAGACGTAGCACAGTTTTGGGGAATTGATCTGGAAAAAAACATGTACAATAGCCAATTACCTCTAATAGAAGGACAGTTGCAGAGTGCGTTCAAAAAATAGAGGAACAAACTTTAATAGAAGGTTTTTTAAATGTCGAAAAAGGCTCAAGCTTTCGGGTTATATTTCTGGTACTTCTCAATTTTCAAATGGTTTCCAGCAGAGTTGTAAGGAATTCCGACTGTCGACTTCCGAGCATTTTTTCCCTTCCGACTTCCGACTTACGTCATAAAAATTTTGCTTCTGATTTCCGGCTAAGAAATTTTTTACTTCCGTCTTCCAAAGAAAAACCTTTGTTAAAAAGCTGAGAAATTTTCGAAATTCGACACTCTTTTTCAGATTTTTGGTTCTATTTTGGTACTTCCGACTTCCGGGTGTTTTTTTCCTTCCGACTTCCGACTTCCGAGTTTCAAAATTTGGCAAAAACTCATTGACTGCAGCACTCATTGACTGCAAGCGTTCATTGACTGCATATTCTCATTGACTGCAAAACCTCATTGACTGCATTTAACTCATTGACTGCACTTGTCTCATTGACTGCAAAAACTCATTGACTGCAAAAGTCTCAATGACTGCGATGTCTCATTGACTGCAACGGCTCATCGACTACATTTTTTCATACGGTCTCAGTTGATTCTTTCAGAAATGAAATTTAGAACATTTTCCAGAATTCCTAAGCCTTCTTCTTAGTTTTGTGTAACATTAAACTATACAATTTCTTATATCTCCCTTGGTAAACTTAAAAAAAAGGCTTAGTTCTCTGAAAAATCTCCAGAACAGTTGCTTGCAGTAACATGCATTCAATGAAGGTTTTCCAGAGAACTAAGCCTTTTTTAAAGTTTGTGTAGGGAGATACAATAAATTTTGTAGTTCAGTGTTACACAAACCTAAAAAAGACTTAGGAACTCTGGAAAATCTTCTTAAATTTCCTACTGAAAGATCCAGAAACCTGAATTGAATGAAACAGTATGAAAAAATGTAGTCGATGAGCCGTTGCAGTCAATGAGACATCTGCAGTCATTGAGACTTTTGCAGTCAATGAGTTTTTGCAGTCAATGAGACAAGTGCAGTCAATGAGTTAAATGCAGTCAATGAGGTTTTGCAGTCAATGAGAATATGCAGTCAATGAACGCTTGCAGTCAATGAGTGCTGCAGTCAATGAGTTTTTGCCTCAAAATTTCACTTCCTTACAACTTTGGTTTTCAGGTTCATCCTCACAATATTTGAGGATAATCACAACAAAGTGTTTGAAACTTCCTGTGAAATGTGTAAACTTCCCGTTTGTTACTATGATTAAAAAAAATACAAAGACACCATCTAATTGAATGACATTATTTTAATGGGTTTCAATAATAAAAGAAAATTACCTTCTATTACAGGTACTACGGTATCCCTGAAAACGTACCTTATAAACAACTGGTCCATAGTTTCCCAGGATCGGAAAGCAAGAAACTTTCGAGTTTATCTTCACCCGTTCCACCTCAACTCGCTCATTTGAACCAGGAATCGAATTCAAGTCGATGGTTGGGGAAACAGTTATCGCACTCTCTATTTTTGTATCAATCCAACGTGGAACATCGAAATTGGCACGAACGAAATAACGAATGTGCCCAAAAGTGCCTTCAAAACTTGCGGGACATTCTCGAGGCAGATCGAACGAGAATTTCCATTCGTAGTCACCAGCTGGGAAAGTGTTCTGAAATTATGAATTAACCAAAAAAATGAAGGTAAGGTTTTACTTGGCTGTCTTCTGGAGTCCATACGATATGTTTGAATTCGAGAAATATGTCTTCTGCCTTTTTATGGGTATGATCGTGCACAGGTTGGCTTGTTCTACAAAAATCTATAGCAACAGACGTTTCGAAAGTGCGAAGTTTCGAAAGCGAAAAATTTCAGGTCATTAAAAATACCTCATTGTCAGTACAGTGTACCACTTGACCACTTTTCATATTATATTCAATCAAACGGCTCAGAAGTGCTGCATTTTTGCTTTCGAAATGTCGTACTTGCGAAACGTCACACTTAAAAACATACTGATTTCCCTCAACTCTCCATGCTGTCAGAGTCCGCCCAACGAATGAAATTTCAACACTTCTAGCCGTCATATCTTTTTGAGTGGACACCAATACTTTCCCGGTTACTTGGTCTCCTGGGAAGTACACATCCTTCGAGAATTCAATTTCCGGACTACACCAGGCCATTTTTCTAGAAACATTAATTTGTTTGATTACAATAGTAAAATATTTTGAAAATCCTCAAGAAAAAAAATGATGAAAACGACAGAAAGGCGTCGAGGAGTGTAGAAGTTTCGGGGAGAAAAGATGAGATCGTTCTCAACCAGGAAGTAGTTGAAGTCGCTGAGAGTGTGGAGACCGAGAGAGAAAAGATACACGAATTCCACAGGGGAATTCTGTTCTTCTACCAACATGGAAAAGGTTAATTTTATTCAATGGATTTTGCAAATTGACATGAAAGTGAGCACCGTAAAGCACTAAAGTGGTGGTAAAGCTGACAGAATAATTAATGAATGAAGATTATTGGGGAGATGAGAATCATGGTACATGGGGCACATATAAATATACATTGTTCAATCTGTACTTGGTTTGAGGAACGTCGTCATGGAATTTGATTCGGTGTGTTGGTTGGAGGGATCATCGATGATTTCATCATCATTCTCGTCAATAAGTTCTAGAATAGAGAGAATTAGTTAACGATAATCTTGAAACGAACTCACGAACTGCTCCTCTGTAATGTTTGTGAGATGGTGCATACATGGCAAGAAGAAGCAACACGTAAATGTTGCACATTCCGAAAGCTCCAGTGAAGAATGCAGAAGTATTTCCTGTCAAGAATCCTGTTTCAGCACTTTCTCCGTGTAGCTGTGCTTCTCCGTATTGTTTCATAAAATAGGCAATTATCGTGAATGCAGCACAGAGAAGCGTGAACAGCATCAGAAACTTGAATCTGTAGATGACTCCTTCGACTTTGAGCCGACGATTCGCATTGGTTTGGTAGAGTTGAGCACTTCGCTTGTTTTTGATGGTTTTCCACACTCGTACAATTTTGAAGAGCAAGAATGCAAAGTATGCAACAGTACAGATGGCAGAGGTGAAAATAGCGACATGTGCGATTTTAGAACCAGTTTCTGAGGACCATACACTGTAGAATGGATCGTAGAGTTGAACTCCTCGTTCGATGAGATCGTAAACTAGGAGGGCTCCAGAAGCGACAAAAATGAACGAGAGATTGAACTTGTAAGAATTCTGAAAAAAATATTTTAAAATTGAATGGAACGTCCAAACTCTCACGATATTATTTCTCGATGAGTCATCAATAAGATGTTCACCGGCAAATATGAGCCAAAACGAGAAAAGTACTGTATAGAAGAGTCCTTGACGAAGATCCGAGAAAAGTAGAAGGAATGGTACATGGTGAGTTAAAGAGATCCATTCGATTGGGACTGAAATTTATAAAGATTGAAAAGAGACTCGATAACAAAAAAACTCACAATCAAGAATAGCGAGACTCAGACCAAGGTAAAGGATGGCGCGTTCCAGAAGAAGTGGATGACGAGCCAATTGATTGATCTGGAAGATTTTTCATTAAAATCGTATGCATCTTATTTATAACGTACTCTGTTATAATACCACCAAAGAGAAGCTACCACTATTGGTGTCATCAAAGTCTTCGTCCACAACCAAATCAGAGTGAATCCGCCATTTTGATGAATTTCAATTATTCTAAGACCAGACAGCTTTCCGATTTGACAGTTAGAACTGTTCGAATTGTATTTGCATGCGTTTTGGTCGATTGGGATGCGAATGTTGATGAGGTAGAAGGGGTAGGAGCTGGAGCCGAGTTCGAACAAATCGAGCATATCACAATCGTAAGTACCACCGTCTTTCTTCTGAGAAAAAATGTCTTTAAAATTTCGAAAGATAATAAACCTTACATTTTCCTTTTCTATGGAACACTCTAAAGTTCTTGTGACGTTCGAGGTTGTCAACTCCTTCCAATCGTTCTGTTTCGATCCTTTCTCTCTGTATCCCATACGAACTTCCAGTTCTAATTGCGCATGTGGTACGTATTTGAACTGTTCACTGTATTCCACACTAACTTGGAGCACGCCAAGCAGAAACTGGAACCACGGAGAGTATTCGAGTTGGATTCCGTCTCTGAAACACAGGAAATAATTGAGAATTCATTCAGACCTCAAACCTGGCATGTGGCATTTTTGTGACAAAAACGATTTCCCTGAGATCGAAAGACGACGGTGTGAACTCGGACAACACTTTGATTTCTTCACAGTTCTATAAAAATTCTTGTATAATTGAATCGCAGATCGCACCTACATCTCTATGAATCCATTCACCCGAGAGTCCTTTCGTTTCGTCGCGACAAGTGATCATTTCGAATTCCATGTATGAGGAGGGTGAGGGAGCTGAAAAAATTTAGAAAAAAAAATTGTTTCAGTTTTAGGATTCCCAACTTACCATACCATGCCCCAACCAAAAAGAAGAGAATCTGAACGACGAGAAGAGCGACAAATATGACGAAGAGTTTTCGATTACTCAGATTTTCAATGACGGCACCACCCGCCATTTTGAACGCTGAAAAATAGGAGTTTAAAATGGAGCATTTCAAAGAAAAGAAGAAACAACGAGGTCCTCGAAATAAATCGTAGGCCATAAAGTAGTGAAATAAGATAGGAGTTCAGGAAAGAAGAATGGGAGAAAAGTGGAGAGACGGAGGAGGAGCATGTGGAAAGAATCAAATTGTTTTTGGAATCTCAGAGTACTCAGAGACGGAGAGAACAGAATTTGTTTGATTTCCTGGAGGACACACATTTGAATGTGATAAAGGAGTATCCGGGAACACTGTCTTTGCAGAATAATATTCAGAATCCGATGCAGACTTGGTCGCAATCGGAAAAATGAATATCATTTTTGAGAATTTTTTAACCGATTTTCCGAATAAAATTTCTCGAAAAAAAATTCTAGAACTCGATTTTCCGGGGAAAACGTTCGGAAAAAACTCGAGAACTCCTTTTCCGAACGAGCGTGATCCGGTGAAACATGATCGAAATTCACAAAAATCTTGGTCGAAATGGTAATAGTATTCCATTCTCAGCCCAGCCGGCTACCCAACCAAGAAAAAATGACAGTCGTCGTTTGCATTTTTATGTATTCATTCTGGCTGACCTTCTCCTTCTGTCTGTCGGTTTTACGACACCCGCCACCCTTCCAATCCATCCATTCGTTCCGCGCTTTCTTCTTTCGAATTGTAAAAAGAGCTGTGTGTGAGAAAGAAACAAATAGAAGAGAAACAGACGTTGAACGAACTGCCCAAAGAGAACCGACTGTGTGACAAGTTGGGCCTTAAGTTTAGTATCAACAAAGTATTAGGAGAGGCCCCTCCTCGGAAGGATTAATGAAGAAATCGGGTATCTTTCGGCATGTGGACCCAGAACATGTCTCTTTGATTTATGGGCCTTATCGGGAAGCACCATGAGAACCATCGCATATGACACAATTGTTATTGGATCATGTTCCCACCGAGTTTATCAAAAAAAATTCAGCGAATTTTCAGACTGATTTCATGTATTTTTTGTTGCCAGTCGTTAGGTTTACAGAAGGTCGCACAAGGAGAAAACGTGGAGAGACGAACAAACAGACGAGGAAAACAAAAACAAAAATTTTGTGAAGAGGAAAATTTTGATCTTTGAACTGTGAGCTGTGAACACTAGTTGCTTATTTAAAGTTGCGTCTTACTTGGTGTATGAATGTCTCGTTTTACTGTTCAGACGATTTCAGATACAATTTTGATTTCCAAAGGACTTCTCTCCATTTCTTTTCATCCATTTCAAAATTTGCCGCTTTTTGTTCCCTCTCGCTGTCTATATCTCTTCTGCTACGGAATGTAGAGAGAACAGAATTCGTTTTGGGTTCTTCCAACATTGGATTTTTTTCGAGCAAGAGAAAAAACTCAAACTGACTGCTGAAAACTTTTTTCGGGATGACATCGTAAAAAGCAAGGTTACATTCTTTATCAAGAGATCGCGGCTATCAAAGAGAAAACGTTCTTTATGCGATAAGATTGTACGATCTTCGAATGTCAAATTGTATTGATTTCTGCAGAATTTTTCCACCAAATTATGAGTTTCTAGCAGGCTTGTTCGAGAAAATTTAGTTCTCGAAGTTTTTTTTTTCGAATAACTTTTTCGGAAAATCGGAAAAAAATTTTGCTCAAAAATGATGATTTTTCGTCAAAATCTTTAATTTTTCGACAATGTTCATCTGTTTATTCCGATATTTTGAAAATTCTTTTCCGATTTTCCGAAGAAAAAATTCGGACCATGTTCCGAAATTATGTTTCGATCAAAATTTCGAGAAATTTCTGACCGGAAAAATTTTCCGAAAAAAAAAATCGGGAATTCTGAAAGAACGAGAACTCATTTTTCCGATGCCTGGTTTCTGGAGAAGGATAAAAAGACTTTCTCTCAAAAAAAAAGAATTTCGATTTTTTTAAAAAGTTTTAAAAGCATTGAAAAAAGCCCGAAAAACCATAAACGAAAGTATGAAAAAATCTGAAATTGAAAGAAAAATTATAAAAGTTCACACTGTCGTCAGATTTTCGACATTGTCCGCAAAACACCGTCAAGAAAAAAAGCGGGAGTTCAAATCTCACTGTTTACCGTACTTGTTTACTCAATTTCAGCTTGTTTATTTACGATTTTCCAACTGGTTTCTTTGTTTGTTTCCATTTTATTTTCCTTGATTTCGATCATATTCTTCCAGAAATGAATCTTCTCCGCACGTTCAACGCAACTCTAGCTCGTCGTCCTCTCATAACTCAAGTCGTAGTTTCTGGAGCAGTCTCCGGAGCCGGAGACGCCTTCACACAGTATCTGACAGGAAATAAGCATTGGGATTACATGAGAACCGCCCGTTTCTCTTGTCTTGCTGCTGTTTTTATTGCTCCGCCTCTGAATGTTTGGTTTCGAGTTTTGGAAAGAGTTCGACACACGAATAGACATGCTCAGGTGTTCGCCAGAATGTCCATAGATCAATTCATGTTCAGGTATTCTAGATCTTTCGGTTTCTTATTTTATCCTAATAGTATTTATTTTTCAGTCCCATCTTCAACGCAATCATCCTCGTGAATCTCCGTCTTCTGGAAGGACTTTCTTTCGATCATTCAGTGGCTCGAATGAAAAACGACTGGTACGATGTGTACACTTCGAGTTTGAAACTTTGGCCAGCTGTTCAACTTATCAATTTCTATTTCGTTCCTCTCAACTATCGAGTAATCCTTATCCAAGTCGTCGCATTCTTCTGGAATTCCTGGCTTTCATTCAAGACTCAAAGTAACACATTAGAGGATCCGAGTGTCGAAGCACCAGCACAATATAATGCTGATGAAGAGTGAATCTGTTAGTTGTTTTTCTAGAACTTGTTTTTGTTTTTTTTTCGGGTAATTTATATAAGTTCATATAAATTATTTATTTTACAAGAAAACTTTTTTTTGGTGCAATTTGAATGAGAATATCGTATTTACATACAAAAAACAAAAACCCGCTTTAGACTGATTGGTAGTGAGGGTCCATGTACATAGGAAAAGGGCAACATTAGTCAAGGTAGATGGGAAATGAGTCAAATAGGATTCTGGGAAGTTTATATTTCTAATTTTCTTTATCTTCTTCATCGTTGGCCTGCTCCGGCTGTTGTTGCTGATTGTGGTGTGAGAACACATAGGAGAGCTTCCGATTCACGGATGGTGGACGACTGCACAGGGATCTGGAAATAAAAAAAAAAGTTGGAACGAGATGTCTAGCTGTTAACTGACGTGTGAGAACTGTGTCTTCTACACAACGGCTTTGGCAAGGTCGAATCATCCTGGAACGAAGAAGATGAGGCTCCGGACATGCTGCGCTGACGGAACGCTTCGCAGACTGATTCACGATCTGAAACCGAAGAATTGTTGTTTGAACGATGATTGACGTCACAAAAAAGAATAACATTTTCACAAAGAGATGTATCTCATATCCTTACCAAAGTCAAGACCTCCATGACGCGATAGGTCAAAGTAGTGTTTGTAGTCAACAGGTGTCGAGAAGATCCTTCCGATGATGACGATGAAGGAGAGGAGCCACGACATTGCACAGGTCAACGTGAATGTGACTGGCACTACGATGAACTGGAAGATATGATTTTCAGGCAAAAAGATTCAAACAAAAGTTATTACAATGCTCAGCAGGAATTTCTTTCGATGCTGCATCCAAGCGTAGGAGTACAGCAGAGAAAAGGCGCATGTCCACAGGGCCAATTGTGCTTGGAATAGATCGTAGAGGAGCGCAGTGGAATGTTCGCTGTTTCCTTCCGAAGAGACCTGTAATATTCCCTGACTTTATTTGAAACATTCACAAATCTTTCTATCTAATTCTACAATCGTAGTCACACTCCTTCCAACACACATGTGTTTTTCGCGACAATTATCAAATCAGATTTCCGATCATTCAGAATAAGAGACCTTGTCTTTTCCCAAACTGGTAGCGAGGAAGGGCACAACTGCTTGGGCATAGTAGTCGATCGTGGCTTTGCACAGCGCGGATATCGTGTCCGCGTCAAAGTTGCCACCGATCGTCGACATGAGGAGAAAAAAGTCGAAAACAATTTTTCAGTTGGGTAAAAGAAGAAGAAGAGAGAACACAACGGTGATCTATTTGTTTGTCCAGTAGGTAGGTACAGCGAAAGATAGAATGAAAAAGTAACAGCAAAATTTGAGAGAGATGGAAATAGTTGATAACAAATGGTGGTGACGAGAAGAAAAAATTGTTGACGAACACCAATCCTTTCAGTTCAGACTGAGTGAAAACAATTGGGAAGGGGGTAATTGGAGTGTCGGAGCCAGCTCAATTTTGACTTTTGTGAATTCAAAAATGTGAAGAAGTCTTCTTCCGGGGTGACAACATAAATTGTTTGTGTTTGATCATCCTGTTCTCCGATTACAAACGTTTCACAGATCACTACACTAGATGGTCTCCGAGTGTTTATGATTTTAAAGCATTCATTCAATCGTGATCTATGTGCGTCCAATCGTCCGAGTATTCTGTGGACCAATTGTTTTCTGTTGATGCGAGAAAACCGAGATAACTGGGGGCAGAGAGGGCAGAGTACATAGTTGTGACCGAAGACCATGCAGATTATGATGTCACTATCTACAGTAACCTTGTTATGTATTCAGTAGCTCACAGGTTTTCCAGTCCGACCCCCATGAACCTATTTTATGAATCCTCCGAATTTCTCACTCACAATCAATGTTCACGCATAAACAACATTGATTGAATGATACTAGAGAGACTGACGTCCGCCAAAAGTCGGCCTCGTCCTGTATAATACAAACACCCACGTGGAAAGATAACTAGAGAAGCCGAGACGAGATGGACAACTTCCTGATTTGATAATAACCATAACTGATAACTAACAGAGATTCTAATGCGAGGAAGAAAAAATGCTGAGTAGGATTTCGAGGTGCTGACATTTAGAAATTGGATCACTTCCCCGGTCAAAGTATATCAAAAGTCTTTTACAGCACTAAAACTTGAACCCTAATCAGAATAATTTGATAAGAGACTATAGTTTTCAAGGGTACGGTACAGTGCACTCCAACTGTTCTTTTTTGCCCTTTTTGCTAATTCTCCAGCTGACGCGTCTCTCATTAATAGCAGGTACCTACTGTGAGTGGACTTTGTCCTGCATATGCGGTTCACGTGAATTCCCCTCTCTCATTTGCAACATTGATGTGATGTACACCCCATCACACTCAATAACCTCAATGTGGGAACGGATAGCCTCAAATAGAACAAGAGAAAAAATTGAAGCAGATGTGAGTAGTTTTTTTAGAATCGAAACAAAAATTTACCTCACTGAGAGCTGTGCTCAGTTTGTCGAGTTCGTCCGAGGAGCAGTATTCGCCGAGGAGTGTTTCCTGAAAATTCCGGAATAAAATAATTGGAAAATTAATTTCAAAACTAACCCCCGAAATCGAGTCAATTGAAGAAGAACGACTGATTGTGCACCTTCGACGTTGTGAAGGGATCTCATGACTCGTGTTACCGTTTTGGTCCGATGCGCTGAAAATAGAAGAATTGATCATTTGAAAAATTAGATCACTAGAATTAAAAAAAATGATGTTATTCTGAATAATTGGAAGACAACATTGAAAAAACAAAGTCACGTGCGCAAGTGGAATTCCAAATTCCAGCCACTTTGTGAATGGCGAGATCGTAAGTTTTTTTTTTTCAGTAAATTTCGGAGGTAGAATTTTTGAAAAAAAAAAAACATAAATGAGCTCAGATCCTTACCCAGGCAGATGATTAAGTACCGACGGCTTGGGCGACGGTTCCGAATTGTCGTGTGGAATGTCTTGTGTCAGTCGTGACAAATCGTACGTCATCTGAAATTGAGAGTTTTTCAAGTGGAAGAATGGTGAAATTGGAGAAGTGGAACGGTAAAAATAAAGATTGGGCAATCTATTTATAAAATCAGGAGTGTTTCAGACGGACATGTAAACAATAAGAGAGTAGAGAACTACTTTTTTGTTGCAGAAAAACGAGAAAACATTCTCATATCTATTGAAGAAACGAGCGATTGCTTTTCTTCTTGTGCCATGGAGATTGTTTTCGGAAAAAAAATAGATGGACCTAGTCCCTCTGAGCTGAGGTTGTGAGAGTAGAGGGATGCAACAATTCGATGTTTGGCTGACCAAACGAGAGATAGAATGAGGGTGGGTAGGTTCGGAGATCTAGATTTTGAGATAAATTGTGATCAGTCAAAGTTCACTATTAGTTTTTGAGATAATTCAGAACTATTTGAACTGATAAATCCATAAATGTATGTACTAAACACAGGGACCAACGACGTCAAATGTAAAAGAAAAACAAAGAAGCGGCGAGAGAAGACTATTCGAGGTAGAGGGCTGCGTAGGGCGGACCTGACAGACCGAACAGCAGCGGGAGAAGGGGTGAGAGACCGCCCGGGCGGGATGAACGAGAAAAAGACGGCATTCGTTCTTCGTCTCTCTCATTTTCTCTTCATAGAAACTGTATGAAGAAAAGAAAGTAAAGAACTGAATAATACCAAGTAAGGGGTGGAGTCGAATTAGTACCGAAGAATGATTCTTTTACGGTAAATATTTACCACTTTTCTTTTAAACGCCATGCTGTCTGATTGTCTATTTTTTCAATCTAAAAAGATTCAAGATCACCGTTCTTCGTTCGATTCTGCCTTGCAGCCATTGACACCAACTGTTGTCTGGGATGGCATGAAGAAAAAAAAATAGATTGAAGGGATCTTTTTCGAAAAAAAAAAACGGGAAAGTGCAACAATTGGAAAGATAATTTTGATTGGCAGAACGTTGAGGTCAAGAGTCTTTTCGAGCTTAATCAGAATGCACCGAAAGGCGATAAAACTAACATTATCAGTTGCGTTTTCGAAATCATCTGGACTGTTTTTGTTTCATTTTTCTTGCCCTTTTAAGAGGTCTAGACTGTATCTTTCTAGCCTTCACGAGAATATGAAAATCCCAGAAAGTCCAAATGTGATGCAACCATTTTTTTCCCTTCTGATCGAGACCACTTTTATCAGTGGTGTACAATGGTGGGTGTATTTTGCGACTAAACGTGAATAGTCGAAGGAGGACAAAGTACATTTTATGATCAGCGGAAATTTGGGAAACGATTTGGCGCATTGATCACTAATTGCTGTTACAGTTTTCAGAGATTGAAGAATAAACTGTAAAATTTGCTACAGGGAAATCGAAAAAATAGTCGAGAGATTGGTCAATGAGAAAATAAAGAGATAAAAATGATAACATCTTCAATGACTTTTTCATAATCAACATTGAAAAAAATGGGTCAACATTTGACAAAATGTCAAGAAAAAACAAAGAAAATATTCAGGAAAAAACGCCCGATCTCGTTGAAAAAGGGTACTGTATTTTTAAAGGAACAGTACAAAAATTCACCATCAGGTCTTGAAGCGAAACCTCGGAGAAAATGCAGTCAAAAGCAAATGAATGCGTTCAGTGTTCAGAAACCGGGGTGGATTCTTATTCCTTATCATAGAAGCTCCGTCAGCAAAGTGTTTTTGCACACACATACAAAAATTATTTCTTCGCACAAACAAACATTTTTGTGCTGACAAAGATGTGTGGCGATGAAAGACTTCAGTTTATTTTTGACGACAGACTTTTCGCACTGAAAAATAACAACAGAGACAGAAAAAAAGACAACAAAAACTAATCTACATGGAAAAAAAGAAAATCTATTCGAATTTGATACGAAGACAATTATAAGTGCCTCCCATCAATCCTAGGCATGCGAATGTTAGCGTCGATGTCAACCATGTGGCGAATGATTTGCCAAGAAATGGTTTCAGATGAGTTCCATGTTGTCTGTAAATACGATTTTCTCGACTAATTTTAAATGAGAAGAACTAACCGCCACGCAACATAAAATCCAAACGGAACACCGAACGTTGATCCAATTTGTAAAGATTTTACCATTGTGGCTCGGAATTCCGGCAGACAGCTTCCCAACTTCTTCTGTGCTTCTGCATACTCACCGATTGAAGGATAGTCTCCTTTTGGCATCTGAAATTCGAGGATAATTTTGTAAAAATGGGTTCCGTTTCAAAAAATATATCGATCGCGAAATCTTCGCTTATCACTTTCAAAACTGAGCCAGGTTTCCAGTTCCTTATCGAATTCAATTTATTTGAAGGCACGACAAGAAGATGTCAAAAATAGTATATCGTATACAGTTAGGTGGAAAATCAAAGATTAGTGACGATCTTGGGGAATTTAAAGAGGAAACATTCGAAATGGAGAAAAAGTTCGAGCTTTGAGAGATTTACGGTCCCGTACGATTGAAACAACGAATAAAATATTTAGATCACTGGATTACTTCGGCCGGGACTCGGCTTCTGTTATATGACGGATCGTAATAGAGTTATTGGGCAGTGGTGATGGCTCGATTTCGTGCTCGTATTGATAAGAGGAGGCGATGGCGAGTTGGGTTCCGTCTTCATTGAACGACAACGACGAGATGGATGTTTCGAATCTGTAAACGAAGAAGTTAAAACAGATAAAGGTCCTGACTACTCACTTGTGCAATTGGATGATTCTCTTTCGGTTGAACGGATCCCAAATGTTCACAATTCCATCAGAGCCTCCAGTGGCAAAGCTACCGTACTTTGGATGGAAAGCAACGGCATGCACAGGATGTATCAATTCAGTTCCGTCCGCATCCTTCTCCCGATGACATTTGAATGCATACTTTCTCTTCACTTGCTCGCTGCTTTGATCCACATACTCTACCGCTACACGTCCTTCGATAGATGAGACAACGAATGCTTCGCCAGTTGGGAAGAATTGAACAGACCGTGTCTGATATTTGAGTGGACTGTCACGAACTTGCAGTGGCTCTCTCAGTTTTCTGCTGTCAAACATGTAGATTTTTCTATCCTTGGTACCAACGAGCACAGTATGCTTGAGAACGTCCATCGCGTAGACACTGCTTGAAACGTTGACCGAGTCCACAGCGCCATTTCCGTAACTTCGCGCATCCCACAGTTTGACTGACGAATCCCAACCTCCAGAGACAACGAGACTGCTGATTTGATTGAATTCGAGGCAGCGAACAGCCAATGCATGAGATCCGAGTTGTGTTGCGTTTCCAGTCTCGATGTCGGTCAGCTTCACATTATGATCGACACCTCCGAACGCTACTTTATTGTAGCCCTGAAACAAAACTTATTGCAATATATTTCATGACTAGATCAACTTACAGCGAATGTGCATGTCAAGAGAGGTTTTCCGTGAGTGAAAACGAGCTTCTCAGAAATGTCTCCAAGCTTTCCAACTTCGTAAACGCGGCAGGTTCCGTCCCAACCTGATGCCACTAGCAATCGCGATGAACCATCTTTTTGAAACTGTATTTTAACGAAAAATTATTTCAAATTCAATCAAGAAAGCGTTACCTGGACTTTTGAAATTTGCACAAATGTAGGGAACGGGACCCGAAACTCGTTTGGGGCAGCAACAATAGTAGCAGCCGAGTATGACATCTGTAATTATGAAGATGCAACAGTTTTGTGAATCCTGACAGAAAAAAAACGCAAAAAAACACCGAAGAAAAAGACGCGCGCGAAGGTGAAAAATTCAAACTTGGGGATGTACGTAATATTACGTCATTGTGTTTCCCCGCAGACAATGCAGCAGAACTTACGCGCAAAGAATTGCAGCACACATTTTTCCTTTTTTTCCGTCGCTTTTTTCGAATGAAACTCTAAAATTTAGCTTCAAAACAAGTTGAAAATAAAAAAGGTGATTTACAGGTACCCGGGCACAATGAGCCGCGCGGTTTCGCGCCTTGTTGAGGCATGCGGTCGCCTGAGCATCACTCAGCGATCCGGAATGCATTGTGAGAAATAGGAAAGGTTTTTCATTCATTTTCCTCATTTTTTTAGATCTACGTCCGCCTCCAGTTTCTTCAATTTTACCGCCAGGACCTATCCCTTCCTCCACTATTATCGAAAAAGGCTTCCCTGCAAATGGCACGTATCATTTCCCTCAACCTTCCGCTTCAATCGATTTGCCTGCTCTTGAGAATCCTCAGCAGGTATTTCGGAAATAAAGAATTTTAAGGAATCAATTTTACAGGTTTACACCTTTCCCACGCTCAACAGGACCCCGATGGTAGCTCCAGGTACAATTATTACCGAGATTCTGGAGAAGTTAGCGCCAACAGTAGAAAAAGGATCTATAATTGTTCCGGGAACTTCGAATAAAGCACCAATGTGGTTGTCTCCACGTCTTCTCACCATTCGTCGCAAGAAAATGAAGAAGCATAAGAGACGGAGGCGATACGACCGAGACTTTTTCAAATACCAAAAATACCATCGCGAGAAAAAGCTGAAGGCGGAGAGAGAATTCCAGAAACGAATGAAGTCGTTGCTTACAGAGTTGGAGGCATTTGATCCAGAGAAATATGTGAAGGATACCATCCAAATGGCTAATAAGGAGTGGCAAGACGAGTTGGCTCCAACTGGTAGAAAACTGTATCCACATTGGAGCAGATTCATGAGTTTGGAGCAACTGTACGGTCTGCCAAAGAGCGAGTATATCGACAAGAGGTGTGTTCTCGTAATTGTCTGTAGACTTGCCTAATTGGATTTTTTTTCAGATCCGGTCTACCAACACCTGAAGAAGCAGAGCAAATCAAGGCTTTGAAGGAGAAGTACGCCAAATTGTATCGAAAGAAGTAAACTACGTATTTCGGAAGTAAAACATATTGTGCTTAGGTTAGACTATCATCTTTTTCTGTTAAGTTTTCTTGTTTTGTTTCCCAAAAAATTATTTAAAAATCTTTTTTTTGAGTCGGCTTAATACAGGTTACAAGAAAGCCAGTTTTCCACGTTTTGAAAACTCAATAATCTGGAAGTTGAAGGGTTGGATATTATCGCCTCTAGATCGTTTCGAGAAGATGCTTCCGCAGCTCAAGATTCACAGAGTTTCGTTGATTCTGACAAGGGTAATCGAAAATTTGTGATTGCAGCTAGACGGTTTCCTAGATCAAGGTACCGACGATTGCGTCACTATCACATCATGTATTTGCTTGAATCGAGTTAAATGAGCAGATTCTACTTACTGTACTGACTATTCTCATGAATGAACTACTGGTACTATTTGTAGCTTATCTCGTTTAGAGCTTGGTTTTTGGAAAGATCCACGGACCTTTCTCTTAAGAAAGGTGACGGCGAACTAAACAGACGAACTAAACTACAGATGAACTAAATCGAAACAGGCGAACTAAACTTAACCACGAACTAGGAAAGTATACCCGGGTTACCCTTGCCTTATGCTAATCTATTACTTCCTACAAATTCTCGATTCAGCTGATAGATATCTCTACAACTATCATAATTTTCAAACAACCGTGACATAATTACGTACTTTATGTACCGTAATTATGTCACCCCCCAAGTAAAAAGGTTCATTAACCATTAAAAAAAAACAGAAAAAAAGAGGATACGATATGATTCTTCTTCTCCTGTGTTGCACGTTCCACCATCCGGTGTCCCAAAAGAGTTTCAGCAGGGTTCAGTTACTCAATTAATACCCATGCTGATCTGATAAAGGTTTAGACCCATGATTCATATAGATTGAACAATTCGTTGAGAGGGTACAACTCGATTGACCGGGCCCTTGTGTTAAACTGACAGTTTCTTTCTAACTCGAAATCCAGACAACCGACGAGCCAGGACTTAGACAAAAGTAAGCTCCAAAATACCGAACTTACTAATGGCAGTGTACGCACATGCACAAATCAGTTATCCAGAAATCATTTAGAATCAACTGTCAGAGAAACTGAACCGTCTGCCAACCTGATGTACGCATCTAAACAAGAAAGTCAAGAAATATGAACCAGAGTGAACCAGTATTTCGATAAACAAGGGTATTCTCAAAGTTCAGTTAATCTGTCGCCGTTTCACATCTACTCACTTGTCTAGATTGAATAACCCGTTGAGAAGGCACAACTCGATTGACCGGGCCCTTGTGTCTAACTGATAGTTTTTTCCTACACGAAATCCGGATAAATGACGAGCCAGGACTTAGACAAAAGTAAGATTCCAAAATACCGATCTTACTAATGGCAGTGTACGCACATGCACAAATCAATCATCCAGAAATCATTCAGAATCAACTGTCAGTAAAACTGAACCGTCTGCCAACCTGATGTACGCGTCTAAACAACGCAGAAATAACAGAATATACAAGCAAGATAGGGAACACGGAAACTCGATTAACTGATTTTCAAGGTGCAAACCTTGTCCTAGAAACTGAACATCTGCTGGAACCGAAGGGACTGTTGAGATCCGGAAGTTGACACACAGTGATCGGATGGAATCTGAAGTAGACGATTGAGTTGTTGTAAACTTTCATGAAAACTCACCTTTCATAGAAAAACTAAAGACTGATTTGGAGAGAGTAGTGTGGCAGACGTGGATCTCAAGATGTTTTTTATTAGGTGTTCCAATTAGATGTTCACGCGAAAAAAAATTTTGAGAAGATTTATTATTCACGTGAAAATTTTCCGCAACAGTATTTAAATCCGCAGGCTCAATGAACTGATACAGATAGATTTTTTTAAAGCAAATAAGATTCAATAACATTTTTTTAGATTAGGAGAAAAATTGCTACTGGTACATCGAAAAAACATTTTAAAGTAGGATTACAGTCATTTTTTTTATTTTCTCAAATGATCGTCCCAATTCCATTATTTACGAAAATAACAATATTTTTGCACAAAAATCGTTAAAAGTCGAGAAAATCGATTTTCAAAACGCCAGCTTACATTTTTTCTAACCTATTTCAATGAATGTAGAATTTTTTGCTGATTCGAACGCACCTAATATCGCTGCTCAAAACGCAATAGAAAAATTTTTATTAACAAAACTGCGCCTTGTCGCGCCGACCGCTGCCGACTTGAATCTGCTGCCGCGCCGACCGCTGAATGTTCATACGGTGGCAGCGGGCGGCGCGACAAGGCGCAGTTTTGTTAATAAAAATTTTTCTATTGCGTTTTGAGCAGCGATATTAGGTACGTTAGAATCAGCAAAAAATTCTACATTCATTGAAGTGGGTTAGAAAAAATGTAAGTTGGCGTTTTGAAAATCGATTTTCTCGAGTTTTTACGATTTTTGTGCAAAAATATTGTTATTTTCGTAAATAATGGAATTGGGACAATCATTTGAGAAAATAAAAAAAATGACTGTAATCCTACTTTAAGAACAAATAAAAATATGGAAATCGGTTGAAATAGAAGCAGAAAAGACTTTCAGAGCCATAAATTAGGTTAAAAACATGAAGAGAATCATTAAAAAACTATGAAACCATCAACTATCAAGTGATAAAAAATCAGGGGAATGACGAAGAATCAGGAGAAATCCGAGGAATTTGGAAATGAGAGCAGACGCAATAATTGAGCGTCAGGAAAGATAGAGAGCCTGGATAATTAAGAGTCGGGAAGAGGATCAGACAACATCATCAAAAATGAACATCTGAAAAGAAAAGAAATTATCAGAAATGAAAAATGAGAAGAGATATTGAGAGAACATTTCTAATTGAAAACAGGAATGTCGACTGGAGGGGAGGAAGGAGAAGTGATCATTTTGCAGCTTTCAACGCGTTCAATTCAGATTTCCAGAGGATCTGAAGCATGTGGAATACCGTAAAATCTGTATTAGAAGGGCATGCCCTTTCAGCTTTCCAACCCCTTAAAAATATTTCTGAATTCTCAAAATGGATCATAACATCTGTGGAAGAAAAGGTTTCAAACATATTTTGTGATGTTTCCAGTCATCGCGAGGATTCTATGAAGACTAATTTCGATCCGTTTGAATTTCAAGAACGCGCTCATTTTGAGTTCATCGGGGTGTTCTTCTAATTCAGATTCTACGGTAAATAAAATAGGTTATAGTTTTGCACGAAAATTTGTGACTGAAATTCCGCCTATCACAAACAACAAACCTCCTCAAGTTCTCTTAATACTTCCTTCTTAAATGGTGAGCTGGTAACCATCCTTTTAACATCTTCTATACAAATATCGGCAATCGTCTCCGGAACTTTCACACCTGAATCAATGTCAGCCCTAAATAGATTATGGTTTATATTTCGAAACATCTTGCACGCTTACAGGGTGTTCAGAAGTAAGGCAGCAAGGAATGATTGTATCGAGAGAATCTTCCACACGAACAGGTTGTCTGATTTCTGAACATAATTGTTTTTATAAGAACTCTAAAAAAAGTTTACCAGGTAGGCGATTGTCAATTTCTCTTTCCAAGAACTAATTCCCATTGCTTCTCGAACCAATTCCTTGTCGTTTTGGTTCTGCAGGCCGAATTGGTAGAGATACTTATTTCCCACGATGGGGAGTCGAATTGGCGGAGCGAAGAAGACTTCTCCTCTTACACTGAAATTGAAAAAAAAAAATTTTAATGAGAGAAGAAATATTACCCTAGTTCCTGTAGAACGTTTTTCAGCGAACTTTCTTTACCAATCTTGCCAACATTTAGAAAAGCGAATTCAGAAGGTGATAATGATTCGTTTTTCTTTTCTTTACTGGTCGGATGTTTCAGGGAATCAAAGGTTGGCTCCAGAATTGTCGATTTTCTCTTCCTCTTTTTCGATGCCAGGTCGAGAAGAAAATCGTTTCGTGTGGAATGATGAGAACATGACGGCAAAGGGGAACAAGACGGAGCCTGAAAAAATGAAGTTACTTTTTAAAAAAAATGAAGTAAGTTCTTGAAATTTTCGTAACATCACTCGTCAACTTTTCAATTAACTAGGCCTGAGATCCCAAGGATCCTGAGATCCTTAGACACTCAAATTGGTGAAAAAATTTCTGAAAATTTCGATAACTGTTTAGCGAATATCTATCGTTTCTAACCATGAAATCGATAATTGGAGAGAAAAAAAATGTTCAAAATGTTGGCTGAAAAGATGATTCCTCCAAAAAGTATAGGATATTGTTAAAAAATCAATTCTGAATCCAAAACAAAAAAACTAGACTTTCTGAAAGTGCATAGAAGCAGAGTTACATGCTTTCAAAAATCCCCTTTGTTGGCTGAATCTCATTCCACTTGAGTTTGGAGGACGAAAAAAAAAATTTTTTTTTCATCATGGTCGAAAATACTATTCAATTTTCAGAAAATTCTGAATCCCTATCTAAAAACCACTTCCCTGTCAGAATAGTTGGCCTAGATTCAAGTAACAGTTGTGTGAAATGATCATAATTTACCTGATCAGGAGTCGGTCCACGAGTGAATTCTGAATTCACAGTCTCGCCCATCTCGTAACTTGGTTCCTGATCCATATTCGATACGACAGTTTTGGTTGGAGCACTGGTAGTATTAGATTCGCAAAAAAAGGCATCAAAATCGACTGACTGTGTCTGAAAATTTTAATCTCAAAGCTTTTCACAATAGTGTTTTACCTGTACAGTATTCATCAAATCTTTGGTTTGAGCAACATGTCTTGGATCACTCCGTGCTGATTTTCTTTCCGGACTCGGCTCCTCGGCTCCATTTCGTGTCTTCGTGAGATTCGTTGATACATTGTCCTTGGGAACTTTCTCGTCTCTTCTATCCTTTTTCTGATTCCTTCTATCTTGTCCCTCCTTGTCGTTTTGTTCCTTTCGATCGTCATGAATTTCTTGGACAATTGCTTGATCATTCCCTTTTGTGGCCTTCTCAGTTTGGGTTTTCTCGACCACGGTTGAAGAAGGTACCACTGTCGTTTCGATGGAACTATCCGTTTCTCCATTGGACAGAAAATTGGCATGTACTCCGGAACGAGAACTCGATTTTTGATTTTTGGGGAAGAGCTGAAAAAAATTTGAAAATAAAATGCGAATGTGGTGACGATTTTTTCTGCATTTTGATGTTTCGTAGGAGCGCAAGAAACTGAAAAAATTTTCTAAGAACCTTTGTTTTTTAGATGGGAAAAGAGTATTTCTGGGAAATCCTTAATAAAATGATACAATCCTTAATAAAATGATACTTAATAAAATTAATAAAATGATACTTAAAAAAATTAATAAAATGATACTTAATAAAAAAAATGATACTTAATAGAAATCCTTAATAAAATGATACTTAATAAAATGATACTTAAAAATTATGATACAATGTTTATTCGTTTCTTCCCCCCTAGCTATCTCATCACCTTGTTTCCCCCTCCATGATCTCTTTTATCTAGATCCCTCCCCATAGGTAAATCTCTTACGGGATGGTCCTTACCCACTTTATTCTTCCCACCTTTTCGTGTTCAATTCCACTTGCCATTATACTTGATATTGCCGAATAAAGTATATATATATACAGTGGCGAGATGTGGTGAGTGTACCTTTGAGTTTGAGTGAATAACTTTGCTCAAACATGTCCGAATGACTTGAAATTTCGCATGTTTATAAACGATATGACTGAGAGTAGAACACATAGTTTTTTGAAAATGAAAATCGCTTCTGGCCTCCAGAATCCTTCCTGATGTAGACGTGTTTTAGAAGTCCAAAAAATAACTTTTTCTGAGGTTGATCGTTTTTTGTATATTGTTTGAGAAAATGTTGATACTGGATAAAATAAGTAACTCACAAAGATTGGTCAACTTTGAATGATTGGCTCCGGAGATATGGACGTCGGAGCACAAAATGACATGTTTGGAACAGTGAGCATATCTCGGCTGAAACTGATCGTAAGACTCTCAAATTTTCAAGGAATATGTATCGTTAAATGTACTACAAGATAACAAAAAGAATTATTCATTTTGATCAAAAAATATTTCGACGAAGTACAGGACCACTTCTGACCAAATGGAGGTAGTGTATCGGAAAAAAATTATTTGCTCAAAGTGAATAATTCTTTTTGTTATCTTGTAGTACATTTAACGATACATATTCCTTGAAAATTTGAGAGTCTTACGATCAGTTTCAGCCGAGATATGCTCACTGTTCCAAACATGTCATTTTGTGCTCCGACGTCCATATCTCCGGAGCCAATCATTCAAAGTTGACCAAACTTTGTGAGTTACTTATTTTATCCAGTATCAACATTTTCTCAAACAATATACAAAAAACGATCAACCTCAGAAAAAGTTACTTTTTGGACTTCTAAAACACGTCTACATCAGGAAGGATTCTGGAGGCCAGAAGCGATTTTCATTTTCAAAAAACGATGTGTTCTACTCTCAGTCATATCGTTAATAAACATGCAAAATTTCAGGTCATTCGGACATGTTTGAGCAAAGTTATTCACTGAAATTCGAAGGTACACTCACCACATCTCGCCACTGTATATATATATATCCAATAAAGGAAGTTTTCAAATTTATAATTCAAAACTGCAAAACGACTGATCAAAAGGATCCTGAGATCCTCAAATCCTAGGAATTCTGATATCCTAACGATCTTGAAATCCTAAGATCCTAATAATTTTGAGATCTTGATATTCCAAGAATCCCGATATCCCAAGAGTCCTGAGATCCAAAGGATTCTGAGATCCCAAGGATCCTAAGATCCTAAAAATTCTATGATCATTAGGATTCCGAAATTTCATAGATCCTCAGATCCTAAGGTTTCTGATATCTCATGGATCCTGAGATCCCAAGGATTCTACGACTCTCAGGACCATAAGATTCCAGTGATTCTTAGATCCTAAAGATTCTGAGATTCCAAGGAACCTGAGATCCTAGTAATCCTAAGATCCTTCGGAGCTCGAAATCCAAAGATCCTTCGGAGCTCGAAATCCAAAGATCCTTAGAATCCTAAAATCTTAGATGTCCTATATTCCTCAGAATCCCGAGATTCCAGAGATCCAAGGATCCCAAGGATTCTGAGATCCCAAGGAGCCAATGATCCTGAGAACCCTAACAAGATCCTTAGAAATCTAAGATCCTCAAGACCCTAAGATTTTAAAGATCCTAAGCTCCTGAGATACTAAGAATTCTGCGATCCTAAGGATCCTGAAATCCCAAGGATTCTACGATTCTCAGGACGCTAAGATTTCAGAGATCCTATGGTCCTTAGGACCCTGAGATCCCTATAATCCTAACATCATAGAGATCCTAAAATCCAAAGGATTCTGAGATCCTAGTAATTCTGATATCGTAAAGAATCCTGAGATCTTAAAGATCCCAAGATCCTAAAGAACCCACGATCCTTATGTTCCTGGCCCCAAGATTCTATAAACTTCCAGCAACGCGTTTCTCATGGTTGACGAAAATTAAATAAATTAGAGTATTTTCTAATCATTTCTCTAGATCGAATTCCATCTGTCCTTATAATGCTCCTCAATTTAGTTTGAAAAAAAAATTATAACTCACCCAATCGTCATTAATTTCCAATCTCCTTGAATCATCCGGATATTGAGAGCACTTTCCAATCGCTCGATCCATCAACGCCTTCGATCCTTCCGACTCCGCACGCTCCACTGTTAAAAGAACCATTCCTTTCTCATCGATTACAGACTGGAGGAACGGAATCAATCGCGATGGAATGTATGAGTCGCCATTTATCTCCAGCAGGATATCTCCTTTTTTCAGTTCGGTGTTGTCCCCGGATTCCGTTACAATCATATGTTCTTCTCGATATAAGCCGACTTTAACTCCAGAGACCGAACGAACTTTGATGATTTCCTTCCTGAATCCTCCGGAGTTTTCATGGAGTTGGGCTCGATTTTCGATGTTTGAGAGTCTCTCTTCGTCTTCCTCATCGCCCTTCTTCTTACGAATTATTTCCAAATTCCTAATTCTTAGTGTCCGATCCATGACTTTGTGAAACATCACTCGATCTTCACAAATGTATCCGTTGATCTTCAGCACCTTGTCGCCATTTTTAACATTTTCAAACCATCCAAACTCTCTGACACGAATAATTCGAACATCGTCATCAACATCCACTGCCAAATTCTCCGCGATGTCCTCAGGAATGTCAATTTTGATTAATTCGAATCCAAAGGGGACGAACTCATAGGATTCTGGCGAGCACTGGACACAATCATAGACCTGAAAATAGTAACAGTTTTGGTTTCCGATATTATTGTATTGGAGTTAGCACCTTTTTGTTGACAATGACTGGTGGCTGAAGAGCGACGACGACTTCACCAGTGAGAAGTGGCGCGATAATCTGAACTCCAGATTCATTTCTGATGGACCACAGCTGACCCTGAAACAGATACATTCTTTGGGAATGTTGATTTTTGGAATTTTTTGTGTGAACTTTGAAAGATTTTTCTGCATTAAAGGGTGTAAGACAGCTCGTCACATGGGGGGCCTTATATACGCCGTCGGTCGACGCGTCCATTTGCTACCGCATGGCTCAGCCGGTAGTGGGGCGGTACCCATAGCAGGGCGCCCACAGGTTCGAGACCATCTCAGGTACATTTTGGCAAAATTAGAGCAAAACTTTTTTTTGAGGTTTCCTACCACCTTTAAATAATTCTTCATCTTCAGTTCATCTTTAGTTTTGATATTATTTTCAAAAACAACAAATACGATTGTCAAAATTTCAGTTGATCCGAAATTCAGTACGGTGAGTTATGGTCCAATGAGAATTTGTAAATTTTCAACGCTTCTTCTCTTTTTCATATCCTATTTAAAATGGGACAAGTTTGGAATCTTTTTAGCAAAAATTTGATAATTCGAACAGTAAAAATAGGAAAATTCGCATATTTTTACTGTTCAAATTAGACAAAAATTACAGATCCCGTCTCCAGTACTTTTTCACGTTCGAAAAATCTCCGAAACTCTCCAATTTTTTTTCCAAAATTGCACTGGAAAAGGGGCTGAGAATCGCGAAAATTGAAACTTTGATGGCTCGTAACTTTAATCAGATTTATTTTGAGTTTAGACCCAAGAGAGTTAAAAAAAATACCTGTCGTTCTACGCCAGCTCATGTAAAAATTATCAATATTTTTGGATTAATTTACTGATCCCTCAATCAGGAATCAAAGATTGAGTTAACTAGTCTCCTGAGTTTTAAAAACAAAAGCAATTTCACTTACTGTAGCCTTCGCATTCCCTTCGTCTAGGCCCTTATACTCAACTCTCATTCGCACTGTCTGACCAAAGGAGCAAATCTTGTCAGTTTTCCTGCAAAGCAAGAAACTACTTTTTATAGTTATTATTTCTAAACAACCAAAACTGGTAGTCAGTCTTTGCAAACTCGAACGGAGCCGTTCTAATGGAGTAGCAGGAAATCGACAATAGTCCGGTTTTTAGGACGGTCTCGAGCTCTTTCTTCGAAACTATTGGGTCTTCGTCTGGCACTCGTCGAGTCATCACGAATTCCAGAGTCACTTCGTATGGTCTGCAACTGGTGATTGATTCCGGCGTGGAGTATCTGCCGAAATTGTCCATTCCGTGCTCCTGGAGGTAGTGGAAAAATATTTGCGTCTCACTCTGAAAACGATTCATTTGAAATCAGCCTTTAGGAGGAAAACTTACTTTTCTCTTAAAACGGCTGAAATATGTCATTTTATATGAATATGGTAACAACTTTGACCTAGTTTATTGATATTTTTTCTTATTTTTTTCTCAAAAAAAAAACGAATTTTTCGGATTTCTGTGAGTTCACGTTTTTATTCATTTTTCACGTGAAAACTTTTGAATGGTTTTTTTGACTGGGAAAACTGACTTGGTACATCCGATATGATGCTTTTAAATCATTTCTGTGCTGAATTTAACATAGAAGCGTATAAGGTGTTTCAGATAATCTTTTCTAGCTAGGGACCGTAACTTGAAGGGGGCGGGGCTTAAAGTGATTTTTCTTTGGTTCCTTATGACTACGTCGCATGGCTGAAACTCAGCTCCAGATGGACCAAATTCAATGTATTTGGCTACGTAGATTTTCAATATGTAACCTGTTTACTCCTTACTTTATCTTGTTCGATATCAACAAAAACTGAAATTCCTCTTATTGTTAGTTTTCACTTTATACCGAAGAAAGGACCCGGTACGAGACATAATTTAATTAATGATTTTACAGTTTTTTCAGAAATTAAGCTGGTGTCTTTGACTTTTAAAAGAAAATACACTGTAAATTTTTCACATGATACATAATTGTTTGTCAGAAGAGAGCACACAAATAAATTCGCTTTTTCCTCGTACTTTCTATGAGCCGATTTCCGTATTGGTTGGTTACTGTAAACTCCATAAAACATTGCTAATAACCAAGAAGAAGAACTGTAAAATATTTATTAACAACATCATAAAAATCGAAAGATCGTAGAAACCGGTATTGGTTAGAAGTTGCTTGGTAAGCTGAAAAGATTAATTTTATTCAATGGATTTTGCAAATTGACATGAAAGTGAGCACCGTAAAGCACTAAAAAGGTCGTAAAGCAGACAGAATAATTAATGAATGAAGATTATTGGGGAGTTGAGAATCATGGTACATGGGGCACATATAAATATACATTTTCAATCTGTACTTGGTTTGAGGAACGTCGTCATGGAATTCGATTCGGTGTGTTGGTTGGAGGGATCATCGATGATTTCATCATCATTCTCGTCAATAAGTTCTAGAATAGAGAGAATTAGTTAACGATATTCTTGAAACGAAAATTAAAATACCGGAACCTAATTTTTTCAGCTCTGTTGCAGAACAGGGGGCCCATCGAAAAATAAAGGTCCCCTAAAAATTACCAACTTCCATTTCTTCCTATGGAGCTCAGTAAATCTTTCAGAATGGACCCCTCTGATAGCAGAATCACCCTCCCTCTGACAGATGTCATTTTAATCCTCCACATATTTTTTACTTTTAAAAAAAATTATTAGGCTGTTCAATAAGTATCGTTTCCCGGAATTTTTTATTTATAAAGGATAAAAATAAAACAATTTCATGATTGCGCTTTCAACTAGACATCACATTTACTTAAACAATTTGTCAATCTCCTCCTCAGTCATCAACTTTTTCTCCATTGGTGGCCATGTTGGGCAAGTCTCGTTACAAACATAATTCGGATTACAGAATCCACAAGTTCTCTCACAATAATGACGGCGTTGCGCACATGTCCAGTTGCAATTGGTACAAAATCCGTTGCGAGCCCAGTTTTGGCAACTGAAATTTAGAATCTTTTACAATACTTGAAGAGAAAACTCACTTGGTTCCAATATCCTTGCAATTGTCTGCCAGTTGATTTGGTTTTTGGAGAATTTCAGACAATGGATGTCTTGGTTTGGCGTAGATGCAGGCGATGATTAGGACAAGAAGGAGAATGATAGTTTTCATTTTTTCAGTTGATTGTTCAAGCCGAAGATGCTCTACTTCTTCGTGGGCCCCATTTTATACCAAAGCAGGCACTATTGTGAACATCCGGTGGGTGGAGATTCAACAATACTCTATTCGATACCTTCTGATGACCAAAGATAAGCTTATCAAAAATTTTGAGTGCACCAAGTGCAAAAGTAACCAAAGGTGAGTGTTTGTTATCTTTGAAACCCGTGTGTAGTATGTCGTTTTTGTTTCTAGAGACAGCGGGAAACATTCGTGAATCGGAAGGAAGGAAGTCATGAACTAGACGCCCACACATTTCCGATTGACCTCCTTGGAGAGGAAGAAATCAGTCTAGTTACGAGTCCATGGCGATTACTCTTCTTTTCGTATTTCGTGAAATTAAATTTGATGTTAAAACAAAAATGCATCTGCTGAAAAACGTCATCATATTTTATTCTCCAAGAGACTTTATCAAATGGCGTTTCAAAAACTGAAATAACAAAATAAAACCAACAAGAAGTTAAAGTAGGATTACAGTCATTTTTATTTTCCCAAATGATCGTTCCAATAATTGTATTAAGATAATAACAATATCTTTACTATTAACAAACGCAAAGTTCTGTGTGTGTGTGTGTCTGTGCTGTGTCTGTCGCCGACCGTAGCTCAGTCCCCACTGGACAGATTTTTCCCAAATTTTGGCAGGTTATCAGAAATTCCTTCGAGATGATGCCCGTCTATTTTGTTTTTCGATTCGTGGAGAAATGAGGTCAGGAGAGCACAAAAACCTCCATTTCGGGACCATCCAGTTGTTTTTTTAATGGAAGGGGAGAGAGTGACGAGTTCACGGAACTATTTTTCAAAATTTCAAAATTTTCATTTCTAAAAACTTCACGTTGCCCGAAGGGCCCCAGAGGGGCGTAGCCCGTCTGGTTTTTATATAAAAATCGTTAAAACTAGAGAAAATCGAATTTCAAATCGCGAACTTACAAATTTCTGACGTATTTCAAAAAATGTAGAATTTTTCGCTGATTCTAATGCGCCTAATATCGCTGCGCCATAGAAACATTTTTATGAGCATTTGCAGTTTCAGTAAATGAGACGCAGAGATATCAGGCGTTCTTGTCGATAAGACGCAGAAAAACCTGCAAAAATGTAAGTTCGCGATTTGAAAATTGATTTTCTGGAGTTTTATTTTAAAAATTGTTATTTTCGTAAATACTGGAATTGGCCCGATCATTTGAATTAGAAAAAATAGTAAAATTCCACTTTGATCTAGAAAAATATAGAATCTCAAATTGTATTTGTCCTCCTTGAACTCGCTCCCGAAACGCTTGCAACTGTTGTAACTAATCTCGGAGCAGGCAAACGGAGTACATCTGAAACTTGAACTTTATCGAAATCCAAACATCTACAGTATACCATAAAGAATTAAACTTTTTGTATACTTTCGATATGGAGCATAAATAAAAATAGTGGCGATCGATGAGGATGTTCCATGGAGTGTGAATAATATGATACTGATGTTGTTGAGTTCTTAAAATTGAGAGATTTTCAGAGTCAACAATAATACTAAACCTTGTGAGTAGAATTCGAAGGTGATAGAAACATTCCAATAGATATTGGGTATATAGATAACTACAACAGGGATGGTCACTTGGATACACATAGAAATGAAAAAGTTTATGAGCATTCTTCGAGTTCCAGCCGACATTGATGGATTGTTTCGAGGCAGGAGGTTCCATGTTATATGAGAACAATAGAATAATGCTAGAGATCCCAATAAGAAACAAGTGAGATACATATGAGGATTGAATAAACTCGCATCTCTTTGTATTACTCTAGACATGTGGTCGAAGATTATAAGTGGGATACATGGATACTTATGGAACGCTTCAAGCTTTGCAGTATCTTGGTCTTCTGGTACTGTTAGAATTTCAGGGAGGCCGAAATTTACCATAACAATGTACAAAGTTGTCCAAAATATTCTTCTAGTCCATTTTCGTCGCATTACAAACCAACTATTAGTGACAATAGCTTGATGTCGATGCTCGAATAGCGACATTATTCCAGCACACATTCCTTTAAAAATATAAATTTTGATTCTGTATTTTACATTTGAAGTAGAATTACAGTATTTTTTATCCATTTTCTCAAATGATCGTCCCAATTTCAGTATTTATAAAAATAACAATAATTTTGCATAAAAAATCGATAAAACACGAGAAAATCGATTTTCAAATCGCGAACTTACATTTTTCTGACCTATTTAAAAAAATGTAAAATTTTTTGCAGATTCGAATGCATCTAATATCGCTGCTCAAAACGCATTTTGAAGCGAGTTATGATAATTTGAAGTTTTCTTGAGAGACGTAGACACTGTCTAGTTTCTCTGCCTCTCTCACCAAAACTTCAAACGCTCAATTCTTGCTTGAAAACGCGCTTTGAGCAGCTAATATAGGTGTATTCGAATCAGCGAAAAATTATGCATATTTTGAAATATTTTTGTTAAAGGTTTTGGTTGAAAGTTCGCCATTTGAAATTTGATTTTCTCGACAATTTTTATGAAAAAGTATTGTTTTTTTTTTCGTGAATACTGGAATTGGAACGAAAATTTGAGTACAATTAAAACAATGACCGTAAAACTAATTTAAAGTAGGATTACAGTCATTTTTTTTATTTTCTCAAATGATCGTCCCAATTCCATTATTTACGAAAATAACAATATTTTTGCACAAAAATCGTTAAAACTCGAGAAAATCGATTTTTAAAACGCCAACTTACATTTTTTCTAACCTATTTCACTGAATGTGGAATTTTTCACTGATTCGAACGCACCTAATATCGCTGCTCAAAACGCAATAGAAACATTTTTATGAACAAAATTGCACTTTGTCGCGCCGCCCGCTGCCGATTTAAATCTGCTGTCGCGCCGCCCGCTGAATGCTCATGCGTATTCAGCGGGCGGCCCGACAATTGAAAATTTGTTCATAAAAATGTTTCTATTGCGTTTTGAGCAGCGATATTAAGTGCATTCGAATCAGCGAAAAATTCTACATTCATTGAAATAGGTTAGAAAAAATGTAAGTTGGCGTTTTGAAAATCGAATTTCTCGAGTTTTAACGATTTTTGTGCAAAAATATTGTTATTTTTGTAAATAATGGAATTGGGACGATCATTTGAGAAAATAAAAAAAATGACTGTAATCCTACTTTAAAGTACCTCCCAATGTAGCAAATGACAGCCAAAGAAGAAAAGTTTGATTCTCAGTGAACCATAGTAAAATTCCAGAACTATGTGCAGCAATAACTGGCATGAAGAACATGGGAAGGACCAGAACAGCCCATGTTAGATCGCAAAGCATTGTTAAAACATGTAAATTTATCATATAGGGAACAGTAGACTTCATAGAAGTTGGAGACTTTTTGGCAATCAAAAATAAGCTATAAGAAGAAAAAGTGAGCATGAAGATGGAGCCAATGTGACAACCAGTTTCGAGGAATTCTACAGATGCTAGATATGAAGAGGGACATTGTGTAGTGCTCAAATTGGGAAGGTTCATAGAGGAGAAAGTGGAAAGAGCAGAAGAGTAAAGGGACTACAAGCAGCTGAAAATGACGGTTAGGGACATAGCAACTAAACTAGAATGTGTCAGAAGGCAATTCAAGTTTTGCAACTTTGTGATTTTTTGATTTGGAGACTTTGTTTGAATCAAATCGAAACAAATTTACAGTTATTTATTTAAGAATGTTTTAAAAAACAAATAAATCATCTCACAGTAGCCCTTTGTCTCCCTAAACTTCTATCAGACACGCTAACCACAGTTGGCAATCGAATAATACTTGGACGTCGAAAGATTCCTAAAAACACAATAATACCTCAACCAGATTAAAAAACCTACCATGTAATATCAATTCCTTGGTGTAATTCCTATACGGAGCATAAATGAAAATAGTGGATATTGAAGAAGACGTTCCGTGAAGAGTGAATAATACTATGCTGATATTGTTCAGTTCTGAAAACACTCTGCATGGTAGTTTCATCTCTATTCTAGCCAAAAACCTTGCGAATAGAAATCAAAGGTAATCGAAACATTCCAATACAAATTCGGGAGATAAATCACAAAAACTGGAATCGCAACCTGAACGCACATTGAGATGAAAAAACTTCTCAACATTTTTCTGGTTCCAGTGGACATTGATGGATTGTTTCGTGGCAGGAGGCTCCATAAAGTGTGAGAGCAAAAAAATATGATTACTACAGCAAGATATAAACAAGTCAAGTACATGTGCGGATTGAAAAGTGATGCATCTAACTGTATGACATGGGATAAGGGGTCCATAAAGATCTCTGGAAGACATGGATGCTTCTGGAGGAGAATCCTCTTTGCTCCTTCTTGATCTTCTGGAGCTGTGATGATTTCAGGGATTCCAAAGTTTAGATGACCGAAGTACATAAAAGAAAGGAGGCTCAAACGGAAGGGTCTGTTCCTCAGAACGTAGCGACTTTCAGTAACAATGGCTCGGTGGCGATATTCAAACAAGGAAATGATCGAAGCGGCCATTCCTGACAATTTTGAAAATAGCAGTGACCTGTTTGTTTTTGCTACATGTTTCGAGAAATCATAAAAACATCACTATTAGTTTGACGTTTCCGTTAAACCGAAATCCACCTGGTTATTTGTTTCGAAATGTTTTGGACATTTTCGGTACTTCAAAAACTCAAGGGACTCTATTTTTCGGACACCTTTGGCGGGGAACTGTACTATCCAAAAACTTCTCCACTTCACCCACACTTTTCTCATACCTCCCAACGACGCAAATGCCAACCACACAACTATCACAGGACTGCTGGTGACCCAAACTATAATTCCCGAAGCATGAGCAGCAATTGCAGGCATGAAGAACATTGGAAGCACCAAAACAGACCATGTGAAATCACAAATCATTGTAAAAACATGAAGATTTATCATATAGGGAACACTCGATTTCATGTTAACTGGGGTCTTTGCAATCATAAGATACAGAGTGTAGCTGGACAAAGTGAACATCAATATCGATCCAATGTGACAGCCAGTTTCCAGAAAATCCACAGTAGCCAGATAAGATACGTTTTGAGAACAATTGGATCTGGTGCTCATAAAACGATAACAAATGCTGGAGGAGATGTCAAAACTAGAGATTGGGTAACGTGTTGCAGGTGAAAACGTTGTGGCAAAAGTCAGAAAAACTAGCTGATGAAAAAATAAAGTAACACTTTGAGCTTTGAGCACCAAGCTTCATTTTCATTTTTGAATGTTCTTTTGGACATGAACCTTGTGTTTATTATCAATTTTTAATTCTGCAGCGGTCTAGCTTATAATTGTTTTAGAATTTTTTTCATATTCTTTGATGCAGCATTTGTATTTTTAAAGTAGGATTACATGAGGATTACATTACATGGGTCGAAAGCCAGAGGTATGCAAATGCGCTCTCTGGAGAAGCCGGGCCTAAAATTAATTTTTTAGACCCGAATTCCGCCCATTTTTTTGAAATTTCTTTCCGGTACAAAATATAGTCGACAATTTTTCTGACGAAAAAAAATTTAGAAAAAACACGGGCACTTGAATTCGAAGGCGTCAAAGTTCGAAAAAAATGCCAAATCAGGAGAGCGCGTTTGCATACCTCTGGCTTTCGACCTCTGTGAATACAGTAATTTTTAATTTTTACTCAAATGTTCGTTCCAATTCCAGTTTTTACTATTATTTAATTCCAGTAATTCCAGTATTAGTATTTAAATTGCAATATTTTTGCATAAAAATCGTTAAAACTCGAGAAAATTGATTTTCAAATCGCGAACATACATTTTTTTTCTAACATTTTTCAATGCAGAATTTTCCCCTGATTTGAATGCACACATTATCGCTGCTCAAAACGCATTTTGAAGCGAGTTATGATAATTTGAAGTTTTCGTGAGAGACGCAGACACTGCCTCGTTTCTCTGCGTCTTTTCGACAACGAGAGTGTCTGCTTTCTCTGCGTCTCCTTTACCGAAACTTCAAACGCTCATAACTCGCTTCGAAATGCGTTTTGAGCAGCTAGGTGCATTCGAATCAGCGAAACTAGGTGCATTCGAATCAGCGAAAAATTCTAAATTTTTTGAAATAGGTTAGAAAAACTGTAAATGCGTGATTTGAAATATGATTTTTTCGAGTTTTCACGATTAAAAAAATACTGTTATTTTCGTAAGTAATGGAATTGGTGCGATCATTTGAGTACGAACAAAAGATCAGCTCCAAAGCACTTTCTTCCCAACTTCCACTTATCACGAAGTATCAACAAAAATCACACAAATTTCCGGGTGTTATCTATTCTTGCACCATTTGCTGCCCTTTGTACATCAATCTTATTTTCTTCTTCTTTTTTGCATGAAAAATATATTTTCCCTCACTCTCACCCCAAATGAACGACCTCCCAACACGTGCTGGTTGTTTGTTCTCTACTATCGCTGCCGTCTCTCTTTCCCATACACTATTTCTCTTCGATATTTTCTCTTTACTTGTTTTCACTTTTCGCTTTTTTGATGTCTTATGGTAGAAGGAGAGACGTTTTTTAAACATTTTCTCTAAAGCTGTAGACACAATTTTTCTTGGTCATGATATAAACCGTTTTCTTCATTCCTATCACTTCCTCTTCTTCTCCCAAAACCTATTTCCTCATGTTTTCATCATCTAACTCCAGATGATTTCGCCCTTATTTTCCCGTTTTTATCAATAGACTCCGCCCATTTTCCATCCTTTCAGAAAAAATGGCAGAATGGTGTGCAGATCATTTAAGAAACTGTGAAGGTTGGAAGTCGGCTGGATTGGAATTATCCACGACGAGCGATGAGAATGCAAAATGGTTGGATGCTTCGATTCGACAATTGGTGTCATGGTCGGATTGTGTCAGTTTGGGAGGATTTCATGAGACATTGGTCAATTTGACTAAATCCGATCCTGGAGCGAGTGAGTTCTTATGTACTTGGGTTTGGGAATATTTCAGTCTAGGGTTCTAGAAGTGTTCTATTCAGTCTAGACTTGCTTACTAGTTAGTTATTCTTTGAAAACAACTCGAAAGAGCTTATTGACCAAGGGCCCCGTTGCTTGTAAACACTCTAAAAACATGTCTACTAGCCATTGGAATGGAAAAAAGAAAGATGCGAGCAACTATGAGATGAACGGAGATGGAATTTGAACATTAGAGTACCCGAATAGATAATATCTAATATCTAGTGGACAATATCGATAGATAATAGAATTTTATGATTGATTTCAGTTATGGCTCGAACATTCCTCGTTGGTCTCGCCGGACTTGGAACAGAAGCAGCTGCAAGAGATCCAGCATTTGCTGAAACGATGACTCAGTTGGAGAAAGATGCAGAAAAATATGGAAACTGTAGAGAAAAGAGACACGTCAAGGCAGCAGTTCTATGGGGAAGAGGGTAAGGTTTTTTGAAGATTCAGAATTTTCAAATCAAATATTCAGAAAACATCATGAAGCTGCTGACGAATGGGATCGCCTAATCGACGATTATCCCACGGACCTGATAGCTATCAAGTTCTCCCACGACGCTCATTTTTTCAACGGAAACTGTAAAGGAAAGAAGGATGCTATAGAGAAGATTATCCACAAGTGGAAACCAGATTTGCCAATGTACAGGTTGGTGAAATTTTCAGTTTTTATAATTGTTCCTTGGTTTCAGCTACCTTCATGGAATGTACGCCTTCGGCCTAGAAGAATGTGGATTGTATGGCGATGCTGAAACAGAAGCGGATAAAGCATTGAGTTTAAATCGATTTGATTGCTGGGCATCTCATGCAAAAGCACATGTTCTTGAAATGAATGGAAGACACAAAGAAGGAAAAGAGTTCATGTACAGAACGGAAGATGATTGGAGGGTGAGAACAGAGCTGAGGGGCTACGAATTTTCGACAACACATTCAAGTGTGAATAACTCTTTTCAGGGGGATCCGGTAAAAATACGGCCAACATAAAAAATGTTCCTCATTAAAGAAGCTATCGATTAATTAAAAACCCGTCTAATTTCAACCGAAATAAACAGATTTACGCTCTGTGTTGCCGAAAAGTTCTCGATTTCGGTAACATCGGCAATTGTTTGGCAACTTTTCGGCAACACGAGACGTTACTCTGTTAATTCTTTATGAAATTTGACGGTTTTTTAACCAATCGATAACTTTTTTAATGAGGAACATTTTTTTTGTCGACCGTATTTTCACCCAATCCACCTGAAAAAAGTTATTCACACTTGATTGTGTTGCCGAAAAAACCCTGGATGAGAATCTTTTAAAGAAAAGTCCTCACTTTCTTCTTTTAGCAAGGCTGGATGATCGCAACCCATAACTACTGGCACACTGCTCTTTTCCATATAGAATACGCAGAATACGAAGATGCTTTGGGAATTTTCGATAGAGAAATTGCTCAGAGATTCAACAAACATTACTCACTTTTGGATATGGTTGACGCCAGTTCTATTCTGTGGAGACTCGAATTGGAAGGTGTGGATGTTGGGAAGGAGAGATGGAGAAAGCTTCAACATCTGGGAAAGTATATTGATAATCATGCAATTGTGTTCAATGATGTGCATCTTGGAGTGGCGTTGTACAGACAAGATGATATCGAGACAGAGAAAAAGTTGAGGGATTCTTTGGAGAAGTATTCAAAGTGAGTTTTTTTTAAATTGAAAGTATGATTAAACTCTTTTTTTAAAAACTTTCTCAAATGACCCTCTAGTATTTACGAAAAATAATGAATATCGTTTAAACTCGAGAAAATCGAATGCCAACTCACATTTTATCTAACCTATTTCAATAAATATAGAATTTTTTCGCTGATTCGAATGCACCTAATATCGCTGCTCGAAACGCAATAGAAGCATTTTTAGTCAATTTTCCATTTTTTGTACTAAAGTTTTAAAAATCGCTCAAAAATGTTTTTACCGCAAAAACTAGCCAAAACGGACCATTTTTAAGCGAGTTCTGAGCGTTTGAAGTTTCAGTGAGAGAGACGCAGAGAAAACAGACACTCTCGTTGTCGAAGAGACGCAGAGAAACGAGACACTATCTGCGTTTCTCCGGAAAACTTCCGACGCTCATAACTCGCTTCAAAATACGTTTTGAGCAGCGATGTTAGGCGCGTTCGAATCAGCGAAAAATTCTACACTTATTGAAATAGATTAGAAAAATTTAACTTTGCGATTTGAAAATCGATTTTTATGAAAAAAAAATGTTATTTTTGTAAATACTGGAATTGGGACGATCATTTGATTAAAAAAAAAGAGTGTAAACTCGAATATTTTAGTTTGCTCTCCGAAGACAACGCAAAAATCAGTAAAGAAATCGGTATGCCCCTCTATGATGGACTGCTAGACTACGCCCGATCTGACTATGATTCCGCTGCTGAAACAATGTTCCCGATTCGAGATAAAGTTATTCAAATTGGAGGATCCCATGCTCAAAGAGACGTTTTTGTCCAAACTCTTATTCAATCTTGCATTATGAGTAAGGATCCGAAGAATTGGAGTTTGACTCCTCAACTTTTGATTGAACGAGAAACGCTGAAACATGATTCTCTTCTCGGGCAAAGACTAGCGGAGAAGTTCAGAGCGAGACATCCATTGTGAAGGTATTGATAATCTTATTTATTAAAGTTAATGATACTGTTTATACAATAAAGCGGATAACAAAAGGTAACATTTTTCAGAACTTCTTAAAGATGAGAGCGAGTTTGAGCCTGAATAAGTGCTTTGACACGAGCTCCAAAGTCTGGGTGGACCTTTGTGAAATGATCCAACATTCCAGAAATAATAAAGTCATGGCATCCGCCGAGGGCACCGGCGAAGTTCTGGCACATTCTTTCGCGTGCTCCAGTGTCCAAAATCTTCTCCCAGAAGACACGTGGTTGCTCGTAGTTGTTGTCGTCTCCACTCTCATAACGGTCAACGTCTCCGACAGTTTGGAATACGGTATCCTTGGCATCGGAACGAGTCTTTCCATAGTTGAAACTGTTGGGGAAATAATTTGGAGCGTGCTGCTGGTTGTCATAAGCCATCGATCCATCACGTTGAGTGTTGTGAGCACGGGAACGGTAAGGGCAGTTGACTGGAAGTTGAATGTAGTTTGGTCCGAGACGATGGAAGTGTGTATCGGTGTAAGAGAAGATGCGTCCTTGGAGCATCTTATCTGGGGAGAACTCGATTCCAGGCACAATGTGGGCTGGGCAGAAAGCGGATTGCTCGATCTAAAAATGTTTATTTTGCAAGGAGTCGCTTCAATTGCTTTTTTACCTCAGCAAAATAGTTTCTTGGATTTCTATTCAGCACCATCTTTCCAACTTCGATCAATGGGAACTCTCCGTGTGGCCAAACTTTGGTGACATCGAAAGGATTGAACTCCCATTTTTCTGCTTGCTCAAAGGTCATCACTTGAATGAACATCTTCCAGACAGGGAAATCTCCTTTTTCGATGGCATTGAACAAGTCACGGATCGAATAATCTGGATCTTCAGATGCAAGACGTCCCGCTTGCTCGACGGTGAGATTTTTCACTCCTTGGGTTGGCTGAAATAAATCAACATACAAAATAATGTGTTTTCCATCAAAGAGGTTACCTTGAAGTGGAACTTGCAATAGACTGCTTTTCCATCCTTGTTAACCATTTTGAAAGTATGCGATCCGTATCCATTCATATGACGATATCCATCAGGAAGTCCTCTGTCTCCGAAAAGGAACATCACTTGATGGAGAGCCTCTGGTCTGTGGAGCCAGAAATCAAATATGGCATTTGGATCCTTGAGATGAGTTTGGGGATTTCTTTTCTGAGTGTGGATGAAGTTCGGGAAGTGAATCGGGTCACGGATGAAGAAGATTGGAGTGTTGTTTCCAACTAAATCCCAATTTCCTTCCTCGGTATAGAACTTGATGGCGAATCCACGTGGATCACGAGCAGTGTCAGCAGATCCACTCTCTCCTCCGACAGTCGAGAAACGGAGAAGAAGAGGAGTTTGCTTTCCGATCTTGTTGAAGATGTCAGCTTTACAGTATTTCGAGATGTCATGAGTCACTTCAAAGTATCCATGAGCGCCGGCACCCTTGGCGTGAACAACACGCTCCGGAATACGTTCGCGATCGAAATGAGCCATTTCATCCATATAAACGACATCTTGCATAAGCATTGGTCCACGTCTTCCAGCTGTCAAAACAGCAGTTTTCGTGTAGATTGGAGCTCCATTTGAGGTGGTGATAACTTGCGGCTTCTGAAGGGTATTAAGGTCAGTGAAATGAAAAAAATAGAGACTTGGAACTCACTGGATAAGTCGACTTGTAGTTTTTCAATTGGTTGTCAGACGGGTCGTTTGGCATTGTTTCTTCTGTAAAACAAGGAAAAATAATATAAAAAAATGACCACGAGGGGGTTTTCAAACGACTTTATTTTGCCGATGGTTGTCTTGAGAAAAAGAGAAAGATGGAAGTAAGATTGTAGCGTTATCATTGAGAGAAGAAACGGACATATTGTTCTCTTATTTGGTCAGAAAAGACTACGACATAGTCTCTGATAATAATGCCAGGGGAGAAAAGACAAAGATTATATGTATTGATTGGGAAGGAAAAGGGTTTTTATGGGAAAAATCAAAGAAAAAGTCTAGCAATCTAGGGAGTCTGTCCGCTTTAGATTTCCACTAAGAAAGTTAAAATATTTGGTCGCGCCACAAAACCGAACCTGCGATTACCGTCTCGTAAAACAGCGCGTTACCGACTGCGCCACACGTGTAAGAGCACAGTCGAGGGTGGTTGGCGTAGAAGAAACATATGGTGAATGCGCCCGAAACTATGGTTGCCAATAAAACATAATGAATTATTTCAACTAGTACTGATATCTTTTGGTTTTTGGCTTCATGTTTTTAGTCAAATAGAACTATTGTAGGCTCTTTAAATGGCTTTTTCACAGTTACAGTTGCTCTTTTCCAGAATCTTGGGCTCTTCTTATACCCGATTCCCCCAGTGCTCTGTACAGAAAATGATGACGTCACGAGAGTTCTGATCAACGATAAGGAGTTCCCAAATAGTCTTCTTATCGATCCATTATTGTCCGGTTCTTGTTTCTAAAAGAGCATGATTTATAATCGGCAACGTGCATTCTTGCTATCACAAACTATTCGTTGGAAATTCGACTACAAAAAACAATTCAAGTTTATTAATAGCTCGGGGTTCTATATACATTAACAGAATAATTTAAAACTTTTTAATGCTTATTCTTCTTCTCGCACAGTGCATGGCGAACAGCGTTTCCGAAATCCGGGTGCACATTTGTGAATATCTTGATCATTCCCTGTTGAATCTGTTCGTAGGTTCCAGACAAAGAGTTGGTGAAATTCTCCACCAAGCGATCTCTCTCGTCCTCCTTGAGAACTTTCTCCCAGAATTGACGTGGCTGTTCGTAGTTATGGTCGTCTGTAGTCTCATAGCGATCCACGTCTCCAGTCAAACCAAACGTCGACTCTTTCACATCGTCGCGAGTACGGTATCCGTTGAAACTGTTCGGGAAGTAGTTCGGAGCATCTTCCTGGCTATCAATCGTCATCAAGCCATCGCGTTGGGTGTTATGAGCACGGGAACGGTATGGACAGTTGACTGGAAGTTGGATGTAGTTTGGTCCGAGACGATGATAATGAGTATCGGTGTATGAGAAGAGACGTCCTTGGAGCATCTTATCTGGGGAGAACTCGATTCCAGGGACCACGTGAGCTGGACAGAAAGCGGCTTGCTCGATCTATAATTATTTTTTATAATGAAAATATTTTTTAAACTCAAATGATGGTTCTTACCTCAGCGAAGTAGTTTCTCGGATTTCTATTCAACACCATCTTTCCGACTTCGATCAACGGATAGTCTCCGTGTGGCCAGACTTTGGTGACATCGAATGGATTCATTTCCCATTTTTCAGCTTGCTCGAAAGTCATAACTTGGATAAACAATTTCCATTCAGGGAAGTCTTTCTTTTCGATAGCATTGAACAAATCTTCAATTGCATAATCTGGATTCTCTCCAGCAAGTCTGTCAGCATCGGCGGCGCTCAGATTCTTGATTCCTTGGGTCGGCTGTAAAAACTTTTAATAAATCTGAAATAATTCCAACCAAATACCTTGAAATGGAATTTGCAGTAGATTGGCTGTCCTTCTTTGTTCACCATCTTGAATGCATGAGATCCGTATCCATTCATATGTCGGAAACCGTCAGGAGTTCCACGATCCGAGAAGAGGAACATAACTTGATGAATGGATTCTGGACGGTTAATCCAGAAATCAAACATGGCATTGCGATCCTTGAGATGAGTACGCGGATTTCTTTTTTGAGTGTGGATGAAGTTCGGAAAGTGAATAGCGTCGCGAATGAAGAAGATCGGAGTGTTGTTTCCAACTAAATCCCAATTTCCTTCTTCGGTATAGAATTTGAGAGCGAATCCACGTGGATCACGAGCAGTATCAGCGGATCCACTTTCTCCTCCGACAGTCGAGAATCTGGCAAGCATCGGAGTCTTCTTCCCGATCTCACTAAACATATCGGCCTTGCAGTATTTCGTGATATCGTGTGTCACTTCAAAATATCCATGAGCACCACCTCCTTTCGCATGAACGACACGCTCCGGAATGCGTTCACGATCGAAATGAGCCATCTCGTCCATATAAATAACATCTTGCATAAGCATCGGTCCGCGATTTCCAGCTGTCAAACTAGCAGTTTTCGTGTAGATTGGAGCCCCATTGGAAGTGGTCATAACATGAGGCTCCTGGAATCGTATTTTTCATTTTGTTCGTAAAAACTTCAAATTTACCTTATGTGTATCTCTGTACTGCTTCAACTGATCGTCAGCCATCACTCCGGGATTCGAATCGTCTACAGCTGAAGAAAAGAAAGCGGTACTCGTTGAAAGAGCTCGTCGGTATGGTACTGCAACGGAACGGAACTCGTTAGAATGACAAAGTGAAAGAAAACTGTTGATTAATAGAAATACAGATAAAACACACAAAACTTCTATTAACCAACAGATCGATTCGCTTGGATCTAAAAACGAGTACTTCCGACGACCACACAAACGTAACTCAATATCCACATGAATAATTAATTTAAAGAAACTCACTCAATTTCACCATATGCGGCAACATCGGCATTTTTAGGGCTTTTGATTGTGCGTTTCGATGAATTAAAACTGAAAACAAACAGATGGATTGAGCGAAACCGGGAACCGGCTAGATGATTAGAAGGTGAAAAAGTAAACAAAAAACCAAAAAGAGCCACGGTCTCCTGCGTCAGTTTTAGGGAAAGATGACATCACAAAATGTGGATTTTCCAAAAAAAATTGAGAAATTTCAGCGTGAAGCATAATTTCGCTTCAAATCAGGTTAATAGTGGTTTTCTCGATGTTTTTTTCCAATGCCTTTTTTTGAAATTGTTATGGGAATCCTGTGCTGTTTTTTTCAGGTAATTACGTACTGTCAATCAGGAGTTGTAACTCGTTTAATAACTCCAGAGTGGCATTACTTAATAACCTGGAAAAACTGCACCAGGTTTCTCTTACTGTTTCAAAGAAATTTATTAGAGAAAACTTTAAAAAAAACGACTACGAACCTGAATTACAAGCCAAATAATGCTTAAATTTCTCAATTTTTCTGAAAATCCACGTTTTGTTATGTCACCTGTTCCTAAAATTGACGCTGGAGACAGTGCTATTACAAACTATCACAAACTACCGTAATTTTCCAACAAAAAAAGAAGCCAATGAATTTCTCTGCAGATTTTCTACTGTTTTCAAGAAAAAACGTGCCAGAAGAAAACCTTTTTCAGCCTTCATCCCGTAGCTTAAATAACAAAAAATGCTCGTTGACCAGAGATCAACACAAAAACATATAAACAACAGAAGAGATCGGGGAGACCCTCTTGACGAGAGAACTCCTTGTTGCGTGTATGAAAAAACTGAAATAGAGAAAAATGCAAAGAGACGAACAACAAGAAAATATGAAAACACATTGGCCGGTCTCTGGCCCCTTTTCTACCCTCTTTTTATACAGGGAAATTGTCAGCAAGAAACAAAAAATAAATGTCATCATTGTGCGAAGGGGACATGTATTCTGTGTTCAGAGAATGAATGACTCTTTTTCATTCAGGAAACTCGTGGGACAATGTCAATTTATAACAATTCATCTTCTCGGAAAGAAAAAGGCAAAAAGAATCATGAAAAAATTGCGAAAAAAGCAACAGGATTCACCCGGAGAACTCTCAAAAATATTTTTATCTTCAAAAGTGCATACTGAAAACATGATTTCGAAATTAGAAGCACTGCGTGACTTTTCTCAAAGTTGAAGTTTTTATACAGTTTTTCAGAGTTTGTTCAGTTTTTATAGTTTGTCATCAAGGGAAGGAATGAAAAACGGCTCTTGATCAAACATTATAATGTTTACTTGTTTACCACTTTGAGTCTCGGTCACCTCTTACTGAATGTTTAGAAAAAGGCTGCGTCAACAAAAAAACTGTTGGTATTTATTGCAAAACTAAGTGTTGGCGGAAGGTTTGGTGGAAGGATAATGGAGTTCGCAAATAAATAATGAAGTCATATTTTTTGAGTTTTGAATTGGGGATCCGAAAGTTCTGAATACCATATTCTGTAATACCGTATTTACACTAATAGATCGGAATATTCAGAGTTTGTGGTTAAAACACTGGAAAAAAACTTGGAATTCTCAAAAAAAGTCATTTCTAATTTCATTCATTTTTGGGGTGATGATTTGAGATTTCAAAATGATTATTTGACTTCCGGTCTACCACTCTATTAGAATAAATACGGTATTCAAAATTACACTCAAAACGGAAAAGGAGTAACTCTCTGACAAACTGTAATAAAGGGCGAGGCTCTTATTTTGTAATCAACAAATTTCAAATCTTACTATTTTCAGACAAAAACTCCATTGTCCGGGATCTAAACACCATAAATTAATAACTTATTTTTCAGACCCACTTCTTCAAAATGTATTAGCACTTGTGAAAAACGCTAGAAGGTTGTGTCAAAACAGGTTCAAAGGTTCAAAATCAGGTTTAAAAATGTGAAAAATGATTTGAAGGTTCATTAAATGTGTTTTTTAATTCCCAAGTTAAATAAAAGTTAGAAAAAAGGTTCAGAGGTTTAATACAAATTGAAAAAGGTTCAAAAATGTTGAAATAAAGATCCGAGAATCATGTCTGAAAAGTTGCAAAAACGGTTATAAATGGTTCGAAGGTTTTAAAAAATGTGAATAAAGTGAGATTCAATAAAGGTTCAAAATAAAGGTTTCAAATTGTCTGGCCTCTATTTGTTCACATACTGAATATACAAAATTAACAATAAATGGGTTGCTGATAAACATTGTGTTATTTTAATAGCACCGCTTATCCACACAGACAAACTGATATTCGTAGATCCCTCCACAAGTTGTTATACAAGTTTCAATGAAATCCATTTTGCCTCTGAAAACTGATTGATATGCCACCATCAAGGCTGGCAGAATCGAGGCCGGGGCCGAATCCGGCCGTCTTTTCGAAAACAGTTCGTTGGATCGAAAAAGGCCAGGGCCGCGCGGCAGCATCATCCCACATCTAGAACTGAAAATATTTCCAATTTAATTATATTGTCCACAGATTGCAGGTACAAATAATCCTTGGCCCGTTTCCATGGATTAGTTTTTGAAGGACACCCTTTTGTCTAGACCCTTTTTCGTGACAAATTCAAGAGGTTCGCAAGATTCATGGAAACGTCAACATGAGGAGACATCAGTTTGCGATTTCAAAGTTTCCATTTTTGTTCGTAGTTTTGGACCCCGAATGCCAATAGATCGCATTCGTATTCCTGTGGACCTAAAACGAAATTAACTTGTACTTATTTCTGTCAAATATTCATTTGAAATTCCGCGCTGCGTCAGTCCAATTACACCAAGTACTGCTCAATGAGCATTTCTTCTCCGAAACAAAAGGAGACAAGAAACAGAGACATTCTCTAATTGACTTGTTATGTCTCAAGAAGAAAAAAGAAGAGTCTGGTAGGAAAAGACTAAGCTCAGTAGTCGTTACTGACAAGTTTAAGGTCAATTCTATTTTCTATCTTTCTCAAATTGCCATTCGCCTTCCAATTAATTCCCCCATTCCACCCTCGTTTTTTTTCCAATCCAGCATTTCCATTCTTAGAATCGGAGAAAACTAGACAAGTTTTGCTCGTGATTCTATTTTTCAATTCGCTATTCATCGAATATTTTATGAATTTTGGTGGAAAATGACAACCTGGGCGACTAGATCTTTTCGAATGTTAATGAAAGAGATGTATTGTTTTTTCTTCTTTATTTTGTATCAGAGTTCTTGGGCTCAACACTTTTGGAGTTCTTCGACTTCTTACTCATTGACCAAAACCTCGTTAAACGTCCCGAAAATGTCACTTGAAAGTGAGAAGCACGGAGGTCAATGAACTTCTGAACTTTTGAAGTGTCCAAAGACTTTGATAGTGAAGTTTTTGATTGATCATTCATGGGAAAATCGAATTGTGCAAGTTGGAATATGATGATTCACCTCAAAAAAAATGAATGTTCTATTGGATGATTGATGAACTTGTTTTGGCTTAGTAGATGTCTGAAAGCAAAATAATTTCGGAAACTTTACGACTGTCTAGGACATCTATTTGCTTTTCCGTAACCTAAAGTTAACGTGATTTATGGGATTCAGGATCGAAATTTTCCAGAAAATAGAGAACTTTTCCTTTTTTCTTCAAATTCCTGACAATTTTTTGTTAAATTGCTCTCACACAGCACACACATGATGATGATGATGCGTTCATCGTGAAAACTTTTGCATTTTATTTTAATTAGATTCTCTCCTATTCGCGTTTTCAGAAAAAAAAGAAGTGTGAAGTACACATTAAAAGAGAAAAAAGCCCCTCGTTTAATGACACCAGGAGCAGTTTTGCAGGACCATTCAAACTTTCTTTGAAATGGTTCTTAGTGAGCCATTTTTTAGATATTACTGTGTTTTTATTTGGTGGGGTGAATGATGTCTGAAAAGTTGAATTAGAATAAATTTTCTGACTGAAACGTCTATTATTGAAAAAGACCTCCCAATTCAAATATCGAAGTTTATCTAACTTACAGTATTTTTGAAATGTTCTCAAATGCAGGTCCAGTATTAGGCAAATAAAATCAAGAGTGAGTCCCGTAAATCTACATTTGGTCCGATGGAAGAGGCGCGAGAGCCGAAAATTCAAAAAATACACTGCGTTTTTCAAAATAATTTGGCCCGCCTCTTCCACGAACGGCGTGTGCAGGGGAGCGCACTTACGATAATTTTTGGCGCCCTAATATTTCGAAAAATAAAACTATTTTTCATGAATATCGAAACTCGAAAAAATCTCATTTCAAATCGCGAACATGCAATTTTTCCAATCAATTTCAAAAATGCCGAATTTTTCGCTGATTTGAATGCACCTATTATTGCTGCTCAAAACGCATTTTAAAGCGAGTTATGAGCGTTCGAAGTTCTCGTGAGAGACGCAGAGAAAGCAGACACTCTCGTTGTCGGAGAGACGCAGAGAAACGAGACAGTGTCTGCGACTCTGTTAACGAAACTTCAAACGCTCATAACTCGCTTCAGGATTGGGTTTGAGCAGCGATGTTAGGTGCATTCGAATCAGCAAAAAATTCTACATTTTTTGAAATAGATTAGAAAAATGTAAGTTCGAGATATGGAAAACGATTTTTTCGAATTTTAACGACTTTTCATGAAAAAAGTGCTATTTTTGTACTGGAACGATCATTTGAAAAAAATGACTGTAATCCTACTGAGAACCTGAAAATCTCTAATTTTTATTTAAAATTCAAATATCAGAGTTCATCTAGCTTTTAGATTGACAAATGAAGTCTTTCCAGTTCTCGATAACCATTCGAAAAGTGTTTCCCGGTTTCCCCAATTCTTGGAAATTAAAAAAAAAAGTTTTCCTTATTTTCCTTATATCCGTTTCCTTTTCCCTATCCAACACCCTGCATCCGTTCCTTCTCCTCTATCTGTGTTACACTGAAAGTGAGAGTTTTGTCTTGTTTTATTTTTATGGTCCGGTCGTTCCGAACCAGCTCATTCATCCATTCATTCATTTTTCCCCCTTCTCTCCTTATTTTGACTTTCCTCAATGCCATTCACACAAATATTCAGAAATTCTTTCCGCTCCGCACTCATTTTCTCAATTTTTTGTTGGTTCTGGCCTCCTTATGGGTTGCAAACGGAAAGAAGAAAACTGAAAAATAAAATAGGGAAGAGATTTGACTTTGTTTTTTAGAGGGTCCATTCTGTTTTTGTCTGAAAGAGACGGAGGTTCGTCTGGAATATGGGTGGTCTCGTTTCAAGAGGAAGGATCTTGAGAATCTAGTCTTCTGGAGATGGTCCACTAGTTCAAGAGCTTGCCTGCTAGATGTTCTGGAAGCGTAGCTGTCAAAACCTTGAATCACATGCCAGTTCCTCAAAACTTTTGTAGTCGTGCCCATCCCAGCTGCACCTACCTACAATCTGCAGAAGAAAACTTCAATTTCCCACCCTCTTTTTTTTTGAAATTTTCTTTCCCCGACATTTCGAATTCTCTGTTAATTGGCAATCTGTGACGTTCAATGGGAATTCTGAAATCAAAACTCAAACAGAGGCATAACTCTTTTAGGTAGTTGGAGCACCTCAAGTTTTCTTCAAGATTTGCTTTGTTTAGGTACAAAAAGTGAGAGTATTTTTTGTAAGCTCATACAATAATGTTCATGTGACTTCTTGCTGTGTTTTGATGGACGGGATTATAGAGGGAACTAGGTTGAAATTTTGGAGTCTTCTGGATGTTTGAACGAAACATCGTAGTTCCAGAACTCCTTCGTTGAACACAACTCTGATTGAGTTTTAGATTGAACTAAAAAACTTCAAAAAATTCGAAAAGCTAACTATAATAATTCTGATTCTCACCCTCTTACTACGGTATTTGGCTTCGCGACATTTTGAAAGTATAACGTTTCGACAGAAAAAAATGTCACACCATTCTGGCGAAAAATACCTACAGTGCAGCTCTTTTGAGCCGTTTCATTACATAGCCTACAAACGGGCTCAAATACAACAAATTTTTGCTTTTGAAACGTCGCACTTGCGAAACGTTATATATTCAAAATGCAGCGGAGCAAAAAGTTCAGTACTTTAACCAGAATTTTAGTGTCGAAAAATCGTAACACCATAATAATGGAATCTTTAGAAAAAAAGAGTCTGATTAAAGATCTGAATTTAAAAACTCTCGATTCTGACACATGTCTTTATCACCACCTTGTTTCCGATTTCTTCGATTCTTATTCTTACTCTTTGCGACATTTCGAAAGTGTGACGTTTCGCAAGTACGACTTTTCGTAAGCGAACATTTCTAAACCATTCTGAGGAAACATACCTCTCCGGATCGTGTAGCTGTTGTGCGTTCTATTTAATCAAACGGCTTGAGCTTGTGAAATGTCGCACTGTCACATCGCATTTGCGAAACGTCGCACTTTCGAAATGTCGCGGAGCCCAGTGAGATTCCTCCAAAATTCCGCTCATTGATACACTGTTTTATTCTCGACTTTCCCTTCCATCATTTCCATAAATTTATTCCCCGTCCAGACGGGAACAAAAAGATCCTCTATTTTCTTCATTTCCCCGATATTTCACATGTTTCCAGTCCATTATTCATGTGTTATTCGATCTCTTCTGTCTCCTGACACCGTTATTCAAAAATATGGAATTCTTCTGAATTTTCACACTTTTTCGGTGGAAATTGATATCCTTTGCACATTTTCAATGAACATTTATTGTTTGTCCATTTCAGAAGCAGCCACGTCTTCTCCGACCACTTCACTCTGGACGGACTGGTGGCGGTGGCACCAACTTCTCATGAGAGTACGGTTCTACTTTTTTTTGGCTCTTTTGTTGTGGGATCGAAAATAGAAAAATGAGATTGTGGTTTCCAAAAATAATATGCGCATATCTGATTACCATTTTTCATAGCTCATGTTTGGAGCAAAAGAGAAATGGAGATTTAGAGATTAGAGAAATTTTGAAAAACGGGATTTCCTTGGAGTTGATTTTTTAGTGTTGTAAAGAAGATGGAAATTTTTCAAAGTTCATATTCTAGGATTGGCTGTTAATTTCTTACTGGAAATCATGAATTCTCAAAGCCTATAATAGAGATCCCACGAAATTTTCCCATTTTCAAGAGTCTTGGAATCCGAGTTTCTGAAATTCAGAAATCCTAGACACGCTACGGGCCAGGCCGCGTCGGGCCAAAATCAGAAAATTGAGAAAACAGACAAAATATTTATTTTTGGTGGTTTTTCTCTAACAAGTCGTATTTTTTGATTATCGAATGTTTTTTGTCAGTTTTACAGCTAAAAAAATACAAAACATTTCAGAAATTTCCTATTTTCCTTTGGCCCGAAATTTGCTAGGATCTGAAAATACAGAATCTTCAAAAACTTGAGATTGGACTGTCATAGAATACGAATTTCTATTCAATATTTTTTGGAAATCTTTTTTTTGTAATTTTCAAGTTCTCAGATTTTAGATTTAGAGGATTTTTGAAAACCGATAACTTATGGCATTCCACCAACTCCTAAAATTTTGAATCCCAATTCTCACACACATTATGAACCTTCTTCTCTTCCAAAAATTCCCAGAATATTTCCTCCTGCAAATTGCCTAAATTCGGTTGTTTTCCCTTCCATTCCAGTCCCTCTCTTCCTCTTTTACCAACTCATCATAACCGCTCCCCTTTCTCCTCCCGTTTAGCCCATCTTCCTCTTCTTTCCTGTGTCGAAATCAAATTTCGACTCAGCACCAAAAAATTTGGTGTGTGGTCCATCTGTCCATTCACACCAAAAAAAAAAGAATCTTACTCGGATTTTCTATTCTTGAAAATGTGTGAAGTACTAATTCTAATGCTCAACTCATTCTATCGGGTATACTATCAACTATTCGATTTGTGTGAGCACACGCTGATTTCTGTGCTCATTTTGTTGGTGGTCTTGATTTGTTTCATTCCGGCTCTTTTTAAGACGGTAGGTGTTTTGAATGTTCAAAATATGAAAAATTGATTCATTGAAATTTCATCTGTCGTTTTGTTGGAATTCACCTGTTTTTTGGAAGAGGTGTCAATGTAACATCAGTTTGGTTTTCAGAAATTTTGAAAAATTGTGCAAAAAAAGTGAAATGTTAGTGTTAAAAATGTTTTAGATATCACATAGCGGGTTTTCCGAGCCAGACCATGCTTTCAAAAAAAAATGCCCGGCTTGGGCCGGCTTGTGAACTGCGCTTATTGGGATCGCTCGGGCTGAGCCGCGGCCCAGCCCGTATTTATAAATGCCTGGAATTATTCATATTTTTTTCACAAACTTTCTCTACCCACGTAATTTGGTTATGAGCTATTCACATTTGTATCCGAACATTTTGCTCAAAATTTCTAACGCTTTTCACTAAATTTCGATACTTCGAAGTACAAATTACAGTAGAAACAAAAGAGTTAAAGAAAAGTAATCATTACAAAAATGTTTGGCTTAAAATTTCACATATTTTTGTAGTTGAACCCTTTTTGATAGCCCTCTTTGTTTTTGAAATACATGCGCTCAAAGTGGAGGGGAACCTCAGAGAAGGAGAGCGCTCTCGATGTCTGCGCCTTTGAGCTTGCGTATCTCTTGAATGAGTTGAGTTATCAAAAAGTTTTTAACTACAAAAATATTTATTACCAAATTTTACATATTTTTGTAGTTGAACTCTTTTTGGTTGCTATCTTTGTTTTTGAGATACACTCGCTTAAAGTTGTGGGATCCGTCTGGCTCACAGTCCAAATTGGCTCCATCTCATTTTTACTAATCCTATATGTATTCCTCCAGCTCAAAAACTGCAACCGCTCAAAATTCCATGTTCATGTGATTTTTAAACTCCACAAAATCCAAAACCTCCCTCTAAACTAATCACTGTGACAAATCGGCTTAAGAACACTAATTTCGGATTTCAATCTTCCCAAAATTCACCTGCCATATTCCGTCAGAGTTGAACTTAACGATTTGCTATTTTTGCTCATTTTTCAGATTTTCCTGTGCTTCTGAAACATGTCTAGACCTTTGAACCGTCACTTTACATATCTGTCATCTCAATTTCAACATTCTTATTCTTGTTACTTTACTCTTTTTCCCCCTCAATCTCATTTTTATTCTAATTTTCTCCCTATTTGAGACATATGATCCTTGCTCACATAAATACATCACGTCTCAAATTGGTTTTCATGTCCTTAATCCCTTGTTGTTCTCTCTTTTTTATCTTTTTCTTCGACGACGTCGCCGGGTATTCTTGAATACCTACCTAGATGAGATGGCGTTTCAGAATTTCCCACATGAATTGCTCAATTTCAACAAATATTCTTACACAAAAAGAGAGAAGTTTGATGAGTAACAAGAGAAGAAAGAACTTTTATATAATTCATATCCCTACTTCCTAATTACTCTTTCTCTCTCCATTTTTTATCTTTCTCATTTGTATGTTGTCTCATCTTTGAGAGCATATCCTCCTTCTGCCACGTCAGTCTCTATGAATTCTCGATTAATATTCCTTTCCCTTCTCAAAAAAACTTTATTACTTTTGACTCATATTCCGAGTAGCATTGTTCATTTATTTGTTCTTTTTAACTTCAAAGTTTTTCTTGTGTCTTTTCCTAGAATCGAGTTGGAGACAGAATTGGATTTGATAAGATAAACTAATTTGGGTGATTTTCATAGATCATGCGGGGGTTAGGGGGAAAATAGTGATAAATTTTTGATACTGATTATTTTGCCCTGATTTCCCTGAAAAAGATACTAACAATGGGCTAAAGTTGAACTTTTTCTGAAACTTTGGTACTGGACCAAATTAAGCCTGAAGAATACAGATCTACAATAAAAAATAGCCAAACGTTCACGTAGCTTAAGATATGAGCTCTCAAAGTTGCAGCCAACAATAAAAATGAGATACTTAGAGGTTTCTGCAAGATCTCAGAGTTAAATAATCGTTGTGTTTTGCTCAGCTAAACTCTGCAAATATTATCTCAATCAAATTTTCTTTGATCTCATAATCGAACGAATTTAGGAGATTTGCTTCTCCTCCAAGCAGACTGTGATCATAGATAAATCCTGGTAGATTCAGAAGGTTCTTTATTCTGAACTAGGACGACTAAATTTTTCGATTCTAGGAAGGCAGGTGGTCCAGTTCAATAATCACCTAACTTTTTTGCTCTTTTGTGCATTGATCAATTTTCCAAAGCTTCTAAAGATTAGATATTTTTCAAGCATTGCTCTGATCCTTACCACCGTCAGACATTCTACGGGCCTGGCCAAAATGAAAAATTCTGTCGGTCCTTTTAACTGCGAAAAATTACAAAAATTTTCGAAGATTTTACCTATTTTTCCCTTGGCCCACCTGGCCGGGCCGAGCCAAGGAACTGAAACTTTATGTTTTCCCATATCCTGCTTTCCGCGATCACATCCCGCACCTTGAACCATGAACATCTGAAACTTCAGACATCCTCAACGTCACCTTCCCTTCTGAAGTGGGCGGTGTGGTGGTTGAATGGATGCCTACGTGTCCTCCACCCTCACACAAAAGAACCTGTCATTCACACTCTGTTCTGAAATTCTTCGGCATTCCATTTCGCTTCAAATACGACTCCTCCAGGCCCATATCTCCATGACTTTTGTGACAACTCAGATTTGTTTCGCATAAAAAATCACATCACCTGCCTTTCGTCTTTTTCTGGAGCTGTCAAACTGAATTTCTTTTACTTTTCACCCCCACTCTCCTCGAAAGGGAGCAAATTGCTGCTGGGGTTGTGGTCTCTCCTGACATCACTTTAAACCCATTTTGACTCGTTGACTCGTTGGGTTTCCAATAAAATATAGTTTTTTGTTTTATTTTGCTTTGGAATTTGACGTCTTCTGATCTTTTCCCTGATCATCACTCTTATTTCATCGTCACATAATAAGCATAGTAACAGAGAAGAAGTGAGATAATCTAGAAAGGAAGGGCGGATTAGGCCATATCGATAAGGGTGCAAATAGGGCGAAAAGGGATTAGTAATTTCTATGTATTGATGAGAGAGAAAAGGGGTGAACACCAACACAGCTCGTCAATGAATTAGAACACCCCGATTCGTAAATCTCTTCAATTCAGAACTTGACTAGCTATTTCCGTCTTGAAATCATGACTATGCTTTTTACAAATCGAAGGGTATGTTTTTTGTGAAAATCCATAAAGAAATTTGATGATTGACTTCCGTGCTTTGATTTATTCTGATGTGTTTCCAATTCATTTTTGATCCTTTAAATTATGAAGCTTCCTTCTTTTTTTTTTTGAATTTTCCAGTTTTCCCATTCGGTCTGCCCTTTGGAAATTGAAATTAGTTTAGATGAGATTGAGCCTGGATTACCCGGTTTGTTTTTGATCTGTTAATTCTAAAAGTGGAGGTTCAAAAGTTTAGAAACTTCTTTTTAGACTGGCTGCTGAAAATAAGAAGCTGACGGTTGAGCCTCCTGAAATTTGATAGAACATTACTTTGTATCTCGTAGTTTTAGAGCAGCAGTGTCGTAACTGAAATTCATATCTATTTTTCAAGCATATTTCAAAAAATTCAGAATTTTTTGCTGATTCGAATGCACCTAATATCGCTGCTCAAAACGCCATGAAAACATTTTGTGGCACTTTTTCTAACTTTTTGTACTGAAAATTTTAAAAGTCGCTTTAAAACGAGTCAAAACGGACCATTTTGAAGCGAGTTATGAGCGTTAGAAGTTTCGGTGAGAGAGACGCAGAGAAAGGAGACGCTCTCGTTGTTGAAGAGACGCAGAGAAAACAGACACTCTCGTTGTTTAAGAGACGCAGAGAAACGAGAGTGTCTCTTTCACAGAAACTTGAAACACTCATAACTCGCTTCAAAATGCGTTTTGAGCAACGATATTAGGTTCATTCGAATCAACGAAAGATTCTACTTTTTTTAAAGTTAGAAAAATGTAAGTTCGCGATTTGAAAATCGATTTTCTCTAGTTTTATAGATTTTATGCAAAAATATTGTAATTTTCGTAAATATGTATTGGAAAAATGACTGTAATTCTACTTCAAGTTAGATTGAGCAGATTATTTACTCTTTTGACAAAAAAAAATGTTCAGATCAAGAGAAGTATTCCGCTAATTGAACTGATAAATTCTTGATTTTTTAAACAAAGTTATAATTTTGACTGGTAATCAGAACACTGATTCTGATTCAAAAACCGTTAGGACCTTGCCTTTTTTCTAAACAGCCTGTCTTTTCCTGAATGTTTTTCTCTAGTATTTAAAATGTTGACTATCTTCCATGTTTTTACCCAAATTTCTCTTCAAAACGCTCATCATCAAATCCGAGACATCCAAAACCGAAAATCTTCCAAATATCTCTCCCCCTCAAAACGTGACTTCCAGGTCATTTGTTCCTCTTGAAATTTTCATGTCTCCATTTTTTGTCGCGAGTACGTACATAATTTTCACCCACCAAAATCGGGTGATTAGCCATTCCACGCAATGCACCCCGACTTCCTTCGATCTTTTCAAACTAGAGCTAATGATGAAAAACACTGGGACACCACATTTTTGATTAGTTCCTCCACTCTGAAACCTGCCACCAATTGGGTGTACCCAATAACTCAAGATATCACGAAACAGAACCTTGTGACTTCATTTTTGGCCAAGAAACAAAGGGACTCTTCATTTGTTGTTCCTCTCCTCAACAGACATACTAATCAACTCTTCTAATTCTAATTCAAATGACGTCTCTTTCGACTTCTTCTCCAAAAAGAAGTTCTCGTACCTCACAACTACTACTTCGAATCTACAATGTGGGTTGTTATCAAGCACTTCTGAAATTCTACACTGTCTTCTTCTGAAAAACAAAAATCCTCAATTTCCTTTTCTAATTCCACAATGCCGGTATCCGGTTACTACTACTGCCACTGCCCCCATGAAGAAAAAAAAATCACATTCTTCGTTTTGGTTTTTTGTTCTGAATATTTATGTTGTTTTCTCCATTTTCTTTTTCTTAACCTACCCAATTTTATGTCCCAAAATGAAATATTCATTTTCTCCTCATTCACGAAAAACAATTATGATTTTCTCGAGTGACTAGAAAATCAGAGTACCATGTGCTCTTGGGACTTTTTCTAAAACGAATTTTTGTTTTTCCTAAATTCCAATTTTCATTCTGAGTATCTGGGGATATTCTCGTTAGTCTAGATAGCAGGTTTTCTTCAGTCTACTTATCTAATCTTTCATGAAACTTTGGTGTTGGAGATGCTACTTAATGAATATCCTATTCCTTACTGTTCGATATTGGTAAGAGGTTCATTACCGTACTTTTTGATGAAATTAGACGGTTTTTTAATTGTTTCAGGTTTTAACAAATTAAAAAATAACCTAATCTTGTATCTTTCAAAAAGTCAAACTTCTGTCCACTATATCCTAACTTTTCTCTATGAAAAACTGACTTCTCGATCCCCTGGATTACTGTAGAAATTATTCATTGATTCCAAATTTGATGTATCAAAATGAATGGATGCTTCTTTTAAGAATCTTATCGTCCATCAGATTCTAGCTCAATTATAGGATTTTCGGGGTTGCCATGCGGGCCGAAACAGACCGATTTTTCCCTTCTAAATTGTGATTTTCAAGCAAAAACTTACTTAAAAATGTAGAACTCGATGAGATCTACAAAATAGTAGTTAAAACATCCAAATTTCCTACCTAAATTTTTCATTAAATGTCATAAAGCGCCCGGGCCGAAATCTCAGGCCTGGATGTTTACCAAACATTTGAAAAAACCGAACAGCGTAACCTCATTAAATGTATCATTATTTTGTAGATCTCATCGAGCTCTCTATTTTCATCTAAATTTTGTCTTGAAAATCACAATTTAGGGGGAAAATCGCCGACCGTTTAATCCCGCATGACCACCCCGAGGATGTGAATTGCAGTTCAAGGGCTCTTTTTTTCCCCTAACTATCAACCAATTTTCAGGAAGAACAGCGCCCACTGTTTACCATCTTCGTTCTCGTCTGCGGCGTGGTCGGCGGCCTCATCGTCGTCATCTCCGTTGTCTATCTCTACAGATATTGTCTGAAGCGAAGAAATCCGGTTACCACGTGAGTTGGGATGGTGGAGCAGTGGGTACTCGGAAATGGAACTGCGAAAAACCAAAATGGAACTGTAACAGAATGTAACCGCTACGAAATCGAACTGTTTTTTGAATTTTAATTCTTACGAATCTTGAATTTCCACAACTTTTTATATTCTTTGTGAATAATTTTACCCAAAAAACAAGAAAAATTAAGGAAAATAATGTTTTCAAAGCTAAAACAAGCAAAATAAGCAGTTCAATTTCGTAGAGGTTCCATTATGTTAAAGTTCGGTTTTCACAGTTTCGTTTCCGAGTAGCCACGGAGAGCGTTTGAGATGCTTTTGGAAGACTATTCAAAGGAATAAAAATTAAAATATGGATAATTTCAGAACGGTAAACCCGGACTTCAAGAGAGAACACATTCGGAGTGTCGTCGTTGGTCTGAGCCGACCACTGCCCTTGCCGCAAGAGTTTCTGAATTCATCCACACCGAAACACACGTCAACGACTACATTAGGATTCGAGGACGAACACGATATTGATAATAGTATATCGGTGGTTCCGCTAATTGTCACGAACGATTCAAATTATGCATTGAGGTTGTCACAGAATACTTATAATAGTGAGTTCCAGATCATGGGGTATTCGGAGATCTAGAACTTTTCTAGTAAACGTACCGTAAAATCTGCATTAGAAGGGCACATTTAATAGAAGATAAGCTCAAAATGAGCACATTTTCGAAATTCAAACGGATTGAAGTCACTCTTATTAGAATCTTCGTCAAACGTTTACTAGATAAGTCACAAAGGTAAACTTCAAATCTCTTTTCCAACAGATTATATGATCCATTTTAGCATTCAGAAGTATTTTCCTTAGATGATGGAAAAATAGAAGTTCATGTCCTTCTAATACAGATGTTACGGTAACTGAGATTTTGTATGCTCAATGACATCATTTTCAGCTCTCCTCTCAGTCTCCCCAGCTCCAACCCGAGCTCATTCCGCTGAACTTCACCCTCCAGAAGTTTCTGAAGAAGTTCGTCGAAGTTCATTCGAAGTGCAACGTGGCACCGGGCGACAGCTTCCAAGTACAGAAGGATTGGAGGTTAGTTTTCAAATTTTTTATTTATTTCTCATTTTGAATTAATTTTTGGCAAGGAAACACCTTTTAAAACAATTAAAAAACTGAAACTGTGGCATGGTTGTTGAGTGTGAAAGAGTCATTTTCGGATGGGGAAGGATGGGCAATTAGCAGAAAAAAGTGGGCGGAGCCTATATCATTAACATTTCATGAATCTACCCGTCACTCTCATGGGGTGGCTTGTGTTCTAAAACTCTGGGAGGTACCAAAAAAACGATTAAAAATAGAAAAAGTTGAAAGCTTCGGGAAAGAGAAAATGCAAGAATGTGGGTAGCAACTGATGAGGAATTAAAATAGGAAAATTATTAGAAAAGTGATTACTGTCTTATTTTTCCGTCGGAAAACATTTTTCTAAAGCTGGCAAGAGGTAGATAGCAGCGGCACTCGGAGCATAGTGAACCGACATTTTCGGATCCTTTAACTGATGGGATTCATCTTGATGGGCTAGTTGATCTTCGAGGGTTGTGGAGATGGTTTTGCATGTTTTGCATCTGAAAATTGAATAGGATTAGTTGAAATTAGAAAAAAAAGGTTAGAACCAGGCCGGCGCGCCAGCTTCCTCCCTGTGCAGCGCGGAGCGGCAACAAATTTCGGCAACTCATTCGAATGTGAATAACTCTTTTCAGAGGGATCGGGTAGAAAACTGTCCACAAAGAATATTTTCCTTATTAAAAAACCTATGAATTGGTCAAAAATTCGTCGAATTTCATAAAAAATTAACGGAGTCAAGCCTAGTGTTGCCAAACAGTTGTCGAAACTGCCAAAAATCGGTAACTTTTCGGCAACACAAGGCGTAAATCTGTTATTTTTTTAATGAAATTCTACGGTTTTTTTTTAAACTATCGATAGCTCTTTTTGAAAAGGAACATTTTTTCTGTTGAACGTATTTTTACCAGATTTCCCTGAAAAAAGTTATTCACATTTGAATGTGTTGCCAAAAATCGTTACGCACTCAGCCCTGGTGTTTAACGGAACCAACACGAAATTGAGCAGGTAAATATAGCCATTATGTATGACATTTTGAAGATCTCATAAAACTCTTCATTTTTATACAAGTTTCCATTAAAAAATCTCAATTTATATGAGCGAAAAACGGGTTTGAACTCACTTGATAGTGTGATTAGTCTGCACATGTCTTATCATCGCGGCCTTATCCTTCCGGACACTCCCATTGCATATTTTGCATGTTTGCTCATATGCAGATCCTTTTAAAACTTCTGTCAGATAAGAATCCGCATTCCGATTCGACTCCTTCTTCGGTCGAGAAGTTGTCTTTGGGAAGCACTGCGACAGTACCAGACACATCTTCGGCATATCTCTCTTGTCCACAAACATATCCACTTTCCTCGGATGCTCTTCTCTCATATGAGAATAGATCTTATACTTATCGATCGCTTGCCATCCACATAATCTACACTGATAGCAGCCGGCATCTGCGTGCTCTGCCACATGTACTGCCATCGCGTTTTCATGATTCTCCACTTTCTTTTTGCACATTCCACACTGGACCGCTTTATCTCTGAAACTATAACTTTTTGTTAGAATTCAAATCCAAGAACTCACTGCTGCCTCATGTACTTCATCCTTCTGTAAAACTCTACATGTGCCTTCCTTTTTTCCTTTCCATCTATGGCAACGTCCACTGACTCGATGTCCACAAACTCTTCCTCATCATCGTCCTCTTCCTCATCTTCTTTTTTAGAAGACGTACTTGGAGAGGATGCTGGAAGTGATCCAGATCCAGATGTTGAAGCAGAAGGCGTTGGAATCACTGGTACAAAATCTGCCGGGATGGATACAGAGGAAATTTTCCTCAACGATTCCATTGGTGGTGGCTTGATGATAACTGGAGGCGTTGTGCACTTGCTCATCGTAACAGTCTTCGATGCATCCAATTGAGTTGGAAGTTGAAGAAGAGATGTCAGTGTGTTGAAGACTCCTGGAGGTGTATCCGATTGAGTTGGAATTGTAGGCGTGTGGGTTGGTGTTGGAAGTGTAGTAGGTATTGAAGTAGTGAGCAGTGGAAGAGAAAATGCAGTATTGATGAAGCTAGTTGGCGTAGATAGTGCTGGTGATGGAAGAGTAGGTGTCGCCGCAGCTAGCAAAGCTGAAATTTCAAGTTCAAATTAAATCCAGAAACTCTAGGCTCATTCAAATGTGAATATTTTTTTTCAGGGAAATTTGATAAGAATATGGTCAACAGAGTCCTTATTTATTTAATTCCTCATTTAAAAGCTATCGATTGGTAAAAAATCCGTAGAATTTCATTGAAAATTAACAGAGTTATGCCATTTTTTCCGCAATTTCGGCAACTTTTTGGCAACACCAGGCGTAACTCTGTTAATTTTCAAAGAAATTTTATGATTTTTTAACCAATGGATAGCTTTTTCAATGAGAAACACTTTTTCTGTTGACCGTATTTTTACCAGATTTCCCTGATAGTGAGAAATGTTATCCACGTTTGAATGAGTTGCCGAAATTCGTTATCGCTCAGCCCTGCTCTAGACTTACCTTGATTTTGATAAGCTTGCTGCAGTAGTATCAGCGCCGCGAGATTGTCAAAATTTGTCTGTGTCGGTGTCGTACTGGCCACAGAATGCGACTTCATTGGCCATACGGTCGGTGTCGACGCCTGTGACGTCATCGATGAGAAGAGCATCTGTAAGAAAGACTATATACATTTTTGTTTTATATGTGGTCTATTCTATACGATGACTACGACCACAAAAATAGAGGAAAAGCATATGGTTGGTTGGTCAGACAAAAAAAAATAACAATTTGAAAGTGAATTGTGTGTGTGTGGGAGAATTTTCAAAAACCATTCTGGGTCAACAGTTTTGTGTATTGACAACGAGAAAGTTGACTCACTTTTTGGGGTGAAATTAAACACAAACACAGATGATCACAAAACTACAATGAAACATTCGGAGTTCTGTGTAATTTTGTGTGTCGAAGAGGACATCAGTAACATGAGGAGTCTAAACGGTGCAACTTTCTTTTTTTGAGACGGTTCCCTTGTGCTCGTAGTTTATGTTACTTGTGGTTTTGAAAAATAGGGAATCATAACTTTCGAAAAACAACTTTAGATTCAGAAAACAGATAATAGTAGTTGTAAGAACACTCTAAGACATCCGTAAATCCCGCCAAAATCTGGATTCGAGATTTCCGAACTAAAGAATTTTGTCTTGTTACTTTGAGCTGGATTTCTCGAAACTTCTGAATCAGAGTGGATGTTAGGAAGCTATCAGAAGCTAGTCCGAACAGTAGAAAAATTTGCCGGCCTGGACCCGTCGGCCCAGGTAGAAAGAAATAGGCAACTTTTTCAAAAAGTTTGCATATTCTTTGAAAATTTTTGTAATTTCATGCTGTTAAAAGGACACAAAATATTCGGTCATCAAAAATTTGACTTATTCAGGAAAAACCACAAAAAAATAGATTTTTGCTTTAAAAATTCATTCCAAAATTTTTGGCTCCAAAAACCCGGGCCGGGACGTTATAATTTCTGATTTAGCCCTGTTAGCTAATTCAATTTTTGAATTTCCAAGAGCATCGACAATAAAAAATGCTCCATAGACTATGACATACGTAGAACAAAAAACCAGGGTCAAATTAAAAAAGGCGAGAGTCAAAAAATGGAGAGTTTCTGACTGAATAAAACCGCAATCCTATTCAAAACACCTACACCATCTCTATATTCAAAAAAATGCACATCACACATCTATATCAAAAAAGTTGAACTAAACGTTCTTTCCCTTTTCCCTTTTATACAGCCAATCCGGATATGGCATGCCCCGAAAAGCAAGGGCAGATGTGTCAACAAGTTTCAAACCGAACTCTCTCTCTTTTTTCAAAAAGTATTGCAAAAATATCGGAGCAAAAGTCGATTGAGCCGAGAGACTTACCAGTGGATTCTGCTGTGGAGTGGTCGACGACACAGCCGCGGCTGCCGTTAAAAACTTTTGCAACTGTCCTTGATCCATTGTCCGCATTGCTCAGATCATAATAATTTTTTTTGATTTTTTGAATTATCTGCAAAAGGAGAAGGATTTTGGAAAACGAAAAAAGAAGCTACTCGGGTGTCGAGTTGCAACTTTTGGTCGGAAGTTGGGTGGGGTTCGGTTTTAGGTCGGATCTTAGTCAGCTTTAGGTCAGAAGTTGACCACTTTTAAGCTGTCGACGCACGCTTTGGTCGGCTTTTGGTCGGAAGTTAAGAGTTTTGAGACTCTCTCGGGTGCTGCCAGCAACTTTAGGTCGGAAGTTGGGTGGGGTTCGGCTTTAGGTCGGACCTTAGTCAGCTTTAGATCGGATCTAAGTCGGCTTTAGGTCAGAAGCTGGTAATTTTGGTGGCGTCGACGCACGCTTTGGTCGGATCTTGGTCAGAAGTTGGTCGGAAGTTTGAAGTTTTGAGGCAATTCTTGGTTAGTCAGCTTCTGGTCGGAAGTTGGTCAGACCTTGGTCGGATCTTGGTCGGCGTTTAAGCGCGATGCGTGTCAAGCGACGCGTGCTTTTTTCTTTTTTCGAAACTCTTTATTATATTTTTCATCGCCTTTTATAGTATTCATTCTTCAATTTATACGTTAAAACAATTTGCAGGTATCAAAACTCATTCGGTCGATGCCACCTCAATCAAAAGATCCCGAAATTTATAAGGTAATAATTCAATTTAATTTCCATGAAATCATATTACGTTTTCAGATTTTCCACTGTCGTAAACTTCGGAAACAAAAAATATTTTTCAAATTGGAGTGAATAAAAGGTGAGATTGTCTAAACTGTGTATATTGATGATAATCATGAAAAATTTCAGGAAATCTTCAAAACTTCCAAAACTTCTTCAAAAGTCAATTGGTGGAATCTGGCCTCGGGGACAAGAAGGACAGGGCAACTACAAAAATTGAGATAAATATACCATGTAATTTTTTTTTCCTCGCTTAATTGTACTTATAGTTAGTATAGATAATAAAATATAATTTTGAAAACATGTTTTGTTTTGTTTTGATTGGTTAAAAAACCGAAAGTGCGCAAGCAACCTGGTCCGCCGCTGAAAGGGTCGGAAGTTAGTCGGATGTTTGTCGGAGCTTGGTCGGCTTTAGTAGCGGACTTGTTCTGACTCCGACCAAGCAGCGTGCTAAAGCCGACTAACCTCCGACCTAAAGTTGCCGGCGACACCCGAGTACACAACAAAAAGAAGAACGAGAGGAGCCCCCCAAAAATTTTTTTGGGAGCCAGCAAGAAAATTGAATTTATCCGGAAGTGGAACTAGAAAAATGCGAATGACACTGACACTTTTCTACAAATATGGTTCTCTAGGAACAAAAATATAACTTTTGAGATTTCAAATTGAAGCAAGATTGAAAAGGAATACTAAAAGTTTTTACTAAGAAAAAAGAGAAGAACATTGAGTTTATCCGGGGGAAAAAACTACAACGAAAATTCGACGACTTACAACTTCTTTCTCTTCGTTTTCCTCAAGAAGAAAGACGTCTTAGCCAAGGCTTATGACCTAATTTGCATCTTATTCCCGAGCAAGAGCTCACAGAGAAATAAGAAAACAAGGAAGAAGAAACTCGAGTATTCTCCTCTCCTTTATATTCCATTCTTGATGGTGATAAACCGTGCGAAACGAGTCGGCGGAGCCCTGGTGTTCCAAGAATTCACACACGTCAGAACGACGAACTATTTTTATTTTATTTTTTCTCCGGGGTTTTCATCGAAACTTCTGAAGAAAACAGTCGGAAGACGACTATCAGAAGGAAGAATCGAAAGTTTATATACCTACGTCGTTTTGAATTGGCCGAATTTGTGATTTTGAGTCTATCAGAAGGTCTAGTGATGTCTTAGATTAGAAAAGATGAACACCGAGATAGAGAATAGGAAAAACAACGTCTTTTGATATTTGAACGAGCGGAATACGGTAGATTACTGTAGAGGTTTCAAAATTGGTTTTCTGAGATGTTCCCATTTTGAAACTGACGTAGGAAAACAGAATCGGTCCGATCCTACATATGATCAAAAATTTCAAAGAGGACGACTCTTCCTCGTGATTTTGAAAAATTACCATTTAGAAAAATGGGACATCGTGAGGTTGGGAACAAAGATCTTATCTAATTAGTGGTTCAATTACAGTAATCCCTTTGTTTTGAAATTTATGCCGAAGAATTTCGAAACTAGGTTTGACTGTTTTGCGACTTGACTAATGTGGTTGAAATTAGACGACCAACAGTTGAGCGGTGATCGTTACGGTAGTGAGCAAACCTAGTTGAACTAACAATTTTGAAAATCTAAAAAAACCAGAGTTGCAATTTGACGGGTCGGCTCGGCCCGACTTGCCCGTTTCGGAAAAATTATCGAAATTTTTAAGGTAAATCAGCAAAATTTCAAAAAAAAAGTTGTATCATAGAAATCCTTCGAACTTTGATATATCATATAACAACTAAAACAGGAAAATTGAAATTAGGACCGGAACTTTTTGATGGAAATTTATCCTCGCGGGGCCGGACCCAGGCCGAGAATTTCTGCTTTAGGCCCGGCCCGTTGCAACCCTGAAAAAACATATATTTTTTCGAAAAAGTTCAAGAACGTAATCAAAAATGCAATAATTTCGCCCACAGGTGCTTTCTTTAGCATAAACTACTCTTCGAAAAGTTTATAATAAGATCGAATTACCAAATGATCCTTGAATAAACAATTTGGGAAGAGTGCATCTTTGAAAATCACTAGCATTTATATACAAGCCACTGGTTCCCACGGTGTAGGTGCAGTTAATTTTAATAATCGCTGATCGACTAATGGGAAATCAAAGCACAGATATCTACAGATGTAGTTTGACCTAGACGAGCTCGAATAACTTTAAAGATGAAAAATAAGAGTGGGACACGCTATGGACAAAAAAGTACAGATAATAGTGTATGCATTTGAAAGGACCCTAGAAACATCATGACCATGTTCCCAAAACCAAAACTCTTTGCCTCCTTCCCTTCCCGCTTTAAATAGCCCCCGACCCTCTCCATCTCCTCTCTCTTATACAAAACTTTCGGCCCTCGCGAGTTATAATATTTGCTCAACTTTTGTGGTGTGACACAGGCTCTTTCTGTCTCACCCAAACAGTTCTTTTTTGCTCTGAGGATGGACACATCTTGTATAAGGAAGACGAAGAGTTTGTTTAAACTTTTCGGGTTTTCTCTCGGAAAAAAGTGTTCGTCTGTTCTCTTTTGATAACGAATAGTGACATTGCTACGCGGAACTATTGATAAGGAATTCAAACAGATCAAATAAGTTAGAGGTGATATAAAGATCTATTATCCAGTCGCCGACCCCTGAGCCTCCGCAGAAATTTAATGATCGTTGTTTAACGTAAATCGACACAAGCCTTCAAACTAATAGTAAACTCGAACTTAACGAACAACACGTGGCTCGGGGTACGTACAACGAGTCCCCACGGAGGCTCAAGGGTCGGCGACTAGAAAATACCTTTGAGAATAATGAGATGGTATTTTGTTTAATTAGTTAGAAACTTAGAAGCACTAATCCTACGACGTACAATTTTTGCACTACAAAACAAGGCCGCCCGTCCCGTGCCGGCTGCTCTTTTGGTGACAGATTTATGGAATGATTTGTGAGTTACTGTCGGTGAGGCATTCGGCACAGCTGTCCGTAAGACGATTTTTAGAAATAACGTTCCATGTTTTGTGACTTCTGCCTGATACAAGGAACCAATTCAGAACCAAACAACAACATAGTTTCAATCAATTTTGCAGAAGAATTTCCTATCCCTTTTCTAGCATCCCTCGTCACGCACACGCGCACATCACAAACAGTTTCCATCAGTAGGTGGCTTTGGAACTGAATTTTGCTTGTATATATAGTTACACACGCTCTCAAACAGTGCCATCGAAAAATGATAGGAGAGAGTGTATAGGAGACAAAGAGACGCAGGAGGAGAGAAAATGGATGGTGCTGATGTTTCAACTTGAAGCGAAAATAGGGATAAGAAAAGAGAGGAAAATGGTATTTAAGGAGCAAACGACAGGTTCTCATGCAGGTAGATGGGAAAATGAAAAAAGAATGAAAATACAAAAGAGGAAAGAGGGGTTTTCCCAAGAGGCAAGAATTGATTGCATAATGGTAACAATGAACGGTTGCACCCATCTGCAGACACAACTGTCTGGAGTCTTATCTGATCGTGGTGGGTGGGTGAAAAATGAGGAGAAAACGGACGGATTCAAGGTCGAATGCGTGTGTTCCTGGCACGCGGAGAATGCACTTTTGGAATTTGTTTCGAAAAAAGAACAGATTGGAATCTTTCGAAGATCTGGGGAGATAGGAAACTTTCAACTTACGAAACTTATTTCGAAATCTTATTTGAAAACTGTACTAGCTCAAGAGAACCGCAAGCAACAACTAAAGATTTCTAAATTCGGAAAAAAAAGAAACGTCATGATCTCCGGAGAGTGGAAGACACGGTAAACAGGACGGGAGATAGTCTCACTTCAAAACTCGCTCTCAAATATGATTTCCCCTTCCTGTCTACCGGACTGACTCATGGATTTCGAAATTGGAAAGGCCATCCAAGTTTGTCCTCTGGATTAACTTTCGAAAAGAGCGAGGAGGTCAAGTGTACCTCTCTCTCTTAATGTGTCTCCATCCGATCTGAAGAAACAGCTGTGTGTGGGAGGCGATCCCTCAGATCACACTCCTTTTCATCAATCATCCAACCTATAGACTACACAGAGTCACACCAATCAAGGGTTACACAGACCGAGAGACACAGGAGTCTCGCCTGTGCCTGTATCCCTTCGAAATGAGTCGTCCTTATATACCCCTCGCCCCGGGGTCGACCAATCGGAAAACCGGTTGGAGAGAAGAGTATCTCTGTCTCTGTCTCATCCCTCCCAGTCTCTTCACGATGTCCAATCTATTGGCGAACTTTTCTGCGCGCGCTCACATCACTCGACCACCCCGTGGGCACCCGCAACACTCTCTGGGACCCTCTGAGGTATATGTTATCTATGATGAAGTTTCTCCCGATACCTAGAGAGAGAGAGATGCAATAGTTCAGAGGTCGGAGAGAGAGAGAGAGAGAGAGACGTAGTCCACGGATAGATAGAGAACAGAGAGAATGTGTTACGAATTTTAATTTGGTAGAATGGAGAGAGACGAAAGTGGTGTTGTGATTGCCCTTTTACAATTGATGATGATGGTGGTGACTGCCGATCGTTTCTCGGAAACTTTCCAGTTGAGAGATCCAGAGAAGTACGGATTTCGGAAGGAAGTTCCCAATGTTCCAGAAGGTCACACTCACATGTTTTCTTGTTAATCAAATAAATGTGATTAGTGGTTACTTAGAGAAAAAAACAATACCCCAGATCAGATGGGATGTGACTTGTGATATATCAATTTTACATAGGTGAACCGGAGAAAATGTTGAGCCCTTTGTAAATTTCGAAAAGGTTCATAAGGAAGTCAGCCGATTGGCGAGCTATTATCCAGTCGCCGACCCTTGAGCCAAGGAACAACGACACTCCGCAAGGATTTAGTGCGCGTTGTTTAACGTAAATCGACGCAAGCTTTCAAATAAATCCCTGGAAAACTGGAAACTCTGTTGGACCAACTTGGAACGGCCCGTATTGAATGGTGTTAGCGAAATTTCTCTAGCTCTTCTCTGCGCCGAGTTTTGAGCGTAGCCTAGAAATCCAAGTTTGGTCAAAGTTAGGCTAAAAATGTGTAAAATTCGATTTCAAGTCGAGTGATGGTATCAGGGCCCCTCTATGTTTATTTTGAGCCGATTTATGAGCATATGAAATCGGTGGTCCAGGTTTCTGGGGTCAAAAATTATGGTGTGAATTTTTAAAGTAAAAAGGCATTTTTTATATTTTGTGTCATTTTAACAGCGAAAAATTACAAGAATTTTTCCCTACCCTGGTCTGGAAAATCGCCAAGTCTAGACATTAGCCAAATCTGGGGCAGACTATAATTGCTGGGCTCATTTCTCCAATCTCATAAATCCGGAGCCAAGACACCGAATGGGGTAACAATTACACCTCGTCGTCTTCCGAAGGCAATTCAGATGACGTTGTCTGACGAAGAAAACGATTTAAGAAGATAAACATGATTAGGGTTTCGTTTCTGACGGTACATTTGGAAATGGGGTAATAAAACATTGCAATTATCTGCTTAGAACCATTCTTTTTCCTTTTATACCTTTTACTCTCTACACATGACCAACCTCCCCAGAAACCACTCAATCTTTGAGGTAAAACCCGAAGAAAACATGTGATCGGAACCGAATTTTAGGTCATCCGTGAGGAATCGAGATGAGTATCTAACTTTTCGAATTTTCGAAAGATTTGAGGTTTAGATTGGAATGGATGACGAGGCGTCTTTTGGAGACAAAAGAGTAAAAAAGAAAATTTGAAAAGAGCAAAAGTGGTTTGTCCCAATGGAAGAAGAAGAGGGGACCTTTGTCTTTTATAATAGTCCCGCTGGAAGGACTCTCGCAAAAAACCAATGGAATGTGTTCTTGGAAAAGAGCACACGACGAGAAGATGCTCATTTTCCCCTCGGCACGAAGGAGCACGCAAGCACAGGTGGTGGTACCGCAGAGTGTATAGTTGAAAGAACTAGAAGAGAGATGATTGAAGGAGAATTGAAAAGTGTAATAGAAGAGTTATGACGTGGTAATTGAAAAGTAAAACTGGCACTTTGAGATTCGAAGCCCTCGGCTCAATCCGGTTGAAAGAAACATAGTTTGGAACATGAATAACGCTTCGGTGAACATTTATAATGAGGTTCTCGGGATCCTTTTTTTTCAACCGAAAATTGTTTTTTCTTTTGAAATCTGACGTCTTCTTTGGCAGAGCTATCAAAGACTACAGTACTCCTTCAAAAAAAAGTTGACTAGACTTTCTCTAGAACCGTTCGAAAATTGACAATTTGCGTCTTGTGCCAACAGAGAAAGTTCTCTTTTATACTGATCCACAGAACCTTCATCGATCTCTCACAGAACTCAAAATGTCAACAGAGAAGCAGAAGAAGACACTCTGACGTGGAATTTTTCGAAAAAAACCAAACCAAGATCTGAAGAGGAAACAAATGAGAGCAACGGGAAACAAAAAGATGAAGACGTCAGCGCGAGAAGAATGTAGTAGCAAAACGGAGAAGCATCCGAATGAAAAAAAGAAGAAGGGCTTATGTATTGGAGCCTCCCAAAAAATTAAATGGCTTTGCGGGAGGGCGTGTCGTCCCGTGCTCCCCGAATATTATTGAAATAACGGATACAGAAGCAATTTCCGATTCGAAAAGGTTGTGTAGGGGGGATGTTTTGAGGATTTGAATAACGTCAGTTGGGGTACATAGACTTGAAGGGAACTATAATATTTCCGGAGTACTGAAATGGTGTGGACTAATTTTGACCTGGATAAAGAATTATAAAACTACTATTACAATAACATGTTAATTTGATGTATCTATTACTGCACTATAAAAGGTTGAGCAATAATTTAGTCCATGAGCACAAAAATTTTTTTGGGGTAACTCTTTGAAGCAGTTTCTTTCAAAATGGAAATCGTACAGTTTTTGAGTACGAATTGCTCGAAATCTCATTTTAACTCCAACAAAAAATATTGTGATTTGAAGACGTATACAAAAAAGATTCTCAATTTTATAAAGAATCAGATTTTGGCACAAAGATTAGAGTCTATCTTGAACTCAATCTTTCGAATGAGGAATTGAAAAATCTTTCGAATGAGGAATTGAAAAGAAAAAAGAAATTTCGAAAGAATTGTGCAAAGGTCGATTTTTTTCCAAAATTTTCGAGATAAATCTGTTAATTAGAATTAGAAAAATTTGGCCGGCCCTGCCCGGGACGAAAAAAGAGTAGCATTTTTGAAAATTTTTGTAATTTGTCGCTGTTAAAAGGAAAAAAATATTCAATCTTCGACAAATATGAATTATTCAGGAAAAACCATCAAAAATCGGTTTTTTACTTGAAAAACTCAAACCCAAGTTTTTGACTCCGGAAATCAGGGGCCGATAAAATTTCTGATTTTGGCCCGCATTATGTCTGGAATTCAGTAAATCTTCAGAAAGATTCAGTTGAAATCATCATAAAGTGGACACAAAAAACTTGTATTACTGTCAAAGGATATCCGACAAATTTGTGATTTCTAACCTTAATAAGAACTAGATCAATGTCTGCAATGTTCCAATGGTGTCTTCAGAGAAATCTTATTTTCAGAAAAGACTTAATTTGTATATTATATACCCCTCTACAATATTTTATCACCCTCATTTCACACCTTTTGCTCAATCACACCTGCCCAACCCATTCATTCATACATCATGATCATCATATACATTAAAAAACCGTAATTGTCTATAATGTGATCAGTTTCAAATTGATAACAGATTCTCTGCCTTGATCTCTCTATCTCTTGTTTTGATCTCGTTTGTCCTTCACTTTTAATGCAAAAAAAGAAAAGATCAGCAACATTTCTTGCATTTCTCTTTTTTTTCTCTGGTGGTCTCTCCTCTCCAGGGGTATAAAAGTGGAAAAGATTCTGATGAATTCCTTCAGATGTTCTTTCGACTCTTCACTCTTTTTCGACGGCACATTGCATCAGCTTTGTATGTACCGGGGGGCGAATACACAATAATAAGAAACATTTTAATATTTTAATATGAATAATAATAGAGTGGGGTTAGCGATGATTGTGTGGGAGCATCGGGGTGTCCGATTCTATTTAGAATGTCAAGTGTATTACAATATATTCAATTGGCTTGCGGTCAACAGTTCAAACACCGATTGGACTATTGGTTTGTGGGATTTGGCACGGGGACCAGCTATTTCGAAATTTGCTAGACTAGAAAATTTGAAAATACATTTTGGGAGTTGTTGCAGGGTGTAAACGGATGATGAGAGGAAAATCAATTAATTTTGATAAGGAAGAAAAGAAAGACATTGAGAAACTCTAGAAACATGAGATAATTCGTTCCGCATTTGGTTTTAAATGAAAAATTGGAAAATATTGGTCACTTCGAAAGTGTGAAATCGCGTTTTTGCCTAATTTTGGAATTTTCGTATATAGTTTGGCGTTTTTAAAAATATAATAAGACATTGTTTTATCTATAAAAGAACATGAACTAAAAAAATAAATATGAAAAGTTCCTTAAAATTTGACAAAAATGCGATTAGAACACTTTCAAAATGTCTGCTTTCAAAACGTCTGCTTTCTAGATGTCCAATTTCGAATGAAACTTAATATTTCTATATTTTGACACCACGGAACCTTCAAATAGAACCGTCTGAAAATTTGACCAAAATCTGGAGTTTTTTCGATTCCAAGTTCATGAAAATAGGTTTTTGTAATGGTTTTATATGAGTAGAGCGCCTGTGAACCGGAAAATATGGAATTTATAAAAATTGGGCAGTTTTAATAATGTTTTTTTTTTGAACTTTCACAATTAGCTCTCGAGCAAAAAACAGACCAGATGAAAAGTCTAGAACTCGATAAATGTCAACGGCTTGTTTTGGTTTTGACAGGCCAATTTTTTTGATTAGATACTAGGAAATCAACTCCGGAAATTAAAAGCCCAAGGTATCCCTACTTCCTTATTTTGAAGACATAATACAGTACTATCAAAAACATTGAAGTTATTTACAAAAAGATGTTTGTACAAACTTACTTCAAAAACAAATTATATATAGTTGCTCTCCCACAAAAGGACACCAAAACAATGGGCGGAGACACTCACAGTTGTAATAGAATTGAAAATCTGATAAGGAAGAATATAAAGAGAGTGAAGAAGTATAAGAGCAAACGGTTCAACATTCAAGCAGAGAAATAGAAATAGAGCAGTGTGTAAAGATGACTATAGGTGGCCCTTTTATACCCAAATTCTGTGTTACTGATAAGCCACGTGTTATCAGTATCAAATCGACGGAGGGAGATGCAGTTTAAAAGACCCCTGAAGCGGCCCGGAGCTAGGCACATTCTTGTTTCTCTGTGTATGAAGAAATAGGAGGTCATGTGATATTGACACTGTATAAAATGCCACGTCATCGATTTTTTAGAGAGATTTAAGAAGGAAATGAGGAACGGAGAAACGATTCATTTAGCTTCACAGGATAAAGTACAACAAAAGAGGGTGGGAAAATTGGAGGAATCAAAACATCTATGAAACATCAGCTCCCACTTCTTCCCACATTGATCAGAAAACCAGAAGAATCTGAAAAAAAACATTGAAGAAAATGGATCAGGGTCCAAGAAATCAATCTGAAAAAGTTCAACTTTGCCCTTCGTTTCCTGACGTAATCATATAAATACTTTTTCAATTATAGCATTGACATAAAATTCAGGAAAAGAGAAACTCTTTGATAAGAAGAGTGCTCTCGGTTTCTGCTGATAAAACATCGCTTCAACGCTCTACATAAGTGTACAATTCCTCTCTTTCTCTTTCAGCAACATCACCAATTCGAGCATGATCGACAACGTCGTATGAGCCACTTTGCACGCAGCAATGCTGTACACTATGCTGCCGCTCCGCCGCCTCGAAAACAGGTGAGTGAAAGAGAATCGAATTGGGTCGTTATATGGGATTGTAGTTTGTAGGGTCTGGAAGTGATTTTGTAGGTGATTACTTTTTTATTACATAATTTTGTGACTACTTTGGATTTTTTTAAAAGTATTTCATCTAGTTTTCCGAAGTCAATCGTGTTTCTGTAAGTTTCATGTTTGGCTTATTGAGACTATTGAAGATTTTGGAGAAAACATATTTTTGGATCCAATTTTGAAACATTTTAAAAATTCGAACTTTTCAGACATTTTCCTTCGAAGTTTTACCGTATTTTTGACTCTGCGACATTTCGAAAGTGCGACGTTTCGAAAGCAAAAACTCCTAAGTTCTCAAAATTCGAACTTTTCAGACATTTTCCTTCGAAGTTTTATCGTATTTTTGACTCTGCGACATTTCGACAGTGCGACGTTTCGCAAGTGCGACGTTACGAAAGCGAAAAATCAGTACAGTGCAGGATATTTAATCAGAAGTGCTGCACTGTACTGAGAGATATTTCCCCAAAATGATTTGAAATGTTTGCTTGCAAAACGTCACACTTTGGAAATGTCACACTTGCGAAACGTCTTACTTTCGAAATGTCTCGGGGAGCCGAAAATACGATAAAGCTTCGTAGAAAAAATTGAAAAATTCGACTTTTGCGGAACCTTGCGAAAGGTCTCATTTTCGAAATTTCACACTTTCGAAATTTCTTTCGAATGTATTCAGGTTTCGAAAATTAATTCAGACTTTATCTTAAAATATATTGTTAATTGTCAGCGAGACACTGCTGTATTCATATTTCGAAAATTTCAGGTCTCCTCTCCACTCCCCGAAATCCCTCGCCGAATCTATGAACGAGGTCACGCCCACTCGCGATCTTGGAATCCAGGAGCACAACCCTCCCCACCTCCTCTCCTCGATCCGAATCCCTATCGACAATTCTATGAACCTATAATCCAAAAAAGAAGCGTAGCACAAGACGTCGTTGATGATCCGTACATTCTTCAAGTATCCAACTCTAGACGATTAGAAGTCCCTATCATCCAAGAACCCCCATCCCCCACTCCATTGAATTCTGAACGTCGTCGAAGTCAAGCAGTTCCACGACAGGCCAAGTCTTTCGAGACGAATCCAGTGGAACGAAGGCATATGTTGGATCATAGATCATACACTCTTGCATCTTCACAAGCGGCGGCTGAAGCTCAAAGAGAAGAAGTTTCAGCGGCGTGTCAATCTTTGTGGGCTGCAAAAGGGCATTTGGAGCAGCTGGATGCTCTTGGAATATCAGAACCATCATCGGTTTCCACCTCCTTTGAATCGAATACTGACAGTCAAGCAACAGCGGATACGGTAGAGAGGCAAGCAAGTCAGGTGGCGAAGGCAAAACGTTCGGTATTCAAGTGAGTTATTTTGAAAAGATTGCTACAGTAACCTTGAAAACTATCAAAATTCCTTGACAGAGCCCACCGTATCCTCCCAGTCGCGCCAGATGAATACTCTTTTCTCCAACAGGTTTTCGCATGGGAATGTCGACGAACCCAGTTTAAAAACTTGTACAAAAACATCTAGTCATTTATTCCCCTGACACAAAAATTTCAGTAAAGCGCGCCACGTGGAATCAGAGGTATACGGTAGTTTACCGCACATCAAAAAGCGTTTGACTCTGGAAGAGGCTAGAACCAGAAGTACAGAAAGTCGAAAAAATTCGGCGAGAGAATGGGAAAAAGAGAGAAAAAAGAATAACTTGTGAGGGTTGTTGTATTGTTGTAATAGACTCCTTTCTAGTGAATGACAATTTCGTATTTTTACCTTTTTGCACAGAAAATGAAAAAAAAATTATCATCCTCCTCTAGACTCAATTCCCAACCTTTTCAACTTTGTCATTCTGCATTTCCCTCATAGATCATGAAGTATATAATATGGATGACGCTAGAAACTACGATAATTTTTTAAAACATTTGTTTATTTCAGAAACATCCTCCTCCAACGTCAATTCTTATCGACGGCCGCCGTTTCTAGTATGGAGTCAAATAATTCAACGGACGACAGTGATCAAAGATTCTCGAATAGTTTCGACAGTACGAGAAGTGAATTAGGTATATTATAGTGGAGAGAAGAGTCATGAAGAATAGTTTAGAAATTTCAGAGAGGCGGAGACTGTCACTGTTGAATAATGGAGATGCCAACTCGTCGGATGAAGCATGTAGTAGTGCGCAGAGGATGAATAATCGAGATTATAGGTGAGAGAGGGATCGAAATTTTAAAAGTTATTTAGCCGTAGGCTTGAGCCGGCTCCGGGACATCTCGAAAGCGGACATCTCGAAAGCGGACATTTTGAAAGCGGACCTTTTTTATAATAAGGCATTATTTTATCTAAAATACGCAAAATCAGAAATAAAAAGCTCAAAAAAATTGGCAAAAACGCGATTTCACACTTTCGAAGTGTCTCACTTTCGAAACGTCCACATTCTAGATGTCGCGAAGCCCTTGAGCCTAGGGCTGGGTGCTTTCTGGTTAGAACAGAAGTGTGCGGAATGGAAATTTTCGGAATTTCGGAACGTCGGAATTTTCCGACTCTTAAAACTTCTGAATTTCGGAATTTCGGAATTTTCCGTGTTTCAAATAGTCAGAATCTCGAAAATGGTCATTTTTACAGTATTTTTTTCGTTAAAAATGAACTTTTCTGAGAAAATTCTTATGAAATTTGAAATAGTTTTGGAAATTGATTATTTCGAAAAGCGAAAACTACTTGAAAATGCATATTTGACATACAATAACTTTTCTTTCGTTTTTTTTAAGAATCGGAACTTGATTCCAAAAATAGTCAAAATTTTGGGAATTTTCGGAATTCCGAATTCCATTCCGCAAAACCTGTGGTGAAAGGAATAGTGTAAACTCAAAAAAAAACCGTCTGAAGACTATTTTCAAGTTTAGCGCCTTCAAAATTCCAGTCACAAGTAACCGTGACTATGTGAAGACATAAAAACAGAACACACCATTTCCTCAAACCTATTTTCTGACGTGATTTCTGACTGTATATTTGATGTGATATCATAGTTCACTCACCTTTTTGAGGAGTCACCCGATGACTCGTATTTGCTTTCCGGACAACTTTTTTTGAATAAACCAGGGTTTTTTTCAGCGTCGACGTTCGCTCGGACTCCCTGTTCCGTGAATGGAGCCGAGTCGATCCTGCTTACGATCCACTGGATCGACGACTTCAGAGAGGTCACACTGTTGACCATTCTGCTATGAAGTGAGTAGGCTCATCGAAATTCTTCTAAATTCCAAAAAACCCTTTCCAGTCAACCTCGTCACTTCCAACGCCAATTCTCACTCGCCACATCTCCAATCGCTCAAACTCCGCCACGCCGTCAACAGACTATGGTCTCGTATCGAAATTGAAATTTTTTTAGATGATCATTTGGAATTTTTGAAAATATCATTTGTACATTCGTAATTTATACTCTTATTTTGCAATCGTGCTATTTTTTCAATGGAATCTCCTATTATCTATGTCAAAAATGAAACTGGAACTTTACAATAAGTTGATTATTTTTAATATAAAAGTTTATTGTGGTAAGATCAAAAAAATGAAAAATGCTATGGATTTTGAGAAGAAGTTTGGAAAAAGCATTCTTCAATGCGATTTTCCATTTGAATTCCTGACGACATGCCTCTTTTTCCAGTTGCTCGTCTCCGTCGAATACTTTGTTGTCACATCATCCCAATCAGGCCAATATCTGAAAATTATTTCATTTGCTATCCAATAATCCAATCATTTTCAACTACCTATTCTTGATTCTCTCGATATAATCAGCCAAGTTCTTGCACTCTCCGACGATCAAATCGCGATGCTCACTAGTGTACGGAGCATAGTAGATTTGACACAGATTGGCGAAAAGGCAAGCGTCGACTTTTGTTGGCTTGAATCCGTGGAAATAATGCTTGTTTCCAAGGTATTTGCTGATCGATTTCAGATCGTCACTTCCGATTTGGATGATGTCTTCGCGGTTGTGGAATCCGATGTCGGAGCCGGAGATTCGTTTGAGCAACTGAATGTAGGGGGAATAGTTGGAAAAAAGTTAATGTAAGACAAACCGTAGAAGCATAGAGTCTAGAATCCATCATTTTGAAGAGAGATCCGAAGATTCCGAAAACTTTTGGATCGAAGAGATCAAGGATCTGAAAACCCAACTTTTCTCAATGCTCCCAGAAAGTTGAGACTCACCTTATCAACATTCTCCATTCTGAAAAACCATGCTGAAATCGACATCGACTTCTCAACCATTGCTTCAAATGCTCTGGAAGTTGCCTTTTGCTCAACTGACAAATGATCATCAAGAGATGGATGCTTGTCTTCAATTGAAGAATTCTTGATAGCTTCATCTACATCTCGAAGGATAAAGCTGGAATCGTAGTATTCTTTTCCGTTTAGTTCAACGAATGGAAGAGTTCCTTCTTGCGATCGGAGTGTGAAGCTGCATTTAGGAATCTGAAAACAATGTTCTCAAAATTTAAGTTTCTTTTTGCAACATTTCGCAAACCCCAATACTTTTTGCCACAAGTGTTCAAACTGTTCGAATGATTTTACAAGTTACTCTTTGTTCTACTATTTGCTCTTTCTTTACTCGATCTCCTTCAAACTCAAACAAAATGTTCAAGAGCAACCAACCTCATAAGTGATATCTGACATTCTCAACCATGTTTCCACTTTCATACAAAACGAGGAAAGATTTGGCAAGACTCGGCATCGAGGGAATTGATACAGATAGACAACATCTGGTTTCCAGTTTTCATTAACAGGTGACTTTCGTTTTTGAGTTGAGAGAAATTTGAATGGAATGTAAACGGCAAGAGCGACACCTCCAGCGACAGCGGCTTTTCCCCAGTTCGGCAGAGATTCTACCCATTTTGTGATTTCTTCTGTGAAATTTGCGTCTTCTGGCATGGTCTGTAAATAGGGAGAAATAAGGGGGGAGGGGATTCTAGAGAGCTGGAAACAATCAAGGGAATAAAAGATTTCTGAAATTCTGGTATGCTTTTGTTGCTTTAGTGATAAACTACTTTGACTTTTATTTTGCAAAACATAAAGATCTGAAGGGAAACTCTAAAATTGCCAAATAATATGTAGAGAGCCACTTTGTCAAATCCGGAAAAGCGAATTGAAAATCTTCAGTGTTGAGTGTTGGACGATCAGTTTTGAACCACCACATCTCGAAAAGGGGCGAAGCTATCAAAAAACTTTGAAATACAAAAATGTGTAAAATTTTATGTTGAGCAATTTTGTAATTAATTATTTTTTGATTGCTCCACCCCTTTTTGATGAATGATGCTTTGAAGTTGGTGCGCCTACCAACGGCGCAGATGAGCACCGCGAACTTTAAAAGCGCATATCTCTAAAAGGGGCGGAGCTATCAAATTACTTTAAACTACAAAAATGTTTAAAATTTTATGTTGAGCAATTTTATAGTTGACTATTTTTTGATAGCTCCACCTCTTTTTGATGTATATCGTTTTGAAGAGTTTTACGTAATGAATGGAAAATATCGAAGCAAGTAAACTTTCTAAGAGCTGAAACGAAAAACAATAAATCCTAATCTATTCAATCCTCCCATTATCCCAAATCTCACCCTAGTGACATCCCGGTAGATATAAAAGTGATAAGATAAAGGTCACACTTGGTTGACATTGAATGTTTGCGGAACAAATGGAGTAAACATACTTGTAGACGGAAATCAAGAAGAAGCAGAAAAGATATACTCTCATGGCTCACTGAGAAACAAAAACAATCGGATTTCTTCTCGAAAAAAGTTCAGAGAATCTCATTTTCCCTCTCACACTTTTAAAATCTCAAAGTTCAGAGAAAACGTAGCCAACTGTTCTTCTACCCGAATGAAAAAGGAAATAAACAAATTGCTAAAATGTTTTCAACTGAATTCCTAATGACCTTGTTTTCTCCGTTTTTGTTGTGCTTTGTTCTCTAAGAAAACAAAGGAAACATTTAGGTTACTGTAGATTTTGGGTGGAATTTAAAAACTTTGCACTTTAAAAAAAGAATAGCTGAAAATCGAGGATGAAAAATGATGCAAACTGGAAAAAAGCAGAATCAGAAATAATGTCAACAGATCTTGAGAAAGCAAATCTCAATCGAAGAAGTAAAGTTGTTACTTTAAACTTGAAGCTCACGAGTAAAAAAACAGAAAAAAAACAGAATGACAGAGACCTCCCCCATCCACCCAAACAACAAAATAAAAAGAAGAGAAAATGTGAGAAAAAATGAAAAGAAGAGAGTCGAGAGAAATAGACAAACATCGGCGGTTTCTTGTCTCTTGTCAGAAGAAGAAGAGATGGGAGAGAAAATGAAGAATTCATCAGAAGTTAAAACAAATTGAAATTTCATTAGTGAGCGGGCATCTGGAAGGTGGTGTTGGAGAGTCATTATTCTCACGTGACCACTGGATCCAGATGACCGACGGGATGAACAAAGGAAACACATGGAGTTATTGGATAGGAATGAATTATTTAGGGATACCCGGAATGGAAGGGTGGGTTGGGTTCGTACTAGGGACGAATAATGAAGATACCGTATGATGCCGGTTTATCAGAGAGTGCCGATCGTTTAGAGGATACCGGTCTATTTTTCAAAGAGTCAATTTGTCAAAAATTTAACAAAAAAATTTTGATGCATTTTCACTGAAAATATGTATGATAAAGAATTTTTCGAACAGTTTAAAGAGCAAAAACTATTCGAAATGATGTTCACTCCCAAATTTTTGTGAAAAATACTGGAAAACAACTTTAAATCTCAAGAAATAGTATTTTCTACTTTAATTCATTTTTAGGGTGCCGGATAATCGGGGGCTGCCGGTTTATTTTTCAAAATGATCATTTGACTGCCGGTCTATTAGTGGGTGCCGGACATATAGAGGTGCCGGTCTATTAGAGTAAATACGGTCGTTTTATCCAATAGACACTCTGATCCTATCCACCTGCATCTCGGGAATTAGAAGGGTTTTTCGTCTTTAGAACATCTGGCAAGAAGAAACTTTGTGGAACTTTTGAATAGAAAAAAGGAAAAAGTGGAATTGAAAAGTTGCCGGGAAACATGGAGCAACAAAAATTGAAGTATTCTGGATCAGGGTTGAACGAATTTCGACAAGCTCATTCAAGTGACAATAACTTTTTTTCGAAAAAAAAGTTGCCGACAATTTTTCGATTTCGGCAACACTGGGCGTACAAAAGGCTCTGTTAGTTTTTGATAAAATTTGACGATTTTTTAACCAATCGATAGCTTTTTAAATATGGAACATTTTATCTGTTGACCGTATTTTTACACGATCCCCCTGAAAAGTTTTTCATACTTGAAAAAGCTTGCCGAAATTCGTTGCCGCTCAACCCGGTTCTGAATTCAAAAAGTTTTGGGGACTTTCTTGATTTTTTTTCATAAAAAACAACTTTTTTTGTTATTTTTCAGAAACTGAAGATCTCTTTAAAGATCATTCTACTCCGAATCCTGTACCATTCTTCTAATTTCAATAGGATTTCTGCTAACCGAATTTGCTTTATAAATTCAAAAACAAACAACAACAACGAGATAAACGTAAGAAATAAAACAAGTGTATCTCAACAAACGAAACGGGAAACTAAACAATATTAGATAGCTGACGGATCAGCTTGTTTCAGTCCGTAGACCTTCTTCATGTGTTCATACTTCTTTCTATCGGCTTCCGTGACAGATGGTCGAATTCTAGCGGCAGCTTCTCGGAAATGCTTCATTCCCACTCCTTTCACTGATTCATCATTTTGGAGAACTCTGGCTTGAAGGGCGAGCAGGGAAGATTCGTGGATCAGGGCGGCAAGATCCGCACCACTGAAAAGATAGATTGTGTTGGAAGTGACTAGAGAAGAAGAAACTCACGTGAATCCGGAAAGTTCCGGAAGTTGAGCGATTTCATGGAAGTCAATATCGTCGGCTAACAACGGACGCGTGCCATTCTTCGTGCTCTTTCTCAAAATATCAACCCGATCTTCCACAGATGGAAAATCAACAAAAAGAATTTTATCAAGACGTCCAGGACGGAGAATCGCAGCGTCAACGATGTCGGGTCGATTAGTTGCTCCAATCAAAAATACTTTCTGTCTTCCTTCCACTCCATCCATTTCCGTCAACAACTGATTCACCAATCTCGCTCCACCTGAACTTTCTCCATGTGATCTTTTCGGGCACAACGCATCGATTTCGTCGAAGAAAATGACACACGGTTGAGAATCTCTTGCTCTTTGGAATACTGTCCTCACTGCTCTTTCCGATTCTCCAACGTACATATTCAAAAGTTCTGGTCCTTTCACCGAAATGAAGTTCATTCCGGTTTCGTTGGCTACTGCCTTTGCGAGAAGAGTCTTTCCACATCCAGGTGGTCCACAAAGTAGAATACCCTGTGGTCGACTGTCAATTCCAAGCGCCGCAAAATCGTCAGCTCTTTTAATTGGATACAGAATACTCCATTCTAGCTGTTTCCTCACTTCCACCAACGCTCCAATATCCTCCCATGATACATCGGGAACTGTTGCGAATCCTTCTCGCTTCGCCGCTGGTTGAATAGTCGATAGTGCTCGCTCGAAGTCTTCAAACGAGATTCGGAGTCCTCCATTTAGTTCAGACAATGCTGATGGATCATCCTCTCCTTGTAGCCATGCGAGCACTCTGTCAAGTTCCTCTTTGATCTGCTCAACTGTCAGATTTTTGTGCCCCTCGTTCTTAGCGACGATTGTATCGAAAACTCGATCGATGGCAACTTTTGCAGCTTCTCTGATCAGAGCTTGAAGATCAGCACCAACGTATCCTGGTGTCAACTTTGCGATTTGTTTCAGGGTTACGTCATCGGCAAGCGTTACTCTGGAAAAATTCATTCAATATTTACAAAGGAAAAGTTTTGAAAACCTGCAAATTTTCTCCAGAATCTTCTCTCTCGCAGTCTCATCTGGGATTCCCAAAGAAATCTCATTTTCGAAGCGTCCTGCTCTTCTCAGTCCTCCGTCAACTGCATCCGGTCTTGAAGTAGTGCCAATAACGAGAACACCGGAAGCCGAAACAGATGACGTCGGCTCGTTGAGAATCGCCACACTGCCATCGTCGCCGAATGTTAGCTGGTCTTTGAGTGGTTTCTCTCGAGGAGGAAGCACGAGTTCTGAAAACAATTTTTTTAATAGATGTAGAAAATAAGACTCCGGGACATCTCGAAAGTAAGACATTTCGAAAGTGAGACATCTCGAAAGTGGACATTTCGAAAGTGTGAAAGCATGTTATTTCCTAATTTTTGGAACTTTTCGTATATATTTTTGCGTTCTTTAAAAATATGATAATGCATTGTTCAGGATATAATTGATCATAAACGGAGAAAATTTTTAAAAATTGGGCAAAAAAGCGACTTCACACTTTCCAAATGTCCCGGAGCCGAAAAAAAAAACGAACCATCAAGAGAACTGCACAACTGGCTGACCACTCTTCTCTCCATTTCTCTTTGTGCTGTTTCCCTTCTCGGAGCGATCGCATCGATATCGTCAAGAATCAAAATACATGGACTATTCTGTTTTGCAGTATCGAAAAGTCTCCGAATTTTCTCTTCCGTTTCCCCAGATACTCCAGAAACGAGTTCAGTAGCAGCTAACTGAAGCATCGGCACTCCAAGTTCTCCTGCAACCGCCTGCGCGAACAACGTCTTTCCACATCCGGGTGGTCCATGAACTATGAATCCACGTGGCGGATCAACACCGAGAGTCGCAAACGTTTTCGGACGTTTCAAATGCATCGCAAGACGGCAAACTTCGAGGAATTGACGATCGGCTCCACCAATGTGCTCGAATTTTACATGTGATTCACGAGGGCTGATAGTATCTGTGACAGCTCCCAATCCACGTGGAAGAGCTGCTTGTTGGGATGCTCCTGATGCTTTTTGACTGTTATTCTTGCTCTGATTTCTCCTGTCTTTGTCCAGAAATGGTGTCTGTGGCTGGGAAGTGGACGGAGTTTTAGGAGATGGTTTTTTCGCAGAATTGTTGCTATAAAGGTTCAGAATCGATTTGTTGGCTCGATTTGTTGGTTTCAGAGATTCCAACTGTTTCGCAGCTTTTTCGTGCTCCGCGTCACTATCATCGCTAATGACGACTTCTTTCGGAGTAGAAGATCTGGAAATTAAAATGATGATGACAGTCGAATCTCATGCATGTGATCTTGGGCTTTCGCGGGCCGTCGATTTTCTCCACTTCAAATTTAATTTTTTTCAACAATTTTTATACCAAAATGTAGAACTCGATGAGATCTATGAAATGGTACAAAAATCACCATGATTGCTTGTTTCAGTTTTTGTGTAGAATTTCCGAAAATAGTCAAAATTTTCGGAATTTTCGGAATACCGTGCCGCACACCCCTGGACCCGGCCTTTCTACGAGTTCTAGACAAAAAATGAGACAGACAATCATGGTGATTTTGGTACCATTTTATAGGTCTCGTTGACTTCTACATTTTCATGTAAAGACCAAAGAATTTGAACCGGAAGTGGAAAAATCGACAGCCCGCTAAGCCCCAAAAAAGTCAGGATCGACTCTCTAACCCAATGGAATTTCTCGCAGCCGGTGCTTTCCTCTTCCTTGTTTCAATGACTCTTCGCGCGGGCTCCATCGGAAGCTCCTGAACATCGTCCATCGCTTCTTTCTCCTCCATCACAACTTCGTCTTTGGCGGCCAACTGAATTCGTTCGAGCGCTTCTCGTACCATTCCCATGAACACTTTGTGATTTTTACGTTGGTATTCTCTGTAAATTCTTGGCAACTTTTGCTAATCGAAGCTACCGATCAAAAAAGTCTAAGAAGGAAAAACTTGGAGTTTTAACTTCAAAAGTTGAGACATACGGATGCTCTTGTTTCAAATCGTAGGCGACCATCTCTGGTTTGAAAAACTTTTTTCCCGGATGCTTCAGAGCGTAGGCTTGAATCCGCGGCACTAACGCCGGATCACTGGCGAAACCCACACCAGCGCCAGGCATTCTGAAACTCAAACTCTTCTATCCAAAATTTCTGAAATTGGGACAAATATGCATGCAATTGATACAGAACGAATCACTAATCGCTGGACGCAGGTGCCGATGAGTTATGTTTAACTTTTATTTTTGGTATTTTTCTTAAGAATAAGTTAATAGAAAAAAGGTAAGTAAAGGAAGGCTTGGGAGCGAGAAAAACTGGGATACTGAATAGGTTGTGATTTTAATAAATTATGATTTTTGGCGATTTTTTTTGTAAGGAGGGGACAAATATACAATCAAAAAGGGAGACAGATTTAAGTGGATCAAGAAATGAAAAAGGTGTACTGAATGGAGAAAATTATGCAAGCAATAAAAAGATTCTACAAAATTCACAAAAAAGACAATTTTGAGAATGAAGATCAGAAGAGATTTTCGATGGAACAGAATACAAAAAATTGGTGATATGAGGGGAGGAGGGGGCGGGGTTTTGTGGTTATATTTTCATAGAAAAAAAAAATAATTGCACCATTTTGAGAGAAGTTGGGGACCATATATGAGACACGAACTGGAGAGGTTTAGGGAGTGGGGACGCAGAAAAGAGGAACAGTTTATTGTATGAGGGAAATATCACCGAATGAGGTCATTGCTTCAGAGTTTCTTTTTTTGGTTTTGAGAAGAAGAATAACAGATGAGAAGTAGAACGAAAATATAAATGCCGATTCTATACCCTTTTGGCACAAAAATTTGGAGTAGATTAGTGGGATCATTCCCAGGGTCCTCCTGAAGTAACTTCGGTTTTGAACCCGTCTAGAAGACCCTCTCGAATTTTGGAAATCTCACCATTGTCATCCTGGAATTGGAAACTATTGATGTTTGAGTTAACATTAATTTTCTGCTCCGGGACATTGCGCAACCGGACATTTCGCAGCCAAAGAGGCACTGTTTTTCGCAAAAAAAAACATCTCAAAATGGCTGCAAAACTGATAATAATAGGACAATGACGATTTTCATTGATAATTGTCATTTTTTTGTTCATTTCTATACAATTTATGCGAAAAATGGTGCATTTTTGGCTGTGAGATGTCTGACTGCGGAATGTCCCGGAGCCTAATTTTCAAATAGTTGACATCGGTACACTTTCTTCTTTTTCAATTTTTAAAGAAAAAACGTATGTATGCTTTTTTTAGATCTGACTGAAAAGACCACCCTATGTTTTATAAGGTATAAATGTGAGAAATGTTGAAAAAAATCACCTTGAAAGCATCCGCACTACCCGGATTCTGCCCTGACGATAATGGTGGATTGCTCATTGGATTGCTCAATGGATTACTCATTGGACCTCCACTCGGTGTTCCTGGATTCACATTGTTATTAACACTGTGCGCAGATCCTGGCGCTGATCCTGGTCCTGTGCCGTTCATCGATACTGATGCTACGGCAGCAGAAGCTGGCGCTCCAACACTACCACAGGATGCTCCTGTAGGCGTTAGTGCTTCGGTTTTCATCTCTTCTCCGTTACTCGTCGGCATTTCTTGTTTCGGATTTTGTAGTTGCGATTGTCCAGGCGTTCCCACCGATCCTACAGATGTTGTCGCTTGCGGCGGAACGCTTCCTGGTCCTCCACCAGGCACCGATCCTCCCATTCCGGGTGTTCCTGGACCTGGAGCTCCTCCTGTCGGGCCTGCCGACATTGGTTGATCTGTCATACCGAACGGCATTCCAGAACTACTCGTTGGTGGCATCGGCGGCATTCCCATAAAACCACCAGGCATATTTGGATCGGCTCCTGGAGGTGGTCCCATGTTGGGAGAATTTAGGGACATATGTGGCATTGCTCCGTTGGGTAATCCTCCTGGCATCATTCCACTACCACTGGGTCCAGCGAATTGTTGTGGTCCCGGGCCCATAAAATCGTATCTCGGCATTGCGCCCATATCTGAGAAAGCAACATTTTTTGGATTAATTTTTTGTGGTGTAACAATTTATTTTCTTTTCTTGTTTTTCAGGGAATATCATAGAAACAAATATCAAAAGCTTACCACCCATGGGTCCTCCAGGTACTCCAGGCCTTCCCATCGCTCCTGGAAATGGTGCGGGCGGCATTCTTAAAGCAGGATTCGGCATTCTTTGTAGAGCTGGATTGAACATCGGAGGGAAAGGACCAGGCGGCATTCCACCTGGCGGCATTCTTCCAGGTTGAAACCGACCTCCAAACGCGCCTGGATGCCCACCCATCATATCCATACCTATCGGGGGACCAAACTAAAAATTCGAAAATTTATAGAAGCTATCTTAAAAGGGCTTACCGGTGGCGTCATTCCCGGCGGCATTCCTATCATTGTTTCATGGAAATATTTCGCTTCACCAGAGTACATTGGATCCACTCCGAGTTCTCTCCTTTCCGGTGCCGCCGACCATAGATCCCAAAATAGTACCCACCAATCCAGGAGGAACGTTTTTTCAGAGGGTTTTACGGGCGTTTGAAGAGCAGGATTCTGATTTAGGACTTCTTCTTTGAACGCTTCTGCTGTTTTTGTGGCGCCCGTTTGTAGCAGGAATTCGTAGACATATGTTGTTAACCTGAAAACATACTGATTGAATTTTGAATCCCGGAATCGGTGATTTAAAGAAAATTTTTCCGCGTTTTTTTGCCATCAGGGATCAATAAAAATGAAAGATCAAGTATTGTAGGTTTCATTAATATTTGTTCAGATGTCGAAAGTACAAAAGTCATTCCAACAGTTTGCGGATGAAGTTTACGTCACACCTCGATTTCTTTAAAATGAGTTTATGGTTTAATCGATGCAAAATTTAATTCTGTATCCGCATATAACCATAAACACGCTTAAAAATGCTTGTCTGGGACAAAAACGCCTTCAAAGTTGCAGGAATGTTATCCCTGCTGGGCCAGTGCTGGCCTAACTTTCTGCATTTTTTTTTTTTGCGTTTTTTTGGGCTAAAAAAGCATTTTTGAGCGTTTTTATAGATATTCGGAATCAGCATGAAAATTTGCATAGATTAAACCATAAACTCATTTTGCAAGAAATCCCTTTAAATAAAAAATACCCACCGATCTTTCGCTACTTCTGTTATCGCTGCTTGCTGTTGCATTTGTGGTGGCATTTGTTGTTGTAACTGCATTCCATGGGGCGGAGGTCCACCACCGCCTCCCATACCGCGCTGGAACATAAACGGATCTTCGTGTTGGGTATCCATTTTTTCAGCCGGGTATTCGTCGACTGACGATGGCCAACACGAAAACTGCTGAGAAGTCGAATGTTGATGATGAATTGTTGCGGGAGAAACGGACGAGTGCTCTAGATGCCTCTACAGCCGCATATTAACAATATTGTACTGAAAAAAACAAAGGGAAGATTATTATGATTGCAGAGTTGGCGGAAGAGAGCAGCGATGACACATCAGGAGTTTAAAGTTTAGATGGTAAACAGTACAGTTTGATTCATGGAGTCTTGGAGGCGGAAAGGGAGGTTGAAACAAACAACGACAGAAATGGATGGAACAAAGTTAGAGGAACCTCAATATCATGGCCATATGGCCAAGTGTTTTGAAAGGGAGGGGAGGGAGGAAGGCGGTGCAAATTGGTATGATGATGATGATGAAAACGAAGAGAGGAACGTCTTCTTTTCGGGGCGTGAAGACGACCTTCGAAACTAATTCATCATTACCGAACCGAGTTAGTTTCCGAAATTCAGTTTCTGCAGAGCGGAATTTTTTTGTGAACTTTGAACTATCATTTTAAAAACAACTCCAGGACATTTCGCAGCCAAAAAAGCACAGTTTTTTGTAATAAAACACCTCGAAATGACTGCAAAAATGACAATAATGCATGAACTGACTACTGTCCATTTTTCGTTCATTTTGAGACAATTTACGCAAAACAAATTGTGTATTTTTTGGCTGCGGAATGTCCCGGAGCCTTCAAAACAATACACTTTGGTTACTGTGAAGATCGATAAAAAGGGTAATGAACTGTTCAAAAGGGGAGAGTTAGACTCAATAAAAGTAAATAATAGGGGGGAGGAAGGAAGAGGGGAGGTGATGAAAGCATCATAAAGTGTGATGATCGTATTTTGATAAAGAAATTGTGGAGGTTGGTCGAATTGTTTTAGATTTGAATATTACGCAAATAAAATACAGTGAGAGTCCGTAAATCTACATTTGGTCCGGTGGAAGAGAGCTGAAAATTCAAAAAATGTACAGCGTTTTTCAAATTTTAGCTGGCCCGCCGCTTCCCCAATTGGGAATGCACTGGAGCGTACTGTCGATTTTTTTACAGCCCTCATAGCAGGATTTTAGAAAATTATGGCATTGGAATTCGTACGTCCTGGGAAACATTTTTGAAATAAAAAGCGTAGATCTTCTAAGATAAACTTAAAAACAACCAAATCATCAAGAATCCAGATCGGGATAAAAGTTCCTTTGTGAGTTTTTTTTCGTGAGCTATAAATCTCTAGCCTCTAAACGTTTGGGTTTCCGCCACTCAAGGATCGCTTTACTTTCAAAAGTTTTTGAGCTTGAAACCCTCCGAAGGCGAAAACACAAAAAATGTCTTACTCGCCTCATAGATTGGAACGAACGGAACGCATAAACAACGGGGTTGAAAAAAATCTGGTGACACGAGACGCAGAGTGCGAAAGACAGGTGTGATAGAGAGAGACATCGGACTAGAAACCAGTAGATCAGAGCAATCGGGATAGATCATAATCTTACGGGGCGCCGTGACAGTTAAAAACGAGGTCGAGACACGGGGGATAAGAAAGGGGACAAAAGCTGCTACTTCTTATTCTTCTTCTTCAAACCAACCAGCCAGTAGCCAGCCGTTGGCCAAGAAAGACCCCCTCTCTCTCTCGGAAGATGATGGTGTGGAATGAACAAGGCGATTGGGAAGCGAGGAGAAGCAGAGAGTCAGAAAGAGTCCCACCCGAGAGAGAGATTATGGTAGAGTAGAGAGTTTCTGAAGAGACACAGAGAACACCAGTGGTGTCTGTGAACGGGAGACAGAGAGACTATATCTCAAGAGAGAGCCCGAGAAAAAGAAGAAGCGTCTCTCCCCGGAGGAGGATGCCGGATGACGCAGAGAAGTGAGAAGGTCGACGACGACATCGGCGGGAGGGTGACATGCATTGTTGGACACACAGAGAGTCTCTCTTTTCTCTCTCTCTGTATGCATACTGACACACAGCGGCCCCTTCGCGTATCTCTCGCGTGCGCACTGACCCCTACAGCTGGCAAGCAGCCAACTAACAGAAGAACTCTGGTAATATCTGCGTGTCTCGAATATCGATTGCTTATTTTTCCCTCCTCCTCCTCCTTTCTTTTCTCGTTGCTACAAAGAGAGTTGAGGGACCGTGAGTGGTTAGATGCGCGCTCGCTCGTTTAACAATAGCCCCTCTCCGCGCACACGGACTGCACGCGGGGTCTCGCGCCGTTGCGACGATATGACGACGACGACGACTCGCGACCCACCGACCTTATTTACTGTGAAAGTAGCGAGAGAGAGGAAGCTGGCCGACTTTTACCGGCGATAGCAGGTCAATTCTGTACGAGTCTCAAAAACACTAGTAGAGACAGAGAGAAGAGTAGAAAAGACAAGGGATCTGTTGAGATTCAGGAAGACAACCATCTTCAGATAATCATGAACTTAGTTCGAAATGAAGGATGGATTAATTACAATATATAGGTCAGACTCAGAATGATCCTGGTTGGACGCCTTAGACTTCCTGCACTTGGGAAGGTTTTTGCTTATCAACGGAGAAGAAAGACCTGCCGGATTGGAAATCCTGTGATAAATATGAGTACATAGAAATTTTAGCTTCTCAAAACGGCTTTCAGATGCCTTGGCGAAATTTCGTAGAAAGCTAAAAATAGGAAGAGTCACACAGGATAAAAGAAAAATTGGAATCTGCTCCGAACTCTGACAAAAATAAAAATATTGTGTTTTCCATTTATGTAACTTCGGGTTTCCTAAGGATCTACTGAATTCCTAAGAAGCTACCGGCACGTAACCACGCCTTTCGCAACGTTTTAAGAGCAATACGAGATTCCCTGAAGCTTTTTTATCATGCTATTACCCAAATAAGTTAAATCTAATGATTATTTTTATTCAGACGAATTTTTTAAAAAATTGTATGTTGCCCTACAAATAATTCCTTTCAAAACTTGGAGTTATCAATTACAAATTTTTTGGAACAGAATTAAGAGTACTTTCGAAATAATATAAAGAAAAAAACATCAATTCAGCAATTGTGATGGAAAAAATAAACTCTTCGAATTTGAAAAGAAAAAATTAGAAAAAAGTTTCAAAAATAAACCGAGCGCATGCGTAATTGCGGAGCGTCGTTGTTGTCTGCGTCTCCTCGTCCTTCGAAGTCTCTCGGTTTTGTAAATTTTGGTTCAATTTTTCTCGTTTTTTGGCGATTTCTCCAGTGTTTTGTGATAAATTATTTGTTATCAGTCAAAAATAAACGAAGTTTCTATAAGAAAATCAACCTATTTTCCAGAATGCATCTTTCCAAAACACTGTCACTGCGAAGAATTCTCAACAGTGGTTTTCATCCGTTTCAAGTAATTCCAAAGCCGGATGTATGGATGAAGCGAGAACGTCTAAACCGATTCACAGCTGTAAATTCTCTTCCTGAAATCTAATTAGACAACATTTATTATTTTTCCAGTGGCAATACGCATCAGAACGAGACACTGTAAAAGGAGCGTACAGGAAGGAGGACAAAATCTTTTCGTATTTGAACATGCAGCGAGAAGATGAACCGAAACTTGAGAAATTTGTGAGAAATTGGACTATGTTCATATAATTTAATGGAAAATAATTTCAGCACGCTGAAGAACGAGTGCGAACTGCGCTCGCCGAACACGATATGGAATACTCCAAATTCAAGACAATCCTCTCACAGTCACACATTTTGCTCGATAATATTGTTCTCTCACAGCTCGCCATCTACGAACCACGGTCTTTTAGAGTTAGTTTTTTTCCTTAAATTCTTCTGCAATTTATCAATAATTTCAGAGTCTTGTCGCTTTTGCAAAAGAGCTAGCTCGTCAAGAAGGAATGAACGTTATCCCAGATGACCCGGAATTCGCCTACGATGTAAGATACAGTCTCCAGCGATTTTCTCCCATATAAATCGAGATTTTTTCAATGGGAACTTATATGAAAATGTAGAACTCAAGGAGATCTACAAAATGACATACAGAATGGCTATACTTATCCGCTCAATTTTATGTAGGTTTCTGTTAAACCGAACCGGGTGTTTACCAGAAATCTACACAAAATTGAGCAAAAAAATCGTAGCCATTTTGTATGTCATTTTGTAGATCTCATCAAGTTTTACATTTTTATATAAGTTTCCATTGAAAAATCTCATTTTATGTGGGAGAAAATCGCTTAGCCATGTCTGGTCACCTAAAATCTCTAATTTCAGGTTCATGTCGACAACAAGTCCGTACTCCGTAAACCCCTCCCACGTGCCGTTGAATACACCCGAGGAGCCAAAGAAAATCACACGAACAAGCCGAGAAAATTGCGGGAAGATGAATATTGATCGTTCTTTTGTTGTTGATGTTATTACTTTTTATTATAGAGTTCATTATCTATTTTGTTCGTTTTTTAGTGTTAGCTCTCTTCTTTTTTGTTTCCGTTTTCCAATAATAAATTCAAGTCTTCATTAATACATACAAACAAGAGCATGCAAAATTTTGGCTATTTATTCGTTTCTTGGCACTCGGATAGCTTGGAGGAGGAAGAGTAGAAGAAGACACCCGTTCAAAGAACCGCATAATTTTCCGATTTGTCAATGTGACAGTTGGTGATGACGATGGTGTTGTGCTCCAGAAGAGCGTCGTGTCCAGATGAGCTGGCAGCGACCGGACTGAAATTGAAAATTAGTAATTGTTGAATTACAGTCATTTTTTATTTGTACTCAAATAATTGTCCCGAAAATACCAAAATTTTCATATAAAAATCGATAAAACTCGAGAAAATCGATTTTCAAATCGCGAACTCACATTTTTTCTAACCTATTTCAAAAAATGTAGGATTTTTTGCTGATTCGAATGCACTAAAAATCGCTGCTCAAAACGCAATATAAACATTTTTATGAACAAATTTTCACTTGCCACCGCTGCCGACTCAAATCTGCTGTCGCGCTCGCCGGTGTTGACAAAAAATTGAATAGAGATTAGGCTCACGATTTTCTCGATTTTTAACTATTGTTATGCAAAAATATTATTATTTCCGTAAATATTGAAACTGGGGATACAATTTGAGAAAAAAATACTGTAACCATAGAAAATTTTTACCTTGGTGGCGGGCAAACAGTAGCAAAGATTCGTCCGATTGATCGAACACAGGCAAGTTCCTTGAATGCAGAACGAATTTTTCCGTTCATGGAGCACAACAAAGTGAAGATGATAATTGAAGTGAGCAATGTGAGCAACTCGGTCAAATCTCCGAGTTCATAAATCAGCGTATTGTTAGAAACTGTTGAAAGAACCGCCAAAACTCCTTGTGGAAGTTCGACAATGATGAAGAGAACCATTATGGCAAGAATCATATTTGTAGTTCTTGAGTGTTGCTTATCCCTCTCGACGTTTGAAAAACGAGAACTCAAAACTTGAATCTTCTTGAGTTGATCCAAAATCAGACATGTCATTAGGCATAGAATTATCTGAAAAAAAAAACCACCATCAAGAAGTTTCTCAAAGCAAAATCCCTACCGATGGGACAACCTTGGCCATAAGATAAAACAACCAAAAGTTCAAATTTCTCAACCAGATGCTCTGAGTGTATGCCAAATGATAGGCTACTTGATTTTTCAATGTCGGATATCTTTCAGCGCATCCCTCGTTTTCGGAGACCTGCAAAAGAAGAAGAAAGTTGAGCTTGAACTTTCCAATAAAGTCAACGTATACTTCAAAGTGTCTGCAGAAGGAGTAAAAAGTAAAAAGTCCCCTACTGCCAATCAAAAAAGTTTTAGTACGACATGTGCGTAATTAAAGATGAAGAAGAAGACGCTCATGTAAACAAGACGTCTTTTAATGAGGTCCAATCAAGAGTCCCCCTTCCTACTCTAATTATTTCAAGACAACTCCGTGGAATCTTCTTTTGAGAAGTTTCCATAGAAGGAAGTCTGCAGAAAGCGCTCATTTCAAAGATCTTACTCACTTCTGTCACTCTGGAAGTGAAATGGAGTGGGATGCACAGGAAGATCACGCTTACGTAGATTGCGACGATGGACACTCGGCATTTCTGGAAAACTTTTGAAAGTCTGCGAGTAATTAGAGAAAGCAGAAGATGACGTAGTGATCATTGATGGCTACCGTAGTCTTGGAGAATGAATGAGTCATCTTTATTTCTACCGTAGTATATGTAGTTTCCTCACCTGCCATGTGAACCATGGAACGTTCGAGTTTATGCTTGAAAGCTGAGCCAACGAGAAGAATCTGATCAACGAGAGAGCAACTACGTGGAATACCTATAAAGAAATCTTGAATAGATCTTGTCGACGACGAATTCCAGCGAATCATTCAAATGTGAATAACTTTTTTCAGGGGGATCGGGTAAAAATACGGTCAACAGAGAAAATGTTCTTTATTAAAGAAGCTATCGACTGGTTCAAAAACCGTAAAATTTCAACAAAAATAAACAGATTTACGCCTTCTGGTGTCAAAAAATTTCCATTTTCGGCAGTTTTTTGGCCACACTTGGTGTACAGAGGGCGTAACTCTGTTAATTTTTTATGAAATCTCAAGGTTTTTAAACCATTCGATAGCTTTTTTAATGAGGAACATTTTTTCTGTTGACCGTATTTTTACACGTTCCCCTTTAAAAAAGTTATTCACACTTCAATGAGCTTGCCGAAATTCCTGTTAGTAATATTTTAAAACTCACAGCTGACATGTGGACTAGAACTGAAACTGTGACTGAAAAATGCATCGTTGTTGCCATATAATAAGAGAAGAAGAACGGCTGGCAAAGCTGATCCGACATGAATTTGAAGAATGTCGAGTAGAGAAAGTTGATGCATAGGGCGAGTTGGCTGCTGAAAATTTTTATTTTGAACTTTTTGGATTCAGAAAATGTTCCTTGGTAGCCCATGGGAATCTAAAAGTGTTTCTTTGATTAGAAGTTCTCACACCCACAAAGATCAAGTCTCGATCACATCTCATTCAAATGAGAATAACTTTTTTTAGGGGAATCGGGTAAACTTACGGTCAACAGAAAAAATATTTCTTATTAAAAACCCTATCGACTGGTTAAAAAACCATCACATTTTATACACAATGAATAGAGTTACGTCCTGACGAAATTCCGATTTTGGCAATTTTGGCAAAACAAGGCGCAACTCTCTTCATTTTTCATGAAATTTGACGGTTTTTTAACCAATCGATAGCTTTTTTAATAAGGAACATTTCATCTATTGACCGTATTTTTACCCTATCCCCTTCGAAAGAGTTTTGAACATTTGAATCAGCTGTCGAAATTCGTTTCCCTGATCACAATGTTGTTTTTTTTTCCACTCCAGACATACTCCTAAAAGGAAGGGCTCCCCTCCAATGCACTCACTCCCCCGTATAAAAACTTCCGGAGGATACAAATGTGTATGATTTGTCATCTCCTTTTACTAAGGTTTTTTTCCCTTCCCCGATTTTCCGGATCGATGCGCTGCCGATTGTTTTCAGAAAATGGAAGTCAACCTTTCCCTTTATTTTCTTGCAGACAGAGAATTCTTCTTTGATGAAGTATGGGAATGAAGTATGTCAACTGACAGCATGGAAAGAGCTCGTGGTCCCAAGGATCCGAAGATCCAAAGGTCGAGCCGAAAGGTCTAGACTTGGAGAGAGCTTACTCATGGAGTAGAAGGTCTTCTCTGATGTTTGTTTATCCCGAAACTAACATTGCAAGCTTTCTAAAAGGCTCTGAAACTTGGCTGATGTCTGAACTCTGCTACGAACTTTTATTCCTTTTCAGATTCTCATTTGAGATATGACTGGGTTGACCAAAAATCCTAAATCCAAAAGTCCCTAGAGTCCTAAAAAGAACCCAAAAAAGTACCGTGAAAAGATGGCTAGTGAAGATTAATCGAAGTCGGAAACACAAATCTCTCAACTTGATTGGATTGCTTTTTTGTTTTTTTTCTTGATTATTTGTCACGCAGTTCCGTTGATTGGATAAAGGAATAAAGTATTAGGTCATTTTTCAGCAGATACGATTATGGAAATGCGGAGAAAAGGTCTTGCTGAAATCGGATTAGAGTAGGCTAAATTTGGATGCTCTACATTACTTCAAAATTGGAATTTCAGAAAACAGATAATCAGAAACAAAATGTGAAAGTTTCAAAACAATAGATTAACTTTGAACCGAGTTATGACTTGCTACACATTTTTGGTTCCAAAACTCGCACTGAATTTTTAAGAAAAGAGCCGTAACTTGCTCTACTTTCGAGTAATTGAAAATCTAAACGCATGGGCATCATCTAGAAAAATTTTCTGATTTTTCTGTAAAACTTTTGGCCAAATCGGTTCAGTTTGTGCCGAGTTACAACTCTTCAAAAAACTACCGTACTCACCAACTCATGGAAATCAGAAACATATTCGTTGGATTCAGCATTGACGATAATGTGGTAATTGTGAGCATGTGTCCAAGAGCTCCCGAAATACAGAGCAAGAGAACCATTGGTGGATGGAAGATTCTTCCATATTCGAGAAGAAATGTCTCGAATACTGTGGTGGAGTCGGTTGAATTGCTCATTCTGAAATTTGAAAATGGGAATAGATTTGTAAAATAAATCTGTAGGCTTGGGATAGGCGTTTTTAAAATGAGTAATTTGGAAGAGGAGAAAATTCTAGAAAAAGGAAGACAACAATTTAAAATTCTATTTATAGAAAAAAGTGGTGTCCAGATTCAAATGAGATGAAAATAATGAGAAGAACCTGAAATCCAAAACTCAAGATTCTGAAAGTTGATAAAGAAGGCAAGAGAGCAAGAGAAGGAGATGGCGGGATTAAGAACCGCCCCTTATGGAAAAAGATGTGGAAAACAAAAAGGAACGGAAAAAGAACGGGCAAAATCAGAGAAGGATAAAAGGGCAAGCGAGAAAAGAGGATTGGGAAGCAAGATTTTGTAAGCGGATCGTATTATTTAAGATCGCCGTGGGTGCTTATAGGAATTGAGGGCGTCGGGGGTACTCGGAATGTCGAAAAATGGTACAGTAATAAAAATTTTTTTAATCTGAAAGACTACTAGAAAGATAAAAGCTTTTCATTGCCTTAGAACCTCTAGAATATGACCAACAGGCTACTAAACCTTATTGTGAAAATATCCTCAACTTTCTGAAGGCCATATATAGCGCGTTTTGTACCAGACAAAATTCTTCTTTTTTACTGAAATTTTTACCCCAAAATTTCGAAAATTGCGGTCGTACTGATTTCCGGAAGTTAGACTTCTGAATTGTTTTGAGATTTTCGGACAAAAAATTTCACAGAAACCCCTGACCAAACATGAAAACTTTTAAAAGATACAGTATTCAAAAAACACCAATTTCAAGTATTTGACGACGTTTTCAAGACCAAAACAGAATCACGAGGTCTTCTTCTTTCTTAACAAAGCGTTCGTACATATTTTTGGGGTTTTTTAGTTCCCCTTTCCTATTACACAATTGAATAATAAGGATTGAGATGTGTTCTTATAGTCAGATTAAGGGTCTGAAAATGGAACACTTTTTTATAATCGAAATACAATGATGAATGATTCTAAGAACTTCTTGATAGAGACACCGAAGCATAGAGTACTTTTGAGAAAAGTGTATGGGAAAAAAAAAGAAAAGTAAAAATGAGTCAGGATTTGGGAGGAATGAATCAAATCTCAATTACGGCGTGTTTCATTCACAATTATTCAGAATACTGCTTCTGCTGGCTCTGCAATGCTCTTTGTATGGGAAAGAGTGGGTGAAAGTGGGCGGAGTCAGTGTGATTCGGGAGAAAGTGGAAGGTTCTAGAATAATTCTCGAAATAGAAAGTTCTTCCGGTCTTTCTGAGGTTGGGCTGGACCGTGAAAAATTCTGAAGTTGAGCTGAAAATGAAGAGAATTCGAAAAAGGGAAGCCCAAAAAATGGATTGGATTATAACAAAGGGCCACCTCAATTGAAAAAAATAGGAAGTGTTCAAAAAGCTGATGAGATTGAACTTGTTGATTCTGAGAACACCTTGAGATTTGATACAAAAAAGAATGGAAATTGAATGGATTAGGTTGAAATACGTCTACAAAACATACGGTTTTCAGGGAATCTTGTCTGGGGAGGTATGATGACGTGTCAGAACTTTTCTTCTCAAAAAAACTATGCCATTGAATGGTGTAGACAAAACTACGTATGCTGACAGAATTTCAGCCAGGAACACATCCTAGAACTGGAAATATTGTCTCAAATTGGTACTGAACAAGTACATTTGGAACTTTGAGCTCGAATATCTCGGCTCCGGAAGAGGATTTTGTTACTACAACAAGATAAGCTAACGATGAAAGTTCGGCAATTTTCTACACTTATGGTGACTGATGGTTTCCTTGTTAGCATACGGTAGCTCTAAAACGCTAAAGTTCTCGGATAAGGATACCTTGCAAATTGCACAAAAACACTTTAAAATTTTTCCATCCTAAACTCCTAAACAAATCAAAAACCTGCACTAAAACCACAAGAGCATTTTCACATCCATCCGGTTACTAAAAGGTGGGCGTGTCCTCCTCCCCAACTTGTCCGGAAGTGGGCGTGGCCTGTCTAAAGGTCTAAAGACTCTTTCTCTTTAGTTTTTTGGTCCCATTACTCACAATGATTTATGTGAATCTTGATTGAATTCGATTATCACAAGACCTACATGAGTCAAGTTGTAAATGAAGAAAAAAAGGAATGAAAAAGTAAGAAAAATGCGAACACTACTACTAGGAGAAGAGAAAATATAAATATCTAGGAGAGTGAGAAAAACAAGGCAATATAACTCTCTTGCATATTAATGTGAATCTTTTTTTTCTTTTTTCGACACCTAATTTCTTACCTCGTGAGCCGACGTCCTTGAAACCGCCACCTTGATTCCTGGTTTCAGAATATTTTTATGGATTCAGGATTCGCTGAAGAAGTATTGAATGAAACTGATTTTTTCCTGGAAGTGCAAAAGAAGAAGTGAGAAAAAGCTGAGGAGGAAAAGAAAAGTAAAATTGGGAAATTGAATCAAATCGAATCGAGTTGGACCCCGGACAAAGGGAACTTCTTCCGCAGTGAGCACCCCCGGATTTCATTTTGGAAAGAGCAGTGTCTGGAATAAAAAAGAAGAAGAGAAGGAACTTTTTGTTTTAGGAATGAAAAGTATGTATTCGGTAGAACGATAAAAAAATGGATGGAAGACATTTGGATTCTGGGATTCTGTAGAATCCAGAAAGTTCAAGATCTTGTTTTCGGGTACAGTCTCTACTATGAAAAACGGTTAGTTATCTAATTGTAGCTATTTCAAAGCAGAAATTCAAAAACTCAAAACTCAAAGAATCAGCCCCTCAAAAACAGTGTTGACTGGGAATTCCAGAAACGTCATTTTTCAAATTGAAATTCTCTAATTTTTCTGGCAAAAGTCACTAGATAAAAATTAAGGAAAGTCATGACATCATTACGAGAATCTTGAAGAACATGATTGGGCTAACCACGGAGGATTTATACTAAAAAATTTTGAAAACTTCTGAAGCTGTAACTCGGCCAAAATTGTATCGATTTGGACAAAATTTTTACAAAAAGATCAGTAATTTGTTCTAAATTATGCCCATGTGTTTTATTTTCTGATAGCTCAAAAATGAAGCAAGTTACAGCTCTTTTCGTGAAAATCAGGTAAAAATTTTGGAACCGAAAATGTGTTGCAAGTTATAACTCGGTTCAAAGTTAACCAATTTTTTTGAAAATTTCACAGTTTGTTCTTGATTTTCTGAGGAATATCCGTGTCTATTTTTTTTTCTGAAATTTTAATTTTACTTAATGACCTGCATTGTTAGCTCAAAACTAGTCATAAATCAGAAACGCCCAGGTCAATTCAAAATGGATAATTCAGGTCGACCCACACAATGAAAACTTACAAAAAAAAGGAACATAACAAAAATGAGAATTCGAAAATCGTGTCATCATTTGAACTACATTCATGCAAAAAACTAGCACGTCAGCAGCAGATAAGAGGGATTTTAAAACCCAATAGAACACATCATAAACACCTTGAAGAAAATATTTCGGTCTCTCTTGAAAATTCCGGAGAAAAGGAAGAAGGTCAAAGTTTGAAAGAGAAGGTGTGGGAGGGCGATTTATTTCGTTTTCGACACCCTCCTGAACTTTTCCTTTTTTCGTCTGTCTGCTTTTTCTTTTCCTCAAATACTTGTTCATTCTGTTCCGGAATAAACAACTCTACATTCTTCTAAGAACACCATGCTTTACAAATGAGCTTTAGGTGTTTCTCTGAAAAAAGAAGAAGAAGGAGGAATTTGAATTTCAATGAGATGGAGGAAGTGTAGACGTACTTATTCGCAATTAAGGAATGTTGTAGCATGAGACTGGAGAGCAAACATAAGGAAGTGAATTATTAGATGAAAAATAAGGAGGATCTTCGAAACAAGTTTTGGGAAAGGACTCCCTGGACAGGATATGAGCGATCGAATATTCATGGGCAGCTATAAAGACGAACGTGAAAAAAAGATAGAGGGAATGATGATGGAGTTTCTGCAGAAAAGTGTAGGAGGAGTCGATGGGATTAGATAAGAAACCTTATTTAAGAGAAATAGTTTGAAGAAAGCTTCAGCTGCTTCAGAATTTTTCGAGTACTTTCTGGACACGAATTATGTGCTTACCTTGAAAAGACGGGGGAAAACAAAAAGTTCTTCGGTCGGAAATCGTGATTTGTAGTAGGGAGACGTGGTTATAGTGGGGTGGAGCTTTTTTTCAGCTGTTTATTCGATAAGTGACAATTAAAGGTCACCAGGAACTAGACTTTTTGGACTTTTCTGATAAACAAAAGTTAAGTTCTAATCTTGTTGTGATCAGGATGTTGTTATACATCAAATTCTAAGTTTAAAACAAAAAACTAGACCTTCTGAAAGTGCTTTTGAGCTGAGGTGTGGGTCCTCAAAGTATCGTGTTTGTTGGCTGCGACTTTGAGTGCTCATATCTCGAGTTTCGTAAGCATTTAGCTACTTTTTATTGCGGATTTGGACTTTTCAAGGTCAATTTAATCTAGGACCGAAGTTTCAGAAAAAGTTCAACTCTAGTATTTAAGGAAGCCCCTTCCGAAAAAAGAAAAATAGCCAAATAACAACGAATTTTCGGCAACGCATTCAAATGGGAATAACTTTTTCCGGAAAAGTTGGGTAAAAATTTGGTCAACGGAAAAAATGTTCCTTATTAAAAATTCATCGATCGGTTGAAAAATCATAAAATTTCCTCAAAAATTAACAGAGTTACGCTGTGTGTTGTCAAAAAGATGCAGGAATTTGGAACTTTTTAGCAACACAAGGCGTAACTCTGTTCATTTTTGATAAAATTAAATGGTTTTTTAACCAATCGATAGATTTTTTAGTGGAACATTTTTTTGTTAATCATATCTTTACCCGAACCTCCTGAAATACGTTATTAACATTTGAATGAGTTGTGGGATCTCAAGGTACCTCAATTTTAGTGTTTGTTGGTTGCAACTTTGAGTGTTCAAATCTTAAGCTAGGTGAATATTTTGCTATTTTTCATTGCGGATTTGAACTTTTTAAGGCGAATTTAGTCTAGGACGGAAGTTTCAGAAAATAACCTACCCGACAAAAACTACTTTGAAAGTTCTCAACTATCAAAATGTTCAAAAAGACGTTGACCTTCAAGTCAAACTACAAAAAACAAGAAAAGAACAGCAAAAAAAAATCCGTCTTCCCTATTCAAAAATCTAATATCCTGGTTTGCTTGATCCCATTTGGATAATCTGCTCTCGAAACGAGGAAGAAAGCTTGCACTCTGACACTACTATCGAATCACAAGCACATCGTCACTAATTCGGATTAAAGTCCCATCATTTGGAGTAATTCTGCTAGTAACATCCTTATTTTAGAATATGTGTTTTATGCTGGAGCAATGGAACACACTGTAGACACTATGGGAAAACGAATGTTTCCAACGTCATTAGCATGGGAAAGCGTCTTGTGTTCCTGATGTTCCTGAGGTTTCTTTTGATTCGAATTTTTCCCCAAAATTTTAGTTGCACTATGATCTAATAGTAGGGATTAACCGAATCAGACACATCGTCTTATCTTCCAAAAAAAACGGAAATGACCCATGAAGGGTTCATGGAGTTCTTGGTTGCTCATTCCCATCTCATATTCCGAAGAAGGTCAAACATCTCCGTTGTCCTTATTCTTTTGATGTCCAAAGACAAGAGGAAAGAGAACATGAAGTCAGCGGAGGAAAGTCAAAAATTGAGGAGATATGACATACGGAAATGATCTTACGGCAATAGAATGCGTGGATTGGGTTGGTCTTTGATCAAGGCTGGAAAAATCAAAGGCGCGGCCGGCCGCAGTCCGAGCCATGGGTAGGCCGCCGGAAATAAGTTCTAGAAAGAAAGGTCAGAGCCTCCAGGCCGCTTTGGGTTTCCATAATCAAAAGTACCTTAATTTTGCAAGCCTTGTGTTTGATTCGAGTTGATGGTTTCAGATTGTGAGAGAAATTATTAGGGATTTAGAGATATTCAAATATTGTAAATGGGTTCTGGAAAGAGAAATTCTGTTGCCTCGGATTTCTAGAGCCAAAAATGTGGGTTTGATAGTGAGTTTTTGACAAAAAAAAACCTATTTTTGGTGATTTTTTAATAATAATTCATATTTTCCGATGATTGAATATTTTTGTAACTTTTACAGCTAACTTTCGCTAATTTTTGCTGCATCAACATCTGATGGCTACGCAGCGAATTCAAAAATTATACTTTTTTGCAGTATCACCTTAGACGTGGCAACGAATTAAAATTTAAACATTGGTTTTGTTGTATCAATCTGATGTGGGTACGCAGCGAATTCATAAATCAAATCTTGTGGTATCATTAGGTAATGGCTACGCAGCGAATTCTAACTATTCTCCGTGTGGTATCAATTAAGTGTGGCTACGCAGCGAATTTCAAAATTTTCTACGCAGCCTACCCGAAATTTGTCAAGTCTGCTGGAATAAGACCTAGTTAACCAAATCTCACTGTCAGTCTAAAGAAAATTCTCATGAATCTATTCGAACCAATTCTTTATATAAAAATTAGACAAGAAAATTAGAAAACATCTTCGCTTCTTCTCACCAGACTGCTACATACAGCTTGTCTGAAAAGCTTAGTCGACTCTCTCCCAAAGGCTCATCTAATTTGATTGGAATCACAAACGAGCAGTGGAGGGAAAGAGGAGGTCATGTTTTTGTGATTGGTTCCAGAGCAGAAGCTTTTCGCAACGAAACCAAAGCTATCACATGGGTACGACACCATTGGAAATTCAAGGACTGAGAGTGCAATCAATTGGTTTTGTTTCATTAGGTGAACACAATGACGACATTGTGAAATGATCTACGAAAAGGTTCGTTGAAATTGTAGAGTAATGGGTTTGTTCTGGAATGCGGAAAAAGTCAATGTTCAGAAATCTCTAGAGCATTTTGTTTTAGTGGATCCTACAGATGTCATCAGGTGACGGAGAACCTATAAAATGTTAAAGATGCACCTAAAATATTAATTGCCAGTTTTATTGCAGCTCCCAGCGGAGCATGGATCCAGAGAAGTTTACTAAGATTTGGGCTACGGTAGGGTTTGCAATTATACGAAAGTTTCGGACTTGAAGAAAAAAAAAGTAAATAAATAAACCCGAGGACCCTGACCCGCCTCGTTACCAATTCAAAACGCTTTTTTTCGGACTTCCCATAGCCTGAGAAGAGGACCTTTCTTTGATATTGAATATTTCATATGGTGCCAAAACCGGAAGGGGAAAAGATGTGGCCTCTTGAAACAGGAAAAGTGCTTCTATTCCGAGAACTGAGGTTACGTGAGAAGTGCTTGAGATGACACAAAACATGAAATGAATGACGGACGGGGAGCATGTCTTGAAGACAAATTTATGACATTGAAATTGGAATTGCGGCGGCAAGAAGGTTTTGGGCGGAGGTCGAAGAGCGGAAGACGCAGGATTCGGGGACAGATATAAATGTTTTCTCGGAAGTTTTTGGAAGGGATCACGTATGAAGGTAGCTAGGGAAAATTTATAGGAAATCTGGAAGGGTTCCAGACAGAAGAAAATTTTGAAAGCAGTTACTGTGAAACCTGTATTAGAAGTATCACATTTTGGTGATTTGCTCTGTTTTCAGTCATAACTAGGCTCCCAGTGAATCGTTTTCAATAAAAATTATAGATCAAAAGGAATGTTTTTTAACTGATTTTTAGTAATTGTCGAGATAATTTTTGAAGGCTTCTGAAATTCATATATAGTAAAATCTGCATGAGAAGGGCATGTCCCTCTATTTTTCCAGCACCTAAAATAATATTTCTGAATTCTCAAAATGGATCATAACATCTGTTAGAGAAGAGATTTGAAGTCAACTTTTGACGAGGATACTAATAGGACAATTTCAATCCGTTTCAATTTCAGGCGTGCTCATTTTGAGTTCATCGGGGTAAACTTCTAATACAAATTTTACAGTATTTGAAATTTAACCTAATCTTATACATAAATCCAATAATAAGACAAGATCAATTAGGTTTCGCTAATCGTGTGAAAACTTTAAGGTAAGTTTACAGTTTCGATAGATTTCACAAAGGTATTTTGTGTCAAGAATTTTGTGCTGATTCCAAATATCATAACGAAAACTGTCAAAAAAGACTTTTAAACTTCAGAACACTGTTCCAAACAGAGCCAGATTTCCTGAAGTTACCTTGAGTGGTCGTGGCCGAAGTTTCTCCAATCAACGCTCTTGAAAACGATGGACGCTTTCATTATGATATTCGGAAACAGAACAACATTTTGCATATTTTAAAGAAATAAAACATTTTCGTTAACCTCAATGAAATATATAGAAGGAAATGCCAAAAAATCAAATCACATGTAACCAAGATACCAGAAACCGGAATAATAAACTGAATATTATAACAAGAGTGGCAGCAGAGTTTTATCCTCCAAAAAAGCTCCCCAAAAAAAAAATTTCCGCATACAAGAGAAAGTGAAGGCGGACAGCGAAAAGGAAACCTAATAGCTCCAAGAACCAAACACACAAAAAATAACAATATTTTCTTTGGGTTTTTCCTTTGCTGATTCGATTGAGATAACTCAATTAGATGTATTCATACATATTGGGCAAGGATTAATGTTCTTTTTCAGAGGGAAATTGAACATTTGATCAAGGGGAATTTTACGGATTACGGTAGTTGGAGTGGATCTGAAGTTTTTCAAGCAAACTAGAATTCAGGTGCCGTAAAAAACTCTGTAATTATTATTTCCGTTCGTCAGTTACATTCGAAAAACAGTATTGGTTTTTGATCACAAAATTATTAAAAATAACTTCCACCCTCATGAAATGTTTCGAAGTCTGGGGGCGGAAAGAAGAGCGTGTGATATTCTTTTCAGAAAAAAGTGGGTGAGAAAAAACGGAAATTGGATATTTGATGTTAGGTGAGTTGTTTTTGGAAAGGTTACCGTTTTTAACAGATTCAGATGACGTGGGGATTCAGAAGAGAGTGGAGGATAGATTTGATAGTTTTGCAAGACAAGGGTTTGAACGTTCAGTTGCCGTATTTACTCTAATAGTGGGGTACGTCCTTCTATTCGTTTACCTCCTCAAGTACTCATAACTGATTTTGGAGAAGCAATTTAGAAGATTTTTCATATCAAGCCTAGTCAATTTTTATAAGGAAGCGATTGAGACACTGTTCAGTTGCTCAGAAAGGGCTTATTTCTCACTTGGGTGTTTTTCTATTAGAGGTATACTATACGGTACTTTCAAATCTTTCAAGGGTCTGAAACTGGAATTATATTCAATTTATCGGAATGAGAACATGGATCACAAATCTAGATTACTGAACTAAAAAATTGTACAATAAGGATATTCTGAAAAAATTAAAGTTATATTTTTTCAGAATATCCATAAAAATAGAAAGAATATCCATGTGTTCTCCTTCCAGAATATTATATTAGACATGTGTCTTGTCGCATTTATGTGAGATAGTTAGAGCGCCTTTTTTCAGAATGTGAATTGTGTCTACAAAAGTGTCTAGAAGTTTGTTTATGACATTTTTGAAAACGTTCCTGTGAGGTAACAATATCGACGTTAATTTCCGATAATGTCTAGAGGAAGTAATCAAGTCCTATTCTTGTTTCGTATCTTTTAGTGAATTTGAGAAAGAGTGCTGCTCCGGAATTTCAGATTTATCAAATCCTCCGTCTATCATTCCCGGAATGGACTATTGTTTTTCCCCAGTTTTCTATCTTGAGATTGTATGTACTGGAAATACTCCAAATGATTTCAAAGATCCCGAATTCTAATAAAGAAAGATTTTCAACAATAGGACTTGATAGCGATGAATTTAGACTTTATTTAGAAATTTCAGAAAATGAAAGTATGGAAGACTGCAAATTCCTTGAGTAAAATGAAGAATATCGTTTTCTTCACAGGTTTCCCATATGCCCAAAGCACACCCACATTCCATTCACAAAAGTTTTTTTGAAAACAAAAGAATAATAAAAGTTCGTGAGAAAAAATAATTTTCCTCTTGCTGGGAAGGTTGAGAAGGATTCCAATAAAGACGAGGAATTCGGGGTGCAATAGACTATAAACCTATTGATTATTTCAGCAGATACAAAGTCTTTTTTGTCTTCACATCATACAATTAACCTGAATCGAAGACCCCCTTTACAACTATTATAGAAGGACTGGGCTCCAACGAATTTCTGCGACTCATTCAAATGTGAATAACTTTTTTCAGATGGATCGGGTAAAATACGGTCAACAGTAAAAATGTTCCTTATTAAAAAAATATATTGACTGGTTAGAAATCCGTCAAATTTCATAGAAAATTAAGAGTTACGCCCTGTTTTCGAAAAAATGTCGATTTTGACAATTTCAAGGCCTAACTCTGTTAATTTTTTATGAAATTTGACGGTTTTTTACCAGTCGATAGATTTTTTAATGAGGAACATTCTTTATGTTGGCCATATTTTTACCACATACCCCTGAAAAAAAGTCATTCACTTTTGAATGAGTTGCCGAACTTCATTGCCGCTCAGCCCGGAACTAAATCCGGCAGCATAATGGAACACTTTCTGTAAAAGTTTTTCACCTTTGTTCACAGTTTCTTCAAAACCTTTTTTCCAATATTATTGCAATTCTTTTCCAGTTTCTTTGCGTGCAAAAAGAATCAGAAAGTCACATGATTGATATATTCCTCGAATCACAAGGTTCTCCTTTTACGAAACATTTCGTCCCCTGCTTCAACTTATTCAAAGATCATTTTCTATTATTTCAAGGCTGTGAACGATGATTCAGATAGATTATAATCTTTCTGTCTCTTTTTCAAGTTGTTGATTTTTCCACCTTCTTTTCTGACAGTCTCCAGCTGTGAATGGTTTTTGAACAATAAAAGGAATACATTTTTTTTCAATATTTTAATTTTTCGCATAAATTTTTCTTGCTAGAAAAATCAGATGTGTTTCAAAATCTTTCAATCAATTCACTTCGTTGCCCCCTCTCAAGTTGAGTGTCTCAACCGAATTGCTCCTAAAAACGAGAGAGTGTGCAGAAGTGAGAGACGCAGCGCGCACACTCTGACGCAATATTGCGGACTTCTTGAATTTTATTCCTTTTTTTTGTTTCGCATCGCTTTCCCTCATTTTGCCTCAAAATTTTTGAGTCCATTTCCAGCACTCACAAATAAAATTTATCGATATCTTTAAAAAAAGAGTATTTCAGATGACAGATGGAAAAACCGCACTGACTTTCTGTGAAATTTGTGTTCGTCAGATCGCAGGAGATGCAGAAAACGTCACAAAATGCGAACAGCCATTCGAATGTCAACTTTGCTTTGGAATTATGGATCAGGGAATGATTGACGAGGTTTTAGTCTCATTTTTTGTTCAATAAATTTATTTTACTTCCAGGTCGGTGAGAAAGTTCAAGAAGCACTGGAAAAACTTCCATACGACTCGAATAGCTTTGTTTTGGCACTAAATTTGCCGGTTGGCCAAACTTTAAGGTAAGATTTCGAAATTTTAAACGAAAACTATCTGAAAAAAACAGGGAGATTCTAGTCAATCGACTCCGTCCTGATTTCAATGGAACACTTGTTGATGTCCCACACAAAGTGAGAAATGTTGATGGATACTTGAAGAAACTGAGCTCGGTGAGTTTTCGACTTAAAACTGCACGTAAAAATCTTCGTTTTAGTATTCTGGAAAACGCCCGACGCTGAGCTCCGATCTGCAATTGATGATCACATTCGAGCAAGAAGAATCAGATTTTACGGATCTTCAATTCCTACAGCAATCATTTCCGAATGATTTTCGGGTAGGAAAACGAAATAGGTTCAATAAACAAGAAGCTCCGACAAGTTGTACAAAACAACAATTGCAACAAGTAACTGGAAGAATAAACTCAGAAATCGCAAAGTGAGGATTAGATTTTTCTAGCGAAAAATTCACATAATATTTCAGAAAATACACCTTCAAATCTCCAACGAGAAAATGCACGTTCAGTCTTCAATTTGAACGAGATCCAGTTTTCATCGCTGGAAGATACTGCAAGTACTCAAGATGTCTTCCACAATCTCCATGGAGTGAAGAGAAAGATGGACCAAGAGAGTCAGGGCATTCTGTATGTTTTTGAATGAGTATGGTTATTTTTTTCAAATGATCATCTGAATTCCAGTATTTTAAAAAATATCAAAATTTTTTCATAAAAATCGTAAAAACTCGAGACAATCGATTTATAAATCGCAAACTTACATTTTGAAATAGGTTAGAAAAAATGTAAGTTGGCATTTTGAAAATCGATTTTCTCGAATTTTAAATAACGGTTTTTGTGCAAAAATATTGTTGTTTTCGTAAATACTGAAATAGGGACGATCATTTGAGAAAATTTTTTTAAAAAAGTGACTGTGATCCTACTTTGAAAGTTTGAAAAATCTGTATTTAGGTCTCAGAAAAAGTGTGTGACATTCTGAAGAAACATTTCGGCGCAAGTGACAGCAAATTCATCACTTCTGGTCGTGAAGACATTGATGTGAGAATGCTCGGAACCGGAAGACCGTTTGTTGTTGAGCTGAGAAATTGTAGAATTACAACTCCAGTCAGAGGGTTAGTCAACGTTTCCTATATCTAAAAACTTAGTAAAAATTCAGATTGAAATATCTGGAAACTTTGATATCGGTGGAAGAGATTATCAATTCTCAAAAGGATATCAGAGTTAATTATTTGACAAGAGTTGAACGAGTTCTTGCGGAAAAATTGTGTGTTGGAGAAGAAGGTAGCGAGCTTATTTTTTATCCACACCCTACAATAATTTTCAGATAAACGTAAGCAATACTGTGCTTATTGCTACAGTATTCTGCCGATTTCCGATGAGCAATTCGCTGCAGCCAGCTCCAAAGTTCCCCTGACCATCGTTCAAAAAACACCTGTCAGAGTTATCAAAAGAAGAACAATGCTGGACAGAGAGCGAACCATTTTTTCGCTGGATTTTTTGAAACTTGACGATCATCATTTTGAAGTTAGACTTGAGACTCAAGCGGGAACTTATATCAAAGAATTTGTGCACGGAGATTTCGGAAGAACACGTCCTTCGCTAGCAGAATTACTAGGAGTGGAGCACGGAGAAGTCGATATTTTGGAGTTGGACGTCGAGAAAGTCGATCTGGAATGGCCACCGAAATTGAAAGAAGGACAGGAACCTGTTAAATTTCGTTAATCTTCTTTGTTATTGCTGATATTTTTGTTATTGTTCTGTTGTTATTTATTTGGTAATTTTTGAAAGACTTAACTATTTTTCATGCTTCATTTTTCTCAATCATGTAGGGTATCCTATCCCTGAATTTTATCTTTACTATTTTTCAACCCAACGTTTTCTAATTCAATTCTTCTACAGACATGGGTGAAACGTCCACACAGGTCGTCGAATTACCACAACCAAAACCATCCCGGTTTCAGTTCGTTCCTGTTCCAGGAGAATTCACTAGGGGTCGATGGAAGTGTCGGGACTCGTACCATCCGAACGCCGAAACTTTGGAGTTTGAGAAGAATAAGACGAAGGAAGAGGCGAATCCGGAAAAGTGAGACTTATCAAAGAAGAATTCCGACCAAAAAAATTTGTTTTGAAAGATGTAAAAAACATGACGCTGATTCCGAATATCACAACGAAAATTCTCAAAAAAAATGTTCCCGGAGCCTGAAAACGCCACCCAAAGTGGTCCCTTTAAGCCGAACTTTCTCCTGAGTTTTTTTTTCACATTTCCTCATTATCTCACTGAACATAGTATTGGATGACAGTCTGGAAAGTTGATTTTAAAAAAAATATATATATAACTAATGTCGTCGAGACATCGTGGGAGAAGCAAGGGTGTACTTCAGGCCCATTTGATGGCGTTTTCTGGCGCCGTAAAACATTTTTTGAGCGTTTTCGCTATGATATTCGGAATCAGCGTCATTTTTTACATCTTTTTAAGCATAATTATTATTTGCCCGGAATCCTCCTTTAAACTTGTGATCATAAAAATGTCTTTCAGAATCTCTGTATTCTTTAAACTGCGTCAAACCGAGGAAGAGGAGAGTACAATTCAAGTGACGTCTGTCGAAACAAAAGAACCCGACAATGGGGATGAAATCTCGAACTCATCGGAAAGTATCATAATTACTCGAAAGAATGGAGTGACCATTGTTCGGAAGACCTCAAACTCGCTGCTCCCCGAAAAATATGATCAAATACGGGAGCTGTCGATTGACGACTTTGAAAACAAATCGGATGAAAAAGTGCAAAAAGTGCCACCGACTCCAATGAACACTCCACCAGCGAGTGTAGCAGTTGTTGATACAGGGGTAAGTGTTAAAGTTAGAAAAAATCCGCATTTTCGGAAAGTGTTTCCAGAAGATCCTGGATTCTTCGCTATCTCCACATGCAAGCCGAAAACCTTCCAACGAGGACAAATCGGATGCTCAAAAACTCGCCGAGCCATCTCTTACCGCTGCAACATCTACATCCTCGCTTCCAGTGGATCCCCCAAAAGTTACTCGACATTTCCAAGTTGAGCCTGTGGTGCTCAGTGAGCCAGGTACTCCTGCTCCAGTTGCGCCGGCTCCGTCCATCGAGACACTGGCTCCATCACCAGTGGCGAATTCAACAATGCATCCGCTGAGCGAGCCAACATTCCAAGTTATTCAGGTATTTAGCGCCGACCGGGCCAACGCGGGCCAGCGATTTTCTTCTATAAAAATTGAGATTTTTCAACCGTAATCAATATAAAAATGTAGGTCTAGAGGAGATCTACAAAATGACGTACACAATTACTATATTTATCCGATAAATTGTATGCTGCTTCCCTAAAAAACATCTGAATCGACCTGAAGTCGAGTTCATTTCGCCGGCACCAGGGAATTGAGCAAATAATTATAGTCATTCTGTATTTCATTTTGTAGATCTCATCGAGACCTACATTTTCATATACATTTCGATCGAAAATCTCACTTTCTTATGGGAAAAAATCGCTGGGCTGTTCTGTCATGTCTGCATATAATTTATGGCTACAGAATACGATCCATTATTCCAGACGGAGGACAGCAAGAACATGTCGATGGATTCGGTGAAAAATGTGATCGACGGTGCTCTGATGCCACCACCTCAAAGCCGTCTCAATCACGTTGATGAGGTAGAAACACCGACAAATGTGATGATCACAGTGTCGGCTGCATTGGAGAAAAAAGAGCCCGAAGCAGCTGGAAGTGTTGGAA